>OY288220.1:10032500-12432500 GCA_958449745.1 Ochropleura leucogaster | reverse complement strand
TTTCGCGAAAGTAAAGCGACACCTCCGTATGGGCTTCCGCGTAGCACACCGGCGCCGCGCCGGTATCTATCACCGACTTTCCTGTGAACGCGAACCCTGCATCAATCGTGCCCAAGAACGAGATATCTTCGGCTGTCAGCTGATCGGCATAAACTTCGGGCGCACTCAAATGAGCGGGTAACCGACCTACAGTTGAAACTAACAAGTTTTGTATTCTTATTTGTCTTGTTGTTGTTTTGTCTTTCCATCATCGCAAATCGCGAAAATAACCATATTTTCACGTCATGTATTTATTTATTCCCCTTATTCTTGTCATATGTTTTTTTTATTAAAATAGATAAACTTTCTAAATTTAATTCCCTCCGGCCACAACTCATCATTAAGAAAGATTATATAAATTATAGGTATGGCTCAGCCATTGCAATCCGACTTTGCGAGCGTATAGATCATATTTAATGCAAAATCGCTTATATTATTGTAATTGAAAAGATTTTTCTTTACAGGGCGAGTAAGACAATGTTCTCAAATCGCATCTCGTACTGGTTGAACGCTAAAGGTCCTTCAATCGCTGTTGATGAATCTGACTGCAGTTCTATCATTGCACTGGAAGCGGCATATTTAGCCCTGAAACATGGGGAGTGCGATGCAGCCATTGTTGGAGGAACATTCTTAAATGTTCATCCGCAAGGACCTCTGCATCACTCAAGGTAATCATATTTCACCACAAGCACTAAGTACACTCAACTGACAGTTTTTTAATTATAATTTATTGATTTAACACAATACAGACTCCAAAACATACAAATCATAAACAGACGAGCTGTCAATTTAACAACGGGTCCCAAACTGGGCATTGACTGTATCTTTGTGACCAGTACACAAACCAAAGTTCACAATTTCATATATTCAGATAAGTCAAGATGAATAATATAATATATTATCTTGCCCATTCTTCTCCATAAAGATCAACACATTGGAATGGCCAACTACAGTACTTTCACAAGTTATTTTGCATTGTGTCTGGGATAAAACAGTGTCTAATGTCATGGGTACAGTACCCATGACATTAGACACTGTTTTATCCCCTTGGTGCGTAATCTACTATTAAAATTTTGTGAGCACTTGGACCCGGACTTAGAGTTTCAATCCCAAATGACTTGAAAATATATTTTCCACAATGGCTCAATTGTGCGTTGCACTTTTTTTTATGCCATTTAATTATTATCTTCGACCGACGGCAACTTCTTCTTCTTATTTACTCTTAATAGAGTTGTCGTGTTCATGGAGGGCCTTTTCCATCGTTCTTAATTGGCTGCATAGCGAGCCCAGCTAAGAGATTAGCTCGTAGACCAGCCCAGAGACTAGCGGTCAAAAGGTTAGTTTCCATACTCCTCCGAAACGGCTCGATCGATTCTTATCAATTTTTTTATGCATACTCAGTAAGTCTGATAATCGGCCAACATCTATCTATTTTTAATATCCCATAGTGAACAGCGGGTGAAACCACTGGGCACATCTAGTTCATTAAAATATAACTGCCTAGCGTTCAAAGTAATTATTTCCCTGGGTTTTACCTAGACCAATAGTAGTAAAAAACGATTACATTTTTTGATGTGAGACACAAAAAAACTTTATTTTTCTATTTTGTTATTTCAAAGATAAAAACGCTATAATTAATAAAATATCAAAAGATCTTGTAGAAGTCTTCTGTACAAAAAGAAATACATGTGTGTTTTTTCATTTTAGACTTTCTGGTATTGTACCTCAAGAAAGAAAGGTAAAATCATTTGCGCAGGATGCCGAGGGATATATTTTATCTGACACAATCAGTGTTGCATTTTTGCAAAAGGCAAAACATGCTAAAAGGTAAAAATGCTTATAAATAATTAAAACATTTTACAACTATAATATTATATCTTCCTTAATTATTGTTATTATATTTTTAGAGTTTATGCCGAACTTTTGCATGTTAACAATGAATTCACTTCGTTATTGACCAATGAAATGGGACCTAAATTTGGTTACTGTCGGGATCCTCGGACAACGGCTGATTTTATTAAACAGTTTTACAAAGATGTCCAGGTATCCCCTTGTGAAGTAGAGTACGTGGAAGCATATGGTACAGGTGAGAAGTATAGTAATTGTTTAATGAATTAATAACTGTTGCTGTACCAAATGTTTGTTAATTAAAATAGAATTCAACCTGCCCGTTAATGGAGCGTGGGCTATGTTCCTCACTAGAGCTGTATGGTCGTTGTCCTCACTGAAACGAAAAGATTCTCAAGGTGAATGGGTTAAATAATTACCTAGCGCGTCAAAGGTGACCAATGAAAAATTCGACTCAAATCTAAACTATTACACGGTGTATAGTGGGCACTGATAAAAATGGAAACATTTCATTTGGTTAAATTATTAATCACCCCATTTAGTTTAAACAATTTAGTAAGCGGTTTTGAAAAACTAACAGTTTAAGTAGCATTACTATTTGTGTTTGCGGTTAGAAAAGCTATTTTAAGATTGTATCGTTGTAATGTTACAGGAGTACCGGATGCTGATAAATCTGAACTAGAAGCACTTGAAGAAGTATACTGCAAAGATAGGCAAGACCCTCTGTTGATCGGCAGTGTGACATCGAATGTTGGTTTGACTGAAGCAGCGTCCGGCATGGCTGCTATTACTAAGGTTGGTGCATTCGATAAGTACCTAAGACGTCTGTGGTATATTTATTTGATTTTCGCAGGGATATATGATGATAAAAACAGGGATTTTAAAATACGATACGGAGGATATTAAAATAACAACCCGTTTTTTATTATTTCCCTAAGAAAATCTGCTGTTTTGACAAATCCCACTAAAGAAATCTAGTGATTTGAACAAATCCCAGAAATGCTCCAGTGAAATGAAAAATCAGGTATTCCTAGCTTGAACTAAGCACGTTATATACATTTCATCATCATTTTCCTCCCTTGTCCCATTCTATTTGGGGTCGGCGCAACATGTTTTCTTCTCCCATCAGACGTCATGGCATCATTTACTCCTTTCCTTTCTCCTTCATATCATTACTTACACAATCCATCCATCTTTTCTTTAGGTTCCCTTTATCTGGCAGAATCTTGATACTCCGAAATTTATTTGTCATACCACACTTTGCATAATTTTCTTTGAACGAAAATTTTAAATGCATAAAAATTATTTGATAAAATTATAGTTTGGCATAATGTTTAAAACTTCTAATTTACAATGGAATACTTTTAAGATGGCAGAATAACATTTAGTATAATTTACGATTGGCAGAGTTCAAATTTCGCATAATATTGTTTTGCATGGTGTTCATTTAAAGCGGTGATTTTTTGGTATAATTTCACTTGGCATACTGTGCAGATGGCAGAAATGGCTAGGTTAGGTTCAAACTGTGACCTCGCACGCACCGAGCGAGCGAAGCGAGCGGTGCCGCGGAAGCGGCCAGTGAGTGCCAGAAACGACTCGCATTAATAGAAAGAGATTGTTTTTAATAGGTTACCCGGAACTGAACTATTATAGTATATATAATATTAAAGATTAGGTTAATTACTTAATGTATTAAATGACATTATTTTAAAGATTTAAATAATTAAAATAAATGACAACAAATAATGACAAAGATCATTCTAACTATAAACTTTCTGCGATATGATGTTTCTACTTTTAAAATATTATGGATATGTAATTGATGTCTAGAGATGATTCTGATATACAAAATTATGAGTTTTGAATGTATGATAAATGAGTGTCTGCCAAACAATTTTCTGCGAAATGAAGTTGATGCTAAATAGAATTATGACATAAAAAAGTACTGCTATAAAGGGTGGACCCTTTTCTTTGGCCTTCCTCTCGCGCTCCGGCCATCAACATTCAGATACATCAATCTTCAGTCACATGCTCTTCATATTTATAGTGTGCGTTTACAGCTTTATATTAATTTAGATCTAACAATAATCTAGCGATTTTACGCTGGGTTATTGTTTTTCTTTAAATCATTTAATTTATTAAACGTGATTCTAATTTTTGTAAACTTGCATTAACAATACTAATCCAACTTGCAGGTGTTGCTCGGCTACCACACTGGTCAGCTGGCTGCAAACCTGCACTGCACTACTCCACGGCAGGACGTGGCGGCACTGCGCAAAGGGCGCATGCGCGTCATCACCGAGCACCAGCCCTTTCGCCGCACTTATGTCGCCGTCAACGGCATGTCCGCCACCGGCGTCAACTCACACGTGCTGCTGCATGGGCGTTACAAACCCAAGGTAATCTAACTCTAGTCTTCTTTTCGTGAAGACGGTGTTTTACATTATTAAAACTTAGTAGCTGGGCACGCTGATTGCGGCATTTGCTATTAGTATACTCTATATAAAAGTTCGTCATTTTTACCGATGAGAAATCGTATTGGTCGTATGGTTTACCGTATAGCTTCATCACCGGTGTTTGCATCCAATAGATTCCAACAATCTTCCGTAGATCGTTTATCGCACTAATGTCGCAGGTTGGCATAACAATTCTCCACCTGACCAATGAATGACTATTACAGATCCTGTCCCGCTACCAGACTTCTATTCCACACTTGGTCACGTTGTCAGGGAGACAGGAGTCTGCTATCACTAAAATATTTGATGACCTCAAGTCCCGACCCATGGATGCAGAAGAGTTAGCGCTGTTGCATAACATTCATGTGAATAACATCTCTGGACATTTGGGCAGAGGATACGCTATACTGGGTACGAACAAATTTCTGCATAATTTAATAATTATCAATCCCCAACACAAAAATAACCTTATAATATGTAGAAGAAAATCTTATTTCTCTTTATCTTTAAATATTGTTCATTGAGCTTTGTTTGTCATTTTATTGGAGTACCGACCTATCTCATATTCTTGTAGTAAGCGGTATACTTAGCGGTCCCCCGACGCAACGACGCGACGCTTGGATATAATTATTCTAAGTAAAATAAATAAATAAAGAGAAAAAAATCTTTTTGAATTTAAGATGAGTATATTAAACTCGAAAGGATTTTTTTTTTCTTTTTATAGGTATTTTTATGTGCCGGGGGTTAATGTTTATGATTTTTAAAGTTGGGTAGTTCTTCTGGCGGTTGGTTAGCTTACATGTTGGTTAGCTTACATGGTGATTTCTGCACACCAGTTTAATGCAATCATCACACTTGTGTAATATCATAGACAAGTGACTACATTTCAAAATAATTGATTTGCCATCAACTAGCAAAGCTTTTCAAGCTTCAGGGTTCAATAAAACATGTCAGAACCATAGCTAGAGAACCCTGCTTTTAAATTTAGTAACCCATAAAAAAGCTGTATCCAAATCGGTTTCCCCATTTCTTCAAACAATTTGGATGAAGCTTTTTTATAGCGTGTCAGACTTTAACTGACTAAAACCCACCCATGTTTGCTTCTATTGTCCTAATGTTCCGGGGCCACGGTATCTCTTCAAACAACCAGCAACCTTATAACACCCCTTTGGTTTCGTTTAGGCTAAAAAGGTGAATGCCACTATTCAAACTGTACATGGCTAGCTCAAGTATATAACGTTTTAGAGCTGTTACTGTCAAAATAGCTACGAATTATTGAAACGATATAGAGATAGCTAGAGAATTGTACTAATTCACAGCTGACGTTTCTTTTTATTTGCAATTCTTTCATGTATAATATGCTTTTATTGCAATAGTTAATGCAATGTCGTTTTCACGTTAAGCCATCTTCAAAAACGGAGGAGGTTCTTAATTTGACTATATTCTTTGAGGTATTCCTCGTAGCGCTCCCGTTTTGTTCCTCCAAGCGCTCCCAAAAGGAGCGCTTCGAGGAACGATTAAAAATAAATATTAAAATTTAATTTCCTCGAAGCACTCACGTTTCGTCAACTGTGTGGGCCGATTTTCAAAATTCATTTTTATTATCGAAAGGGTATACTTTCCAAGGGGCCCCAATTTAATATAATAATTTAATGCTTCGATAGTTTGAGTTATCATTTATAACACCTATTTTTTCTTGTAATGTTTTTGAATGATATGCTTATAGGATATGATAAGTACTTGTGTGAGATACCATCATACAACAACTAAAGGCTTCATCATACCAGGCTGATATAAAACTATTTTATGTAAAAATAATTTACTTCCGCGACGATTTTTTTTCATGTTGGTTTTGTGATTTTTTTGCATGATGGATTTTTTTATCAGATACCGACGAGAAACAAAAAACGGTGAGCTTGTGTGAGAAGTCTGCGTACTTCGACGATGCGCAGCGGCCGCTGTGGTTCGTGTACAGTGGGATGGGCTCGCAGTGGGCGGGTATGGGCGCGCAACTCATGCGCATACCGATCTTTGCTGCTGCTATCGAACGGTAAATATAAAACATGTACTTCATCTGAAGTTCTCTGCCACTAGATTTGGGATTATCCTCAGTGAAACGTTACGTAATGAGTACTAAATATTTGTTACAGCTGTCACAAAGTGTTGGAACCTGAAGGTCTGAACATAGCTCATATAATAACGTCTAATGATACAGAAATATTGAAAGATATCGTTAATGCCTTCGTGGGGATCGCTGCTATTCAAATCGGACTTACAGATGTCCTTTATCAACTGGGTTTAAATCCTGGCGGAATAATAGGTTAGTTGATCTATCTATGTAGTTATCTGTAAGACTGTATGTACCAACGTCAGAAATAAAATGTTGCCAATGTCGGATGTGTGATTGAAAATGTGGAAAAAAATAGAATGATTTTATTTTCTGTTACAACTTGTTTGTAAATGTCAAATCAGACAATTATCTCGTGATATCATAAGTTAAGGCTATTCATTATTGCCCTAAGCTTGAGACAAGTTGTTTTTGAATGTTGTTGAGTCTAGACTATAAAGTGATTTCACCCTTATTAAAAATAAGTTAAAAATTTATCAAAAAGTATTCATTTCTTAGGTTCGATATGTTAAATGTGTGTTCTCAGAAACCATTCATTTCAATACCTACCGAATTATCAAAAACGTACCACATATTTTTAAAGTCTGAAAACATGGTACTTACATTGATATTTTTCACTTTTTTTAGGGTTCCGTACCTCAAACGAAATCCACTTTGTTGTCCGTATGTTAGTCTGTTCTTGTACCTTTTATCACGGAAGGGATTAAGTCGTGGAGGCATCGACTTGAAATTAAAACCATTTATACTCAAATCTATGACTCTTTGAAAAAAATTAACCTTTTAAGTGCATGCATTTAGTAAATACGCATACATTTTTAAATGCAAATATGTATTAACCACACTTATTCGTGTAACTTTGTTACTTAAAGAATAAGTAGGTATTTACCTATTGTCTGGATAAAGGCGTTAAGATACATTAAAGCTGTCAACATTCATTATTGCTTAGTGTGATATGGAAATTTGTAATACTATCATGCAGGGCCTCAAATCTGCTATTTTTTACAACTTCGTTATTCCATCACGAACCCATTGTCATTTTGCTAAGAGTTCGTAATCTGCTAAATTCCAATGGTCGGTGATTGGTCGGTTAATAGTAATAGAATCGTAGTAGAATAACATTGTCGTATTGCCATTATTATAAAACCAGTTGGTATTAATGAAGTTCGAGAAATGAGTATTAAATTTTAACGTTTTTTCAAGCTAAACTTTATTTGTATAATTTTTTACAAATTATTTATCAGTGTTAAAAGCTACCTATCTGAAATAGTAAGAAATTCGTAAATTGCGTTCGTATATGTGTAATGCAATATGGTGGAACTATACAACCCAATAATATTTTATATGTTTAGCTGTCACAGTCAAATGTGAAATTAACGTCAGTAAGCAACTAACTTTAACATTCAAACCCCCTCCTCTCCTCCTCTTAACACAGGCTCGACATTTAATCCCCCGCTGGCTCGGTACTGGCTTCGAAAGGGGTCGAACATTTAAGGCATACGACCTCCTCAATATTTTTATAAATATTTTATTGGTTAAAAAATAATATGGGTGGGCATTCTTTAAGACAGTAGAATAAAATATGTAAACGTCATTAGAAGTTTCTTAATTAACCCTTATAAAATCCAACAGCGTAAATTACGATCATCGCCGTTTTGATAGCATTGTAGGTCAACGCTAAAAATGGTTTTCGGACATGTAAGCTCCACATTATTGGGCATTATTAACTTTAATAAATATTATTTAGCTCGTAGTGAATACATTTCTCCAATCAATACTCCACAAACACGATGGATAGCAAACACTTTTTAACAACCGAGCTAATAAAAACAATGACTGCCCATTGACGTTATAATAGTAGATTGCTGATCAAAGGCACTGTCAAAATTTTAGCATATTAACACATACGTCAGTCATTATTTGTCATTATGTACGAGATTACCAGTCTAAACCATTTTAATTTTTTTATTTTTTTTATTGGAGTGTCAGTGACTGACCAGTGGAATGTCACAACGACGAAAATATATTAGTAGATTACCAAACTTGTCAAAATCAACAATTATGAAATCAGTATTAGACCATTCTGACACTATAGTAATAGCAGACTTGAGGTGTGTATCTCCGATTGACGTTGTATAGCGGGTCATACGAGATCTTTCTACCAGGGCATAGTGTTGGCGAGCTGGCGTGCGCTTACGCAGACGGGTGTTTAACTGCGGAAGAAACGATCATGTGCGCCTATCAACGTGGTCGTGTATCGCAGAATACTCCACTAATACATGGTTCAATGGCTGCTGTGGGCCTCGGATACGAACAGGTAATCCAATCGTTCATTAATCATTTTGTTAACTTACGTTACCAGACCAAAACTAAACTATTCCGTGCGTGCATGACGTGGATAGAAACATAATATAAGTTCTAATGGATGTCAACATCACCTACCGCGTGTCGTTATATAAGAATCTTTGGAAAAAAATTGTAAGAACTACAAGATTTCCGAGACGACTGTTATCTTAGGAAATCAAGAACATATTACCAACAAAACAAACAATTGCATTATATTCCAAGCGCAGGCAGATAAAAAGGTGGGGTGGTGTGCACTGCGAATGCTCGTGTGTAAAAACATATAAGGTTCGTAGTATCACTCACAGTACATGGATACATGTTACAACAAAAATAACGTCAAAACCATACATGTCCCCACAGCCCGTACTCACGCATGGAATCCTAAGTCAGATAATTTCTTAGCAAGTTAATAATTTCATTAGGTAACAAAAACCTCTCCAAATTGAAGTATTTACATATTTTCAAATGTAGATATCGACGATGTGTCCGGCTGAAATAGACGTTGCGTGTCATAACGGACCTGACTCCAGTACTATCTCAGGACCTGCAGACGTGATGAAGGAGTTTGTCGCGGAACTTACGGCGAAAGGCATATTCGCTAAGGAGGTGCCGAGTTCCAACATAGCGTATCATTCGCGATACATATCAGTTGCAGGTAATTTTTACTAACTTCCCTCAACACACCAATAACAATAGTACATTATGATTAAATTGGGGAAAGTTTGTCATTGAGGCCTAAGCAGATACCCGAGCCGCAGATGAGGGTTTTATGGAGCCTAAAACTAAAGTTACACACAATATACACTTCGAAAAGATCCAATATTTTCCACTTTTACCTGTTTTTATTGGAATGCACACATTTTGTTTATAATTTTCGCGTTTTACATAATTCTAAAAAAAAAATAGCTGGTTAGGCCACATCAATATTAACCATGATGTTAAACAGCAAATCTAAACTGCGTATTTTGAAGGATTATGTTTTCCAGGTCCTCAACTCTTAAAGTTATTGAAAGGAGTAATTAAGAATCCGAAGCCCCGAAGTGAGCGTTGGCTATCGACTTCTATTCCACAGAAAGACTGGAACGAAGATTTAGCTAAATATTGCTCGGCAGAATATCAAACTAACAACCTCCTGGTAAGTAACTGTGGTTTTTAGGGTTCCGTACACTTTGTGGTCCGCCTGTGTTTCTGTCTCTCAAGACCACTCATCTCGGGAACGCGTAGAGGTCAAGTATGTGAAATGAAAACCATATATTTAGGTATATAGTGCCTTAAAAAAATCAACTCTATAAGCAATCAATAAATATTGCCGTTTATATCGCACTAGCACCGCCCGCGACTTGTTACATAGTTACTTTGGGCTAACGCTAACTTTAACCCGCGTGATGATCGAAAAAATATATCTTTCTCTTTTTCTTCCCTCATTCTCTCCGTTTTCTCACTCTAAAAAAATTAACCTATGTCTGTCTCCAGGGTCCCAACTACAACCGTACCAAAATTCATCAAAATCGGTTTGGCCATTAAAGTGTGAAGACGTAACAAAGAAACAAACTCACTTTTGCTTTTATAATATGAGTAAGGATTTCTTTAATTCGCACTTACTTGGTTTATTTTATGACTGTTTTGATCTTAAGCTAAAAGCTTAAAATGCTTTAAAGGGCAGATTTTACACTTAGTGATTTTGAACTCAAACGGGCGGGATAAATTGCGTTTAATTTCATCAACTGTGTGCTTAAAACGGTGCAAGAAAACATCGTGGGAAAATTGGCATGTCTTAGAACCAAATATGTCAAAAACACTGCGACATCTACCAATCCGTACTAGGCCTGTGTAGTGGATTGTGGCTCGCTCTTCGTCACAGTGATGATCGCTATGATCAGCAGTAGGGGCGTTAAATGGTTTAAATTTAACGGTGCCTCTGGTTCCCGTATCCGTGTTTTATAATAAATTTGTTTTGGTTGTGCGCCCCAGAGCCCAGTGTTGTTCGAGGAGACGTCACGGCTGGTACCGGGCAACGCCGTGTTGGTGGAGGTGGCGCCGCACGGACTGCTACAAGCCATTCTCAAGAGATCCATGTCAGCTGAAAGCAGACATGTTCCGCTCACGAGGCGTGGACATCCAGATAGTACAATTTTCTTGCTCCAGGCTATTGGCGAGTAAGTACCTACTAACAAACTTATAAGTTTTCACAAATTTGCAATTTTTCGACCTGGATTCACAGTTAGGACGACCAAATTTATGTAATTTATCAATTAAGAATTTCTCCAGATAAGACAGAAATAGCTCTCTCAGGGTCATAAACATAGGGCACGCCACAATAGTGGCGGTAAGTCCCCTCTATGTGGAGTGGCTGGTGAGTCGTCATGGCGTCCTCACCTACCGCCTGACGTAGGTCCTCACCGGACACGGAAGTTTCGGGAGGTTCCTGCATATAATCGGGCGGGAGGAAACGCCCGGGTGTCACCATTGTGACGATCGCCCGGAAGACACGGTGGAGCACACAATGGCGGTCTGCCCCGCTTGGGCGAAGCACCACCGTGCCCTCGTAGAGGCGATCGGCAGCGGCGATCTCTCGCGTCCGGCCCTGGTTCAGTCCATGGTCCGGAGCGAGAGGGAATGGGAAGCAGAAGGAGGTGACCGCACCTCCTTCTGCGAAACAGTCATGCTAGTAAAGGAGGTGGCCGGGCGTTTGAGGGAGAGAACCTCAAACCAACCCAGCCGCCGCGGGAGACGCCCCGGGCGCTGCGAGGCGACTCCCAGCCACCGTAGATGCGGGCCTGCGGACGGTGAGCAATGGGCAGCTCACCGTCCGTCCGTCTATTGACGACAGGACGTGTCGACGGCGCGTTAGTGTTTGGCAATAGAAGGAACATGGGTGGGTTTTAGTCAGTAGAAGTCTGACACTCCTCCCCGCTCCGCCCAGAGCGGGGGAAGTTATTTGTTGATTGCCCACACCAAAAAAAATGTCTTAAACATAACTAGAAAGTGGTGGGCAAATCTTTAAGATTTTAGAAATATCAAAGATGATCATTTCACTTTTCATGGATTTGTAAATAAAGACCCAAAAATCTCGCCAGTTTTACAAATAAAATGTTTTGTTTTTTTTTAGGTCAAATTATTTTTTAAAAGTATCATCTTGAGGTTAATTTCTTACTGTCCATGGTATAATGTTCCTACAAGTTTGCCCCTGCCTTTTGTCAATGCTCTAGCTCTACATCTGACTGCGAATATGTACAATCTGCAGATCATACTCTATCCTGGCACGCAACTACGCAATATTATACTAGATATTGTACTTATTAAATCCGGAGTTATTAAACCTTGAAGAAACTAGAACAACTTTCTGGGCATTCTAGCGTTTTTGTCGTACCTATAATTGAAATTAAGTATAACAAACAGTTTACAACTAAGGATCCATTAGAATTAATATTTTTTGTGGTGCTGGACAACGGCTAGGGACTTAACCCAGTTGAAAACGTATCTTGTGACTGTTGACTTTATTTTGTTCTGTCTCCTGGTAAAAGAAGTGTTCTTGCGACAATTTAACTGACATAGATCCCTCTGACAGTCAAATTGTTGGTCCGGGACTTCGTTGAGCTTCATTCTCTAGGCGCTTTTCTGGTGGTCGCCATTGTGGATTCTGGCTTGCAGGATTTGCAGTGGGTTGTAAATAATGTGTGCGGAGCTTGATTAACTCTATTAGAACTACAGACGTGATGTAATGATCATGTTTAATTTTAACAATTGCGTTTTAAATTCGTCTATGCCCACAGTTTGTACATGCTTGGATTCACACCTAAGGTGCAAGCTTTGTACCCGAAGGTGGAGTTCCCTGTGTCGACAGGAACACCTATGCTGTCACATTTAGTCGAATGGAACCATCGTGAAATCTGGTAAGTGGTCAATTAGTAGGTACAAACAATTCAGAAACGTTAACAAAAAATATTTTAGTTTATGATTTTTAGTGTTCCCCTGCCAAATGGCAAAAATGGAACTCTAATAGATTTGCCCTATCTATCCGTCTGTCTGGCTATCTGTATGTTACAGCCGTTTTACTCCGAGAGGATTGGCTCAACATATTTGAAATTTTGATGGTTGATGCCTTTTATAAACTGCTACACAAATATGATACGATATTAAACAAAACAAACATTTAGGGGTGGCCCACAATAAAAAAATCTACGTATAAAATGTGTGTAGTGATAGGTCTTAAAAAATTTTGTCGCGGTTTCTGATTTTTTTTTTCACAAAAGGATAGTTGATAAGATGTTTGCTTCTATACTAGTCAACATTATGCCCCCATCCCCATTATTTTCTAAAGTAATAATTGTTTTATTTTCTAAATCAATCGCTCCAGTTAATTTGAAAATTGACTGTGACATACGGTCAGTCATATAAGAGATTTTATAAGGCTGCTTTTTATTCTTTCGGACGTACGGCACTGAAAAGAAAGGTGAAAATCAAAGAGTAGTCCCTTAAAATCCGGTCCCCAATTTAATTTGAATGGGACACGAGTGGTGCAGACAAAAGTCGGACTAGATTTAACCAATCGCTGGAATACTATGTGGATTTTAACGTGATTGCTACTATGATAGATCGTTGCCACTTCTGTGAAAACTGGGCCTGAGCGACTCTCTAGTCCCTCAGGCATTATTTTGTTCTGCTGTGTGCCAGGCTAATAGGTACTGATACTACTCCTCGCTTCAAGGCCCGTTACATGTTTTGCTGGTGGAGAGAAGGTAACGGCTGCAGCCTGCAAGTTTTTGAAGTCCATTTACGACGATGAATACAGCTACCTGCAAGGTCACGTTGTTCGAGGTAGATACTAAACCGAACTAATTTATCAACATTCTCATATCGCGTTTCTTTTTTGCCCATTGCTCTTTCGAGGTAAGTAATTTGCAATTGGAAAGGTCAATAATATCTTCTGCAGTCGACTGCTGTAGACTGTGTGATGATCATGATGATTGGGTGTAGGATGGGCAATTTTCTCATCAACGACTGGGAAATCACTTGTTATTAACTATTTTCTCAATTAAGGAACGTAAAAAGATGCAGGTAGGAGATACAAACGAGTTGTTTTTATTTGTTAGTGCTACTCGCTTCTTGCTAATCTCCGGTGGCGGGACCTTGACCTTGACCTTGTCGAAAGTGTTGCAGTATCACCTCTTACACATAAAAATAATTTTAATGCAGAGACATGCACTGCGCTCCGGTTTCAATTTTTAAAATAGATATGGTAACGTCAGGAGACATCTTAATTTTTATTCTCTGAAATTATTTGTGTGAATTACAGAGAAACGGTGCTATCCTTTCGCGGCTGCACTGGTGGCCGCCTGGGACACCCTTGCGATGCACTCAGGGGTTGTTAAGCGTCAAGGGAAGGTGCAGTTCCGTGATGTGCACCTGTACGCACAGCCCACGCTGCACAACTTGCGGCCGCTGAAGCTCACCGTAGAATTGCATAGAGGAAGCGGAAAGTTCGAGGTATGCTTATAATTATTTTGTTTATACTAACTGTTATTGGAACGGGAATCTGCTAGGGAGATTCCCAAGATTCCTAAGTATCGTCGCTTGTAGTTAGTGGTTGGAAACCTTTGACTTAGGGTACATCGGATGGATGGTTTAAAAGTGTATAATGGACTTATGAAGAAACAAATTTTTTGTTTTATGTTTATACATACCTACTAGCTGTACCCCGGCATGCGTTGCAATGCAATTTTCTACCTTTCTACCTATTCTAATCTTTTAAGTTGGATCAAACTGCACACAAATCGGTTAAGTAGTTTAGGAGTCCATCGCGGACAAATAACGTGACACGTGATATATATATGTATTAAGAAGATAGATTAAAGTATATAGGTAGATTAATACTTATTTTTTATTGCATGGCATAAAACATCATAATTATTATAATATCGCGTATCTATATATTCTACTTAAGCGATCTAATCGTCTCTCACCTGAGAACAGTACGTTCTTTAATTCCTGTGGCAAATGCTCATGCAGAAGAAAGTCTAGCTCTACGGTAGCTAGACTTTATATACTTAGCATATAGCGCATAGAGTGCATGGAGAGTAGGTTGCACATGGTTGCGGTTGCACTGTGGGAGTATTTATGAGGCGCCAGCTGAACGATAAACCCTCAGATTTATTTTTGCATGTCGTCTTCCAATTGCGCGTTCAGTAAAGAGCAATACACACTGAGCCCGCCGGGCCGCCGACAAAGCCACAACCCTGTGGCATCATGTCGGCTACATGCGCCCGCGTGTGTTTCCCGCCGACGACGTGTTGGGTACGCCTGCGCTCAGCTGCCCGGTTACGCTCGACCTGTAGTGCTGACTGCCAAATAAATTTCTCATCTCAAGCTGCCGACAGCTGCCGACCAAATTTTCCGGCTTGTATTAAGTGAAGCCGCCAACTAGACCGCCGACACAAAGTTGCCGACATATGCCTGCGGCCCAGCGGGCTCATTGTGTAGGGCAGAGATGGCGAACCAATGGCACGCGTGCCAAAGACGGCACGCGACAAAACGAATTGGGCACGCAAACAATTTTAATCATATTTTTATCTTACTATCATTTTTTAACTCGCCGGAGCGATTCATTATTTTCAGGGATGAATAAAATTAAGTCGCTTACAAACCGTTTGGCGATGACTCTACTAGTCAGTAAAAAAAGTTTCGAATTGATAGTAATTATTTTCCTAATACAATCACTTAGTCAAAATTATTTGATGGCACGTCTGTGGCGTCATTCAACATTTATTTAGGAAAAATGGCACGTTGGTTCATCAAGGTTCGCCACCTCTGGTGTAGGGCTTTACATGGACATTTTTACCTCATAAAGACAAGAATTATTTCGTGTACCGTATTTTCTCAGTATTGTCACTATAATGTAACGAATTAATCTTTAACAGATCTTGAACGAGACTTGTTGCAGAGTTGCATCCGGGTACATTCAAAGTTACTTCAACAAAAGCGTGTTAAAATGCCATGATACCGATATGGTGCTCAGCTCACAAGACATTTACCAACTGCTTCAAGACAGGGATTACAGTTACAGGTTAGTTACCAGGTTAGCGCCTAACTTATTTGATGACTTCCCATCCGCAAATAGTACAATAATAAGAAACACTCTCACATTCCGAGGTAATGGGACGGTTTAAGTTTTAGTTTATTTTGCTTCAAAATTTTCCTACAATATAAGCTATGCATGAAAAAAAGCTATGGCTTTGCCCAACACTTGACGCTAACACTTCAACACCGGCCCTTCTCGTAGCTTCAGCTTGGTTTATCTTCATTGTATCAGTTTGATTCTTTTGTTAAACATTCAATTGAAGTTATTCGATATATCTATCTTGTAGCGGCGAGTTTATAACTGTCGAGGCCGCGAGCGCCTCTCTGAGCCAGGCAGCGGTGGTGTGGCGTGGCAACTGGGTCACGTTCATCGACGGTTTGCTGCAGCTGAACATGCTGCGACAGCCACACGACGGAGTCACCCTGCCCACCCACATCAGGAGACTGGACATCAGCGCCAACCAACATCTCCAAGAAGCCTACAACTTTAACGGGAAGACGGTGGTCAATGCTTACTTTTCCGATGTCTATGATGTTACAAGGTGATTCAGTTGAATAATTTAAAACAATTATTTCCGCTCGAAATATCAGCCAATTTCCACGGATACTAGTCAACTTTAAAAAAATGTGGTGTAATTGCCTCTCTACCCAGCATAAAAGAAAGCTGTATTTTATTTTACTTAAATGATCCGCGGTAAACGTGTCCAAATACTATTACACAAGTTCGCGCCCAATAGGTAAATATACAGGGTGGAATTTTGTAATACCACCTGAAAAGGAAGTACTCTTAATACTTTAGATAGAAAATTTTACTTCAAGAAAACATTCCTTTATTTTTGAAAAGAAAGAAAACGGCATACAAAGATTTTTTAAAAATCGCTTGCCGCATCCGTTAATTGAACCGACTAAAATCTGTGAAAGTTGCATGCAAAGTCGATCGTTAGGGTCAATAAGGATGAAATCTCTTCAACAAACTTCATAAATTAAATAAAAGTAAAACAATGAAATCCTAAATATTAATTGAATTAAAGCACTTTTACTCCATCTGTGTACTTATGTTATTAATTAATTATTATCGTTGACGTCATTTATCCATTGAAATAACGAATAGGCATGATGACAGTAATTGAAAATCACTTAAAAATGCATTTATTTAATTAAACTTGTATTATAGAGTACGAAACACCTATTTATCGTTTCATTCAGAGCGGGATTGATAATTATTTCGATAAAATAAAACTACGAAATTCGGATGTTCGCCAGATTATGTTATGTTTAACATAATATGGCCAATCACAGCGAATGACGTCATTTTTGAAATAGAAGTGTATTCTGTCTGTGGTACGAGTCACTACGAGTAAACATAAACAAATCGCGTTTTACACTTCTCAACCGTGACGTCACTAGCGACGCCATGACACTGGCTTGCGTTTTGGTGCGAATTTTAAATTTAAAAACTAAAATGTCTTCTTTTCCTACTAAAATTTAACTGAAACCAAAAATATGATATTGATTATAAATAATGTATGTTTTCGAACATTATAGGATAGTTTTTCAAAATGTGTCATCATGCCTATTACTATAAGACGATTCTAATTTGCACGCTTTTATAATGCAGACTCCTTTCTTATATGCGACATGACGTAGTAGTTTAAATATGGAATGTTACATTTGAAAATAGATTTTCATCTGTTATTCACATTTGATTGTTTTTACAAATGATTTCATATTTGTTTCACGGTAAAAATGACTTGTCAAGAACAATTTGATTTAATGGAAGCTTATTTTCTAAATAACAAAAATGTGAATCGTGCTCTACGGTGGTCCGATACGACCGGAGTGATCAGGCGTAGGACAAACAACTTAATGTGCTCTAAAATGATACAGATGTGGTGGAGTTACTCTGCAGAATATTAAATACCGCAATCTGCCTCCCGTTAGTCAAGACACAAGAAGGGTGCACCTGATTGAGCCTTCTTTACGGTTCAGCAGCGGATATGTAAGCTATTTTATTCAAATTTTTAGTTAGTTTTCCCTATTTTTTTCATGAGGACTGCGAGTTCTTATAAAGTATCTCTGAGATCATGTAAGTTAACTCCCGAAAATTTTAGCAACGGTTATCGTCTTATTACTGAAGGATCACTGCAGGTTCACTTGATTAAAAATACAGATTGCTCAGGAATAATTGGATTTAATCCGTACACTTCGACTGTTAACACAGAGTACTTTTCTTATATCCATTAAGTATCGAATGAAATGAATAACCCATTTCAAAAATGACCGGCCAGAGACGTAGTTGTCACATTGATGTCCACAGACATCAAAGTGACATTTCACATCAACGACAATAGATTTAAATGACCAGAGACAAAAATAACTCTACTAAATATTATTAAGCTAACATTACCGAGTTGGTTAGTTACCCAGTAGTTGCATTGTGGGGCGAGACTTAAAGTCGTTTTATGTTAAATACTGGTATTCAGCTGCATCTGCATTGATCGGAAGCCAAAGGGAATAAATGTTCAGGAAAGAAACAGGAACAGTTCACATTAAAAAGAAGCGAAGAATTAGGTTTTCAGTATGGAACATACCTGGAACATAAAATGTTTTTACCTGATATTTTGCTTTTTATTGCTTAGTACTTCCGTTTACAGATAAGTTTGATTTCAGAAAAGTGTGCAGCAACAAGTAGACGTGAATAGAGTAGTTTCACTACAATGTTTGAGAATTGGAAACTTGGAGTCCCTACGATGGGTTGAGGCTGCTCCTTTAAAACGGTCTGATTTGGCGGTAAAGGTATGTAGAAATCTGAGGGAAAACGTTCACACTGTTAGGAGAGTACTCAGCGGTTTAATATAACGGCGGGCAATGCGCACCGTTAGTAGGTACTGACGCTACTCATTGTTCCGGCGGTGTAGAGATATGCTTCGATTTCTTTTGGCTTTTTTTACATTAAATGGGTGTACTCTTGACCTCAATCTTGTCCAAAGAGAGATATGAGGTCAAAGATAGGCTTAAGCAGTTTATTAAATTGTTCGAAATGTCAGGTACATTACGCGGGGCTCTGCACACTGGATGTGAAGAGAGCAATTGGCGTGATGTCATGTTACTCAAATGCATACGGAATGGATTACAGCGGAACCACCGACAGGCAAGTGCTCAATATTAGAAATTATTTATTTCCGTACGCCTTTTATTGAAACCCAGCGTTAATGCATAAAAGGGTCTATTTTTTTTAAAGGACGGCCACCAGCGGGGTTAGGATCTACGGGCCCCAATTACCACGGTTACCCATGCATAAGAAAAATAGGGCGCTGGTGTGTGCCCTGAACTCGCAGCTCATGAATTTATTCGAGAGTAGCGAGAATCTTGTTGATACACACTCGATCCTGTATTGTGGGGCTGTTGCAGTATGTCGTGTAGCTAACATCAAATTCCACAATATTTAGTGACGTAGCTACTCGACCAAAACCATCCGTACCAGCCTGGCAGTGTAGAATTGAACGCCGTATCAACGGGGCCAGGGTACTCATCGGTGAACTAAACTGCTTCAGGGAGGGTAATACAAGACTACGAGTGATGCCACGATTTCTTTCTGGCACAGCATCTGGTCGGTGCCTGTCTGTCATACTGAAGCTGACTGGGTGCGTGATGTTGAGCGTGGGTGTGAAACTATTCCAGAAATGGAGCCAATCTTAATAACATCTTTAGACAGAGCCAGTGCAGTTCGTCCGTTTCCGAACTGGAAGTCTCCAGGACCGGATGGACTGCACAACTTTTCGCTCAAGTGGCTCAGTAGTTCACACACTTACCTGCTATTTCAGTTTCAGTCTTGCCTTGAGTCCAGGTGTCTGCCACGGTTTTTAACAACAGGCGTTACCCACCTGCTCTATAAGTCAGGTAGGCCCGCGGAACCCAAGAATTATAGGCCGATCACGTGTTTATCGACGGTCTATAAACTTTTTACGTCCATTTTGAGAGCGAAAATCAATTCACACATTGATAAAAATTAAATTATATCTGCCTCTCAGAATAGATGTAGGAACGGGTCTCGCGGTACTAAGGAGCTACTCCTCATCGACCCATGTCGACGAGGAGTAGCTCCTTAGTACCTGAACCTGTTGGCTAATGGCCATCCATTAGCCAACAGGTTCATCGATCCCGCAAAGATTTGTCGACATGTTGGATAGATTATAAGAAGGCCTACGACTCAGTGCTGAAGTTGTACAAGATAGATGCAACTCAGCAAATCGCGGTTACCAAGCCTCTACACAACCCTACGCGCCTTTTTAGTCGTGTATGGGGCAACGGAAGACAGTCCTTCGATATCCAGGATGTCGACAAATCCAGGGGAACGATGAGCCTGTTTGGATTAAACGGGGAATATTTCAGGGCGACAGTTTGAGTCCACTTTGGTTCTGTCTGGCCCTGAAGCCTCTTAGCACATTGCTTGAGGTGAGGTTGAGAAGAGGTGATCAGGTCATATCTCACCTCCTTTACATGGATGATCTGAAACTCTTTGCCCCCAACAAATTGCGAGTGATGGTATGATGATATTTATTACCGATGACCGCAAGAAAGTATGGCAATACAAGGAGCTTCACTGGCTTTGGCTTTGGCGCTGGCGCATGGGCCCGATGCAGATTTTCTAGCATCCGTATCCTAGCTACGATTCAGCGCCCTTTTTTGGGAAAACTGAAGGTTTTGTCTGTGCGATTATAGACGAAGTTATGTTAAGAAATAATATGACATATTATTTCTGGTTGTTCTAGTCCAGCTAACGGCGAGTTCTTGCACAGGCACAACCAAGTAGCCAGGATTATTCATCAGCAACTTGCCTTGAAGTATAATCTTGTGGAATCTGAGGTACCGTTCTACAAGTATGTGCCCGACCCAGTTCTCGAGAAACACGCTGTATTGGGATCGGTCTATCATTACTGACAGGACTAGTGTCGCCAATAAGCCTGACATATTGGGGCGATAGATCGATCAGCGCGCCGCCTATTAACAATCGATGTTACCATCCCGCATGACGAAAACCATGTGAAAGCTGAGAAAGAAAAACAAATAAAATATCTCGACTTGGCACACGAGGTTGTTGACATGTGGAATGTAAATTCGGCTATCATTGTGCCGATTGTCGTAACGGGCAATAACTTGATTGCCAAGAGCCTCGACGAACACCTTTCGAAGCTTTCCTTAGGCGGTTGAATCAAGAGCCTGATTCAGAAGGCATTTACTCTTCGATACGGGTCGCATTGTTAGGAGGTTCCTGTCTCTGGAGCCCTAACCACCGGTAGCTTGGACCGTGCTCCCGATACTGGTATACCACTATTTTTATATTTTTAAATATTAGTTGGGTTTTTTTTTTAGGAAATACTTAAAAACGTAAAAATGAGAGGAAAAAAAAAAATTGTAAAATAAACAAGAGTGGCTCTTGTAATCCATAAATCGTGCTGCTTGATGGGTTGGCCAATCTCTTTGAAATAGTAATTGCAAACGGCCTCGTTGGGCAGTTTGTGCGGACGAAGCCGGATCTCGCGGCGCACCAGTATGGATTGTGGTGGAGTCGTCTCTGCGGTGTCTCTTGACGTGGCCAACGCCTTCAACATCTTGTTTGAGAGTTGCATCAGGGAAATTTCAGTCGCCGACTTACCTTTGTTAGGGGGTTAAGCTGCCGTGCTATATATAAGGAGGTTTCCTTATATATAGCACGGCAGCTTGCAACTAGGCAACGCTCATAATAAGTGACTGTAGTCACAAACATTGCAGCTTTTTAGGTAATGCTAATTGATAATAAGTAAACGGCAATCAAACAAAGATGGCAAAAACCATTTGCAGCATAATTTCGCCCAATAACTACGGGAATACAGGAGTGTTGATATGTTATGTACACAACAGCGGCGAGCGCGTGATGGGCCTGGTGCGCGGGGGCGCCTGCAGCAACGTGGTGCGCGCGCAGCCGGAGCTGCTGTGGCCGGTGCCGGCGCACTGGAGCCTCGAGGACGCCGCCACCGTGCCGCTCGCTTACGTGCACGCATTCTACTGTCTCGTGAGTTTCTTATAGCGAATAACAGAATATAAGAAGAATCTAATACTCTGTTGTTCTCTCAATGCGAAAGATTGTGACCAAAGATGACGCGGCTCCACACTATGCAGTCGTATGCAGTGTAGAACACGCGGTATAAACCTACCTCCAACAGCCCTTTTCATTGTGCCTGACAATCTTACCGATGCATCTTGTGAGTCCACATCTAAATGAGGAACGGAAGTCAATTAACAACTTATTTTATTTTGATTACTGGTGGTACGTACAGAAATAATTTATCAAAGAGAGATAAGCGGGGATGACCCAGAGCGAGGGAAATTATTCAATGATATACCAAAAAAAGCTTGTCATAAATAATGATTATGTCAGACAGGGCTACAGCGTTTTAATTTGCATCTTTACATGACAATGAGGATTTACACCAATTTTAATGATAAATCGAGTAGGTAAAAACTACCGAACGTCACCTGCTACGTTTCCTACTTCCTACGTCTTTAAACAAAATTGTAATAATGTCGTTTCAGTGTAGGAAAAAGATATCGCTATCAAATCAAATCAAATTAAAAATGTTTATTTGTAAGAATATGGTACAATAGATATTATAATATTAGTTCCAGCACATCCTGCCATACTATGACGTACAAATATTTCCATAAAAATAACAATCGTCAAGGCTTATATTGTAAAACTATTAGTAATCATGAAATTTGAATTGAATGAATTTGAAGATTGAAATTGTATTGTAGTAATAATATTGATTAACAATTAATATATATTTGCTGGATTTGGTGACATAAGGGTTATTTTTATGTTACTAAAGACTTATCCTCTAAATATTCTCTAACACTGTAATAAATTTTTGCTAATAGCAGTTTAGTCAATACCCTTTTCAGCAATGATATTGGCAAATCTTGGATATTATTTGGCAAATCTATACTAATAATATTATAAAGCTGAAGAGTTTGTTTGTTTGTTTGTTTGAACGCGCTAATCTCAGGGACTACTGGTTGGAATTGGAAAAATATTTTAGTGTTGGATAGTCCATTTCTTGAGGAAGGCTATAGGCTATATAACATCACGCTACGACCAACAGTTGCTGAGCAGCGTGGGTGAAACCGCATGGAACAGCTAGTGATTATATACAATGATTGCCGTGCCGTAAATATTTCTTTTAAATAGCATTAATTTAATTTGGAGTAATTTCAATTTGTCTTTGTTTGTGTTGTATTCTACTATTTATTTTGTAACTGCTTTTTTCAAATAAATTATAATTAAGTTTTAAAAACATGCATGTTTCAAAGATATACATGGTAAGGTAGACTGTATTTTATGTTTCTGGAATAATGGTTTACAACTAATAAAAAGTGGACTCCACACATTGCACGAATATATATTTTTCGTCCTTTATAGACTCTAAGCAAAGATGCTACATAAGCATAGTAAGCAATCATTGCGGTATTTGAATTAACCGTTTGTCGTAAACGTTTCAGGACATACACAAATTGATCAATTTATTTGAGTAACTTTTCTGTGTGGTTTCCAGCTGCAATTATTGTTGTCTACGGTTATACCCAAGAACATATAGAGGATGGCAAGCGCCATCTCCTTTACACACTGGATTATGATTTAAATAAAACTGCTGTTAAAACGTCATGGTAGGCCCCCAGGCATTACATTCACGCCGGTTGCAAGTAGTCCTCCTGACCATTTTTTTCGGTCATGGCGGCAAATCTCAGAATAGATCAGCAATCGGCAGGAGAGATATTACAGTACATATCAAATCAAATCAAAATCATTTATTCTAATTAGATCATTACAGGTACTTTTGAATGTCAAAAAAAAAACAAAATGTTAAAGCTACAGTCCCGGTCACAAGACATAATAACTTGTGAAAGTACTGTAGTTGCCCATTCCAAAGTGTTGATGTTTATAGAGAAGAATGGGCAAGAAACTCCACTGACATTCTTTTAAATTAGAATATTATTACAAAATCGTATTTACATCTTCAAAAGTCGCACTTGTGACAGCGATATCAATGGTTAAGTTTTAAGGGTACCTGACCCTTATAAGGGAATTACTAATAAAGTATAATTATTTAATTAATAATAATATAATTTTTATTTTCCAAAATATTAACTTATAAAAACTTTTTTAGATACTTAAAGGTGGAATAATACCTGGCTATGCCGTGCTTGTGCACGGAGGTGCGGGAGCGTTGGGGCAGGCCGTCATAGCCATTGCACTCGCATATGGGTGCACAGTGTTCACGACAGTCAGCGATTTTCAGAAAAAGAAGTTCTTGCAGAAACTGTACCCTGAGTTAAAAGGTATATTTCGCTTATTCTGATGATGCTTATATCTTCACTATAGACTGATTAAGCCTACAAGTTAGACTTAATCGGTCTATAAAGCTTATACTACTACACATGTCTGCTCTATAAAGCAGGGCATCAATCTACCACGATGGCTCGAGTGACTTGTAAGAAAAATGACTGAAGTACTATCCGTAGAAGCGATTTAAAATGCCACGGTAGTGCTGGAGCATCTACACTGGTGCTTATTTAATATCTGCACTAGATGCAGTGGATTCTTTACAGCTAATAATATTCCAGCGCCTTTTATAGCAAATTTTTTTTTTCATTCTACGCTCAAAAAAGAAAATGTTTCAGATAAACACATTGGAAATTCTCGCGACAGTGGTTTTGCAGATAATGTTCTATTAGCTACAAATGGAAAAGGTTGCCAAGTTGTAGTTAGTTGCGTTAAAGGACAACTAAAAAATGTAAGTCAAATTTCTTAATAAATAAAAAAAAACAAATAACAAGTACTATCAAATTATAATCCAATTATTATTTCAGTTATCTCTCAAATGCGTTGCATTTTCTGGAACTTTAGTCGACACCGTACAACTTCAGGATGGTGAGAAATATGAACTGGGAATGTATTTTATGACTAAGATGAGGTCATATGTCACGAGCGACTTGTCATGTCTATTCGAGGAACAAAAATATGATGAAATGAAATATTTGCAAGTAATGCTGTGCGAGGGTATTGCCCGCGGCTATGTCCACCCTCTGTCACGCGTGTCGTTCGCGCCACACAACGCCGCGCGTGCCTTCCATCTGCTCGCGGCCAGCAGGCACCGCGGTAAGGTGCTTCTGAGGACACAAGAATATGTAAACACTGCAGACTATAGGTAATGTGACTTCAGCCTACAAGCAGGGTTCTTACAATAATGGGTCTTCGCACTTTAGTATCTAAAAGAGTGTTCATAAATGCGCATACTTATGCAGTGATGACCAATTCGCGGAACTCACCTTCACTTATTTGATCGTATCTTGTGTTGCGTGAGCTCCGTGTACTTACGTTTGATCAATCCTTACTAATATTATAAAAGCGAAAGTGAGTTTGTTTGTTACCTCTTCACGCTTTAATGGCTAAACCGATTTTGATGAATTTTATTTTTTATTAAAAAAAAGTGGGATATGAGAGACAACGAGGGAAGAAGAGGGAAAAATTGACGTTGCTATTACAAATCAATCAGGCGCAAGAGCAAAAACTGCAGCTCTGCTTGGTGTGTTATACCGAATTTAACGCGAGCAAAGCCGCGGGCGAATGCTAGTCTAAAATAATTACATCTTTAAAATGTCACTCGTTTAGTTACGTAATTTTAAAGTGAATTGTATTTTGTTCCAGAATAATATGCAATCCTTGTAAAACTTATATAATGTTCTGGGATGATGGCGCTCTTGGAGTACAACTAGCAGACAAACTAGTGCATCGTGGAGCTAAAAAACTTTACATTCACTGTATAAGCTTAAATCAATACCATCGTTATAAAATAGGGTAATGTATTGACATACATAACTACACTTATATTGGCCGTTACTTTAGTCTGAAAAAACATAATTCTACACTCTAACATTTTTAACTTATTTTTAAGGACTTGGCGAAAATTTGGGGTCGAAGTGCTAATACTAGAAAACAATTCTGATGTGAGAAATCGTATTTGTACCGTAATAAGCGATGCTACTAGTCTTGGAACCATTGAAGGCATCTGCGTAGCTATCACAAAAGTCTCGGACGATAAACATAAAGAAGAACTGACAACGCTTATAAATTCTTTAGATGTAGCTTCAAGATCGTTATGTCTAGATCTAAAGTTTGTACCTATTTATTGTTTTATATTTCGAATTGTTTTTTTTTTAAGTTCTTCATAAATATTGTTTGTGTTCAGAGCTTTGATATACTGAAACCGGAGCAGTAAATATTGCAGCCATGACTCAAATTAGACAGCACAACTAAAGGACACAAATTCTAATTTCACTTTTTTACACGCTGCGACTGGCACAACTCCGTGCAGGGCACGCCCAAGAGTGGCGATAAGTCCCCTCTTTGCGGAATGGCTGAAAAATGGAGGAAATTCCCGGGTGTCACAACTATGACTATCACCTGAAGCACACTGTGGTGTGTCTTCATTCAGGAGATCGGCGGTGATCTCTCGCGTCCGGAAGAGGGAATGGGTAGCAGTCACCTCCTTCGGCGAAGCAGTTATGCTAGCGAAGGAGGAGGCCGGACGTTTGAGGGAGAGAACTAAATCAACCCAAACGCCGAGGGTGACGCTCCAGGCGTCGGAGACTCCCGGCCACCGTAGATGTGGGTCTTTGGATGATGAGCAAAGACTCTGTTTGCAATTCTGTCCGCTATCAGCACCGTTGTGTACTAATATTATGTTAACATACGTAATAAAATGTTTCATAGGTATTTTGCTGTAGTATCAACCGTCAGTACAGTGGGACAAGACACATGTATAGCTAGAGCAAAATGTGGCTATGCAGCAACAAGTTTGGATTTGTCTGGTTTGACCAAAGTATGTTTATTTATTCATTAACTGGCTGTGCATGCGTTTTTTTTTTATCTTACTTACTGCATACCTATTATACCTACCTACCCTATGAAAATATTTCACGATCATAATTAGACAATTCGGTCCAACCATTCTCGAGTTTTAGCGAGCGATATATATATATATATTTTTTTTTTTTTTTGTTATAAAAATTGATTACAGAATTATGGCTCACAAGGTTCACATAGTCAGTTATTTGTTAGTTCGCCGGTGATCATTTATGTCGACAGGCAAGCACCTTAATTGATTAATTAAAGCTATAGAAACCGATATATTCACAACAAAAAAGCTGATGCTGCTGGGGTTTAATATATGAGTAACTGGTTGTTACCCATAACTTCGTACACCTAAGGCTCGACATTTTCTTAGAATAAGTTGTTTAGTAAGGAGGTTCTTAATTCATTTATTTTATTGGCATGCATAACCTGACGTCTCTAGTGTTAATACCATCATCTGCTTTTCCTCACCTGATTCCTCCAGTATTATATCTCCTCCAATGCATGCCACACAGTAACAAACAGTTGAGTAATATGGTCAAAATGCAATATTACCCACCCCCCTAATTCATTAGCATGACATTATATGGCCTATGTCTTTCCCTAAGTTGAAGTCTATCTACTCACCTCCTCGTATTACGACCTGTAGGCCTACCATGACGTCTTAAAGCAGAACTTATTCCACTGAGGGAAAGAGATGCTGGACACCCTGTATAGCTCTGTCTCTTTCCCTCAGTGGAATAAGTTCTGCTTTAAGACGTCATGGTAGGGTAGCTGATAAGCCATTAAATTGTGAAAAGGTTACAAACAAAATTAAATAAACAAACATGCGAACATGCTGTTACTTTTATTACATTATTAAGTATGGATTTCTCAAAATAGTAGGAAACATCTTGGTAGTGATTTAACAAAAGAATTCTTAGTCTATATTAAACACAAAATTAATAAATCACAAATCACAATACTAAAAGCTTATGTATAACGGTGAACTTAACTTAGAATTGGGTTTTCTTACAGCAAATCTTGCTTGAATTGAGTGAAATGAGGATACTTTATTATTAAATTTTATTTGTACCAACAACAAAAAATAATGGTAAAACATAAACATATAAAACTTAAAACACGTACGTACGTAGACGTTATGTAATCAACAGCGTTATTCACAGCATAAATGCAAAATAATAATAACACGCTTCAAAGACAAGTTAAAAGTCCCAAAGACATGAATGAGAAAAATAGCCAGTGATTTGAAGATTACAAGTACATCGATTATTTATGAATTTAAGACGAACATTGAACTACAACAATTTAAGATAAGATGTTTAATCCTTGATTCGAGTTTCGGAATTAGCATTTGTCCGACATGCTCTTACTGTAAACAACAGTTACTTACGCATTGTCCACAAGTGTATTTTCTAGGAACTTAATCACAAATATCATGTTGCATATAACGGAACTGTCATACGTGTTCCTGCAGAGGTCGTACAGGAGCACGATTTCATCAACGGTTTCCATAAACCTTAGATCCCTCTCCTCATCCGAAAGCTATAATTGGGATGTCCGAAGCGTTAGGCGTTAACGTAGCTGACATAAAATAACTTTTGAAGAAGCGTTTCTTTAGTCGCCTGAAGACAGTATTATTAAATAGATTTTTTTCTAGCGGGAACAAGGTGCACGCCTTCAAGAGTTCGGTCATGCCGGTTTTAATGGACTCTTTAAGTACACTTAAATGAACTCAGACTGAACTTAATGCCATGGATTAATGCCATGGATTAATGCCATGAAGGAGAGTCCGTAAATCGGATGCATCACTCCCGATCATCGGTGATGAGACTATATCGCGCGGCAATGCCACGGTCGGGATAAACGCAAATAGGTACCAACAACCAAGAAGTGTGCAATCTCAGGGAATATTTTTTACAATTCGTGGTTGTTATGCACGAAATATGGTCGCAGTAGACAAGGTACTCAACCGGGTGTCCATGGCAAAAGAGAGCTAGCGCAAACCTAGATTACCGCAGATGTATGGCACGGCAAGGGGCTTCACGAGCGCTGCTACCGGGCTCTTCATAGGCCCGATATACATTTTAGCGTCCGTACTCTGGCTACGACTCGCCGACTTTATTGGAGAAACTACACGTTTTGTTTGTACGATTATGGAAGAACGAGTAAAGCAAACTTAAAAATTTAAGCACCTCGCCTCAGAAAGATTTATGGGCTTTCTTTTAGAAATGATATCGCGGTGGACTATTACAAGTTTCGGACTTAATTTTTTTACAGACTTAATCTTTTCAGACTTTTATCGACATTAATACTACCTATTTAGTCTACCCAATAAACCAACCAACTACCAATAAAGTTAAATGAAAGCGAATGTATTATATATTGTATTTTACTATGTTTACTTAACAAAGAGTGAGGCAAATGCATACAACGTGGCGGAGGCCACAGAGCGAGCACTGCTCGGGAAATCGCCCGTACTACTGGCACAGCCGGCTCACACACCCGTGTCAGGACTCCTAGAACAACTCATTGCATTGGCCGGTAAGAACAAAAACAATTATATAGGGTTGGAGATATTTATTTTCTCAAAAGAATTACGAATTTGCTTACAGAGCAAAACGTAATTAAAGGTTGCGAATAAATTATGAAGCAGTAAGCTTAAAATAAAAATACTGCGGCATATTTCTTAGGTATATGTTTAACTAAAAATTTTAATTATGTTAATGTTTTGGCATAACAAACAAAGATCCCAGTGGAGTTTTTAGCGCCCTATCTAATCTGCTCCCCATTAAATGAAATTAAGATTATATGCTGCCAACATGCTGATTGTCTCCTTTTAAAAAACACACAGTGACTACGACGGTAATTCGTAAATAATTATAAAAAAGTGTCATGACTGTATTTAACATAAGTGATCTTACAGGAGTAATCGTACCACCCAGCATGGATCCTGACACTACCTTGCAAGAATTGGGGATCGAAGTACAAATTATTAATAACTTCTTGAATATTGAGTGTAACATATCTTTGGAGGCAGATTCAATACATCTGCTGACCTTAAAGAGGTACGTCTTAAAATCAAAATATTTTATTGAATAACATACATAGGCAGGCTACATGGGTGGATACTTATAAAACATCGAGAACGAAAGCTGCAACGGTTCCGGTTAATCGTTACCTATGGAAAAGTACTGGTAAGAAACCGAATTAAAACATTTAAACAAACTTCCATCTTTGCCCACTTGGTATATACCAAAATAGGGTAAATAAATGTTAGGAAAATGATTACACTAATTAAAATTTCGAACGTCAACCTGTATTAAGATTTAATTTTAAATGCGATTTTAGGATACGCGAACTGCTGGGGTCTGCAACAGATATAGTCCCAGACAACGCTTCCGGATTAGCTATATTTTTTTCTACTGTTGCGAGTGATGAACTTCTCGGCACAGCGAACCTATTCATGATACCAACTCTTGATAAAGACAACACGCTGGTGAGTAAAGCTTTTAAAACTCCCCAAACCCCAAACCCCAACTTTTCGAGAACATAATTTTATCAAGTAGCCGTGCTGTGGATTAAGACTTACTTTAACTTATTTGATTAAGGAAGCCTGCGAGGCTACCAGAGAAACATTAAAACCCGATCACCCGATGCCCGATTACCCGTGTGCATTTGTTTGTAAAATGTGAGTCGGCAAGGACGGTGGTGCGGTTTGCAGTAGACCTTGGTAGCGCTCATCGCACAATTTATACTGGAAAATATATATTTTTTATTCATATAGTTCTATTTCATGAGTAAGGACCCTTTACAGTATGTATTTACTTTATTTCACAGTCCAGTGAAGAGTTAGATGTGGCTAAGAGATACTTGTGTATTGTGCCGGGTATGGAGGGTCACCACGAGCGGTTTCGCGTGCTGTGCGAGCGCCTCAAGCTGCCGGCGCTGGTGCTGCAGCCGGGCCTCGACCACCCGACGGAGACCGTGCGGGAGACTGCCCAGAGACACGCGCAGGTAAAGTATAATCCTAGAAAAATCTTGATCCATAGTGATAGACTAATGACCTGCGGCTTGGTGTATCAACTGAATTTTGCTGATGATACGTTTTTATGGCTACTGTTTCCAGATCCTTATCAATAAAACTAGGATTCAAAATAACTTCTACTTACTGGGATACGAGAGTGGAGTACATGTCGCACTCGAACTTGCCGCAATACTAGAAGATCACGGTAATTATGCATTATCTGCCTAGCCTTTTCCTAACTTTATCAGGGTCGGCTTCCAGTCTTACGGGTTGTAGCTGATTACCAGTATTTTGCATGGATCAACTGCCTATCTGACCTCCAGAACCCAATTAGTACTGGTTAATACGATACCCATTGGTTACGAAGATTAAATATTAAGACTGGTAATATCCAGAAAGACTAATAAGTCTTTCTGGCCACTGAGTACTTGTAACGGCTGTCAAAAGTCTCCAGGTGACAGCCGCGACCATCGGCTTCACGTCTTTTAAACTCAGTATGTAATGGATGGTCGCCCATCCACAGACCGCTCTTTGCAGCACAGTTTAACCTCCGCTGCGGCTATTATTATTAAGCCACCAGCTCCTGCCTAATAATATATTATTATTCCTTATGCGCTGCAGTACGGCGTTAACTACTTCTGAAGTTTCATTAATATTGTATTATTACAGGGTTGACAGGAACAGTGTTTTGTATCGGGTGTTCGCCAAATGATTTGCAAAAAACTCTCGAGGAACACCTAAGCGACTATAAAACAGAGGAAGATCTTCAAGATTCCGTAATTCGACATATGTGCAAGCTATTAGTCGGCGGAGACGTAACGGAACTGGATGATGTGTTGCGAGATGGTGGTATTTGGTCGCAAAAACTAGCCGCTTGTGTACGTGTGTTGTTAAAACGTATGCAACATTCGGCGCATTACGCCCTTGGAGTAATAGAATCTGCAATGGCGAATATCGAGCGGGCACGCAGCTACGTGCCACCGGCGCGCGTGCTGCGTTCTCAGCTGGTGCTGCTGCGCGCCGCGACTGCGCAGGTGACGTCACACGTGCAGGACTTGCAGCGACACTCGCAGCAACCGGTCGCCATACACCAGCTTCGCACGCCTTTGTCTTTCATCTCAAACGATATGGAGTGTCCGGCCATCATTAACCGTTACTTAGACCCTGAAATAAAATCTGAATTTGAAATGAAGAACCTGTGTGAGGCTTACACTCTTAGCCAATTTAAAGTTTGATAATGCTAAATTAATCTTTATAAAGAGATGGATGACCAACTGCCAATAAACCTCATAAACGATAGACGCCTTTCATGCAAAATAACAGTAAAACAGCGTAAACAAAACCCAACCCTATCGCCCCAATAAAATTAGTAGACAAATTTAATAAACTCCTTACTTACATTGTAATTGTTTATGTGTTATTTGGCCTTGCATCGATCTTTAGGGTCAATAAGGATGAACCTGCGGCGGCTGGGTTGGTTTGAGGTCTGGGCTCCTTCACTAGTATGACTGCTTCGCAGAAGATGGTGACAGCTTCCACATTCCCTCTCGCTCCGGACCATGAACTGAACCAGGGCCGAACGCGAGAGATCGCCGCCCCGCCGCGCCACCGATCGCCTCTAAGAGTACTTCCCTTTCAGGTTACATTACAAAATTCCACCCTGTATATAATCCAAACTCCGTGGTAAACAAGTAATATAATATTATGATTACTGACCAGCCAATACAGCAAGATCATTCAGCAAATCGCGTTGTTGCTCATGTGTTCTCTGTGCCAGCACCAAGGTGTCTACACCGCAGATATTCTAAACAGTTTAAGTGTTGTAAAACCAAAAAGATACTTTATAATAGTATGATTCGAAGTATTTTGGAATATTGTAGCGTAGTCTGGCGGCCTCACTTTTCTGCACACTCGTTACGTCTTGAACGTGTACAAAAACATTTTCTTTGGGACTTGGCGTTTTTTTGCGGGATTTCCAATAAAATATGTTCTCATGGTAACAGACTGAAACACTTAAGGATGGTGTCGCTGAATGATCGTCGAAGCATTACTGACGCAATGTTTGTTTGCAAAGTGTTCACCCATAAAATTGATTGTCCACAATTATTGCACTCTTAAAATTTCCGTGCTCCCTCAAAATTCCTCGCGGTCCGATTACACCTCTCTGCCCACCGCACAGAGAAGAATAGTTTTAGGCTCCCAGCCTTTGCAAGGTGCTGCAAGGTTATTTATAGATACAGTGATATAAATAAATAAATATCTTGGGACAACTCACACACGGCTATCTGATCCCAAGCTAAGCAGAGCTTGTGTTATGGTAACCAGACAACTGATATACATACTTATATAATTTATAAATACATACACATTATAGATAAATCACACCCAGACACAGAACAAACAATCATGCTCATCACACAAAGTTTGTCCTGGGTGGGAATCGAACCCACGACCTCCGGCTCAGCAGTCAGGACCACTAACCACTGGACCAACAGGCCCGTCAAATATAATCGATATAATCAAAGTGTATATCGATTATATCACATAATCGATATACACTTTGACAGTTTGGGTAAATTGAAAGGCAATTTTTATAAACATCTCCCATACACTTTAATTCTCTTTTTAGAGCGAATTCTGTTTTTTGTTTTGGTTATTAGAAATTCTTTTTTGAAATTATAAGTTTTAGATATTAAATCTTATCTTATCTTATATCTTAAATCTAGATTAGTTAAATTTAATTATTTTTCTTGTACAACTTAAAAAGCATGCGGTGTTTACCTTTAAGTGATTCTTGCACTAATTTATATTACTTTTCGCATGTTACTTTAAGCATAAAACCAGTGTGGACAGTTGTTGGTGAACCAATAAAAGAAAATGAAATATATGTACTTATGCGTTAAAATGATTTGATTGAATTCCCTAGATTTCAGTTTTATGAGTAAAACATCGGAAAAAGTTGTCTAAACTGTATAGTGGAGTGCCGTAAGGTTTATACCTCGGAATCCAGGGCCAGTCAATGAATCTTAATATAAACGTTGGAAATATGTTTTTGATAGTATATAGAAAAATGTTAAAAAAAAATTATGCGATCTCAATTTTTTTTTAAATGTATATAATAATATATTTTTTGGATTTTTTCTGTTTTTTATATTAGTTTAAAGTTATATTTTAAAAAGAACAAACTCGATCTTGGATTTCTAGGGACTGCAGGTATACCGATGAAGAGTGGGGAGGGGAATAGAGGGGATAACATCCTTTACCATTTCGCCGCATTTTTAGGCCCGAATTACGTACATATAAGTCTGTAGGCTATTTAATTCCGAAGTTAAGGGAAAGCAAAGTTTAGCATTTATGACACTTACTCACTCACTCATGATCATCAAAATATAACTAGTAGTTCCCATAAACTCAGAGAGCTGAAATTTGGTGCAGAATTAGGGTTTAATGGCCACATTAAGGAAAAACTATATAAAACTAGAATAACCGAAGATTTGAAGTACCTGGTGACCCTGATTAGAAAGAACAAGAGCCCAACCAAACTATTAGAGATCGACATACTGTTTTTACAAAAAATATTCAAGTTGGTAGGCCGCTTCATTTGATGTCAAAAATCGAAGGTCTGAAGTATCTGATGAAGAACCCTCAGCTGGTCTTAGCTGTGTTAGAGATATGGTAATGCCCTCTTCTACGATTGGTACATAAAAATCGACTGTCATTGCAAAAATCCAGCGTAGTGGGACACATTATCTAATTTAATCTAGCCTAAAGCGTCCCACTGCTGGGCGAATGCCTCCCTTTCTTCTTTTAATACGTATATAAATGAAAACTCTGGATAAGACTAGACTGGCTTTTATTTAATTACTAGCTGTTCCCCGTGGTTTCACCCACGCTGCTCAGCACCTGTTGGTCGTAGCGTGATGTTATATAGCCTATAGCCAAACAAACAAGCTCTTCAGCTTTATAATATTAGTAAAGATATAGATTTATTTATAATAAGCACACCAACAGCACGGTTACATACACACAAATTGAAATAAACTTACACCTAAAAACTGCATTTCAGCAACCAAAACCACGTATATGAAAAATCATACCTATTGTAACTACCTATGTTTGTTAAGCGAGATAATAACCCATACTGGTATTAGTAATTGGACGCTAGAGTCTCATTTTAGGCTGTAGTTAATTGTTCAACACATTCATTCAACATTGACAATGCTGACTTCTGCTCTCTTTATTTTGGAGCGTCAAATCGACCACCAATGTAACATAAAATAGACGTACAGACGGCTTCTTCTATCAATGACTAGAAGTCTGTCTCTACTGGAAATACTTTTATACTGTTTGTTTTAGGCTCGCCTACACTTAAGTATTATTATTGAAATATGCAACTTTATCAAGCCTACAATTGATTGGTTATTGAATCTACGTTTTCCAAGTGGCAATTTTCCATCGTCAATGGGTAGCGGTTCTGGCGACAGATTGCTGCAATGGTGTCACGGAGCACCTGGTTTTATACCCTTGTGTACCCAAGGAACCTTAGAGGTGGCACGACTTTGTCTAGAAGGCTGGTGTTACATGCACTCTTGCTTTATACGGTTATTCCAAAAAATAAAAGATCTTAATGCGTTAAGTTAAGTTAATCCCGCCGACAAAATGTTACGCAGTTTGGCGGGTTTACTAAATGTATAACAACTGTGGTCCAAAAATAAATGATTTATTATTTAAAAAAAAAAGATATATCTCTTTTTTGCAGCTTGCTTAGAATGCAATGGTGACAGCTGTACTAATCCTTCACCTACAATCTACATCAACGAGATCGACGACGATGACAATAATGAACAATGATGTAATAATGTGTATAGTTAACGATAAATTATTTTTGTAAATCATTATTTTTTACGACAATTTAATAAATTAACATTGAAGTTACTCGGCAAACATAATTTATAACATATAATTTTTTTTTTACTATAAACACTTTTTCCCCCTTCCGCCTCTCATTTTTCAGTAAATTGTTGTTAAAAATTGTTGTAATCGAGATCGGCCAAATTTATTTTTTTAACTTTTTTATTCGAGGTTTTACGAATGCAGTCTAACACTTGATATACAGATTCATTGACTGGCCCTGGGTTCCGAGGTTTTACCATTTTTATGCCTTACGGCACTCCACTAGTAGTAAAAAAATGATTTATAATAACTCGTAAAATTAACCGGACGGTTGGAGGCTTGGGGTTCCCTCTATCTGGCAGAATCTTGATGCTCCGAAATTTATTTGGCATAACACACTTAGCATAATTTTCTTTAAACGAACATTTTAAAGACATACAAATTATTTGATATAGATAATTATCGTTTGGCATAATGTTTAAAACTTCGAATTTACAATGGCATACTTTTAAGAGGGCGGAATTACTTCCGTACTAATATTATAAAAGCGAAAGTGAGTTTTTTTGTTTGTTACCTCTTCACGCTTTAATGGCTAAACCGATTTTGATGAATTTTGGTTAGAGATAGTTGGGAACCAGGAGACGGACATAGGCTAATTTTTATTAAAAAAAAAGTGGGATATGAGGGAGAACGAGGGAAGAAAAGGGAAAAATTAGCGTTGCTATTACAAATCAATCAGGCGCAAGAGCAACTGCAGGTCTGCTTGGTGTGTTATACCGAATTTAACGCGAGCGAAGCCGCGGGCGAAAGCTAGATTAGTATAATTACGATTGGCAGAGTTCAAATTTCGCATATTATCCTTCATCATAATGTTCATTTAGAGCTATGATTTTTTTTTGTATAATTTCATCTGGGATACTATGCCGATGGCAGGAATGGCTAGGTTAGGTTAGGTTAAAACTGTGACCTGCTACGCTACGCTAGTGCCAGAAACGACTTGCATTAATAGAAAAAAGAGTTTTTTTAGTAGGAGAGTACCCGGAACTGACATATTTAAATTAGCATAATTACTTATTCACTTAAATAGCATTATTTCAAATTTAATTAAATAATAACTAAAATGAATGACATTATTTTAAAGAAATAAATAATTAAAATAAATGACAGCAAATTATGACAAAGATGATTCTAACTATAAACTTTCTGTGAAATGACAATCCTGCCATTTTATGATTATCGAAATGAAAAATATGTCAAAAGACGATTCTGATTGTAAACATTCTGCTATATGATGTTTCTGCTTTTTAAATATTATGAATATGCAATTGAAATCTAGTTTAAAATAGTTATGTTAAAAAGAAAGTAAAGTAGTAGTGCTTCTGTAAAATATAACATTTTGTATGGTTTACTTCGTTTTACTTTTAACTTTTTTTTTTAACAACATAAAGGGGAATATTTAAGGCGTAATCGTTTAGGTTACTTTCACGAGCTCAATAGACCAAACCTAACACTAAAAATATTTCTCATAAAGTTAAAATAGAATACATCTTCCTTATATAATAACCCTCCTCCTTTCAGCAGTCGGAACAGTAGACTAATCTTCCTCTGGGGAGGGGTCTATGAACCGATAGTATAAAGCCATTTAATGTTTGAATTGTACACCAAGAATTCCTGGCAAAATTATTATGACTGCACGGGTCGTTCTTATAGCTTATGGCGACATAACCTATAAGAACGACCCGTGCCTGGAACGAAACCTATCCACAGAACAACCGTGCCAAGCTCGCGCTTGCCAAGGTTGTTCTGTGGATAGGTTTCGTTCCAGTTAAACTGATATCTGACTCCAACATATTTGGCGAAAAGCTAAACCGATAAGAATGATTTAATGACGCCATTAAAACGTTTGTCCAACAACAATACATTAAAAAACACATGCAAATTTACTTGAGCATATTTGAGGTATCTCCACATAATTATGTAAAACAGTATCGCAACTGGTTCATAAATCACTTTAGCTCAATCTACGGTTGCGCCACATCTGTAAGCACGGAATTTCAATAGTTCATACCTATACTTTGTACTATTGAGAACTGTCATTTGCTAGAGCTGCAAAGACCGTCATGCCGAGCGTATCGTCAATGGTGGTGCGATATCACAGCACTCCCGCTCTGTAAGGATTTGACCATGCTAAAATGCGTGCAGATGTGGAGCCTTTATCTCGAATGAACATGGCTGTGTAACATTTGGATTAACAGACGAACAATTTAGTGTGGTTCATCATCATTTTCATCATCATCATTTTCCTGCCCTTGTCCCATTCTATTTGCGGTCGGCGAACACGTTTTCTTCTTCCATTCTCCCCTATCAGACGTCACGGCTTAATTTACTCCTTTCTCCTTCATATAATTTCTTACATAATCCATCCATCTTTTCTTTGGCCTTCCTCTCGCTCTCCATCCATCAACATTCAGATCCATTACTCTTTTAGTCACATGTCCTTCATCCCTGCTCATTACAGGTCCACCAAGACAAACGACTCCCTTTCATTTTTTCTGTAACAGGCGCAACTTTCAAACTTCCTCGAATATATTCATTCCTTAGTTTATCCATTCTTGTCACTCCACACATCCATCTCAACATTCTCGTCTCCGCTACATGCAATCGTTTTTCATCCATCTTTTTTACAGCCCAGCATTCTGACCCAAACAGTACAACAGGTCTAATCACGGACTTATATATTTTCCCCTTTAACTTGAGGGGCATCCGTGGGTCACAAGTTGTTCCAGTGACCTGTCGCCATTTCATCCATCCTGCGTTGATCCGGTGCGTTACGTTACACTGCAATAAATTGAAATAACATATTATTATTTGCTTTTTGTTTACCTGAAATCCATATAAACGTAGTCACGGTCAAAATCTAGCTGCAGACATACTTATTCAGGTACGATACATAATGAATCGTTTACTAGGTTGCTGAACTCATTAATTTTGTGATTTTTATATTCAATCGTGTATTAAAAATGCATTACAAAACTAAAGTCACTGACTTCCGGAAGTAAAGTAATTTTCCACTTTTTCTGTGATTCTTTTGTGAAAGTCAGTTTTTTGCAAAAATCTTTTGAATGGCATCAAAATTCTACTAAAGCGTTTCCAAGATATAAATAAAAGTTAGATGCTAGTCACCAATGACGCCATCAGTACAACGAGTGCAAGTTTGTTTTTATTAGTCACGCATAAACCTGTTTTTGATTAAAAACATAAAAAATCTAAAGAGTAAATCAAAAGAATTACGTGTCCGAGATATAAGCTGGGTATCAAAAGTACAATATTCGACATCAGTACATCATTGATAGCTCATATTTTAGAAATGTGACATATTAGAAGATTGTCTCTTACAATACTTATTTGCAAGACCTTTGTTCCTTTGTATTACTTCGTGAATCCATGACTCAGCGCTACAACTTTATCGTTTGCCTCATTCTGAAGTCTTTGAGGGTGCCCAAGAGGTAGGAGAGAAGTGTTCCATATCCTGTGTTGGGGATCCACATTTGCATTGTATACAAAATGTGGACCCATTTTGTATGCAATGCAAATGTGGATCTATATATTATTACAATCCATACCATTCAGCAAAAATGGATTTACCTTGGCCAATTTGAACTCACAGTCGGTTCAATGTTCTGAATATTTGCCACTGCAGTTCGTGACCAGGAGTTGATTTTCAGTGTAAGTGTGAAACTTTTTGACTTCTTAGTTTGTACTGAAAGGTACCTGCCACATAATCTTCCGTTAAGAAGGTTTGTGAGAGAACGCTTTTTTATCATACAAATGTCTTCCAGCCTGTGTAATAGTGTGGGGACAGAGCCTGTGTCGAACGTTATTTCAATGCCTAACTCGATTGTCCACGAATATCAGCATTACTGCTCCATGTTCCCACTGAAAAATTACAACTGCCTCACTGGTATAGTGGTTGCAAGCATGACTGCTGAGTATTAAGTCCTGGATTCGATTCTCAGGTCGGGCAAAGTAAGTATGGAAATTTCTTAAATCCATGAGAGTTGGAAAGTCACGCCAAGAATCGATTCCGAAAAACTTAGACATAAACTCACTCAATCAACACTTCCTTTCTTTATCCCAGTGCAATGGGGCCGTGAAGGCAGCTACGGTAAACGATCTTTCAAACCTTCCCACTCCGGATGTTTTCCCATTCATTTTAGTCAACTCTCTGATTGTGATGTTAAGAAGAGTGTTCTTTCGATTACATCTAATGCAATTGGTAGTGATTGTGTCAGTCGTAATATGATTATCCCTATCCTCGACGGAATCCTTCCAATCCTGTGTCATATCCTAAATTACTCTGTATCCTCTGGTGTCATTCCGTCGATGTGGAAAGAGGCCAAGATCACTCTTTTGCCCAAAAAATCAAATCCAACTTCTTTTTCAGAATACCGCCCAATCTCCATTTTACCTTTTCTCTCCAAAATCCTTGAACGCCTTGTCCACGATCAGCTAAGTGTTTTGCTTTGTGAAAATAGTCTGCTAAATTCTTTCCAGTCCGGTTTTCATCCTGGTCACAGCACTGCTACTGCGTTAATTAACGTCACTGATGACATACGATTAGGCATGGAAAAAGGAAGTCTAACGGTGATTTGCTTATTAGATTTCAGTAACGCATTCGATACCGTCGACTTCGATATTCTGCTGGCCATGCTTCGCATAATTCTCTTAACATATCTCTAACGGTGATTGACTGGTTTCGTATAACCGCCGGCAAGGTGTATTTTTAGAAGAGTCGTGCTCTTCTTGGTGCAGTACCTCTGCCGTTGTGCCTCAGGGTGGCGTCCTATCTCCTTTACTCTTTAGGATATTTATTAATTCGATTTTAAAGCAACTTCTTTCTTCCTACCACTTTTATGTTGACGATCTACAAGTTTATAAGCAAGCTACTTATTCGAACCTGGATAACGCAATTAATATCATCGACAAGGATCGGGTTTCGATTTGCGAAGTGAATGGAGTGAGGCCCATGGGTTGCAGGTTAACCCGGCAAAGACTCAGGTCATTGTTGTTGGCAGCTCAAGGATGTTCCCCAAAACAAACTGGACCAGCATCCCCAGGTTCAGTTTAACGGAACTGGGTGTGTAATGTTTGGCATAATAACAAATGCTCTAATTTCACTTGAACTAACGTTCATATGACATAAATTCATATGACCTAATGTTTCATATCATATAATATTCATTTAACATAATAGCATTTAATATAACGTTCGTTTGACCTAAAATTCATGTTTAATGGGCACAGTTCTAGCCTAACTCAAATGGCACTTAACCAAACCTTAAAATATTCTATGCGTGGTCGAGAGTGGGTTTGGTCGACGGAGCCCCGCTTCGCGGGTTAAGTTAAGAACTTTGGAGTTTGGGTTGACCGAAATACCGATCTTTCTTGCGATCCTATGCTGCAGGACGTGTGTTGCAAAATTTTTGCATATGTTATATCCCTGAGACGTTTACGGAATTTTCTGCCAACTGCTACTAAAACTGCGCTTGCTCAATCCCTATTACGCCGATATCTTTATCTCACTGAGGCACAACTAGATAAACTTGAGCGACTTCAGAATGTCTGCATAAGATTTATATTTGGCTTGCGCAAATATGATCATGTCTCTGAATTTCGTATAAAGCTCAAGTGGCTTCCCATAAAACTTCGCCGGAATACTCATATCTTGTTTCAGCTAAACAATATTTTGTTTAATCCTAGAACACCTTCTTATCTTAAATAACGTTTTAAGTTTCTTCATGACACACGTAATAGATATCTGAGGTCATCGGAAAACCTGAGACTGGAGATGCCGATGCATTCTACTAGCTTCTACGATAAATCCTTTACAGTTCAAGCTGTACGGCTATGGAATGCCCTGCCCATGTCTGTAAGGGGTCCTGAACCATGTCCACTTTTAAATTTTTGGTCAAAAAGCACTACCTCTCTCCCTAAACAACAATATTAACTACTTCTTTGCTCTTGATGATTATTATTTTAAAGGTATATTATAAGTATTTGTTTTTTTTTTTAAATGTGGCTATTAATTTTGAAAAATGTTACACCACAGACTACCTACAGTACTGTTTTTTCTCCTTTAAATCCAACCAAAGGTTGTCTTGAAAAGATCGCTTTTAGCGATAAGACCGCCCATTGTGTCACCCTATTTATAAGTTGTTTAATGCTATTCTTGTTATTTGTATGGTGTACATAATAAAGAATATTCTATCTATCTATTGCTGGATTAATTCATCATGCATTTCTCAATGACAGTCACGGAGTGTGCATTTTTACCCGGCGAAATGTGGGCACTACTTTTTTTACGGATGGGTAATCATCAAATAACTCCCCCCACTCTGGGCGGAGCGGGGAGGAGTGTCAGAGTTTTACTGACTAAACTTACTAACTAATGTTTTGACCTTTATGTTCCGAGGCCGCGGTTCCTCTTTCCAACAACCCGAAATTTCGGCACACCCCTCTGCTTTGCTGACATCTCTTTGAGGGGCGCGGGCACACCAACGCGCCGTTGACGCGGCCTGTCGCTACTAGACAGATAGATGTTGAGCTACTCTTTGCTCTCACCGTCCACAGACCCGAATCTCCAATGTGGGTACTATTAGGTACACCCTCGCCTAACCCTTCGGAGATTACAACCGTGATGTTTCAATTCACCTCGTAACCCCAGTTTTGATGATGACAAACTAAGTAGAAAATTGTTAAGCTTGTTAACTAGTTCTTTGATTTCGATCTTAGACGCTATCCACCAGCAAAGCTTATGACAAAATTGAGGATGATCTCTCATTTTACTGGAAATCTATACAAAGTGAGGTTTTGTTATACTGGAAACATATAACTTGATGTGTTTCCGTGTGTACAACAATGGCTAGAGAAAACCTTAAAAAATAAAAAAAAACGCCGGCCAAGTGCGAGTAAAGAAAAGAAAATACAGTTTTTTTTCGTTAGAGCAATGTTCGACCTAAAGTTAACTGCTGTGTTAATGACTGGGGGTAATCTTCATGTTAATATTAATAAAACCAAAATAATTCAATTTCAAACGTCTAACATGTCGGTAACACCAACAACAATCCGACATCCTTACTAATATTATAAAAACGAAAGTGAGTATGTTTGTTTGTTTTTACGTCTTCACGCCTAAATGGGTAAACCGATTGTGATGAATTTTGGTACAGAGATAGTTGGCACCCTGGAAACGGACATAGGCAATTAAAAAAGAAGGATTGAGATATGAGGGAGAAAGAGGTAAGAAAAGGGAAAACTTAGCATTGCTATTACAATAAATAAGACGCAAGGGCAAAAACTACAGGTAGCAGTACCTGTAAATCAGGAAAGGAGAACTGTATAACCCCGAATTTAACGCGATCGAAGCAAGTATAAATTTGCAACCAGGACCTTTTTAGGCATTATAATTGATAGTAAATTAAACTGGAAGGATAATCTATAACAGATAGAGTGTGCCGCAATCTTGATAAGTTTGTATAAGCCCTTCGCAAGTTAAGACTAGTGTCCAGTAAAAATATTACAATTCTTAATGCTTATCATGATTATCTTTCATCCGTACTGCGTTACGGCCTAGTGATAAGGGGTAATTTATTAGATGTGGACAGAGCATTTAAAGTGTAAAAAAATGTATTAAAACCATGAGAGGAGAATACCTAGACCATTGCAGGCCATTATTAAAAGAACTAACAATTCTCCCACTCCCATGTCTGTATAGTATTTTTAAAATGTATTTATTTGTAAATAATAGTTTTGTGAATAATTTACTTATCAAATTGGCGAGTTCAGCAACCTAATACAAAATTAATTATATATGCAGTAGGTATGTCTGCAGCTAGACATCGACTTCATCCATATTCATATCAGGTATAAATAGAAAACAAATTATTTCATTGTAATTGAGATGCAAATGGCGGTGTGGTTTTGTTTGTCTGTATATCCGAAATGAGCTGCATTTGTTTGGAAGTGGCGCTTGTTGCAGAAAAGATGAAAATGTACCTAAAACAGTGATAAATATAAATGTTGATGAATGGACAGAAAAAATAGCTGTTTGTGAGCTATGAAATCAAAGTAAATTGCATAAGAATTTTTATTTAGCTAAGCTAGTTTTCTGTTGGCAGCATTACTTGAGTGCATGAAAATCATTTGAACAACTACTCTGTCTTTAACATTCCCTGTTTTGTAATTATTTAAAGATAATAATATTTTCTAAAGCAAAACATACAAATTTTATATTTTATAGATAGACAGCATTGACTCCAGCACCTGCATTTTTAAACTATTTTAAATATATTGCTGCGAGTAATACAATTAACCCTCCGCTTGTCGCGCCGTTTCTGTGAAGTGACCAGTTGTGCTGGGTCTTTACCGGAACCGAAACAATATCAATTGTGTGTGATTTAATATTATTTTTACTAGCTTTTGCCCGCGGCTTCGCTCGCGTTAAATTCGGGGTAAAACAGTTCCCCTTGCGCCTTATTGATTTGTAATAGCAACGCGAAAAAATATTAGCCTATGTCCGTCTCCTGGTTCCCAACTATCTCTATACCAAAATTCATCGAAATCGGTTTAGCCATTAAAGTGTGAAGAGGTAACAAAGAAACAAACTCACTTTCGCATTTCTAATATTAGTAAGGAAGTAAGGATTTTATTACTACCGGTCACCTTGTGTGTGTGGACGGTGATAAATGGTCGCGAAAACGCGATACGTGCGCCTCATAGAGATGTCATAAAAGCGAGGGGCCTGCCAGGGCCAGCCCCTGCCGGAGTTGGGAGTTTTTTGAAAGCGATACCGCGGTCCATAACATGAAGCGCAAAAGAAGGTGGGCAAAACCTACCTTCTTTTGCTAGTAAAAGTCTGACACTCCCGGGGAAGTTATTTGATGATTCGCCATACGCAAAAAAGGGTATGAGGAAATTGAGGAACCATCTAAAGTTGTTCAATCTTCTAAATACGTCAATACATGATGGCGCCCGAACATAAATAAAACAAATATAAATACCCGATTTTAGCACTTCATCCTTTTTTAGGAGTGCGTTAACTTTATCGGCTAACCAACAACTGTTTTCACTGTGAATACATTATTTATAGCAAGTATCTACCAAATATTCAAACAAAATAAGTGAACAGCAAAATATTGCTTACATCAGTTGCCACGTATCAAAGTCCGTGTCCCACGCAGAAACACATGTCTTTATGTTATAATTATGCTTGAAAGATTATGGGTATTATTCAAAAATGCTGCAACTCAATTTATGAAGGACATTTCTGACACATTAATAAATTATTACTATGATTCATTTATTCATTTCCTTTTTTTATTTTAACATTTTTGAATATTCCTTTAACGATTTAAAATAAAACATTTAAAAATAGTAGCCCACCGGTATCAAGAACAGAGTCCAAAACATATTTTGAAACCCTTACATATTTCCATACAAACTTCCACGATCTCTTTTTGTTATTTTACCCCCTTAAAATAAACTATTTAACAATTTTTAAGTACAATTTTTATCTTACATCTACATAAAAACCAAAGAAAAATGTTTCATCGTTTTAGATTCAAAAACGACTTTCCATACAAAATTTCATCCCTTGTTTTTATTTTACCCCTTAAGGGTAACACTTTTTAGTAGAAGCGATCAGCGGCGATCTCTCACGTCCGGCCCTGGTTCAGTCCATCGTCCGGAGTGAAAGGGAATGGCAGGCGGTCGCTTCCTTCTGCATAGCAGTCATGCTAGCGAAGGAGGTGACTGGCGACCGCGTTGGAGGGAAAGAACCTCAATTCAACCCAGCGGCTACGGGAGACGCCCCCGGCCTTGGGTGCAACGAGACGACTCCCGGCCACCGTAGATGCGAGCCTGTGGACGGTGAGCAATGGGTAGCCCACCGTCCGTCCGTCTATTAGGCCGTGTCGACAGTGCGTTAGTGTTCCACGCGCAGGTTGCGGGTTGTTCAAGAGTTACCGCGGCCCCGGAAGATAAAGGGCAGTAGAAGGAATATGGGTGGGTTTTAGTCAGTACAAGTCTGACACTCCTCCTCCCTCCACTCAGAGCGGGGGAACGTATTTGATGATTTCCCACACCAAAAATAAGGGTAACATTTTTACATAATTTTAATGCCATATTTATTTATATCTAATCAACAACCTAAAAATAAGTTTATAGCTTCTAGCTTTAAAAATGATGATACTTCCAAACAACTTTTCATCCCCTTTAAACCTTTTTTTTCGCTTTTTAGAGTAATCTATGTTCTTTCTCAGGCTCTAGATCTGTGTACCAAATTTCATTTAAATCGGTTCAGTAGTTTTAGCGTGAAAGCCCGACATACAGACAGAATAAGTAATAAAAACATAATATATATATACAGAATAAAAGTATAATCTATAAATATAAGTAAGGATAAACTAAACATAAAACAACACTTAATAAACAACACTTTCCTTCAGTTAATGATCCGGAGAGAGTAAACCCCGAGCTTCCAAAGACCTCCCGCGACGGATCGAGGGTTAAACAAATCACAGTTAAATTACTGACTAATTTAACCGAAAATATTTAAATCGATTCCATACTACTTAGCAGTAAATAAAACTGTTACACAAGTACCGTGGGACACAAGTCTAGTTGCATTAGTCCATCATTGAAGTTGTTACAATCTCGATCATCAACCAAGTAAGTTGCAGCAATTCATTGTGTACCTACTACCTATTAGAATGTCCCTTTTTTTTGGGTGGGAAATCATCCAATGACTTCCCCCGCTCTGGGCGGAGTGGGAGGGCATGTCAGACTTGTACTGACTAAAACCCACCCTTGTTTCTTCTATTGCCCTTTACGTTCCGAGGCCGCGGTATCTCTTTCGAACAACCCGCAACCCCGGCAGGCGGAGGCTCTGGCAAGCCCCTCTGTTTTGCTGACTCTCTTTGAGGCGCGCGTGAAACACGAACGCGCCGTCGACATGGCCTGTCGTCAATCGACGGACGGACGGTGAACTACCCATTGCTCACCGCCCACAGGCCCGCATCTACGGTGGCCGGGAGTCGTCTCGCGGCGCCCGGCGCCATGGGCGTCTCCCGCGGCGGCTGGGTTGGGCAGATGTTCTCTCCCTCAAACGCCCGGCCACCTCCTTTGCTAGCATTACTGCTTCGCAGAAGGTGGTGACCGCTTCCCATTCCCTCTTGCTCCGGACCATGGCCTGAACCAGGGCCGGACGCGAGAGATCGCCGCCGCCGATCGCCTCTACGAGTGCACGGCTGTGCTCCGCCCACGCTGGGCAGATCGCCACTGTGTGCACTAGGGTGTCCCTTACATGACATTTTTTTTTTGGAAATTCGAAATGCATAGCTTCTTTTTATAAATGCTAAAACATGTTCAAATATAAAATTTAATCTATCTAGCATGATTGCAACCGATAATATCTTGAATTCATTTGACAGCCCTTTCTTGTTGTTCTCGTTCGTGTTGTTATTTACAAACAAATTATTCTTTTTTTATCTTCCAGTAAAACCACTTCCAAAAATATCAACCCAATAAGGGACATTTTCCTGAAGAAAACTGTTATAGATGTGCACACGAGATAGAAATGGATCGCTCTTTTCTGACACAAAATCATCCCACTTTTTATCTTGAAAAACAAATTTAAAAAGAATACAATAAAATAATCTAACTTACAAAAAACATTTCAGATAGTTCCTTGGGGACATAGTGTTTGCCAAACTCTGTTTTATTACCGCGAGTTTTTTTTTTTTTAAATAGGTGATCCTTGCGTCCCTTTTTTGTACTTTTAACACCTTCAAGAAGCACAAATCTTTTTCAAACTATGTTAATATCAGGTTCCAGTTTTATCGGATTCAGCTAAAAAATACAATCCTCTTTGTTGGACTCTTTTTAGGGTTCCGTAGTCAACTAGGAACCCTTATAGTTTCGCCATGTCTGTCTGTCCGTCCGTCCGTCCGTCCGTCCATCCTCGCTTAATCTCTGAGACCGTTAGCACTAGAAAGCTGAAATTTGGTACCTATATGTATATCAATCACGCCGACAAAGTGGTAAAATAAAAATTAGAAAAAAATGTTTTATTAGGGTAGCCACCGCCATAGTATATGTAAAGTGGGAAGTGTTTTTTTTTTAATTTCAACCTTTACGTGTGATATATTGTTGGAAAGGTATTAAAAATGAATAATAAATAATAAAATAAAAGATATTTAATAATGAATAGGGGTTTACTAAAATCATTTTTTGATAAAGTCAATAATTTCGGAAATAATCGCTCCAAAAGTAAAAAACAATGTGTCCCCCCCCCCTCTAACTTTTGAACCATAAGTTTAGAAAATATGAAAAAAATCTGAAAAGTAGAACTTTATAAGGACTTTCTAGGAAAATTATTTTGAACTTGATTGACACAACAGTTTTTGTACAAAAAAGACAAAAAGTTGTACAAAATAATTTCTGGACTAAGTTTGTAGTATAATCGTATGTGCAAACATTTTTTTAACTTCGTTTACATATTTCATTATCCTGAACGTATCTTTTTTCAAACAAAAAAGAATTATTGAAATCGGTTCTCGCAATCCAAAATTACCACCGAAAACTTCTTGAACGTCTTTGTATTAATTAGTAACCCAATTCCCCAAAAGATGGCGCTGTAGGTACTTATTACATTGGATCGGGTATTACGGAATTGTTCGGTTGGTCTAAAAACTATTGCACACGAGGTGACGGCTTCGTGTTTCGCTGCGAGTTCGGTATCCTTCCACGAAAACATCGATACACGACACCCTTCGGCCAAAACTCTCCTTTGAGGAAGGTGTCCAATTGACTAGTCGGCACCCGCACGACAAATTACTTAAAATTAATGTCATGGCGCGACTCCTGCTGCACGACTCTTAAAGTCCAGTTTGTCTTCACACGTACATACTCCACTATGTCCTCAGTCGCCGAGGTGTGAAGCAATCTCGACACGTACAGCTACGTCGTGGGTAATGCTGGACGCAGTAGCGTGTTGGATCCGCCAGCGCGGTACCGCACTGGTTCTGACAAGGAGGCTTTTTATTTTTCTTCTTTTCCACCTTAATAAAACCATCCTCTTCGCTGGAACCCCTTAACAGACCTCGTTGTTTTAAGTCTGCGTTATGAGGCTTTAAACACTCCTGTTTACCCCTTTTCGTTTTGCCAGCTTGCTGTGTTGTTTGCGATACAGCAGATTTGTTTGCGACAACAATAGCGGAGTAGGTACGTTTAGGGGTCAAAGTACCTACATTCGACACCACTTCAACCGGCGTCGAAACAGCGTCGTAAGCGGCGGAACAAGATGCAACGCACGCATTCTTATCAGTGGGTGACGCACTGCTGCAACTCGCCGACTCAAAACTGCTAATGGATGCATTTTGCGCTCCGCACCGAACATTCAAGCTAAAGGTGATAGGCGTCCTACTTTCTGAAACAGCGTTGCGCAACAACTCCACTTCTGCACGTAGTGTATCTTTGGTGTTATTCGTCACCTCCTGCTTGATATTCATCTCGGCCAGGCTTGCTTTCAGGGATGTTATGTCCTTTAGCAACCTGGTGACGTCAACGTGGTCGAACGTGACGGGGGCAGCTTATGCAGCTCCTTGGCCACGAAAGCGGGTACGTCGTCCGGGTCTGTGCTCTTCATCATGGTGATAATGTCTTGCACACTTCTCTGGCCACCATCTTTACGTCGGGACTGCATCTGGTCAACTTTGCCCATAGCTTGGAACAGTAGCAGCGTAGCAGCTTGGCACTGCTTATCTCCTCTTCGTTGAAACTGGACTTGCAGATCTGCAGGATGCTGACCTCGTCCATGTCGTCAATGGCATGTTTAATAAATGCCAAACACTCGTTGGCTATGAGTTGTTGACTCATAGCGGTGAAAATCAGGCAACGGCTACTGCCGCGCAAGACGCGAATATGAAATTCGTATCGAGCAGCGAAGGGACGTCCGTACTTGATCGCGCATAGCACTGCACTCAACCCATGACACGCAGCGCAGCAGTCGATCACACAGCCGTGTTGTCAAACTTTAAACCGCGTTCAACACCTGTCAGTTTCAATATTCCATAGGTAGCAATGACGCCACTGACGTAGTTACAGTAATGTAGTTTTGTTGCGATAGATAGTAGTAGTGCGTAGCTTTCATGTGATATATTATGTCGATGCCGATCACCTGCTTCTCTCCCAGTGGCAGGACGGTACTACGATTAAAAATTTTATGATAACTAGCTATGCCCAGCAGTTTGACCCGCTGAGGTTTAGGGGTACGAAAAATAGATGTAAGCCGATTCTCAGACCTACCCAATATGTAGGTACCCAAATTTTCATAGGAATTGGTCGAGCCGTTTCGAAGGAGTACGGTAACTAACATTGTGACACGGACATCTAATATATTAAATTCTCGTGTCACAGTTTTCGTTGCTATTACTCCTCCAAAACGGCTGGACCGATTTGAACGAAATTTTGTGTACATATCGGGTAGGTCTGAGAATCGGCCAACATCTATTTTTCATGCCACTAACTGAGCAGCGGGTGAAACCGCTGGGCACAGCTAGTCTAATATATAAAATTCTCGTGTCACAGTTTTCGTTCCCATACTCCTCCGAAACGGCTGGACCGATTTCAACGAAATTTTTTGTACATATCGGGTAGGTTAAAGAATCGGCCAACATCTATTTTCCAGACCCCTAAATAGCAGCGGGTGAAACCGCTGGGCACAGCTAGTCTAATATATAAAATTCTCGTGTCATAGTTTTCGTTCCCATACTCCTCCGAAACGGCTGGACCGATTTAAACGAATTTTCGTGTACATACCGGGTAGGTCTGAGAATCGGCCAACATCTATTTTTCATACCCCTAAGAGAGCACCGGGTGAAACCGCTGGGCACAGCTAGTTTTATATATTAGAAGATAAGATTTGGGATTTTTGAAAATCGTTTCGTATTAACTCCCCTTCTTTATCAGCCCGCTCCAGCATGACGCCTACTCCGCAAGAGCTAGCTCAACCCCAACCACGCCCAGCGTCTGAGGGCGAGGCAGCACTGCCGCCGACGCCGGTTTTTGACGGCGAGAGGGTTGTGATCTCCGGCATGTCGGGGCTCTTCCCCTCCTCGTACCACGTCAACGACTTGTCGGACATTCTGTACAACATGGTGAGTGTTTGGCTGTTAGTGGCTAACTGTGAAGTAACTGCCTCACTCAGTCACGAACCTAAATGTTAATTCAAAAATATATATTGTGTTACGCAATGTTTTATGAATTTCCTTCAAAACCTTTTTTATTATGATAGAAAGAATGTGACGGAATTAAAGTAGGTACTATAAAAATTAATATCAGGGGGTCCCACTATTCATTTTTAAGGTAACTTTGCCGCAATGTTCTAATTATGTCTTATATAGTCTCTCAATCGTTAACGATACTGACTTACATTGATATTTAAATGATGCCGGTTAAGACAATAATTTGGCCAAATCTACCAGTACAATACGAAATACTTAAAACTTATCCTACAGGTGAATCCAGTGACAGCAGATAAAGTACGTTGGACAGGCAACCACCCCGAGGCATCACGGCATACGGGCACAGTGCCAGATATAGATCGGTTTGACGCCCAGTTCTTTAAAGTGCACTACCGCCTTGGAAACAGCATGGATCCCGTGTCCCGGAAAATCCTTGAACAGACCTTTAATGCTATTTATGATGCAGGTGAGATATTATTAGTTCTTAAATGTTCTTGGTTGTAATTCATTTTGTTCCGTACTAAGTCATTAATAGAAATTGCAATAGCTCTTGATATGGTAACATATTGTAACGACGCCAAACTACTATTGGAAATGACGAAAGTAACTCTGTCTCCTTGTCTGTGTGTTACCCTTTACGCATTACGTACAAGACTGTCACCAGGGTGAAGGCGGGAACATGCTTTCTGGATAAGAAGTTTTATACAGTAATACTTCTTGCCTCAAAGGATCACACCTAAAACGTACTGCACGTTTTCGGGGTGTAGGTGTGTGACCCTTTGTCCATCGAAGCGCCTGAAGTGTTTCAAAAAGTTCTAGCCAAATAACACATTTTTGATGTCGTATTCTTCAACATCAGAACCAACTGGGCTGAAAGTGATTCGCGATCCAATGAAATGCTTAAAAACGTACCTAATGGGATAATTATATTTTCCGTTTTTATTGTTTTACCACAGGAGTAAATCCTGCACACTTGTCAGGTAGAAAAGTAGGTGTGTTCCTCGGATCCTGTTTCTCCGAAGCTGAAAAAACGTGTTTCTATGAAGATTCCTCTAAATCAGGCATGGGTATAGCTGGGTAAGAAATTAACCTCTTTATACATTACAAGATTTTACGTTCTCTTTGCCCATGTATTTTATTTAACCGATTATCAAAATAAGAATTTTATAACAAAAAAATCTATGTTCTGCGATAATTATCTTCGCTAATTGTTCACCGATTCCGATGATGCTTTTCTTGTTTGGAAGAATATTTTTAATTTTTTCAATAAATAAAACATAAACTTATACAACGTTAGACTGGTGAATTTATTATTTAGACTTGGGTAATTTTATTATTTTATTTTTATATACAGGGTCATTGAAAAAATACCCGAAACCTCTTAATCCTGCCTTCATATCATGACCCTGAACAACATTTGTTCTACGACTTTTCAAATTTCGAAGCATTTTTTTTCCATACAAAAAAATAAACTTAGTCAAAATTTTGCATATATCATTTATGCGGTGAGTGCGGTGACCGACGAAAGGAAGCCGCCCGGCCGCGCCGGCGCGGCTAGATCAAACGGCGCGCCACGCTCAAGGAAGCGAGCGGGCGCACAGCGCGGGGTTCGGGGTGACAGTCGCATGAGTGCCTTACTCGTAACAACACGCGTGCGCGTATACCGCTATCGAAATTCGCGCGTATTAGTAAATTAAATACATATTAGCGGTTTCATATTTTTAATTCAATTTACTTCATCCATCTGTTGATATTGAAGAATGTGTTATGTAGGTACATACTTATTAGCGTAGAACAATGCGATGAAATATTCAGGGGTCAATGTACTTCTTGTATGTTGCCTACATTTATTATTTTACTCGATTTTGGTTGCTTGCACTTAATAATCGCCAATAATTGAGCAAATCTTCTGTAGGTACGGTACCTACCTTGTTAAACGCAAGTCGATAAGGTCCAATTTAACATGCGCGCGGCGCGGCTATCAAAATGGGTACGCGTGTAGTATACGCAAATTTTACAGACGTGAAATAAATGAAAACAAATTGTTTTTGGCTACGTTGTTTAGTTGAGGTCAAAGTCGTAGAACAAATGTTGTTCAGGGTCATGATATGAAGGCAGGATTAAGAGGTTTCGGGTATTTTTTCAGTGACCCTGTATAATTGGTGTTTGCTAGCTGACAAGTGACAATGAATGAATTATTTCTTATTTTTTTTTTCTTTATAATTTCTTGTGATAATCGGAATTGTATAAAATCTGGTTCTTCTAACCTGACAGACAGATGTGTTGCTGGGGAGTTTGTTCCGCCACTTCTTCCCAGCTTAAACACTAGGAAGTGGCGAAGGGCAGGGCGTTTTTGTGGGACTGTCTCTTGTAATCTGACGTTCAAAAAGTGCTGATTATCAGCCTAATTTGAATAAATGACTTTTGATTTTGATTTAAAAATGCATTCACTACTTTTTGCACAAGTCGAATAGAATGAAGGGCAAATAGTAAAGTAATACTTCAGAGCACTTCTTACTAATATTGTCACACAAATTGTGTATTGACAAACGAATTATTCGTCGAATATTTTTTCGTTTTTGTTTTACAATATGTAAATCATCACATGCGCCGACCGATACACTATTGCTATCGCTGTCGTTTCTATGCGTGCGGACTGCTGATACGCTGCTTGCTTGCGTATCATGCACATCCACGCCGTTGGCCGGGCGTTTGAGGGAGAGAACATCTGCCCAACCCAGCGGCCGCGGGAGACGCCCATGGCGCCGGGCGCCGCGAGACGACTTCCGACCACCGTAGATGCGGGCCTGTGGGCGGTGAGCAATGGGTAGTTCACCGTCCGTCCGTCGATTGACGACAGGCCGTGTCGACGGCGCGTTTGTGTTTCACGCGCGCCTCAAAGAGAGTCAGCAAAGCAGAGGGGCTTGCCAGAGCCTCCGCCAGCCGGGGTTGCGGGTTGTTCGAAAGAGATACCGCGACCTCGGAACGTAAAGGGCAAAAGAAGAAACATGGGTTTTAGTCAGTACAAGTCTGACATGCCCCCCCGCTCCGCCCAGAGCGGGGGAAGTCATTGGATGATTTCCCAGCCGGAAAAAAAAAAGGATTAGTAAGGATTTTAATTTTGATTGATGTTATTAATATGTTTAACTAGTATTACTTTTTTTATTTATTTTTTTATCTCCCCTTTTTTAATTCTTTTTTAATTTTATTTCTGAATAAGTTTTTAGTTGTAATTCTCTTAATTAATTGTTATCTGTGTTATGTTGTGCTGCGTCACATTGAACATTTGTCTTATATTCAACTTGCCTAACTGTAAATACTGGGTCACCGAAATCAAAATCAAAAGTCATTTATTCAAATTAGGCTGATAATCAGCACTTTTTGAACGTCAGATTACAAGAGACAGTCCCACAAAAATGCCCTGCCCTTCGCCACTTCCTAGTGTTTTAGCTGGGAAGCAGAAGTGGCGGAACAAACTCCCCAGCAACACATCTGTCTGCCAGGTTAGAAGAACCAGATTTTTTACAATTCCGTTTATCACAAGAAATTATAAAAAATAAGAAATTATTCATTAACTAGATTTCGCGGCTTCGCCCGCGTTAAATTTTGGGGTAACACAGTTCCCCTTGCGCCTTATTGATTTGTAATAGCAACGCTAAGTTTTCCCTTTTCTTCCCTCTTTTTCCCTCACATCCCACTTTTTAGGGTTCCGTAGTCAACTAGGAACCCTTATAGTTTCGCCATGTACCGACATGGCGAAACTATAAGGGTTCCTAGTTGACTACGGAACCCAACGGACGACGAACGGACTATGGACGGACAGACCGCTGTCCGTCCGTCCGTCCGTCCGTCCTCGCTTAATCTCTGTGACCGTTAGCACTAGAAAACTGAAATTTGGTACCAATATGTATATTAATCACGCCGACAAAGTGGTAAAATAAAAATTGGATTTTTTTTTTATTAATAAATAATAATAAATCAATTTATTTCAGGCATCAAAGGCCCATACATTCTATACACAAATAATCTTAAATTTATAAACTAATACATATTTTATAAAATTAAATACTACTGCACACAAGGTGACGGCTTCGTGTTTCGCTGCGAGTGCGGTATCCTTCCACGAAAACGTCGATACACGACACCCTTCGGCCAAAACTCTCCTTTGAGGAGGGTGTGCAATTGGCTAGTCGGCACACGCACCACAAACGACTTAAAATTAATGTCATGGCGCGACTCCAACTGCACGACTCTCAAAGTCCAGTTTGTCTTCACACGTATATACTCCACGACGTCGTCAGTCGCCGTGGTGTGAAGCAATCTCGACACGTACAGCTGCGTCGTGGGTAATGCTGGACGCAGTAGCGTGTTGGATCCGCCAGCGCAGTGCCGCACTGTTTCTGACAAGGAGGTTTCTTCTTTTTCTTTTTTTCCACCTTAATAAAACCATCCTCTTCGCTGGAACCCCTTAACAGACCTCGTTGTTTTAAGTCTGCGTTATGAGGATTTAAACACTCCTTCTTACCCCTTTTCGCTTTGCCAGCTTGCTTATTTATTAGGGTAGCCACCCTATATGTAAAGTGGGAAGTGTTTTTTTTTTAATTTCAACCCAAATGTGTGATATATTGTTAGAAAGGTATTTAAAAATGAATAGGGGTTTACTAAAATCATTTTTTGATAATGTCAATAATTTCGGAAATAATCGCTCCAAAAGTAAAAAACAATGTGTGTCCCCCCCTCTAACTTTTAAACCATAAGTTTAGAAAATATGAAAAAAATCTGAAAAATAGAACTTTATAAAGACTTTCTAGGAAAATTATTTGAACTTGATTGACACAACAGTTTTTGTACAAAAAAGACAAAAAGTTGTACAAAATAATTTCTGGACTAAGTTTGTAGTATAATTGTATATGCAAGCATTTTTTTTAACTTCGTTTACATATTTTGTTATCCTGAACGTTTCTTTTAAAAAAAAAAAAGAATTATTGAAATCGGTTGTCGCAATCCAAAATTACCACCGAAAACTTCTTGCACCTCTTTGTATTAATTAGTAACCCAATTCCCCGAGAGATGGCACTGTAGGTACTTATTACATTAGATCGGGTATTACCGAACTGTTCGGTTGGTCTGTCCTTGGCATTGGCGGTATCTTATAACTACATAAAACTTTTATTAAGAACAGCTAAGGCAATTTAGAACAAAACCAAAATTCATTTTTTAACACCATCAAAATGTTAAGGTAAAAACCAGTTCATAAATGGTTTGATAGATGGCGTTGTGTAATGACATAATTTTTTTAAAAGTCGATGTTAAGATTTTCCGTGCTTTTATGACCTACCGTGGTAAAGTGAGTTGCACCTTAAATATATTCGTAATTTTATTTATGAGTGCATAATCTAATTAGTCTTCGAGGTTTGAGCGCTCCCCTTTGTGTTCGCGCTAAAAACCGTCACAAGTCGGAGCGCCTGCCGCGGATTCGCGGAGCGTGCAATGTTGCACGCTCCTTCCACCTTTAAGCCTCATTTAGACGATACAATTTTCTTGAACATTCAAGTGCCATTATTGAATGCAATAAATGAAGTGCAATAATTGCCCTACAAGAATTGTATGCAACTGTTTACACGAGGATACAAGTAAAAAAATTGAACGCAATTATTGAATGCAAGTCTTGACAAGAAATAGTTGCAAATGTCTTTTGTTTAGACCAATACAATTATGTTATGGCGATTATTGCTTTCAAGTTTTGACTTGTCTAAACAGAGAGTTGTATGTGCTTGTACAATTCATTGGCGGGTTGCTTCAAGTATTGCACGTATTTGCGATGTCAAATTTTTCATTCAAGTGTTGGAAGGTAATGACCTTTTATAAATATTTTATTTTCTGGTTAAAAAATAATATGGGTGTGCAGTCATTAAGATAGTAGAATAAAAAATCTCATATGTAAACGTCATTAGAAGTTCTTCAATTATTGAGCAAGTTTCTTAATTAATTCTTATAAAATCCAAATGCGTAAATTACGATCATCGCCATTTTGATGGCAGGGTAGGTCGACGCTAAAAATCAGAAACAAAGTGGTTTTCGGACATATTATAAACTGCACATTATTGGGCATGATTAACGGGTCTTTTTATTACGTGAAGAAATCATTTGAAATTGAACTTAAATTAGCAGTGGAAATGATACATTTTGAAATATAAAATCGAAGTTTCGCGCACCTGGCCACCGTAGAGGGCAAGAGGGTCGGTGAGCAATGGGTAGCTCACCGTCCATCCGTCTGGTGACGACATGCCGATGCGATGGCACGTTCGTGTTCCACGCGCGTCTCAAGGAGATGTCAGCAAAGCAAAAAGGTTTTTCTTAAAAGATTGACACACCCGCTCCGCCCAGACCGGAGCGAATATTTGATGATTTCCCATCCAAGTGGTGCAAGACCGATATAAATGGCGGAATTTAAAGGAGGCCTACACTAAATCTGTTGAGGAAAAGAGAGATACACTACTTAAAAATACTTTTTAGGGTTCCGTACCTCATAATAAATAACAACCCAAATATTTAATCAACCCTCTAAGTCTACGTAGAAAAAAGATATGACCGTTTATGACGTCAGTTTGTGCGTGAGTCCGACTCGCATTTGGCCGCTCTGTTTTTAATAGGCAGACTGCTACGCAAAAGGTCTCCCCTACTACCTTTTCTATTTGTAATTCTACACAAAGGTTAGACGCTCCGAGAACTCCTCTTCTTGCTATCGATTTTCTGATCCAACACCTCTTTTTACGACGATTCTTAATATTTTTTGTCTCAGAAGAGCAGCAACGATTAACATACCTTCACTTACTGCACTCATGTTGGCAGTGAGTGAAGTGAAAACCAATTGAATGCAAGAATCGCCTAAGAAATTATTGTATGTGCTGTTTACACTAAGAAAGTTTTGTCAAGCAAAACTTGCGCAATAGATCAAAATCGTACGTTCTGTTTAGACAATGCAAGTAATTTATTGCTTCAATTTTATTGTATGCAACAGGCAACAAACTTGCATCATGTAAATGGCGCTTTAAACTCATAAGTGGGAACACTTAATGTGACGGACGGAAAACTACGGAACCCTACACTGAGCGTGGCCCGACACGCTCTTGGCCAGTTTTTTTTAAATTAAAATTAGCCTATGTCCTGGTTCCCAACTATCTATGTACAAAAATTCATCACAATCGATTTAGCCATTAAAGCGTGAAGAGGTAACAGACAAACAAACTAACAAACAAACTCACTTTCGCTTTTATAATATTAGTAAGGATTGTCACTTGTCAGCTAGCGTTTGCTAGCAATGATATATAAGAACCAAAATAAAAAAAATATATAATACCCAAGTCTGAATAATAAATTCACCAGTCTAACGGGTGTGCCCGCTTACACGTGCAATGAAGAAGTCACAGGTGAAAAACTAGGACCATAGTGCAAAAGAAATAAGCTAAGTATAAAAAAGATTTACCAATAACAGTAACAAAAAAAAACTTGGTCAACAAGACGACCAGTCACCACAAGCAGCACCCGTTCACGAGCATAACGCAAAGATCAGCCATTAACTCCCTCGCCATATTTGAGGGAAGGAAGTAACCCGACCCACGACGCTACCGCAAGCAATGGCAGCTGAGAGTGAATGACGAAGTTGCTGCGAGGGCAATAAATATAATTAATTATATTCAGTCAATGCTCGAGGTCACTAGTTAACCGCGGGTCAATAAGTAAAAACACACAATATGAAACAAGTATATAAACAAAAAAAAACCGGCCAAGAGCGTGTCGGGCCACGCTCAGTGTAGGGTTCCGTAGTTTCCCGTCCGTCACAATAAGTGTTCCCAGTTATGAGGCCAACCGAACAATTCGGTAATACCCGATCCAATGTAATAAGTACCTACAGCGCCATCTCTCGAGGAATTGGGTTACTAATTAATACAAAGACGTGCAATTTCGGTGGTAATTTTGAATTGCGACAACCGATTTCAATAATTCTTTTTTTGTTTGAAAAAAGATACGTTCAGGATAATAAAATATTAAACAAAGTTACAAAAAAAGCTTGCATATACGATTATACTACAAACTTAGTCCAGAAATTACTTTGTACAACTTTTTGTCTTTTTTGTACAAAAACTGTTGTGTCAATCAAGTTCAAAATAATTTTCATAGAAAGTCCTTATAAAGTTCTACTTTTCAGATTTTTTTCATATTTTTTAGACTTATGGTTCAAAAGTTAGAGGGGGGGGGACACATTGTTTTTTACTTTTGGAGCGATTATTTCCGAAATTATTGACATTATCAAAAAATGATCTTAGTAAACCCCTATTCATTTTAAAATACCTTTCCAACAATATATCACACGTTAGGGTTGAAATTAAAAAAAAAAACACTTCCCACTTTACATATAGGGTGGCTACCCTAATAAAACATTTTTTTCCAATTTTTATTTTACCACTTTGTCGGCGTGATTGATATACATATTGGTACCAAATTTCAGCTTTCTAGCGCTAACGGTCACAGAGATTAAGCGAGGACGGACGGACGGACGGACGGACGGACGGACGGACAGACAGACATGGCGAAACTATAAGGGTTCCTAGTTGACTACGGAACCCTAAAAATGGTGAAATAAAAAAGATTATTGTAAAAAATTAAACCGACTGCCTAAAAAAAAACTTAACAGTTTAAAATTATTTTATTATTTAAATAAATCAAATTATGTTTTTAAATCTAAATTAATTTGAATGTATATTCTATTTGTTGTTTTATAAATAGTTTTAAACGAGTTACAGCGCCATCTCTCGAGGAATTGGGTTACTAATTAATACAAAGACGTGCATTTCGGTGGTAATTTTGAATTGCGACAACCGATTTCAATAATTCTTTTTTTGTTTGAAAAAAGATACGTTCAGGATAATAAAATATTAAACAAAGTTACAAAAAAAGCTTGCATATACGATTATACTACAAACTTAGTCCAGAAATTACTTTGTACAACTTTTTGTCTTTTTTGTACAAAAACTGTTGTGTCAATCAAGTTCAAAATAATTTTCATAGAAAGTCCTTATAAAGTTCTACTTTTCAGATTTTTTTCATATTTTTTAGACTTATGGTTCAAAAGTTAGAGGGGGGGGGACACATTGTTTTTTACTTTTGGAGCGATTATTTCCGAAATTATTGACATTATCAAAAAATGATCTTAGTAAACCCCTATTCATTTTAAAATACCTTTCCAACAATATATCACACGTTAGGGTTGAAATTAAAAAAAAAAACACTTCCCACTTTACATATAGGGTGGCTACCCTAATAAAACATTTTTTTCCAATTTTTATTTTACCACTTTGTCGGCGTGATTGATATACATATTGGTACCAAATTTCAGCTTTCTAGCGCTAACGGTCACAGAGATTAAGCGAGGACGGACGGACGGACGGACGGACGGACGGACGGACAGACAGACATGGCGAAACTATAAGGGTTCCTAGTTGACTACGGAACCCTAAAAAGGGATGTGTGTACTTATGTACACGCGTTAGAAGTTATACTTCTTTGGTGTAAAGAAAAAAAACTTTGGTAACCCATCCATTTCCAAACCTTGGTGAGAGTTGCTTAACCAGGCTCTGTGTGCTAACCCATCCATTTCCAAACCTTGGCAAGGGTTGCTTAACCTAGCCCCCTGTGGTAACCCATCCATTTCCAAAACTTGGCAAGGGTTGCTTAACCTGGCCCCCTGTGGTAACCCATCCATTTCCAAACCTTGGCAAGGGTTGCTTAACCTGGCCTCCTGTGGTAGCCCATCCAATTCCAAACCTTGGCAAGGGTTGCTTAACCTAGCCCACTGGGGTAACCCATCCATTTCCAAACCTTGGCAACGGTTGCTTAACCTGGCCCCTGTGCTAACCCATCCATTTCCAAACTTTGGCAAGGGTTGCTTAACCTGGCCCCTGTGCTAACCCATCCATATCCAAACCTTGGCAAGGGTTGCTTAACCTGGCCCCTGTGCTAACCCATCCATATCCAAACCTCGGCAAGGGTTGCTTAACCTGGCCCCCTGTGGTAACCCATCCATTTCCAAACCTTGGCAAGGCGTATTCTAAATATAAAAATACTAGAATATACAACATGAACATAGTTACTAGAACACCTATAACTAACTTCACGATGTCGCTGTGCGCGCGCAAATCACTCTCATCATTTTTCTCCATCGCGCCAAAAGAAGTATAACTTCAAAAATATAAAATGACATGACGAAAATACAGGCTACTTCGGCTAATTCTACTTTGCTTTCTTTTAAATTTGCATGTTGTGTTTCAATGCTTGTATGTTATCTAACTAGTGTGTAAAAAAAAGAAACATTTAATCATACAAAAAATAGTAGCCCACCGGTATCGAGAACAGGGCCCAAGCTACCGGTGGTTAGGGTTCCAGAGACAGGAACCTCCTCTTAATACGAGCCGTATCGAGGAGAACTGCTTTCTGAATAAGGCCCTTGATCCAATCGCCTAAGGAGAGTTTCGGCAGATGTTCGTCGAGGCTCTTGGCAATCAAGCCATTGGCCGTTACGACAATCGACACAAAGATAGCTGAGTTTACATTCCACATTTCGACAAGATCGTGTGCCAAGTCGGAATATTTTAGTTGTTTTTCTTTCTCAGCTTTTACGAGCGGCGCGCTGATCGGTGTATCAGCACTATATCAGGCTTATTGGCTACTTTTAAACCCATTGAATTGATGCCATTTACCGTGCACTTGCTGCTTTTAATGGTTTTACTAAATTGAGCGCCATTTTACCAAAACCGCTAACCGTTTTCGTACTCAAGTTTCAAAGTTAATGTGCTGTGCTTTCTATAAACTTCTATCACTAGTTAACTAAAACTTTTAGGAGAGTTTTGTTTGATGGATTCTCCACTGATCTTGGTCTAATCTCATTATTATCGTATAATATTATTATCAGGGAAGCCATACAACGTCAGCGTTTTAAGCCATTAATTATATATCAGTGTCAAATTTGATATTCCTAAGTTTATGAACGTTAGACATTATCTTGTTGACATAGTCATCTACAATTCGAGAAGTGTCTCATGTTGTTGAGATAAGATCACCCAGGCAACTGTTTTATATCCCATACTTCTTTAAACTCTATACACGCACTTAACGAATCTAGCACTTAAATGCAGCTGATTATTTTTTGGGTTTGAGGTGATCTCAAAAATCATTACATAAGATTTTAAAGCGGTTTGATTTGAATTTAATTTTGGTTTGAAATTACTTCTAAAAACTTTTATAACTTGAACTTGCTGCAAATTTAGATTCCCTCACTTCCGGAGCAGCTAACCCGCGTACCTCTGTATCTGTGCTATGATCGTATGATTTGTGTAACTATGATTTTCAACCGATATAAAAATATTTCCTCAAATAAACGGTGCCTTCCATACATAAGGCGTGCATAGGTTAGTTTCATCGTGCTCTTACTTAATTAATTATAATCCTTCTTATCTGTAGATGCTGTAAGTCTATGTTCGCCAACCGTATTTCTTATTGGTTGAACGCAAAAGGACCTTCGATGACAATCGACCTGTCGTGCTGCAGTTCCACCGCGGCGCTGGAGCAGGCATACCTCGCTATAAGTCGCGGTGAATGCGAGGCGGCTGTCGTTGGTGGATCCTACTTATGTATGCATCCACAATCCTCAGTGCATTACGGAAGGTAATAACATTTTTAAAGAATAGCATTCTTAAAATTGACAAACTATTTTATAAACGTTCAGCCCTTAGGCGCGTCGCCCACACGACCAACAGTTGAGGCGCAGTCGAGGCGCGGTCGCGTTAGGCGCGTCGCCTATACAACATTTGTAAAGAAATTAATGTGGGCGACGCGCTTTAGGCGCATCATCCCTTAGATAACAAGTTTTTAAAAGTCTTCAAAATCCCGTGAATTTTTATTAATTTGGATACCATCGGCCAACTGACCATCTTTGAAATAATATGTAGCAATTGCTTAAAACTTAAATAAATAAAGTAAGTTATGGGTTCATATGGAATCAGATTAATAAGCATGATTTTGCCAGTAAAACTTGGTAAAACTGATTATTTTCCTCTTTCGAGTCAGCCATATTCATGAATGTACAGATTGTGACTGAGACAGTTAACTTTTGTTTTAAATCTTCCCATACATGTTGATCACCAGATCGCGTCTATTCTAATATAAAGTCCAAGTTTTGTTCTTACAATAAAGATCTCGTAGACGAGTAGTAGAAACCTCGCGAGAGGGCTTGCGTTTAATGTCTTACACCTTGTAAAAGTCCCTAAGGCCCAATGTCATTCCAATGTTTTAAATTTGTGCACGATCTTATTTTATTTATTTCCAGAATCATAAAACTAGCCGAGGATGGTAAAACCAAATCGTTTGATCAGAATGCCAACGGTTTTGTCAAGTCGGAAGCCATTAACGTATTGTTTCTACAGAAGGCTAAAAATGCGCTGAGGTAAGTCTTACGAGGATCTTACCAAACCGAACTTTATTTCAGGAGCAGTAACAAAAAAAAAATTATGTCATCGCCTTTCCAGTGCGACAGCGATACGGCTAAATCATGGCCTATTTTTTTTTATCAAAGCATTGTATGAACTACTAGTATGCTCACTAACTTTCGATTTCATGATACAGAAAATGTGTAGAATATGTCAGATTGTTGGTCTCTTTATACGACCTTACGGCAATTTGTTCCCATTAATTTTCCCTACATACATGTCTCATTTGTCGTGTAATATACAGGATCTACGCAGATTTATTGCTCGCAAAGACAGAGTTTATCGGCCTGCCTACTACGGAAACGGGCCCTCAGTACGGATACGTAAGGGACACTGACAAGACTGTTAGCTTCTTAAAAAAATTCTATGAAGAAGCGAGTGTGGCACCGCATTCTGTTGAATATGTCGAAGCTTTTGGTTCAGGTATGCATTGGTTTTTCATTGACTTAATAAATAGCATATACTAATAATACACCAGTATATTCCAAAGAGGTAACTGAGTGTACAAATAGACATGAATTTCCCAAGTTATTTAGGCCCTGCGAGTAACAAGTTTAAGTGCGTTAGCTTACTGGAAAGCACTTCCCTTCAAATCTAACAACTCTTTACCCGATTTGGGTGTCGAACTCAAGACTCTGAAATGTTACGCAACTGTCACGCAGTAGACCAAAGAGAGAAAGAGCAAGAAAAATCTCCTCTCATAAAATACTCGTAGATACCGATGTTCAGTTTTGTTATAGGTACGCCTGAAGCTGACAAAACAGAACTGGAGATCATTGAAAAGGTGTTCTGTAACGGAAAAGAAGACACGCTCTTAGTTGGCAGCGTCATTTCCAACATCGGATATAGTGAGGCCGCTTCGGGTTTATCCGCGATAATTAAGGTAATTTCTTTGAGAGTGTAATTAGATTATCATGACTTGTCGCCATGCAATCAATGTAAAACATCTTTCAAAAAAATCTTGCAAGAAACAAATGTTTTCGTGATCGATTCACGTCTGGTCGCTGTTTGTTTTTCACGAAGCGATATACAATGTGTCATGTCATAGACTAGCGATATTCTAGATTTATTTATTTACTAGCTTTCGCCCGCGGCTTCGCCCGCGTTAAATTTGGGGTAACACAGTTCCCCTTACGCCTTATTGATTTGTAATAGCAACGCTAAGTTTTCCCTTTTCTTCCCTCTTTCTCCCTCACATCCCACTTTTTTCAAAAAAATATTAGCCTATGTCCGTCTCCTGGTTTCCAACTATGTCTGTACCAAAATTCATAAAAATCGGTTTAGCCATTAAAGTGTGAAGAGGTAACAAACAAACAAACAAACTCACTTTCGCTTTTAACGTAAAGTAAGGAAGTAAGGATTTGGAGAAAACAAACAATTGTATAATAAATGTAACAAAAAATATTACAACATATTAGGAGGGATTAAGGGATAAACGTCGTGGATTGTACACTAGTAGGCTAGTGTACAATCCACGACGTTTCCACATATTACTAGGAAAAAAGAGATACAGTGTACACACAATATTTTAAATAAAATAACATTAGAAAACAAAAAAAGAAGGACTTATACCATCATAAAGAAGGACTGACTACATTATATGTAAAAATATTCGTACGCCTTGCAGGGCAGCACATAGTGATACACTTTTTAATTTTTTTTAACACCATGTTTATTAACATACTTTTACCTATGTGAAACGAATAAACCTATTTGAATTTGAATAATTAAAGACAAGAAGATCAAATTAATGTTCATAACTTAAATTATCTTACGGCTTATAGTACATGCTTTATTGATTTTCTATAAACTAATGATAATATTATGAAAGGGCAACACACACAGTACTAATTACATCATTGCAAACTATTGAATAACATTCTTTTAAATTTCTGGCGGTTTGAAGCGAATATGTCTGTATCAACAAAATGTTTATTGTAGGTTTTGACCATCCTATGGAGCGGCGCTTGTTCACCCGCGTTTGTACGACAGGGTGTCGTAGCAAAGAGTGGGTACACGCATACCTCTCGCCGTATAAATGTTCTAGGTACTACGTAGAATAAATTATTAATTATCTCGGAGCAATCAATTTTATTGTGCAACAGATCATGCAGCATCATAGTTTGAAGCAAGAGGCGCCTAGATTCTAACGTGAGAAGATTATGTCTATCCAAAGACTTGAAGTAAGAGCTACGTTCCATGTGACATCTAAACTGCATTGATCTTAGAAACTTGCGTTGTACTTTTACTAAGGCGAGATTTTATCATAATAAGGGTCCCATATCATACAGGCATACTCAATTTGTGGTCGGATTAAAGAGTTAAATAAATACAGGCTGGTCGCTTAAAATCTATTGATGATCTCATTATAAGATGATACATTTGAAATGCCTTAGCAATAATCTTTTCAATGTGCAGATTTAGGTGTAATTTACAATCCAATTAGATACCCAGGTCATTGATCTGAGTCTCACTAAGTAGTGGTTCGTTGCATAGAGAATAATTAAAACGAATAATGTTTTTGTTCTTAGTGTTTATGTACCTACACTTAACTACACTTAGTTGTAGTTTATTTAAATTACAATACTCAGATAACCTATTCAGATCGTCCTGTAAGAGATGAAATTCATCGATAGTTAAAATTTTCCTGAACATTTTGAGGTTGTCAGCATACAGCAAAAAATCACTATTTTTAAAGCAATATCCAATGTCATTAATGTAGAGTAAAACATTAATGGACCAAGCATTGATCCCTGGGGGCCCCCGAGGTAGCAAGAAGGGTGTTAAGAATGATACCCATTACTCACACGGGTTGATTCCGATTACTGATACAGAATTGAAACTAGCGCAACAAATTGCCTCTAATACCATTAAATGCAATCAATACCATTATATGTTCAATAATATTTCGTGATCAACTCTATCGAAAGCTTTTTTAAAGTCTGTGTATACGGCATCTGTTTGAGCTCTTATATCCATATTTTTAAACAGATGATTTGTAAATATCAATAAATTAGTAGCTCAGTAGGTTTATTTTTGACAAAATCGTGTTGTTGAGGAACTAATTGTTGGTGAATGAATGGATAAATTTTGAGGTGGACAAGTTTTCCGAATAGTTTCGCTAAGGTACAGAGTAAAGAAATAGGTCTATAGTTATCGAAATTCCTCCTAGAACCACTTTTGTAGACAGAAACTAAATTTTCATTTTTCCAGATGGATGGAAATATACCGTCCTGAATACATTGATTAAAAATGACCGTTATTAGCTTGGAGATCGCAGATAGTCGCAGAAGTTCACTTAAAGAAGCAAGGAGGTATCCCATCAGGTCTGGGGCCTTTAGTGATATCCAATAGCTGTAATTGTATGCGAACCAAAGAGTCGCTGAAATGTAAGCTGTGTACGGAGGTGAGGCTATAGTTACATTGATCAGGTTTCGGGCACCAGCCGGGAGTTAGACTAGTTGGTTCATAAACTAAAATTAAGAAAGAAATCGGAAAATATATTACATTTTTTATAAGGGTCACTAGATATTTCGCCTTTATAAAACATACGATACGGCATTTAGTTAAATTCTTCCAAAAATGTTTAGAATTAAGCGGAATACTGTCCTCAACACTTTTCATGTAAATAAGATGGCAATCGTTGCATTGGACTTCAAAACTAGCTCTATATGAAGAAAACTCTTCATAATCGGATAAGTTTTGGTAGTTTTTCCACTTACACCATGCTTTCTTTTTAAAGTTGAACAAACGAATGAGAGATTTAGAGAACCATACGGGGAATTTAGTGTTTTTTTGCTTCGATAGAGGAACACGAGTTTTTATTATGCCGTAAAAGTAATTGTAGAAAATATCCACACTAGCTTCGGCAGAATGTTTATCCAAAACCGAGTCCCAGTCTATTTCATTACGATCTTGGTTAATAAGTTGATAGTCGGCCTTACAAAAATTGTATCTAATGGTATGTCTTGTAGGCAATGTGCCGATGTTAGATATAAATGGTAGTAAGAAAGAAAATGGAGGATAATAATTATCAGGTTGAAGTAGGTCCTGGCTTGGTTTGTACCACAAACATTATTAGAGAGCAGCAGGTCTAGTATACGCACATTAGAATTGGTAAGGTGATTATATTGCTTCAAATCGTGAACAGTCTAGAAGTCTCTTAACCGTTTGCATGTAGTAGATGTGCCCAGGCAACTTAAGGATTCAAGACACGGATCAATTTTGGTCCATTGGGCCATAGGAATGTTATAATCTCCCAGCAGCAGCAACCCATCAACATTTACCGAGTTTATAATACTATACAAATTTTCGAAATGTAAGTTGTAGACACCATACCGAGAATTGTTAGGTATGTAGGCGGCGCTAATGATACTTAGTGAAGTCTTGTTGTTGCTAAGAATTGCGACAACTATATGTTCATAATATTTGTCAAATGCACTTTGCGTTGGTAGAGGAACACAGACAGGGTTGTATTCCCATAATACGGCAACCATCACACCTCCTCCGTCTGATTTATTGGTTGCAGATCTATTGCGATCACAACGAAATACAACCTAACGATCATCAATAAATTCACTATTGCTAATAGAAGGATTAACCATGTCTCAGTTAAAATTATGATATCATAACAATTAGAAAGAATATTCATGTAAACACTATTTAGTTTTGTGCGTATACCTCTACTATTTTAGTAGTATATACTGAGCTCATTTCCTATGTTAGCCATGCTGTAAGTCTAAATGTAAAGTATAAAGAAAAATAAAAATAACCTCCTTGATTTAAATGCTATTATTATCATTAAGTGGTCTAACTTTACATAAATCTTTTGATGATTTAATAGCTATAGTGGAGGAAGTTTCGGACCGCTTTACGAGAATAGTAGCTTGCTTTATCCAAACAAATTTGTACTCATACTTTTTCGCCAATTCCCGAGTTTCATGTAACAACTGTTTCTTCTGAAGAGGGTCTTCGGGAGAGGAAGAGGGTGTTCATTGACGTAGATGGTCCTAGGGGCTCCTGAAATACCTATTTCGGTGGAAGTCAGGCCTTTCTTCCGACGGTATGCACTGAGGATATTGTCTCTTAGGCAGCGTAAAAATATAATATAGCTATTATATTTTTACGCTGCCTAAGAGACAATATCCTCAGTGCATAACTTCAAGTTTAGCTATTATATTTTTGGGGCTTTCGTTGGATGCTGCATGGGGGACGAGATGGACGGTGATTATTTCAGCTCGTGGTATTACAAAATTCGTTATTTTGCAATAAAGTAAACAAGTTCTCATCACGCCGTTCAGAAACGTTAGATATCTCAAAATTACACAACCGAGCTTGCTGCTCCAAGTTGTCAATTTTCTCTTCACCCTTGAAAAGAAAATTGACAACTTGGAGCCTTTAGTTCGTTCTGACTCATGATCCGCTCTTCCAGGCTATTAAGTTTTACCAGGTGGTCGTTGTACTTATCCGAGATGAATTGAGCTGTGTTTTTAAATTCTGCAACTTTCTCGGTCAATCCAGAAACCGATTTAGATACTTATTTAACGAGTGTTTTAATATACTACTAGCTGCCCCCGGTATGCGTTGCTATGCAATTTTCTACCTTTCTACCTACCCTCCCTTTTCTTTGATAAAAACTTCACGGAGCCCGAGACCTTTCCTACGAATGCAAAACCGTGGAAATCGGTTCGTGCGTTCTGGAGTTATAGCGTCAGGAAGGAAAACCCGACTTATTTTTATATAGTAGATTACGCTACACACTTGGGTCTAATTAACTTCCCCACTTTTTGGTAGCTATTTTGAGATATTTTCTATGCGTGTACAAAAAATAATCATATTTTTCAAAGTGTTGGTCTTACTGAGACTACAATAGCTTTATTCAGAGGGTGACAATATTGTCTATCGTATAAATTAAAAAATGATGAGCTAAAATTTTTGTAAAACATCGAAACTTTGTAAACTTTTTGTTTCACAAAAAATTTAAAAGGCTTTCAAAAGGTATTTTTTTTTAAATCACCAAATTTGAGTACTACAATGTTTGTTTTATAAATACATAGAATTTCGCTAGTCCGTGACCGGACACATTGTAAATTGATTCCATTATTGTAGTTATTTGCTTATTTTTTTAAAACTTAACAGGTGTTGCTTGGGTACCACACCGGGCAGCTTGCCGCCAACCTGCACTGCAGTACTCCACGACAGGACGTGGCTGCACTACGTGAGGGGCGCATGCGCGTCGTCACCAAAAACCAGCCATTCCGCCACACTTATGTCGCCGTCAACGGCATGTCCGTCACCGGCGTCAACTCTCACGTGCTGTTGCAAGGACATTATAAACCCAAGGTGCCCACTAAGATTTTATGCTTTGTTTATCATGATCTTTACAGCTGGGTATCGCCCTCCTAGATACCTAACCTGGTACTAACTCAATTTCTTAAAATATGTCCTATTTGTTTCAGGATCTGTCTCGCTACAAGTGTGGTATCGCACATCTTGTGACTATATCTGCGCGACAAGACCATACCGTACAGAAAATATTTGAGAACTTGAAGTCACGCGCCATAGATCCTGAGGAGTTGGCTTTGTTGCGCAACATTCATCAGACAAACATCCCTGGACATTTGGGCAGAGGATTCATTATTTTAAGTAAGTTTCATCCACAAGTACACACGGCGACAGATCAACCTATACAAAACCAGTTTATGCGGATCTCTCATTGTACTTGAAATTTATGGTGTACGATCCGTTGTTGAGAGAGCAGCATAAATTGGTTTTGTATAGGTTGATCTGTTGCCGTGTGTACCTTCAGGATAAAAAAAGAAGTGAGTAGGGTTGCGCGAAATACTTCTCGTAAACATATCATGCCAGTGCTTTTATTGATGAGCCGATTTGGCTTGCTTATTTTGATATGGATAATGCTTTCAACTGAATTGCGTTTCCCTTAACCATCTGTTTTTCTTCGTGTTTTTAGAAACAAACGAAGAACAAAAGACCATAAGTATGTGTCAGGAATCTGCGTACTTCGACGATGCGCGGCGGCCGCTGTGGTTCGTGTACAGCGGGATGGGCTCGCAGTGGGCGGGTATGGGCGCGCAACTCATGCGCATACCGATATTTGCTGCTGCTATCGAACGGTAGCTACCTTCGTATTTTGCCTGCAAACATTTAAAAGATACTTGATACTGATTTTTATTTAGGTCCTTTATTTTCAGTATTATTAACAACTGTTATTTTCAGGTGCCGACAAACTTTGGAACCAAAAGGCATCGATATAGTCCATATAATTACTTCGCCCGACAAGACTATATTCGATAACATTCTTCACTCGTTCGTGGGCATAGCTGCTATTCAAATAGGACTGACTGATGTGCTTCGGGAACTAGGACTCGTGCCTGATGGCATTATTGGTAATACTGACATTTCTGTAACATGTAAAAAACAAACACATGCCATAACAATAACATCATGTTATTTAAGCAAGGTGGTAGCAGGTTAGTGGCAGGCCAAACTTCTTAAATGTAAGTTTTTAAACTGACATGGTTACTAATATTGTAAAACACTTGAAACGGGATATTTACCATGTTTATTATCTATATCGAGTTTCCGATATTTCGGCAATGTTGCAAACGCCATGATCACGGATGAACTGAACTTTTCCTACTTTTGGGTTTTTACACAATTGAACCACTGGATTCCAGTCCTGTCCTGTCCGTATGTTACAGCAATGTTATTTCGCCCAACAAAATCGAAAGTACCCACCAAATTGAAAATCCGTGGCATCAAAATTGAATTTCTCTCTCTCAAACAAACTTGACCTTTGGGTAACGGAACTGAACTCTAGGCACTCCCATTATCCACCTTTGGACAATGATGTAAGACGCTACATTTTGGGACGCACCTAAGTGAAGGCTTGTGACTAAATATTAGTGCATCTTGTATGGCACCATATCAATGTCATTGTGGTGAATCTGTCGACAACCACAGATACCATGGCCTGTCTTGCTACAGGAGTGCAGGTCGCATAGCACGGCACGCCGGTAGGGACATTATTCGTCAAACTTCAATATATTTTATGGGATGAAATCAGTCGGCATGACGCTGATTCCGTGGAAGGAAAAGTATGGAACGCAACCCCCGTCGAAAATTGCGCTATCCCATGTTGTAAGCGTTGTGAGTTACACTGACGCTGCTGCTGCGGCTGCGGAAAGCCTCAAACGACGCGGCGTAAATACTGTAACCTACATAGTTGGTATTCACAATTTTTAAAACGCTCGGGTTATGTGGCCCCAGTGCGCTTAGCCCAGTATGCTTAACGTCATTTATCGCTAACTGGGTGACACTTTGCTTGACCTAAGACTTGCCAATAAGTTACTGGCAATGCTGCCACTCTTTCGAGCACGTTTCTGAATGATAGTGAGTACTTCATCTAACGTCTAAACGTCCTCTTGCTTATTTAGTTAGTTTAAATTATACATATAAAGCAGTTTAATTAATTCTGTAATTATGATTTCATGCATAAGCAGTACTCCTAGACGCAGTATTGTATGGTTCCTCCTTAAAGAGCTCTGACCAACGCTAACTCGGACTACTTTTATATTTTCAAATGTTTTTTGTTTTCGTTATTTTAAAATATAAATAACATGTACATACGTATACAAGGTGGAAACCAATTCTTGACGGAGCATGCATTCTGACATCAAACTAAGTAAAACTACTTACCAACTATTAACTCAACGCAAAAGTTATTTGCTGGGAAAAGACTTTTTTTTATTTTAGGTGTAAAATTACAATCACATAGTTATCTGTAAATCAAATTCAAATTCAAAGCATTTATTTCAATTAGACCATTACAGGCACTTTTGAATGTCATGAAAACAAAAAAAGATGCTGCTACAGTCCCATTTATAAGATAATAACTTTTGAAAGTACCGTAGTTGCCCATTTTAAAACATAGATCTCTATGGAGAAGAATGGGCAAGAAACTCCATGGACACTATTTAAATCATTATATTTTTACAAAATCATGGATACATCATTCATGTTGATTGTACAAGTGAGAACGATGTAGAAAAACCAGTACATTAAGAGCGTCCAGAGTAAAATAAATAAATTAAAACAAACCGTGGCGGCTAATAGATGACCAGTCACGACTGACAGCGCCTGTACACGAATGCGACGCAATATCCCTTCAAAATGGTTGAGTTGAATGGGGCTACCATTCAACTCAACCATTTTGAAGGGAACTAAATGACCCGATACACACACTACCATCAGCGAAATATTTAAGTGAGCATGACAATCTCTCAACCACCAGGGCAACCGTCGAGTCAATAAAATTACATAGCACTCACACATGTATGTCGGGAATGTATTTAAAGTCAAGTTATAATATTTCCGGGTTGCGGGTTGTTCGAAAAAGGTACCGTGGCCTCGGAACATAAACATAGAGTCAGTACAAATCTGACACTCCCCCCACTCCGCCCAGAGCGGGGGAAGTTATTTGATTATCTCCCGTCCGTAAAAATAAAAAAGAAAGTTATAATATTAAACTGAGTGGACAGGTCCACTCTTGTCTGGATCTTCACAGAGACAATGTGACCACTGAGTTTGTTTCGGTTGTTTCTTCTCAGAGTAGTCGGGTACGAAACACATGCTTCAACATTTTTTATAAGAAAAACGACTTGTAAAAGTATTTGAGAAAACCTAACTGCAAAATAAACATCATTTATAAAAAACTTGGATCATAAAAAGCATTTAGAGAAGTTGGAACTAGACCCCAAACATATTTCCGTAACTAGAAGGTTCCTAGGTATGGTCTAGAACAAATAAATAATCGCAATGATCGGCAGAACACGTGTCTTTCGGCATTGCGAAGGGTACTTTTACACCTTTTGATACTACGTAACTATATTATGTATAGATGTCTTATACTGAACTTGTCGACTTTTTTTAGGATAGGAAATGATTAAATGAATAAAAATCATCCATCTTCTTTCTTTTGCCCTTTGTGTTGCTTGGCCGCGGCATCTGATTTAAATGAACTCGCAGCCTTGGCAGGCTTACTGCTTTGCTAATATTGGCGTGTCATCACTGGACGGACGGACGGTCAGCTACACATTGCTGCGTCTACTATGGTCGAGAGTCGTCGATCACCTTTAAGAGGATATTATGTTGTATTGGCTTCTGTTTGCTTTTTTTGAGATTTAAGTGCTTTTCGTTTAATTAAGTACTTTAAACAAAACAATTGACTTCTGCTGTTGGCAAAAGTATTTTTTTAACTTTAAGTGCTGGATTCTGCAGATATAAACCAATGACTTGGATCTCAAGGTTTTATCATCGGAAAGCATATTTAATACACAGCTCTTACACTTTCTCTTTCGTTCAAGTGACACCTAGCTTCAATATTGATGTCTTCTCTGTTTCAGGTCACAGCGTAGGCGAGTTGGGCTGCGCGTACGCCGACGGTTGTTTGACGGCGGAGGAGATGATTCTGTCGGCGTACAGCCGCGGTCTGGTGTCGCTGCAGACTCCATTTATTCGAGGATCCATGGCTGCTATCGGTTTGGGATATGAACAGGTAGGTTTGAACATCATGTGCCACAGCTGACGATTAGCGAGTTTGCAACCAAGAAACGAGTTGCTTTATTGTGTTTAGCTAACTAGAGAAAAGACAGTTCTATCGAACAGTGATGAACAGTCCGCAATCTACTATTATACGGTAAGCAAAACCTACAATAAAATCAATACTAACTAGCTAGTAACCAGTATTAGGTATACTGCCGGGTAAATTTGCTTTGCAGTGTATTTTATACGAATATGTATATTTTTTTAGGATAAAATATATATAAAACTAGCTGTGACCAGCGGTTTCACCCGCTGCCCACTTAGGGGTATGAAAAATAGATGTTGGCCGATTCTCAGACATACCCGATATGTAAACCAAATTTCGTTTAAATCGGTCCAGCCGTTTCGGAGGGAGTATGGGAACGAAAACTGTGACACGAGAATTTTATATATTAGATAATACACCGTTGATGTATATTGTCTAATTATTTTTAATAAGTACCAGATTTCTTAAACAATTGTATTCTTTTTTCACAGAAATAATTTATTTGATTTAAAAAATATTTTAGTGATGAATATAAATTGATGGGTGATAAGTTCTTTCATACGCATTTAAAAATATCCCCAATACAATTACAATAATTTTCTAGCGCCTTCCCAAAGTTTTTTGCAACTTTAGGAACAGCAAGTGTTTTTTTTTTTTAGATGAGCGAGTGGCGTACATTTGCCTACGTTCCTTTTTGTGATATTTATTACTGAATCTGACTGTCCAGTCAGGATATTATTTATAGCTAATTTTTTAAATGGACCTAAATTATTTTACTGGACAGTATTTTTTCATTAATACAGTAATTTTCATTCTTTTTCTTATTTGTAACATATTGATTTTATTTAAATGTGTAGGGAACGAATGGCCAATTATTCACCCAAACCATATTCAATAACTGTGTCAGCTAATGCATAACATAATATTTACAATACTTTTCTTTTTACAGCATGTTTGGGAGTCTTTAATGAGAACTAACAATTTAGTTTGTTGTTATGCAGGCGTTCGTACGAATGGCCTTTCACTCTCGCTGTCCACAAATTATTTTTGTTTTTTAATACGGCGAGTGTATAAGTATGCATTTAGTTATGTTCATTTACTTATGTTTATAATAATACTATTATCATGAGCCCGATGAACAACATTGTCTAAATCATTTTGCATATATAGTCGTATTAAATCAATATTATTATGGCTATAAACCAAGGGCGCATTAGCTGTTGAGCATAAATAAATGCCTTGCACATTTTAATTTATACGTTAGACATACTTTTAACAAGCATAATACGAGTATATGCTAATGGCCTACGGGCAATTCGGAGTTCCAACCGGTTCAGTATACGTACTGAACCGGTTGGAACTCCGAATCCAGTGATCTTTGCACTAGATGCATGCTAAGCCATGCATTCCCCTAATACCGCATTCTTCCATAGCCTTCACCAAATCGCCGTTGTTAAAGATATATATATATATATATATATATATCGCCATGTAAATACCATGAAATATATCCATTAGTAAGGATAATAAGGTAATAGTATAATGAAAGTGAGTTTGTTTGTTTGTTTGTCCAAATGGCTAAACCGATTTTGATTAATTTTGGTACTGAGATAGTGGGGCCCCTGGAGACGGACATTTTTAATGAGAAATGAGGGAAGAAAAGGAAAAACTTAGCTTTGCTATTACAAAAAATTAGGCGCAAGGGCAAAAACTACAGGTACCTGCAAATCAAGTAAGGGGAATTGTGTTACCCCTAATTGAATGCGAGCGAAGCTGCGGGCAAAAGCTAGTTGTATACCAAATAAAATGAATGCAAAGCAATGCTGTTTAATTATTTGTATTGGATATTGCAAGAAAAAATGTTATATTTTCATTTTTTCGACAGGATAAATAAAACCGAAATGGTCACGGATTGGTTCACGTCAAATAACCTTGTTCTTAATGTCAATAAAACTAAATATATTAAATTCGCTCTACCTAATGCTATAAATCTTGGTCCCAACATTGTCCTTGGCAATGAGAAGCTTAAAACTGTAGACTCGGCAGTGTTCCTGGGTTTAATAGTAGATTCAAAATTACAATGGGGTCCACACTTATCAAGCCTAGCGGGAAGGCTTAGTTCGGCCGCATACGCCGTCAGAAGTTAGACAATACACTGACGTTGACACGGCACGATTGGTCCATTTTAGTTATTTCCATAGCGTCATGTCCTATGGTACTCTGCTGTGGGGCAAAGCCGCTCATATCCAGAATGTATTTGTTCTGCAGAAGCGAGCGGTTCGTGCAATTGACCAGCTAGGTGCTCGGGTTTCTCTGAGAGACTTTTTTGAAGAGATTGGTATTCTCACTGTGGCTTCTCAATTCTTCTTGGCCAACATTTTATATATTAGGCAAAATATCCATCTGTATAGTAAAAACAGTGATATTCACAACATTAACACTAGAAATAAGCATAAACTACGTGCTCCCTTCCACCGGCTTCATAAGGTTCATAATTCATTTGTAGGGCTTGGTATAACTTTTTATAACAAGCTACCTTCTTCTTTTCTAGATTTTCCATTTAATGCATTTAAAGCTAAAGTAAAATCTAACCTTTGTTTAAAAGCATACTCAAACTCAAACTCAAACTCAAATCATTTATTTCAATTAGACCATTACAGGCACTTTTGAATGTCATAAAAACAAGAACAAAAAAAATGATGCTGCTACAGTCCCAGTCACAAGACATATTAACTTGTGAAAGTACTGTAGTTGCCCATTCCAAAGCGTAGATCTCTATGGAGAAGAATGGGCAAGAAACTCCATGGACACTCTTTTAAATCATTATGTTTTACAAAATCATGGATACATCATTCATGTTGAGATTATTCATAATGTGAGAACGATGTAGAAAAAACGAGCACATTTAGAGCGTCCAGAGTAAAAGCAATAATTATCACGAGTTTAATAAAAGAATTAAAACAAACCGTGGTAGCTAAGAGATGACCAGTCCCAACCGACAATGCCCGTTCACGAACATGACGTATGGATCAGCCCCATTCAGCTCGACCATTTTGAAGGGAGCTAAATGACCCGACACACCCGCCACCATCAGCGAGACATTTAAGTGAGCATGACAATCTCTCAACCACCAGGGCAACCGTCGCGTCAATAAAATTACATAGAACTCACACATGGGCATTACAATTATACAATATTAGGAAATTGAGTCTATACAATGCAATGATAGTATTACAATCTTCTTCAGCTGCCACAATAACTTCAGATGCTGATTAATGATAGTTAGTTTGCCCCTATGGTTGTGGAGCAGGAGGAGGAGCATTGAGCCAAGCATTTATATCATTTTGTAATCCCCCAACTTATAGTATGCTTGCCTACATAGTGTGCGTTTAATACAAGATTAAAACTTCGATTCGTTGTAGGATGTGTGGAGGTATTTTATTGTAACATTTCAAACAGTACCCCATAAAAGAGGAGTCTACCTTAGCTAGCCTGAAACCTGGCTGAACCAGTTGGTCCCTATTTCTAGTATTATAGTGATGTCTGTCACCTCTTTTACTAAATAGATGCAGATTTTTCCTAACGTACATGATGTTTTCATAGATGTATTGACAAGGTACTGTCATGATGTTAATTTTTTTAAACAGTTCTCTTAGAGAATCGCGCCTACGCAGATTGTACATGGCTCTGATGGCTCTTTTCTGCAGAATAAATATAGACTCAATGTCTGCAGCCCGTCTCCAAAGTAAAATACCGTATGACATTATACTATGAAAATAACTAAAATAGACTAGTCGCGCGGTATCTACATCAGTAAATTGACGGATTTTTCTTACGGCATATGCAGCTGAACTCAACCGTCCTGCAAGACATGTTAAATGAGGACCCCATTGTAGCCTCGAGTCGAGTGTGATTCCCAAGAAAACAGTTTTATTGACGAATTCTAGTTTCTCTTGATTTAATACAATGTCACAATCACTACTTTTGACGTTTGGTAGAGCGAATCTTATGCATTTCGTTTTTTTCCCATTCAATACTAAGTTATTAGCAGTAAACCAATTATGGACCTGCAATAGGGCGTTATTTAGGTCGTCAAGATTCGTGGCACGTCTATTTACCTTAAATATTAAAGAAGTGTCGTCAGCAAACAACACCATTTGTGGTTGATTTTCAAATAAATGGGGTAGATCATTAATATATACTAAAAAGAGGAAAGGACTCAATACTATTCCATTAACGACGATTTAGACGATAAGCATAGTTGGTCACTGTGTTGAACTCAAGACGATTATTTTTTTTTCTTCTTCATGTTCTTTCGCCAAATTAGCTTATTGATACGTCTTCGTCATGAAATTTTATATGTTACTTTTTTTATTGTTTATATACTTGTTTCATTTTATGTGTTTTATAATTATTGACATGTGGTTAACTATATAGTGACCTCGAGCATTGACTGAATATAATTATTTATATTTATTGCCCTCAAAAACCGGTAGCAAGTTCGTCATTCTCCATCAAATTCATTCAGTCATTGTTTGCGGTAGCGCCGTGGGTCGGGTAACCTCCTTACCTCAAATATGGCGAGGGAGTTAATGGCTGATCTTCGCGTTATGCTCGTGAACGGGTGCTGCTTGTGGTGACTGGTCGTCTTGTTGACCAAGTTTTTTTTTTGTTTCTTCGTCACTGTTATTGGTAAATCTTTTTTATGCTTAGCTTATTTTTGTTTGCACTGTGGTCCTAGTTTATTACCTGTGAGTTCTTCACTGCACGTGTAAGCGGGCACACCCGTTAGACTGGTGAATTTATTATTTAGACTTGAGTATTTTTTTTTTGTTTTTATAATAATTGGTGTTTGCTAGCTGACAAGTGACAATTAATGAATAATTTCTTATTTTTTTTATAATTTCTTGATTTTTTGGGATAAACGGAGTTGTATAAAATCTGGATCTTCTAACCTGACAGACAGATGTGTTGCTAGGGAGTTTGTTCCGCCACTTCTTCTTCCCAGCTAAAACACTAGGAAGTGGCGAAGGGCAGGGCGTTTTTGTAGGACTGTCTCTTGTCATCTGACTTTCAAAAACTGCTGATTATCAGCCTAATTTGAATAAATGAGTTTTGTATTTGATAAAAAAAAATACATCAAATTGTGAAAAAAAAAATTCTTAAGTTGGTGGCAAAAATACTGAATCAAACACCGACTTTTAAAGCTTAGAAAAGGTTAATGAATCAATCAATCAATCAAATCATTTATTTCAATTAGACCATTACAGGCACTTTTGGGTGTCAAGAAACAAAATGAATCTACAGTCCCGGTCACAAGGCATAATAACTTGTGAAAGTACTGTTGTTGCCCATTCCAAAGCTTTGATTTCTATGGTGAAGAATCGGGAAGAAACTCCATGGACACTCTTTTAAATTAGAATATTTTTACAAAATCGTATTTACATCATTCATGTTGATATTATATAAATATGCGAGAACGATGTCGAAAGACGTGCACAGTAACAGCGTCCAGAGTAAATAAAAAGCAAAATTCAATTTAAAATCTAAATAAATTAAAAATGACCGTGGTGGCTAAAAAAAATACCAGTCCCAACTGACAGCGCCCTTTCATTAACATGACGTATGGATCAGCACCATTCAGCTCGACCATTTTGAAGGGAGCTAAATGACCCGACACACCCGCCACCATCAGCGAGACATTTAAGTGAGCATGACACTATCAACCACCAGGGCTTCGTCAAGTCAATGATAATACATAGCACTCACATATGGACTTAATAATTATACAATACTGGAGAATTGATTCTATACATTGCAAATATAGTCTTACAATCTTCTGCAGCTTCCATTATAGCTTCGGATACTAATCAATGAGTTTACCCCTATGCTTGTGGAGCAGGACCAGCATTGAGCCAAGCATTTTTATCATCAATATAATCCCCCAACTTATAAAATGCTTGCCTACATAGTGTACGTTTAATACAAGACTAAAATTTCGTTTCATTCAGTTGAAGAATGTGGGGAGTTTTTTTATTGTAGCATTTCAAACAGTACCCCATGAAAGATGAGTCTACTTTTGCTATTTCTAGTATTATACTTGTGTCCATAACCTCGTTTACCAAATAGATGCAATTTTTTTCTGACGTAAATGATGTTTTCATAGAAATATTGACAAGGTACGTCATGATGTTAATTTCCTTAAACTGTTCTCTTAGAAAATCTCGCCTACGTAGATTATAAATGGCTCTAATGGCTCTTTTCTGCAGAATAAATACAGAGTCGATGTCTGCAGCCCGTCCCCAAAGTAAAATACCGTATGACATTATACTATGAAAATAACTAAAATAGACCAGTCTCGCGGTATCTACATCAGTAAACTGACGGATTTTTCTAACAGCATATGCTGCTGAACTAAGGCGTCCTGCAAGAGATGTTATATGCGGACCCCATTGTTACCTTGAATCGAGCGTTATCCTTAGAAAAACAGTTTTATCGACAGTTTCTAGTTTCTCTTTATTTAATACTGTCACAATCACTACTTTTGACGTTTGGCAGAGCAAATCTTATGCACTTCGCTTTTTTTCCCATTTAATCCCAAATTATTGGCGGTGAACCAATCATTTACCCAAAATAGGGCGTTACTTACGTCGTCAAGATTGTGGCACGTCTATTTATCTTAAATATTAAAGAGGTATCATCAGCAAACAACACCATTTGTGGTTGGTTTTTAAATAAATGGGGTAGGTCATTAATAAATACTAAAAAGAGGAAGGGACCTAATATCGATCCTTATGGTACACCCCATCTTTACATTTAAACCCATTTAATTGACACCATTTATTTACACTTGCTGCTGTCTATCATTTAGATATGATTTTACTAAACTAAGCGCAAGTTTCCCCGGGCCGTAATATTCAAGTTTCAAAAGTAGGGTTTCGTGGCTAACACAATCAAACGCTTTTGAAAGGTCACAAAAGATCCCTATGGCATCCTGTGCCTCTTCCCACGCAGTAAATATGTGTTTTAATAACGTAACACCAGCGTCAGTCGTACAACGGTCTTTGGTGAAACCATACTGTTTTTCATGTAAGATCTTATTGGTGTTAAAGTGGTTGAGCATTTGATTAAGCATTACCTTTTCAAACACCTTGCTGAAAACCGGCAAAACGGATACGGGTCTATAGTTATTGATGTCTTTACTATCCCCAGATTTGAAAAGGGGTATAACTTTACTGTATTTCATAAGGTCCGGAAAAACTCCTTGGACAAATTGAATATTAAGGCTAAGTACGGCGTTATAGTCTCAATAATAGCTTGACAAACTTTAATAGACATTCCCCAAAGATCTTCGGTTAATTCGGGTTTTGATGTAGGTACTTGAAAGCTTTAATTACTGCAGCGGGGTTAATATGCTTAAATTAAAACTCGATCGGACATGGTGAAACGTTTGCTCTTAATAAATCAATGGAAAGCAAGGGTAAGGAATTTAATGTTTCAGTAGTTTTAAGTGGGATACAAGTAAAGAAATCTACAAACTCTTGAGCAACTTCGTGTTTAATGGTTAGAAGACCACGCAAAGACTCTAGTGTGATCTCATTATTACATTTTTGATTTCTGTTAGTTTCACTATTGATAACTAACCTATCTAACTATCTATCTGGAACCTATCTAATTATTGGCAAAGACCTCCCCCACAACCCTTTATATATTCTCTCCATGTGGATTATATAATGTCGTTCACTTACATTTTTTTTTGTCTGCGGCAGTGGCACTTAACTATAATAATCGTGTTATACATACTTATTTTGTAGATTTCAAAAATGTGTCCTCCTGAGATTGAAGTCGCTTGTCACAACGGGCCTGAATCTAGTACCATTTCTGGACCTGCGGATATCATGAAGGAGTTCGTCACAGAGTTGACAGCTAAGGGTATTTTCGCTAAAGAAGTACCTTGCTCCAACATCGCCTACCACTCGCGGTATATTGCTGATGCTGGTGAGCAAATATCACTTTTATTTTATAATGAGTGGAGTCGTGTTTCTTTTATTTAATTATTTTTGATGACAGGTCCCAGTTTGCTGAAATATTTGACCGAAGTAATCAAGACCCCGAGGACTCGAAGTGAACGCTGGGTATCTACTTCCGTACCCTTTGAAAGATGGGACGAACCCCTTGCTAAATTCTCGTCAGCGAAATACCACACTAACAATCTTCTGGTAAGCTATAGGAATCTCCCCAATTAGAACACTAAATTTAGCCTGTAATTAAGTGCTTTAGTGTCATCGGAATGATCTGATTTTGATAAAATTCGAAACAATTTCTCCCATTTTGATTCTATGTTTTAGTTACAGTTTCAGAGACAAAAAAGTTTTAGCACTATTGGTAGATTCTGGGTTGCAGAAGTTACGATGAAAGTGAATTTGTTTTCGTACTTCTATAATGTTTTCCATTTTTCTCAGAACCCAGTGCTGTTCGAGGAAACTTTGAAACACATACCTTCAAATGCGGTGCTGGTGGAGGTTGCTCCTCACGGTCTACTGCAAGCCATCCTCAAGCGGTCTCTACCGGTCGACTGTAGGAACATAGCGCTTACTAGAAGAGGGCACTCCGACAACACATATCTGTTGCTTGAAGCAGTTGGCAAGTATGTGGGGTTTATTCTTTTTCGTACGTCAATTCACTCATTATTGGCGTTAATTTGGTCTTCGTCTAAACGAGACTTGCTTGTTTAATGACCGATGGCGAAAGTTTGGGATTAATGCCTAGATTATTTAGTTCAAAACTGCCTGATTTGAACTCTTCTGGGCACATAGTTTCGTACTAATATCTGCACCTCAACTGCGTAACACACTTTCAATGACTATTCGAATGATTTTGAAAGCTATTATCTCATCCATTTTATCCCATCCATTTATTTTCACAACACTGATTGCTAAGCAACTTATAATATAAGTTGCTTAGCAATCAGTGTTGTGTTTTATTTAATCAATTAACGAATTTGAACTCAATAAATAAAAACTTTGAACTCAATATTGCTACAATATTGGCTCGGTGTTTTATGTTATTTAATTGCTGTTTTCAGATTATATATGGAGGGATACAATCCGAAAGTACAAATGCTATACCCTAAGATAGAGATGCCGGTATCTACTGGCACACCATTCCTATCCCATTTCATAGAGTGGGTCCATGAAGAGAGATGGTGAGAAAAAAAAATCTCAAAAACTGTATTTCCGGCTCAACGGTTAGATTCAACATGCAATATATCGATGTCCCCGGGGAATAAACCGGTAATCGCAAAAATCAAATTTTACAGGAAAAATGATTTAGTGTTTTTTGGGTACCTATATCTCTTCAACAAAACGTAATCCTGACAACATTGTTATATGACGGAAAAGCTAATTTTTATTCAAATGGTTTGCATTAAGTGCAACTATTTTAATATACACAGAATTAGTTATTCACCAAAATACGTATTGCCGAAAATTGTTTCACATAACTTTTAGGGTATTGATATCTTACGATCCTGACTTATCAATATTATTCCAGTAATGTTTACTTACCGAATTATTCTTGTAATTTTCTTAAAAATTATAGGCATAATATTGCTTTACTGGATTATTAAACGTGTTTTTTCATTACAGAATTAAATTGTAATGTTCGGTTACCGACTTATTGGGGTAAAATTTTAAATAACCATAAAAGGGTAAAGTAGTGTAACCCGTATTTTGTAGAAATTTTTTGGTAGTCATATTGTCGTAATAGTTGAAAACGATTATATAAAATAAATTTGTTGTTGGTATCTTTGAAGGAATAATAAAGGAAACTGGAACAAAGTTCTCATAGAGATCACAAATTATAATCAGTAAAAGTTTAACAAAAATAGCCAAGTAAAAACACTACTACTGTACTACTACTGATGATGTCACTGATAATACCTTATCGGTATTATCAGTGACATCATCAGTATCATCGCGATCATTACTATTTTCTACCGAAATTCAGGATTCATAAAATGCGTGAAATCACTCCACTATTGCACAAAAACAATAAATCTGTATGCAACGCCTTGCTATAGGAAGAGGTTGATGATAAGCACAGCATTTTCTATCAGACTGTCTGTCTTAGGTTTTCGCCCACGTCGTTTAGTTTGAAATGAATTTGAAATATTTAATTTAGAATATGCGTCACCAAAATCATAATTAAAGAAAACCATGTCCTGTTGGGATGATGACACATGAATTTCCATTACATCAGACCAGCGTATCGTATTCATATCTATACCGCGACGCCAATCCAAAAGGTTCACTGTTTTTTATGTCTAACATATCTGTTTGCTCCAATTCTTTCATAGTATATTTTTCTCCCGAGACTTTGGAGTTTAGAATTTTATTTTATACTAGCTGTTCTCCGCGGTTTCACCCACGCTGCTCAGCACGTGTTGGTCGTAGCGTGATGTTATATAGCCTATAGCCTTCCTCAAGAAATGGACTATCCAACACTAAATGAATTATCCAATTCCAACCAGTAGCCCCTCAGATTAGCGCGTTCAAACAAACAAACAAACTCTTCAGCTTTATAATATTAGTATAGATTTGATCAGATGTGTAAATAGATTTCTCATGTTCCTCTCAATACAGGCATGCATCGAGTCTCGGCTATGTTAGGTCTCTCAATCTCGTTATAGACAAATTAAAAGATTTTGCTGCATACGCATATAAGCCAAAAATGTACTTGTTCTTATTTTGACACCCATCCGAATAAATCTTGTTAACACTTCACTCCTGTTCACTTTTTAAGAATTGCAACAAACAACTCCCAATTTCTATGCAGCCTCGTTTTGCGATTTGGTAATGCAACAAGTAGCAATAAAATTGTACACAAGGTTCTTTTGTTTGTAATGAAAAATGCCTACAGTGGATTGTGGAATACCACTTTTTGCAGGTCGAAGATAACAATTGTGTTATCGTTTTTGTCAATTGTCACTCCTTCTACATGTTTAATTTGCCAAATTCTCTCTTTCCTTCTTAAATGACGTCTTTAGCTTTCTTGTAAAGACTCTTTCTCTGATGGACTGGCTTGCTCATATACAAAACATGTAGAGCATTGATCTTTTTTAGGCTTAAAAAATAAGTATTTAAATGTTGTGTTAAAAATGGTTTCGTTTCTTATTGACGTTTTGTTGCCATCGTAACTTCAACATAATATTGCTGTGCACAAACGATACATTTTTGATATGTTGAGGTCTTGTGACAAATATTGTCGATTTGAGCTTTTTCTTGTATAATGAGACTCTTCTAGAAATATGCTTCTCAATACTCGATTCCGTGCTGGAGCTTATTTTTCGAGTTCTATTGGTGTGCTTACTTCTTAAGTCTGTAATCCCTTTGTCTTATTATTTTTTTTCTATTGCTGTATATACCATTTGCTCATTAACTTTTATAGTGTTTAGGAAAATTTCTTACAAACAAGAATTTCTACATCACTTAAAGAAAAAAAAATTATAGTCTGTGTACAATTATTTTTCCGTTCTAGAGTCATTCGTTCAGTATTTTCGGTTTTAGTATGTTTAATAATATACATCCATTGGCGTTCTCGATCAGAAAGCTTATAAAATTTATCAAATAGCTCTTGCTTATCTGAAGAAGTAGATTTGCTGCCACAGTTCATTCTACATGTAACAGTGCATCACCGAAAATGTCTACCACAAAATTTACGATAATAAACCGGTAATCGCGTTAACCGGATTTTTTTTCGAAAAACTTTACAGTAATATTACTATACCGAAATGTAACCACGGAATTTAATTTGTAATAATATGTTTCGTGATTGTTCTAGTAAATAAGAAATGGAAAATTTCCAAAGAACAAAAGTGTTATAAGGAAAACAGTTGGAAATTACCGCAGAAAAAAATTGAAAAAAATTGCATAATAGTGTATCCCGACCCATAGATACCGAAAATGGTATAACAGTAAAAAGTCAGTAATAGTATAATACAGGTTTATTCCTTGGGGGCGTCGTTAGTATTTCACACGCTTGGTTTTTTTTTTACTGATTTATTCTAACGATGGACTTTTTTTGACAAAAATGAACAACTTCTTAGTAGCTGTAAAAAAACACTTTTGAATATGTGCTCATATTCAAAAGTGTTTTTTACAGCAATATGCGCATGTTTTTATTGGCTTGATATTGAATAAAAATTTAAATAGTAGTTATGAAAATTATTAAAAAGAATTGTGATTGTATATTAAATGATTAGATTTTATCAAAAAAAATATTAATTTTGATTGACTAAATTCAAATTATTTTAAATTATTATTTCTCATATTAGACTTTTTAGTGGCTTAATATTTTTGCTTCTCATCCAGTCTGCGAAGGTAAGCGCGGGAAAAAAGCAAATAAAATCTATCTCATAGTAATTAAGGACTACAATTGTTTTAGTTTTGTTATTTTATTTCTGCATACGTGTATTAAAAACGTGTTTTGGTTGACGTGGGAATTTGTCACTGCAGTTCTCGGCTCTATAACACCGTCACCTACGGCTTTTGTTAGAATTGCGCCTCCAACGCAATGACAAAGTTTTCGTACTTGAATCAAGATGTGCGATATCATATTCAATAAGAAAAAGAAGAATAATATCATACTATGTCTTCTCATCGGCTTTTTAAATTTTGGTTTTCTTTTTCAGGTTTTTGCCTCTATACACCATGGCAAGCAAAGAGAAGGCTGCAGCTTGCACTTTTACAATTTCATTACACGACAAGGAAAATAATTATTTGGAAGGACACGTTATAAGAAGTATTTATTTTATATCAATTTGTATCTTATCGTTACCATTGCGCGACAGTCGCTTTTGCAACGCTAGGTGGACTAAGTACTTAAAGCACTAACCTGGAGATCGGAGGATGCTTTTGAATCGCGACTTTGCATCCCCATATAAACCTGTCTACCTTTAGGTGTATTCAGCCACAACATCAATATCGTACTGTATTGCGGTTGTTTTATTTTTTATTGCCCAGGGTCTTACATAATTGTCAGCTATTCAGTTGTTATAAAACTAACCTGACTTTAGGGCTTAATTTCTCTCTTACACTTTTCATCATCTTTATTAGAATAGAATAGCATTTATTTGCAAATATGGATAAAACATAAGTAGGTGGCAGTACTTCTTTGCTCTGGACAAAGCGGAAGCGGGCGTGTTTGACTTACTAAAACCCATCTATATTCCTTTTTTTGCCCTTGGTATTCCCAGCCCGCGGCATCTCTTTCGAACAACCCGCAACTCCTGTCTCTCTGACACAATGGTGATCTATAGTACAAACTTTACAACTATGTGTATGATAATTTTATCAAAACTAGATAAAATTATCATACATACGTTTATATGCATACATATAATTATCATCATCATCACATCTCATAGTCATGGGTGATTTCAACACTGACCCTTTGAAAGATAACGCAAGAACACGTAGGCTGAATGCGATCTTGGAGTCGTCGAGTCTATCTCTCCTTAATCTTAGTATGACTCATCATAACTTCGACTCGAGCGATTCCTAGCTCGATCTCATGCTTGCGTCTTCTGTGGATCTCGTGGCAAACCATGGGCAGGTCGCTGCGCCTGGTTTATCCAGACATGATCTCATCTATTAATATGGCTTACAAAATGCAACACCCTTAGCAGAGGCCTGCTATTGTCATGATACGGAATTTTGTAAGATTAGATAAGGAAAAACTTGATACCGATGCGCAGGCTCTTGATTATGACAATATTTCCCGATCATTATCGGTGGATCAGATAGTGGGCACCTTTAATAGGAATGTTCTCTAGCTTATTGACACGCATGCGCCACTGAGGACTGTTCGCGTTAAGCGCCCCCCGGCTCCTTGGATAACCCCTGGAGTTCGGATGGCAATGAGACGACGCGACCGGGCATTTAGGAGATATAGGCGGGATCGCAGTGTCCCCACTGCGTACTTGGACCTGTACAAGTTGGCTAGAAATCGTTGCAACCAGATGGTAAGTACATCTAAACGCCGATACATTCGTGAAAATGTATTTAATTTTTCGCCGGCTTATATTTGGAAGTTTCATAAGTCGTTTGGTTTCATAAAGTCCCCTTCTAGTGATGTTCCTCTTAATATGCCTTTAAATGCTCTTATCAAACATTTTTCAACTTCTGCTGCAATTGCGGCTGGTATTAAGGATATTACTATTCAGGAAATTACTTCCAAGTTTTAATAGATTTTTCCAATGCTTTTAACACCACTGATCACGACATTCTCCTGGCCATACTGTGTCAAATTGGGGGTCTTCTTTGTCACGTAATTGGTTTATTCTTATTTTCGTGGTCGCCAGCAGGCGGTGCGTGTTGATCAGGATTACTCTGACTGGTGCGACCTGATGACTGGTCTTCCACAAGGCGGTATACTCTCTCCTCTCTTATTTTCTTTATTTATTAACTCCATTACTGCTATCCTCAAATGCTCTTACCATCTGTATGCTGATGACTTGCAACTATACGCTCAATCAGATATTGTGAACCTTGATAAATGCATTTCATCCCTTTTCTTTTTTTTCTCTGGGTGGGAAATCATCAAATGACTTCCCCCGCACTTAGACTCTCAGACTTTTACTGACTAAAACCCATATTCCTTCTGTTGCCCTTTACGTTCCGGGGCCACATTATCTCTTTCGAACAACCCGCAACCCAGCCGGCGGAGGCTCTGGCAAGCCCCTCTGCTTTGCTGACACGGCCTATCGTCAATCGACGGACGGACGGTGAGCTACCCATTGGTCACCGTCCACAGGCCCGCATCTACGGTGGCCGGGAGTCGCCTCTCGGCGCCCGGCGCCCGGGGCGTCTCCTGCAGCGGCTGGGTTGGTTTGAGGTTCTCTCTCTCAAACGTCCGGCCTCCTCCTTCACTAGCATTACTGCTTCGCAGAAGGAGGTGACCGCTTCCTATTCCCTCTCGCTCCGGACCACAGACTGAACCAGGACCGGACGCGAGAGATCGCCGCCGCCGATCGCCTCTACAACGGCACGGCGGTGCTCCGCCCAAACTGAACAGACCGGCACTGTGAGCTCCACGGTGTCCTCCGGGCAATCGTCACTATGGTGACACCCGGGCGTTTCGTCCCGCCCGATTATGTGCAGCAACCTCCCGTAACTTCCGTGTCCAGTGAGGACCTGCGTCAGGCGGTAGGTGAGGACGCCATGACGCCTCTCTAGCCACTCTTCAAAGAGGGGACTTACCGCCACTATTGTGGCATACTGGTGTGACTAATGCTTTCTTAAAAGTGTCAGGGAAAATACCTTTTGAGATACATAAGTTACAGACATGCGTTATTGCTGGAACAAGTACATGTTTCGAACACTTTATAACTGAAGCTGGTATTCCATCGCGACCTACTGCACAATGATGTTTTAGATCTATAATTATGCTTTCTATTTCTGAGGGAATCGTTTCAAGTAATACGAATGAGTTTCCTTGAGGATTCAATACGCTATCATATTGAAAGTTTGTGTGAATTTCTCGTCGATCTTGCGCTATCCGTTTAGCAAGCTCTGTTCCAACGTTTGCAAAATACTTATTTATAGCATTAATAGAGTAGTTTGGATCGCTGCACATATTAAGGAGTTCTCCTGACTTACTTAGGGGTAAAGTATACTTGTAGTTAATAGTTTTAATGATGTCCCAGGTTGCTTTTGGGTTACCATTTGCTTTCTGGAGTTCTTTTTGGTCAAAATTACCTTTGATAGTCTTTAATAAATTGTTGCAGTAGTTACGGTATCTAGAACATATTAGATTAGCAGTGATATCTTTAGTATTTTCGATTGCTTTTTTGTGAAGTTGGTCTCGATTTCTTACGCACCTTAGAAGGCCAGAGGTCATCCACGGTTTAGTAATCTGTTTCCTATTTGGAACTTTTTTTAGCGTACTGTGTTGATTAATTGCATCCAATATAATAGAAATGAGATGTTCAGCACTTTGATTGGGATCTGTGCTATTTAAAACATTTCTGAAATCGGTGTTTTCTAAGCAGTTGGTTGAAAATTTAGATGCCGTATTTGGTTTTGTCACATTTAGAGGGTTTCGTTCAGCACTAAACAAGACGGGTGCATGATCAGTAATATATGAGTCCAGAACCAGTGTAGTAGAGGGTCTGTCTGTTTTAAAAAATACACAATCCAGGCAATTTTCGATGCAAGTAGGGAAAACGTGGGCAGGTAGGAGCCCATAAAAAGCCATTGTATTTAAATATTCTTCTGACCTTGAGTCATTATTGTCTGGTCTAATATTTAAATCTCCAATCACTACTATAGTTGTACATGATGCCAGGGATTCTAAGGTATTGTTTAAAGAGTTAAGAAAATTGTCTATATTTCTGATTGAGGGCGAACGGTATATTGCAACAATGGCTGTATCTAGCCCTAACCTCAAGATAAGACTGTTAGCGTCCTGGAAAACCGGTTCAACCAATTTATGGGCCACATCAGAACCCACATATATACTAACACCCCATCATTTTGATTGTTAAATGAGGATCTGGCTGAGGTAAATCCAGTTAATACAGGAATATCTGTCACTTTACTCAACCAGCACTCGGAGAGAATAACTATATCACACTTAACGTCCATAGAATGTATTAAGACATTTAGGCCATGAAAATTGCGGTTTAGGCTTCGAATGTTAACATGCAGTATGTTAAAAGTTAGTTGGGTAGTCTCTATATGTCGCAGACATTAATGCGGCGAACTCACATACGAGCGTGAGATATTATATGATTCAACAGAATCAATTGAACAGAACAAATTGTCATTATCGAATTGGTAATTTTAAATGTTATTGATCAGTTTAGGTATGCGCTGTGAGGTGTTATTTGTACAAGTACTGTATTGTAAAATTTAGTGTTAGCTATATTTAGTCTGTTTGCTGCTCACCTTCAGCTTTACGCAGAAAAATGGAACCACGTGAAGTCCAGCAGAACGTAGACTCATTCTCGTTTGCAAACTGTCGTGTTAAGGCTTCTGATATGAACACACGTTTGGCAGGTCCGGGTATACTGAGGTGTTCAGTATTTAATTTACCTTCATTAGGTTTCTTCTTGTTGTAATTCTTGACACCCCGAATTATTTTGTCCTTTTTTGGTTCACTGTTTAACTCGACTATGATGGGTTTACAGCCTTCTTTGTGGGTTTGAATTCTGTATATGTCTTTTATGTCACAGTCCTGAATATCCACTTCAACAGCTTTCGACAAGGTTTTCACTATCAGACTGGCATCTTCCTTCGACTCAAATTTTCTGTCATCTCGCAAGCAGATCGGTACATTTCGTATCTCTAAGCTAGCCGACCTACTTTTACGCTCAAGAACCTCAATCTTTTCTTCCAATTCCTGAATAGTCTTCTTATCTTCTGCTCTTTTTTTTGCATATTTTGAAGACTGAGTCATATTTATCAGACATAAATTGTAAACTTTCCTAAAGCTCTTCATTCGCCTGCTTGAGTTCAAGAAACCTTTGGTCAACTTTAGATGATAAGGACGAAATCAAAGTTTTGAGTTCCCTGATGTCATCATCGCCATGCCTGCGTTTTCTAACACTGACGTTTCTGCTACCGCTTCTCTCAGATGCAGTATCCGATTCACATATCTCAGGTACGCATACCTCAGAGGATGCTGGGTCGAACACAGGCGCGGGGGCGGGTGAGGTAGGCGAAGTGGCATGTTGGATGATTCACTCAGTGTAGAAGTATATCCAGGTGTCCAGAGATTTCGACGGCTCGAGGAGCGTAGGGGTCACTGTTCTGGTCGACGATCGAGGATCTAGTACAATCTTTGTGTCCGCCAGCTTAACTTGACCCCTCCAAACATGTAGTAGGACATTATTGTGTGTGTCGCAGGCGCAGGTTGTAGGCAGCCCGTACGTAGTAAGTGTTGTCGGCGGAATGCCCTCTTTCACTCGTAGCTCCGCTGCGACTATGCGCTCCTGGTATAACCGCACGGGATTTGTTTTACTATTTTGCAATTATTTGTTAAGAATTAAATTGTAAATGAGCGAGAATTCAACTTGAATCACGTCTGTACTGTACAGAGGTCCGAGGGGAAGGGTTTTATCTTACATAGTTACGATACGCTTCTACATCGTATCGCTACCTTGGCCGCCTGGGCGGTACTGACGATACAAGGGGTTGCTAAGATATAGACATTAATTTATTTTATTTTAATTTTCCAGATAAAACGGTATATTCGTTCGCATCAACCCTAGTGGCTGTCTGGGACACGCTTGCCATGACTCTGGGTGTTACAAAGAAGCAGCTATCTGTGGAGTTCCGTGACGTTCACTTGTACGCACAGCCTGTGATGCACTCGCAGGATCAACTCAAGCTTAGAGTAGCGTTGCAAAGAGGAACGGGGTGGTTTGAGGTGTGTGCTGAAACTTCTGTGATATTACTTAAGAACCTTTTTTAAACGCGACGTTGTTTTTTTTTCCCACGGGCGCAGTTTTGTTTTATGAAAATAAAATTTGTTTATATTCCGATTATTTTATCCAACTTTCAAATACTTTTTCAGTTCACAATTTTATGGAAATACACGTTTGAAATCGTATAGGTAATTTAGTGTCACATTCGTAATTTTTTTTGTTTATTGAGCCTACTTATTTATATAATTTTTTGTTTTGAACTTTAAACAACAAAAGTTGAGTTTATTCTTATTTTGGAGGTTCAAAAACGTTTTAAATTGATAAAACCTCGCCTTAAGTTATGCCCAACTCTTCTCTTCAAAAGAAATAAATTGTTTATAGCTAGTCATCCCGAAGCGATTTGCGGATATGGGCAAACCGGTGCCAGTCCACGCAAGTAACTTTATTATATAAGTCAGATGAACGGAGCATTAAGAGGCTATAGACGTTCCAGACATATGACACATTTCAGCTTTGTCAGTGTGATAGCAACATGTGATTAATAAATGTGTATTTATGTTGTTATGATCACATAGTGAGTTACATGTCTCACTTATTAACAAACTATACTTTTAAGGAATCAGTGCAAGTTGCAAGTATGAATGCACGACAATAATAAGCATTCAATTTTACAGGTATACAGTAGTCAAATAAAAGTAGCGACAGGCACCATCGTAGCAAAACGTAACGTTAACGAAGTTAAAATAAAATTTAACGACAATTTAAGTCAAGACATGGACCTCACCGCAGAAGATATTTATGACTTGTTGCGTGAACGAGGATACTCGTACAGGTAAGTAATCTAAATTCGTATTCGTATTATTAATAAAAGTGAAGTGGTGTATATGTTTGACTGATTTAAGACGCTTTAACATTCAATGATATTTCAGTTAAACGTGATTTTGCCAAAAGACTCAAAGTATTCAATGGACATTTATTAATCAAATATCACATGAAACATTCCCATAAAATGAAAAGAAAAATGCGGTATTTAATGTCCCTTATTTTATTCTGATTGTAAATCATCAAATAATTTCTCTGATTCTGTCAGACTTGTACTGACCACCAATGTTTCTTCTATTGCCTTTTACGTACGGGGGCCGCGGTATCACTTTCAAACAACTCGCAACCCCAGCAGGCGGTGGCCCTGGCGGGCCCCTCTTCTGTGCTGACATCTCTTTGAGGCGCCCGTGGAACACTAACGCGCCATTGACACGGCCTGTCGTCAATAGACGGACGGACCCCATTGCTCACCGTCCACAGGCCCGCACACATTTAATATCCTTTAATGCTAATTCCGTGAAAAAGTAGTTCAATCGAATAAAATGAACGGTGGGTTGTATTTGATCATTTTATAACTATAATTCTGTAAATGCATACGTGTTACGCTCGCAAATCATATTTTGTTCAACAAACAATCTGACAATGATCTGCAAATAAAATGTAAGAAAAAAACCATTTCGCCACCCAGGCGCTTTCACCTTAACCATGTTTATTTTTTCCAAATCGGTGCATCCGTTTAAGAGATACGAGTGAACAAAGAAACAGAAATACATGCATTTAGATCAAACACGGCTTCACCGCAGTTGGGTAAGAGAGAACGAATTTTCCGACTATAAGAGTCGGAAAATATGGGTTCCAAGATCATCAAAAAGCTACTAGTACTGGTACGCGTGCAACGTCGCTTACGTCGTCCACAGTAAAGTCTTTATGATATCTAGAATATGCCTAATTGACAATTAAATCTAAGCTAAAACCTTATTACCTGAATATTATTAATATCTACATGAAATTACATTATTTCCCTGCAGTGGCCAATTCCGTACCATCGAAACCGCCAGCGCTTCTCTGAATGAAGCTTCACTGGTGTGGCGCGACAACTGGGTCACGTTCATCGACGGCTTGCTGCAGCTGCACATGCTGCGACAACCACACGACGGAGTCACCCTGCCCACTCACATCAGGAGAATTGATGTGAATGTGAAGAAGCATCTCTACATGAAAACCGTTTCAGATGATAAAGTTATGTACAAAGCTGAAGTGTTGGAACAATATGATTGCGCAAGGTAAGCGGAAACTTTTTTAACTCAATTTAATCATTTGGTCAGCAAAGTTTAAGGTTGATGTTTCATTTTGTTTTTTGCAATTTGCAGATGTGGAGGATTAACGATGGAAAATATCAGATACTGCAACTTACCAGCTGTTAATAAAAGCAATATTGTGTTACGGGCACTGAAATTTGTTTCTAATTTCCAAGTAGATCAAGAAGTACGTGTAACTTTTACTCTGTCTTTTAAATTATATTGTGTAATAAATGGATAATAATGGAACAATATGTGATATTTTGATTAACAGGTATCGATATCCACATCACTACACATTTTTCTGCAAATGGTTGCCGAAAATGTTAATAAAAACGTAATAAAAGTGGTTGGTATCACAAACAACCAAATGAAGGGATCTGTTTTTGATGGAATGAAGAACATTGGAGCTAATGTTTATGGTGTCAACATAAGTTACGAAGAATTCCGTCTAGGAGATTTGAACACAACGAAGAATAGTGGCTGCTCACTAAAGAGTGCAGACCTCGTCATCGTCCTTAATCTATCAACAGACGACAACGTAAGAAACAGAAATCATGGTTTGTTTTGTTTATTTCTTAGTGATTTGTGAAGAAAACTAAATTGTTCTTAAATATTAACAGATGTGCCAAATGCTACATTTTGCACTTCGACGAGACTCGTTCATAGTGAGCGAAGAAGACGATGTGTACGGAGGTCGCGTCCGGCCGTCGTCTCTGTATCGTCAACTGTCGGCTCATAGCAACGCTAGCTCGCGCCTGGACCTGGTGCGCTGGCGGCCGACTGACGTGGCCGTGCCCACCACCGCCATCACAGTGCGCACAAATCTCGACTTCGCCTTCCTAACTGCCACTCGTGCCAACCTCTCCCCCCGCAATCGCCTGCTCATCATTGCCCCTTACCCTGCCCCCTCCGCCCTCAAACAATTAGTGCAGTGTTGGAGAAAAGACGAACAACGGAACAATGTTTGCCTAGTAACTGTCAATAATGAAGAAGGCAACAATTTCTTGTTGGATGGTCTACCGGAAATCGATCTAGCGTTCACCGTTTTTGATCATGTAAGTGTTAGTGTTGCTGATATTAAAATAAAATTGTGTTGAGCTTTGCAACGAGCTGTGCGCGTGACTCTTTGATGTTTTTGCATTTATCTGAGATTCAAAATACAATGTTAACTGTACTTAAGTTTGAATTTGACAATAATCTTGAATTTAAGGGTAATTGGGGCGGAGAGTATTACGTACCAGCACAGGAGAGCACGATAGTAAGCAGCAAAGTGACGTTACAATCCGCACAAGTTGGAGATTTGAATTCATTGGAGTGGGTCGACGCTGCGGAGACATGCAGCTCTGGAGTACCAGTCACGGTACGTACGATTATAGCAAATTCTCGGATACATAATTATTTATTTACATAATAGGTTTTGTATTGCTACAGATAATAAAACCATCAATAAAACTTGAAAAGACAAACGCCACAATCCATAAATCAATCAATTAGTTCATTTGTGATCATGGCGTTTGTAACATTGCCGAAATATCGAAAACTCTAACAAATAACATCATCATCATTTTCCTGCACTTATCCCATTCTACTTATTAATGAATCCATCAGCGATAGAGCTGCGCCGTATATTGCCAATGGTATTCAAAAGATAACTGAGGGATGATTTTTGGAGAATTAGGTAAGGGAGTTGCTTTTTTTTCGTGGTGTACAATATAGGGTATAAGCAAACCCTACAGGCTATGGCACGCCACAATAGTGGCTGTAAGTCCCTTCTTTGAGGAGTGGCTGGAGAGGCGTCATGGCGTCCTCACCTACCGCCTGACGCAGGTCCTCACCGGATACGGTGAGTTTCGGGAGATTCCTGCACATAATTGGGCGGGAGGAAAAGCCCGGGTGTCACCATTGTGACAGGAGACACGGTGGAGCACGCAGTGGCGGTCTGCCCAGATTAGGCGGAGCACCGCCGTGCCCTCGTGGAGGCGATCGGCGGCGGCAATCTCTCGCGTCCGGCCCTGGTTCAGGCCATGGTCCGGAGCAAGAGGGAATGGGAAGCGGTCACCTTCTTCTGCGAAGCAGTAATGCTAGTGAAGGAGGAGGCCGAGCGTTTGAGGGAGAGAACCTCATACCAACCCAGCCGCCGCGGGAGACGCCCCGGTCGCCGGGCGCCGGGAGACGACTCCCGGCCACCGTATATGCGGGCCATTGGACGGTGAGCAATGGGTAGCTCACCGTCCGCCCGTCGATTGACGACAGGCCGTGTCGACGGCGCGTTCGTGTTTCATGTGCGCCTCAAAGAGATGTCAGCAAAGCAGAGGAGCTTGCCAGAGCCTCCGCCTGCCGGGGTTGCGGGTTGTTCGAAAGAGATACCGCGGCCCCGGAACGTAAAGGGATAATATAAGGAACATGGGTGGGTTTTAGTCAGTACAAGTCTGACATGCCCCCCGAAAAAAAAAAGAAACCCCTACAGGCTGCTGCAACCATGCAATCTGTTCATCAAACTATGGTTGCGCACGAATTTGCTTTGAATTTTTGGGAAACGGATTGCTGGGTAATGACTTCTTTTTTATGTGAGAAATACCGCTTTGTAGTAGGAGTTAACGTAACGCACTGAAAACATTGTGCAGTGAAAGTAAGGGGGTTTAAAGGCCATACAGATTTAGAAAGTAAATTTATAACATTACAAACTTGTTTGAAATGTTGACCTCCAAATCCCCGTAAAACAAATTAATATTCCAAGCTGTGTTCCAGAAAAAAATACGTTCACAATGATGCGGAGAACAAAATATATCATTCGGGTTTGTTCAGGGTCTCTTTATACCTACTCTTCCATTTAAAAACATTTTATCATTTTCAGGTCCATTATGCGGGGTTATCCAACACCGACATTAAAAAAGCAATCGGAAAAATAACATCAAAACATGAACAAAACAAATATGGGATGGACTTCAGTGGAACAATAGAGAGGTAACAATACATAATAGTTGTAAATGTTGTTATCCTTACTAATATTATAAAAGTTAAAGTGAGTTTATTTGTAACGTCTTTACGTCTTTTCGAGTTTTGGTACAGAGCTATCTACTACTACTACTTTATATATATTTTTTTTTACATGAAAATGGGAAATGATGGAGATAGAGGGAAGAAGAGGGAAATCTTAGCATGCTATTACAATCATTAAGGCACCAGGGCAAAAACTAGAGATAGCAGGTACCTGCAAATCAGGAAAGGGGAACTGTGTTACCACGAATTTAACGCGAGTGAAGCCGCGGGCAAAAGCTAGTATAGCATAAAGCTTGCTATGAGTTACTTTTATATTGTTGATAATAGTACATTTTGATTCAAGTGAGGAGAATTCGTAATTGCGGCCGAGGCCGATTTAATGCATGAGCCGCCATGCGGAGGTCTTATAGAACCGAGAGCAGTAGTGACAAATTCTCACTTGAATTTAACGACGTTTTTCAATACAATTCAGAGATGATCAGAGATGAAGCAACATGCGTTGAATGTGTATTGCATTCAACACATGTTGCTTCATACTTCTCGCGTCGTATTACTTTCCGCCCGTGATCATATTGTATCAGATTCGCGAAAAAATCTCTATAAAAGAGCTATGAGAAGTATGTTATATTATAGCGGCGAGCGCGTGATGGGCCTGGTGCGCGGGGGCGCCTGCAGCAGCGTGGTGCGCGCGCAGCCGGAGTTGCTGTGGCCGGTGCCGGCGCACTGGAGCCTCGAGGACGCCGCCACAGTGCCGCTCGCTTACTTGCACGCATTCTACTGTCTCGTGAGTACACTTCAGTGTGCTAGGAAGAAAACATTCGATATTAATTGTGAAACTTTTTCCACTTAGGGAGTCTCATCTTCGGTTTCTTAATATCCAGACAACTGACGCTACTCTATGCTACTGAAGCTTGGAATTCTCTATAGTTACTACATTCCCTACAATTTAAAAACATCATTCACATAGAACGGGAATCGTATGGCATGATCGTCCTTTCGTAGACCTCATCCGTTTCGTCAATAAATACAGGGTGGCCAGTTGATAGGCGTCCAAAGAAAAAATTAGATGCCTTATGCTTAGGGGTACCCGAATTACCCCCATGTATGTTCCGCGATTATTTGTAGTTTAGGAGCTAGAATTTATTTAAGTACTATTTTCAAAATTTTTACCTAACATTGGTTTTTATTTTTTATGTCTTTATTCCTATCATTTTTAGATATTATTTTTTGTGGAATATATTAGCGATAGCAATAGCTACCATGCGAAAAAAAATCCGTTTGCCTAGGCATTGTAGAACTTACCACAAAATTAGTCCAAAGTTCAAAATTACCATTAGAGTTCGATAATCAAAAATGTTCAGAGCTTAAAAAAAAATAAGTTACGGGTGCCAGAGGTTTCTAAATGATCTTAAAAACTTCTATGGACCTTCAACAGACAAAATCGGTAGAAAAATATAGAGCTTGATCGGGGATTATTTCCTGTAATTAGCGTTGATAGCAATAAAGGTATTTTTACAGTTATTGTTATAATTTGGGATTTCTTTATTTTTGCCACTTTTATGATAAAAAAATAGGGTAGATAGTTTACAAATTTTAAAACACGATACAAAAGGTTTTCAAAGTGCCGCCTTGCCACAGAAATGCACAATCCACGTCTACGGTGGAAATTGTCTTTAGTTGTCTAAAGGCTTCTCTGTTACATCTTACAACATTTCCCGCTTCTTAAATTTTCGTTTTAGCTCTTCCTCATTGTTAGTGTCCCGTGCGTACCATCACGAGCCCGGACGGCAGCTCGAATGATCGTGGTAAACTAATTGGTAGTTCACCGTTGAGGACGCCGGACCACGTGTTCACACCGGTGTTGAAAATTTGACGGTCTTACGGAATGAGGATTTTCGATAGCGGACTATGGAGAATCCATAGCCAGACCGCTGTCCAAGCTCGACGGAGCCACCTACAAAGAGTTCTTGAAGAATTACCAATTTTGCTGTCAGACGTTAACTTAACACTGAGACGAGACATGGTTTACAACTAAAAGACAATATCCTCCGTGGATGTAGATTGTGCATTTCGGTGGTAAGGCGGCACTTTGAAAACTTTTTGTAACGTGTTTTGATAAAATTTGTAAACTATCTACCGTATTTTTTTATCATAAAAGTGGCAAAAATAAAGAAATCCCAAATTATAGCAATAACTGTAAAAATACCTTTATTGCTATCAACGCTAATTACAGGAAATAATCCCCGATCAAGCTCTATATTTTTCTACCGATTTTGTCTGTTGAAGGTCCAGAGAAGTTTTTAAGATCACTTAGAAACCTCTGGCACCCCTGACTTTTTTTTTAAGCTCTGAACATTTTTGATTATCGAACTCTAATGGTAATTTTGAACTTTGGACTAATTTTGTGGTAAGTTCTACAATGCCTAGGCAAACGGATTTTTTTTTACATGGTAGCTATTGCTATCACTAATATATTCCCCAAAAAATAATATCTAAAAATGATAGGAATAAAGAAATAACAAATGAAAACCAATGTTAGGTGAAAATTTTGAAAATTTATAGTACTTAAAAAAATTTTAGCTCCTAAACTACAAATAATCGCGGAACATACATGGGGGTAATTCAGGTACCCCTTAGCTTACGGCATCTAATTTTTGTCTTTGGACGCCTATCAACTGGCCACCCTGTATAATACAATGTAATCAAGCGAGATCGCCATCAAGTGTAGACGCTAAGGATCTCATTTATTTTTATTTTGCTGTAGGGAATCAAATATGGCAAGAAGCTGACTCCTGAGGTCTCTGTGTTAGTTCATGGAGGAGCTGGAGCTTTGGGCCAAGCTTTGTTATCCATACTCCTTGCTCACGGCTGTGAAGTATACACAACCGTCAGTGACATTCGGAAGAAACGATTCTTACTTAAAATGTTCCCGGATTTGAAAGGTACGTAAGTGATGTTATGCGACTGTATATCCCGTCGTGTTGTGGAGGTTGCGACGTTTTATACGCCAGTATGGAGAGTATTAGCGTATAAAACGCCTCGACAAGATATGCAGACCCAGAGAATATTTCCTAAAAGTCAACGAGGTATCGAGATGTGGTTGCGTTGGACAAGGGCCTCAATCCGCTCTATTTGGCTAAAGAGAAGTAGCGCAAACATGTAGTGCTTGACACTAATCACCCCAGGAAGGGACAGCAGAGTAAGAAGTTTCACGGATTTTGATTTTTCTTTTTGAGGACTTCTTCTGATAAACCGAATATTTTGTTTCTGCAATCATATGTAGTTATGGTGACGAATAACTGTCGGACTTGCAATCGTCCGGGTGAATCAATTCATCACATTGCCTCAGGGTATTTTGGCCTAGCGGAGAGTACTTGCATAGACAGAACCTTGTAGCCAGGATTATTCATCAGAAACTTGCTCTAAAATACAGTCTTTTGGAATCCTAATTTCAATTCTGACTGAACAACAGCCATTCACAGTAACAGCATCGTCTGTACTGTAGTCTTCTCAAGGAGGAATCCGATTCAATGATTAATCATGCATCGAAGGAGGTGGCTAGACGTTTGAGGGAGAGAACCTCAACCAAACCAACTTCGCTGCCCTGGGAAACGCTCCACCCAGAGTGGGGGAAGTTATTATTGGAGTCCTAAAAAAAATGGAGGTGCACCTACAACCCCGATAAGAAATGCACCTACGTTACCTAATCATTCTGCGAGAGCGGATTTAGAGGTCTTGATTGGAACAAAATGTTGCTCTATTCCCTAAAACTGATATGTTTTGGTAAACACTGTTATGATTTGTAATCATAATGGGAGTAGTCATAGTATTTTATTGATAAGAGATTCTTACAAGTCACAGGTTCATAATAATATTCATTATATTCAAGTTACAAAAAAATAAACAATGTCAAGTCAATAAAAAATCAAAATGTCAAACAGGGCGAAATATTACAAATAACATAAAAGGCTTATGTTTAACTTACCACCAGATATAGTAACTAATAGCAGACAAAAACAGTAAATGATCACCAAAATGAAACCCGTATTTTAATGTTAAATTATAACCAAAGTTTTAACACTTTGCTTACCTATTTCAGAAAAATTACTCCAAATAAATCGTGGTTAACCCAAAAATAGTAAATGATCACCAAAATTAAACCAGCATTTTAAAGTTAAATTATAACCAAAGTTTTTATTTCTGGGTGGTTTCAAAAAAACCACGACTTCTAACCTAACCTATCCAAGTCGGGGTCCCCTTGATTCGTGGTGTTAACCATAATGAGGTTATAATTCGATTGGATTTGGTGATCATTTACTACATTTGGTGATCGAATACAATTTAAAGTGCAGTCGTGACTAAAATAGTTGGTACTATTGTAATTTTAGACATTATTTTTCTGGTGTTAAGTAGATATTTTTGGTTACATAACTAAGGGTATCAAAGCATTTTATGGTGCTCATTATATTTAATCCCAAACAAAAAGTCTAATAAAAACTACAAAAATCAAACACATTAATTTCCAGTCAAAAATAAAATATTAAAAAAATCTTCAAAGCAGTAAAACTCTTGCTCGACAAGCCATTTTTTCAAACGGGCTTTGAAGCCACTCCACCTGCAGATACCGCCAGTGGTCGCGATGACCGTCCTGACAGCACAAAGCGCATGAAGTGCATCTTTTTCAGGTTCAGAGCGAGACCATTTCCCTGAAACAATAGTGCCAATTGATTCGCGGCGTAATTCAACTTCTGTTTTAGCACTGACTCTGATGTCACCAGCGCTGCCACATCATCAGCGTACATTAATACTTCTGCGTCAGTCACAGCGTCTGGCAAGTCATTCAGCAGTAGCGAGAACAGTATGTTGGACACCGATGAACCCTACCATACCGTAGTACCTATGATAAAAAAATAGTTTTTCAATCACTTTAGGAACTTCGGAATACATTTACTGCAATAAATAAGTTAGTCCTGGCCATGCAAACCACTCAAACCAAATGTGACGTTTTTAGCGGAACCGAATGTGCTACACCTCATATGGTGGCAAAAATGAATAAATTATGTTTGCCCACCCTGTACCTATATATATCCTGGCAAGTCTAAGGATAACTTTAAAATAATTTATCTTTAATTTGTTTACAGCTGATCATGTCGGCAATTCTCGAGATCAAAGTTTCGTAGATATGATTCGTATTGCCAAAAAAGGAGAGGGTTGTAAACTTGTTATAAGTTCAGTTAGAGGAACCTTGAAGAAGGTGTGTACCTTTTTTATATTTATTATTATAATTACTTATTCTAAAAGGCATCAAACCTAATACAAAACAAAAATTTAAAATACATTAAAAAAAGGAAAATTTACAATATCACCATTCTGAACACAAATTACACAATTAATGACATTAAACAAACAAACAATACCTATATTCGATTTGAACTCCGGTGGACTTCGAGCCAATGCATGTGGATCGGACTGTTCCAATCCTCACCCACGACCCTCAGCAGGTGATTGGTCGATTTTCGGAGGATGCTGCAGAACGAAGCTATTCGCGAAAGAATAACGGCATAAAAGTCCGGCACTCTCTTTATTATGACGGTTATCATAACAAGAGGCCTTAGCATGAGTGCGTGATGTATAAGTTACGTAAATGCAATGATTTTGAAATTAAAATACTTATTTCACAAATAATATTTTCATGATTTTAAAAAACTAATAATTGGATAATCGATTCAAAACTAGACGGGCCTACAATTGATTGTCGTGTTTCCTTTTTCAGTACACAAGTGCCTGTGTTTGTGCCGTGGGCGTATGTTATGATGTTTCTCAAATTCACAATCATGACGAAGAATTTGAATTTGGAATGTACAATCTCACTAAAGAAAGAGGTTATGCTACTGTCGATTTCTCAACAATATTTGAAACTCCCGACGAAATGAATGTAAGTATTCAGTGTAGAAATAAATGGTACGTTCCGATAGAGCCTTGATGGTTTTTAAAGCCTGTTTTGATAAATATGATGTGGCAGAAATCCCCAATGAGTTTAGTTTGATGACACGGTTGGCACAGTGGCTGAGTGACTGGCCAGTATGACGTGTCACGGAATAAATATTTATATGGCTTACTGTTAGTTGTACCGGGTCTGGCTGTTCGTTTGTGTGTGAGTGTCTAAATGTTTGCCAACGTACCTACGTTACCGAAATCCTGGTGTTGGTTTTTTATCGGCAACGTGAGTACGTTTTATTTATAAAATAAAAAAAGTGCCATGCTATATTGGAAGTTCTTGTAAATTCAAAAACTTGGATGATCCGATCTTGCCACCAATTTTGCTTGATGATAATACTGACGTAAAGGACCTTTAAGGCTTTTTTAAATAGCACGCTCAAATGACATACTCAAGACCTAACGACTCATGGCTGCGGGAATACGCCACCGTCGGGATCCCAGCTGACGGTAGGAGGGATTCGCATCGGCATCAGGCCGAGGATGAAGTACCTGGGAATCGTCCTCAACAGCCGGTGGAATTTCGTGGAGCACTGCCGACGTTTGGCTCCCATACTCGAGCGGGCGGGGGCTGCCTTCAAGCGGCTCCTGCCTAATCTGAGGAGGCCAAACGCCTTCTGCCGTAGGCTATATGCCGGAGTCGTGCGGTCCATGGCCCTTTGCGGGGCCCCGGTATGAATGCGTTCTTTAGGGCGGCGCGCCGCCCACTATCTGAACGCGCCCCAAAAGGTGGTAGCCATTAGGCTAATCCGGGGCTACCGCACGATCTCCGGCGAGGCAGTTAGCCTCCTTGCCTGATTGCCACCGTGAGATCTGAAGGCGATAGTCCTCGCGCGCCTGTTTGAGTTGCGCGCGGACGCACTACACTGGGGGGAAACTCCGCTACCGCGGCAAATTGCCACTCAGCGGACAGACCTCCGGTGCGATCTCATGGTGGCATGGAGAGAGCGACTGTCGCAACCCCGTGCAAGGCACGCCATAATAGTGGCGGTAAGTCCCCTCTTTGAGGAGTGGCTGGAGAGGCGACATGGCGTCCTCACCTACCGCCTGACGCAGGTCCTCACCGGACACAGAAACTTCGGGAGGTTCTTGCACATAATCGGGCGGGAGGAAACGCCCGGGTGTCACCATTGTGACGATTGCCCGGAGGACACCGTGGAGCAAATAGTAGCGGTCTGTCCAGCTTGGGCGGAGCACCGCCGTGCCGTCGTAGAGTCGATTGGTGGCGGCGATCTCTCGCGCCCGGTCCTGGTTCAGTCTATGGTCCGGAGCGAGAGGGAATAGGAAGCGGTCACCTCCTTCTGCGAAGCAGTAATGCTAGTGAAGGAGGAGGCCGGACGTTTGAGGGAGAGAACTTCAAACTAACCCTACCGCTGCAGGAGACGCCCCGGGCACCGGGCGCCGGGCGCCACGAGACGACTCCCGGCCACCGTAGATGCGGACCTGTAGACGGTGAGCAATGGGTAGCTCACCGTCCGTCCGTCTATTGACGACAGGCCGTGTCGGCGGCGCGTTCGTGTTTGTTAGCAGAGGGGCTTGCCAGAGCCTCCGCCTGCCGGGGTTGCGGGTTGTTCGAAAGAGATACCGCGGCCCCGGATCGCAAAGGGCAATAGAAGGAAAACCACCTCTTAACGTTATATTATTTTAATCTTACTTTAGTTTTGGAGATAATTGTACAAATATCAAAACATTTCTAAAATATCCTGGGTTCTCTGAGAGTGGAGGCAGACTGATGGGCTCTACACAAAGAGGTGGTGTTTCAGTTATAAAAATCTTTGTTGACACGATCACTTTTTTACTATTCAACGCCATGGTGTCTCGGAAACGAGTCTTGGGTGGTTATATAATTGGATCTGGCTATCTTTAAAACATTTGTTCGAATCAACAGGAGTTGCAGATGATGTTGAGCGAGGGTATCGCCCGCGGTTACGTGCGCCCTCTGTCGCGCGTGTCGTACGCGCCGCAAGACGCCGCACGCTCCTTCCGACTGCTCGCGGCCAGCAAGCACCGCGGCAGAGTGCTGCTGAAGATGGAAGGCCATTCAACGAAAGCACAAGCCAGGTAAAGAAACAGCTTTTTATCGTTTAATTACAGCTCTAAAAATACCTTTTATTTTCTCTATTTTTCATGTGATTATTTTATTTACAGAATATCTTGCAATCCTAACCACACCCAAGTTGTAGTATTGAAAGAAAATAGTTTTGGACTACATATAGTCGACAAGCTAGTTGCTCGTGGTGCGAGGAAACTACTTGTTCATACTAAAGCTAATGCAACTGCAAAGTACCAATTCAAATTACGGTAAGCAAAAGTTTTAAATCAACATCGCGACCCCTAATAACCTCAATTGATTTTGATGATCAGCAAAATTTTCAGAACCTAACCTTATAAGTAGTACTTTTCAAATATTCAGGAACTGGCAGAAGATTGGTGTACAAATACAAATATCATCTCAGAACTTAAACAATGAAACAGATATAGTAGAACTACTCAAGGACGCTACTAAATTGGGCTCTATTGAAGGCATATATGTCACTACTAATGATGAACAAACAGATCAAGAGACTTTATTTGCACACCTCGATGCAGTTTCAAGAAAAATTTGCCCAGATTTAAGGTAACTAACAATATTAGTTGTTGGTAATTATAATCCATCATTTGAATTTTTTTTAAACATATATTCTTTATTTTATAGGGCATTTGCCGTGATAACTGTCGGTGAGACCATGCTTGGCAAACAGACGTGTCTTAATCGTGTTCAAAATAAATTACCAGCTAAATCGATATCCCTTCTTCAACTAAAAAATGTAAGTAAGAGTGGAAATATACAATTTAGAAAATCTACGATGTAGTTCAGAGACTTTTAGCAGTACAAAGTCGGAATTAAGTATGGGTAAGTTAAAATACATTTTAATAACGCCAACAAAGTAGTAACATAATATTTAAAAAAAAAATTAACGTACCTCCACGGAAGCAACGACTCCTGGAGTGGATATCGCGTATTAGCAAGCGTAGAGTGCAGTACAGCTAGTTGAACAGCATAAATAGATATATTTTTTTTGTGGATGGGAAATCATCAAATAATTTCTTACGCCCTGGGTGGAGCGGGGGGAGTTTTAGACTTTTACTGACTCAAACCCACCTGTGTTTCTTTTACCTTTTATGTTCCGGGGCCGCGGTATCTTTTTCGAACGACCCGAAGGTTTTGTTTGTGCAAAGTTACTTTTACGAACAACTAATGGAATTTTATAAAAGACCGTCATCATCATCCAAGATTGATAACCGTTTAACAACGAATCAACAAAAAATTATACCACAACAACAACAAACAAATCATTGATCAACTTCATTGATATCCATCAGGAGCCGAGTTCTGCTGACACACTAGACGCAGTGGAGCGTGCACTCTGCGGTGTGGACACCTTGGTGCTGGTACAGAGAACACATGAGCAACAACGCGATTTGCTGAATGATCTTGCTGTATTGGCTGGTCAGTAATAATAACATTAATTTCCTGTATTTATTTTTAGTCGCAAGAGCCTCTGCTGAGCAAGAGGTGCGGGTTCGATTCCCAAGTCGACAAAGTTTAAGAGCATTTCCTACTGAAAAAAATCTAGTAACACGACAGTAGTTACAGATTACAAGGTTACTAATATGAAAACAAAAGCACTGAAGATTTTAAAATATACCGGTACATTTGAGGATAACATTTAGTTTAATTTTGTTATTTATGTTTGGTTTACAGATATAAGGTTGTCAAAGAAAACACCAAAAACTACTAAGTTAGAAGAACTTGGAATTCAAGACGATAAATTACAACTGGTTGCTAGTCATTTGAGACTTCATCATAATGTTGAGTTCACAGAACAAGAGATACCACTGCTAACAGTTGAAACGTAAGTTGTTTATGTTACATATTAAACAAAAACTCGCCAACAATATGAAATTAATGGGTTTATATCACCAACAGAATACTGCATTTGGATAAAACGGAAAGCGCATTTGAAGATGTTAAGGGCTTAGCAACGTTCATATCGTACGTGGACACGGACGAACTACTGGCGACTACAGAATTAGTGTGCATGCCCACAATCAGCAGCGATGTTTTGGTAAATATTATTAATACGTATTTCTGTATTACATGCATGCATATTCTTTAAACTCGCTTTTTTTTCAAAATGGCATCTCGCAGTTCAATCTAAGAGGTTGTCGTCTGCTTAACCGGGCGATTACTGTAGATGCCTTGAAATTAAGGCCTCCAGGCAGGGTAAAAACTTAGCAACTACGCGACTACACGCTATGGGTACCCCTGTGGGGTACGCCTCGGCTTAGGGCGTCGCTGGAAGAGGGCAGCAAAGGGACGACAGGCCGTATCGACGGCGCTTTAGTGTTCCACGCTCGCCTCAAAGAGATGTCAGCAAACTAAAGGGGCCTGCCGGGCCACCGCCTGCCGGGGTTGCGGGTTGTTCGAAAGAGATACCGCGACCCCGGATACATAAATTTCCTTTCCGAAAAAAATAAATAAAGCGGGTACGGGGCGATAAGCTTTGTTCGAGGTGTCGAACATTCATTGATAAAACGTGGCATTTTTTAAAAGCCATAGGACAAATAATTTTGAATTAGTGATTAACTCAAAACGTTTTTTTTCAACCATTAATTTGTTTGATTAATTTATACCTAACTAGCTGTGCCCAGTGGTTTTACCCGCTGCTCACTTAGGGGTATGAAAATTAGATGTTAACCGATTCTCAGACATACTGAATATTACTAAAAAAATCTTTAGAATCAGTCGAGCCGTTTCGGAGGAGTATGGAAACGAACATTGTGACACGACAATTTTATATAATAGATGTAAATGTTTCAGTTATACGTTGTAGCAGATTATAAATGTCAAAAAATTTGCTATTTTTTATTATTTTGATTTAAAATAGAATTATGGCCATTGGCTCGCCAACCCTAAGCGAGGTTATACCAGATAAAAAAGCATTTAATATTAACTGAAAAATACTTAAGAAAATGATAAAAACCTAATAACTAAACCGACGTTAATATGACGATGATATTACAATGTTTCAGTGTGAGGATGAATTTGACGGAAACCTGACGTATCTATGCATAGTGCCGGGCATGGAGGGTCACCACGAGCGGTTCCGAGTGTTGTGCGAGCGCCTCAAGCTGCCGGCGCTGGTGCTGCAGCCGGGCCTCGACCACCCGGCGGAGACCGTGCGGGAAACTGCACAGAGATACGTTGACGTATGATTACACAAGTTAAAAATAACAAATTCTTTCATTTAAAATGGTTCCCAAGTACATTATTAACTTTTGATTTTTATAATTTTAGGTTCTCCTGAAAAAGATTGGAATGAAAAACACTTTCTACTTATTGGGTTATGAAACTGGCGTTCTTTTGGCGTTGGAAATGGCAGCTATACTCGAAGAACAAGGTGAGCAATATTGGTTAACTCAAGCGTTTTAAACTTATTTATTATTGACAAGAATTATGTATGATCATTTACAATTTTAGGTTTAACCGGCACTGTGTATTGTCTCGGATGTGCACCGGACGAGATTCAAACTGTGATTGAACAACATATCGCAGAATACAAGACAAAAAAGCAATTAGAAAATGAGGTGATCAAACATATGTATAAGTTAATGGTCGGTGACGACGCTGCGGACTTAGAGGGAGTACTCAAAGGCGCAGCTTCGTGGCCACAGAAGGTGGAGGCGTGCGTGCGGACTCTGTTAGGTCGTGTGCCGCACTCGGTGCAGTACTCGCGCGCGCTCATAGAAGCTGCACTGGCGCGTATCGAGCGCGCGCGCAGCTACGTGCCGCCGGCACGCCCGCTGCGCTCTCAGCTGGTGCTGCTGCGCGCCGCGAATGTGCACGTGACGTCACCTGCGCAGGCGCTGCAGCGACACTCGCAGCGACCGGTCGCCGTACATCAGCTAACCGCACCCATGGCGCACGCAACTAATGATATAAGCTGCGCATCTCTGATTAATGACTACTTAGATCAAACGATTCTGGAATCATTTAAAGAGAAAAATATTTGCGAATCATATTTACGTAACCTGTGTATACAGGTTAAGTAAATACGATTAATATTTAGCTGTAGTAGTAGTTTTAGTAATATTTTTCTCTTTAGGTGTATTTATAGGTTCATATTGAAATATATAAAAAATATATAATATAAATATTGAGAATGTATAAAAGTTGAATCACAGAAAAAGCATTTTTTTTTAATTGCTATTTTTATAATGCACATAGTTGCTGCCCCCAGCATCACATGGTTGTATTATGGTATTTTATTGTTACATACATTTATATATATCAAATTTCATAAATAAACGGCTAATCGGGTTTTTATTATTATATTTCAACTTATTTTCATATTTCAACCTGGAGAAGGACATCCGCTATTCTTATCATACTTAAAACTTTCAGTTGATCCATATTCTTAATCAAATAATTCAATCGCATGTACAAGCTTGGCAACTGTCGCAAAAAACTTTATTTATTATTGATATGTATGTTTTTCTATCTCGACAAAGCAATTATAAATAACACTTGAAACGGGATAATTTCTATTTTTGTTATTTTTATCTAGTTTTCGATATTTCAGCGATGTTGCAAACGCCACAATCACATGATTGACATAGTTATGTTTATTTAAGTTGGTGCTTTCTTTGATATTTTTACACACTATGTCTACGTGTCTTACCAATCTGTCCTATCGCAGGTTTGCTGCAAGAGAATTCTTCATAAAACAAGCAGTACATTTGTTTTCTTTTGTCTGTATGTATTTTTTTCTCCTAAAATATGTTTTGTGTGTTCATAAATAAATCCTGTATTTCTGCACTTGCCTGTTATCAAGTGTCAGCTCTTCATTTGATCGGCTGATTGAGACAGTTTACATACATTGTTGGCAACCGTATAGAAATATAGAATATACTTTTCTGCCCACCGAATTTAAATTTATATACAGTTTTTAACAATACCTAAAGTTAATTTTAGTGACGTTTCAGTTGCAAGAATAGCCACACTTCCATGGAAAATTCATTAGTTTATCAGGTCGTTCTCTATTTTTATTTACATTTTGTCTAATAAAACTTTATATTAGTGTTCGTGTTAATGTTTTTTAATTAAAATAAATATTATTTGAGGGAAATTGGCATTTTGATTCAAGATCTTTCGATACGAATGAAAATTAATAATGTAGATTTTATTCTGTGAAATCGCAATCGCAGGTGAACCTTCATTACAATTTTTAGTATCTAAAATGAAATTAAAAACAAGTTATTAGAAATCCGTGTGAATACACTGCATTATCGATAAATAAACCTTTAACTTTGTGTTTGTACTTATGTAATAATTATTACTATTACAGCAAAGTCAATGCAACAATAAAACATCCTAAATCAACTCTACATGAGCACTCCTCAATTCAATTCAACAGCCCTGTCTTGCCAGATGGCATACACGTGCAGAGCTTATAACAAAACATATAAATCAATAAAATAATAAATATCTTGGGACAACTCACACACGGCATCTGATCCCAAGCTAAGCAGAGCATGTGTTATGGTAACCAAACAACTGATATACATACTTATATAATTTATAAATACATACATATTATAGATAAATCACACTCAGACACAGAACAAGCAATCATGCTCATCACACAAAGTTTGTCCTGGGTGGGAATCGAACCCACGACCTCCGGCTCAGCAGTCAGGGCCACTAACCACTAGACCAACAGGCCCGTCAATCTTATATCTTATGTTAAACCCAGACTTGGATATGAATTTCAATAACATAACAAGTTTGTCTCCTTTCGAGAGACGCTTTCTGTCCAAGTATTCATTTGACAAGGAAACATATTTTTTCGCGTGGTAATCATCATGAATGTCTTTTTTTTGTAATAAAACAAAACAACCCAATGAATCTAATTTTATCTATAGCTCGCAACTGAGATAAATGAACTACAGAACTTTAAAGATTATAAAGAGCCACTGAGCTAGTTGTATCGTTTGACTTGCGTAAAGTAATTCTGGTCAATTTGATCTGCAGCTCGCACGTAAATCAATTGAGCTGAAGAGTTAAAAGAGTTATTCGGTGAGATACAGAGCTAAAAGAGCGATACCTCACCTTTTGATCAAAAGAGCTGTATCTCTCTTTTCTTTTCAGTGAGCTACATTTCGCATGTCTACTCACTGGAACGTATAAGTGATCAATTTAATATAATTATCTCGTACCAAGCTGTCATCAATGATATTAACTGGTATTGCAGTATTAGGTAACTTCTTTCAAAATTTTGTTTATTGTCCTCAACCCAAACAAATAAAAGACCATCTACCATTGGTATTTAAAATAAGATATTCTGATGTCCAAATGATTATTGATTGTTTTGAGATACAAATCTCAAAACCATCTAACCCTTTGAAGCAAGCTCAGACATGGTCGCAGTACAAAAGTTGCAATACTGTTAAATACCCAATAGGTTGCACTCCAAATGGCTTTATAAGCTTTATTTCAAAAGGCTATGAGAGAAGAATATCTGATAAAGCGATTGTAGAAAATAGTAGATTATTAACCAAGGGGATAAAGCAGTGTCTTCTGTCGTGGGTGACGATTTAAATCGCGAGTGTAACGAAGGACTCGAGGTTTACTCCCGAGCGTAGCGAGGGTGTTAAAAACTTAAATCACGACCGAAGCGAGGGATTTAAGACGAGTCCTGAGTGTAGCCAGAGATTTGAGTTTACCCAAGACTAAGACAGCTTTATCACCGAGGAAAATACACTACTTTTCGTACCATTTGCGAAAAAATTAACACAGTAATAATATGAGATAAGCATTTATTAAAAATAATGACATTAAAAGTAATAGTTAAGATTCGAACATTGGTCCAATTATTTATAGAGAGAGTGTTGCGGCGTAACGCCTCACAAGAGTGGTACTCCACGCGTACCTGTCATGCTATTAGTTGCCATGCATATTTTGGTAGGCGCGTGCTTCTTACACGCAGCCACATAATGTTCTATTTCTTCCATGTCATTCTACCGACGACATTTGCACTGTACGCAGCATATTTGTTAAACCTTTGATATATCACAATTAAATCCGTTCCATTGTAAATTGGACTTTAATTAGCCCCAGTGTGTACTCTAAATATACATATTGGTGGCCCATGAGGGGAATCAAACCGCGAAAATCTAAAAGAAGAAAAAAGTCAAGAAAAAACGTGGCAGAAAAATCTCGTCGAGGCGGAGCCGGCCGGTTGGTGAGCTTCTTCTTGGCGTGATTTGAAGATTGAAGAAGGGGTTCAAGAGCGAAGGTGCAGCCTGGCTGGGATCACCCACGAATTCAGGCTGAAGCGAGCAGTGATTCAGCAAAAGTATCACATCGCGCATCGGACTTCAACAAAAGCAGATAAGTGCCCTATCCTTCCTATTTTTCCTAATCTTCCAAAAAACTCATCCATATTACCCAGAATTATCCTATTCCTGATTGTTGGGAATCAAATTCATTGTGCAAAGCAAAAATTTAACGGAAAAAACCACCGTTACGTTAAAGCATTTTGTCAACCTACCTCCTGGTTCAAAGAAAATTGTTCTTTTGTGTGCTATTTAAAATACTTCTACATTATTTGGTCGAAATCTATTGCAAAACTAATTACTAATGGCTCAGTAATTAATAATATAAAATAGTACGCATAGAAAATAAATAATTTTAATTTCATTTCAGTATAGTTCAAAGAAATTTAATCCTTAATTCCAAGGCTTAGGTACAATTCACTCTGTGAGATTATTCCTCATTTTGATGATAAATACTTAGATGTGTGTTTCGGTCATTTCAGATTATTATCTACGCCAAGCGCAATCAGCTGTGCGGGCGTAACCGGTTTCCGAGTAACCAGATGTCGTCGAATTGAGGAGCGTGAGCCTTTCTTTGTTAAATTAACGGATTGCTCATTAGGCATTCTTTACAATTTGTTTTGATACTTTATTGAACTTAATACACGTATTTGTTTGACTTTATACTCGCAATGCCTAACGAATCGGTAGATAAATTTCGTTTAAAAGATTTAATTACTAAAAGGTCATCTGCAAAGGGGCAGATAACTAAATTCAGGAATTATTTAACTAGTATTGCTGACGTTACAGAGCTGAATAACATACAATTAACTGAGTTAAGTTTGAAACTTGCAAAATTCGAGGCATTGTCAGTTAGGGTTGACGACTTGCAAAATGAGATTGAGGTCTTAAAACCAGATGATTTAGACGCAGAAATTGATGAACGTGATAGCATCGAACGCGATATTATTGTCAACATTGCGACTGCAAAAACTTTGTTGGACAAATTCTCTAAGATTGAATGTGAACATAGACGTGGTTCAATCCATGATACTTCTTGTTGTTCGGATCATCAATCTTTTGGTTTAAAATTACCTCAGATTCAGATAGCCAAGTTCGACGGAGCTTATTTCCGATGGTTAGAGTTTCGAGACACTTTTGAGAGTTTAATACACAAAAATGAACGCTTAACACCAATCCATAAGTTTCACTACCTTACGTCTTATTTGGAGGGTGATGCCGCAAGAATTATTTCGAATCTTGAGGTATCGTCCGATAATTATTTTGAGGCATGGAATTTACTTGGTAGTCGTTACAATAATAAAAGACTTTTAATCTATCACCACTTATCCTCATTATTTTATGTAAAGCAACTTTCACGTGAATCGGAAAGATCTCTGAGATTTCTAGTCGACCATGTTACAAAAAACTTGCGTGCTTTGGCCAGCTTAGGACAACCCACGGATGGGTGGGAAGTTATAATTGTTTTCTTGCTGGCGCCAAAGTTAGACCCCAACACTTTAGCAAAGTGGGAGGAATATCGAAATAGTTTAGACAATGATGCTCCATCATTGGAGCAATTCAATAAGTTCTTGATTGAACGTGCAGGCGTGCTGGAGGCATTAAATCGTAACAAACATGATGGCAATATGCCTAAGGGTCAAGTGACCACCGCACGTAATAATTCTAGCACAAATAGTCATAAAACCAGTCAAAATAATTATACGAAATCATTTGCTACTTCCAAGGTCAATAAACCTAATAACCCTCGTAACTATCAATGTGTCATATGTAATGAAAATCACAGGATTTTCGACTGTCCCACTTTCAAAGCAAAGGGGATAGATGATAGGACGAAAGACATTACAAAATACAAATTATGTGTCAACTGTCTTAGGCAGGGACATCACTCAAGCGCATGTCGAATGGGACCGTGCCGTGAATGTAATAAAAGGCATCACACTTTGTTGCATCGCCCCGCTGCGTCTTCTGATGTTAATAATATTGCAATGGTAGACGAGCCTATTAATAACGGTTACGAAACCGTTGCCAGCTTTTCAAAGCGAACTTCAAGTCAAACTCTTTTATCTACGGTCATGATTGAAGTCTCGAATCCACAGACCCAGCAAAAGGCGAAGGTTCGGGCGCTGCTCGATAGTGGCAGCCAATCATCTTTTATTTCTAAAGCTTTAAAGGACAATATGGCATTAAAATCGGTACCAATTGACTCGCTAAAGGTCATAGGAATTGGTAATACTGTTTCTTCTAACATTGCCGAAAGTTGCAATATTAAAATTAATTCTCTAGTTAACAAATATAGCGCAAATTGTTCATGTCTTGTTTTAAAAGAATTAACCGGTGTAATACCTAGGTACCCGGTCAATGTCAATACATTAAATTTACCTAAAAACATTGTTCTTGCTGATCCTACATTTAATCAGCCAGCACCTGTAGAGGTTCTAATAGGCGCTGATCTATTTTGGGACATCATGGGTAACGAGCAGCGTTCCCTTGGCCCACAAAACCCATATTTAATAAATACGCGTTTAGGCTGGATCATATCTGGACCTATACATTCAAATGTTGATCATAAAGTCACACATTGCAATCACACCACGGTAGGTGCCGTGTCAAGCCAAATGAACATTGAAAAATCAATTGCAAAATTCTGGGAACTAGAAGAGGTTCCCACAAAACGAGTAATGAGTGAAAATGAAAGGTTGTGTGAAGAACACTTCAAAACTCACACTCGTAGAGAAACCACTGGTAGATTTTGTGTAAGACTACCATTAAAGGACGCTCCAGACTGTCTGGGGGATACCTATAACTTAGCTAAAAGGCGGTTATATTATTTAGAAAAACGGTTTAAAAAAAATCCATTGCTTAAATGCGAATATACAAAATTCATTAATGAATACGCTGAATTGAGGCATCTTTCATTAGCTAAAGACGAGCGAAATATAATTTATTATCTATGTCATCACGCGGTACTTAAACAAGACAGTGAGTCAACTAAATTACGGGTAGTTTTTGATGGGTCTGCAGCTTCTACATCAGGATACGCGTTAAACGACATTTTAAGGGTGGGTCCGCCCGTACAGGATTCTCTGTTCGCTATACTCATACGTGCTAGACAGTACAAGTTCCTGTTAACTGGGGACGTTGAAAAAATGTACCGTCAAGTTAAAGTTGACAAAGAAGACCGTGGCTTACAACGAATTCTATGGCGAGAGGACGAGTCTCATCCCATTACATCGTTAGAGTTAAATACACTCACGTACGGCACCGCGAGTGCTAGTTATCTTAGTACTCGTTGCCTATGGCAACTGGGGGAGGAACAACGCGACGAACGCATTAAAACTGCTATCCAAAAGGATTTTTATGTCGATGACCTCATTACAGGTGCTGATGATGAGCAGGACTTACGTCACATTCAAAAGGGCGTGTCCGAAGCTTTAAAAAGCGGTTGTTTTAATTTAAGGAAGTTTAAAAGTAACCATCCGTCGATATTAAACGATTTAAACATAAATCAACAGGACAAATTAACTATCAGTGAATCATCAAGTACTCTTGGTATCGGGTGGATCCCATCAAGTGACACTTTATATTTCCCAATTAAAAACTTTACACTTGATATAAAAGCGGTTATAACAAAACGATTTGTGATGTCAAATTCATTCAAAATATTTGATCCTTTGGGTATCCTTAGTCCTCTTATTATACAACCTAAAATTATGTTACAAAAAATGTGGCAGCAAAAAATAAGTTGGGACGAACCGGTCGCAAAAGAGTTAAAAGACGATTGGTTAAACTTTACAAATAATTTAAATTGGTTAAAGAAATTTAATATTCCAAGATTAGTGTTATGCGATAAGCCTATATTTATAGAATTACATTCTTTTAGTGATGCGTCTCAAAGCGCCTATGGTGCATGTATCTACTTAAAATCAGTAAATGATCACGGTCAAATCACTGTCAACTTATTATGCGCCAAATCAAAAGTAGCGCCATTAAAACCGGTTACCATACCACGTCTTGAATTGTGTGCTGCATTATTAGCCGCTAAGCTTTGTAAATCCGTTACAGATTCTCTCCGGTATCGGCCGGGAAGAATGGTACATTGGTGTGATTCTAGTGTAGTGCTGGGTTGGATAAATAGTGATCCAACTAAATTAAAAATGTTCGTTGCTAATCGTGTTTGCGAAATAACTGAAGTTACTAAACCATCTGCATGGCGTTACGTTCCTACTTTAATGAACCCAGCTGATTTGATCACTAGAGGAATGGATGCAAAAAGCTTATTGTCCGCGGAGTTATGGTGGTCCGGCCCTAGCTTCCTACGTCACAATGAATCCAACTGGCCAATGTTAAAAGAATCCAAGTTAGATGACTTACCTGAAATAAAAACACACACGTCAATAATTAATGATAACTTTATAGATTTTAATAATTTTTCATGTTTTAAGAAACTTAGAAACCTTATGACGTTGGTTTTAAGGTTCATATTTAATTTGAGGAATCCTCATAATAAACGAGTAGGTATACTTACCGCGGATGAGTCATCTGAGTCGTTTCTGTCGCTGTGCCGTATCGCCCAGCGTGAGTCATTTCCTATAGAATATGACTTACTTACAAAAGGTAAAGAATTACCGGCTAGGAGTAAAATTTTATTATTGTCTCCGTTCTTAGATAAGGATAACAAGTTGATTCGCGTCGGTGGTCGCATAGATGCCGCGGCATGCGACTTCGAGAAAAGACATCCAATACTCCTGCATGCTACGCATAAACTAACAAAGTTATATTTTGCTAACGAGCATCTTGTAAACTTACATGCAGGCCCGCAGTTGTTGCTCGCAACAGTTAGGGAAACAGTCTGGCCTGTAAACGGCAGACATCTTGCACGACGCACTGTTAATAACTGCGTAAGATGTAGACGTATTAGTGGTAAAACGTTGTGCCCAAAAATGGGTGACTTACCTTCACAGCGCGTGAATCCGGATTTTCCATTCCTGTCCGTTGGGTTGGATTTTGCTGGTCCATTTTTCATTTTAAATCGTAAAGGACGTGGAAGTCGCGTGACAAAGTGTTACATGTGTCTTTTTGTGTGTTTACGTTACAAATGCATTCATTTAGAGGCCGTCAGTGACTTAACTAAAGATGCATTTGTAATGACTCTCAGGCGATTCATTGCACGTCGTGGGAAACCAACGGAAATATTCAGCGATAACGGTCGTAATTTTGTCGCCGCCGCGAAGGAAATTGGCGCTTTTATAAAAGAAACTAAAGAACCTATGTCTGATTTTGCAAGTCAACAAGGTATTAAGTTTAAGTTCATACCTACTTACGCTCCTCACTTCGGCGGCATTTGGGAAGCCGGCGTAAAGTCTGCTAAACACCATATAAAACGAGTTATTGCCAATAGTCATTTCACATTCGAGGAAATCTCGACTTTGTTTGCACAAGTGGAGGCGATTCTTAATAGTCGTCCCTTGTGCCCCTTATCATCCTGTCCTAATGACCTCCTCTCCCTATCCCCAGGGCACTTTATCATCGGTCGACCGCTCACTGCGCTACCTTCACCAGCCCTGGAAGATGTTCCCAACACAGGCAACGCAAGAAACCGATATGAACGTCTGGAGAAAACAAGGCGCCACTTCTGGCAAAGATGGCAGAAAGAATATTTATCGGAGCTTCAGCAGAGAACGAAATGGCGCAAAGGAAATTCTGCGCGGCTCAATATAGGAGACATGGTGCTATTGGCAGAAGAAAACGCGCCCCCACTAAACTGGCGTCTCGGACGAGTTCTGCGGCTATTTCCCGGACCAGATGGAGTGGCACGAGTCGCTGAAATCAAAACGTCACGAGGCTGTGTGCGACGGCCGTTTACCCGTCTCTGTCCGCTACCTACCGCTGAAGAACTGAAGGGTTGAAAGCAGGCTTTCAACGGCCGGGAATATGTTGCGGCGTAACGCCTCACAAGAGTGGTACTCCACGCGTACCTGTCATGCTATTAGTTGCCATGCATATTTTGGTAGGCGCGTGCTTCTTACACGCAGCCACATAATGTTCTATTTCTTCCATGTCATTCTACCGACGACATTTGCACTGTACGCAGCATATTTGTTAAACCTTTGATATATCACAATTAAATCCGTTCCATTGTAAATTGGACTTTAATTAGCCCCAGTGTGTACTCTAAATATACAGAGAGCTACACTTTTGTTTGGTACATTTATTGTTGATGAGTATGATTGCGGCAGCATTTGCACTGATGGAATCCGACAATACACTGTCACTGTCGCTTTGATTTAACAATGTATTTTTAGAACATGAACTTATTTATAAAAATAAACTTAACGTTTATGTATTTGAAGAAAACAAAATAGCGGCAAATTCCTAGACTATATGTTTTGTCGGAAAAGCAAAAGCATCAAGCTCATACGACCTCGTCGGTTTTGGTAATTTTATTTAATAGTCATAACTGCATATTAATTACGTGTTCCTTTTTAAAAAAGATGCTTAATGCTTTATATACAAACTCAATGGTGGAAACACAGATGTAGTTCAGTATTAAGTATTCCAATTTTAAATCACATTCTCTCCTTAAGGGATGAATGAAATTCAGTACAATTTTCTTCCCTGTTTTTGACAGATTAAAAATGACTATTGTTATGTTCGCTTTTTGTGGCATAGAATGTTACTTTTTTGAGCAAGTGGTACGAAAAAGTGATTTAATGAATGTTTTAAAGCCTAATGCTGTTATTTTAGCTGACAGGGGATTTAAAGAAATAGAAACTCTATTAAATGCGCGGAATATAAAACTTTTGAGGCCACCCAGCGTTTATACAGGCACTAAACAAACTACTCGTGAGGCACTTCAGAGTAAAGTAATTGCAAGTTTACGTGTTCACATTGAGAGAGTTATTAGACGAGTGAGAGAGTATACTCTACTGAAACCTCATTCAGTTGTTAATTATAAATATGTACCTTACTTGGATGATATAGTGTTAATCGTTTGTGGTTTAATTAATTTGCATGAAGAAATAATAAAGAGTTATTAAAATGTATCAATATTTTATTATTTTTTTGCACTTTCTATTAACTTAGGAATAAATGTACTCCAAAAGACTTCTGCTTTTATTTTATTATGTCCCTTATGTATACTTCATCATTATCCACCCAAACAACATGAATATTTTTTGTAGTCTCAAATAAAGGATCTGCAACTCAGAATAGTCCTTTGTTTTTTTACAGGCAATCATTTGGCACATTATCTGTGTTTTAAAGGAGGATGGCGGGGACTCATGTACAATGGGACCCACTCTTAGGAGTACCGTACCGTATAGAAACTTTTACCTAGTTGTAGAACTATATAAAACTAGAAAAAAAAAACAAAAAGGCAGTAAGTCGTAGAGGAAGGGAGAAAAAAGAAATTCAAGGTAGAAGATTATAACCTAAAACGAAATTGCGTATTTAAGAATACAATATTATCTTTTTTGTGTAATAATATATGTAGATTCACAAAGGTGTCAATCAATAATAATAATTATTTACTAACAGCACCATTGTAGTTCTGTATCTCTCTAGCCAAATAGAGGTACTTACTTACTTAATTCTAGGTCATTTGTTGTCAATTCAGGGAATTCTATTTGAGTGTGTAGATAACATTTTGAGCATAGTAATAGTATGTCTTATTCAAACGCAAAGCCAAGTCGTAAATAATCCATAAAATCACACAGAAACTATTAGATATGCCATGTTAGCCGTTGAATAAAACTTGACTTGACTTATTTATTTAATAGCGTTTGTGGAAGGAGACACCACAATTTTGCCAATATCACGTAGGTACTATGGTAGACAATCAAACGCTGGAGACTCTATCAGTAACTAGCTGTTCCTCGCGGTTTCACCCACGCTGCTCAGCACCTGTTGGTCTTAGCGTGATCTTATATAGCCTTCCTCAAGAAATGGACTATCCAATACTAAAAGAATTTTCCAATTCCAACCAGTAGTCCCTGAGATTAGCGCGTTCAAACAAACAAACAAACAAACTCTTCAGCTTTATAATATTAGTATAGATTATTATTGTTGAATAGAACACAACAAAGAGTTTAAATGATTTAAAATATTTTAACAAACAAATAATAAACCATTTTCTGCACAGAAATTTCGACACAGTATTCTAAGAGAGAAAAAAAAAGTTAATAGTTGTAATAAATTACAACTTTATTTTATTAACTTCAACAAACTTACACAGTTTATTCACAAAACGAGAGAACAAGGGAGAGGAGACATTTAACGGATGTGGGACGAGGGATATGAGGGGGAATAATTTCGTGCAAAGAGAATCTCAATTTAGGGCAGCAGAAAAGTAAATGGTCCACGTTTCCGTCATCCAAACCGCATTCACAAATAGAGCTATCCCTAATCCTGAGTTTGGCCAGAAAAGAGGGGGAGCGACAATGATTCTTATTTGTAATTAATGTAGTTAATTTATTTGCCAACTTGTATTTGAAAAACCAAGGTTTATGGGGAATGACAAGTTGAATATCGCCATAATATTTACCTTTCACAGACTTAGAGATTTGCCATTCTGAAGACCATGTTTTAAACAAAATTGACGTTAAAGTGGTACAAATTTCATGAGAGTAAATTTCAGAATGGGCTAAGGAGCCTGTGAGAATAGCATTTTTAGGTCATGAATCAACTGATTCATTCCCATGAATACCAACATGACCTGGGATCCACGTTAAGACAGTTTTAATACCTAGTTTGTGGCATTCAAACCCCAGACAGAGATCGGAGAACGTTGATGTTTCTTTCACATTTTTGGGCAACATAATCATTGTGAGCAATACCCGATAATTTAGAATCAAGCCAAATACCTAGGAATTTAACTTTGTTTTCCTGGGGAATAAGCTCACCATTTATTTGAATAATAACAGGAGAAACTAGTCTTTTTTTGTAAAAAAAAAAGGGTAGTGCTTTTAGCGGCTGACAAGGACAAACAGTGTTGAATGAGCCAATCGTGTAAGTACCCCAGAGCAGAATTTAGGCGCTCAGAAGCTTCTTCCAGAGATGATGCAGGAGAGTATATAGCCAAATCATCCGCATACTGCAAAATTTGTTAAAATGAGTCTACAGAAAGATGTAAGTCGAAAGTGTAAAGATTGAAAAGAAGAGGACTCAAGACTGAGCCTTGTGGTAAGCCTTTCCAGATAGTCCTAGGGGAAAGAAGAGAATCTTGGGACTTAATAGAGATGGATCTCTCCATCAATAAGTTGCATATAAAACGAACCAACTTCACAGGGATATTTTACTGATGGACAAGTTTGTGTTTGAGCACTGGAAGTTGAAAGTTATCATAAGCTGATGTAATGTCTAGAAAAGCACCTACTAAATACTGTTTCTTTAACAGAGAGATTCGAATATCAGAAATTAATAAATATGCTAAGACCATCTATAGTGCTCATACCTTTTTGGAATCCAAACTGTGATACGGGCAATAAGTTTCCATTTTCAACAAACCACTCAAGTCGGTGTTTGATCATATGTTCGGCAATCTTACACAGAACTGACGTCAATTAGTAATAAGTTTAAATATGGTAAGCGATCAAATTATTGACTGTTACAATTAATGTGTTATTAAATTGTGTATCGGAAGGAAACACTGTTGAAAGGACTGGTGTGAGTGGCAGTGGATTTTCGCAGACTTTGGCTACAGTTTAATGGCCTTGAAAATCTATGAAATCAAGTTTGGATGAAGAATCGATACAGAATTTTCATCTGAGTTTTCTACATAGAAATCATTACTGGATGGATCAGGACTATTGAAATCTATTTGTTTTAAGATGCAGTGGGGTTAGCGTAAACTTGTGGAAAAAATGGTATAAACACTATATAATAATAGTCTTGTGAGTAATTTACTTATCAAATTGGCGAGTTCAGCAACCTAATAGAAGATTAATTATATATGCAGTAGGTATGTCTGCGGCTAGACATCGATTTCATCCATATTCATATCAAGTATAAATAGAAAACAAATTATTTCATTGTTATTAAGATATATATGGCGGTGTGGTTTTGTTTGTCTGTATATCCGAAATGAGATGCATTTGTTTGGAAGTGGCGCTTGTCGCAGAAAAGATGAAAATGAACCGTCTGTCCTGGCATGGACATATGATAAGGAAGAATGGAACATTTCCGACTAAAAGAGTGATGAAAATAATTGTTGATGGATGGAGACGGAAACAAAGAAAATATTGATGGATTGTGAGCTATGAAATCAAAGTAAATTACATAAGCATTTTTTTTTACAGCAGCTAGTTTTTTTTTCCGGAGGCAGCTCTACTTGAGTGCATGAAAATTATTTGAACAACTACTCCGTCTTGAACGTTCCCTGTTTTGTAATTATTTTAAAGATAATAATATTTTCTAAAGCAAAACATACAAATTTTATATATTATAGATAGACAGCATTGACTCCAGCAACTGCATTTTTAAACTATTTTAAATATATTGCTGCGAGTAATACAATTAACCCTCCGCTTGTCGCGCCGGTTCTGTGACGTGACCAGCTGTGCTGGGTCTTTACATAGTTATACACAAATATGTTGTTTACCGGTCATTTCATTCTGCAAAGTTAACTCAAAAGTTTTAACTTGCTGCTTTTACTTCGCTGTGGCCGGACGTTTGAGGGAGAAAACTTCATACCAACCCACCCGCAGTGAGAACCGACTCCCGACCACACACGTAGGTGCGGGTGTGTGAACAGTGATAAACGGTCGCGAAAACGCTAAACGCGCGCCTCATAGAGATGTCATCAAAGTAGAGGGGCCTGCCAGGGCCACCGCCTATCAGAACTGCGGGTTTTGGGAAAGCGATACCGCGGCCCCGGAACATAAAGCCAAAAGAAGGTGGGTTTTAGTCAGTAAAAGTCTGACACTCCCAGAGAAGTTATTTGATGATTTCCCATACGCAAAAAAGGATAACCATTTAAAGTTGTTCAATCTTCCAAATACGTCAATACATGAGCCCGAACATAAATAAAACAAAGATAAATACCCGACTTTAGCACCTAATCCTTTTTAAGGAGTGCTTTAACAACTTTTCATTCCCTTTAAACCTTTTTTTCGCTTTAAAGTAATCTATGTTCTTTCTCAGGATCTGTGTACGATCGTGTAGTAGTTTTAGCGTGAAAGCCCGACATACAGACAGAATAACTTTCGCATAGATGGCGATAATAATCTATAAATATAATTAAGGATAAACTCATTAACTTAACATAAAAAAACTTAGTAAGCAACAGTTTCCTTCAGTTAATGATCCGGAGACCTTAAGAGTAAACCCCGAGCTTCCAAAGACCTCCCGCGACGGGTCCAGGGTTAAATAAATCACAGTTAAATTACTGATTAATTTAACCGAATAATATTTAAATCGATTTCAAACTACTTAGCAGTGAATAAAACTGTTGTATAAGTACCGATGTACACAAGTCTAGTTGCACTAGTCCATCATTGAAGTTGTTACAATCTCGATCATCAACCAAGTAAGTTGCAGCAATTCATTGTGTACCTACTACCTATTAGGGTGTCCCTTAAATAACATTATTTTTTTGGAAATTCAAAATGCATAGCTGCTTTTTTATAAATGCTAAAACATGCTCAAATTTAAAATTTTATCTATCTAGCATGATTGCAACCCGTGCTGACCTAGCCACCAAGTTTACCAAATATCGTGTTTTGTTCTGATATTTCAGCCTGTTCTAAAACGATATAAATTCAATGCAAATGAAATGAATGAGATTTCAAATAAAATAAGATTAACATTTGTTTTTACTGAAACACATAATAACAATAACAATCAGCCAGGGTAAGTTATTTATAGCGTAGTTGTTTAACAGTTCGGATACCAATTTTTATCTTTTCAGACAGCTCAGCACGAACTATTTTTTTCCTCTTATGCCCCGATAAGTCCGATAATATCTCTAGAATTCATTTGACACCCCTTTCGGTAGCCTTATTTACAAACAAATTATTCTTCTTTTAACTTCCAGAAAACCTCTTTCATAAATATTATCCCAGTAAGGTATAAAGGCAACGTAGGTACCTGTATCAGAATCACTCATCTTAAAGTCGGTAATCGCACGAGATATTTTTGAAATAAGTAGACAGGTTTTCGATCAGCAGCCTTATAATCACGATACGCAACTTAAATTACAATAATCACTTAATTTAACTCAGATGAGAATGGATAGCGATCCATCGTAACCGTCTACTCCACGCTACCATTCCATTCCAAACTGTCTCGGTACCGTGGTTGCTTGACGTTTCTTCGACTTTCCGACAGAGTGACAACAGTGTTGTCCCTCGTCAAATCAAATAGTTATTTGTTATACAAGAGTACAAAGTTGCTTTTTAACCGCGTGTTCAATTTTGATGACCGAGCAAGTGAAGGATCCTAAAATTGAATCACGAGCGCAGTGAGTGATTCAAAATTAGAATCCTGAGCGTTAGCGAGGGAATCAAAAGAGCACGAGGTGAAAAATCTTTGCACTCGAGTGCAACACGTAACTTTTCATTCCACCTCAGCGAGGAAATGACTAAATGCAAAAAAATAAACGTTTACAAACACAAGATAGGTTCGCTTTTATTTCAGTTTAGGTATTAATTACTACATTATGACAGAATAATCTTTAAATTATAACAAAATAATAGTAAGGTATAATTAAGAAAATTTTAAAGTAACGTTGCTACAGTTATTTAAATTGAGTGTAATATTTTTGTTTGGTACTGTAATATTGGTGTCAGTCACTTGTGTACTGTTTCTCATACTTAATAGTTGTACCGATTCATCGGATTCCCTTGGCGTGAATGTTGGAGAGAGAGGGAGATGGTTAGGTGTTTTATAACGGCTTATTTTTGATGTAGAAGGGCCAGTCCAAGGATCCGATTTAGGCTCTTTCAGTGTAATGGGTCCTACGATGCCTTCACATATTTTAGACTTATTTTGGATCGCGTACAAATCAAATTGAAAAAACACCAAGAAGGTTCCGAGTCTGAGTTTTTAACAATGATGATGATGAAATTTATGCGTCCATTTTTTGTACTCTTAACACCTTCAAGTCAACAAATCGGGGTTTAATTCCCACTGTAAATTGGAGCCAAGGTTAAACATTCATCATCATCATCATCTGCTTAGCCTTTTTCAAACTATGTTAGGGTCAATTTCCAGTTTTATCGGATTCAGCTGAAAAATCCAATCTCTTTTTTTCCTTTTGTTGTCGAGATTGTGTAGACGGCATCCCAGTCGAACTGGTGCTCTCTTTTTCTTTAAATATACTTGATCTTCTTCTGTTTTTATCTTTTCAAAGGCATGTGCAATATTGAATAAGTTATCAAGGGCGATTTTAAAATTATTTTTACAGATCTAGCTTTATCTATCTAGCTTTCTACAAATAATATGAAATAACTTAATAATTTTCTTCGCATAGTTAGGAAATGTCTTTGTGGGAATTCCGGCTTTTCCCCAAAATATAATACAATTGCTAATTTGCTTAACACAAGACTTGCACTTTCAGTAACAGTTGGATTGATTTCACGAACATTGTACAATAGCAGCCAAAACTTGTCGATTGATGGTAATTTTGCACCATTTCTTTGATGAATATATATTTTATCACTCCGTAATTTTACCAACATATCGACACCACTGGGCTCAAAGGTCGTAAAGGACAAAATGCAACTTTTCAGGAGAAGCAAAAAACGAAAAAAAAAATTGTATTTTTACTCTAACTTTTTTGTTTCTTGAGCTATTTAAATGAAACTTTGGGAAAGTGCTTAGAATTCATAGTACTTTCTTGGGCAGTATTACAATTTTACCCTAATGCTTTATTTATCGAGATAGATTTCCTTTACGACCACAAATTTAGAAATAAATGTCCTTTACCCCCCTAAAATTTTCATCTTATGATTTTATTTTAGGGCGTAAATCTACTTTACTGTGCAAAATTAATCAAAGTAAGGAAATAATGGACAAGTGCAATATTTTTTAGGTTCCAAACGATCACCCGCTAAGGTATTCTAAAAGGATTAATTGATGATTAAACTTAATAATTAAATGGATCACGTAATTGCATGTATTTATTATATTTTTTATGTTCATTTTTTTTACATACAATTACATTATTAAATATTTCTTAATAAAAAAATTAATAGAATTAGTAGCCCACCGGTATCGGGGACAGGATCCAAGCTACCGGCGGTCAGGGTTCGAGAAAAAGCAACCTCCTAACAATACGAGCCGTATCCAGGAGTACCGCGTTCTGTATCAAACCCTTGATCCAACTGCCTAATGAGAGCCTCCTCAGGTATTAGTCGAGGCTCTTAGCAATTAAGCCACAATGAAAGCTGAGTGCATATCCCACATGTCGACAACCTCGCGAGCCAAGTCAATATACTTGATTTCTCGATGATCTCGACTTTCACGAGGTTCTCATCATGCGGGACTGTTATGCCAACAATCATTGCGCGCCGCTCTGATCGATCCACCACCACTATATCAGGCTTGTTGGCAACAATAGTCCTGGCAGTGATAATGGATCGATCCCAGTATGATGTGATATTGCCATATTCGAGAACTGGGTTTCCACAAGGCGATTCCACAAGGTTATATTTTAAAGCAAGTTGCTGATGGATAATTCTGGCTACAAGGTTGTGTAAGTGTGTTAGTGCTCTCCGTTAGCTAGACGAGAACAACCGGAGATAATGTGTCGAATTCATTCACCCGGACGGTGGCATGCCCGACATTTGTCAACCGTGTCGTCCTTCACAATAAATCTCCGGTAGTTATTTGTCATCATAACTTCATCCATAATTGCACAGACAAAACCTTCGGTTTCTCTAAAGAGATCCCCGGAACGTAGCCAGGCTACGGACGCTAATTGATCTACATCAGGTCCAATGCCATGTAAGGCCCGGAAAAAGCGTCCGTGAAGCTCCTTACTGTGCCATACCTCCTTGCGGTCATTAGTGTCAAGCACTACAGATTTGCGCCTGTTCTCTTTAGCCAAGGAGAGCGGGGTGAGGCCTTTGTCCACTGCAACCACATCCCGATGCATTCCCACGTCGGTTTCTATGAAATATTCCCTGAGACTGCATATCTCGCGATTGTGGAGTCTTGGTATTTAAAAAGCCTCGACCTCCACAACTCCGCGGGACAGTCTCATAACCGAAGAACGTGGATGATGCATACGAAATGCCGTTAACAATGTACGGACCTTCCTATCCAGGGCGTCCAGTTCTGTTTGAGTCCATTTGAGTATGCCGAAAGAGTACTTCAAAACCGGCATGTCTCAACCGTTGAAAGCACGCACCTTGTTTCCGCCTGATAAAAAACGATTAAATACTTTTCTGAGGCGGCCAAAGAAGCGCTCCTTCAACGATTGCTTCAGCAACGCTGCGTTAGCAACATTGATGCCCAGCGCTTCCGACATCCCCAAATACTTGTAGGTTTCGGTTGCTGAAAGGGATCTAAGGTTTATGGAATCTGAGAGCTGGGTTCCCACAGATTCCACAATTTCCCGTCACTTTACATGCATGACCGCATATTTGTCTACACCAAATTCCATCCTGATGGCGCTACTGAAAGTTTCAGTTACCTACCTTCAGTAGCTCCATCAGCTGCAAATCGTTGAGGGCAAAGAGTTTCTGGTCATCCATGTAAAGAAGGTAAGATAAAAAATGACCACAATGTGTTTAGAGAGGATTCAAGGCTAAGCAGAACCAAAGTGGACTCAAACTATCACCCTGGATTCGCCCGCTCGCTCTATCCTTATCGGTTCACTATTTCTCTGAATCTGCCGACATCCTGGATAGCCAAGAACTGTACTCCATTGCCTCATATACGAGATCAGGGTGCGTAGAGTTGCGTTAACTTTATACAACTCTAGCACCCTCATGAGCCATGTATGTGTTATTATTTATTGTATGTTGAATACACATGTATTAGAATCATTTTAATAAGGTAGGGGTTGAAGAAGATACCAAAACTTTAAAAATCCTTGTAATTTTGATGATAATCGGTTTATTAATACCTACCTACATTTTACGAGATCGTGAGTTAATAGTTTTGTTTAATTTTAAGTTAGTAGGTTGAGATTAAATTCTTTGTTATCTGAATATTCTAGGATGTATGGGACAATTTCTCACTTAAATTTGTAATACGCCCTTAGTGGAAGCACATAATTGAAAAGAAACTAGGTAGTAAAGGACACATTATGTTCCTTTTTTTTAACTTGTAAGGGTGTAAAGGACAATTTGCAAAGACGATGTCCTTAACATCCAAATTTTTAAAATGACTTATATTAACCACCTAAGGAGTTAAAGGACAATTGACATTTTTAATGTATTTTAACCCCAAAAATTGTTTTTTATTTTGCTTTACTACCAAAATGAGTTCGCTCTGGTAACTGAGTGTTATTTACTTCCATATTTTAACGAAACATTTTGTTTAACGTCTCAAATTATGTGGGTCGTAAAGGCATTTTTTTTGCGAATTTCGTTAAACGGAATATACACATCGATAGAGAATTAAAAACTGAGTAAAACTGCATCAAAAAGTCATTTTCGCTAAAACGTCCTTTACGACCTTTGAGCCCAGAGGTGTCGATTAATGTTTTAGTAAACAATAACGTACTCAATAATAATCTTAAATTTACGCCCATAATAACAAACTACCATCCTTTATAAGTACCTGTGCTGTGGAACCAAATACTCTCAAGTTTGAGACATCCACACGACGGTTTGTCCAAACTTCTTCGGGAACCTTTCCCACAAGAGCCATAGTCGGCGATCGATTCTTTAAATAAATAGCAGTAGCAACTGCTTCGCCCCAAAATTTCTTATTTAAATTACTGTCGTGAAGCATACATCTAGCCATCTCAGTAATTGTGCGAATACTCCTCTCCGCTACACCGTTCTGCTGTGGTGTGTAAGAGACGCTTGTCTGATGCACTATTCCACACTTTTCTAAATGGGCCTGAAAAGTTTTATTAGTACACTTTGTTCCATTATCACTCCTCAGCCGCTTAAGCTTCCTACCAGTCTGGTTTTCTACTAAAACCTGAAACTCTTTAAACTTCTGTAGCACTTCATCCTTCGATTTCAAAATAATACCAAAAAAATTTCGGCTGAAATCATCGATAAATAATAGAAAATATCTATTTCCTCCGAAAGTCTCCACATTGACAGGACCAGCTACATCAGTATGAACTAATTCCAGTATATCAGAAGCTCTGAATCCTTTTTTCTTTCTAGGAAATTTCTGCACACACTGTTTGCTTTGACTGCAAGGAACACAACGATCATTCTCAACCCTCTTACCATAGTGTAAAATCTCCATTTGAGGAGCAGATAAGTGGCCCAACCTACGGTGCCACAGTTCAAAATTTTCTGAACTCTTACCGTCTAAAAAGACCGTCGCCCCATCACTATACGGATTTACAACATAAAGAGCGTTTTTACGTGGTCCACAGAATAAAGGTTTTCCATCTACAAATACATTAGAATCGAAAATTGTACAATAATCTTTACCAAAAATACAAACTTTTCCTTGATCTGCAAGCTTACTTACAGACATCAAATTGGTTATTAATTCAGGAATGACTAAAGTATCGTTTAACTTACGACCCTCATGATGCAGGCTCAGTTTGGCATTACCTTCAGAAATCGAAACTATGTTTTGATAATTCGCGCATGTAAATTTTAGAACACGATTTAGTAGATTCCAAAAGTGTACGATTAGGCGTCATGTGGGACGTAGCACCAGAATCGATAACCCAACTACCACTACTGTCTGAAACAGACAAAAAAGTTAAAAAGTCCGATTTAACATTATTACACGCTACCATATTTGTGTTCAAGTTTTTATCTTGCCGCTTGACCTTGAAGTGTTTGTATTGCCACTTGTAGTGCCCTTTTTTCTTACAAGAATGACAAATAATTTCTCTCCGCTTCTGTCCGCCACTGCTGCTTGCGGCAGTATCAGTCACCAATGCCGAATCATCATCCTTTTGATTATCGCAGGATTGCTGACGTTGACCCTCCTTTAGTAGTGCTGATATAACCGACTCCGTTCACACCAGAATGCTCGATTGCCATCACTAATGGATTATATGAATCTGTCAAACCTGCCAACATGATGATCCCGACAAATTCGTCGTCTACAGCTGCACCAAGGCTTTTTGCGTTGCCTGTACCTCAGTGACATATGTATACTAATATTATAAAGCTGAAGAGTTTGTTTGTATCTTTGTTTGTTTGTTTGAACGCGCTAATCTCAGGAACTACTGGTTGGAATTGGAAAATTCTTTTAGTGTTGGATAGTCCATTTCTTGAGGAAGGCTATAGGCTATTTAACATCACGCTACGACCAACAGGTGCTGAGCAGCGTGGGTGAAACCGCGTGGAACAGCTAGTGCTTCCATATTTAGAGAACGTGAGAGTTTCAAACTGAACATCTTTCTCAAAAGGGACAGCCTTCTCATCAAACCAGCATCGGCATATGCCTTCTGCAGAGCTAACCATGTTTCACGTGCCGTTTTAGCGTTAGTTATAAGAGGGTTAAACGTTTTCCGCAACTAATAGACATATTTTAGCACGCGCCTTGGCATCTCGCCTTTTATCAGCTTCTGTTTCTGCTAAAAATGTTTCTCCAACACAGTCCCATAAATCATGGTCTATCAGAAACATTTGAATTGCAAACGACCATGTTCCATAATTGGATTGGCCCATCAACTTTTGTAAGGTAACCGTTTCACTCTCCTGCATCTTGAGAAGAAATATCTACTCACTCCCTACAAGTTTAGCGTCAACTAAGCTATGGTCTGGGCCCATAACCTGTTGGAAATAAAACGAAAGGGGGTTAAGAGATAAATACGCAGATTTATATTGAGTAAAAATAGTCCATTGAAATGTTAAATTTTTTAGGCCTAACCTTGCATTTTTTAGAGGACGCAATTTTATTTTTTTGATGTGTAGGGGGGTCAGTGTGTACTAATATCGTAAAAACCATTTCAACCCTTATTTTCCAGATGGCGGCCATGGGACAAGGGTGGCGACCCCACAAACTTGGTTTTAGCTTTACACTGACCCCCCCTATACAGCAAAAAAATAAAATTGCGTCCTCTAAAAAATGCAACACCAAATGTAACTTTTCAATGGACTAAAATATGTTAAAACTGAAAGGACATTTTTCTTCTAATGACAGAAGCATAATGTAGCTATGACGTAGCATACGACATTACTTATAAAATCTATGCTTAGACGTATGGAGGTTAAACCTATTTACAACAGAAAAGTTCCATTTTTATCTTACTTAATTCTTACAAACACATCAAAAACTCTAAGCAACACATTCTATTTCAAATTATTTTATCATTTCTTACCAAGTAGGTTATACTTATGTAAACATTTTTGATCTAGAGGACATACTGGCTGGTTGTAATAAAAAATCGAGTATCATTTGTTTTTTTTTTCCACAACTTCAACAGCGAATGCATTTGTTCGTATTTCATAGCGTTTTCTTTGCTTTTTAAAATGTCTGTATTGATTTAATTAATTAAACAATAATTTGAAAAAGTTTTGAACAAATTTCTATTTCGAGACATTTTTACGTCATGGAGCGACGTCATTGCAGATAAAATGCAAAGAGCTGTAGGGATATTGCAAGTGGAAAAAAGTCAATCTCGGGTAACAGAAGCGTTATTGGCCATCTTCATCAGCGTTTCACTAACACGGGAAATCCTACTGAACAGTATCCTGCTCAAGGAAAGTATACAACACGGCAAGATCGTGCCGTGAACATACAACTGACTGCAAGACGCCAGCCAATGTTAACCACACGAGAGATGGCGATACGATGGCCAATTAGGTGCTCACCGATACGTCACGGGAATCGCGCTCGTCGAAATGAATAGTGCAGGGAACACATTACATGGACCCGGGAACAATTTAATAATACAAATACAATTTTATTTTTAACTCCACTTCTTTATCAACAGCCGGCTCCAGTATGACGCCTACTCCACAAGAGCTTGGTCAACCCCAACCTCACCCAGCGGCTGAGAGCGAGGCAGCACTGGCGCCGACTCAGACCTCTGCCGGCGAGAGGATTGTGATCTCCGGCATGTCGGGGATCTTTCCCTCATCGCACCACGTCAAGGACTTGTCGGATATTTTGTACAACAAGGTGAGTGTTTGGCTGTTAGTGGCTAACTGTGGAGTAACTGCTTCACTCAGTCACAAGCCCAATTAGTGTTAATTCAATAATATCTATTGTGTTACGCAATGTTTTATGACTTTCCTTCAAAATCCTGTGGATAATGATAGAAAGAATGTGACGAAAATAAAGCAGGTACTATAAAAATGAATAGCAGGGGGTCCTACTGTGCCCAGTAGGACCCCCTGCTATTCATTTTTACTGCCACAATAGTGGCAGTAAGTCTCCTCTTTGAGGAGTGGCTGGAGAGGCGTCATGGCGTCCTCACCTACCGCCTGACGCAGGTCCTCACCGGACACGGAAGTTTCTGGAGGTTCCTGCACATAATCGGGTGGGAGGAAACGCCCGGGTGTCACCATTGTGTCGATCGCCCGGAGGACACGGTGGAGCACACAGTGGCGGTCTGCCCAGCTTGGGTGGAGCACCGCCGTGCCCTCGTGGAGGCGATCGGCGGCAGCGATCTCTCGCGTCCGGCCCTGGTTCAGGCCATGGTCCGGAGCGAGAGGGAATGGGAAGCGGTCCCCTCCTTCTGCGAAACAGTAATGCTAGCAAAAGAGGTGGCCGGACGTTTGAGGGAGAGAACATCTAGCCAACCCAGGCGCCGCGGGAGACGCCCCGGGCGCCGGGCGCCGCGAGACGACTCCCGGCCACCGTAAATGCGTAGTAGACCGACAGGCCGTGTCGACAGCGCGTTCGTGTCATGCGCGCCTCAAACATATGTCAGCAAAGCAGAGGGGCTTGCCAGAGCCTCCTGCCGAGGATGCGGGTTGTTCGAAAGAGATACCGCGGCCCCGGAACGTAAAGAGTAATAGAAGGAGCATGGGTGGGTTTTAGTTAGTACAAGTCTGACATGCCCCCCCTCTCCGCCCAGAGCGGGGGAAGTCATTAGATGATTTCCAAAACCAAAAAAAAATGGTAACTTTGCGGCAATGTTCTAATTATGTCTCAAATAGTCTAATTCGTTAACGATACTAACATTAATATCCTAATGATGCCGGTTCAGAGAACAATTTTGTCAAAACTACCAGTAGAACACTAAATACTTAAAACTTATCCAACAGGTGAATGCACTGACCGAGGATAAACTACGTTGGATGGGCAACCACCCTGAGGCATCACGGCATGCGGGCACAGTGCCAGATCTAGATCGGTTTGACGCCCAGTTCTTTAAAGTGCACTACCGCCTCGGAAACAGCATGGATCCCATGTCCCGAAAAATTCTTGAACAGACCTTTAATGCTATTTATGATGCAGGTGAGATATTATTAGTTCTTGGTTGTAATTCTTATCGTTCCCTACCCGGCCATTAATACAAATTACAATAGATCAACTTAACAGTATTGTACCTAAAGGCTCTGTATCCTATCTGTGTCTTTTGTGTTACCCTGTCACGCTGTTAGTCCAAAACCTTTACCAGGTAGACGACGGGAACATTTATGCCATCGGGATAAGAAGTTTTATATAGTAAGACTTCTTGTCAAGGAATAGGTTTCGTCCTCTGCGCTGACGAAGCGTCTGGAAAGTTTAAAAAGTTCTAGCCATATCTATAACAAAATATTCTTCCACATCTGGTTCAACTGGGTAGTAAGTGTTTTGCGATCTAATGAAATAATTAAAAACCTTACTATAATAGTGTTTTTTTTTTGTAATGACAGTTGTTTTTTTTTTGTTTTTTTTTATTTTTTTACCACAGGAGTAAATCCCGAGCACTTGTCAGGTAGAAAAATAGGTGTGTTCATCGGATCCTGTTTCTCCGAAGCTGAAAAAGTGTGTTTCTATGACGAAGCCGCTAAATCAGGCATGGGTATAGCTGGGTAAGAAATTAATCACATTATACATTACGAGACTCCGCCTGCACTTTGCCCATGTAATTTATGTTGTCGACTACCAAAATCAGGATTAGATCATATTTTTTTGTAAATTCTGAGATATCTTCGCCAAGTGTGAACCGATTCCGATGATTCTTTTCTTGTTAGGAAGAATATTATTTTACAAATGTCTCTTTTAAAGAGAAGGTTTTTGAAGGTTTTTGTGATTGCTGCAATCACTTGTAAATGTAGTGTTTACATTGTTCCGTAACATCAAATTACGGCGGTATATTATTATTTGGAAAGCTTATATTAGATACCAAATTTTGCCAATTATGGTTAAGTTTCATTTTACCGTCATTATTAGACCCAATTTCACCAATTTCTTAACAAACAGACATTAATAACAAAAACCCTTTTTCTCCCTCATTTTTCACTTAAAAAAAAAGTTAGCCTATGTCCATCTCCAGGATCCCAACTATCTCTGTACCACATGCACCCAGTCTTCCTTTTGTCTAGGGCAAAGTGATCATCTTTGCATTGTATTAGACCTTTTTGCGAGCGGTTCTTCTAAGTTTTCAAGGGGTTTTTAAAATACTTGCCAAATGCTATGATACCCAAGCACACTTTACGCATGTGCCACACGGTTTGTGGCAGACGTCGGACTAAATATTTCGCACGGGTCGAAGCGGCAACGTCGCATTTGTAGCTACGGAGAAAAACAACTTGTGCGCCTTTTTCATTGAATTGTATTGTATAACGGGCTGATGTCCGCAACTCCACGTCTGAGGCGCGCATATTTTGCGTATATGTGAGAATATTATTCGATCCACCCTAGTTCCACGAGAAACGTCAGTAGCGCCTTGGTGCTTTCATTTATTTCGACGAGCGCGATTATCATGACGGTGGGCACCTAATTGACCGTCGTGCTCGTAGGCCATACTCATCCAGTCAATTTTGGTACAGTCTGGCACCTAACAACAACACCACTTGAATTTTCTAACCTTAAACCTATCTCTAGTGCGGTTAACATAGGCTGGCGTCTCGCAGTCAGTTGTATGCATCGATCTTGCCGTGTGGTTGTACACCTTTCTGGACCTAGGTGCTGCTCAGCAAGATCTCCCGAGTTAGTGTATTGCTGATGAAAATGGCAAATAACGCCTCTGTTGACACCAAAATACCGAAATACCTGAGATTGACAGAAGTCAATCAGGGAAAATCCCTGCTTGCAAAACATCCCTACAACTCTTTGCATTGCATCTGCATTCAAATGACGTCGCTCCATGACGTTAAAAATGTCGTAAAATCCAAAACTTTTTTCAAATTATTGTTTAATTCATGATATTGATACAGAATACTAAATTTTACTATGCAAAGAAAACGCTATAAAATTCGAACAAATGCATTCGCTTTTGAATTTGAGAAAAAAAAACATATCGTGAAACAAATAATACTCGGTCGTCGTCTGCCTTGCGGCCCGTGAATGTTTTGTAAATAAATTATGATTATTATCAAAATCAACGCATTAAGTAAGCGCTCCTTTTAACCCCTTTGCTCGGCAACACTTTGAAATGTGTCATAGGTACTATATGATATTCTCAAAGCTCCTATGAATCCAATGATCTTGTTCAATGCCATTTAATTTTGACGAGTTGAAAAAGATTGCTAAGCAGTTCATTACAATTTTTCAATTAGGTACAATTTTTTATTGTCTATTATAGAAAAAATAAACGTGCAGTTCGTCTTACAGATGAGCATTTGAGCACTATTCTACAGCCAAAAATACCACCCTGGGACCCAATGGCTTGCACGGCAAAGCCTGGGTCCTGGCCTAAGATGCATGCATGCTTGGAGAGGGGCCAGTTCCCAACTTCGTTGGAAGACGGGGAAGCTGGTCCCCATACAGAAGCGGGGCGCCCTGCGGACTCTCCGTCCGCGTTTCGGCCCATTGTGCTGCTCGACGAGGTGGACAAGCTCTTTGAAAGAGTAATTGCAAACCGCCTCGTCGGGCACATCGTTGGGGACGGGGCCGGATCTTGCGGAGCACCAGTATGGTTTCCGCGCGGGGCGCTCGACGTTGGACGTCATCATGTGCGTAAGAACCCCCACGACGGGAGCTGCAGTGTCCAGGGGTGGGGTCGTCGTGGCAGTGTCTCTCAACATTACCAACGCGTTCAACACCATGCCTTGAGACTGCATCAGGGAGGCACACCGGTACCACCGTATCGGCCGATCTAGCTTCCCCGGTCGCTCTGAAGAGTGGAACCGGTGAGACATGTCGTGCACACTCGTCCTGGTATAGGAGTGGTTGCACCAGGCGGCGGCCGAAACAATAACACGTGGGATTGCGATAGTCGCGAAGAGGATCCGAGGACATGGTCTTTCATGACCGTGGAAATACGCCACCGTCGGGATCCCAGCTGATGGTATGAGGGGTTCGCATCGGTGTCGGGTCGACAATGAGGTGCCTGAATATCGTTCTCAACAGCCGGAGGATTTGCGTGGAGCATTTCTTACGTTTGGCTCATGGAGCATTTCTGACGTTTGGCTCCCAAATTCGAGCGGGCTGGGGCTGCTTTCAAAATTGCTGCGGTTCATGACCTTTTATGGGCGCGTTATTTAAGGCGGCGCGCCGCCCACTATCTGAACGCGCCCCAAAAGGTGGTAGCCATTAGGCTAATCCGGGGCTACCGCACGATCTCCGGAAAGGCGGCGAGACTTTTTGTCTGATTGCCACCGTGGGATCTGGAGGCGATAGTCCTCGCGCGCCTGTACGAATGGCGCGCGGAGGCATTACAACGGGGGGAATCTCTGTTGACGCGGTAAATTACCGCCCAGCGGACAGAACTCCGGTGCGATCTCATGGTGGCATGGAGACAGCGACTGTCGCAACCCCGTGCAGGGTACGTCACCGTAGTGGCGGTAAGTCCCCTGTTTGAGGTGTGGCTGGAGAGGTGCCTTGGCGTCCTCACCTACCGCCTGACGCCTACTGCCTGAGTATTGTACGAATCAAATTCCCTATGTTTTAACAATTTTCAATGGCATTTGTTTTTTTTTAATGGAATATGAACAATTATTATGAGCAGGTATATTAGGCTTCTTGGATTTATGCGAGTAAAATGACTGCGGCCCGCCTTTAGTTTAATTTGTCACCTTGTGGCCCTTGCTTGCCAAAAGGTTGCCGACCGCTGCTCTATAGTACGGCCAACGAGAAGCGATACCAAATGTAAACAAAACCCATGCTAAAACCCCATCTAAAATGGCCGCCCGAATGTTGGCGAACCCGTCTTGACGTTGTCATGTTTTTGCCGGGAGAACGAGACATTACGTCAAAGGCACAAGATGGAAAGAGCTAAATATTAGATTGTCAACGCCACAGTTGTTCTTTAGGTTAATGACCTTTCGTGTCGCTTCTCGTTGGCCGTACTGTAGATCAAAAAAGTTTACATAGGCATAACCTACTTGGTAAGAAATGATTACAATAATATGTGTTGCTTAGACTTTTCTGATGTGTGTATTTAGGTAAAACACGTCCGTGCGCAATGACTGTCCGGGGGAATTGATATAGCACTTCAATACAGCTGATTCTTTTTTTAGCTTGAAGGTAATCTCAAAAATCACCCCGTAAGATTTCAAAGCGGTTTGAAATGACTTCTTTATTTTTTAGAACTTTAGAGTTTCTTCAACTTTAAATTTAACCAGTTCTATATAGTAGCTGACCTGAAGACCCCCGCAGCTGTGTTATGATCGTAATATGATTTGTGTAACTATAATTTGCATCCGATATAAAAAGATATCCTCAAATTAACGGTACCGTCCATACATTAGGTGTACTTGGATTAGGTTCATCGTGCTCTGATCTAATTAATTATAATCCTTTTTTATTGTAGATGCTGTAAGTCTATGTTCGCCAACCGCATTTCCTATTGGTTGAACGCAAAGGGACCTTCGATAGCGATCGACGTGGCGTGTTGCAGTTCCTCCGCGGCGCTGGAGCAGGCGTACCTCGCTATGACTCGCGGTGAATGCGAGGCCGCTATCGTTGGCGGCTGCTACTTGTGTATGCATCCGCAGTCTTCGATGCATTACGGAAGGTAAAAATTTTTTTTAAAGAATAGCAATATCAACGAACTTTTTTATAAACTTTTACCCTTTTTTTGGGTTGCGAAAAATGCGCCGCGGTATCTCTTTCTAACAACCCGCAACCCCGGCAGGAACAACTTTTACCTCTTAGGTGCATTCCGCTTAGAAAATAAGTTTAAGATGTTCAAATTTCTGTCAAAATCTGAATTTTGATTTTGTATTTCTTACCATTGGCCAACTGGACCTTCTTCGAGAGAGTAGCAATTGCTTAAAAACTAAATAAATTAAGTAAGTTATGGTATCCAGTAAAACCGATTATTTTCCTTTTTCGATTCAGTGAATTCATGATATACAAATTATGACTCAGACAATTAAACCAAGACACTTTTGTTCGCAGACTATTGGAAAATTATAACCTTCTGGCTTACATGTTGATTAGCCGATCGCGCCTATTCTTCGATGAAATCCATTTTTTTTTATTTCAGTGAAGATCTCGTAACAGTAGCTGTTTAGTTTCATAGTCCGAGACCACGGAACATATAAACGAGACACACCGCGAGAGTTCTTGCTTTTAATATCTTACCTTGTAAAAGCGCCCAAAAATCCAATATTATTCCAATGTTTTAAAATGCACGATCTTGTTTCATTTGTTTCCAGAATCATAAAACTAGCCGAGGATGGTAAAACCAAATCGTTTGATCAGAATGCCAACGGTTTTGTCAAGTCGGAAGCCATTAACGTATTGTTTCTACAAAAGGCTAAAGATGCGCTGAGGTAAGTCTTACGAGGATCTTACCAAACTGAACTTTATTTCAGAAGCAGTAACACAAAATATACATGTCATCACCTTTCCAGTGCGAGAGCGATACGGTTAAATCATGGCCTATTTTTTTGATCAAAGCTTACTCTTTGTATGAACAACTAGTATGCTCACTAAGTTTCAATTTCATACTACTAACATTAGATATAATATGTTAGATGGTTGGTCTCTACCTTACGGCAATTTGTTCCCATTAATTTTCCCTACAGACGTCTCATTTGTCGTGTAATATACAGGATCTACGCAGATTTATTGCTCGCAAAGACAGAGTTTATCGGCCTGCCTACTACGGAAACGGGCCCTCAGTACGGATACGTAAGGGACACTGACAAGACTGTTGACTTCTTAAAAAAATTCTATGAAAAAGCGGGTGTGGCACCGCATTCTGTTGAATATGTGGAAGCTTTTGGTTCAGGTATGCATTGGTTTAATTATTGTCTTAATAATTTATAATATTGCTTGACATCACACTAGTGTATTCCAAAGGAGTAACTGAGAGTACAGATAGACATTATTTTCCCCAGCTATTTAGGTCCTACGTATAATACGAAGTACGTGAGTCTATACAAATCTAATAACTCTTTACCCGATTTGGGTGTCGAACTCAAAGACTTTGAAATCAACAATTACGCAGTAGATCAAAGAGAGAAAGAGCAAGAAAAACTCCCTTCATAAAATACTACGAGTATTTTATGAAGGGAGTTTTTCTTGCTCTTTGTACCGATGTTTACAATTCTGTTAAAGGTACGCCTGAGGCTGACAAAACAGAACTGGAGGTCTTTGAAAGGGTGTTCTGTAACAGAAAAGATGACACGCTCTTAGTTGGCAGCGTCATTTCTAACATCGGATATAGTGAGGCCGCTTCGGGTTTATCCGCGATAGTTAAGGTAATTTCTTTGAAGGTTTCATTAGATTATCATCATTATCGTGACTTGTCGCCATGCAATCAATGTAAAACAAATGAGGAGTTATCCGATTCTTATATAGAAAAAAAAAACTGTATTATTCGAAAGCGTACTCGTTTTTGTTTTCATATTATCCTTAAAAAAACAAATAATTTCGTGATCGATTCACGTCTGGTCACTGTTTGTTTTTCACGAAGCGATGTCAGATACATAAATATTGATTCCATTATGTAGTTATTTGTTCATATTTCTAAAACTCAACAGGTATTGCTTGGGTACCACACCGGGCAGCTTGCCGCCAATCTGCATTGCAGTACTCCACGACAGGACGTGGCTGCACTACGTGAGGGGCGCATGCGCGTCCTCACCGAAAACCAGCCCTTCCGCCGCACGTACGTCGCCGTCAACGGCATGTCCGTCACCGGCGTCAACTCTCACGTGCTGTTGCAAGGACATTATAAACCCAAGGTGCCCACTAAGATTTTATGCTTTGTTTATCATGATCTTTACAGCTGGGTATCGCCCTCCTAGATACCTAATCAACAAGTAAGTACTAACTCAATTTCTTAAAATATTTCCTATTTGTTTCAGGATCTGTCTCGCTACAACTGTGGTATCGCACATCTTGTGACTATATCTGCGCGACAAGACCATATCGTACAGAAAATGTTTGAGAACTTGAAGTCACGCGCCATAGATCCTGAAGAGTTGGCTTTGTTGCACAACATTCATCAGACAAACATCCCTGGACATTTGGGCAGAGGATTCATTATTTTAAGTAAGTTTCATACAAAAACCATAAGGATTGAGAAGTGTGTAAGTTTTGCGTGAAATACTTCTCGTAAACAAATCATGATAGTGCTTTTATTGATTAGCCGATTTGGCTTGCTTAATTTGAAATAAATTATACTTTCAACTAAATTGCACTCCCTTAACTATATGTTTTTATTCGTGTTTTTAGAAACAAACGAAGAACAAAAGACCATAAGTCTGTGTCAAGAGACTGCGTACTTCGACGATGCGCGGCGGCCGTTGTGGTTCGTGTACAGCGGGATGGGCTCGCAGTGGGCGGGTATGGGCGCGCAACTCATGCGCATACCGATTTTTGCTGCTGCAATCGAACGGTAGCTACCTGAGTATTTTACTTGATACTGATTTTTTATTTATGTCCTTTATTTTCAGTATTATTTACGACTGATATTTTCAGGTGCCGTGAAACTTTGGAGCCAAAAGGCATCGATATAGTCCATATAATTACTTCGCCCGACAAGACTATATTCGATAACATTCTTCACTCGTTCGTGGGCATAGCTGCTATTCAAATAGGACTGACTGATGTGCTTCGGGAACTAGGACTCGTGCCTGATGGCATTATTGGTAAACTCAAACTCAAATCATTTGTTTTAATTAGACCATTTTTTTTTGGTTGGAATTTACCAAATAACTTCCCCCGCTCTGGGCGGAGCGGGGGGCGTGTCAGCCTTTTACTGACTAAAACTTACTCTAGTCCTTCTATTGCCCTTTACGTTCCGGGGCCGCGGTATCTCTTTCGAACAACCCGCAACCCCGGCAGGCGGAGGGCCTGGCAAGCCCCTCTGCTTTGCTGACTCTCTTTGAGGCGCTCAAGGACTATCACCTCCTGGAACCAGTCCGCCTCGTGGTTGGTATCAGGCCTGTCCGGTGATGACACCCAGGCCTACACGATCGAGGCTTCCAGGAGGAGCTCCCGGTCTAACTGTTTCAGCGCCCACCGCGGACCACTTGGGGCCTGTAGGACCGGCCCGCTAGAGGTCTGGGTGGAGACGTCGAGCCGGATGTACCGGTGATCGCAGTAGGTCTCCACCTCCTCCATGACGCGCCAGTCGAGGATACGCGGGGACAGAGCGGGGCTGGCGAATGAAATGTCCACCACCGACTCGCCCCGCATCCGCACACACGTAGGAAAAGAACCCCGATTTAGGACGACCAGGCCTGTCTCCAGTACCCAGTCCTCCACCATCCTGCCCCGTACATCCGTGCAGCCAGAACCCCAAGCCAAGTTCTTGGCGCTGAAGTCCCCGAGCAATATCACGGGGAGGGAGCAGTTACCGACGACGACGGTCAACTCTCTGAAGGGGTTTGTGGAACTCGGCGAGAGTTCGGCTCGGGGAGAAGTAGACGCCCGCTACGACTATATCCCCGAACCGTGCTGCCACGCACACCTGACCCGTACTGACACCCTCGAAGGACAGGGTACCGGCGGCGGCCGACGAGATGATGGTCACTGAGCCGCTCAGGTCCTCCACCCAGTCGTCCCTGGGGAGGCCAAAGTACGGCTCAGCGACCACGGCGACATGAATCGACCACTGCGCCATGATCTGGAGCAGGAGATCCTGAGCGCAGGCGCAGTGGTTGATATTCGCCTGGAGGAGGCGCAATGGGGCTGTTATTCTCTCACTCCATTACAGCCCCTTCCTGGACCCCCTGTGAGGGTCCGGCTGCCACCGCTGTGGCGATAGCGGTGGCGCTGGTACAGCGGCGTCAGCGGCGATGGCTGTGGCGGCGGCTTTGGTGGTGGTGATCGTTGCGGAGGACCTACCCCTGCCCCTGGTTTTGGCGGGTGCATCATCAAGCCGTGAAACACGAACCATCGCGCTACCCACCGTCCATCCATGTGATTAATTACAATTATACTAAAACAGTACGCATCGTCGCTCGTTGCCGTGACGAATATATCAGGCTCCTCCATAGCCTCCTTTTTTTTTCGGGTGGGAAATCTTCGAATGACTTCCCCCGCTCTGGGCGGAGCGGGGGGGGCATGTCAGACTTGTACTGACTAAAATCCACCCTTGTTCCTTCTATTGCCCTTTACGTTCCGGAGCCGCGGTATCTCTTTCGAACAACCCGCAACCCCGGCAGGCGGAGGCTCTGGCAAGCCCCTCTGCTTTGCTGACTCTCTCTGAGGCGCGCGTGAAACTCGAACGCGCCGTCGACACGGCCTGTCGTCAAGGCACGGCGGTGCCTCCTCCATAGCCTCAGGTGCGTTAACAAATGTCTTCTCTGCTTCAGGTCACAGTGTAGGCGAGTTGGGCTGCGCATATGCCGACGGCTGTTTGACGACTGAGGAGATGATTCTGTCGGCGTACAGCCGCGGTCTGGTGTCGCTACAGACTCCATTTATTCGAGGATCTATGGCTGCTATCGGTGTGGGATATGACAAGGTATTTTTGAACGGGGACTATATTTCTTGTCACACCAAACTTTATATTTGTCATCAAGTTGTATTACCTAATAAATATATCTATCGCCACGAAATATATTCGTTCTCAGATAGAAAAAGTGTTCCCAGGTATGAATTTTTTATCAAATTAATGTCAGTTTAAGTGTAAAATAAGAGATGGATTACCAATAAAATTGTAGTGCATTAGATGAATATACACGTTCATTCTTAAAATAATAGTTGATACATAATTAATAGCTTTGTGCTCAGAATGGTAGATCTGTCACCAATAAATGGATTATCGATCCCTGACTGCTCCCTGACGTCCGGTTACTAAAATAATAGTATTCGTTACCAATTTAATACATCAAATTATAATTTTAACGAAAGTATGTCCAAAGAGGCGGACACAAATTGGCGCGCTTCGCGCAGATAGCAGAAATGGCTAGGTTAGGTTAGGTTAAAATTGTGACCTACGTGTGCCAGAATCGACTTGCATGAATAGAAAAAAGAGATTGTTTTTAGTGGGTGACGCGGAACTGAACTATTTAGATTATGATAATTAATTATTGTATTAAATTACATTATTTCAATTCGATTCAATTTTTTAGTAACAAAATATAGTTTATTGGTGATCTCTTTCAATTAGTTTGCTTAATTGCTTATTAGGTTAAACCTATTATAATATATACAAAAACAATTATTTGGTACTAGACCCTATATCTCCATGATTTTATGTCATTTATTGTGGAATTGATTTTTCATTGTTTGTTGACTACATTTTGGTGACAAATCTACTATTTTGCGGGCAAACCCTATTATTTAAGAAACACAAAACTAATTAAATTGGCGATAGCTTAAATGATACCCGACGATTAAAAAGGAGAGTTGGTAACTAAGAAACGACTTGCTTTATTGTAGCTTACTGTAGAAAAGACAGTTCTAGCGGACAGTGCTGAACAGTCCGCGATCAACAATTGTACAGTAAGCACAACCTTTTATAAAACCAGTTCTAACTAGCTACTCACTGAGTATTAGGTATGTACGCCGGATAAATTCGCTGTGCAGTGTATTTTATACGAAATGTATTTTTTTTTTATAAAGTATAACACACTGTTGATATATACTGTCTAAAATGATTGCTAATACTAGTTTTGATAAACAATTAGTTATTTTCGGTCAAATTATTAAAAAAAAAAAACCCTTATAAAATACCTCAAATTGTGAAAAAAAACTTCTAAAGTTTATGGCAAATAAACTGAAACAAACACCAACTTTGAAGCTTCGAAAAGGCTTTACCGAAACAGGACCTTCATCTTTTTTCTTAGCGGCTATGGAATTTTACTACATTTAAGTTCATCAGAACCCCTCTTATTATTGGCAAAGACCTTCCCCTTTAAATATTCTCTCCATGTGGTTTTTTTTTGCCTGCTGCGGTGGCACTTAACTATAATAATCGTGTTATACATACTTATTTCATAGATTTCAAAAATGTGTCCTCCTGAGATTGAAGTCGCTTGTCACAACGGGCCTGAATCTAGTACCATTTCGGGACCTGCGGATATCATGAAGGAGTTCGTCACAGAGTTGACAGCTAAGGGTATTTTCGCTAAAGAAGTACCTTGCTCCAACATCGCCTATCATTCACGTTACATTGCTGATGCTGGTAAGCAAGTTTAACTCTAATTTTATTCTATCAAGGAAAGTCTTATATCAAAATGATCATAAATTTTCAAAACAGGCCCCGGCTTATTAAAATATTTAAGAGAAGTAATCAACACCCCGAGGGCCCGCAGTGAACGTTGGGTGTCTACATCCGTGCCATTTGAGCGATGGGAGGAGCCACTGGCAAAGTTCTCGTCAGCGGAGTACCATACTAACAATCTTCTGGTAAGAACTCCTTCACGTTACACAGTCGGAACAGTCCACTACAGAAGAGAAATGTTGTATACAAGGGCTAGGTCTATGAATGATCAGGATAAAAGTTGAAATGTTTCCCTTGCGTTTTTTTGTCATTGGAGACTCATAAATATTCAAATATTTTCAACCACATCTGATTCAGATTCTGGTTTATAAGAGTTGCAATAGACGGGATTTATATTTCTCGCAAAAATTTCAATTTCTTTATTTCAAATTTTGTAATATTTATAGAACCCAGTGCTATTCGAAGAAACTATGAAACACATTCCGTCAAACGCGGTGCTGGTGGAGGTTGCTCCTCACGGTCTACTGCAAAGTATCCTGAAGCGGTCCTTACCGAACTGCACGAACATAGCGCTAACCAGAAGAGGGCACGCAGACAACACATATCTGTTGCTTCAAGCAGTTGGCAAGTGCGTGGTTTGCTTTTAATAATATGTTTTCATTCGTGAAAGCCTGGGATTTGCCTAGGCTATTTATTTCAAATCTGCCTGATCTGAACTCTTCTCAGAAAAATGGAGTTGTAACTACTTCGTACTAAGATCTAGATCTGCATCTCAACTGTGTAGCACACTTTCAATTACCATTCGAATGATTTTTAAAGTTATATCTCATCCATTCATTTTCATAACATTGATAGCTCAACAACTTACATGATACAATTAATCAATTTGAATTCAGAAAACAAATAATATGAGTTTGTTGCAATATTGCCTCAGTGTTTTTTTTTATGTCATTTAATTGCTGTTTTTCAGATTATACATGGAGGGATACAATCCGAAAGTCCAAATGCTTTACCCTAAAATAGAGATGCCAGTATCTACTGGGACACCATTCCTATCCCATTTGATAGAGTGGGTCCATGAAGAGACATGGTGAGAAAAATATATTTTCAATTTCTCGAAAACTGGCTTTCCGGCTCTACGATTACATACATGCAATGTATTTCAGACGCTTGGTTTTTTTCTCTATTGATTTACTAGCTTTCGCTCGCGGCTTTGCTCGCGTTAAATTCGGTATAACACACCAAGCAGACCTGGGGCCTTAGTCTGCTATTACAATAGTGTCAGAATGGTCGATCACTGATCGCATAATGGTTGATTTTGACAAGTTTAGTATGTAGCAGATTACCAAACTTGTCAAAATTAACCATTATGCGATCAGTGATCGACCATTCTGACACTATTGTAATAGCAGACTTAGGCCCCTGCAGTTTTTGCTCTTGCGCCTGATTGATTTGTTTAGCCATTACAGCGTGAAGAGGTAACAAACAAACAAACTCACTTTCGCTTTTATAATATTAGTAAGGATTCTAACGACGGCTTTTTGCCAGAAATGAACAACTGCTTAGTTCCTATAGTCAAAGGTGTTTTTTTTACAGCTAAGAGGCGCAATGGCGCATGTTTTAAGAGGCTTAAATTAAATTTAAAAAAATGTATTTATGAATATTATGAAAAATAATTGTAATTGCATATTAATGAGTTAATTAATTAGTTTAATTAGTTAACTTAATTAGTTTTTATCAACAAATTAACATTGATTTATGTTCTAAACTCAAAACATTTTAATTTCACTTTCTTCATATCTTTGCCTCTTATTCAGAGTGTGAAAGCAAGTGAGGAGAAATCAAATAAAATCGATCTCATAATGATTAAGGACTACAATATTTTTCGTTCTGTTATTTTATTTCTTCATAAAGTGTATTAAAACCATGTTTTCAATGACGTGAGACTTTGTTACTGCAGTTCTCGGCTCCATAACACTTGAGTTAGAATTACGCCTCCAACGCAATGACAAAGTTTTAGCACTTGAATCAAAACGTACGATATCACATTCAATAAGGAGAAGAATAATATCTCTTCTCATTGGGTGCCATGAGCTTTAAAAATAGTGTCTTCTCCTAATATGACGGGCCTGTTGGTCTAGTCATCTAGTGGTTAGTGGCCCTGACTGCTGAGCCGGAGGTCGTCGGTTCGATTCCCACCCAGGCCAAACTTTGTGTGATGAGCATGATTGTTTGTTCTGTGTCAGGGTGTGATTTATCTATAATATGTATGTATTTATAAATTATATAAGTATGTATATCAGTTGTCTGGTTACCATAACACGAACTCTGCTTAGCTTGGGATCAGATAGCCGTGTGTGAGTTGTCCCAAGATATTTATTTATTTAATATAATTATATTAGTGTACGTATATAGAGGAGCTCGTGGCTAAATAATAGTAGCCGTTCGGGCCGATCTTTGGGTTAAGCCGTGCTTGCCTAAGCTGGTCTTTGGATGGGTGACCACCCATTACATACCGAGTTTCCTCCGTGCCTCGTAAAACACGTAAAGCTGTTGTTCCCGGCTGTAATTTGTAGATCTTTGACAGTTGTTACAGGTAGTCAGTGTCCCAAAAGTCTGACAACCTGTCTTAACCTAAGGGTATTGTATTAACTTTGTTGTGGAGGTCAGATAGGCAGCCGCTCCATGTTAAATTCTGGTATTCTTCCTGGTATTATTCGGTTAGCTTCCAGTCTTACCAGATACAGCTGACCCCAACATAGGTGGAAAAAGGCTTGGCTGATGATGATTAGTTTGTGTATATATTATATACAAATATTAGTTATTCTTTTTAAATTATTGATTTCTATTTCAGGTTTTTACCTCTATACACCATTGCTAGCAAAGAGAAGACTGCAGCTTGTACATTCAAAATTTCATTGCACGACAAGGAAAATAAATATCTGGAAGGACACGTTATTAGAAGTATTTATTTTATATCAGTTTGTATCTTATCGGTACCATTGCGAGATAGTCTCATTCGCACCGCTAGGTGGACTGGGTATTTAAGGCACCAACCTAGAGATCGGAGGATGCGTTTACATCGCGACTGAAGCGCGACAACATCACGATCCCCATGTAAACCTAAAGATAAACCTCCAGCCACAGCATCAACATCGTACTGTATAGCGGTCGTTTTATGTCTTGTTGCCCAGTGCCTTATATAATTGTTGGTTATTCAGTTGTTATAGTACTGCCTTTCAGATTTAATTTGTCTCTTGACATTTTAATTTTTTAGAGATTGAGAATTTATTTCAAAATTACCTCCTCGCTCTGGACGGAGCGGTGTCAAACTTTTACTGACTAAAACCCATCCATATTATTTATTTTGCCCTTGGTGTTCCGGCCCCTGGTATCTCTTTCGTACAACCCGGAACCTCGGTCTCTCTGACACAACACCATCACAATCAGAATGACGCTATATCGTACAAGCTACTAATTATATATTTGTTAATTCCATGATCAGAATAGGATATTAACAGTTCTAGTTTTGGTAAAATTGGCATAAACACTTATATATTAATACATAATTAATATAAATTTAGTCTATGCTGTCCCACTGCTGGGCTACAGTCTTCCCCAATTCCATAAACTGTTTACCGCCACTTGCGGTACGCATCTAGGTAGTATCGCTGCCTAGGCCGGCCCAGGCGGTACTGACGATACAAGGAGTTGCTAAGATGACGTTAGTTTATTTTATTTTAATTTTCCAGATAAAACGGTATATTCATTCGCATCAACCCTGGTGGCTGTCTGGGACACGCTTGCCATGACTCTGGGTGTTACAAAGAAGCAGCTATCCGTGGAGTTTCGTGACGTTCACTTGTACGCACAGCCTGTGATGCACTCGCAGAGTCAATTGAAGCTTAGAGTAGCATTGCAAAGAGGAAGTGGATGGTTTGAGGTACGTGCTGAAACTTTTGTGATATAACTTTTTAACCGCGACATTTTTTTTCCGTGGGCGCAATTATTTTCTATAAAAATAAGTTTATATTCAAAAATAGGTATATAAAATAATGTGTGGTCTCGGAGTTTAAGAATACGGCCACCCCATCTCATCCCGTGGGTGTCGTAAAAGGCGACTAAGGGAACTTATGACCCAGTGCAGACTATCGAGCACATTGGGTCACCCGAATGGTGACGGGTAATTCACCAACAAAAGCATTCCCAAGGAGGGTTAGTGTCAGGTAGGCGGCCGACTATAAAATTTTTGCTAAAACCTAAAGCAACATGGATGGACAGATTGAGATGCGCAATAGGGTTAGGGCGTACCCCGCAGGCGACGCGCAGGGGCAGCACCCGGCCCCCGCGGGAAATGGACAAGGGTTGTTGCATCATTCCGGGCGGCTGCGACGTAAGAAGCGAGCTCGGGAAGTGAGATTGAGGTATGCTAGTTGGAATGTTGGGACAATGACTGAAGAGCCAGAGAATTAGCGGATGTGCTGAAAAGAAGAAGAATAAATGTGGCGTGTTTACAAGAAACTAAATGGAAGGGTACAAAAGCAAGAGAAATCGGTGAAGGATACAAGTTTTTCTATTGTGGAAGTAATGGGAAAATAAATGGCGTGGGAATATTCCTTGATAGTAATTTGAAAGAAAGTGTCTTGGATGTAAAAAGGATTAATGATAGGTTAATGGTTGTGAAAGTAATGTTAGAAAATATAGTCTTGAATGTGATTAGTGCGTATGCCCCACAGGTAGGATGTGAAGAAAGAGTGAAAGAGAAGTTTTGGAGGATTTTGATACGGTTTTGATGACCATCCCGGTGCAGGAGGAATTGATAGCTGGAGGTGAATTTAATGGACATGTGGGAAGAACAAAAGGATGTTATGAAAGAGTACACGGGGGATGGGGTTTTGGTAGATTAAATAACGAGGGGGAAACTTTATTACAATCAGCTACTGCATTCGATCTAGCAGTACCCAACACTTGGTTCCAAAAAGCCGATGGACACCTAATAACTTATAAAAGTGGTATGCATAACACGCAAATTCATAACTTCCTCGTAAGACGCAACAGTTTAAAGCACATCAAAGACTGCAAAGTGCTGCCAGGAGAAGACTTGGCTCACAGCATAGACTCCTGGTTATGGAAGTAGTTTTACAAATGAGGCTTTCCAAACAAAAAGAGCGACCCCCTCCTAAAATCAAATGGCATATGCTAGAGAAGCCTGATTGTGCGAGGGAATTTATAGAGCGAGTGGTGGACAAAATGGTAGAGATGGGTGATTTGAATGACCTAAGTGTAAATGAATGTTGGAATGAGATGGCAAGGTGTATTAGGAGCGCAGCAAAAGGTATTTTGGGAGAGACGAAAGAAAAGGGCACAATAGAAAGGGATACGTGGTGGTGGTCGACAGAGATACAGAATGTGCTGAAGGAAAAAAAGAAGAAGTCCAAAGAATGGCAGAGTGTTGGAAATGAGAGTGCTAGTTTGAAAGCTGTAAGGAAGAGTGAGTATGATGCTCTCAAGAAAAAAGCCAAAAGAGCTGTGGCCATAGCGAGAGCGAAAGCCCAGAACCAACTCTATGACACACTGGATAGTCCAGCAGGCCAAAAAAACCTTTACCGGCTTGCTAGAGCTAGAGAAAGAAAGTCGAAGGATGTTTGTCAGATAAAATGCGTAAAAGACGAAGCTGGAATGGTTATATCAGATGATGAGAAAATTAAGGATAGGTGGAAAGGTTACTTTGAAAGACTGATGAATGAAGAGAATGACTGGAATAGTGTGCATGAAAATAAACCAGTGAATGAGCTGTGAATGGAATGAAGAATGGTAAGGCATTAGGACCGGACGGAATACCGGTTGAAGTATGGAAGTTATTGCGGATAGACGGATGGACGTGGTTAGCTTTATTCTTCAATAAACTGTTGCTGAAAGAGGCCATACCTGACGAATGGTGTAACAGTTCGCTGGTGCCCATCTTTAAAAACAAAGGTGATGTGCTGGAGTGCAACAATTATAGAGGAATAAAGCTAATGTCACACAGTATGAAAGTTTGGGAGAAAGTTATTGAAAGGCGACTGAGAGAAGAGAGCGAAATCACACAGAGCCAATTCGGTTTTATGCCTGGTCGGGGAACGACGGACGCCATTTTTGCTATCCGCCAGTTGTGCGAAAAATACAGAAGTGCACACAAGAACTTGCACATGGTGTTCATCGACCTCGAAAAGGCATACGACCGGGTACCGCGTGCGGTTTTGTGGTGGGCTCTTAAGGAGAAAGGTGTGCCTGGGAAGTATGTGCAGTTGATCCGTGCGATGTACAGTAGATGCAGTACCCAAGTCCGGTCCACAGCGGGCACTACCGGCACCTTCAATGTGTGTGTCGGTCTGCACCAAGGGTCGGCTCTTATCCCTTACCTCTTCCTGGTGATATTGGACGCTCTCACGTCGGACATCCAGGGAGAGGCTCCCTGGTGCATGCTGTTTGCCGACGACATTGTATTGGTTGCCGAGAGCGGCCAAGACGTCCAGAGCAGATTGGAAGTGTGGTGGCAAAGACTGGAGAACGTTGGCCTGAAATTAAGCAGAACTAAAACAGAATACTTGTTCTGCGATTTCGGCGGTCTCTCCAGTCCTGTGCCTATAACCCTTGCCGGAAAGCCTATACCGATCTGCTCCAACTTCCGGTACCTCGGGTCGCTTGTCCAAGGGGACGGCGAAGTAGACCGGGACGTAACGCACCGGATCAACGCAGGATGGATGAAATGGCGACAGGTCACTGGAACAACTTGTGACCCACGGATGCCCCTCAAGTTAAAGGGGAAAATATATAAGGCCGTGCGCTGCGTTAGGCGGGCGCACGGCGCGGGCGCCCGCGTGGCGTGCTGTTTCATGTAATCTCATAGATCAGCGCTGCGTGCAACGGGTCGCCCGCCGCAGCGCTCGGCCAATGGCCGTGCGCTGCGTTAAGAAACAGCACGCCAAGCGGGCGCCCGCGCCGTGCGCCCGCCTTAGGCCGTGCGCTGCGTTAGGCGGGCGCACGGCGCGGGCGCCCGCGTGGCGTGCTGTTTCATGTAATCTCATAGATCAGCGCTGCGTGCAACGGGTCGCCCGCCGCAGCGCTCGGCCAATGGCCGTGCGCTGCGTTAAGAAACAGCACGCCAAGCGGGCGTCCGCGCCGTGTGCCCGCCTAACGCAGCGCACGGCCTAACGCAGCGCACGGCCTTAGTCCGTGATTAGACCTGTTGTACTGTATGGGTCAGAATGCTGGGCTGTAAAAAAGGTGGATGAAAAACGATTGCATGTAGCGGAGATGAGAATGTTGACGTGGATGTGTGGAGTGACAAGAATGGATAAAGTAAGGAATGAATATATTCGAGGAAGTTTGAAAGTTGCGCCTGTTACAGAAAAGATGAAAGGGAGTCGTTTGTCTTGGTATCGACATGTAATGAGGAGGGATGAAGGACATGTGACTAAAAGAGTAATGGATCTGAATGTTGATGGACGGAGAGCGAGAGGAAGGCCAAAGAAAAGATGGATGGATTGTGTAAGGAATGATATGAAGGAGAAAGGAGTAAATGATGGCATGACGTCTGATAGGGGAGAATGGAAGAAGAAAACGTGTTGCGCCGACCCCAAATAGAATGGGATAAGGGCAGGAAAATTATGAAATGATGTTTTTATATTTAAAAAACAAGTTCCATTATTTTAAGTACTTAAGTACAGGTTATTTTTTTTTAGAAATCGTTTGCAATCGTAACTTGGTGTCACATCCGTAATATTGTGCTAACTATTTTTTATCATGTTTCGATTTTACATTTACATCATGTGAAGGTCAAAACCTTAAAAAAACCTTTATTTACTACGTTTCAAATTTATAAAACTTCGCCTTATCTGACACATTTCAGCATTGTTTGTGTGAGCAACATGTGTTTTACAAATGTCTATTTATGTTTTTATAATCACATGGTATCACGTGTCTTACTTATTAACAAATTATACTTATACTAGCTGTGCCCCGGCATGTGTTGCAATGCAATTTTCTACCTTTCTACCTACCTGCTTACCCTACATACCCTACCTACCCTACATACCCTACCTACCCTACATACCCTATCTACCCTACATACCCTACCTACCCTACATACCCTACCTACCCTACATACCCTACCTACCATACATACCCTACCTACCCTAGATACCCTACCTACCCTACATACCCTAACTACCCTACATACCCTATCTCTCAAGTTGGATCGAACTGCACATGGTGTGCGAATTTTATTATAATCGGTTAAGTGGTTTAGGAGTCCTTTGAGGACAAACATTGTGACACGAGATTTATATATATTAAGAAGATATGACATCAGTATATTTTTCTTTCAAGTATGAATGCAAAACTATAATAAGCATTAAATGTTTATAGGTATACAGTAGTCAAATAAAAGTAGCGACAGGCACGATCTTAGCCAAACGCAACGTTAACGAAGTAAAAATTGAATCTAACAGCAACCTAAATCAAGACATGGACCTCACCGCAGAAGATATTTATGACTTGTTGCGTGAACGAGGATACTCGTACAGGTAAGTAAACTAAATTCGTATAATTAATAAACGTGAAGTGGTGGATTACGAAGTCAGATCAATCTAGGAAACAAAATCCTGATCTTGTTAAATCTGAAACAGAGATCGCATTCGTATTTCATTCATAAAAAAGTAATTAAAAAACTAAAAACCTGACTGAAAATATTACAAAACAAACCAATTAAATAAACGGGACCCTTTTTGAGTTTGAAAGTGGAAGTACTTACATACAGTTTCAGTCGGGTTTTTGTTTCCAGTTTTTAAATAATGGGAAAAATTATGCTTTTTCATTATATTTTTGCTCTCTTTTACATGATTTGTCCTTCGATTTATCACCCCGAATTACTTTTAAACACATGGACTGTTTATATTTTCAAAATCATTTTTCAATATCCTTCATTTTCATACCCCACATGATGGTATCGGAGGTAAAAAAGAGGAGGGAGGAGTAACGCCAGTGTATTTTTTTTGCAATTTTCCGCTTATATATACCGTATATTGATAAAATTATGATTCGCGAACGTAACAAACATGGTTTAGAGTTACTATTATTAAAATCATCAATTAGTTCATTTAACTGGTATCCTGCCATTTCCTCGTATTTACTGGTTTTCATTTGACAAAAAGATTTACAAATAAATGAGATAAATCCGATTTTTTTGTTTGGGTGTGAAATCACCCAATGACTTCCCCCGCTCTGGGCGGAGCGGGGGGCCAATGTCAGACTTGTACTGACTAAAACCCACCCATGTTCCTTCTGTTGCCCTTTACGTTCCGGGACCGCGGTTTCTCTTTCGAACAACCCGCAACCCCGGCAGGACCCATTTAATATTCTTCAATGCCAATATCGTAAAAAGTCGCTTGATCGGATAATTATGAACTCGGTGGGTTGTATTTGATAATTTCATTATTATAATTTTGTAAATGCATACGTGTTACGCTCGTGAACCATATTTTGTTCAACAAACAATCTGACTATGATCTGCAGAAAAAAAAAATAAAAAATATTTCGCCAGCCATCCAGGCGCTTTCACCTTAACTATGCGCCTTAATGATGTTTACTTTTTTTCAAATCGGTACATCCGTTTAAGATATACGAGTGAAAAAAAAAAGAAATAAATAGCATGCATTCAGGTCAAACACGACTTCACAGCAGTTGTGTAAGATTGAACTAATTGTCCGATCATTAGAGTCGGAAAATATGGGTTCCAAAATCATCAAAAAGCCACTAGTACCTTCTGTGGTATACGAGCAACGTCGTTTACCATTATACGTTGACATTATTTCCCTGCAGTGGCCAATTCCGTACCATCGAAACCGCCAGCGCTTCTCTGAATGAAGCTTTGCTGGTGTGGCGCGACAACTGGGTCACGTTCATCGACGGCTTGCTGCAGCTGAACATGCTGCGACAACCACACGACGGAGTCACCCTGCCGAGTCACATCAGGAGAATCGGTGTGAATTTGAAGAAGCATCTCTACATGAAGCCCGTTTCAGATGATAAAGTTATGTACAAAGCTGAAGTGTTAGAACAACATGATTGCGCAAGGTAAACGGAAACTTTTTAAACCCAATTTAATTATTTGGTCAACAAAGTATAAGGTTGTTGTTTAATTTCCTTATTCGCAATTTGCAGATGTGGAGGACTTACGATGGAAAATATCAGATACTGTAACTTACCAGCTGTTAATAAAAGCAATATTGTGTTACGGGCACTGAAATTTGTTTCTAATTTCCAAGTAGACCAAGAAGTATGTGTGACTTTTACTCTGTCTTTTAAATTATATTGTGTAATAAATGGATAATAATGGAAATATTTTTGTGATATTTTTATTAACAGGTATCGATATACGCATCACTACACATTTTTCTGCAAATGGTTGCCGAAAATGTCAATAAAAACGTAATCAAAGTGGTTGGTATCACAAACAACCAAATGAAGGGATCTGTTTTTGATGGAATGCAGAACATTGGAGCTCACGTTTATGGTGTCAACATAAGTTACGAAGAATTCCGTCTAGGAGATTTGAACACAACGAAAAATAGTGGCAGCTCACTAAAGAGTGCGGACCTTGTTATCGTCAGTAATCTATCAACAGACGACAACGTAAGAAACAGAAACCATGGTTTGTTTCGTATATTTCTTAGTGATTTGTGAAGAAAACTAAATTGTTCTTAAATATTAACAGATGTGCCAAATGCTACATTTTGCACTTCGACGAGACTCGTTCATAGTGAGCGAAGAAGACGATGTGTACGGAGGTCGCGTCCGGCCGTCGTCTCTGTATCGTCAACTGTCGGCTCACAGCAACGCTAGCTCGCGCCTGGACCTGGTGCGCTGGCGGCCGACTGACGTGGCCGTGCCCACCACCGCCATCACAGTGCGCACAAATCTCGACTTCTCCTTCCTAACCGCTACTCGTGCCAACCTCTCCTCCCGCAATCGCCTGCTCATCATTGCCCCTTACCCTGCCCCCTGCGCCCTCAAACAATTAGTACAGTGTTGGAGAAAAGACGAACAACGGAACAATGTTTACCTAATAACTGTCAATAATGAAGAAGGCAACAATTTCCTCTTAGACGGTCTACCCGAAATCGATCTTGCGTTCCCCGTTTTTGATCATGTGAGTATTAGCGTTGTTGAGATTAAAATAAGCTTGTGTTTTAGTATTTTTCAGTAAGTTTGAATTTGACAATAAATTTGAATTTTAGGGTAACTGGGGCGGAGAGTATTACGTACCAGCACAGGAGAGCACTATAGTGAGCAGCAAAGTGACGTTACAATCCGCACAAGTTGGAGATTTCAATTCATTGGAGTGGGTCGACGCTACGGAAACATGCAGCTCTGGAGTACCAGTCACGGTACGTACGATTATAGCGAATTCTCGGATACATAATTATTTTTTTTTATATATTACTAGCGGTGCCCAGCGGTTTCACCCGCTGCTCACTTAGGGGTATGAAAAATAGATATTGGCCGATTCTCAGACCTACCCGATATGTACACAAAATTTCGTTTAAATCGGTCCAGCCGTTTCGGAGGAGTATGGGAACGAAAACTGTGACACGAGAATTTTATATATTAGACTAGCTGCGCCCAGCGGTTTCACCCGCTGCTCACTTAGGGGTATGAGAAATAGATGTTGACCGATTCTCAGACCTACCCGATATGTACACAAAGTTTCATTTGAAGCGGTCCAGCCGTTTCGGAGGAGTATGGGAACGAAACCTGTGACACGAGAATTTTATATATTAGAAGATATAACAGGTTTTGTATAGTAAGAGATAATATATCAGCGATATAGTCTTTAAACTGACATGGTCACTAACATCATTATTAAAACTTGAAAAACCAAACGCCACAATCCATTAATTAATCAATTAGTTCATCCTTGATCATGGCGTTTGTAACATCGCGGAAATATCGAAAACTTGAAACAAATAACAAACATGGTAAATATCCCGTTTCAAGTTTTAATAATGAATACATTAGCGATAGAGCTGCGATCAGCTGTTTTTTTCCAAAAAAAAGACCTATCTAGATCGACTTTTTGCCCCCGAAATCCCTTACATCAGGGGTCGGCAACCTCTTGGCAAGCAAGGGCCGCAAGGTGACAAATTAAACTAAAGGCGGGCCGCAATCATTTTACTCGCATAAACCCAAGAAGCCCAATATACCTGATCAATTGGTCATATCCTATTTTTTTTAAAACATTGGGAATTTATTTCGTAGTCACTAGCATGACTGCTTCGCAGGAGGAGGTGACCGCTTCCCATTCCGCTCCGCTCCGAACCATAGACAGAACCAGGATTGAACGCTTTACTCCCGCCCGATTATGTGCAGGAATCTCCCAAAACTTCCGTGTCCGGTGAGGACCTACGTTAGGCGGTAGGTGAGGACGCCATGGCACCTCTGCAGCCACTCCTCAAAGAGAGGACTAACCGCCACTATGGTGACGTGCAATGCACGAGGTTACGTCAGTCGCTCTCTCCATGCCACCATAAGATTGCACCGGAGGTCTGTCCGCTGGGCGGCAATTACCCGCGCCAGCAGACGCTCCCCCCGGTGTAGTGCCTCCGCGCACCACTCTTACAGGCGCGCGAGGACTATCGCCTCCAGATCCCACGGTGGCAATCCGACAAGAAGGTTCACCGCCTCATCGGAGATCGTGCGGTAGCCCCGAATTAGCCTAATGGCTACCACCTTTTGAGGCGCGTTCAGGTAGTGGACGGAGCGCCGCCCTAAAGAACGCGCCTATTCCGGGGCCCCGTAAAAGGCCATGAACCGCACGACTCCGGCATAGAGCCTACTGCAGGAGGCGTTTGGCCCCCTCAGATTGGGCAGGAGCCGCTTGAAAGCAGCGCCGGCCCGCTCGAGTTTGGGAGCCAAACGTCGGAAATGCTCCACGAAAATCCTCCGGCTGTTAAGTACGATTCTCAGGTACTTCGTCGTCGTCCCGACATGGATGCGAACTCCTCATACCATCAGCTAAAATCCGACGGTGGCGTATTTCCGCGGCCATGAAAGATCATGTCCTCGGATTTGTGCAATGCCACCTCAAGACCCAGTAGCCGGATCCTCTTCGCGACTATCGCAACCCTGCTTGCCATTGTTTCGACCGCCGCCTGGTGCGACCCCCCTGTGCCAGGACGAGCGTGTTATCAGCGTAGCAAACTACGCTGACTCCGCTAGGGAGGTAGGCGTGCAGCACCCAGTCTTAACCGATGAGGAGGAGAGGAGGAGCGGCCCCAAGGCCGATTCCTGTGGGATACTGCACGACATATCTCGCCGGTTCCACTCTCCAGAGCGACCGGGGTAGATGACAGCCCTATCCGTCAGATATGCCCCAACCACTCCACCACCGTCTTCTAACGAAATGGGAACTGCCTAGGAACTGGACCCATCTCCAAGCATGCACGCATCTTAAGAGCCCTAGTAGTCGGGGCCCGAGAGCCTCCAAGGCCAGGACCCAGGCTTTGCCGTGCAATCGATTGGGTCTCGAGGTGGTAAATTTGGCTCTAGAATTGTGCTCAAATGCTCATCTGTAAGACGAGATCCAAATTTTTTTTTCTATAATTGACAATTGAAAAATTGTAATTAACTGCTTAACAAACTTTTTCAACTCGTCAAAGTCAGATGGCATTTAACAAGATAATTGGATTCATAGGAGCTTTGAGCATATCAGCTAGTATGACACATTTCAAAGTGTTGCCGGGCAGACAGGTTAAAAAGCGCGCTTACTTAATGCGTTAATTTTGATAATTATAACTTATTTACAAAACATTCACGGGCCGCAAGGAAGACGTCCGCGGGCCGGATGCGGCCCGCGGGCCGCGGGTTGCCGACCCCTGCCTTACATTGCAACTTACGACGAAATCATTAGAGCCATTTTCGAGAACATGATTGTAACACATAGGTAACCCCAAGCCGTATATTGCCAATGGTATTCAAAAGATAACTGGAGGGATGGTTTTTGGAGAATTAGGTTTGGTTTTCTTTTTGGAGTTTTTATCAAATATAGGGTATAAGCGGACCCTACAGGATGCCGTCATCAATCATGCAATATACATCAAACTATCTCTTCGCAAGAATTTGCTTTGAATTTTTGGGAAACGGATTGCTGGGAAACGACTTCTTTTTTATGTGAGAAATTTAGTTCATTAAAATGTTAAATTTTTTAGGCCTTACCTTGCGTTTTTTAGAGGGCGCAATTTAATTTTTTTGATGTGTAGGGGGCGTCAGTGTAAAGCTAAAACCAAGTTTGTGTGGTCGCCACCCTTGTCCCACGGCCGCCATCTTGAAAGTAGGGGTTGAAATGGTTTTTACGATATACTATATCTCTTAAACTATTTATTTGATAAAAAAAAATTGTTGACATTTTTTGTTGCAAATTATTTTTTTTACAACTTTGGTCCAGTAACTTTTTGTCGTAGAACAATAAATCAAAAAGTTATTATATACAGGGTGGCCAGTTGATAGGCGTCTAAAGAAAAAATGTAAATGCCTTATGCTAAGGGAAGGGGTACCTAAATTGAATTTTTGTAGTTTAGGAGCTAGAATTTTTTTAAGTACTATTTTCAAAATTTTCACCTGACATTGGTTTTTATTTTTTATCACTTGCCAACAACTAATTTATCATTTTCAGGTCCATTATGCGGGGTTATCCAACACCGATATTAAAAAAGCAATCGGAAAAATAACATCAAAACATGAACAAAACAATTATGGCATGGACTTTAGTGGAACAATAGAGAGGTAACAATACATAATAGTTATAATATTGTAGTATAAACCTTGCTATGTATTGTTTTTATTTTGTTGATAATATTACATTTTGATTCAAGTGTGGAAACTTTTTCATTGCGGCCGAGGCCGATTTAACGCACGAGCCGCCATGCGAAGGTCTTATAGAACCGAGAGCAGCAGTGACAAATTCTCACTTGAATATTACGGCGCTTTACAATCAATACACTTCAGAGAATACGCATACAACGCATGTTGCTTCATACTTCTCGCGTCGTATAACTTGACGCCCGTAATCTTATTGTACAAGATTTTTTTCAAAAAACATTCGAGAAATAATGTCTATAGCGGCGAGCGTGTGATGGGCCTGGTGCGCGGCGGCGCCTGCAGCAGCGTGGTGCGCGCGCAGCCGGAGCTGCTGTGGCCGGTGCCGGCGCACTGGAGCCTCGAGGACGCCGCCACCGTGCCGCTCGCTTACGTGCACGCATTCTACTGTCTCGTGAGTACACCCCAGTGTGCTAGGAAGAAAAAATTCAATATTCGTTGTAAAACTTTTTCCACGTATTGTGATAGGAGGGTCTCATCCTCGGTTTCTTAGTATCCTGACGAATGACGAACCAATACGTTTATTAAAAACTTGGAATTCTCTGCCGTTACTACTACATTCCCTACAGATTAAAAACAGCATTCACATAGAACGGGAATCGTATGAAATGTTCGGTCTTTGGTAGACCTCATCCGTGTCATCAATAAATATTAGGTCTTTACCTATGAAATTGCCGTTCTGCAGTACTGGCCATTTCAAATCAAAATATTTTTTGTTTGGTTAAGAATTCTAATTTCAAATTAATTTTATTTTAAAAACATGTTTTTTTTTCCAAAAGTAGTCATTTGTTTATTGATTCGTGTTACATTTTCATCGCATTTCAATCATTTTCGTCATCATGGATACGTTAAAAATTTTAGTAAATATGGAATATGAGTACCGTCGTAGCAGCAACGCGGCACAAACGGCACGCAACATCAATGACGTTTACGAAGCTAACACTACAAACCAACGCACCACCTGTTATTGGTTTGCTCGCTTCCGTTCTGGAAATTTCGACCTGCAAAATGAACCTCGCGGTCGCCCGAAGACTTTGGCCGACAGTGAAGAATTAAAGGCGATTGTGGACGCTAATGCTACACAATCTACGGCTGAATTAGCAGCAGCATTCGTCGTTAGCGTCAAAACAATATCGGTCCATTTGCGTCAAATTGGCAAGGTAAAAAAGCTTGACAAATAGGTGCCCCACGAACTCAATGATCGCCAGCGCGAAGTACGCGTCGAGACGTGCCTTGCACTGCTGAACAGACACACAAATGAAGGAATTTTGAACCACATTGTTACCTGCGATGAAAAATGGATTCTGTTTGATAACCGCAAGCGCTCAGCAAGTTGATGGATCCTGGTTCAGCACCTAAATAATGCCCTAAATGAAAACTTACCCCTAGAAAAGTGATGGTCACTGTTTGGTGGTCTAGCGCCGGTGTGATTCATCACAGCTTCTTACCAAATGGGGTGAGCATTACTGCAGATGTGTACTGTGGAGTACTGAACACAATGATGGAGAAGCTGGCACATCTCCAACCAGCATTGTTCAATGTTCAATCGCTCGTCTCCGCTGCTCCTGCATGACAAAGCGCGACCTCATACTGCACAGCAGACGGTCTCCAAGTTGCAAGAACTGGGGTTGGAAGCTCTTCGTCATCCGCCCTACTCACCAGACCTTGCGTCTACAGACTACTACTTTTTCCAGAATTTAGATAACTTCTTGGAGGGAAAAAAAATTCATTACCCGAGAGGCAGTACAAAATGCCTTTGAAGAATTTGTTGCCTCCCGTCCAGCTGATTTATTTAAGAAGGGCATCAAGAAACTGCCACTGCGTTGGCAAAGATGCATTGATTGCATGGGTGATTACTTCGATTAATACAAATAAAAAATACATGAAAAAAAAATCGTTTAAATTTTTTCATACAAAGCGGCAATTTCATAGGTAAAGACCTATTATAATACAATCTAATCAGGTAAGATCGCCATCAAGTGTAGGAGCTAAGGATCTAATTTATTCCTGTTTTGTTATAGGGAATTAAATATGGCAAGAAGCTGACTCCTGAGGTCTCTGTGTTAGTTCATGGAGGAGCTGGAGCTTTGGGCCAAGCTTTGTTATCCATACTTCTTGCTCACGGCTGTGAAGTATACACAACCGTCAGTGACATTCGGAAGAAACGATTCTTACTTAAAATGTTCCCAGACCTGAAAGGTACGTACTAAGGTAGAAGTGATGTTATGCGACTGTATATCCCGTGGAGTAGTGGACGTCGAGGCGTTTTATACGCCAATACTCTCCACAAGATATTCAGTCTCAGAGAATATTTCCTAAAAGTCAACGTAGGTAGAGATGTCGTTGCGGTAGACAAGGGCCTCTCTCCGCTCTATTTGGCTAAAGAGAAGTGACGCAAACTTTTAGTGCTTGACACTAACCACCCCAGTGGGAGCTACCAGAGTAAGGAGCGTCACGGAGCATTTTTCCGGGCCCGATGCAGAACAGAATCCGGAGCTTGACTACGTTCTTGGGACCTCTTTGGAGAAACCGAATATTTGTTCCACCAATCATGGATATGTAGTCATGATGATGAATAACTGTCGGGCTTACAATCGTCCGGGCGAATCAGTTTATCACAACATTATCTCCGGGTGTTCTGGTCTACAACATGCTCTAAAATACAGTATTGTAGAGTCGGAAGTGCCGAACTTTAAGTATGTGCATATGTATCGTCACTGACAGGACGTCTATTGTAGCTAAAAAAAACTGGGTAAGGTGAATCGATCACAGCGATGCGTAATGTTTGTTGACATAACGGTTTCGCATAATGAGACCCTCGTGAAAGCCGAAAAAGATAAGCAAATCAAGTATATTGACTTGATTCGCGAGGTTGTCGACTTGTGGGCTGTGAATGAATATTACACAAATATCATCATTCTTGAGATGGTGTTCCTCGCGATCACTCTTCAAAAAATATCGGTCGTGTTTCGTGTTACACATGAGTTCGTAATTTAAAGTACAACTATAAGATAATTTATCCTATTTTTTTCCAGCTGATCATGTTGGCAATTCTCGAGATCAAACTTTCGTAGATATGATACGTAATGCCAAAAAAGGGAAGGGCTGTAAACTTGTTATAAGTTCACTTAGGGGAACCTTGAAGAAGGTATGTACCTTTTTATATTTATTATGACGGTTATCATAACAAGAGGCCTTGGCATGAGTGCGTGAAGTATAAGTTACATACATGTATTGATTTTAAAATTTCAAATACTCTTTTCACAAATAATCCCACTAATATTATAAATGCGAATGTTTGTGGGGATGGGTGGATGGATGTATGGATGTTTGTTACTCTTTCACATCAAAACAGCTGAACGGATCTTGATGAAATTTGGCACAGAGGTATATTATAGTCCGGAATAACACATAGGATACTTTTTTTTGCTATCACGTCGGCGAAGCCGCGGGCTAGTGTTTTCATAATTTTAAGAACTTAATAATTGAATAATCGATTCAAAACTCGACGGGCCTAACTGGTCAATGACTGAAACTACATTGTCGTGCTTCCTTTTTTCAGTATACAAGTGCTTGTGTTTGTGCCGTGGGCGTATGTTATGATGTTTCTCAAATTCACAATTATGACGAAGAATTTGAATTTGGAATGTACAATCTCACTAAAGAAAGAGGTTATGCTACTGTCGATTTCTCAACAATATTTGAAACTCCCGACGAAATGAATGTAAGTATTCAGTGTAGAAATATGGTACCGGTTTCGATAGAGCCTTGATAGTTTTAAAGCCTGTTTTGATAAATATGGTGTGGCAGAAATCCTCAATGAGTTTAGTTTGATGACACGGTTGGCACAGTGGCTGAGTGACTGGCCAGTATCACGTGCCACGGAACAAATATTTATATGGCCTACAATTAGTTGTACCGGGTCTGGCTGTTCGTGTGTGTGTTTAAATATTTTCAAACGTACTAACGTTACAGTAACCCTGGTGTTGAGACATTGAGCTTTTTGTCGGCAACGTAAGTACGTTTTATTTTTTAGAATAAAAAAAAATAAAGGCCAGGCGATATTAAAAGTTCTTTTAGATTCAAAAACTTGGATGATCCAATCATGCCACCGATTTTGCTAGATGATATATTGGCTTTTATAGATAGCACGTGGCCCGGAACGTAAAGGGCAATAGAAAGAACATGTGTGGGTTTTAGTCAGTAAAAGTCCGACACTCCCCCCCCCCCGCACCGCCCAGAGCGGGGGAAGTTATTTGATGATTTCCCATCCGCAAAAAAAGTTAGTAGTGTATCGTTTGGCATGCTTTTCGATGTACTTACTCATAAGTTAAAATGTATATCAATACTTTCCGTTTGAGAACCAAGTTTGTATTTTATATATATTATTTTTTTTGTATAGAATTTTCATTTGTCTACGTGAAAATATAATTTTTGTTTGTAGTTTTTTTTTTTTTAAATAAACCCACTTGATGTTGAAACCAACACTTTAGACTTTTCTGGGACCCAGTGAACAAATCGAGATGCATCCCAAGACTGTTGAAGGGTGGGGACGGGGTTCATACAAAATCCCCCATTGTCCTTTGTATTTAGGTTTTAACTTGGTCATTTAACTCTTTTTCAAATTTATGGTTTAGATTGAAAAAAAATATACGTCCATCTAGCTATGAATACGGATTTTGTTTCGCTGCGTGCAACCACCTTTAAGGCGTCGTCCTAACTGACAGCGATCGTACGATGACACGATGCGTTCTCGTCGTGCGATGAGTTCAAACATACTGATTTCATCAGAGTGTCCTATTTGAACCTCGCAAGTAATCGTGCGAGCACATGAAATGCTTAATTACGATCGTACGATGCGTTTGATCGTGCGACCATGTAATCAAAGCAACAGATCTCTTTTGAGTGTCCTAGTTGGTTACATACGCGATGCGTCGACGCGCGAGGGGCTATGATTACAATCGCTACGTATTCCATTGCAGATGTAGTCAAATATTTCTTTTGACATAAGTAGACAAATAATCGTAAAAGTCTTCTTCGTTATTTCGTTCATCAAAATAAAGGTGGTATTTTATGTTGTCTACGTTTCCTTTTTTCAATGTCATTTGCAATTTTTAAAGCAATATTGCCCGACAGCAAAAACTGTGCATCTCTATAAAAAGCCATCGTTAAAGTAGCGTAAGCGCGATGCCAGCCATCGAGCGACGGCATCGCACGATAGACATCGCGCGATCTATTAGGACACCTGTTAGGTCATCGTACGACCACTTTGATCGTGAGATGAAAAACGCATCGCGCCATCGTACGATCGCTCCCAATTAGGACGACGCCTTAAAGTTGTATTATTTTAATCTTACTTTAGTATTGAAAAGATAATTGTACAAATATCAAAACCTTTCTAAAATATCCTGTGTTCTCTGAGAGTGGAGACAGATGGGCTCTACACAAAGAGGTGGTGTTTCAGTTATAAAAATCTTTGTTGACACGATCACTTTTTTACTGAACAACGCCGTGGTGTCTCGGAAACGAGTCTTGGGTGGTTATATAATTGGATCTGGCTATCTTTAAAACATTTGTTCGAATCAACAGGAGTTGCAGATGATGTTGAGCGAGGGTATCGCCCGCGGTTACGTGCGCCCTCTGTCGCGCGTGTCGTACGCGCCGCAAGACGCCGCACGCGCCTTCCGACTGCTCGCGGCCAGCAAGCACCGCGGCAGAGTGCTGCTGAAGATGGAAGGTCATTCAACGAAAGCACAAGCCAGGTAAAGAAACAACTTTTTTATCGTTTAATTACAGCTCTAAAAATACCTTTTATTTTCTCTATTTTTCATGTGATTATTTTATTTACAGAATATCTTGCAATCCTAACCACACCCAAGTTGTAGTATTGAAAGAAAATAGTTTTGGACTACATATAGTCGACAACCTAGTTGCTCGTGGTGCGAGGAAACTACTTGTTCATACTAAAGCTAATGCAACTGCAAAGTACCAATTCAAATTACGGTAAGCAAAAGTTTTAAATCAACATCGCGACCCCTAATAACCTCAATTGATTTTGATGATCAGCAAAATTTTCAGAACCTAACCTTATAAGTAGTTCTTTTCAAATATTCAGGAACTGGCAGAAGATTGGTGTACAAATACAAATATCATCTCAGAACTTAAACAATGAAACAGATATAGTAGAATTACTTAAGGATGCTACTAAATTGGGCTCTATTCAAGGCATATATGTCACTACTAATGATGAACAAACGGATCAAGAGACTTTATTTGCACACCTCGATGCAGTTTCAAGAAAACTTTGCCCAGATTTAAGGTAACTAACAATATTAGTTGTTGGTAATTATAATCCATCATTTGTATTTTTTTAAACATATATTCTTTATTTTATAGGGCATTTGCCGTGATAACTGTCGGTGAGACCATGCTTGGCAAACAGACGTGTCTTAATCGTGTTCAAAATAAATTACCAGCTAAATCGATATCCCTTCTTCAACTAAAAAATGTAAGTAAGAGTGGGAATATTATACAATATCAAAAATCTACGATTCAGTTCAGAGACGCTTAGCAGCACAAAGCCGGAATTAAGTATGGGTATACAACCTCAAAGAGATGTCGGCAAAGCAGAGGGGCTTGCCAGGGCCTCCGCCTGCCGGGGCCCCAGAACATAAAGGGCAATAGAAGGAACATGGGTGGGTTTTAGTCAGTAAAAGTCTGACACCCCCTTAGTTATTTGATGATATTCATCCCCAAAAAAAAAGTATGGGTATACATTTTAAAAACACCTTCAAATTAGTAACATAATATAAAAAAAATAACATAGTTTGCCTACACGAAAGCAACGAATCCTGGGGTAGAAATCGCGTAACAGCAAGCGTAGTGCAGTACAGCTAATTGAATAGCATAAATATAATATGACTTACCCGTCTGTAATCTTTGAAGATTTTAGACTTTTCTTTAATGTTTCTTTTACCCTTTATGTTCCGGGGCCGGTATCTCTTTCGAAAGATCCCAAGGTTTTGTTTGTGAAGTTATGTTGATGAAAAATTAACCACCCCGTCCTTTATAAAAATAAAGGACGGTGTGGTTAGACGTGTTTTGGATATGCCACCATCCGTGGGAATCCATCAGACATATTATTTTGTCTCACTAACGGCTAGTACTTGCACAGGTGCAACCAAGTAGCCAGGATTATTCACCAGCAACTAGCCTTGATACAGAAACTTGTGAAATATGTGGTATACACAATATCCTGGGATGTGTTATGAAAAGCTTGGTAAAGTTCTCTGAGCAATTTATTTTAGATATGTTTAAGTTCATTTGAGATCATCATCCAGATTCATGACCGTTCAACAACGAATCAACAAAAATAAATACGACAACAAAAACAAACAAATCATTGATCGACTTCATTGATATCCATCAGGAGCCGAGTTCTGCTGACACACTAGACGCAGTGGAGCGTGCACTCTGCGGTGTGGACACCTTGGTGGTGGCACAGAGAACACATGAGCAACAACATGATTTGCTGAATGATCTTGCTGTATTGGCTGGTCAGTAATAATAATATTTATTTCCTGTATTTATGTTTGGTCGCAAAAACCGCTGCTGAGCATGAGGTCCGGGATCGACTCGTACGTCGGACAAAGTATGATAGGAATTCCTGATGAAAAAAACCTAGTAACACGACAGTAGTTACAGATTACAAGGTTACTAATACGAAGACAAAACACTGAAGATTCCAAAATATATCGGTACAGTTGATAGGGTAACATTATAGTTTAGTTTTGTTATTTGTGTTTGGTTTCTAGATATAAGGTTGTCAAGGAAAACGCCAAAAACGACTACGTTAGAAGAACTTGGAATTCAAGATGATAAATTACAACTGGTTGCTAGTCATTTAAGAATTCATCATAATGTTGAGTTCACAGAACAAGAGATACCACTGCTAACAGTTGAAACGTAAGTTGTTTTGTTTATTTATTTATCTTCCTTACAACTATCATTACAGGCCTTAGGACGCTTTTACGATTTTCAACAAATAACTCTGTTTTTCGAGAACCCAAGAAGCACAAGGAATCATAAAAGTGAGGTTGTCATGGTATCAAATAAAAGATAATATAAGCAATAGCTACCATGCAAAAAAAATCCGTTTGCCTAGGCTTTGTAGAACTTACCACAAAATTAGTCCAAAGTTCAAAATTACCATTAGAGTTCGATAATCAAAAATGTTCAGAGCTTAAAAAAAAATAAGTGAGGGGTGCCAGAAGTTTCTAAATGATCTTAAAAACTTCTATGGACTTTCAAACAGACAAAATCGGTAAAAAAATATAGAGCTTGATCGGGGATTATTTCCTGTAATTAGCGTTGATAGCAATAAAGGTATTTTAACAGTTATTATTATAATTTGAGATTTCTTTATTTTTGCCACTTTTATGATAAAAAAATACGGTAGATAGTTTAGAAATTTTATTAAAATACGTTACAAAAGGTTTTCAAAGTGCCGCCTTACCACAGAAATGCACAATCTACATCTACGGAGGAAATTGGCTTTTAGTTGTAAACCATGTCTAGTCTCAGTGTTAAGTTAACGTCTGACAGCAAAATTTGTAATTCTAAAAACGCCTGAACCGATTTACATGTATGAGGTATCGTTAGAATCCTTGCATCGTCCCGAGTAACATAGGCTTTAGAAAAAGTATAGAAATCCAATGTGGCTGGTATGATCAGTAATTGAACACCCACATTTTTTTATTTATTTATACTGTTAATGCATGTGATTATCGTCTAGGATTTGACGAGTGGATTCCAAAAACCTAAATATGTTACATTGTAAATCAAAACTGTTGTTAAAAAAAAAATGTCGTATTTATCCCACAGTGGATTCGTTGAAACCAAACAAGGTGCGCCATCTAGCAATGAGAAGAACTAGTGACGAGTAGATTTGTAAATAATCTACTTCTATCCCAGAAAATCATAATAATGTGTGCCACACTTAAACTTAATTGGCTCAGTAGCCAGGTTCGAACTTCGAAGCAGATATAGGCAGTTGAATACAGATAACATTATATAATTATGTCACTGTAAAAGCTCGAACTACGGTAAATCTTAAGATTTTTCAGTAAAACCTAAGATTTACCGACTATGAATGGTAAATGTCCATAAAAGTTTGGGATTCCAACTTTTACCATCATTCACTTGGTAAATCTTAGGATTTGCATTCAAGGAACGGTAAATGTCGAAAAAAAAATCATCATCACTTTCTCTCACTCACGACTCGGATAGGTTAGGTTAGAAGATTAGGCTTCGTGGTTTTTTTTTCAAACCACCCAGAAACAGGAGGCCCGCGTAGCGGGGCTCCGTCGACCTATCTTAGGGCAGGTGGGAATCAGTTGTATATTAGAGATATATTAAACTAAAACCAACATTTACCAGTCCCCATTGGTAAAACCTAGCATGTACTGAATTGGAATGGCAAAAGCCCGAAAAAATCGTCCCTTTATAATAAATACCTACTTACATTTACCAAGTTATGTTGGTAAATCTTAGGTTTTGCTGGAAAATCGTAACGTAGTTCGGGCTTTTACAGTAACATATACACGACATCCTTTAAAAGTTCCATTTGTCTTAGTTAATGCTTACAAACTATAATGTGTTTTATGATATATCTAATATATAAAACTTATCACTAAAAGGTTTAAAATAAAAAAAATAATAATAATAATATTTTTTTTATTGAAACGGCTGTCGTGTTTTTTTTTTTTTGATTATTTATTTTTTTTATTTTTAAAATGATACTTAGTTTACTGATACAGAATGAAACTACGTATATCGCTTGACAATGTTTGATTTGTCTTGACGAGTACTTTGTCTCAAGATGGTGTCCAGGGTCTGATGATGGAGCTGGAAGGTGGCCATAGGAAGTCCGTAATAAAATCACACAATTCCATCGAGTTTAGGCTCATGGGATTCGTCTTGACGAGTACTTACTTTGTCTCTAGATGGTGTTCAGGGTCTGATGATGGAGCTGAAAGGTGCCCATAGGAAGTCCGTAATAAAATGATCTTTTTTGTCCATATTTCCTTCCAAAACTGAAGGTTTCGAAGGAAAACATGGGAGGACATTTATTTATTTATTTATAACCAATTTACTAACAGTAAACACCACACATACAAGTAATCGGTCGTACAAAATATATGAAAACTAAGAAAATTAAATACTGTCACACAAAACAATAAAAGGAAAAAATTGCAAATTATAGATATAAAGAATACAATAATTAATATAATTAGGTGCAAAATTATTAAATTACAAAGGTAGAGGTAGTACTGGGAGTAGCAATGGGCTCTAGGTAACGGGTATTCAGTATTCAATCCCTCATTACGCTAGGTCTAGGAATCTTAGAGACTTCAGCTCACATACAAGAAATATATTGACGGAAGAAATTCATGTGTAAAATCTTTTTACACCTTTCTTCCGTATCTTCGATTTTTTGTTTCTCATTTGTTTTTTTTTGTCTATATTATTTTATTACTAGCTTCCAACCCTGTTAATTCGAAAAAAAATATATTTCTTTCCTCTTTTCTTCCCTCTTTTTTCACTTTTTGTAGCCCATGATCGTCTCCAGGGTCGTTTGGCCATTTAAACGACAACAACAACAAACAAACTCACTTTTGGTTTTATAATATTAGTAAGGATACTTAAAATAATTTATGTTGTTTTTATTAAAAACACTATATATTATCTAGATCAATCGGGCGTCGAATTTTGTCAAGAACCATGAAACCTTTAACGTCGCAACCAACTCAGTGCAATCAATCCTTATCCCTTACTTGCTAGTATTATAAAATTTGAAAGTGAGTTTGTTTGTTCCCTTTTCACGCCTTAACTGCTAAACCGATTGCTATGGAGTTTTCATAATATTAAAAGTCCAAAAGAAATAAAAAAATACCCTTTATCCCAAAACACATCAAATTTATAGTTTGAAAACTTTCTACTACTTTTTTTGTTCGTTTGTTTGCAATCGAAGGTTGGTTATAATTTTCTAATTAAATTTACATTACGTAAATATTTCATTTTGTCATATGCTGTAGAAGATAAGCAAATATACAAATTATAATATTTACAAAGTAAGACTCGTAAAATAATCGTAGGAGGTGTACAAAGAAATTTGATGGTTATTTCACGTAACGTTATGCTACCCACCTATTCTTTTCATTTACGGCCAGCGTTTGGAATTGAGCAAGTAGGTATCAACGTATTGCACTAGAATTACTGATCAATATAAACAATTAATACCAGAAAAAATAATATCTTCAAGTATCAAAATGTGTTATATTAGGTTAAAGTATAAAATTGAGCGAGTGATTGATTATATGTGTGCGTTCACGAAATGTGTGTGTTGCGACTGCGACTAGGTTACCTAAAATTGAGAGCGTTAAAAATACGAAAGCGTCCTTAACCTAATGCGACAGTGAAGCTATCAACTAATAAAAATAAAACTATTTACATCAAATTTCTTAATTTCTAAGTACCTAAATTATAAACAAACACAAAAAAACTGCTTCCTTATGGTCTGACATAACTAACTTTATTTAATAAAACTCTTGCGAAATCACTCAAAGTGCACGAGAAAACATCCACATTCGTTCTGCTGAGTGGTGTTTTTGCCAACTGATTGTTTCTGGCTACCGGAATGTTCAGTAGTAGTGGGCGTCGCCGTCTCCTCACCTACCGGCCCGGCACGTTGAGTTTTAGGTGACGCAGCACTCCCGGGCTATGTGCTACTCCCCGCAGTAGCTTCACAACATTCGTGGCGAGACCAAATTCCCTACGCACCCTGAGCTCGTTATACCCTACCATACGCAATACAAATACTGTTGGGTATATTAGCAAATAAAATGGATAATACACCATTAATTTGCAAAACAAATGTCTTGTAATATTTTTTGAACCCATTCCAACATGACGATGTATTTCTCTTCATGTGGATTCCAAATAACCGCACTATGTTCAAGATGGTTCCTGACTGGTAAACCCATTTGGGTGGCAATACTACTAAACCCACTCATGTCACATATTATACAAAAGCTCGCCAACAATATGAAATTAACGGGTTTGTATCACCAACAGAATACTGCATTTGGATAAAACGGAAAGCGCATTTGAAGATGTTAAAGGTTTAGCAACGTTCATATCGTACGTGGACACGGACGAACTACTGGCGACTTCAGAAATAGTATGCATGCCTACATTCAGCAGCGGCGATGTTTTGGTAAGTAATGTTCATTGGTATTTTTGTATTATATGTACATACATGCGCGCATTCTTTAAACTTCTTGCTGTTTGATCTTAATGTTTTTATCCGAGTCAATTTCAGTTCAATAGATAATAAACTACATAATAATATATTATTTTACCTCACTTACTGCAATAACACATTTGACCATGCAAATAATGAATAACATGCTGTCTACTTACCTGCGTCTACGGTAACCGGGAGTCACCCCACACTAGGAATAACTCTTATATCGTGGATGCGTTAACAAACATTTTAACTCACATACACAAACAGCCTAGCCCGGAACAACTATCTGTAGGCCATACAAATATTTCTTCCTTACGAGGTTAGCGTGTTTTTTTGTTATATATATGTAACAAAAAACATTTTTTACTGATAAACACTATTAACAAACACTACTACTATCATTAGGTTAAAAATTCATAGTTAGAAGAAGAGTAGTTAGAAGTTTTCCGGTAATACACGCACAAATTATCAATACACAACTGTTTGTTTATTGATTTGTGCGTGTACACCTCAGTTACACAAACACACGTACCTTATTAACACAAACATACATAGGTAAGTATCGCATTTGCACATAATATGCGATACTTACCTATGTATTTTCACATATATACATTATACAGGGTGGCCAGAAGATAGGCGTCCAAAGAAAAATTTTAGATGCCTTATGCTAAGGGGTACCTGAATTACCCCTATATATGTTCCGCGATTTTTTGTAGTTTAGGAGCTAAAATTTTTTTAAGTACTATTTTCAAAATTTTCACCTGACATTGGTTTTTATTTATTATCTCTTTATTCCTATCATTTTTAGATATTCTTTATTGTGGAATCTATTAGCTACCATAGCTTTTTTAGCATAGCTACCATGCTAAAAAAACCGTTTGCCTAGGCATTGTAAAACTTACCACAGTCCAAAGTTCAAAATTACCGTTAGAGTTTGGTAATCAAAAATGTTCAGAGCTTAATAAAAAATAAGTCAGGGGTGCCAGAGGTTTCTAAATGATCTCAAAACTTCTATGGACCTTCAAATTCAAATTCAAATTAATTTATTTGTGGAACACAGGTGATACATTGGTGTTACATAATTTAAAAGCTAGCGTCTCTATGCTCTGCCATAACCGGCGTACAAATTTTCAAATAGATTTAATACATTAATTACAACACTACCTAATTGATTTTACTATATTTCATACAAGAATGTCATTACTATTACCAATGTCATTATATCAATAAAGGATCATGACCATCAACGGTACTAGTTTTTCTCATGCATCAAGATAAAAATTATATCACAATTATTTTCTTTATTTTTGAAGACATTCTGCAATTAGAATGCCAATTTTGTATAGGGGTTTATTTTGTAAACTTAATAAATTATGAAATTGTTTTGATAAAATGAATTACCTACTGCCGGCTATTCTGACGTTAAAGTGTTGTCATAATTAAAAAATATATTGAGAACTGTAATCGTTTTTTTTTGCAAACGATTACAAATTAATGAAAATGTAAAGTCATTGGAAAGGTAAATCGCGAGGTTTTTATAAATAATGAAGCGAGATGATACTACTGTGGTGTGAAATAATTAGTATTTCACACACACAGTAGTCGTATTAATATTTTGCTTTCAAAGCCAATTTCACTTTGTTGGCTAACGATATAAATAAATGATTGCATAGATATTTTTTTAATTATCTTGCTTCGGTTTGATATAAATCGAAACTTTTTAATAAATTAATGATTATAGAACTAAATCAGTCATTTGAAATAATTATATGTCGAGTGTATTTATTCGAGTAATCGATTTTTATTTAAAATCTAAAGTGGCAACATTAATGTTGGTGTCTCAAATTGAATTTGTCATTGTCAAAAAGTCCAATGACAATTGCGCGTGGTGCATGCTATGTTTGTTCAATGCGATTTAAATATATTTTTTTTTTGTTTTGATCGAGGCAAAGTACTGATTTATTTAAGTCTCTATCCCATCAGATATGCTAATTAATCTGCTCTCCAAACTACGACCTATAAACTTACCTCTATACACGACGGATATTTCTATTTTGAGGTTAAGTTACGTTTTCTAAAAAAACTTGGAAATGCGGGTTTTGATTCCAAAAAAGCAATTGTAGATGGTTATTTGGTTAATTTATAAACCATCTAAAACAACTTTGGAATTGATGCAACTCTGAACCGTGGTCCATATTGTCGTGGTCATTCTCCTTTAACATATCATTACTATTACAAATATTAGTATTACAAATCCAAAGTCAAAATATCAGTAGTCTAAATGTCAAAAATCAAAATGTCAAAAATATCATGAATAATAAAAAACGAAATGAAGAACATGACGATGATATTACAATGTTTCAGTGTGAGGATGAACTTGACGGAAACCAGACGTATCTATGCATAGTGCCGGGCATGGAGGGTCACCACAAGCGGTTCCGCGTGCTGTGTGAGCGCCTCAAGCTGCCGGCGCTGGTGCTGCAGCCGGGCCTCGACCACCCGGCGGAGACCGTGCGGGAGACTGCACAGAGATACGTTGACGTATGATTACACAAGTTAAAAATAACAAATTCATATATTTAAAATGGGTTACCAAGAACGTGATTAACCTTTGAAATTTATAATTTTAGGTTCTGCTGAAAAAGATTGGAATGAAAAACACTTTCTACTTATTGGGTTATGAAACTGGCGTTCTGGTGGCGTTGGAAATGGCAGATATACTCGAGGAACATGGTGAGCCATATTGGTTAACTCAAGCGTTTTTAACTTATTTATTATTGACAAGATTTATGTATGTTCATTTTCAATTTTAGGTTTAACCGGCACTGTATATTGTCTTGGATGCGCACCGGACGAGATTCAAACTGTGATTGAACAAAATATCGCAGAATGCACGACAAAAAGGCAATTAGAAAATGAGGTGATCAAACATATGCATAAGTTGATGATCGGTGACGACGTTGCGGACCTAGAGGGAGTACTCAAAGGCGCAGCTTCGTGGCCACAGAAGGTGGAGGCGTGCGTGCGGACACTGTTAGGTCGTGTGCCGCACTCGGTGCAGTACTCACGCGCGCTCATAGAAGCTGCACTGGCGCGTATCGAGCGCGCGCGCAGCTACGTGCCGCCGGCGCGTGCGCTGCGCTCTCAGCTGGTGCTGCTGCGCGCCGCGAATGTGCACGTGACGTCACCTGAGGCGCTGCAGCGACACTCGCAGCGACCGGTCCCCGTACATCAGCTAACCGCACCCATGGCGCACGCAACTAATGATATAAGCTGTGCGTCTCTGATTAATGACTATTTAGATAAAACGATTCTGGAATCATTTAAAGAGAAAAATATTTGCGAATCATATATACCTAACCAGTATACCCTCTCATATTGAGAATATACATATAAAAGTCGAATAACAGTTAACTTAACCATTTAAAAAATAAAATTATAGTGCACATAAGTTGCTGCCCTCAGCTTCACATTGATGGTTGTATTAAATTGTTATATACATTTATGTATATAAAATTTCACGACTAAACGACTGATCTGGTTTTTATGAAATTTTACTAGGATTTTCATATTTCATCCTGGGGAAGGACATCCACTATTCTTATCATGCTTATATAACTTTCAGTTGATCCATATTCCTAATCAAAGAAGGTAATCGCTTATACAAGCTTGGCAACTGTCGCTAAAAACTTTATTTATTATTAGTATTTATGTTTTTCTATATTTTGTTATTTAAGTTAGTGCTTAATTTGATATTTTACACACTGGTTCTACGTGTTTTATCAACCGAGGTCGGAGTAGGTAGATTGATTTAAGGTCGTTGCCGTCAAACGTAGAGAATAATATGAATATGCCTCCAAAATACCGGAACTTCATATTTATTGTGATATTTGTTCCGGAATTTTGAAATTAGCACGAATTTGTACTTAAGGTGAAAAACGTATTAATGATATCTATCTGTGTTGCCAGTGTTAACTGATAGTGTTATGTTAGCTAATTCAAATATAAATTAGTCCATTGAAATGTTACATTTTTTAGGCCTAACCTTGCATTTTTTAGAGGACGCAATTTTATTTTTTTGATGTGTAGGGGGGGGTGATCAGTGTAAAGCTAAACCAAGTTTGTGGGGTCGCCACCCTTGTCCCACGGCCGCCATCTTGAAAATAAGGGTTGAAATGGTTTTTACGATATATCTCTTAAACTATCTATTTGATAAAAAAAAAATTTGTTGACATTTTTTGTTGCAAATTAAATTCGCTACAACCTTAGTCCAGAAACTTTTTGTCGTAGAACTATAAATAAAAAAGTTATAAGCGAAAATATTCAGAAATTCGAGAAAAAAAAAACTAAATAACTTTTTTTTATCATTTTACGAAAAAATAATATCAGACCATTTTTAGGGTTCCGTAGTCAACTAGGAACCCTTATAGTTTCGCCGTGTCTGTCTGTCTGTCCGTCCGTCCGTCCGTCCTCGCTTAATCTCTGTGATCGTTAGCACTAGAAAGCTGAAATTTGGTACCAATATGTATATCAATCACGCCGACAAAGTGGTAAAATAAAAATTGGAAAAAAATGTTTTATTACCCTATATGTAAAGTGGGAAGTGATTTTTTTTTTAATTTCATTCCTAACGTGTGATATATTGTTGGAAAGGTATTTAAAAATGAATAGGGGTACTACAATATTTTTTTGATAATGTCAATAATTTCGGAAATAATCGCTCCAAAAGTAAAAAACAATGTGTCCCCCCGCTCTAACTTTTGAACCGTAAGTTTAGAAAATATGAAAAAAAACTGAAAAGTAGAACTTTATAAGGACTTTCTATGAAAATATTTTTGAACTTGATTGACAGAACAGTTTTTGTACAAAAAAGACAAAAAGTTGTACAAAATAATTTCTAGACTAAGTTTGTAGTATAATCGTGGATGCAAGCATTTTTTTTTAACTTCGTTTATATATTTTATTATCCTGAACGTTCAGGTTCGATCTTTTTTTTAACAAAATTAATAACCCAATTCCCCGAGAGATGGCGCTGTAGGTACTTATGACATAGGATCGGGTATTACCGAATTTTTCGGTTGGTCTCTCCTTGGCATTGGCGGTATCTTTTATCTACATAAAACTTCTATTAAGAACATGCTAAGGCAATTTAGAACAAAACTAAAATTCATTTTTTTAACAACATCAAAATGTTAAGGTAAAAACCAGTTCATAAATGTTTCGATTTATATATTATAAACGTTCGAAAAACTGACGTTATTACACAACGCCATCTGTTGTGTAATGACGTCAGTTTTTTAAAAGTCGATGTTAAGATTTACCGTGCTTTCATGACCTACCGTGGTAAAGTAAGTTGCACTTAAATATATTCGTAATTTTATTTATGAATGATTGAGTGCATAATCTAATTAGTCGTCGCGGTTTGAGCGCTCCCCTTTGTGTTCTCGCTATAAACCGTTACAAGTCGGAGCGCTTGCCGCGGAGCGTGCAATGTTGCACGCTCCTCCACCTTTAAACTCATAAGTGGGAACACTTATTGTGACGGACGGGAAACTACGGAACCCTACACTGAGCGTGGCCCGACACGCTCTTGGCCGGTTTTGTAGATCGTTTGTGAGGAACAACTTTTACACAAAACATTTTTTCATTAAGTCAATAGCTAAGGTTTTACAAGCGCCCTAAAGCGAGTACTATTTTTCAGTTGGTAGAGTACTGTACCTATATTATACGTGTGCACTAATAATGTGTCATCAGTTATTGTTTTGTTTAATTTTGTTATTGTAATGTTTTAATATATTTTTTTTAATTATAAACTATTGATGCTAGTGCAGAACTCTAAACCTCCAGCACCCCCTGAGCTTCTAAAATTGATTCTTTGCAAATTCAAAGTAAACTGTGGATTTGGCGGATGTCGAAAAGCAGGGTTGAAATGTTCTGCAGTGTGCTTCCATTGTTCTGGACAGACTTGCAGCAATGTAATGCAACTCGAAAACTTAATAAATCGGAATGACTTTGATGATGAACCGCTGACATTAACACCCCTTCCTTCTCGATTAGCCGATCAGATGCTGAGCCGCGAGTGTACGACTAAACGCCGACAGACACTACGCCGACAGACTGAACACCGACAAGACTTTACTGTCGGCGTTTAGTCGTACACTTCTGAGCCGCAGCCTGGTCTGTCGAAAAGACTGAGGATGGAGTAGTTCTAATTTAGAAAACAACGTGGATTATGCATATACCACGATACCACGTAAAAAAAACGCGCCTCCAAAATATACATCGTGAGTGGTGGGGAAAACAGTCATTAATTATTTTTTAATAATATTGCAAAATTTATAATTAAAAAATTCCATTAAAAAAATTACAATAACAAAATTAAACAAAAAACAAAACAATAACTGATGACACATTATTAGTACACACGTATAATATAGGCATAGTTAAGAGTACTGAAAAATAGTACTCTCTTCGGGGTGCTGTAAGACCTTAGCTATTGACTTAATGAAAAAATGTTTTGTGTAAAAGTTGTTCCTCAAAAACCGATCTACAAAAATGGTCTGACAGTTTTTATTCGTAAAATGATAAAAAAAAGTTATTTCGAAAAAAAAAATTTTTTCTCGAAGTTCTGAATATTTATAGTTCTACGACAAATAGTTACTGAACCAAAGTTGTAGAGAATTTAATTTGCAACAAAAAAAAATAATATTTTTTTTTATCAAATAAATAAGTAGTTTAAGAGATATATCGTAAAAACCATTTCAACCATTATTTCAAAGATGGCGTCCGTGGGAAAAGGGTGGCGACCCCACAAACTTGGTTTTAGCTTACACTGACCCCCCCCCCTCCTACACATGAATAAAATAAAATAGCGTCCTCTAAAAAATGCATGGACTAAATAGATATAGGTATTATAGACGTCAAAAGGAATACTTTTATATTAGAAAATATTGAAAACATATGATTATTTCTTTTAATTGTATTAACGTTGAAAGCCAAAATATGGAAATTCGGTATTACACCCATTTTTAAAAAGTATCTCATTTAATTCCTAGAGTCCTAGTAAACCACCAAAAAAAACAAAAAAAAATATTCAATCGATAAGTGCCATAAAACTGCATTTCAATTTTACAATTTCTATTTTCGCGCGTAAAATCACAAAAACGCTTGACGCCATGTTACTCTGTGGTCATGACGTCGGTTGGTCATGTAAACAAATGTGCTATTATTAGTCTTTCTGTTTAGTTGTATTTTTCACTATAGTTTAAAGTATTATTATATGGTAGTATTTATTTCTTCCACGGTAGTATTACTATTATTTCAATAAAAATTAAAATGTAAAGTTTTATAATACAAAAATAGTAATAGTTGCTCATTTGACAGTTGTCACTTTTTGTTTGCATGACCGTAGGACGTAATAATCATGGCGGACACTGTTTCGCTTAGTAAAACAACAGACTAAAAAAGTGAAAACTTTGAAATCAATTTAAAAATTTATTTAGTTATTTTATTAACTAAATTTAACATTTTCCGACTGCTTGTTGCCTAAGCTATCTGAATTGTATAGTTTTAGAATTTCTTTCATATAGAGTAAAATACCCTATTGTGTCCGATGAGGATTAAAAATAATTTTAAAGTTTAAAAATATGTTCCAGATATCGATTACGCCACTGTTTTTGTTTAATTAAAAATAATTGTTTATTGCATTCGATCAAATCATTCATATAATAAACTTTTTTGTTAGCCTATTGTATGTTTTTTTTATTTTATTCCATAATTCCAATCCCGTAATTTTTTCCGCTACTTCCCGCACATCTATACTAATCTATACTTCTATACTAATATTATAAAGCTGAAGAGTTTGTTTGTTTGTTTGTTTGAACGCGCTAATCTCAGGAACTACTGGTTGGAATTGGAAAATTCTTTTAGTGTTGGATAGTCCATTTCTTGAGAAAGGCTATAGGCTATATAACATCACGCTACGACCAACAGGTGCTGAGCAGCGCAGGTTAAACCGTGGGGAACAGCTAGTTATGGATAAAATGGCATGCCCATATTATAATATCTTGACGCAAGTATATAAAATCAATCTACCTACTCCGACCTCTGCTTATCAATCTCTCCCATCGAAAGTCTGCTTAAAGAGATTTCTTTGATTTCTTTCTTTCTATCCTTTTCGGACGCATCGCAGAACCCATGTACTTGGAATGATTTCGTAATATCTCCCAGCCACCTTGGTATTTGGTATTCGGTTATTTTGTGTAAATCGCTAGTAAACTGCTTCCATTCCTCTTGCACGTCGTCAGGTAAGGTTGCATCCCAATCGCATCCTAATAGCCAGACGTTTTGAAATAACAGTTTGGCCTTTACTGTCAAAGGTGTCAGCCAGCCCAGTGGGTCGAAAATTTTCGAGATTTCCGACAGTAAGCTTCTAATCAAGGTCTGGTCGTTGCTTGACCACGTCCGTAGCGTTAGGCCAGCTCCACTCAGCATGTCGATGAGTTGCTTTTGAATTTCTTGTGCTCGTTCGATGGAGTTGCTGCCACATAAGACGTCATCAACGTACATTTCGTTAGCAATGACATCCGCTGCCAACGGATATTTCTCTGCATCATCGCCGGCAAGCTGCTGCTTTCAACGTTCGAAGAGCTAGAAATGGTGCTGCCTTGGTGCCATATATTACTGTGCACAACTGGTACTCCTTTAACCGTATAGTTCGGTACGGACCCCTTCGGGGGCTCGACATTCAAACCTCCGCTGGCTCGGTACTGGCCCCGAAAGGGGCCGGACATTTAATTCATATGACCTCCTCATTATTTTTGTAAATATTTTATTTTCTGGTTAATAAATAATATGGGTGTGCATTCATTAAGATAGTAGAATAAAAAATTCATATGTAAACGTCATTAGAAGTTCTTTAATTATTGAGGAAGTTTTTTAATTAAGTCTTATAAAATCCAAATGCGTAAATTACGATCATCGCCATTTTGATGGCATTGTAGGTCGACGCAAAAATCATAAAAAAATAGGTTTTCGAACATTTAAACTCCACATTATTGGGCATGATTAACGTGTCCTTTTATTACGTAAAGAAATCATTCGTAATTTAACTTATATTAGTAGTGGTGATGATACATTTTGAAATCTAAAGTCGAAGTTTCGCGCCAATCGTGCTTGTTTACATTTTTAATTCCACATTATATCATATATTCACGAATAGATTATATAACAACTGACACAAATATCATTTCAAATATTATAAATAACATGACAATGCCCAGATCTTATCGTAATTTGCAATAATAGGAACAATAACACGGAATATTCATAACCACTAGGTACTAAATTCACTTTCGAAATTGACGTCCATTTCTTTTTTTTTTTAATTTTGTGATGTGGAAATACGATTATTTCAATCGATTATTTTCTTGTATATCAATCAACTCGAATAATTAAATTAAGGAATATCAGAAATTGATAGATGAAAATAAAAATTAATTTTGTAATAAGTGTGAAATACTATAAATATTGATTATAATATATTTTACGCCACTAAAACCGATTAAAAAACAAACAGTACAAACTGATCTATGGCTAAATTCGCGCCAATTTTATTTTCAGATAAAAAATTAAAAAAGGAATGCGCTCGCTGTTCAAATTTATATTAAAATGTTTATTTGCTATTTTATTAATAATTTGGTTTTGTACCTAATATTTGAATGTGAATTGCAAATAGAAATAAATAAGGTTGAATATAGAACGCGCCAATTATGATCTTGGCAAGCACATTAAAAAAATCAGCTAAGATAAATTACATTTGTTCGACAAAATTGTTTGGTTGGTTTGGTTATTTGAAAAGCGTATTCATTCTTTCCTAAAACATGGCTCGTAGGCCAAAGTATTCTTGGAGTGGAAGCCTTGGGGTAAAAGAACCCGGGTTTTTCTTGATGTCGTGTACCGGGGTTTTTTTTTGGGTGGGAAATCGTCAAATAACTTCCCCCGCACTGGGCAAAACGGGGGGGAGTGTCAGACTAGTACGACTAAAACTCACCCATGCTCCTTCTATTGCATAACCCTGACACTCCCCCCCCGCTTCGTCTAGAGCGGGGGAAGTGAGGCGCTCCTCAAACCAAGCCAGCTACCGCGGGACACGCTACAGGTATCGGGCGTCGGGCGTCGGGTGTCTATATCAATATTTTAGGGCCCCGATGTGTGCGGAGTCCCTGTCCGTCTAAAACAAGGTTCTACTGCGGAGGCATGGCTTTCTAGGTGCGGTTCGGTATGGTTGTGCCGGCTGGGGTGCCTGACTAGTTACCTACAGAATTAGCATGACCTCCTACAAAAATGGCCGCCATTTTCATTCATCGTCATTCAAGAAAACAGCCAAAATTTTAAGATTGAACCTAATGTTTTAGAAATAAAGTCGAAAATCTATCAAAGAAATCTGACAGATTGTAGTAGCTGATGTGCAGGCGTCTGTACCTCAAATCTTGGCGCATAAGAAAATAATTATAGCATAACAAAAAAGCACGTGACAAAATGTTGTTGTCTTTCTTTTCTTATCGATATCATAGATTTGAACAACTATAATATCAATAGTAGAATAATATGCAATCTCCATAGGTAAATTCCTCAATGGTCCCAAAACTTTTTTTTAAAGTTTACTCCATTTCGATTATCGATTAGGTTGAATGCAACTTTTTAATAGTAATGATGAAACTTAGATTTACGGTCAGCACTAAGAAATGTCATGTTGCAACACAGTTTTCAGTATTTTTTTGTCGAGATTTGTATCGTGTTTTATTTTGAATTTATATGTAAAATGACAAAAATAAGAATGCAGATGGAATGTCACTGTTTTTATTTTGGATTTCCGATTTTATTATCAAAGGGTTGTCTTGTGTATGTGCATTATTTCCAGCGTTTTTAAAGTACCTAATTTTTGGAAGGGTGTAATAATATGTATTTTACACACATTTTACAATAGATTGATGCCGTTTTATCGACCTTATGAGGTTTTTGGAAATATAAACCTCAAACTTATCATATGATACAGCCCCGGTGACTTATTTTTAATAACAAAATTGAATGCTATAAATTGATGAAAAATCTTGAATTTCATGACAATTCGCGTCACCCCACCGATTCAGCTGATGTGTCATGTGTCAAAATCCTGTCGTGCAGAGTGGTTAAAGGATCTTGGTTGGATTCCCTCCACAGGATCTTTTGTAAGTGTTGGTCTTCTTCATGGACAAGGATCATGCGGTACATCTTCTCACAATCTGCAGTAAAGACGTATTTGTATAACCTCCATCCTAACAATAATGTCAATAGATCTTGATGAAGCTTAGGGCCACACTCCATCAAGTCATTCAGGCTGTAACCTGTGTCAGTTTTCTGGGAGGCGTTGAAAACCACCCTCAATTTTGTTGTCACTGAGTCCTGTTTAAAGACTCCATGATGTGGTAAGTAGCAAGCCGTATTGCAGCCCGGATTGCTCTCCTTCATATGTCCCATTTCCAGGTACTCTTGCATAAATTTGGTGTAGCTATCTGATAATTTGTCATTCCTGCCTTCATTCCATTCCTTTCTAATTGCATAAACTGTGCTACAGCTCGTGGCTTTGACTTGCCCAACAGCTGATTATGAAATTAGGCTTCATTGGCAAACGAACTGCATATCTGCCATCACATAATCGCTTGGTTGTTGTAGTGTAGGGGTCCTCACAGTATCGTTCCTCTGACGTCATAGAATTGCATGAATCTCCGTTGATGTCTTCCACTTCCCAGTATTTTGACAAGTCGTTAACTTCATTAACTACGACGTTGCAATTAAATGTTTTGGTGACATTGCCTGACAATATCCAACCCAACCGTGTTTGTTGAGTCATGGGTTCATTAACTTTCCCTTTGACTAGGCCATTCATGAGTATTTTGGAAAATACGTGTGCATCCAGAAGTATGTCAATGAGCCTAGATAAGTTGTAATCTGGGTCGGCTAGTGTGATGTCTGTCACATGAGCCCAAGGTTTCTTTGCAAATGTAACGTTAGGTAGATTGTTTACTACCCGTGTCATGATTAACGCTTCCGTTGCAAACTGGAAATCGTTATATAAGGACTTGCAGGATAGACGGACCTTTCCTTTACTCCTGTTGGATAAAGTACCGATGCCGCTTATGTTTGCACTCAGCTGTTGACGCTTTATGCCTAATCTTTGTATTGCATTCTCCGTTATCAAAGTAATTTGTGAGCCTTGGTCAACTAGAGCCCTTAATGTAATGCAATCACATCCAGCTGTGGCTACTTGCAATAACGCTGTTGGTAATAATATTTCATCATCATTATTTGATGCGAAGTTGTTTTGCAGATTTTTATTTGACCTCGTTAAAGCCAATAACGGCGTTTGCACTGACTTTGCAATATCGCTGTGCAGAAGTGTGTTATGTTGTTCGTTGCACTCTCTGCATCTTTTCTGTGACGCACAGTAACCCTTATTATGCACATATAAGCAATTCTTGCATATTTTATTATTTTCTATAAATGCCATTTTTTCCGGATTCAACATGTTAGCGAATTTAGTACATTGGAATAGTGCATGATTCATATTGCACAATGGACAACCAATCTTGCTGAATTGTCCAGCGTTTGCGAATGGAAGTTGTGAGAGAAGTTCGCTGAACTTTATTGGGTTGTGACTTGGATTTTTTTCCGAACGGATGTGGCGTCTGAAAATGTGGTTTTGATGCAGTTTTATCACAGTTTTCTGGCCTTTTCCAGTGCAATGGTTCTAATGCCATAAACTTATTTTCGACAAAATCCATCAACTGATTGTATGTTGGTATCGCGCGCGGGTCCGACCTGGACTGCATGTATTCCGAATAAGTTTCTGAGTCTAATTTTTCACACAACACGTAAACTAGAATCGGGTCCCATGAGCTTGTATCAATGCCCAAGTTGTGTATCGCGTTTATTGTTTCATTGGTGGTGTCATATAACCGCTTGAGCTCGAACGCAGATTGTTTTTGCAAGTTAGGTTAACGCATAAATACCTGGAAATTTCTTGTGAATAGCAGAAACTTATTATTATATCTATGGTTCAAAATTTCCCAACACGTGTCATAATTTTCAGGTGCTATGTGTAAATGCTGCACGAGCTTTTCCGCTTCACCGCGAAGTCTACCCTTTAAATGCTGCATTTTCTGAGTTTTTGCGATCGCTGGATTGTTGTGAATTGCTTCTACGTAGAGATCCATAAAAGTAGGCCATGAAGTATAGTTGCCGTTAAAGATAGGTATATCAATTTTAGGTAATGTTTGCTGTTGGTGTACGGAAGCGTTCAATTTAGTGTTTAACGCCCGTTTCATATTTATAAATGCATCTTCGTAACGACAAAACTCTTCATAATAATCTCGTGAATTCCCCTCTAATAAGCCATCAATTTGTAAATGTAATTTGTCAATCGCAGTCCACCGGAACTCTACAGTCTTAAGCATATCCTCAATTTCCCATTTTTCCTTAACCTTGTCCAGGCTTTGATTTACTAACCTAGTGAATGCACGGAAGTTAGCTTGTTGCAACTGCTGTAACTCGAGTAGCTTGTCCTCTGCTCCTACAGATGTCTCGAACAGGGTTTTGTCAAACTCAATATTTAGCTTACTATGGCCGGCGTTACTGGGTCCAGCAAGAGTCTTCATCTCGAACGCTGCGATCACCTGACGCGTTCCATGGTATCAGCCTTTAATAACCTCGAAAATGTTACCTGTGAAATATTGATGATCTTTCTCCGCTACTGCACTCATCTCTCGGTTCTTCTCTTCACATTCCGCCCATAGTGCATCTAACCTCTCAAGTCTTTTAAGAATGTAATCGGTGGTTTTTCTGCTCGTTGAATCCTTCTTAAAATTAGAATGGATTCTCTTCACCTCCTCGAGGATCTCCGCTTGACGCATGTTTAAACCCTCCATTGTAAAGTCGTAAGATAAAAAATGAACGATCTTACTTGAAATTCAGGAACTCTCCCTGTATGCAAATGTAATGCAGTGTGACGCTCTGGAACCTGCGCTCTTGACCGCTGCTACCTCCCCGAATGCTCCTGCACAGCAACACACGAGGCACGGTATGACACGACGTATGTACTTGGAATAGTTACGAAGGACCAAAAAACTATGTAGGGTGTATCCCTAACATAAGTAATGTCATGCAGATGTAAATGTCAAAGTTAAACTTAAATGCAGAAAATGTCAGTGAATGCAAATGAAAATGCAAGTTGTCCGACTCAAACCACGTCTAATTGAACACTAAAACTTGTAATGTACATAATATGCATAGAACAAATGCAATATGGCAGTGTCAATGCACTGTCAAATGTAGGTTGCGTCCAAAGTGCAAATACGCGAGCCTACTGCTGGCTAACTAATTGTAATAAATATACATATTTTTCGTACCACTTGCTCAAAAAAGTGACATTCTATGCCACAAAAAGCGAACATAACAATAGTCATTTTTAATCTGTCAAAAACAGGGAAAGAAAATTGTACTGAATTTCATTCATCCCCTAGGGAGAGAATGTGATTTAAAATTGGAATACTTAATACTGAACTACATCTGTGTTTACACCATTGAATTTGTCGGTATATAAAGCATTAAGTATCTTTTTTTAAAAAGGAACACGCAATTAATATGCAGTCATGATTATTAAATAAAATTACCAAAACCGACGAGGTCGTATGAGCTTGATGCCTTTGCTTTTCCGACAAAACATATTAGTCTAGGAATTTGCCGCGATTTTGTTTTCTTCAAATACATAAACGTTAAGTTTATTTTTATAAATAAGTTAATGTTCTAAAAATACATTGTTAAATCAAAGCGACAGTGACAGTGTATTGTCGGATTCCATCAGTGCAAATGCTGCCGCAATCATACTCATCAATAATAAATGTACCAAACAAAAGTGTAGCTCTCTCTATAAATAATTGGACCAATGTTCGAATCTTAACTTTTACTTTTAATGTCATTATCTTTAATAAATGCTTATCTCATATTATTACTGTGTTATTTTTTTCGCAAATGGTACGATGAGTAGAGTATTTTCCTCGGTGATAAAGCTGTCTTAGTCTTGGGTAAACTTAAATCTCTCGCTACACTCAGGACTCGTCTTAAATCCCTCGCTTCGGTCGTGATTTAAGTTTTTAACACCCTCGCTACGCTCGGGAGTAAACCTCGGGTCCTTCGTTACACTCACGATTTAAATCGTCACCCGCGACAGAAGACACTGCTTTATCCCCTTGGTTAATAATCTACTATTTCGTACCACTTGCTCAAAAAAGTGACATTCTATGCCACAAAAAGCGAACATAACAATAGTCATTTTTAATCTGTCAAAAACAGGGAGAGAAAGTTGTACTGAATTTCATTCATCCCCTAGGGAGAGAATGTGATTTAAAATTGGAATACTTATCTAATACTGAATTACATCTGTGTTTACACCATTGAGTTTGTAGTTATATAAAGCATTAAGCATCTTTTTTAAAAAGGAACACGCAATTAATATGCAGTTATGATTATTAAATAAAATTACCAAAACCGACGAGGTCGTATGAGCTTGATGCCTTTCCTTTTCCGACAAAACATTTTAGTCTAGGAATTTGCCGCGATTTTGTTTTCTTCAAATACATAAACGTTAAGTTTATTTTTATAAATAAGTTAATGTTCTAAAATACATTGTTAAATCAAAGCGACAGTGACAGTGTATTGTCGGATTCCATCAGTGCAAATGCTGCCGCAATCATACTCATCAACAATAAATGTACCAAACAAAAGTGTAGCTCTCTTTATAAATAATTGGACCAATGTTCGAATCTTAACTTTTACTTTTAATGTCATTATCTTTAATAAATGCTTATTTCATATTATTACTGTGTTATTTTTTTCGCAAATGGTACGAAAAGCAGAGTATTTTCCTCAGTGATAAAGCTGTCTTAGTCTTGGGTAAACTTAAATCTCTCGCTACACTCAGGACTTGTCTTAAATCCCTCGCTTCGCTCATGATTTAAGTTTTTAACACCCTCGCTACGCTCGGGAGTAAACCTCGAGTCCTTCGTTACACTCGCGATTTAAAACGTCACCCGCGACAGAAGACACTGCTTTATCCCCTTGGTTAATAATCTACTAATCTTTTTCGGGCTGGATAGTTATTTCATCAATCGATGTTGGTAACTGACTGCCAAAGAACCAGGTAAACTCATATTTATCGATGTTGGTAACTGACTTCCAAAGAACCAGGTAAACTCATGATGGATGGAAACTCATCATGGATTTTGCGTCAATATTCTTTTCTTTACAAAAGTTACCGGTACAAAAAGTTTTTAAATTAAATTATTAACTTACAAATCGTGTACAAAAACACAAAAAAACCAAACATAAAGTGACAATACAGTGCTGAGACTATTATCTTGTTCAAAAACTTAGTGAATCTCAAATAAACTGCTTATTGACAAAGTGCAGTAGGATCCGCTGAAAACTGCCGTGAATGGAGTGTGGACCCAAAACTGTGAGTTAACCACACTATAAAAGGCTACAGCTAGAACGAAGATGCGCTTTCCTGCAGTTGGTGTTTCTCAAAACTTAGATAAATGAACACAATCTAAATAAAACCTGAGTTGTGATACCGTTACCATACAAAATACAAACTACCGCCATCTATTATCAACAGCAAGTAGTAAAATTTCATCTGCTTTACCGACGAAGAAATCACTAATTGTTGCCAGTACTTATCGTAATATCGGTTTATGTAATTCAATAGCAAAACATACTGTTTTTAATCTGTGACTATACCGCATCTGTGGGTTGAATCGATTAATCGAACCGAAAAACAATAACAGAGCTTACACGAATCTCCTTTGTCATGGAAAACATAACTATAAGAAGCAAAATCAGAAGAAATAAATCTGAAGGCAATCTTTCTATAATAACCATGGATCGCACACTCCTAAGCTCAACTTTATCCGAAGTATCTGATACGGAGGTGCTGGATCTGTCGACGAAAAGTATGCCTACAAGCGGACTTAGCCTGGATGACTTTCGTCAGTTAAACCAGCAGGTTAAAGAGCTTTCTTTGGAACTCACTGCGGCTCACGAAGAAATTGCAAATCTAAATCAAGAATGCAACAGTCTTAAGAAGGAAGTAGAGGCTAACAACAAGCAAATTCATCTTCTGAAGAAAGTATCAAGTGGATCCTTGACAATAAACCCAGTGTTCACACCACAAAACAAGGTATCATCGCCTTTATTAAAGAAAATGACGAACGTGAATATACGCTTATCCCGAGGTCAAGCTAATCACTCTGCTAGATTAAATCACACTGAAACACCGAAAACTCATACTAATAGAAATCCGCAACGGTTAATCAGCCAAATTTCGGATAAAATCAACGCAGACATATTGACAAATCACTGCAACACAACTGAATATCATATGAAGAATTTACCTGGCCCATCAACCTGGACTTTGCCTACTATAAGTGGATGCGACGATGAACAAAAACCAGTGGAACCCAAAACCATAAATGAAGAGACCAATAAGGAATACAATACCATTAAAAAAAGAAAAATGATTTACATCATTGGTGATGAACAAGCTCAAAATCTTGCTCTAGAAATGCTTGAAAGTAGGCAAGGTAAATGGAATGACGATTATGGCATCTTCGGAATGATAAAATCATCTGCCACAAGCTGCGAGATACTAAAAACGTGTGAAAATATGTCTAAAATTGTTACAAACAAAGACATTGTAATATTGTGTTTTGGTGTATGTGATAAGAATGTTTACAAATATATGTCGAATTTAAGTAATATATTATACATATTTAGAAAGCAAAGGGTTCTTTTAACAAATGTACAATACAACCCATATCTCAATGAGTACATGCTTAATAGGCAGTTGTATCTGATTGTGAAAAATTATATTAACTGTAAATTAATCAAACTGAACAATAAAAATATGTTTCTGAATAAAAGTAATGATTTTACGAGTATACTAAGTTCAAGATTTAATTTAGAAATAGATTCTATTACATATAATGAAACATTCTTGACATTTTCTAATAAAACAAAATACCTATTAAAACCGAGTGTTTGCACTGGAAATAAGCGGTCCATATCCCAAATGCCAGACAAAAATAAGAAGGGTACCATTCCATACTATTTTAAACCAAAAAACCATTCAAAACCCAATGATAGCCCGCAAATATCATATAAAAAAGGAACTATCCCATTTTTATTTAATAAAATTAATATTTCTAATCAGTTACACATAAAAGAACCTCACATTAAATCAAATGCAGCGTTTTTTCGTACCTCACAGTAAATCCAGTCTTATACTGTTTCATCAGAATATTGCAGGCGTTTTAAATAAAATAGACGAACTGACGATGGCACTTAGGGAATTCGCATTGCAAACAAAGGAAATTGATATAGTTTGTCTGAGTGAGTCATTCATAAAAAACAAATCAGAATCACTTCTTAAGATTCCTGGTTACAAACTCGCTGCTTCATACAGTCGAGATACTAAACGAGGCGGGACATGCATACTCATAAAGAACGAGATGACTTGCATTAAATTAGATAAGCTTCTAAATGACATTGCATGTAATTTTAATTTTGAATGTACTGGAATAGAATTGACAATCAATCAAATCATCATTATTTGTATTTATAGGACGCCAAATAGCAATCCTAAAGTTTTTTTAGAAAAATTAGAAACATTATTAATTAGAGTAACAAAGAAATCTAAGAAGGTTATTATTTGTGGTGATTGGAATTTAGACACAATAAAACCAAATAAAAGTTGCCAAGAACTTTTTGGGCTGTTGAAAAATTTCAATATTCAATTGCATATAAAAACACCAACACGAAAACAGTCGTGCTTGGATTTATTTGCAAGCAATATCAAACAAGCCAAAGGTGAAGTACATCACCTGGCACTCTCTGATCATGAGACAGGGCAGACCCTGACAGTAGCGATTAATAAACCTAAAACAATAACAAGCTGGTTTGAGTACAAAAGAGACTATCATGAAGAAAACATACAACAGTTTTGTGACTGCATTTCTGCGATTTCTTTCTCTGACATGTACCTTAAGGACAACATAGAAGATGCATTTCAAACATTTTATGATACATTCCAACTGTTTTATAAACTTTGTTTTCCTATACAAAAGATAAAAAAGTCAAACGGGAAACATAATACCCTGTGGTTGACGAAAGGTTTAAAAAAGTCATGTATACGGAAACGTTATTTACATTTAAAAACTATACATAATAAAACTAACAAAAATAGGTTAACAAAAACGTATAGAAAGTATTGTATCATACTTAAACGTTGCATTAACAAGTCTCAACAAATACACAACAAAAGGTACATACAGAAAATGGAGAACAAGTGCAAAGCTACATGGAATATTATTAATAAAAAAATTGGTGACACACAGAACAGTAATGACATAAAACAAATAATATTAGAATCCAACATCATCACTGACCCACAAAGAATCTGTGACATGTTTAACGAACACTATATACAATTGACAAATAAAAATGAATTTATATATAATACTGACGCTATAAATAGAACCATTGACATCGATCACAATAGTACAATATTTCTAAATCCTACTGATCCAATAGAAGTGTTCAGGGTAATCCAAAACCTAAAAAATACCACGGCGGTTGGTTTAGACGAGATAAGTACAAAAATTATAAAAGCAAGCGCTAAGTACATATGCAAACCGTTGAGCTACTTAATTAACATGTCATTTTCAGAGGGTATATTCCCAAGCACGCTAAAGAGCTCAATAGTCAAACCAATATTTAAGAGTGGGGATAAAGCTGAAATGACAAATTATAGACCTATAACCTTAATTCCGATAATTTCGAAAATATTTGAAAAAACAATGTTAAAAAGGCTTCATGACTACTTGGAAAAGTATAACCTGCTGAGTCGGGAGCAATTCGGATTCAGAAAAAATAGCACTACCGCGTTAGCGTGTTTTAATTTAATAAAAATAATAACTGAGGCAATGAATGACAACATACCGGTAGTCGCAGTTTTTTTAGACATGAGCAAAGCCTTTGATTTCGTTGATCATAAATTATTACTAAGCAAATTAGATAAATATGGCATAAGGGGCCAAGCAAATGACTGGTTTAAATCGTACTTAAGTAATAGGCGGCAATGTGTGAAAATATCAAAAATCATCGATGGAAACAAAGTAGAATATACATCTAATTTTAAAACCAACGCAGTAGGAGTACCCCAAGGAAGCGTAGTGGCAGCGCCTTTATTTCTGATATACATAAATGACCTCCCCAATGCAACATCCCACGAAACAGTCTTATTTGCTGACGATACGACATTAATAATAAAATGTAAAGATAAAAATAAATTAGAACAGGAAATTAATAAAGCAATGAATGACATAGTAACTTGGCTCAATAATAACAATTTAAAAATCAATTTAAATAAAACAAAATTAATTCATTTTAAAACTTATCAATCTAACTTGCAAAATCTTAATATAAAATATGAAGACAGTATCATAGAACAGGTAGTAGACACAAAATTTTTAGGCATTATAGTGGATCAGAACTGTAACTGGAAATCACACATCAATTACGTTTGTGATAAATTAGATAAATTCGTATATGCAATAAAACGACTAAGAACAACAGTATCCATAGACGCAGCAGTTACTGTATACCACGGATACGTATCGTCTGTGCTATCATATGGTCTAATACTATGGGGAAATTCAGTTGAAATTTTAATGGCATTCAGGGTACAAAAAAAGTGTGTTAGGACAATAGCTGGCGTCTGGTTTTTGGACAGCTGTAAGCCCTTATTCAAAAAACTAAAAATTTTACCGTTGCCTTGCATGTATATCAAGGAACTATGTATGCTGGTAAAGCAATATCCGCACTACTTTCAAGCGCAATCAGAAGTAAGCAAAAAAAAGGCTGCTGCTAGGACCATGTATAAATATGAACTAAATGTACCTCAATGTAGACTACAAATATTTAGGAGAAATGTATACATAAATGCCATTCAGGTATATAACAAGTTGCCTAATTCATTCAAGGAACTCCCCATCCCCATGTTCAAGAAAAAGCTGACAAATTGGTTAATAGATAATTGCTTTTATGACATGAGGGAATATATGGAATATTGTAAAAATTTAAGAACGACATAACCTAATTAATTTTGACATTGTAACTTTAACCTAATTTAAAATACTATTAAATCATGTTGGACCTATTTATTATAAATCTGAACTAATTGTACCTATCTAAACTTAAGATTGACATTGTCATTTAATATTTTGTACACCATATTTATGGTAGAATGTTTTAGGACTTAACGCAAATGAACATCATACTATGTAAAACTACATTCTTACAAATAAATTTCTGATTTCTGATTTCTGATTTCTGATGCTTATAAAAATCGTAACCTAACAAATAAAAGGAAAAAAAAATAGATACATACTGTAATCTTGCAGTAGGTGCGTCTTCTGGTATTATTTTGCGATACTTTGGGGGCAAAGCCGTAAATCGTCTATAACACTCACTGTGATACAGCTGAAAATTGTTTTTTAGTTTTTCGAACACTCAATATAGCACTACAATTAACAAGATTTTCTTCACTGTTCGATTTTAAATTAGAAGCAGATTTTGTTTTTTTGCAAAAAACGCAAAAAGGCGTTACATTCGACATTTTGATCGATTTTTCACAGATGCAACAATGTTTCCAGAATATTCTTTTCGTCAGACAACGTTTGCTCGTCTATTCTAAACGTATAATAGTCCCCTTCTTTTCTACTTCTAAAAACATGGTCGATGCCCTCAACAAAATGGTCTTCATACCCCGAGCATGCGCACAACTAACCTCCAAGCATACCTTAATACTGTTTATGCTATGCTAGCGTGTGTTGTTTAAATCTTTAAAAATAACAAGAATAATTATAGAGGCGTCATTTCCTCCCACACGAAAATTTGTGAGCTGATTTTAAATATAATACTGTGATAAATAAAAAAAATCAGCTAGCAATAAGTCGAGGGAAACCTGGTCAGCAGCCTTTAAATAGTCAGTAAATGCTTCTGGCTAACTTCTACGTAACGACCTTCAAAGTATCAGCTGACGATTTTTCCACCGAGATACAGCCAGCTGACGTATATATTTATCAATAGTTACATATAAGCTATCATCTGGTAAATTTTTAGCCGAGAGGATATCACTGAAAGTGAACATTTTTTTTCCCATGATCTAGCCATCAGCTGACGTACATTATACAATGCACTATGTTATAGCCAGCTGACTTTTTTTTTTGTTGAGGTATTGGGTTAGCTATAACTTGATAAAGTTTTAGCCGAGAGGAAATGAGTGAATTAATTTTTTTTTTCTTCAAGCGTGGGAGGTTACAACCCCCAACGAGCCTCAGCTGACATTCACGAGGCTTTATAGTTCGATTTTCTGATGCGTTTTACTAATTATCACTTGAGAGGAACTTGGTCATATAAATCTGCTACTGGCTCTCGGACTATTAACTTCATTTGCAATTTATTTGTATTATAGACCTTCTGTCATCGGATAGCAGAAACAGGCAATAAATTAAAAATGACAAAATTCACATTTTAAGTAAGATCAAAAATATTTATTTAAAAATAGCACAAAACCTTTAAGCAATAAAGTTCTAAATAAAATGTTGACAATTGGTGCTTAATCTAATTTTAAACTAGAGTGTCTTTGGTGTATCATATTTCAACGATTAGTGCAGAGTCAATATGGAAAGACATGGAGTTGCAGACGTTATTTTATTTATCGCGTTCTCATTTTATTTTCCACAAGGTTCTATATTGGGCCCTTTCCTCTTTTTAGTATATATTAATGATCTACCCCATTTATTTGAAAACTTCTTTAATATTTAAGGTAAATAGACGTAAGGTAAGAGGCGTTATTTAGGAATCTTGACAACCTAAATAACGCCCTATTGCAGGTCCATAATTGCTTTACTGTTAATAACATAGTATTGAATGGAATAAAACAACAAAATGCATAAGAGAGAATACCAAACGTCAAAAGTAGTGAATGTGACATAGTATTAAATCAAGAGAAACTAGAATTTGTCAATAAAACTGTTTTCTTAGACATCACACTCGACTTTTCCTGACTTAATGAAATATAGTAAAGTAGTACCAATTTTCAAATCGGGTTGCAAGAGCGATACCTCTAACTATAGACCTATATCTGTGCTGCCAGCATTAAGTAAAATCTATGAAAAAATCAAGCTGGACCAGATGTTGTCTCACTTTAACTTAAACGGGATTCTGCATAGTCAACAGTTTGGCTTCACGAAGGGCATGTCGACAATGGACGCGGGAGTAAAACTCATCAGTCACATTTTGGAATCCTGTTAGCAGTCCCAGGATGCCATTGGCATTTTCTGTGATCTCTTAAAAGCGTTCGACTGCGTCGACCACAACACACTGCTCTGTAAATTACACCACTACGGAATTCGTGGACGAGCTGCTGATCTTGTTTTATCATATTTATCAAACAGGCAGCAAAAAGTAAATGTTAATGGGGCGACGTCCGCTGGGTCTCTAGTTAAGATGGGCGTGCCCCAAGGTTCTATTCTCAGTCCCTTCCTGTTTCTTGTTTATATAAATGATCTTCCTTTTATGATGGCCAAGCTCTCGGATATAATTTTATTTACTGACGACACTTCTTTAATTTTTAAAATAAATAGAAAAAATCCGGATGTCGTTCATGTTAACAAAAGTCTAACCGTTTTATCGAAATGGTTCGCAGCTAATAATCTCTTACTGAATGCGAACAAAACCAAATGTCTAAAGTTTGCCTTACCAAATGTGAACCACAAAGAGATCTAAATTTAAATCTTGACAGCAAAAATCTTGATGTTATAGCGAAATGTATTTTTGGGGATGACTATCGATTCAAAACTGCAATGGGGCGCGCACATAAGAACTCTTTCGGGTAGGCTCAGCTCAGTTGCTTATGCAGTAAGGAAAATAAGGCAGTTAACTGATGTAGACACAGCTAGGTTAGTTTATTATGCTTACTTTCACAGTATTATGTGCTATGGCGTTCTGCTATGGGGATCAGCAGCAGACGTCGATTTAGTTTTCATATTACAAAAAAGGGCAGTCCACGCGATCTATAAAATGGGTCCTCGCGAGTCCCTCAGAGAAAAATTTAAAGAGATCGATATACTGTCTCTACCTTCACTTTATATCTTAGAATGTTTATTGTATGTCCGTAAAAATCGGGGGCTTTTCAGAATTAGGAGCGACTACCATAATATTAATACACGCAGTAAACACGAAATTGTAATTCCCAAATTTAGATTAACTAAAACTAGCAAGTCATTTCTAATAAACAGTATAATACGCTTTTACGCCAAAATCAGTTATAGAACTGACAGATGGAAAGTTTAAAAACTACATAAAACGTGTCCTTATTAAAAAAGCATATTACAAAATCAAGGACTACGTTGAAGATAAAGAAGTTTGGCTATAGTTCCTTCTGCGCATGCGGCTTCCCTGGTAGCTATAATCAGCACAAATTTGTGGATGTCTCTAACTATTCTCAATCTTATTATTTTTTGTGATCTCTTTTAATCATTTTTTTGCAATAGTTGTCAAATCACATATTTATATCACCCTTGTTCTGAATAGTTACAGTACTGATAGCAACATCTGTGTGACTCGTCTCATTGGAATTATTTCGTTTATTTTTTTTTATTCTTGTATAGATTCTCTTCTACAAATTTGTTATGAATGAGTGGACATGGTAGGCCTTGTAGATTCTTAGACCCTTGTTAACTTTGGTTATTTATTATTTTATTTTACTTTCTGTAAAGTAAGCATTGACTTATTGTCGGGCCTTCGCTGTCCTCTCATACTTAAGTACTAACGCTGTAACAACAACATTGTAAAACCAAATGATTTTAAAAGAGTAACCATGGAGTTTCTTGCCGGTTCTTCTCCATAGGAAACGACCAACCCGAACCGCGCATCTTTTCTCGACGTTTTATAAGTGCCCATGTAGGCCTATGTGAAATAAAAATATTTTGATTTTGATTGATTTTGATTTTGACTCGAGGCTACAATGGGGTCCTACTCCTCATTTAACATCTCTTGCAGGACGGTTGAGTTCAGCAGCATATGCCGTAAGAAAAATCCGTCAATTTACTGATGTAGATACCGCGCGACTAGTCTATTTTAGTTATTTTCATAATATAATGTCATACGGTACTTTACTTTGGGGACGGGCTGCAGACATTGAGTCTATATTTATTCTGCAGAAAAGAGCCATCAAAGCCATGTATAATCTACGTAGGCGCGATTCTCTAAGAGAACTATTTAAAAAAAGGGATGTGTGTACTTATGTACACGCGTTAGAAGTTATACTTCTTTGGTGTAAAGAAAAATACTTTGGTAACCCATCGATTTCCAAACCTTGGTGAGAGTTGCTTAACCAGGCTCCGTGTACTTAATCCATCCATTTCCAAACTTCGGCAAGGGTTGCTTAACCTGGCCCCCTGTGGTAACCCATCCATTTCCAAACCTTGGCAAGGGTTGCTTAACCTGGCCTCCTGTGGTAGCCCATCCATTTCCAAACCTTGGCAAGGGTTGCTTAACCTAGCCCCCTGTGGTAACCCATCCATTTCCAAACCTTGGCAAGGGTTGCTTAACCTGGCCCCCTGTGGTAACCCATCCATTTCCAAACCTCGGCAAGAATTGCTTAACCTGGCCCCCTGTGGTAACCCATCCATTTCCAAACCTTGGCAAGGGTTGCTTAACCTGGCCCCCTGTGGTAACCCATCCATTTCCAAACCTTGGTGAGGGTTGCTTAACCTGGCCCACTGTGGTAACCCATCCATTTCCAAACCTCGGCAAGGGTTGCTTAACCTGCCCCCGTGTGGTAACCCATCCATTTCCAAACCTTGGTGAGGTTGCTTAACCTGGCCCACTGTGGTAACCCATCCATTTCCAAACCTCGGCTATGCAATAGCTTAATAAAAACACCAAAAGAATATTTATTTATTTTGAAACACGTATTCTAAATATAAAAATTCTAGAATATACAACATGAACATAGTTACTAGAACACCTATAACTAACTTCACGATGTCGCTGTGCGCGCGCAAATCACTCTCATCATTTTTCTCCATCGCGCCAAAAGAAGTATAACTTCAAAAATAACATAATGACAGTACTTTGTCAATACATCTATGAAAACATGATGTTTTCATAGATGTATGTATATAATACGTTAGGAAAAATCTGCATCTATTTAGTAAAAGAAGTGATGAGTAATGTACTTAGTTTAATGAACAGATTTACGAAATTCTTGGTTGACGGCTTCGTTAAGCGTTGGTTCACAAAAATATTTTAAATAATAACAAATTTTGCAGTATAGTATATTCCTATGAAAATCATGAGTGTCAGCCAACGTCCAAAACACACTTGTTTCTTTATACCTGACTGCCTCATAGAAGGGTAACCTTTTTTGAGCATATGTATATAAGTACTATAAAAAATACATTTTCGCAAATAGTTTTACTGTTCAGCCTTTAAAAAAAAAAAAATCTTCTCTTTCCTTTGCAACAATAAATTAATATCCATTCTGCACATCGAAATGCATCAGTAGGAAATCTACAAAAAATATATAGCCGTTCTACTCCACTCCATTCACTATTCCAAATCAGTCGACATTGGACCAATTTTGCACGTATTGTGGTGCGAAACATTTGGGGAACAAACCGAACATTGTTAAAATGCTTTAGATTTCACATTTAATGTTACTTTTACTGTGGAAATAAGCACTTATGAGCATATAATTCCCAAAAGAAAGATATTCCTTGTGAAATCTGAATATTGCGGTGGTTATTTTTACAGTTCTTGAACGCGCACTGCACCATTTTTACGTGTTAGTGTTGACCAGGATTGGGACTTACTAGGTTTATTTAAACCTATTAAACAAAAGTTGTGCTTCTATTTAGAATCACAACTTTTGTTGTGCCCTCTTTGGCAGGCCGTTTTTGAAGCATTGATCGGAAATCCAGTACATTTTTGATCGAAGATACGTACGTAATAATTATAACTATTACAGCAAATTCAATACAATAATAAAGCATCCAAAATCACCTCCACATGAAGCACTCCTCAATGTTCAATAGCACTGTCTTGCCAGATGGTATACATGTCGAGATCTTATATTATACCCAGACTTGGATATGAACTTTAATAACAGAACTTGATTTAACAGTCTGCTACAGCCAAGATTATCTCCTTACGAGAGACGTGTCCACCAGTTAATAGCACTGCAGTAAGCTGTCGTTCTGTAAAAGTATTCATTTGACAACGAAACATATTTTTGCGCGTGGTAATTATCATGGTTGTCCTACGCCCAGAGTTGGGTGAAGAAGTCTGACAGATTCTTACTGACGTAACCTACAAGATCCCCAGCCAGATATTGACTCACACAAATATTCGGGCCCCGTCACCCTCCGCGGCCATAGAACCCCTAGACGAGGCTTTAAGAGTGTCAAGAAACGTCAAACAGGATGGTTAACATTAAAAAAACGGGTTTTGACGTTTCTTTGCTCTGATGCAACTGCGGGCTCTCTTGCACGCGACAGTCGAACGTGATTGTGATGTGACACGCCATGCTTCAGCGTGATGCGAGGAAGCCGTTCGCATCACGCTGAAGCAAGGCGTGTTCGGTGGAGCGTCGTTATACTCCATTTAATTAGAAGTTTCTGTTTATAATTTCGTTCATATTTCGTCAAAATAATAATTGTAATCCTAAGTAAATTGTCACTTAACGTGGTTTAATTTCTCCTTGCCCGCCTACCCACGATTGCTCGGCAGTCATAATGAACCAAAAGAGATCAGATAATGACCATGTATGTGCCTTTATAAATATAAAACTTAATTTCGGCGAAATATTATAATTCCGAATAATCAACGTGTAACAGAATAAGTGTAAAACCTTAGATTATTAGAATTACATGATTAATTTATAAAACTAAAATGGGTAACACCTGTAATTTTATTTTATTTTAGCTAAACCACACCTAGGTATTTTGTTGTTTTTTATAAGCACACAGCTGATTAGGTAGTCGTCATATTGCAAACGTCGCACTAGATATGTACGTTGGTTAAATGTGACTATTATTGATAGTTATATAGCTAGTCAAATTATGATTCCATCTTTCCAACTCACTTTCACGGGCTTTTCTGCTCTACGCTATCAATTTCTCCTGTTTCGTAGTTGCGTTTACAAACCTTTACATTCACATACACAAGCCAGATCCAGAGCAATTATATCGAACCCGTGACAGTAAATCGCTCATTCACCGCGCCAACTATTACGTTAACTTTGGTCTGCAGATTTGAACAATTTTGTTTATTTCCATGACATTAGGTTTAATAGCAGTGCTATGTACATCAAGTACGGACGTGGTTTTGCTGCTTGATACGAATTTTATATTCGCGTTTTACGCGACAGCAGCCTTTGCCCGATTTTCGCCTCTTATACTGATTGTCAAAATTCCGGACTACCTGACTACTGTTAAAATCTACAAATAACTGCCGGCACCACAGGATTAACTTGCCGAGCAACAGAACGAGCCCTCTTTGAAATGTCACCTATTGGTAAACACTACTTAACCTTTAAGAATAAACCTTATTATTATACATTAGATACCTACTATTATATACTATTGGTTACTAAAATTCCCATAGTATCGCAGTTCTCACATAAACAATAGAAATAAATAAGAAACTATCGAATACAAGGAAGTAACTACTTATGCAGTCAGGCAGGTTTATAATTCCTATTGTTTTAATTCAGCTAAGCTAATGTCGTTACGTTGAAAAATAAATGGACACAATAACCCAGAGGGTTTTTCAGCAACCATATTATTCAGGATGAAAACTTGATACAATAAAGAAAGTGGCGATCATATTGTTAGTTTTTTAGTCAGTACAAGTCTGACACTCCCCGCCCCCCGCACCGCCCAGAGCAGGGGAAGTTATTTGATGAATTCCCACCACGAAAAAATACCTGTTATTATATATTTGTATATATAGTCTGTTTAAAGACCTTTACTTCAATTGTTGTTAATTTATGAATGAATCTATGGGATTGACATTAAATGTTTACAACAAAATTAAAATAAGGGATTTAATATAATGACCACCATAAAATGCTTTGATACCCTTAGTTATGTAACCAAAAATATCTACTTAACACCAGAAAAACAATGTCTAAAATTACAATAGTACCAGCTATTTTAGTCACGACTGCACTTTAAATTGTATTCGATCACCAAATGTAGTAAATGATCACCAAATCTAATCAAATTATAACCTCATTATGGTTAACACCACGACTCAAGAGTACCCCGACTCGGATAGGTTAGGTTAGAAGGCTAAGCCGGGAGCGTAGCAGAGCGGAGCTCCCGTTTTAGTCTTCTTAGTTTTTTCTTAAAACCATCCAGAAATAATAACGTTGGTTATAATTTTACTTAAAGTGCTGGTTTAATTTTGGTGATCATTTACTATTTTTGGGTTAACCACGATTTATTTGGAGTCATTTTTTCTAAAATAGGTTAGCAAAGTGTTAAAACTTTGGTTATAATTTTACATTAAAATGCCGGTTTCATTTTGGTGATCATTTACTATTTTTATCTGCTATGAGTTACGTGTTAGTTTATATCTGGTGGTAAGTTACACATAAGCCTTAAAATAATAAGATTAAATAATACAGTTTGCGAAGTTCTATGTTATAAGAATAAGCATTATTGAGATCTATTTATGATATAAACATCTATTCTTAATAAGGTCCATGGACACGTTTATTAAATTAAATTCCGGTTTTTTATATGTAACCAAAGCACCGTGAATGGCTTCCTGAAACGTCTGTATCTTGATCAAAGACGTATTATTGGTCAAAGCAATGTTCTTTAAATATTTATTACGGTTACTGATTAATCTTATTATTATTTATTTATTTTATTTATTCTTTCACGTGCGTCACTGACCTCGGGACGATCTAACATTGGCCTTTCATGCCTATATCGTAACACGACTGTAACTCGTGTTACAGTTTCACTAACAAAATGTTATTGTCGAATTCTGAATGGTTTAACTAAAGTTTAGTTTAGTTTATTGCATTAAGGTGGACACCTAATTTTGAGTTAAAGTAGTTCTTTAATTAAATACTTTAGTAAATAAGTGGACAGTAGTCTCTTACTGGAAATACGGCTACTTACTAAAAAATCTAAACCAAAGGCGAATTTCAGCAACAGGAGTAACGCGATCAGCGCATCTTAACCGCGTTTAACGTGAACTAGTCACTGGCTCGAATTCTCTGAAGGGCCTGGCCAAAAAACAGGCGTGTCTCATATGGCATTGTGTCCGACAGACATGATTTAGAAAATCGGGTTTAAGAGAAAAAAATACACATACGTATAAATAAAAATGATTGAACTCTACAGTAATCGAGCCATGTCGGTGCCGACGGCATTTTGGAGATTATACGGAATTTTTGTTACTTATTTCCATCCAAAGATACGTTAAAATGAAGAAGAAAAACAAATCTTTGTTGGCTTCTAACTTTTTAATGGCTTTTTTTTATTTTACTACAATATTACCGGACAGACATAATTAATAATTTGATTTAACGATATTATATCAAAAAATACAATGCACAGTGGAGTAAAATACAACCCGTGGGAAAAATATCGACACAACACTAACACTTCGTAAGTCCAGAAAGAATTAGACCAAGAAGTTATTATTGCAGTCATCAATGAGCCTTTCTCTATAGAGTTTTTTTCCAGTCCAACCAAATGCAGCAAAATGCTGTTATTGATTATTCTTAGCTGGATAATGAAAAGTGACTAGTGATTAATTTGTTTTAATTCTGCGATTGGACTGCCCTTTTCGAACCTTCTGTCGGTTATGATTTCTACGAGTATATTCGTTTGCTCTACATTGCTGTATCGTTTATTTTTCGAATAGAATCAGCAATGCCAAACTTAATTTAAACGTTAGAATATAAAATTTACATGTTAATTATGGATAGTGGAATTTATTTTCTAAATATGACGTACACATACACAATTATGTCATAGGTCAAAGTAAATTTAAAGTAAGAACAAAGATTTAAAAAGTTAGGCCGAAACCAAAACCGAAAAACACGTTTATCATGAGCATACATAACCTATGCGTTTTCGGGTAGAAAAAAGCGTGAAGACTGAGTAAGAACGCCACTTCCTACGATAGTTCTCGCATCAGTACTTTCACTAAATATTTATGCCTTGCGAGTGGGATGGTAGCATCACCTCTTTGGCATATCACCATTACAGGCAGTTTTGCTGCCTGTAATGATCTAATTGAATTGAGTTCAGTTTGAGTTACAGTCTAACTATCAATAATCTCAAAAATACATTAAACCATTTAATATAATTCTGCCACAAAGATTGTTTAATCTGCAATAAAATTCGAATTTACAGAATTCTTTTACAATATACTTATTTGTTAGCGTCTCCATCGGTGATTCGGCTATACACGCAATAATCCAAAAATCATATTATTAGCCGAACACCGAAATTCAGTCGAACTCTAGTAATAAAGTACATAACAAACAACACAAATTTACATTTAATTTACATACATACGATTAAAGATGTCGTACGTACTTATGTACTACTAAGCCAATCAGCACATTACCAAACGTTATTTTATTGCGCAATTATCAAAAAACTAATTAAACCTTTTTGCAATAAAAGTGAAATAACTGATTTGATCTAAACACATCTGCATCACTGATAAATTCGAATCTAATTTTATTGTCTACAAAAAGAAGTTTATGATATTACTCCTTTGACTGGCTAGAATTTACTGAATATTAAAAAAAAACACGAAAATAAACAGCGTGTGCTTTTTTATCTTAAAAATTTATAAGCCACTAGCTTTTGCCCGCGGCTTTGCTCGCGTTAAATTCGGGTTAACACAGTTCCCCTTGCGCCTTATTGATTTGTAATAGCCACGCTAAGATTTCCCTTTTCTTCCCGCTTTCTCCCTCACATCCCACATTTTTTTGTCCGTCTCCTGGTTCCCGACTATCTCTGTACCAAATTTCATCAAAATCGGTGTAGCCATTAAAGCGGAAAGAGGTAACAAACAAACAAATAAACTCACTTTCGCTTTGATAATATTAGTAAGGATATTTCTTCACTAACCGTTTTGTGTTCATTCTGTATTTACCCCATACTTATATCTAAATTAATAGAAACAGAATTTCAATGACCATTTGCTCATTAAAATTCCTTCGTTTTATGTAATGTGTCAAGTGTACACAAACACGTATAATACATTAATTTATACATAATAATATTAACATACAATAAACACTGTTTATATATACGCCTAATTGTAACAGAAACGCGCATAATACTGCATCGTCCGTCTGAAGTGTGCCGTTTAATAAATCTCTAATTTAGGTGAGCTTTTGCTGATTAAATCTGTAATATAAAGAAGGACTAAAATAAAGTATACGTTCAGTTCAGAATAGTATAAGGATTTATTCATATAATATTGCGTGGTATCTGTGTGTCAAACTCAAAAGTGTGATCTTCTACATCCTTAACCAATAAAAAGCAGTGACAAAAACAAGTGTGGAACGGGACAAATACCAACGTCCGGGTGTTAATGTGACAAAGCCCAGTTTCAGGAATAGTATTCGCTAAAGCAGAGAGGCAAAGAGATATGAGAAAGCTTGCAAGAGTCTACCAATCATTGGTCAGACGTCACACACGATATGAATTCCAACAATTGTGATAAGTGGACTGCCTAGTTTGTCTTGGCTGCTGAGCAAGACAGCTGAGCAAGACTGTTACATGCTCACATAATGTCTTCGATTTCATTCCCAGGTGGTGCAAAGTGTTATTGTTTTTTTTACCGTCATTTGTTCAGTAACAGTCCCCTAGTCTGAATTTATTTCCGGCTAGGGACGATAGGCCCACCCAATTACGTACTATTAAGTACACCTCTGGGTAACCCTTCGGGGCTTGATGGATTTCGTGCGCCTCCACTTTGCTCTACTTGTCATCGATATGGTGCAAACCAGCGGACCACAAAGTCGGGTCTCCAACCACCCGCCTCTCCCTTTTTTTTTTGGGCGGGAAATCATCTAATGACTTCCCCCGCTCTGGGCGGAGCGGGGGGGCATGTCAGACTTGTACTGACTAAAACCCACCCATGTTCCTTCTATTGCCCTTTACGTTCCGGGGCCGCGATATCTCTTTCGAACAACCCGCAACCCCGGCAGGCGGAGGCTCTGGCAAGCCCCTCTGCTTTGCTGACTCTCTTTGAGGCGCGCGTGAAACACGAACGCGCCGTCGACACGGCATGTCGTCAATCGACGGACGGACGGTGAACTACCCATTGCTCACCGCCCACAGGCCCGCATCTACTGTGGCCGGGAGTCGTTTCGGGGCGCCCGGCGCCATGGGCGTCTCCCGCGGCGGCTGGGTTGGGCAGATGTTCTCTCCCTCAAACGCCCGGCCACCTCCTTTTGCTAGCATTACTGCTTCGCAGAAGGTGGTGACCGCTTCCCATTCCCTCTCGCTCCGGACCATGGCCTGAACCAGGGCCGGACGCGAGATATCGCCGTCGCCGATCGCCTCTACGAGGGCACGGCGCCCACGCTGGGCAGATCGCCACTGTGTGCTCCACCGTGTCCTCCGGGCGATCGTCACAATGATGACACCCGTCCCGCCTCTCCCTCAAGGGACATTGTGGTGAACTCTTAGAATGTGCATATTTCGTCGCGGTGTTTTCCTACACAATTTAAGGATCAGGAAATTTATTTCTAACATGCATATAGTACTCGAAGGACTTCGTAGCTAAGGGATAAAAAAGGCGGCCAAGTTCGAATCAGACTTGAATAGATCGTATTCCATAGCACCAAAGAATGAGTAATTCATCAACTTGTTCTACATTTATACCGCCCAATTAAGACGACTTGAAAAAATCAAAGTAAAGAATGATTGAATTCTGCAACCCGTCCCATGCTTCTTTTTTTTAGACCTTTAAACTTTATTAACGTTTGGTCAACTGTACCAAACGTTTAATAAAGTTTAAAGTAGTTTAGTAAGACAAGATAATAACAATAGATTTTTTTTAATATAATTTTGTTTCAGACTATCGGTTTGTTTTTAAATTATTTAATTTTGTAAAAGTCAAGACCTAAAGTCCACCTAAATAGGTTGTAGGCATGTAGAATGGGAGGATGGACTTTTCCAAAAATCTAATATTCATATGTTATATTTAGCATGATTTTACATAGTAAGTTGTGTTAAACAGAGATACTACTGCAATTCGACGAAAATAAGGAAAACGCATATTTTTACATAATATTTGACCAGCCATACTTTAAAAAAAAATGTGCACGATATTTGTAGAGCGGCTCAATGAAGGCACCTACTTTCTAAATTTAAACAGTCTGGTAATAGTAATAGTACTTTTTATAGAGAAGACCTGTGTCCAACCAGTGGAGACATTATACGTTGATTATTCTAATGCTTTGTTTGAAGATACTGCTACACAAGCGGCTACACGATGACACCGACACCGCAGGAGCATGCAGCGCACGAGATCCCGACGGGGCAGGAGCACACCGGAGAGAGGGTCGTCATCTCTGGTATGTCGGGACTCTACCCCGACTCGCATAGCGTCAGGGATCTTCAGAACATTCTATACAACCAGGTAAAAAAATTATCGATTTCAAAATTTGTTATGTGACATTATCTAGCCTATCGCCCGCAAGATCAAGACGAAAGCGTATGCGAGCTAGCGGCGTGCTGCTTCTAGTTTTTCTTGATGGTGCATAGGCAAAGTATAGAAGCGTTGGAAATCGACGTCGTTGCAACTTTGTCGAGGTACGGGCGCGGAGGTATGCTCTCGTCAAGACCCCAATTTTTTTTATTGTCGTTTTATGCATAGTTCCACATAGGAACATAGTATTTTTTGTGTTTTCCATTCTCGTTACCTCTGGTAGAACTCGATTTTTGTTTCGAAACAAAATGTTAATGTTTTGTTTATGCAACACAGACTAACCCGATAACAGAAAAAGCACTCCGATTCAAAACCAACCTCCCCGAAGTGGCGCAGAATGCGGGCACCGTGCCTGGGCTCAAATCCTTCGACGCGCAGTTCTTCAAAGTGCACTACCGACTCGCGACTACCATGGATCCTATGGCCCGCAAGATCCTGGAGCAGTCGTACCAGGCCATCTTTGATGCAGGTTTGTACACTGACATTCTATCTCACGCCTGTATTTTTTGAGGAACTCACAGGGAAATGGTAGCTATGTCTGTACACTCACATGTTGCTGAAACCCTCAGCTAAAAATGGCCACTATCCTAAGACACCCTATACTATCCTTATCCTTACTAATATTTTAAAAGCGAAAGTGAGTTTGTTTGTTACCACTTCACGCTTTAATGACTAAACTGGTTTTTAAGAATTTTTGTACAGAGATAGTTGGGAATCAGGAGACAGACATAGGCGATTTTTTTTTAAATGGGATATGAGGGAGAAAGAGGGACGAAACGGGAAAACTTAGCGTTGCCATTACAAATCAATAAGGCGCTACCGAATTAAACGCGAGCGAAGCCGCGAGCAAAAGCTAGTACTATAATAAGGAAGAGATGGGGAACTTATTCGAGTCGATGATGCTTGTCAAATAAGTTCCCCATCTCTCAGCCAGTTTCCAACAAAACGGTATAGTGACGTTTAAGAATTGGCCAATCACAGAAGGTGCATGTGCATTTCAAACCATGTGTTTGATCCAAACCCACACGTCCACTCTCCACTTTCCTGTCCTTCTGACATTACATTTTTCTGGTATAAAACCTTAACAACCCCTGATCCGTAAAGTATATTTTCTAAGCACCACGAGGAACAATAACGGAGTAACCGTTATTGTGTGAAAGCGAGAGAGCACAAATCATACTTTAACGATGACTGGTTTACTGAAACTTGAGACATTCCAGCGTTGTTTTTAGAATGGCAACGTAAATGCCACAGGCATCACCAAGATCATGTAGGGTACCCAAACCGTGAAAAGAATCATCCTTAATGGTGTACGGCATGTATTTCGGTCTCATGCGTTTTGACAAGCACATGCATATATACAAACTGGGCGGTTGGGGTCATAATCTACAGGCTACCCTAAATGTAACACATTTAAATATTAAAGTTCAACATACAGTTAGTCATTGCAATCCTGCTTAAAAGAAAACAGGGGCTGCAATTTCTTCATACAAGTGTATTCTCTTGTTATAATTTTTACTTACAGCAACTTATAGGTAAGAAAACAAAGTCATCCAAAAATAACAAAAAAAAAACGTATTTTTACCACCATTTTATTTATTTTTAATATTTAAAATTTATAGGATTTCAAAGAGTAGAATATAATTTTAATGACAATAATAATTACATCGGCTAAGTTTTTGGAGAAATAAATCTGCTGTATAGCAGATTTATTTGAAAGACTCGATGGTAACGTGTGCGCCAGTAATAGTTAAAAAGCATGAAATAAAATTCAAATTATAAATTTAGAACACCGCCTATTAAAAAAAAAGGGGGTGTGTGAACTTATGTACACGCGTTAGAAGTTATACTTCTTTGGTGTAAAGAAAAAAACTTTGGTAACCCATCCATTTCCAAACCTTGGCAAAGGTTGCTTAACTTGGCTCCGTGTGGTAACCCATTCATTTCCAAACTTTGGTGAGGGTCGCTTAACCTGGCCCACTGTGGTAACCCATCCATTTCCAAACCTCGGTAAGGGTTGCTTAACCTGGCCCACTGTGGTAACCCATCCATTTCCAAACCTCAGCAAGGGTTGCTTAACCTGTCCCCGTGTGGTAACCCATCCATTTCCAAACCTTGGCAAGGGTTGCTTAACCTGGCCCCCTGTGGTAACCCATCCATTTCCAAACCTCGGCAAGGGTTGCTTAACCTGGCCCCCTGTGGTAACCCATCCATTTCCAAACCTCGGCAAGGGTTGCTTAACCTGGCCCACTGTGGTAACCCATCCAAACCCGCGACACGCAGCGCAGCAGTCGATCGCTAAGCCACTGCGCCAACATTATCGTAAAATGCTTACGTTTATTAACCACAAGTTAATTTTGTCAACTAACTTAAAATTATATTAAACATGCCAGAAAGTTGGTTGCTGCGTTTGTAACCTGTACAAGTGCATCATTTGTCAACGTCCACCATCCGTAATACGGACTGCTCTTTACTTGACGCACTTTGCCCGCCGGTTGCAATATTTTTAGCAGGTTTCGATAAGGCGATGCTCACACTGCCCCGCATGATGCAGCGTAGCGCGTGGATGCGTGTTCTTCCGTTGCTTGTAAGTATCTCCGTTTGTATGGAAAACACGCACAGTCTAACACACAGAAAATGCATCCACGCGCGTTCACGCGGATCACGCGCATACACGCGGAGAAACATGCACCCCCGCGCGTAGGTGCGGGGCGAGACGCAAGGTATGGCACACCGAATCCCGCAGTGCCGCGCGTGATTTTGAATGGGCGTGACGTGTGTGTTTGAAAATGGATCTCGATATCGAATAAATGAGAGCCGCCGTGCGTGAATCTACAAAACGCACCTACGCGCGTGAGTGCGCAAAAAACCCGCACGATGATGCAGATCTGCACTCCCGCAGGAACGCGCGTAGGTGCGTCGACACGCAATATGCAGCATGATGCGGGGCAGTGTGAAAACCGCCTTAAACAGACGTCGCCAACATTTTCTCTCTGCACAACACAGGATCTGGTTCCTCAACATTTTCATAAACATATAACGGACACTTTCATAATGATATAAAATGTTTCTTTTTTGTATAGGTTTAAATCCGGATGAGCTATCCGGTAAGACGGTTGGCGTGTACATTGGCACATGTTTCTCCGAAACTGAAAAGGCTTGTTTTTATGATGCCGCTTCTAGAACTGGTTTAGGAATCGCTGGGTAAGTAAGGCAACTTTTTTGGAAGTTGGTTTCTTTTTGACAAAAATGTTTTTTATTAATTTCTTTTTAGTTGGTATTTTACACAAAATCTCTTCAATTATTATTTTTTCGTTGTTACCAAGAGATATTATTAGCATGTCGTTTAGATACATTAGGATGAATGACAATTAAAATGCCTCTAAATCCAAGCAATATCGAATAAGTTAGGTCCCATATATTTTTTTTCTCTATTGTTTCGGGAGTAACCCTTACGATTATTTAAAAAAAAACGGCCTACAATCAACGGAGAAATCACGTAATAAAAAATAATAAAACATTCAGTCGAATTGAGGACCTCCGCCTCTTTTGAAGTCGATTAAAGGGGTGTATAGTCGATTTGCCCCACAAGCAGTTTGAACCACGATGTGAATTGCCCAAGAACTCTTTTTGAATTGGTAGATTCGGACCACAGCAGTAGGGAAAAGTTCTGTTTTCGGGTGGGTGAATACGTACAGCAAGGATAGGTATGTAGTTTTATTAGAAATCTCTTATAGTACAATTAAACACATAATAACAGGAAAAACAAAATAATTTATAAATTACATAAGTCATAATCCCACTACGTAAACTTACGTGGAGTCCCTCCATCAACGTGAAGCGTGAAATATCAGGGATTTAAAAAAAACCCGTGACGTGTATCCTAGAAGAGGTTGTAGTGAACAATGGTCTTCCTTGATTGTCAATGGCTAAAGAGGACTAGCGCAAACCAGAGTCCTGTAGTACTTACTATCGATGGCTTATCTTATTGCGCTGATATTTCTGGTTCAACTGAAGAAAGATAATAATACCGGCTTGCTACTGTTTCACTGCTGGGCAAACGCCTCTACTCATCCCCATTAAAATACCTTTCCAAAACAAGAATTAACAGAGAAATTATATATTAGATGCAGTAAAACAATGTTCGCCAACCGCATTTCCTACTGGCTGAACGCGAAGGGCCCTTCGATGTCGATCGACCTGTCGTGCAGCAGTTCTACTGCGGCGCTGGAGCAGGCGTACCTCGCTATAAGTCGAGGTGAATGCGAGGCTGCTATCGTCGGTGGCGGCTACCTCTGTTTGCATCCACAGTCAGCTGTGCACTACGGAAGGTACTGTCAGAAAAATTCTAACTTACTATACTCGTTTCCTACTATAATTTAGTGTAAACAAGGAATCAAGGGGAAAAATCGGCGATTCCTGTTAATCTGTTTAATTGGTTTCTACTTCATTCTGTTTAAATGTTTGTGTGAAATAAACTTACTTACTTTTCTCTGGTAATAGGGTTATGAAGATCTGTAAGGATGGAAAAACTAAATCGTTCGATGAAAATGCGGATGGATGTGCTAAATCTGAAGCCATCAACGTTTTATTCCTACAAAAAGCAAAAACTGCCTTAAGGTAAGATCTATTTTAACGTAACGTATGGTACGGCGTGGCAGTGGGCTGGCAATATTAGTCATATAGCTGATATGTTCTTGAGTTAAGGCTACAAATCAGCAAGCGTACGGTGGTACGCCTTAAGACCAGGTAGATGGATGACCTTCGTGGGTAGCTGGTACCCACTGGATGGAAGTGTCCAGTTGGTACCAGCCACCGTGTCGTATAACGAAAAGTTAAGTGGTGTGCGATTGACGAGGCCTATGTCCAGCGAAGGACTGCTGTAGGCTGATGATAACGACACAAGGTCTATTTAAAATCATGTGATAAAGAGACTAACATTTTGATAATAATCTGCAGGATCTACGCCGATGTTTTGCACGTCAAAACAGAGTTCACATGTGTATTGTCTGGTGCGACGGGCCCTCAGTTCGGATTCTACAGGGACTTGGGTAAAACAGTTAGCTTCATGAAGGACTTCTACAAAACTGCAAAGGTCCCAGCACAAGCCATAGAGTATGTGGAAGCCTTTGGCAGCGGTAAGTGTTTACAAAGTATTTAACAAAAAAAACTCGTGAAGCATGGGTCAGAACGAAAAACTGAAATTACTCTTTAAATATTTAGTAGAACTAAGGGAATGAAGCTAAATATGTATATTGTTGTAGTATTAGTATATATTTAATTATACTTTCCAATAGACAAGACTGTAGACAGTCTGCTAGTTGATATAAAACAATACCAAAAGTGGAAACATTATTAGCTGATAGCACAACTATAACACATCCACCGCCTAAAGGCACGATATCCTCAACCAAAAACAAACTGAAATAAAATAATCCACTAGAGTATTTTACCACGATTGATCGACCGTTTTACGGTCTATCGACGATGCGTTTTTCCGGTGTCAGCGACATTAATAATGATGATAAAATACGAAAACGACCGACTTTTGTCATTCTTATTTGACAAACTGAAAACAAAAGTGAGAAAACAGGCAAAAGTAAAGGACCCGCGAATTTCAATGCATTTCCAATTCGAGGTTAAAGGTATAAAGTTAGTTTCATGCATGTAACTATTAATTTTGAAGTTACAGGTATATTCGTCATGGTCACGTATTTTTGACCACGAGTTTCATCATTATTCTTCTCCCAATCCCAATTTATTTGAGGTCGGCACTATATATTTTTCTTCCATGCTTCTCTTATACTATGTCATGTCATCAGAAACCTTTATTCCCAATTATTCCCAAAAAGAATGCCAGATTATCTACAGGGCAGATAAAGTAAACCATAATTTCGAGAGCTAACTTTTTAAGCTTTTCCAAATAATGAAAAAAGCTACGATAACGCTACATTAAGATATGAGAAGAAAAAAAATGTATTCAAATATTTGAGAAAATTCAGCATGTTCAATTGGACAAACCAGTGATGTTTACACATATAAGAAAAGATTTAAAGAATAACTGAAAAATTGTTTTCTACAGCTGTACCAGAGGCCGATAAAGTGGAGTTGCAAGCCCTTGATGAAGTGTACTGTAATGGCAGAGAAGATCCCCTACTCATCGGTAGCGTCATGTCCAACATTGGTTACAGTGAAGCTGCTTGTGGTATCACTGCAATTACAAAAGTAAGCCTTTTTTGCCCCAGAAACCGTACTATCAATACTAATCACTATAGAAATCAGAGACAAAGGACACAATTGTTATAGCTTTAGAAACAAATCTTATCAACCGTTGATTTAAGAAGAAAAGTGTTTTAAAAACCTTGCATACATCTTTCAATAGTGATTGACACCCTCACATATATTGAATGACTGTTGCAAAATGGTAAAAACGGAACCTTTATATTTTTGTCTGTCTGTCTGTCCGTATATCAGAGCCATTTTACTCCGAGACAACTTTTTTTTTGAGAAGTAATCTTCAAATGACTTCGCCCAGATGACATCTCTTCTGTCTTTCTCTCTATCTATCTTCCTTCAGACGTGTACTGATTAAAACCCATATAGATGATGCTCCTTTTTTTGCCCTTTGTGTTCCGGGGCCACAGTAATATCTTTCGAACAAACTCGCAGCCCCGGCAGACAGTGGCCCTGGTGTGGCCCCAGATTTGCTGACAGCTATTTGAGGCGCGAGTGGAACAGGAACACGTACTTGCCGTTGAAGCAAGTTATCGTCACTAGACGGCCGGACCGGTGAGCTACTCATTGCTCACTGTCCACACGCATATGGCGCTTATCGCATATCTTTCGCCTAACCAAAGTCGGACGCAAGATGGTGGTCGCCACTGCTTCTTTAAACTGCTACACAAAATGATTTAAAATTATAAAAAAATAAAACAAATAGGGATGGCCCTCCAAACATTTAAGTGGTGGTTGTATGTCTACGTTTATATAACAGTGTAAGGTGTCCGTTTATGTCTATTGATAGCTCTAAAAAATTATCTCGAGGTTACTTATATTATTTTCGTTCGAGGTCCTTTGCAGTACATACTGGACACAAATCTTACCTAACATAAGCATTTTCTAAAGAGTAATATTTTTATCTATCTCTCGCAGGTATTGCTTGGCTACCACACTGGTCAGATCGCCGCCAACCTGCACTGCAGTACTCCGCGGCAGGACGTGGCTGCACTGCGCGAGGGGCGCATGCAGGTCGTCACCGAGCACAAGCCTTTTCATCGCACTTACGTCGCTGTCAACGGCATGTCCGTCACCGGCGTCAACACACACGTGCTACTACATGGACATTATAAACCCAAGGTATAAACATTGCAAACAATAAATTCCCCTAACCTTGTTGTAAAGTATCAAATATTAAATTGTCATAGTCAAGAAACCAGAGCTCCAACATTACATTACTCAACAACATGTTAAGAAAAGTCAGTAAATTTCTAATATCAGGTTTGGTACTAAGAACATAGAGTAATACCGTTCCTTAAACCATAGTGTATCCTTATTCACGCTGCATTTTGTAACACCTAAGCCCACGCTCGGTTTGGCAGAAAACAGGATATTATGTTCTCTAGTAATATACTACGAATTATCGTAAATTGTATAATTTAACGATGATATGCTGATCACTAACTAAATAATAAATGGCTTTTGCTGATAATCATACTGATAAAACACCATTTTTGCCAAGAAAAGAGGCAGTCAAGTGTTAACATTTTTTTATTTTTCGTACCATGATTTGGCAGACTTGTTCTGCCCAGTCCTAATTGAGTTGGGCAGCCATTTGAGTCAGGTCAGCTATACTTGAATTTTATAGCAGTATTTAATTGTATTTTGAACACGATCCGTTATTTTAAAGTCCAGTATACTGCGCGCTACTGCTCTTTGTATTATGTTATATTTCCCTCCAATGGACTGCCAACTTTTTGAAGATTTATTTTAGGGTACTGGTCAACAGCTTAGGTGATGGTAGGTCACCCTATTTGGTACATTTCTATATTTCAAATTTTGGACCCGTAGTTTGTGATTTGATTGTGGCTGTACTTTCCCTAAAGGTTGCGTAGTAGATGAATGGTAAGTGGGATCGATGTTATGGTGAAAGTCAAACAAAATTTTGATTACCAATTATTTCCAGGACCCCAACCGGTACAAGTCGGATATCGCTCACCTAGTAACCGTTTCGGCAAGACATGAAGAAGCGTTGACTTATCTTGTTGGCGAATTAAAAGCTAGCCCCGTAGATCCCGAACAGTTGAGGTTATTACATAACATACACCAGTCGAATATTACAGGACATTTGGGCAGAGGATTTGTCATACTTCGTAAGTACTTTTCTTTATCAATAGTGTAAACTTAAAATAAAAATGCCAAAAGCGCTTTCAGCATTATTAACTTCACAATTGGTTCCACACAGTTTAACAGCTGGAAAAGAAGATAGAATAAAAAAAAATGCAAAAAATGATAAATCAATACAATATGTTGTAGAGACAGACGAAGAACAAAAAACCGTGTGCCTATCCGAGAAGACTGCGTACTTCGACAACGCGCGGCGACCGCTGTGGCTCGTGTACAGCGGGATGGGCTCGCAGTGGGCGGGTATGGGCACGCAACTCATGCGCATACCGATTTTCGCTGCTGCCATCGAACGGTACTAACACATTTCAAGCAGATTTCAAAAAGGACCCCAGTAGATAATAAACTTATAACGGCTTTCTGTTTGAACCATTATTTGCAGGTGCCACAAAGTTTTACAGCCAAGGGGACTAGATATTGTTGATATAATAACGTCACCAGATGAGACTACCTTTGACAACATTTTACATTCGTTCGTCGGAATAGCAGCAGTTCAAATCGGTCTGACTGACATTCTTAAAAAACTTGGTCTTGTACCAGATGGAATAATTGGTAAGACCTCGCTTAAAAAAATTATAATAAAAAAAAAAACAGATTAGTGCTCATATAAAATGAAATCAAACAAACAGAAGTGATAGCAGGCAAGGCAGATAATAATAACTGCAATATGAAACAGGTCACAGTGTGGGAGAGCTGGGATGCGCATACGCTGACGGTTGTATGACGGCGGAGGAGATGATACTTGCGGCTTATAGTCGTGGGCGCGTGTCCCTCGAGACTAAATTTATCCGTGGATCAATGGCTGCCATCGGTCTGGGATATGAACAGGTGAGCATATTGAAACCTACGGTTGAATCCGCTTCAACTCTGTGAATGAGGAGACCTTAACGAACCACCCTCACTAACTTGCATATTATTATTTTTTTCAGATTTTGCCGCTGTGCCCACCTGAAATCCAAGTGGCTTGTCACAATGGTCCAGAATCTAGTACTATTTCGGGACCAGCAGATATCATGAAGAAGTTTGTTGCAGAGTTGACAGCTAAGGGTATTTTCGCTAAAGAAGTACCTTGCTCCAACATCGCCTATCATTCACGATACATTGCTGATGCTGGTGAGATTCTAATATCAATAAAATCAAAAGTATCACTTTATTGAGTGTGTAAAACAAAAATGTATTAAAATAACTAAAGAAACTAACTTATAAATAAAGTAAAAATATGGTAATGTCCCCAAGAGACTGACTACGTTACCAAGATATATGGCTTTCAATTTTGCTTATGGCAAAAGTGAAAGCTAATGGGACACGGGAAGTGCCAACTAAATACTTTTAATATACTTAAAAAGGCTGTGGGCACAAGGATCACACGGCCCCAGAGTTTCAACCCCAACGACTCGAAAATATAGTTACAAGAAGCGGCGTAAATATAGTAACCCTAATGGGTTACCTCGTTTATTAGCATAACTACTTCACAGAAGAAGGTGACCGGTTCCCATTCCCTTTCGCCCCGGAATCCCCTAACTTCTTAAAAACTTCCGCGTCCGGTGACGACGTGCGTCAAGCGGTAGGTGAGCACGCCGTGGCGCCTCTTCAGCCACTCCTCAAAAAGGAGAGTTACCGCCACTATTGTACCCTATTCTGCACGGGGTTGCACAGTGTTTCTCTCTATACCACCATGAGATCCCACCGAAGGTCTGTCCACTGAGTGGCAATTTGCCGCGGCAGCGGAATTTCCCCCGGGTGTAGTGACTCAGAGAAAATCGGTCGGTACCCGGTATTAGCCTTATAGCTACCATATTTTAAGGTGCGTTCAGATAGTGGGCGGCACGCTAAAAACGCAACCACAGCAGAGCCTCGTAAAGGGCCATGGACTGTAAACTCAGCGTTGAGTATACGGCAGGAGGTGTTTGGCCCCCTAATACTCCCCAGTATAATAATAAAATATATTATAAGAGTCAGAAAAGAGTTTTTGAAATATTTGGGTGCCATAAATCTTTGTTATACATAGGACCCCAACTACTCAAGTATTTATCGGAGGTGATTAAGGATCCGAAACCAAGGACCGAGCGCTGGCTATCAACTTCAGTACCAAAAGAAAAGTGGGAAGATTCGGAGGCAAAGCTATGTTCAGCTGAATATCACACCAACAATCTGCTGGTAGGTACTAATAGCAATGAGATCGCAGAATTTTTTTTTTATTTCATAAGGATTCACATGAAACTGAATTGATCTTAAAAACTTGCCCTGAACTTTTCTAAGACTACATTTAATTTATCATGATAATTTTATTTATCATCTACCCTAACCCAACTTTGATTTTATTCTTAGCATATACACTTTTTGCCACTGAGTTTAGTACTCTTCAGTTTTCATTGCTTAATTAGCATGCAACTTGAAAAGTCGTTATATTTATGAATGCTTAAAATCTGAGCCTTATATATTAACCAGCGCAGTTACTCGAGTAAAAAATATTTGGTTTGGAGAAAAATTATATCAAAGATAACGGAGTGAATGATAGAGTAAACATCAAAAGGGAAGGGATCTTTTGCGCTGACTCAAAAATAAAACAAGGAACAATAGTCAAAATGCAATGCAGAGGACTAACTTGTACCCAAAACTTCACATTTTATACAAATATTTTCACAGAGCCCAGTGTTATTCGAGGAGACGTCAAAACTGATACCTAGTAACGCCGTGCTAGTGGAGGTGGCGCCTCATGGCCTGCTGCAGGCCATTCTCAAGCGCTCATTACCAAGCACTTGCACTAACATAGCACTGACTAGAAGGAAGCATGCCGACAACACGATCTTACTACTTGAGGGTATTGGCAAGTAAGTAAAATCGTGAAAATACACATCATCATTAGCGGGCCCAATAATAAAATCTTTAATCGTTTGCGAAATATGCACATTAGTAAACAAAAACCAATTCACTACTCGGAATTTTACTAGTAATATATACTTATAGATAGACAAATTCGTTATTTTCAGGTTATTTATGGAAGGTTACAATCCTAAAGTTCATGTTCTGTATCCAAAAGTCGACTTACCAGTTTCTACGGGAACAGCAATGCTGTCGCATCTAGTCAAATGGGCGCATGGTGAGAAATGGTAAGTTTACACGAGGCTTTTCAAATTTTACAGAAAACCTTAACACTCCGTACATTCGCAAACTGAGTTTTTCTCTTCTCACTTTAAGGGCAATAGCAACGTATTCCACTGCCAATAGGATGCCATCGGCTTCCATCGACTATGTCACTTCGGTACAAGATGTGGAACATGCTTATCTTCAAGGTCACTCACTGAGAGGTATTTTGAACTTAATGAATACTTCATAGACCATCCTTACTAATATTATAAAAGCGAAAGTGAGTTTATTTGTTACCTCTTCACACTTTAATGGCTAAACCGATTTTGATGAATTTTAGTACAGAGATAGGGAACCAGGAGATGGACATAGGCTAATTTTTTAAAAAAAAAATGTTGAGAGGAGTATGAGGGAGAAAGAGGGAAGAAAAGGGAAAACTTAGCGTTGCTACTACAAATCAATAAGGCGCTAGGGCAAAAACTGCAGGTAGCAGGTACTGTGTTATACCGAATTTAACGCGAGCAAAGCCGCGGGCAAAAGCTAGTATATATATAAGACTTCCAAGCCTTTTTGACAACGTCCTTTTTTCAAAGATATCTTGTCTTACCTATCTGTTTAATATTATTCACACTATACCTATTAAACAATATCAACGATGTTCTTAGGACAGAACTTATACCCGTTCGCCGCTACACTGGCGCTCGTGTGGGACACCTATGCAATGACCATGGGACACCAGAAGAAACAAATGTCTGTGGAGTTTAACAACCTGCGTCTGTATACGCAACCGATAATACATAGCCAACGTCAGATTCGTATTCACATTGACATCCACAAAGGAAATGGCAATTTTGAGGTAATAAAATTTCTACTAGACAATGTCTACTTTTTCAACACCAACATATTGCAGTCCGCTGATCAAACATCACCTTCTCTAATTCACGTTGTCACAGTGTCGTCCTTTGACGATCTTTGCCTCACCTACTCTTTTTTGCGTATGGGAAATCATCAAATAACTTACCCCGCTTTAGGCGGAACATATTATTTAGAACCATTTGAAACGGGATATTTACCAAGTTTATTATTTATTTTGAGTTTATATGTGCATATGATGTTTAAATGTATGTAATCCCGAAAACTTATTTAGAAAAAATATTGGTCACCTATCGGAGCAGTGGCGGGTCGGGCATAAATCATTAAATTTGCATTTGTAATCATACTTAATGTAGGATGTTTACTTAATATTTAACAAAACATTACGCTTGTAATCCAAGAAGGGTTGAGAGATATACCTAATAGTACACCGACATTTCTCCAGTTGTTTTAAGTCCCAGTTAATAGCTTTTGTATTCAACCGGACACAAATATAGTCCTCTTGGCTGCTACTGAATGAGGCAAACACCCAATAACAACCCGAAAATTGAACCCAGGACTTTGACTTCTTTGACGCTCGACCAGGGAGGCAGCCAACATTAATATTAATCTCTTAATATTACAACATAGATTCTCAATGAAGGCTGCAAAGTTGCGACAGGCTGTATAAGTCAATTGGATGAAGACGATACGAAACAAAAAAAAGAAGATGAAACACCTGACACTAATGTGAGCGTAGACCTCACTAGTGAAGATATTTACAATTTATTAAGAGACAGAGATTATTCGTACAGGTAAGATATGACTCCAAAAATAAAAGAATTATACATACTTACATGGATTTTGTCTGAAACAAAAGAATTACATTTTTTGTTTATTTATTGTACATAATACCTACTTAAAAAATCAAAGAAAACAAAGACATTTTAAAATACAAAAAATATTAGCCCACCGGTATCGGATACAGGGTCAAAGCTATCGGTAGTCAGGGCTCCAGAGAGAAAAACCTCCTAACGATACAGACGCAGACAGATACGACTATATCGGCACAATGATCGCTAAGTCTACATCTCACATGCCGACAAACTCGCGAGCCAAGTCAATTTACTTGATTTGTTTAAAAGAATTGCATTTATTATTTAAAAAAATAACTTGTTGAACGTGTTTAAAAAGTTTTAATTGATTTTAGCGGTGAGTTCCTTAGCATAGTGGGTGCTAATAAATCTCTGAGCGAAGCTTTACTGGTGTGGCGCGACAACTGGGTCACGTTCATCGACGGCTTGCTGCAGCTGCACATGCTGCGACAACCTCACTGTGGGGTATCACTAGTCACGCATGTCAGAAATATGAAAATAAATATCCAAAACCATCAAGAGGTTGTTGAAAAATCTTTCGTGTCGGATTACCAAATTCTGTTAAAAGCAGCGGTATTGGATAATTTTGACATTACCAGGTGAGCATTAATAAAGAACTTTCTATTATTTGAACCGAAGGTGATGTATCAAATAATTAAATCATTTTAATTTTCTTTGTGATACAGGTGCGGAGGTGTTACTATAAGAAATGTTAAATTGGAAAACTTGCCGCCCGTCAATAACAAACCTATGGCGTTAAGGGCTTTACAATTCGTTCCATATTTACAATCAGATATAGATGTAAGTTTTTAAACCTTTCAGTAATTAATCAAAAATACATTAATATGAAATTTAATTTAAGAGAAATAAAGTATAATTATCAAAATCGTGCAGGTGTCGTCATCTCTTCAAGTCTTTCTACAAACGGTGGCGGAAAATGTGAACAAAGCAAACATTAATGTTATTGGGCTAGTGAACCAGCCTGGAAAAGGGGCAATTTTCTCGGAAATAAATAATGCTTGTAAAAACATTTCCGGAGTGAATGCTAAATACGAAGAAGTGAGTAGCGAAGCGGCACTCAAGAAACAAAACAATTTCCTACAAAGCGCAGATCTGGTGCTGGTTGAAAACTTATCCACAGACGATAATGTAAGTTAAAAAATGTTTGAAATGTTCATTTTTAAATTTTATTTTATTTATTTTATTTTATTACTTTTAGGTAGGCTTACAGACTAATTACACAACAAAAATAAAAACAGTAAATTATAAAATTGCTAATAACAAGCCCCCACAGATATATAACATTAACGACTATAGCTGAAAGTTAAATGTGTTACATAAACATACATAACAATGAACTTTTTAAACCTTTCAACAGATGTGCCAGTTACTGCATCGTTTCTTACAAAGAGACCAGTTTGTGGCGAGTGAAGAAGACTTTTGTGGTCGCTCGCGCCCTTCGGCCCTTTACCGTGTGGTTTCTGTTCATTCCATTGTTCTAAAAGGCAGCAAACAGCAGTCACAGTTGCAGCTAACACGTTGGGGTCCGTTTGCGGCCGTGCCTACAACAACTGTCACAATTCGAACCAATGCTGACATTCTACAGCTCATAACAACGCGCAATAATCTCGCTTTATCACATCGACTCATTATAATTGCGCCTTACCCATCACTGCCAGGTCTTAAGGAACTTGTAGGCAGCTGGCGCAAAGAAGCTAATCGTAACAAAATCCATTTAATCATGGTCGCTAAGGACAGTAACGATAGTTTTTATAGCGACGATATACCGGATATTGACTTGGCATTCAACGTAGTAGACAATGTAAGAAGATCTTTAGTATTTATAATTATATAGAAATGAAATTAGTATGTCATTATTGTTTACAATTATTTTTAACGAATTTATTTTAATTATTTAATTAGGGTAAGTGGGGAGGAGAGTTTTACGTACCCTTAGAAGATGCAGCTGCATCAGTGAGTAACAACGTGTCATTACAATGTACCCAATCTGGTGACTTGAACTCACTAACGTGGGTTGAAGTACCTGAGCCATCCGCATCTGGAGTTCCTGTGCAGGTATACCTAAATTTGATAAAATTGCTTCGGAATTGTTGTACATTTTTATCAAATCAAATACTTCTATCATAAATTTCAATCTTTCTAGGTCCAATATGCTGGTATTACTTATGATGACGTCAAAAAAGCAAGTGGCGCCTTATTATATAAACAAAACGTTAAAAATAGCTTTGGAATGGAATTCAGTGGAACCACAGCCAGGTCAGCAATTATAACAACTTTATAAAATGCAAACTACGGAAACGTTCAACTAATTTAATTATATTTTTACTTTTCTTTATTTGGCATTATTTTTCATTATACCATAAGTCAGTTTATGGTTTAAGTAAGTTACGATGCAAGGTTGTACAATACTGTGTATAAAAGTAATCCCTGTGGTACACGAACTGCACATTAAACAAAAGTGTGCAAGTAGAGATATTATTTTAAAGCTTCCGTTGTTTGGTCAGTATGTCATCTTTGTTTAATTTTACAATAAAAAACCAAACAAGCCAATTTTGTATAGAACCACGTGGGCGTTCGTTTAACGCGCAGTGTCAGCCCTTAATGTTCAAAAGCCTGTCTTACAATTTCAATAGTTGAATTCAAAATTTATTTATTTATGCACCATCTACACTAAAAAAATATCGCTTTGTTTACGATTCCGTCTAAGGCACTGTGCCTTTTCTTTAAATAAATTGAATGCACTAATAATATTAATTGGCCGTGTAGTGGCACACGTGTGATGGGATTGGTGCGCGAGGGTGCATGCGGCAGCGTGGTGCGCGCGCAGCCGGAGCTGCTGTGGCCGGTGCCGGCGCACTGGAGCCTCGAGGACGCCGCCACCGTGCCGCTCGCTTACGTGCACGCACTCTACTGTCTCGTGAGTACATATTCAAATCACTTGTAAGTAATACGTCTCTGTAAAGGTTTCCAAACTCTCATAAAATAATTATTTATTTCAGGTAATCAAAAACCCCAAGATAATTTCAGATCAATGCACCGTGTTGGTTCATGGAGGGGCTGGGGCTCTCGGTCAAGCTGTGATATCTATAGCCCTCGCTTTAGGTTGCGAAGTATTTACAACCGTTAGTAACATGCGCAAGAAACATTTCCTAAGAAAATTATTCCCAGGATTAAAAGGTATTTTTAAGTTATTGGTATTTAATAATTGGATGGCAGTATGCGACAAACACATAATTAATACTGAGTAACTTTGTTTTAGCCGAAAACATTGGAAATTCTCGGGATAGCAGTTTTGAAGATATGGTTCTTGGTGGTACAAAGGGACAAGGTTGTGACTTGATTATTAGCTGCCTCAGAGAAGACCTCAAGAAGGTATGATTACCGCTTTTGATGTTTTTTTTTTTAATTAATAATTTTAAACATAATAATATGATATGATGTTGTTTCAGAATGGAATCAATTGTACCGGAACCTTCGGTATGTTCCTTGATGTATCTCAGTTGCACAATCAAGACGATTTTGCTTATGGGATGTATGACCTCACTAGGGAACGAGCTTACAACGCAATTGACATCTCTTCAATATATGATCCTGAAAATCTGAAGGATGCTAAGGTAGGCTACATCCCGTTTATTATTATACAGTCTTATAAATGTGATTATTCCAAAATTATTGATTTATTTTATTGGTGACAGTGTTATTGTTGTTATGAGATACGTTTTGCCACTGTTCACAGTTAATTCGTTAGTAATATTCTGAAAGTAAACTATTGGTTATAAATAACTGCTTGAAAATATTAATTAATTGTTTACTCCACAGATGTTACAGACGATGTTGAGCGAAGGTATTGCCCGCGGGTACGTGCGTCCCTTGTCACGCGTGTCGTACGCGCCGAACGACGCTGCGCGCGCATTCCGGCTGCTCGCAGCCAGCAGGCACCGCGGTAGGGTACTGCTGAAGATACAAGACTCTGAACTGGAAGTTCAGCCTAGGTATTTCTAAAAACGAGCATTTATTTATCTAAGCGAGTTTTCAAATGTTGCTTAGTATTTTTTTAGTTTTTGGATTAAAAAGATGTATAGTTCAACATGAGTGGGGGTTGAATTGTAGATTGCTTTTGTCTGATTTAATTTAGAAGTCTAAAAGTGTATATTTATTCGTTAAATATTAATTTATAGGTTAACCTGCAAGGCCGATCGTACTCATCTTATACTCTGCAATGATGAAACCTTTGGACTACAGCTAGGCGACAAACTTGTAGAACGAGGTGCTAGAAAGCTTTGTCTGCATTTAAAGAAGCAATCTATGAGCTACCTTCAGATAAAGATAAGGTAAATGATTTAGATTTTTTGGCCTTCACTTCAATCTCACCAAGAAGGACAGCGATATTACTATTTTTTCTGCGGCGCTGTTGCACATCGATCTCATTGGCTTCTATAGTTATGTCAGTGGTGAAGGACCCCAAAACAATATATGGTATGACAAATTGCCTGTACTCGGAAACTGTTGGTAAAAGTATAATTAATTCGTTTATTAACACATATTATTTTTACATAAACCCTAAAAAAAAAGAATAGTAGCCCATCAGCATGGGAAACAAGATTTGAGCTACCGGTGGTCAGGGCTCTTGAGAGAGGATCCTTCTAACACTGAGTCCAGAAGTACTGCTTATAATATGATTATAAAATATTCGTCATTTTCCATAGATCATGGCAGCAATCGGGCGTTGAAGTGGCAATATTTTCTGATAACTTGTCAAAAGAAACCGACGTCTACGAATTATTCAACAATGCCAATCGCATTGGCCCTGTTGAAGGGGTGTATGTGAGTCTGGGCGATAAGCAGCAGCAAATCGATGAAACTCTTCTTGAAACTTTAGATGTGGTATCAAGAAAATTGTGTCCGAAAATTAAGTAAGTATTCATTTCATTTAAATTTGGAATGTTACGGCAGAAAACAGACAGATGCGGTTAGTTTTAAACGCACAGAATTTCTCTTCTACGTTTTCGCGAAAGTCATTTGCGAACCAATTATGCCTTGTCACTCCTTTACTCATTTGATAGCCACTCATAGTAATGCTAGTATGCTTTCTTCGTCTGCTGCTCCAGCAGCAGTTGACAATTTCATGACGATTTACATGAAAATCAGTAGTGTCGCTACGGCATTTTATTTTAGTTGAGCCAACTAATGTTTTTTAATGTGATTATTGTTTTCTTTGGCAGATATTTCGCAGTACTTAACACCGGTGACACTGAAATTGGGAAGGAATTGTGTATCCGTCGAGTACGGGACAATTTGCCGGCAACAATATTGTCGCTACCTAAACTAAGTCATGTAAGTTAAGTCTTTCTTTTCTTTCGAACCCGTGATGGGTGCTTTTAGTATTGACTGTTTACGAGTGATCTGACTTAAGGCACTAACATCAAATGCCTTATGAACCGACGCTGGTGGGTATGCTACTATATGCTTTTAGTAAAATATTTGAATACGTTCTCTTGGTTTTTTTATAATTACGATAAAATCGTAAACTTAGCTTACCTTACTGGTATATAAAACAAGGCGAATTTATGATTTAATAGATTACATTTCGGTTGCAGGAGTCCTGTAGTATCGGGGCGTGGTACCGCAGCGCAGTGGAGGCTACCGAGAAGGCGCTGCACAGCGGCCACAGCGTGATCCTGGCCAACCTGGCACCTGCACCGCAAACCTCGTTGCTGCAGAAAATCCTTGCAATTGCTGGTAATTTTAAAAACTGCATGCGTAGCTCATTTACAATTTACCCTGTATAAGGTTGTGGAGGACAGATCCTCAATCGTTCCATGCAAAATCGTCTAATACATATAGGAGAAGCTACTAAGGATGACTTGGCGGCACTACCAAATTAAATTGACAATGTTCTTAATTCTCATGAAAGTAAGGTTACTGCTGCCGTCACAGAATATACCTGTGAAATCACTGTGTGCTACAGTGATTTCACATTCCTTTGCAGTAAATGCAACAGCTGATAGTTAGTATTTTATAGTTTATTGAAAATCGAGATCGAGAGAATGCGAGTAGAACTCACACACCGAGGGTTCCGTACTAACTTGCAACATTTAATAAACATTTTTTGACTGCTTAGACAAAGAGGGTTCATTTTTTCACAGCTCCAAGGGACCAATGACTTAAGGTATATTATATATGGTATAAATTTCAACTTGATACCTCCACGCGTTCCTGAGATAAAGGGTCATGGTAAACAGGCAGATAGATGAACAATGAAGTGATCCTATCAGAGATCCGTCTTTCCTAATAAAAACGTTGATTTCAATATTTTCATAAAATTTTCTCTGTTTTTAACAGATATAACCATAAAAACTGACACAGACAAGAATACAACTTTGGAAGAATTGGGTCTAGAAAGCGACAAAATACCATTAGTTTATAACTTTTTACGAATTAATTGCAATGCTTTCTTTGAAGAGAAGGAAATACCCTTAATTAGTATTGACACGTAAGTAGACATCTTAGATATCAGTGTTATTACTCTCTGATTGCCAAGCTGAATTAGAAAATCTGCCGGAAACAAAAACTTATTTTGTTCAATTCAAACTGTTCTAATATCCACGGATTACTAACATTTAGGAAGGGTCTTTTCGGGGAACAACCAGATCACCAGTGATTTTAAATTTGTAGAACCGATCATGGACGGTGTGACTATGTAGCATGTGCTGTTTAGGTTATTTCGACATTCGATTTGGGGTTCCGCAATACTTTCCATATAATTCCAAGACAAGATTTTCTCGTTCACCAATGGCTTGATTTTTTAGTCTGTAATATCTTAATATTAATTCAAACTGGTTTCTTTTTAAGGATACAACAGTTAGAAAAGTCTATCTTCAAGACAGATTTCCCGGAAACTAAGGGCTTGTCTACATTCTTCAGCTTCGTAGACTCTGACGAACTGCTCGCAACCACTGAGTTCGTGGGAATGCCGACGCTCATCAACAATTCGGATATGGTACACGAATTTATATATACGTTATTACGTTCTCTTTTTGGGCGCATTCTCTAAGGTTGCCAAATTTAAATGTGGCTACGACTTCTTTTGTTTATTTTCAGTACTGTTTTTGGAATAATCTGAATGGTATACAGATATGCATCATAACACAACAACATTCTTACGAGCTACTTTTATTTTATTCATGGATATTTACAGGTGTCTCTGAAAATAAGGATAAAATTGAATAGGGGCAACAAGGTCATTTCGCAACTCTGAGATGATGGTCTAATTAATTACGTTTAAAAAGTTACGACCAATTTTTGTTAGTCGAATAACTTCGCCTAATGCTATATTATAGCTAAGATATCACAATAATAATACACCCATTATTTTAATTGTTCAGCTACCCTACTATGACGTCTTAAAGCAGAACTTATTCCACTGAGGGGAAGAGACAAAGCTATACAGGGTGTCTAGCACCATCTCTTTCCCACAGTGGAATAAGTTCTGCTTTAAAACGTCATGGTAGGCCTACAGTACTGTAACTCGGATTACAATTTCCAATTAAGTTATTTTGTAAAGTACAATAATGTTAATTGATCAAACGTATTACAGAGAGCCGATGAATTTGATACAAGCCTAATATACCTGGCTTTGGTGCCGGGCATGGAGGGTCACCACGAGCGGTTCCACGTGCTGTGCGAGCGCCTCAAGCTGCCGGCGCTGGTGCTGCAGCTGGGCCTCGACGATCTAAACGAAACCGTACAAGAAACAGCCCAGAGATTAACTGAGGTATGAAACTTTGGTCGTCAAACATTCCATTTCCAAGTGGTTACTCAAATCTTGTTCATCAACACTAATTCATAGGAGTGGAAACTGACTCACGCTGTTTTTAATTCAGGTATTGCTGAAGAGGACGGGACTGACGAACCATTTCTATATCTTGGGATATGAAAGTGGAATTTTCGTTGCTTTAGAAATGGCAGCTATCATGGAAAATCGAGGTAAGGCAGTTATTTAACGTTTAAGATTACCGATACTTTAAGGGCGTATTATTAACAAGAAATACACATTTAAAAAAAACTAGCCCAAAGCCATTTTGTTTTATATTCGGCTGATCTAGGGTATGTTCAATGAAATTCTAATACATTTAAATCTTAAAAACATAGACGAACAAAATTACCGTATTGCTAAGGTAAATGCCAATTTTATACGACCCTTAAAGTACCGGTAATCGGTAACACACTGTTTATACGGTGTGTTACCGATTACCGGTACTTAAATACAAAGTGACCGATATTTAAACACAATTTTAATGTAAAATATGTTTTATAGGTATGACTGGTACCGTTTACTGTGTTGGATACGCTCCGGACGAATTCCAAGAGCACCTTGAAAAGCAACTCGCAGAATTTGAAACGGAAGAACAGCTGCAAGATGCCGTAGCGCGTCACATGTTCACTTTGATGGCAGAAGGAGACACAACTGGGCTAGATAATGCACTTCAGACTGCGAGCACATGGCCCAGTAAGGTAGAGGCATGTGTGCGCACTCTGTTAGGACGAATGTCGCATTCTGCGCAATACGCGCGAGCGCTCTTCGACACTACGCTGTGTCGCGTGCAACGCGCGCGCGGCTACGTGCCGCGGGTGCAAGCGCTGCGCTCGCAGCTGGTGCTGTTGCGCGCCGCGTCCGCGGAGGCCGCGCCAGCACCGCTCGCGCTGCAGCGGTACTCACAGCGCCCGGTCGTCGTGCACCAGCTGACCGCACCGCTAGCACATGCCCTCTCAGATCTGCAGTGTGCGGCCATCGTTAACACATACTTAGAACCCTCAATATTAGAAACGTTCAATAAGAAAAATATCTGCAATACTTATCTCAAAAACGCAAATTCCTTCATGGGAACTGATGAAGTCGGCACAAAGGAATAAATTAAAACAACCAGTAATTTATGAAATGTGCAGAAAAATAAATATTTATTGTGACTAAAATTAATTGTTTTTCTTTAAATTACCTATTGTTACCCAAGGTGTGATTTCTGTCATCTTCAAGTCATCTTTTTAAATTTATTTATTCGGAAGTGCAATAAATGGAAATTATAGAGTAATACAAATCTAAAACCAACAATGATCTCCACCGATACACGAAAAGACTAAGACAATTTTGGCGAAGTAAAAGTCGGACAAAATAAAAAGCCGGTCAAGTACGATTCGGGCTCGCGCACCGAGGGTTCCGCACAAACTTGCGACATAAATGGCCATATATTTTGAATGCTTAGATTTAGAGGGTTAATATTTTCACAACTCGAAGGGACCACAGAATTGTGTATATAGTTTAATTTCAACTCGATACCTTCACGCGTTCTAGAGTTAAATATTCTCTGAGTCTTGACAGATGCACTTACAGGATATTTATAATGTACTAAATTTGCCATAAACCTTCGATACAAAAATATTAAACTGTATGAGTGTGGTTTGAATGTATGTGAGCCGTACTCCTGTGTGCGTGCGTTAATTTGAATTGTGGTAATTTGTGTGGCAATTGAATTCAAATTGTATTGACATTTTTTATTCAAGTCTGGAAACTCTTCATATTTGTATAATCTCAACATGAATGGTGTAACCATGATCTTGTAAAATGAATATCTATGATTTAAAAGCGAGTGAGTTTCTTGCACATTCCCCGTAGTGATTAACGTTTTGGAATGGGCCACTACAGTACTTTCACAAGTTATAATGCACTAGCTTTTACCCGCAGCTTCGCTCGCGTTAAATTCGGGGTAACAGAGTTCCCGTTGCGCCTTAATGATTTGTAATAGAAACGCTAAGTTTTCCCTTTTCTTCCCTCTTTCCAGACACAGGCTTTTTTTTTAAAGTGGGATGTAAGGGTACATCCCACTTTAAAAAAAGCCTGTGTCTGTCTCCTGATTCCCAACTACATCTGTAAAAAAAAACATCAAAATCGGTTGAGCCATTGAAGAGGTAACAAACAAATTCACTTTCGCTTTTATAATATTAGTAAGGATTGTAGCCGGGACTGTAGCTTAATTCTTTGTTTTCTTGACAAAAGTGCCTGTAATGGTTTAATTGAAACAAATGTTTGAGTTTAATCAGTATGAAATAAAATACACATACATAGTAAATTACAGCTTGTTCGCATAAATTCTGAATTGTGTCAACCTTTCTAAGACAGCAAATAGATAAAAAAAAATATCATTAAAGAAATTAGAAAAATAACTTATTGATTACGCTGATGGGATGTGTCCATGTAGAAGATGTGGCTATCCAGCATATCTGCGACTAGTTGTGACATCCCTGCATCGTTATGAGGACAACAAAGCATAACTGGTTACACATGTCATTCATAATGAGTCGTTACACAGATCGCATAGCAAAGTACGTCTAGACATCAAAGCGATCAAAATTAAAATAAAACATACGACCTTTACGTGGTACAACGGTAACGCAAAATTTTTCAAACTTACGCTGTATAATCTTAAAACAGTCAGTGTATTTATCTACAAGTCTTTCCAGGTGCACTTCATTATCGAACAGTCAAATCAAATCAAATCAAATCATTTATTTCAATTAGACCATTACAGGCACTTTTGAAAGTCAAGAAACAAAATGAATCTACAGTCCCGGTCACAAGGCATAATAACTTGTGAAAGTCTGTAGTTGCCCATTCCAAAGCGTTGATCTCTATGGAGAAGAATGGGCAAGAAACTCCATGGACACTCTTTTAAATTATAATATTTTTACAAAATCGTGTTTATATCATTCATGTTGAGATTATACAAATATGTGAGAACCATGTAGAAAGGCGTGCACAGTAAGAGCGTCCAGAGTAAATAAAAAACAAAATTTAATTTTAAATCTAAATAAGTTTAAAAATGAACCGTGGTAGCTAAAAAATGACCAGTATGTACAAATCACGAATCGTGTTAATGCTGTCTGTTTTTTTGGGATTGCAAAACTTTAAATGACTCCTCCATCGCAGAAGGGAGAGCGGAAGGGAGTGTAATGTTGCTTTGTAATTCAGAGTCGCGGTATCTCATTCGAACAATCCCATAGCCCTGGCAGGCTTCTCATGGTGGCATGGAAAGAGCGATTTTCGCAACGTCGAGTAGGGCACGTCACAATAGTGGCGATAAGTCAATACATTAAGGCTGGAGAGGCGCCACGCGCACCGTGACGCCTCTCCAACACCCCGCCTCGTACTCATTTACCGCCTGCAGGTCCTCACCGTATAAATAAGGAAGTTTTAGTAGGTTCCGGCACATAATCAGGTGGGTAAAAACGCCTAGGTGTAATACTAAAACATCATAGAGTACCTGCAGTTGTGCCTCTCCTTTTTGCCGAGGTATGCGCTTTTAGCGAGAAAAACAGACATGAATAAAATGCAATTTAATATATCGCGAACTTAAACTTGTTCAGTGATAATTACTCTTTCAAACATTATGGAAAGATTTCGGTATTCAAATAGGTATAAGAAAAGTTTCAAGTTTTCTGCATTAAAATCATGAAGGCTCTAAACCAAATTGTATCGATTTCAATTCATTTTATTAGCCATAAGAAATTGGAAGACATTTTTATATTATTTTGCAATGATGTTAAAAATAATGCTTGTTACATGTTTTTTCGGTTTAACCCTATCGGTCGGCCAAAGTGAGTAGAATTTTGTCAAATTTAATGTTACAACATAAGTTTTTATCAATGAATAATTTATTTAGAAACCTAAAAAGAAAATCAAATGATTTTCTTTTGAGGTTTGCAAAGCATATATTGACATAGTAATAGCAAGTGCTCACGCACCAAATTCAATTTCGTAAGTGTACCTAAAGTACACGACGACACAACAACCTATACACAACCAGTTTATAGTAATATCTTTGTTTGTAATAAACATACTCTGTCAATTGACATAATGTAATTTTCATCAAAACGGTTTTTTTTTCTCAATATTACGGATGGGGAAACCATCTGAGACTAGCTGATAATCCGAAATAATATTAAATTCAAAACTGTAACCGGCATAATATTATTCCTATATCCGTTTCGGTATCCATATCAGAAATTCTATAGGTACGGGAAATCATCAAAATATGACTTCTCCTGCTCTGAACGGAGTGAGGGGGAGTGTCAGACTTGTACTGACTAAAACCCACCAATGTTCCTTCTTTTGCACTTTCTGTTCCGGGGCCCCGGTATCTCTTTAGAACCATCCGCAACCCCGGTAGGAGGAAGCTCTGGCAGGCCCTTCTGCTTTGCTGACATCTCGTAGAACTAACGCGCCATCGACACGGCCTTTACTTTCATAGCTCAGGGCTGAACTGCAAGACTAAAACAACAGTTCAATATTATTTAGATGTTGTCATCAGTATAAGGAAATAGGTAATAGTATATCCTAATATAACGCACAGCTAGAAAGTGACCGTAACAAAAAGTTCTCGACATTTTCTGGTACCCTAATCATTATTACCAATCAAATCTGATCTCTTCAAAGTTCTAGTGAATCGGTTTCATCTACGCAAACTTGCTCCAACCAGGACCGCATCATCGCTTCAAATCAGGCGAGTTGCAGCCAAACGCAAACCTATTTAGTGTAAAAAAATCACATGATAAAAGATGGATTCAGACGTTGCTTGACGTTGACCACATTTCCTGAGAATGCCACGAGGAAAGGCGAATCGCATTTTGAGATTAGTTTTGGGTATATATTACATACACTTATATGAAAATGCATATTTTTGCACATTGCAAGATGCTGCATCTTGCATCCAAGCCTAAATCTGTTTACGGAAACCAAACTAAACATCATCATCATCTGCCTAGCCTTTTCCCAACTCTGTTGGGTTACATGCTAGACTTGTAAAATACCAGTATTTTACATGGACCGACTGCTTATTTGACCTCCACAACCCAGTAATACGAGGAAAAGGGGTAATACGATACCTCTTGGTAAGACTGATTGTCAGACTTTCGGAAAATAAAAATAAACGTTTGGCATAATATTTAATGAGTAGTTTATAGTTCACAATTTTGTATTAAAATACACAAGCAAGGGCTAGTACTTATAATACATGAAAACAAAGTAAAACGGACAAAAGTGAATTCAATCATAATAATTTAATAAGTATTTACTTTACAATAAGGTAAAAATGCTTGCTTATGCTAGCGAACTAAATAATACGCGATGTAATCGAACGAACAAAATAAATACTTATTTTACAGAGACTAAAAACGTAAAGTTAAAAGAAAAGCTCACAAAGTCATTAAAACACATTAAGGATATGTTGATTGTGATCGAAGCCAAAATAGAACATGAGAGGAAACTACTATCGCAGATCAGCGGCAGTATGAATACCGAAGACAGCCTTGCAGGAATTGGTAGAATGGACAACGCAGAAGTGACAGATATTTGGCGGCAATCGTCCAATGCAGTAGCTCAAAGTTAGACGTTATAATTACTTTGAATAACTAAACTAATTCTTTAACTCCTATTTCCCCTAAGGGTTAGGCAGAAATGTAAAACTACAAAGTGTATAAAACTTGCGAAATGTTTGGTAAACTATTTGCGAAATTTTTGTCGGCAGAAATAAGTATTGTTGTAACACTTGGCCACAACAGATTATTTGCAAAGAGCTATACTACTGGAGCGACTTGACCGTGCGCTACATGTTCAAGCAACATAGTAAGAGTCAACCGCGGAACGAGCGCTAAGATGGACGCTTCTATAAGACTTTTATTTTGACATTCTAATAAATGACTCTCTTATAAAATCTCGTATCAGTTATTAGGTGACCAAAAGGTTCAAAGCAGATTGGAAGTGTGGTGGCAAAGACTGGAGAACGTTGGCCTGAAATTAAGTAGAACTAAAACAGAGTACTTTTGCGGTCTCTCCAGTCCTGTGCCTATAACTCTTGCCGTAAAGCCTATACCGATCTGCTCCAACTTTCGGTACCTCGGGTCGCTTGTCGAAGTAGACCGGGACATAACGCACCGGATCAACGCAGGAGGGATGAAGTATATGTGACTAAAAGAGTAATGGATTTGAATGTTGATGGACGTAGAGCGAGAGGAAGACCAAAGAAAACATGGATGGATTTTGTATGAAATGATATGAAGGAGAAAGGAGTAAATGATGCCGTGACGTCTGATAGGGGAGAGTGGAAGAAGAAAATGTGTTGCGCCGACCCTAAATAGAATGGGACAAGGGCAGGAAAATGATGATGAGTTATTAGGTGACGGTAAAAATGGTTGAAGTTCAACAGCATTAAAGCGATTAAAACAGAGAGTGCAAAACAAAACTACTTCGACCTTAAATAACTTTAGTTACTCTTGAGTTATTTCAATGTAAGAGTTTAGAGATAAGTTTTAGAATGCCAGAATAAAGTTTTATACAAGTTTCCAGCTTATTATATTTTCAATCCGAAGTAAAACCCCTTACAAGACCAGACTCACATGCGTGTTGCGACGGCTTGCAGAAAACTAATGAAAAAAATTGCAAATAAGTCACGAAATCTATTCGGTTTGGTCCATTTCTACACTATTTGTGTTTTTTTTTTAATTACATAAAGGTTCTCGCTTCAATGTGTCCATTACTTACATGCATGATGTACCCTGATGCTAAACAACTACGAGTAGCAATGATTTAAGTTCAACCAATATCTTGCTACAGATATAAAATAAATAAAATACGATGAATAAAAAAAGCCTTCATATCTCTACCCTACATAATTTTGGTTCGCAGTAATTACGGAACCGACCTTAACGGAAAGTCCATTCATACAAGATTTGAAAAAGAACATGGCGGCTGATGGACACAATTATTTCACTGCATTCCTAACAAGATTCATGGAGTTGATAGCTATAAAGGACGCAGAAGAGACGACGCCTGTGATCGAAATATTGCGCCATGCGGCGCTTGAGTGAGTTAAACTTTCCCTAACTACTTAGTAACTCTAGATTCTACGACAACTAAACACGGACAGACAGCTCCTAACACCGTCTCGTTCTGAAGTAATTGCATAAGTGAGTTAGTATTTCAATGGTTTTATGCGTAATTTCAGCCGTAGGGTAGTATGAAAAAAGTTGAAAATACCGCATCTAGTCGCTTTCTGCGTCTGTATCAAATGTTAAATTTTCATTCTTATACTTGCCATCTGCATTGCACTTACTCACAGAATCACTAAAAATCTCTTGACAAGCAGCCAATATTCACATGTGCAGATATCTGACCCAGCCCTTTATTACTAACATTGTCAACGAAGACAGGTGGTGGTTTATTATCTGTGGTGTTACTTGATCTGCGGTTTCTATCTCTCTTTCTTATATTTGATGATGCTACCGAAGCCACCACCTTGAGTTTGCCTGCTTCTCAGTCTTTTGCGCCTATTCTCTTCTTGCCAATTGTGTGTATCGTAATAGTCGTTTTTATCAACATGTTCAATCTTAAGTGTACCTTCAACGGTATGCCACTATAAAACTAGCATCTAGGACTCTTTGTAACGTAAACACTAATTTAGCGCAGAATTATTATATGTATAACAGGTTTTAAGATATCTGTTAGACACTGTCATTAATATATTTAATGTTTCTGTCCTAACTACAACAATACATTAAGGAAGCAAACGAATAAAGTTGTTCCGTAGAAAGTAATATTTTATTCTAAACGACCTGGATGCGTACGAAGAATTAGTCAATGATTTGAATGCCGACATGTAGTTAACCCAAACTGCGTTTTCACAAAGCCGCTAGATGTCACGTGTCCACTGTATGAAAAATAATAACCGCATGCAATTTGACTCCCTTGCTTCGGTGTTACAGCATCCCAGAAATAAACACTTATAGAAGAAAAGTCGTAAGACTACATTAATTTATGCTTAATCACATTTTCTCCAAAAATTCGCCAACGTCACAATTTCCATTCTTTAGCGGAAAGTTATAGAACTAATCTTCGTTAAACTTAATTTAATTTTAATAAAATCACAAATTTGTTGTAATATTAAACTAACGAACTACTTCGTCAGTAAAATTATAGTACATACAGCACGGGTGTATTATTTATTAAAATCTCAATATTATAAACTCACCCCACTCGGATGAAATAAAACATTATTTGGTCTTTTATAGAACCGCTTACTTAGACCAATAAAAAAAAAGTTGCATGAACCTATGCGGCGAACCATCACCGTTTCATCGTTCCAGTTTCACTATCCCAAACAAAGCACTATACTTCCACTTACAAACTGTCAGCCTTTTCCAGCTTTTCCTTTTCGTCAGTTTCCTGATCATAATAATTTGGATCTCTTCAAAGTGTGCGAGAATCGGTTTTTCTAGGCAAGCGTGTTTTGCCCCAGGTCACATGATCGCTTCAAATGCAAGCTTATTTAATGTTTTTTTTTTTTTTAATGATTATTACTACTCACTCGACTCTAGTATAACATTTTTCTATTTTAACATTACAGGAAACTAGACGATGGGATATTTAATAAACAGGTGGATGAAAGTTTCATAAAGTCATTAAAAACTGGAATAGCATTGGTGGGCAAAATGACACCATTTGAATTAAAGGGTGAGTTGTATCATTAGTTTGTTTTAAAGTAAACTGACATTGGACTAAAAATGCAACCCGTCCTAACGGTACGAAGTTTTGCAAGCTCTGGGCATATCCTCCGCATGTCACAAGTGTAGTAAGTACTATTCGAGTTGTCAGCGGCACATAACACTGCACTGCCAATATTAAAAGACTATTGAACATTAAGACAATATTTAAAGTATCTGGCAAAACGACGACCAGTTTCATCCGGATAATTGCCCAGTTGCTGCGTAATCGACTAAACCAAATTATTTTAAGCACAGAAAAAGCTGATTAAAATCACAGAAGAATGGCCTGTCCCAGGGTGGTTCGTTGGCACCCATTCTCTTTAACATGTACACCAACTACCAATCCACTGTTGAACACGTTGCCATCCCACTCACTACCTACCACCAAGTGAGCATCTTTCTGCAGGTTCTATGCTCCTGTGGCTCACCTGGAAGTTCTTGAACTGTCTCAGAGTTTAAGTGGGAAGATGTAACTCCAGCGTCCTACCTCAATGAAACAGCAGCGAGGTACAGTTGACCAGCTGTGTCGCAAACTATGGTCCACGTCTTACCCTGCGCTCTTAGCCCAAAAACACTGAGCTGAAAAGATCTATGCACTGATACCGATGGTTTCATGTCAAATTTATGAGATTAAATATACCCATACTACTACTATACCCATACTACATACTACTACTATAATACGATGCGAAATAGCATTAAAAACAAGTGCATAGTTTAGATAAACTAACTTGTTCTCAAACAATTGATATGTATACTGTTTAGTAGGTAACTGTAGATATAGTATTCCTGTAATATATACCATAGACGAATTGCAATAAGGCAGGTGTTTTTTCTATGGTACGTATTATTTATAACGCACATTATAAAACGATTTGAATATTACAGAAAATGCATCAGCGGCGTTTTTCGTACTCAAGAACAAAGACACAATGTTGGTTGATGAACACCGTGCTATGATTGATTTCTATTCGGGACTATTCACAACAGCAGATGAAGAACAGTTGTTTGAGGCGCTGGAAGCATTTTATAAATATCCGAAAGGTGCTTCCACCCTTTTTGGTTATTTTTCGGTTGTGGGTAAACTGTAACTAACTAATACAACCGCTAAGGTCAAACTACATGGTTAAGCAGTGCTTACTAAATATTGAAGATAGCTGACCATCAATCCGTGCATCGGAAATCACGTTATGCCGTTTCTCACAGCTGTTATTTGCATATCTTTTGTCAATATTACGGCTAGTCAGAAGCTTGACATTCTGATCTCTGAATCAGCCTTACCAAAAATATGGGATTGCCAAGTAACGCGGAGTTGATCGTGGAGGTCAGATAGGCAAATGCTTAATATTATGTGTTCAGGCTAGGCAGCTGATGCATACTCTTGATACTTCCATGAACTGACAAATATAACGTGGTAACCTAGCCACAAGCTCCGTACATGAAGATACGCATATTACGTATTGCATAGAGTAAAATTGGACCCACCGGGCCTCCATGGCAGTTGTAACTTTGAATACCAAGAAAAATATGCTCTTAATACTAAGAAAAGCTCTTACAGAATGACCTGCCAAAACACCCCGAGTACAATTAACAATTACAAAACAGTAATGTGAAAAGTTTCGAATTCCCTTTGTTTAATAACTTTATTATTTTAGGATACCAGACCGCAACACTTGTGAGCAATATGATGTTACATGCGGTGTTGGAACCTTACATGCGCCAGAAAGGTACGCATTCTAAGGGTGAAAAGACCCCGTCGGGGTTACGGGTTGAAAGAGCGACCCGGAACACAAAGGACAATTGAAGGCCCGTGAATGCTTTTTAGTCAGTACAAGTCTGACACACCGTTCCACACCGCCCAGAGTGGGAGAAGTTTTGGGTGAAAAAAGATTTTCATTTCTGCGGGACTTTCTGTCTCAACGCAATAACCGCATGAAAAAAAACAGTAAATAGTGCAGTGTCTGACCTAGTTTCAAAGGGGGCGTTGATCATCTGAAGCCCTAGCACGAGCGCGAAGAGTGAACATCATTCACATATAATATAATATTTAGGATTTATTTATTCTGCCGTTGATACTGATTGTGCTTATTGCAAACAGTTGAACTAAAATTCTATAGGATAATTGTAGTTTCGATTGGAAAATCGCCGTATTTATGTAACATTAAAACTTAACCCCGCGCGCTCAGGCTAGCACCTCGGAAACGTGGTGAGACGTGCAAAATTCAAACAATCAGAGTGATTAGAAGACTAAATGTGGATTTCAAATATCCGGGCATAATTCAGCAAAACTGTGCTTATGGGCTGCCTAATACCTATATAAAAATTTAAAAAAAAAATCGAACCACAGAAATAAAACAAAATGAAATGAGAATGGAAACCCCAGCTTATATGTCGTGTTAATCACATGAATTATGGGTTTTTAAATTGTTTTATATTAATCAAAACCTTTAAACAACTATTGATCGCAACCTAAATATTCAATTATAATAAAAATAATACACACACTGTAAAGTTTATTAGCTATGTTTAATTTTTAAACATAATTGACTTAAAAATTAATTTGAGAAATCAAATTTATTTGGTGAAATTGTTTCCAGATTTACCCTCTACAGTACAGACACACAGACAAAGAATGAACTTAAAACAAGGCATTAAACACAGTCTATTAAAACACCCGGAATTGTTAGAAACGTTGACCCAACGCTTAAACTATGTCAAGAACAATAAACATCATTACTTCTTGAAATCAAACAAACAGAAACCTAATAAAAAATATCATAAAAACCTTGTCAAACATTTGAACGAAGCGGAACTTATAAGACGAAGAGCTTATATACCGTCACTCGAAGATTACGGCCATTTAAAATATTTTCAAGATTCCATAGAACATGATAAGCTTCGTAAGATAAAAGAAGCTTCCAGCTACAGCGATGAAGCAGACCAGTTGAGGAATAATCTGCACGATGTGTTAAGGCATGGTAACAGGACGTTTGAGGCGTTTAGAAAGTCCGGTGGAGATATAAATATAAATAACAAACAAATAGACAGAGCTTTAAATACCGAAACTGATGATGAATGGCTAATAAAAAACAATATTTATAAAGTGTTCGAACATGACGCACAGTTGAACAGAAATGCTAGAAGTATCAGTAGTTTAGAAAAGAATAATAGATAGGTAAACCTAGAGACATAGAGAAACCGTATTTTATTTAATAACTTTTTAAACTTTATGTTAAAGACATACATTTAATTAATAAAAGCTTGATTTAAAAATATTCAAAGTGTATTTGTCTACCACTGTGACGATCGCCCGGAGGACACGGTAGAGTACACTAGCGGTGGAAATTATTTTATGATTCCCATCCGACTAAAAAAAGTATATTTGTCTTTGTTATAACTTTATATTATGTACTCCAGGAATGATTTGGACCTGACACCGATTATATAAAAAATAATAGTTTAAAACAAAAACCGACCAACATGGTACACACATAGTACGCGGTTCGTTTACCAACTGCAATTGTGTTTGTAATCACATTTTTTGAGATGCTAATGCAAATGTATGATTTTCCGATTTCTCCCTTCATTGGTACTCTATGATATTGCTTCTTGCTAAATTTCATGATTCTAGGTCATACCCACAAAATCCATACCCGATATGGATTTTGATTCCATTAGCAAATTTATGGGTAATGCTGCATAAACGGCCATATCTTTTGAGATAGTTTTTAAATAGTTGATTTTTCTGCAGCTTTAAGGGACTGCAGACAATCTCATTCTTCAGTTGAATACCTCCACGCGGTCCCTATATAAAGGGTCTTGACCAACAGATAGATAGATAGATAGAATATTCTTTATTATGTACACCATACAAGTAACAAAATTAACACTAGACAAACTTATAAATAGGGTGACACAATGGGCGGTCTTATCGCTAAAAGCGATCTTTTCAAGACAACTTTTGGATGGACAACAGACAAACAACACAGTGATCCTGTAAGGCGCGTCGCCCACACGACCAACAGTCGAGGCGCAGTGGAGGCGCGGGCGCATTTGGCGCGTCGCCCACAAGATCGACAGTCGAGGTGCAGTTGAGGCGCAGGCACATAAGAGGCACACCGCAACGAGATTTTCTTTACAAATGTCGTGTGTGCGACGCGACTAACGCGCTCGCGCCCCGACCGCACCCTGACTGCCAATTGTGTGGGCGACGCGCCTAAGGGTTCCGTTTCTTTCCTTTTGAGGTACGGAGCCCTAAAAACAATGAATCCAGAAGCACTTCCAAAATCTGTTTTTCAAAACTTCTGTTACAATCGTCATAATTTACTTTACGTTTACTGCGAGCGATCGTGCGCAATTGCACATGGAGTGAAGAAACACCACATTATTCTTTACTTTGTTATTTAAAAGTACTGTTAAATATATTTTAGAAATAGAAATCATTTATTTGCTAAAATTTAGGTATACAAATATTTTATATGTTATATATATTATATTATATTTTATGGATTTCGAATTTATTTCATTTGCCATGAGACCTTTTTTATTGATTGATATACATATTGCATTTGGCAATGTAAGTCAGTAAAAACATAATGTTTGTTTCATTTTTACACTGTTTTCTCGTATTTTGCGTATCGGTAAGCGGAAGTATGTAGATTTTTATCCAAGGTTTATAGGTTCGGCCAAACCGGTATGGATAAGTGACGATGGACACTGGCTTACTTACCTCTTTAGCACATTATCTGACTAAAACAGGTGTCCGAACACGCAATTTCGCCGTTCATAGCGATTTGATCGAGCCTTGATTGAAAAACTACACTTCGTTATAATATTAGCAGCCAGTTACTTTGCCAGTCGAAACATTTCTTCAAAAGTACGGAAAAATAAGGCCCTTTTTGACTAGCCGATGCGTCATTGGAACGAGATCAACTTGCTCGGTATACCATACCCCAAAAGCTGAATAAGCCTACATTTAAATAACTGTTTGGCTTTTCGGTTTACCCCGTGTTAGTAAAAACATCCAATGCCCCATATTTTACTCTTACGCGCGAAAGTAAAGCTTTTTTTTTTCTAAAAACTTTGCCCCACACTAGGATTTTCTCCTATATCGTGGGTGCGTTTACAAATATTTAAACTCACATACACAAACAGCCACACCCGGAACAACTATCTGTAGGTCATACAAATATTTGTTCCGTGCTGGAATCGAACCCGTGACGCGCAGCGCAGCAGTCGATTGCTCAGCCACTGCGCCAACCGTGTCGTGTGCTGTTTGTGTTGTTACTTTTTTATTGTTTATAACTATGTAGATTTAAAAGCTCTTGCTAGTTGCTTTAATGTTCTAAATATTCTATGCTGTAAACATTCTGATTTCTGTATACGTTTTCTAACTTCGCACCGCGGCGCGGGCGCGCTCGGTTCAGCTGTAATCTATTTCGCTGCTGATTATATAATTACGATTATCATGTTCCGTGATCAATTCCCGGCTAGTAAGTTATTACTTATTGTGAGATATTATGCTATTGTCGTAAGTTTTATTTATGGGTTTCATAAGTCTGAATAAAGAATCGACTAACAAGATCACTCGTGTGTCCGTTTGTCCGACCGCCACAGTAAATTTCTTTCAAATCTTCATCAATTTAAATTGAAGTTTGGTCCACATTTTAAATCCCTGTGACCCAAACGCCAATTCCGATACTCGAAGAAAAGCTATACTGGAAATATATGGCCAAGACCAAAATGGAAAACAAGACAATGCTTTCGGTCTAAATAGCAAACTAAAGTGTAACAAGGCAAACTTCGTTAGTTGCGGCTGACCGCAGCTTTTAACATATATATTGTTTTTTTAAATAACCGACAAGCCTGTTGTATTTCCAGCGGAAAATAATACCGTGTCGTCAAAGGATACACTTGCTACCTCATTAGCAAAACTCAAAAAAATGTTGGCTAACATGGAATTCAAAATAGAAAAGGAAAGGAAGATATTGACGAAAATTGACCACGAATTGAATCACAAAGGGGGTGAAGTAAATGTAGGCGAAAACTTGGACTATCACGACGCTGACATTTGGTGGAAACAAGAAAACGCAGCATCGATAAAAGGTGCAAATGACTGACGGCAGAATAATGAAGTATCATTATTTTTCACTGCTGGGTATAAGTCGCTTCTTCTCTGGTAGCACGACAGGCTTGTAATACACTAGTTGAACTAAATATGATCAGTCCGATCATTTGTAATGACCTTTATATTGATGGCCCAAACCAAAGCAGGCATACAAACTAGGTGCATCTAATATTTCAGCACAAATCTAATAAATTGTGAGATTACGTATTCTACAATAATGATAAACCCGACTTGTTTGATAAATTTTGCTACAGAAATCGAGTCGGTGGCAAAAAAGCAGAATTAAAAAAAAAGTCTCCGATTTCTGAAGCGAAGAAAAAGTATTTTATAAGGTTCCGTACCTCAAAAGGAAAAAACGGGACCCTCATTGTATCACTTTGTTGTCCGTCTGTCTGTCCAGGTCTTTTATCTCGGGAACGTATTATATATAAATATATCATAAGAGTTGCAATTAAGAACATATAATCTATGATCCGTTTGTGTTGTGGAAAAGTTATTTAAGTTCTCGCAGTGAAAAGATATGACTGTTTATGTCGCAAGTTTGTACGGAACCCTCGGCACTCGCTCTTCGCCGGTGTTTTACTTTATTTGAGGGTTGTTTTTTGCATTTTTTTTTCTTTTTACCGTTTTTTGTTGTAATATCCTATACAAATTATTACCTTGCATTAATTTTACATTGTCAATAATACATGTCACGGTGGAACTTAAACATAACTTATGAAATTCGGGGTCTAATAAGGATAATTAGGTATCTCGCCGAATCATGTAAAACATACATCCAGACGATAGTTGCAATCTCGAGAGAGTTCCGTTGTCTTTCAATAAAAGTCACTAACAGATCGTCAGAAAATCTAATTGGGACTGGGATTTTTTCCAACAAAATTTTATATTAAAATCTATAAATAATAGACCTATTCAAATTGAAATTCAAATAGCCTTTATTACTGATAGTGACATTATTACATATATACATTTCATTTCTACATAATTTCATTACATTATTTTATTGAATTATAGCTTGTAGTATATAATTTCCAATTTTATACAATGAATATTACATTTCAATTGTAACTACAATAACTTACATAAGAATACATTATTTAATCATATATTTATTAGGTACAATTCAGTTATAAAAAATTTCTAAGCTAGTAAAACTTCATGTATTTAACATTACTCATAAATAATTAAATTTACATGTAATATTAATAGTTCATCTTATACTTCTATCTTATACTTCTAATCTTCGACATCGGTAACGTTATCATCAGTTTGCCGTTTGGCATAGGCCTCCCCTAGGCTTTTCCACGTAGGTATCTCTTTTTGCGGCTTTTCTTTGCCATGTATGTATATGATGATAGAACGAACATAAATAAAAATATATAATGTGTAAACATTCGTATTAGGTTATAACCCCCTCTTCCCACTATAAGGATGCAGGTACCCCGGCAAAACAACGTTATGACGCTGATCAGTATCTCTGATAAAAAAAAACAATTTCTTACTTACAGGAGGCATATTCGGCAAACGTGTAGTTACACTTCCTACTACTGTTTCAATAATACCAAAGCCACCAAAGACAACTACTTTATTTCCAACTTCTCCAATAAACTGGTTTCAAGAAGGAAAAGGTAAGTGCTTATGTTAGTAAAGCGATTAAACGGTGACCTGACGCAATTTAATAGCCGAACAAAACATTTTACGCCACGAACTCTTATAATTAGTACGGGTAGTAAGACAGCCGTGTCGACGACGCGTCGTGTTCCACGTGTCCCTCACTGAGACGTCAGCAAAGCAGAGGGTCCTGTCAGGGGCACTACCTGCTGGGGTTGCGGGATGTTCAAAAGAGTATTTTCTCTTCCGTTCTACCCAGAGCAGGAGAAGTTATTTGATGATTACCCACCTGATAAAAAGAAGGTTAAGAAACATGGCTTGCCAATACTTAACGCAGCTATTTTGTTCTGACCTTATAAAGACTAAACATTATAGAAATGTCGTATTCTTTATGAATCTATAACATTAAAGAGACCAAATGACTACTACGGGAAAAGCTGTGAGAATTGGCTATTGCGTACTTATGTACATTGCAAGTTTCGGCCCCTTTTGTTAGATTAGCCTACTCCGCCTGTGCCGTCAAGTTGTGTTTTGTTTCTTTACCGTTCTACACTCGAGTTCGACTCGCACCAGACCAGTCAGTGGTGTTTAAATATTCCTTATTAATATAAATTGATATCCCTTAATTATACTTATAAATTGATGGACAAATTCCACAGATCCTAAGGCAATAGCCTTTGTCAGTGATTTAGTGAAAGTCATGCAGGATGACCATCACGGATATTTTACTGCTTTTCTTACACGACTCACAGAATTGGTGTACACAAAGGATGAGCTACACGGATATTCTCTATTGTTTAAGCTGGTGGAAAATACGAGGCAGTGAGTTGAGCTTTCATCCTTGACTTAGTTTAACCGTAAAGGGTTCTACTCATCAAAGCCGCCTTTATGGCGATTTCATTTCGTTACAAGTAAAAAAAAAATATTCGGATTATCGGCTATCCGAAATGTACATATTTGTTTTAACACGCGGGTGCGTGTCGCAGACATAATTATTTTTATTAGGGCCATCACGCTGTTATGGTGCAAGTTTGATATTTAGAGAACTTAAAACATATTGTGAAACAAAAATTGGATGTGCGCGTGGTTGCGTTCCTTGTGCTACAATTGCAAACCTATTATGTTTCTGATGATAGGTAATGTAGCGGTATCGGTAGAATACTTTTACAATATTTTGCCTTTGATAATATTAGAATATGACAAGATAACTTGACAAGTTGTCAGACTTTTTAGTGGCATCACGCCAACCGCAGCCTTATCACAACTGTGACAATGCGACTAGCGCTGGTGTCTTGCAGTATGCGTGAGGATAGTGGCGTGCTCTAAGCTATTTATTTCCATTATTTTATTTCGCACTTGCTGCTGCACCACACGTGCTGCTTGAGCTAAGAGATCGTAGCTAAACGGTTAGGTTAGATTTGGATAGGTCAACCTGCAGGCACAGACTAGACTCGAGGAGTTCTGTCATCTAAGTTAGCATTCCATGGTGTTTACGAGCGCTTCTCACATAGAATGACAGGACGAAAAATATCTTACTTTTCCTTTTATCAGACATGGAATTTTTACTGTAAACAAAAGAGATGACCAAACTCGTCGGATATATATATATATTTTTTTTTATAGAAACATCCATAAATGGTTTGGATTAACAAAAAAAATGGTAGAAAACAATCATTTTCATTAATAAACTGACTTTTGCCCGCGGCTTCACTCGCGTTAAATTCGGGGTAACACAGTTCTCCTTTCCTGATTTACAGGTACCTGCTACCTGTAGTTTTTGCCCTTGCGCCTTATTTATTGTAATAGCAATGCTAAGTTTTCTCTTTTCTTCCCTCTTTCTCATATTTCAATCTTTTTTTAATAAAAATAGCCTATGTTCGTCTCCAGAGTCCCAACTATCTGTGTACCAAAATTCATCAAAATCGGTTTAGCCATTTAGGCGAGAAAACGTAACAAACAAACAAACTCACTTTCGCTTTTATAATATTAGTAAGGAGTAAGGATTTTGAGTTGAAGAAGTCCATCGCTTTCTAAGAAGAAACCTCTCGCTTTTGTTGACCGTACCAACAAATTGACACTGCGCGGCTTAATGAGGAAATTACAAAAGTGTTCTTAATCCCAGTTAGAAGTGACGAGAACGAAGCCTGTAAGAAGGTTTTACTCAGTAAATATAAAAGTCTGACAGTCCCCCCCGCGTGACGGGGGACATCCAAGAGAATTTCGACACTCGAAAAAACTGATCAACTGATCAGGTTATAGCCATGTTCACTATACGGGCTGCAATTTCTACATCAAATTACACCCATTAAGGACGATATTTTTTTGAAAACTCTTCCTCAAAAACTGACTCTTATTGCACTAAGATTAGATTCAACATACAATGTATTTTACACACGTGCTTTTTTCTCATTCATCGCAACAAGGGATTTTATTTTTTCTGTTTCTTCACGGATAGTAATAAACAACTGCTCCAGTACCTATAGCCGACAATCTTTTTTAGAGCAAGGAGGCGCTTGTTTTTAAGGTTTTCATATTTATTAAAAACGTCGTTTGATTCACGTGAGAATTTGTTATTGCTATTCTCAGCTCTATAGCAACCTCGCCTGGCGGCTCGTGCGTTAAATCCGCCTCGGCTGCAATGACAAAGTTACCTCACTTGAATTAAAATGTACTATTAATATTGAGCATTGCGGTTTCAACAACTATTTTAACATTTCAGACAAATAAAGGAGAAGAAGTTCTTTGCCATGGATAACCTTTTGTTGAACGGAGTTGAAAAAATTTTTACCTGGTTCGACAAACTGATGCCTTCTCAATTACAGCGTAAGTTTGATATTTACTAAGTCAGTATAAACAGGGTGTTCAGTAAATAGTAATTCATACTGCAGGGAGGTGAGTTAGGGTCAAAACCTACTAAAACAACACTTTAAATAAGTATTAAATAAGGATTTATAGTTTTAAAATTTTCTTAAATAAAAATCTTCAGATTTTTATTTACAACCTAAATTAAATAAATTAAGCATCGCGTTTAGACTTCTTTTTCTAGTATTTTTACATCAAAGTATTCGGTAATAGTTACTCTACTCATCGACTAGTCTATTTTAGTTATTTTCATAGTATAATGTCATACGGTATTTTACTTTGGGGACGGGCTGCAGACATTGAGTCTATATTTATTCTGCAGAAAAGAGCCTTCAGAGCCATGTACAATCTGCGTAGGCGCGATTCTCTAAGAGAACAATTAAAAAAAATAACATCATGACAGTACCTTGTCAATACATCTATGAAAATATCATGTACGTTAGGAAAAATCTGCATCTATTTAGTAAAAGAGGTGACAGACATCACTATAATACTAGAAATAGGGACCAACTGGTTCAGCCAGGTTTCAGGCTAGCTAAGGTAGACTCCTCTTTTATGGGGTACTGTTTAAAATGTTACAATAAAATACCTCCACACATCCTACATCTGAATGAATCGAAATTTAAATCTCACACTATGTAGGCAAGCATACTATAAGTTGGGGGATTACATTAATGATATAAATGCTTGGCTCAATGCCGGTCCTGCTCCACAACCATAGGGGCAAACTAACTATCATTAATCAGCATCTGAAGTTATTGTGGCAGCTGAAGAAGATTGTAATACTATCTCTGCATTGTATAGACTCAATTTCCTAATATTGTATAATTGTAATGCCCATGTGTGAGTTCTATGTAATTTTATTGACTCGACGGTTGCCCTGGTGGTTGAGAGATTGTCGTGCCCACTTAAATGTCTCGCTGATGGTGGCGGGTGTGTCGGGTCATTTAGCTCCCTTCAAAATGGTCGAGCTGAATGGGGCTGATCTATACGTCATGTTCGTGAATGGGCGCTGTCAGATGGGACTGGTCATCTCTTAGCTACCACGGTTTGTTTTAATTCTTCTATTAAACTAGTGCTAATTATTGCTTTTACTCTGGACGCTCTAAATGTGCTCGTTTTTCTACATCGTTCTCACATTATGAATAATTTCAACATGAATGATGTATCCATGATTTTATAAAACATTATGATTTAAAAGAGTGTCCATGGAGTTTCTTGCCCATTCTTCTCCATAGAGATCTACACTTTGGAATGGGCAACTACAGTACTTTCACAAGTTATTATGTCTTGTGGCTGGGACTGTAGCAGCATCATTTTTGAAGTTATACTTCTTTTGGCGCGATGGAGAAAAATGATGAGAGTGATTTGCGCGCGCACAGCGACATCGTGAAGTTAGTTATAGGTGTTCTAGTAACTATGTTCATGTTGTATATTCTAGTATTTTTATATTTAGAACACGTGTTTCATAATAAATAAATATTCTTTTGGTGTTTTTATTAAGCTATTGCATAGCTTTTAAATCAATTTCACATTCCAAGCTACCCTTGCCGAGGTTTAGAAATGGATGGGTAACCACACGTGACAAGGGGACAGGTTAAGCAACCCTTGCCGAAGTTTGGAAATGGATAGGTTACCACACGGAGCCAGGTTAAGCAACCTTTGCCAAGGTTTGGAAATGGATGGGTTAACACACGGGGACAGGTTAAGCAACCCTTGCCGAGGTTTGGAAATGGATGGGTTACCACAGTGGGCCAGGTTAAGCAACCTTTGCCAAGGTTTGGAAATGGATGGGTTACCACACGGGGACAGGCTAAGCAACCCTTGGCAAGGTTTGGAAATGGATGGGTTACCACACGGGGACAGGTTAAGCAACCCTTGCCGAGGTTTGGAAATGGATGGGTTACCACACGGGAACAGGTTAAGCAACCCTTGCCAAGGTTTGGAAATGGATGGGTTACCACACGGGGACAGGTTAAGCAACCCTTGCCGAGGTTTGGAAATGGATGGGTTACCACAGTGGGCCAGGTTAAGCAACCCTCACCAAGGTTTGGAAATGGATGGGTTACCACAGGGGGCCATGTTAAGCAACCCTTGCCAAGGTTTGGAAACGGATGGGTTACCACAGGGGGCCAGGTTAAGCAACCCTTGCCGAGGTTTGGATATGGATGGGTTAGCACAGGGGCCAGGTTAAGCAACCCTTGCCGAGGTTCGGATATGGATGGGTTAGCACAGGGGCCAGGTTAAGCAATCGTTGCCAAGGTTTGGAAATGGATGGGTTACCACAGGGGGCTAGGTTAAGCAACCCTTGGCCAAGGTTTGGAAATGGATGGGCTACCACAGGAGGCCAGGTTAAGCAACCCTTGCCAAGGTTTGGAAATGGATGGGTTACCACAGGGGGCCAGGTTAAGCAACCCTTGCCGAGGTTTGGAAATGGATGGGTTAGCACACAGAGTCTAGTTAAGCAACTCTCACCAAGGTTTGGAAATGGATGGGTTACCAAAGTTTTTTTTCATTAGGTACACCAAAGAAGTATAACTTCTAACGCGTGTACATAATTTGTTCTTGTTTTTATGACATTCAAAAGTGCCTGTAATGGTCTAATTGAAATAAATGATTTGAGTTTGAATTTGACAAGCCTTTTTATCTATAGAAAACCAGAAAGTGAGTGAACAGTGTGTGTTTTTTAATATTTTTCAAGGACAATTTTCCTATCGTCTAACATAAACTCCTAAAGGTAAAAAAATGTTTGTAGCAGTTTTATACAAAAAAACTTAAAAAATTGGTTTTTTAATAATGATTTTGGATGATATTCTAGACATATTTCACTGGTCAACAAAAATAACTTTTTTGTTTGTTACATGAAAACTGTTAGGTATATCCGTTTCTGTTTAGAACAAGCATGGCCATGCATTTGGCCATGTTTCTTAACAAAATAAAACACTACTGGACGAAATAAAAATCTTTAAAAAAATCTCACTGTTTAGGAAGTCCAAAAAACACTTTTTCTTACAGTTTAACAGTTTAAGGTTAAATCTACTAGAAAAATAATAAACACCATTAAGAAAGCTTATTTTTTTTTACCAAGAATGAAGTTGCACACAATTAGGGCACACTGAAAACAAACATGTTTAGAACAAGAATAGCACTGATATATGTTTTTCTATTTAGTTTAGGTAGACATGACGCACAAATTTTTCCTTTTTTTTTTTGTTTGCTTGAGCTGTATCTGGCATATCAGGAACGTATATTCTTGCCAAACTCATACGAAGGAAGAGTTGCTTGCTGCTCTCGAGGCAAAAATAAGTTGACAACCCTTCTCTGCATATGATGCTTTAATATTAATCGTCGAGCTAATTGTTTTATAAACACACCACGATAAGTCTTTTGTTTCATATGCACATCATATAAAATATGCGCATTGACTTTTGTCTAAAATTATATAACAAAGTGTCATAGGCCAACGTCTCGGCGGCTCCTAGTGTATATTGTATATTGAGCACTTCTTATCCATTTCGTCGACTCCACCTTTTGTAGATTTATATCATTTCTGGTTTCCCTGACTTAACAATACCCTCGCTATGATTGGAAAGGCTTAGATTATTTGTAGGTAAACTGTGTTTACCTCTTGATGTCCCAGGTATATCCATTTTCAAATTGAGGATAAGATTTCTATAACAAAGCACTTTATGTCGAACCGTAGCGTAAACAAAAGAAGAGATTTTTTAAGACTGAGATATGATGGAGAAAGAGGGAAGAAAAGGGAAAACTTAGCTTTACTATTACAAATCAGCAGGCACAAGGGTAAAAACTGCAGGTAGCAGGTACCTGCAAATCAGAAAAGGGGAACGGTGTTACCCCGAATTTGACGCGAGCGAAGCCGCGGACAAAAGCTAGTATGCTCATAAAACAAATTAAAATTTATTTGAGTTCTTTATTCAAAATATTAGAATTTCTTATTTTAATACCTATTAGGCCACACCTTTGTTAATTCAGTCTCTTTCAGTAAATCAAATTAATATTTGTTTAAATGTACCTGATTGTGAAGTACTCATAATTCATATTAATTACTCAGTATTGTTACAGAGCAGGCAGGAGTGCTACACTACCTTCTCAAGGCGAAATATACAGATATAACTTTGCAGCCAGAATACGACGAATTTCTGGATTTCTACGATAATTTTTTCGAAAAAGAAGAGGGCGAAGCTCTATTCTCATCGCTGGCACCTTTTTATAGTTATCCTCAAGGTAAAAACGCTTAGTTACATAGCATGCGCCCGAAATGGCGACATAGTAAGAAAAATTGTACATTTGTAAGAATTAATTAGTGAGACTGGATGATTACACATTTGTTACTCGTAAACGCAGAAACTACAGAATGAATTTCGAAAATATACTTTATAACTAACATACTAGCAAAAATGTGAACTTTGCTGTCGCTTCACATCCTCGTCAAATTAAAAGAGGTAACTATGCAAAGTCTCGACAGGAATCTGAACATATAACGACGTAACAAATTAAAAAAAATGCTATCGCATCGCAGTATTTTGATGTGATTGTATTTTAATTTGGTGATATTCTGGTGGAAGAATCTTCAGTGCTATACAACGGAACTCTTCAATAAATGACAACAAATTTGCCGTGATTGCTGCAACCACATGTATAAGTATGGCTTTCGCCAAGTAAAGCAGGGGGTGGGAGGGCACGCCACAATAGTGGCGGTAAGTCCCCTCTTTGAGGAGTGGCTGGAGAGGCGTCATGGCGTCCTCACCTTCCGCCTGACGCAGGTCCTCACCGGACACGGAAGTTTCGGGAGGTTCCTGCACATCATCGGGCGGGAGGAAACGCCCGGGTGTCACCATTGTGACGGTCGCCCGGAGGACACGGTGGAGCACACAGTAGCGATCTGCCCAGCTTGGGCGGAGCACCGCCGTGCCCTCGTGGAGGCGATCGGCGACGGCGATCTCTCGCGTCCGGCCCTGGTTCAGGCCATGGTCCGGAGCGAGAGGGAATGGGAAGCGGTCACCTCCTTCTACGAAGTAGTAATGCTAGCAAAGGAGGTGGTCGGGCGTTTGAGGGAGAGAACATCTGCCCAACCCAGCCGCCGCGGGAGACGCCCCGGGCGCCACCGTAGATACGGGCCTGTGGACGGTGAGCAATGGGTAGCTCACCGTCCGTCCGTCGATTGACGACAGGCCGTGTCGACGACGCGTTCGTGTTTCACGCGCGCCTCAAAGAGCGTCAGCAAAGCAGAGGGGCTTGCAGAACCCGGCAGAGCCTCCGCCTGCCGGGTTTGCGGGTTGTTCGAAAAAGATACCGCGGCCCCGGAACGTAAAGGGCAACAGAAGGAACATTGGGTGGGTTTTAGTCAGTACAAGTCTGACATGCCCCCCCCCCCCCGCTCCGCCCAGAGCGGGGAAAGTCATAGGATGATTTCCCACCCGAAAAAAAACAGCAGGGTGTGTGGGCAGGGTGACCGTAGCCCCCCCTCCCCCCCCCCCTCACCTATTCATAATCATCAGATCAAGTATCAGCTGTATCCCCCTAGGCGATGATGCATATGATTTCTGAATTGGTTTTATACTAAAGCATAATATATATAGTATTTAGTACTATTAAGCATGATGAGGAACTGAAACTTGTATTATTTTTCACATGTGCTCTGATAGGAGCTCACTACTATTTCCTTTTTAAAATTATTCGACTGCATTTACTACAGGCATATTTGAAGTTGCTTACTTATTTTGGTGCAACTTAAGAAAACCCAAACGGTGATAACATCGCAGGCAGCAGCTAGTCAATAATGAAATAGGTTGGTTTTTTCTTATTAATGGACATCACTAAGATTCAAACCACACGCGGCTTGTCGGATATTCGCTTTATAATGGCACTTTCATGTACACAAATAAACGTAAACATTTATTTTTATTTCCTAAACCACGGTTCCTGCGCATGAAAATGAAATATGTGAGGGTACAAAACTGCACCTACTTAAATGGTTTATAATAAAACCTTCATTATGATGTAATATTTACTTAATTCACTCATCATAGTTAAACCATTTCATACCATAAGCAACACAACGCAATTAAAAGAAATCTCCTTTTTTATGTAATTAATTTGTTATTCCCAGGAAACGATACTTTCGATACAATGGCAAAAAACATATTGAAGGCGGCGTTCACTCCATACTTTAGATTAGATGGCAAAAGACAACAAAGAAAACTTATTCAACAATTAGTAAGTCTTGTCGATGGAATAATAGGCAAACAACCGGTACACCGAGCACAGAACATTTCATCAGTTGAAAACAATGCTACTTACGCAAATCTCTCCACGAAAGGTAAATGCTTTTGTAATTTGTCTATTCTTAAAACATTAAGAAAGGCCTGACGATGTAGCCGAGTACCGATGTGTCTACCTTTCTACCTATATTTTTCTATGTATTTACACCACCAACCCACTTATTGGAGAACGCAAAAATGGCCGCTGCAACGAAACAGTTTTATAACTTAACGGTTTTTGCGGACGGAAAATCATCGAATAACATCCCCCGCTCTGAGCGCGAGTGGGGGAGAGTGTCTGACTACTACTGACTGGTGGGTTTTACCCACCCATGTTCCTACTTTTGCCCTTTATGTTCCGGGGCCGCAGTATCTCTTTCTAACAACCCGCAAAACGGGTTGGCATTATACAACGTTTATTGCAGGTCAGAACGAGTCTGTTTTTACTGTAAGACGAAGCATGAATTACAAACGAATTGTAAAATATTTACTAGTAAAGCATCCTAAATTATTTAAGAAAATAAAACGACAGTTGAGGCATGATACAAAAAGCTATCATCATCACTTGAGTCATAAACAGAAGAGTCGTCAAAACTATCGTGAAAGGCGAGGTGGACATCAAAGATATAGACGTTTGCAGCACGAACAAGTAAGACGAAGAGCTCGTGCAGAAACCGACAAGAAAACAGTATACGGAAAACATGAGACAGACTCTATTGAAAATAGTGCATATCAGCGTGGCAACATACGACGTGCACAAAAACGTTGTGATCAACTAAATCAATTTATATCAAAGCAAAAACAACGCACACAACCCACAGAAGCAAGGGCAACTACCAAACAACACCAAGATAATGTACAATACTTAAAGCAACTTGCAACTCCTTCCATAAGAAAAATACAACAAGGAAAAAATACAGCCAAAGCAATTAGTCAAGACTTTTATAGAAACAGTAGACTCAACATTCATAACAAAGTTTCTTCTCTCGAAGATGAAGAAGTATCTTGTAATCATTCTGAATATTTTCAAGATTCTATTGAAAATGTTAAGCTTCATAAGATAAGAGAAACTTCAAGTTACATCGACGAAGAAGACTCAACTAGTCTTCTGCTAAGCAGGTCAGGTGCTGACAAAAATAACAAACAAACTCACAGGAGTTTTTCTTACGAAACAAATGATGAATATCATAGTATCACGTATTAAAAACAATAGGTAATCTACACTAATATTATTAAGAGGAAAGATTAGTTTTTTGTTTGTAATGGATAAACTCCAAAACTACTGGACCGATTTAGCTAGCGTTAGCCCAAAGTAACTATTCTACGCGGACGAAGTCGCGGGCGGAAGCTAGTAAAATATAAAATTAATCCTTACTAATATTATAAAAGCGAAAGTGAGTTTGTTTGTTTCTTCTCTTCACTCATTCATGACTAAACCTAAATTTTGATTGATGGATTTTGGTACAGAGATAGTTAGGAACCAGGAGACGGTAATAGGCTTTTGTTAAAGTGGGATATGAGGGAGAACGGGGGAAGAAAAGGTAAAAGTTAGCGTTGCTATTACAAATCAATAAGGCGCAAGGGCAAAAACAGTGCAGGTAGCAGCTACTGTGTTATACCGAATTTAACGCGAGCGAAGCCGCAGGCAAAAGCTAGTGTCAAATAAAAATAAAAGTAATATCATAAGCATGACATTTGTATCAAAGTGATAAATTTTATATTATGGATGTTAAGTTATTTTCTACATTTGAATTAATGTAATAAACAGAGTTACTTGTTCTCTTGTCTTGTCTTTTTATTCATTTTATATATTGTAAAATACCTTGATATGGACCTTCAATGCGATTTTTAGAAAAAAAACTAACGATTTCCTTTGCATTAGACTTAAACAATCAAGGGATTCTGATAAAAAAAAATGCAATGTTCAATCCAGACATCGTTTATTTTAAGTTAAATACCTATGTAGATAGCACACTGGGATGCATAAAATCTTATGAGTCCTCACTACGAGCAATCATATAAGAATACGGATTAAGTAGATATGCTTCACAAATATTTTTCTCTTTAAATGATTCTAGAATCGTTTGATCTAAATAATCATTAATCAAAGACGCACAGCTTATATCATTAGTTGCGTGCGCCATGGGTGCGGTTAGCTGATGTACGGCGACCGGTCGCTGCGAATGTCGCTGCAGCGCCTGCGCAGGTGACGTCACGTGCACATTCGCGGCGCGCAGCAACACCAGCTGAGAACGCAGCGCGCGCGCCGGCGGCACGTAGCTGCGCGCGCGCTCGATACGCGCCAGTGCAGCTTCTATGAGCGCGCGCGAGTACTGCACCGAGTGCGGCACACGACCTAACAGAGTCCGCACGCACGCCTCCACCTTCTGTGGCCACGAAGCTGCGCCTTTGAGTACTCCCTCTAGGTCTGATTCGTCGTCACCGACCATCAACTTATACATATGCTTAATTACCGCATTTTCCAGTTGCCCTTTTGTCTTGTATTCTGCGATATTTTGTTCAATCACAGTTTGAACTTCGTCCGGAGCACATCCGAGACAATATACAGTACCGGTTAAGCCTAAAAATAAAAAATAAAGTTCATAATTTATGTCAATAATAAATAGTTTAAAAAAACGTATGTTAACCAAAATTACTGACCATGCTCCTCAAGTATAGCTGCCATATCCAACGCCACCAGAACGCCAGTTTCATAACCCAATAAATAGAAAGAGTTTTTCATTCCAGTCTTGTTCAGCAGCACCTAAAATTATAAAGAACACGTTAATAATGTACTTAGAAACCATTTTAAAATGTAAGAATTTGTTATTTTTAACTTCTGAAATCATACGTCAACGAATCTCTGTGCAGTCTCCCGCACGGTCTCTGTGGGGTAGTCGAGGCCCGGCTGCAGCACCAGCGCCGGCAGCTTGAGGCGCTCGCACAGCACTCGGAACCGCTCGTGGTGACCCTCCATGCCCGGCACTATGCATAGATACGTCTGGCTTGCGTCAAATTCATCTTCACGCTGGAATATTAAAAATAATAAATATATGACAACGTTGTGAGATTTGATGATATGACTGAAAAGAAGTTGAATAGAACTTACGCGCATACCTATAGTGCTAGCGCTAACGATCGCGGTGAGGTATGGTAGAGTAAAGAGATTCACGCACGCTTTACCGGGCCCTGCATGGGCCCGATTTAGACCAAACAGCGTCCGTAGCCTGACAACGTTAGCCAACTTGCTCTAAAATACAGCCTCGTGGAATCGGAAGTGCCGTACTATAGTTATGTGCCCGACCCAGTTCCCGAACATGGCAATATCACATTGTACTGAGATCGATCCATCATCACTGACAGGCTTATTGTTGTCAATAAGCCTGATATAGTGGTAGTGGATCAAAGTGGCGCGCAATGATTGTTGACATATCAGTCCCGCTATAACGAGAACCCCGCTATAACGAGAACCCCGCTATAACGAGAACCCCGCTATAACGAGAACCCCGTGAAACCCGATAAAGATAAGCAATCATATTATTTACACATTAACATTATATTATTTATATTTTATTGACTTAATTCGCGAGATTGTCGACATGTGGGATGTGGATTCAGTGATCATTGTGCCGATTCATATCTGCCAATGGCTTATTTGCCAAGAGCTTCGAGCAATACCTAAGGAGGCTCTCGTTAGGCAGCTGGATCAAGGGCTTGATATAGAAAGTGAAACTCTTGGACAACGTTCGAATAGTTAGGAGGTTCCTTTCTCTGGAGCCCTAACCACCTGACCCTGTTCCCGATTCCGGTGGGCTACAATTTTTTGTATTTAAATTTTTTTTTTTTAACTAGAGAAATATGTAAAAAAATATGTATGACAATGAGGTTAAGGATTTTAAATATGCTAAGGTTCTCAAGCGAATCAATAATAAGAGTGCTTACCAATACATCGCCGCTGCTGAATGTAGGCATGCATACTATTTCTGAAGTCGCCAATAGTTCGTCTGTATCCACGTACGATATAAATGTCGGTAAACCTTTAATATCTTCAAAAGCGTTGTCTGTTTTATTCAACTTTACGATTCTGGTGATTAAAAAAATATAACCTCGTTAATTCTATAACTTTAAATGTGAACAATTTTGTACAATGTTTTTAAAAAAAACCTACGTTTCAACTGTTAGCTGTGGTATCTCTTGTTCGGAAAACTCAACATTATGATGAATTCTCAAATGACTAGCAACGAGTAGTAGTTTATCTTCTTGAATTCCGAGTTCTTCCAAAGTCGTTGTTTTTAATGTTCTCTTTGTCAAAGGAATATCTGAAAACAAAACATAAATGCTAAAAAAAAAATTACTGTTTTGAAAAAATCTGCAGTATTTTTTTCTCTATTTAAATCAGCAACAGCTACTGATCTGTAGAATTCTGGGCTATAAGGAAATATAAAAAAGAAATACTACCGACCAGCCAATTCAGCTATTTGTGTTATCAGATCAGCTTGTTCCCTATGTATTCTTTGTACAAGCACCAAGGTATCGACACTGCAGACTGCTTGTTCCACTGCGTCCACTGCATCACCATTACTCAACTCCTGGTAAAAATTAACATAGTCATCACATTATGGTCTGTTTTAGTTACCAATCTAGGTACTTGCTCGGTTTAAACAAAAATTTGGTAAAAGACATTTAAAATAAACTTTACAAAACATTGAATAAGTCCCCAGAACATCGACATCATATCACCCTATTGCCATTCATCTCCCAAAGAACGCGAACCATCCAGTGTCTGGGATAGCCCGCATCCATCTACTAACCGCCACTTTATTTAAATCGTTGGTCCAATGTCGGTCTAAACAATGTCGCAATAAAAAATCTCTGACGCAAATTCTTGCAAATTCTGTTTATCAGAGAAACTAAAAGCATTGTCCTCAACATCGCACACTGAGCGAACTTGAACTTGTGGACCAGCCTCACATGACCAGTTCCACATTTTAGCTCCCTCAACATACTTCAAAGTAAATTCATCTAGTAGTTCATATTGGAATAAACGAATATAATGTGTAAACATAGTAAGAATTAAATGCCCTGGATACTCAATATTGTAAGAACTCTACAAATAAATCTTTAGGGTTATTCACACATTCTGCAAATCTTAAATATCTATGCGAATTCGATCATAAAAAACATTCCAATGGTCTGCTATTTTGCTACTTACATTATTTAGTTGGGGTAGTGCTATTAATTTAGCTGGTAAATTTTTTTGAACACGAGAAAGACACGTCGGTTTTCCAAGCATGGTCTCACCAATATTTATCACCGCAAAGTATCTAAAGACGAAATAAGAAAGATTAAATTCATGTAGATTTACGCATAAGTATGCAATTATTTTACAATTAACATCTTTCAAAGCAATAAGTACAACAAAAATCTATTTTGTTACCTTAAATCTGGGCATAAACTTTTCGAAACTGTATCCAAGTGAGCAAATAAGATTTCTTGTACGGTTTGATCATCATTAGTAGTGAAATATATGCTTTGAATAGAGCCCAGTTTAGTAGCATCCTTGAGTAATTCTACCATATCACTTTCTTTGTCCAAGTTCTGAGACGATATTTGGATTTGCACACCGATCTTCTGCCAGTTCCTGAATAATGGAAAGTACTGTTCTGTTAGTATATTTTTTTTTTCTCAGGTTTAAGTTAGAACATTGTCACGTTCATCGCGACCATTAGATTCATATTAAAATTAGAAGTAGGCACTGTATTTAATCATTTGCTTACCTTAATTTAAATTGAAACTTTGCGGTTTTATGCGCTTTAGTGTGAACGTGTAGTTTTCTCGCACCACGAGCAACTAGTTTGTTAATCATCTGGAGTCCAAAACTATCTTCATTCAATATCACAACTTGGGTGTGGTTAGGATTGCAAGATATTCTGTAAGTAAAACAATAATATTATGAATAATTACTGTAAGCCAAAACAAAAAATATTTGTGATGTTAATAAGAAAAAAACATGAGAGTACAATCTCGGACCTATAAAATATCAAAAGAAAAAGGGTCTCTTCACCTGGGCTGCGCTTGCGTTGAATGACTTTCCATCTTCAGCAGCACTCTGCCGCGGTGCCTGCTGGCCGCGAGCAGTCGGAAGGCGCGCGCAGCGTCTTGCGGCGCGTACGACACGCGCGACAGAGGTTGCACGTAACCTCGGGCGATACCCTCGCTCAACATTTCCTTCAATTTCTATGGATTCAAGTAAATAGTTTAGTGACAACGGATCCGAAGTTTAAATGAACGGTCAATCCAATAATGACATTGATCAATACGTCATTTGGCTAATAATTGGGAATTCAAAGGGTCGTATTTGACTGAATTTGTATTTTACATCAACATAGATCTCTCTAGACATTATAACACACGCTGTTTTTTCTCCAATACTTACTTGTATTTCTTCAGGAGCATCAAATATTGTTGAGAAGTCTACAGCAGCATACGCTCTTTCTCTAGTGAGGTTGTACAATCCATATTCAAATTCTTCGTCAAGATTGTGAAGTTGAGAAACATCAAAACATGTACCCACAGCACAAACACAATCTAGTGTATTCTGAAAAATGGAAACACTAAAATGTAGTTACTTTTAAAGACTGTTTAAAATAAAGCTTTGATTATTGCTTTTCTTTTAATAATATATCGAGATGAGGTACATACCTTTTTCAACGTTCCTCTAACTGAACTTATAACAAGTTTACAACCCTCCCCTTTTTTGGCATTACGAACCATATCTACGAAACTTTGATCTCGAGAATTGCCGACATTTTCAGCTGAAAACAAATAAAAATTAAAAAAAAAAACAAAGATAAATAATGATAGTTTTACTTAGACTCCGAATTTATGTAAATAATTAAATATCATTTGTGTACCTTTTAAGTCCGGGAACATTTTAAGTAAGAAACGTTTCTTCCGAACGTCACTAACGGTCGTGTATACTTCACAGCCGTGAGCAAGGAGTATAGATAACAAAGCTTGGCCCAAAGCTCCAGCTCCTCCGTGAACTAACACAGATACCTCAGGAGTCAGCTTCTTGCCATATTTGATGCCCTATAACAAAATAGGATCGATAATGTTAACGGACATCCTCTTGATCTAGCTAACTGAGAAAATTTCAGTCGTCCTTGGAATGCTGTGGTTATATGAGTATGTACTCTGTATCTACACAGAGTTACATTCTGATTGTGAACGTGGTTAATGTAAAGATGAAGTGTTGAGTACAACTTGTTCGTTGTTAAAACATCAAGCAAACGCGGAAGAGTCTATTCAAACCCACCGGTGTTTCCATTCAGGGGACCCGTATCACAAGAAAGATGGTTGAATCAGTGTAAGAATTAATGCCGAAAAGATTATTGCTAGAATCGTAAGTGTAAACTCACGAGACAGTAGAATGCGTGCACGTAAGCGAGCGGCACGGTGGCGGCGTCCTCGAGGCTCCAGTGCGCCGGCACCGGCCACAGCAGCTCCGGCTGCGCGCGCACCACGCTGCCGCAGGCGCCCCCGCGCACCAGGCCCATCACACGTGTACCACTGTAACGTAACATGTCTCGGAATCTTTATAACTCTGTAACCATGATTAAATCTCGAATTTGGCCAAAACTTATGAGGACACAGGTGCCAAGACCGTTGTCAAAAATCAGCGCGAAAGGAGCAGAGCTACGCACGATTTTGTTAAAAGCCAGCGATCACCTATTCTGTATGGATCATTTTAACCGACACGAGACCATCCGCACGTTTCTTAAGTGAAAAAATAATCAATAGTGATTTGCTTCCTCGTTGGTGGTTAATGGAAGTATTCAAGACTTTTCCTCTTTTAAACACAAAAATTATAAAAAAAAAATTACGTCTTTGTTGTTCCACTGAAATCCATGCCATAGTTGTTTTCTCCACCATGTTTTTTTCCGATTGCTTTTTTAATGTCCGTGTTTGATAATCCGGCGTAATGGACCTGAAAATTTTAAAACAAATAATTGTGATTTATTTTATAATGCACATAACATCAATCTTAGCATATTTATTTTTTGGTTGTCATAGGTTTGGTTGATTACTCCAGAGTCTGTTATCTAAAGAAAATTCCTTCATTTGCTATAAATAATAAGATATTGCTTGTAGAGATTTCTCTAGAAATGACCACTACCTTTGTTTAAGTCTCTTTCCGTTAATTTGTTCTTGTTTGCTAACAATTAGTACATAATTATGTACTAATTGTTAGCAAACAAGAGTCAAAAGTCAAAGTCAAAAGTCAAAATAAGGGAAAGAGATAAGAGTTATTATTCAATAATTGTCAAATAATAAAAATTACATTAGCATTTACAATAATCGTACGTACCGTGACTGGTACTCCAGAGCTGCATGTCTCCGTAGCGTCGACCCACTCCAATGAATTCAAATCTCCAACTTGTGCGGATTGTAACGTCACTTTGCTGCTCACTTTCACGCTCTCCTTTGCTGGGACGTAATATTCTCCGCCCCAGTTACCCTAAAATTCAACGTTATTGACAAATAGGAACTTAGGTACAGCTAAAATTGTATATTGAGTCATAGAAAAATACTAAAACATCATACAAGCACGAGCACGTCTTGCTGCAAAGCTCAACACAAGCTTATTTTAATATCAAAAAATTTTACACTCACATGATCAAAAACGGTGAACGCTAGATCGATTTCCGGTAGATCGTCCAAGAAGAAATTGTTGCCTTCTTCATTATTGACAGTTACTAAGTAAACATTGTTACGTTGTTCGTCTTTCCTCCAACACCGTACTAATTGTTTGAGGGCGGAGGGGGCAGGGTAAGGGGCAATGATGAGCAGGCGATTGCGGGGGGAGAGGTTGGCACGAGCGGCGTTGAGGAGAGAGAAGTCAAGATCTGCGCGCACTGTGATGGCGGTGGTGGGCACGGACACTTTACTCGGCCGCCAGCGCACCAGGTCCAGGCGCGAGCTAGCGTTGCTGTGAGCCGACAGTTGACGGTACAAGGCCGAGGGCCGAACGCGACCTCCGTACACATTGTCTTCTTCGCTCACTATGAAAGAATCTTGCCGGAGTGCAAAATGTAGCATTTGACACATCTGTTAACACATAAATAGAGTTTTTAATTTCCTTGATAAATGAGTTTGTAAACTATGAATAATAGCAAAAATAATTCTTACGTAGTCGTCGGTTGATAGATTACGGACGATAACAACGTCCACACTCTTCAGTAAGCTGCCAATATCTTTTGTCGACTTCAAGTCTGCTAGATTGAATTCTTCATAGCTAATGTTGACACCATAAACATTAGCTCCAATGTTCTTCATTTCATCAAAGACAGAACCGTGCATTTGGTTATTTTTGATACCAACCACCGTAATTGAATCTTTATTTACATTTTCGGCAACCATTTGCAAGAAAACTTGCAGTGATCTTGAAACCTGTTAATTCAAATGTTTAACATTTATTTTATCACCATTCAATTAATCATCATGTTCCTGCCGATAACCCAGTTTATTTGCGTCATTTGTTATTTATTTTATTTATATTTAGTTAAGTTTTTAAAGAAAAAATAGCTCTTACTTTTTGGTCTACTTGAAAATTAGAAACGAATTTCAGTGCCTGTAACGCCAAGTTCCTTTTATTAACAGTTGGTAAATTCTGGTATCTGGTGTTTTCTATTATTAATCCTCCACACCTGAAAATGTCGAAAAATAAAATTGAATCAACTAACAGAGTAATTCATAGTTTACGGAATGATCACATTGAATTAGAAAATCTTTTAATTTACCTTACGAAATCAAATTGTTCTAATACTTCAGCCTTATACAAAACTTTGTCCTCTGAAACGGTCTTCATATTGAAATGCTTCTCCACATCCACACCTAACCTCCTGATGTGAGTGGGCAGGGTGACTCCGTCGTGTGGTTGTCGCAGCATGTGCAGCTGCAGCAAACCGTCGATGAACGTGACCCAGTTGTCACGCCACACCAGAGAAGCTTCATCCAGAGAAGCGCTGGCGGCTTCGATAGTGCGGAACTGACCACTGTGGAGGAAAATAATTACTATATTTACCTCGGTATGTAGATTAATGAACAAAACTATGAGAAAACGCACTACACCAAATAACGTCATTAAGCACTTGAGTTAAAACTCTAAAAATAAATCTAAACATTGCCTTAGCGTAACTCCTAAAGCTTGTCCATTATCTGACCCTACTGTCCTGCTACTACTAATTCTGGTTTCTGTTGTCTGACTTGCTTTAAAGCCCATGCTCACTCTGAACTCACATTATATTTACGGTTAAAGTTTTCTTACCTGTACGAGTAGTCTCGTTCTCGCAACAAATCATAAATATCTTCACCGGTGAGGTTCATTTCTTTATTTTCTTTGAATTCTATTTCAACCTTTTTAACATCTGGTTTTAAAACAGCGATCACGCCTGTCGCTACTTTAATTTTGTCGTCATATACCTGGAAAATTTAATGCCTTCTTATCACTCTTGCTTTTGTACTAGGCATGATGGCTAGTGGCTACGTCATGTAAATGTAATGGTGGGTGATACACGTCTTTAGACATTTTGCATTTTGTTAAACAAGAGGCATCTCAAGAACTTTGCTATTCCACAGACAAAACTGTATCACATTCACTTCACTAACACGGGTTTTGAGTAATTAAAGTATATAATATTATGGAAGTTGCAGTAAATACCTCAAAACATCCAGTTCCTCTTTGCAACGCTACTCTAAGCTTCAGTTGACTCTGCGTGTGCATCACAGGCTGTGCGTACAAGTGAACGTCACGGAACTCCACGGATAACTGCTTTTTCGGAACACCCAGGGTCATGGCCAGCGTGTCCCAGACAGCCACTAGGGTTGACGCAAATGGATATACCGTTTTTTCTGTAAATAAAGACACGTTTACTCAATTTTGCAATATAAGGAAATGTTTTCGATGAACCGTTACAAAAACAACAGTAGCATTATTCAAATAAGTATGCTATTTAACTGTTACCTCTAATGACGTGTCCCTTGAGATGTTCATTTTCCTTGTCGTGCAAAGATATGGTATACGTGCAGGCTGCACCCTTTCTTCTACTAGCGGTATGGTAGAGAGGCAAAGCCCTGTAAACATAAACATTAATTAAAAATACAGTAATTACTACTTACTATATACATTGACTGATAGACGCGACTGGCCCAAAGTCGTTGCCAAATCCTGGACTGGAGGTCTACAATGAAGTAATAGTTAAGTCCTTTTCTAATCTATCAAAGGTCAAAACTAATCATTTATAACGATTGGATAGTTGTCTCTACCCCCGAATTGTTTTCAAAACTTATGCATAAAATATAATTACAGGTTAATTTCGAAGTATTGGGATACTTTCGAACGGGCACGTAATTTTTGTCGTTGACATACTTAAAAGTATACTCCTGATTCGATGTATGTTGACATCCAAAAGAGGAGAGAGAATAAAGCCCCCATTATTAAATACATACTAAAAATATAAGCACTGTTAACTAAAGCTAAAAAAAAGTTTTTTTTTACCATCTTTCTTCATGGACCCACTCTATCAAGTGGGAAAGGAATGGTGTCCCAGTAGATACCGGCATCTCTATTTTAGGGTAAAGCATTTGGACTTTCGGGTGATATCCTTCCATGTATAATCTGGAAACAGAAACAGTCTTTAAGTAATGCAAGAAACTAATTGATCTTGCGGGTTGCTCTTTCGTGTTTGTTATAACGATACTTTGAGTCTAGATACGTATATTTGTTTTTAAACTCTTGGACTCGCTGAACATTCAATGTACACCAAAGTTTAAATGTGCTGTTGAAAATTTAACTGACGGCAGTTAGTTGAAAATCCACTTTAAAAAACGCCATCGTTCATTGAACAAGCACATCTAAACGAGACGAAGATTAAATTTACGCGAATAAAGAGCGAAGTATAAAAATTTACATACGAAAAAGAATAAACGCTACATACTTGCCAACTGCTTCAAGCAACAGATATGTGTTGTCGGAGTGCCCTCTTCTAGTAAGCGCTATGTTCCTGCAGTCGACCGGTAGAGACCGCTTGAGTATGGCTTGCAGTAGACCGTGAGGAGCAACCTCAACCAGCACCGCATTTGACGGTATATGTTTCAAAGTTTCCTCGAACAGCACTGGGTTCTGAGGAAAATGGAAAACATTATAGACGTACGAAAACAAATTCACTTTCATTGTAACTTCTGCAATCCAGAATCTACCAATGATGAACGTTTTTGTCTCTACAACTGCAGCTAAAACATAGAATCAAAATTGTAGAAATTGTTTCCAGTTTCATCAAAATCAGATAATGGAGATACACTAAAGCACTTTAATACAGGCTAACTTTAGTGTCCTAAATGGGGAGATCGCCTATTTTGCTATAGCTTACCAGAAGATTGTTAGTGTGGTACTCCGCTGACGAAAGTTTAGCCAGGGGTTCGTCCCATCTTTCAAATGGTACGGAAGTAGATACCCAGCGTTCACTTCGAGCCCTTGGGGTCTTGATTACTTCGGTCAAATATTTCAGCAAACCGGGACCTGTCATAAAAAATTATTAATTATTTTATAAAAGGCACACGACTTCACTCATTATAAAATAAAAGTGATATTTGCTCACCAGCATCAGCAATATACCGCGAGTGGTAGGCGATGTTGGAGCAAGGTACTTCTTTAGCGAAAATACCCTTAGCTGTCAACTCTGTGACGAACTCCTTCATGATATCCGCAGGTCCCGAAATGGTACTAGATTCAGGCCCGTTGTGACAAGCGACTTCAATCTCAGGAGGACACATTTTTGAAATCTACGAAATAAGTATGTCAATTTTAAATCATCAGATTAGGACACAGGTCTGTTCTCAGTAAGAGAGAGTTCGCTGTAAGCAACCACAACACTGACCTCAGCGGTCGGTGAATATTGCATGGCTCCGAATTTTCGGTTCTTAGAATATGTCAGGTTTTTACCACGTTTTTTTCACCGTTTTCATCCCAAGAATACCACTGGGCCACCGCCATTCTCTTATAAACATGGCTTATATGGCCTTTTCACGCGCTATTTCAAGACTCAAGTTAAGAACAAACATCAAAGTTATTTCATATAAAACGCTAGTTGAACGTAAAATTTATAAAACGATGTTATACTTGTTCATATCCCACACCGATAGCAGCCATGGATCCTCGAATAAATGGAGTCTGCAGCGACACCAGACCGCGGCTGTACGCCGACAGAATCATCTCCTCAGCCGTCAAACAACCGTCGGCGTACGCGCAGCCCAACTCGCCTACGCTGTGACCTGTAAAAAAACAATCATAGAAGCTTGCACAGTTAAGATATAAAATAGTCTGGTCTCCACGACTTGGAACTAAATTTTTTCAATCTAATTTACTCAGCGTCCTTTTTGGCATTCCAAGTCGTCATTGCCACCTGTCTAGATAACGTTATGATGATGCCTGGTATGAGCTACTCTACTACAATTCATATCGATGCTAACCCCGGCTGTCGGGGACCGTGATAGATAGGCAGTCGCTCCATATTAAATACGAATGGTCAGCTTATTCCGATTAGACAAATCAGATTAAAAAATTGTTGGAAAAAAAACACGAAAAAAAACGAGAAAATAAAAAAACAGTAAGTTAAACGTGAAACAGAAAGTTAATATTACCGATAATGCCATCAGGCACCAATCCAAGATCCCGAAGCACATCAGTCAGTCCTATTTGAATAGCAGCTATGCCCACGAACGAGTGAAGAATGTTATCGAATATAGTCTTGTCGGGCGAAGTAATTATATGAACTATATCGATGCCTTTTGGTTCCAAACTTTTACGGCATCTGGAATTAAGACATAATTGTTACTAAAAATATTGTATTGGATTCCGTTGGAAGATACAAGAATAACTTAATGCAAAATGGTTTTTGCTCTCCAGGAAGAAAGTTAAATTTGCCAAAAACAATTATTTAAATTAAATTTTACATGTCACTTACCGTTCGATTGCAGCAGCGAAGATCGGTATGCGCATGAGTTGCGCGCCCATACCCGCCCACTGCGAGCCCATCCCGCTATACACGAACCACAACGGCCGCCTTGCATTGTCGAAGTATGCAGACTTCTCACACAGACAGACAGTATTATTTTCTTCGTCTGTTTCTAGAATGATAAAGCAAAGCAGATTTGATTATCACATATTTTCACAGAAATGCAAGAATAATGGGCTGGGTTTGTCATATAAACCGTTGAAATGACCGTTGGTTTGTTTATAAGAAGAGCTGGCAAAATAACGGTCAACAACCTCTAGTTATAACGATAGATGTTCGATTGGAGAGGCCATCATTGTATGTGAAGCAGTTTAATGCCACACCATTTTACTTTACAGGGCACTAGTGATGAAGTAGATGATGGACTTACTTAAAATGATGTATCCTCTGCCTAAATGTCCGGAGATGCTCGATTGATAGATGTTATGTAACAGAGCCAACTCCTCAGGATCTATTGGGTTTGACTTCAAGTGTTCCAATATTTTCTGTACAGCAGTGTCTTGTCTCCCAGATATAGTCACGAGATGTGCGATACTAGAGTTGTAGCGAGACAGATCCTGCAACAAATGCACAATATTTTACGGTCAAAAGTTGACTAAGTATGCAGGAGTGCTCAAACTGAGACAAATTCTGGTCGGTGGTGCAACTGCACTTGATTTTTCTACTGACGCCTTAACAAAAGATACGTGACAAAATCGCACTATCAAACCTTATCCCACCGAAGTGTTCAGAGGCATGGCAAATATTACTTGACATACATCAGAAAAGGACTATCTTTAGATGGAGTAGTGAGAGATCGAATGATGACCAAAGTCGGAAAACGCGCTAACTAGTTTAACGATACATATGAATAATCATCATTCGTACCTTAGGTTTATAGTGTCCATGCAGCAACACATGAGAATTGACGCCAGTGACAGACATGCCGTTGACGGCGATGTAAGACCGTTGGAAAGGTTGGTGTTCAGTAACAACGCGCATGCGCCCCTCGCGCAGTGCAACCACGTCCTGCCGTGGATTGGTGCAGTGCAGGTTGGCGGCTATCTCACCACGGTGGTAACCAATCAACACCTGTTGCGGATGAGAAATAATCGAATAAATAGATGATGTAACCAAACGACCTCTTAATATCCAAGATGAATGAACCCCTTTGGTTTACAAAATTATTTCCGAAACAAATGAATTCTTTCCCGAGTATTGTTTATTTTAATTTTATAATCATTGATTACATTTTAAACAATTTCGTGAGAACAAGTCGTGACGGCAATTATATAGTGTGACCCAACCTTCGTTATAGCTGATATGCCAGAAGCTGCCTCTCCGTATCCTATATTTGAAATAACGCTGCCAACCAAAAGCGTGTCCTCTTTTCCCTTACAAAACACCCTTTCGATAGTTTCTAGTTCCGCTTTGTCAGCTTCAGGGGTACCTGCAACGAAATTGTGCAAAAATACTAGTGGTATTTTACGACAAAAAAAATATGTCCCTCCCTTGGTACAACTGCTAATCTCCGAATCGTAAATTTGATTTCCGAGTTAAAGAAAGATTTTAAATAAGAAAAATCTATGTTTATATATCTAGGTATGTATCACTAGAATATATGTGTCTTTTGTTTTCTTAACCTTAGGACACCCAATGGTGAGTATTTTCCAAAACTCTTCAATTTTGGCGGTTTTGTATTATGCTTTTCCAGTTTGTAACCGGATAGCCGGATTTGTAATTTAGTACCTCCTAACATGAGACTTATGACTTTACGATATAACTGAAGAATTTAAGACGTACACTGAGTAATCCCTTCAAGATATACAGGTGTGGTTTTGATAAAATCAATGCAGGAGGAATATATACCTGAACCAAAAGCTTCAACGTATTCCACTGCATGTGGTGGAACTCTCGCTTCCTCATAGAATTTTTTCAAGAAGGCAACCGTCTTGTCAGGATTTCTGAAGTATCCGTACTGAGGGCCCGTTTCTTCAGTTAGCAGGCCAGTAAACTCCGTCTTCGCGAGCAATAAATCTGCGTAGATCCTGCATATTACATAGCAAATGAGAGTAGGATTAAAGAACAAACTTAGGTGCACCTACATATATATTATATCTTTAACTGCAAGTTAATTTATATAATTTGCCTCAATTAAAAAAAGGACCCTAACATTTCGTTGTAAAAAGAGATGGTGCTCCCAAAAGAAAGTGATGGCAGTAAATCAATATGCAAATCTATATAAAACAAACAATGAATTTTATTTCTTGTAAAACGATCCTCTTAAACCTTACCTCAGCGCATCTTTAGCCTTCTGAAGAAACAGTACGTTAATGGCTTCCGACTTGGCACAGCCGTTGGCATTCTGATCAAAAGACTTGGTTTTACCATCCATGGCTTGTTTTATGATCCTGAAAATGAATAAAACACGGTCGCACAATTATAAAAATTAGCAAATGAAAAAAAAACTATCATAATGTAAATCGAAAATCAGTTTCTCAAAAGAAAACTTAGGTGATACAGTATATACTTTGAGCTGATATTCACTCGATTTACCTTTGTGTTTACTCAAAGATTTTTGGAAAAGTTCGGGTTGCAAGGCCAGAATTCAGATGGTACTTTTATTTTATAAGGTACCTTAAATATAACGTTAATGGATTTTGCATCAATACTTTACCTTCCGTGATGCACAGAAGACTGTGGATGCATACACAAGTAGCCTCCACCAACGACGGCCGCTTCGCATTCACCGCGACTCATAGCGAGGTACGCCTGCTCCAGCGCCGCGGCGGAACTACAGCACGACTCATCGATCGCCATCGAAGGTCCCTTTGCGTTCAACCAATAGGAAATGCGGTTGGCGAACATAGCCTTACAGCATCTACAAATAAAATAAATTAAGACAAATTGGGTACATTTGAAGCTAAAAGGACACAACGTATATTAAAAGAACATAAAATACTTTAAAACTATATTTTAGTTCATAATTTCAGCAATACATGTCACACCATGAAAACAAGGTTATGCTGTTCTATTCTTGTTAAATCTTTATTATCAGACCTCTACACTACAGTACCTAAGAATGGACCAGCTTCACCTATCATCTATATTTTTAGATCGAATAATCTAATATTAATTTAGGACCCACGAAGTGGCATTTATTACATTTTAAGCTATTAAAACTCCATACTACGCTAAGCCAACAGTGCTACCTCCAATGTGTAACCAATTCTGTGGCAGCAAGATTGACTCCTGGATGTGATTCCCACGGCCACGTTAACTTATTCCGGAAAACAAGCACATATTGTTTTGTATTGTACCTGGAGGTCTAGCACCTTTTTAAACAAATTGGTGAATGCCGATGTACCATATGAAGTGTGAAATACCTAAAGTGAATGATTTACTTACCCAGTTATACCCAAGCCTGATTTAGACGCGGCGTCATAGAAGCTTGCTTTCTCAGCTTCGGAGAAACAGGTTCCGACGAACACACCAATTTTTTTTCCAGATAAGTGCTCGGGGTTTACTCCTGTAAACGACAAAAAAATGATATTATGAAAAAGAAATAACTTATAGGTAACTTTACCATACAAATCTCTTGCCAAAGACTTCCCTTACGCAGAGCTCAGTTATGTGCCACGGGAACTTTGTGTTCTATTTCATAATTATGATGGTCTAAGTGCCTACCTACATCAAAATATGTTAAGTAAACCGAGTGATAATAAGGTAACATAAATAGACTGTTTTAATTCTTCCGGATTTATAATAAAGCTCGTACATTTTATGGAAGATTTTGGAGAATTCAACCCCTAACCGGATGAAATAGGGATTGAAGGTTTGAATAATAAAACTGTCATCCAAGCTAGTGCGGCACGTCTAGTCATTTCTAGTATTAGTTTGGTATCATTACAATGCGTTTATCGTATCATTGCGTTTTCCTTCAATGCATGCAAATATGGTATGGCATGAGCTTTTTCTTATGCATAACTTGCGTATCAATCCAAGGTTAGTTAAAATAGTCAAACTAACTAGCAGACGCAACTCAAGACGTAATATCTCACCTGCATCATAAATAGCATTATATGCCTGTTCGAGGATTTTACGAGACATGGGATCCATGCTGTTTCCGAGGCGATAGTGCACTCTGAAGAACTGGGCGTCAAACCTATCTAGATCTGGCACCGTGCCCATATGCTGAGACGCCTCGGGGTGGTTGCCTGTCCAACGTATCTTATCTGCAGTCACTGGGTTTACCTGAATGCAAAAAGGTTTATGTAGCCTTCTGCTCCACTGTTAGATTTACCATACATATTATTGTCTAAACTACGAGTATAATCGTTTGGGCATCACTATCAGTAAGCACATTTGGCAAATTTGTACCACAAAAATTAGTTACGTGGGGTAATCCAAAATCTTAATTATGTCACACACTTTCAAAAATTTTTAGCCATTCTTGTTTGAATAATTTGTACTTTATCCAAAGAACATTGTTGAACTGACAAAGCTGTGTTGTGAGTGCAATACGCAGTTGCCCCACAGTTAGCCACTAATCTCCGAACCCTTACCTTGTTGTACAAAATGTCCGACAAGTCCTTGACGTGGTGCGAGGAGGGGAAGATCCCCGACATGCCGGAGATCACAACCCTCTCGCCGTCGGCGACCGGCGTCGGCGCCAGTGCTGCCTCGCCCTCAGTCGCTGGGCGTGGTTGGGGTTGAGCTAGCTCTTTCGGGGTAGGCGTCATGGTAGAGCAGGCTGACTAAGTGAAGGGTGGGTTTTCAAATAAGTAGATCTCATGGTATAAGGATATCGTATCATGGTAGCTTGCGCATCGAATCGTTTGATGTTTAAATTTCAACAAGAATTCAAGGCAAAGGTCCATCAAAATAAAATAGGTGACATAACTGGGCCAAGCAGTTTGGGTACTACGCATCATGTAAAAAAAAGTAAGGTTCTATGGGTAGTTAAGATGTTAAATCTTAAAGTCTGTTTGAGCCTCGAAATATAATATGTCTACTGAAAATGTTTTAATTTTTAATAACATTGAAAGTAAGTGCATGTTTTTAAAATAAATCATTTAAGTTAGACAGATACTTAAGGGTGGGTTTAAAAGTTATAAAAATATACTTACATGTTTATTTTCAATGTAAATAATGTATTGGGTATTGTTAGATTACACCAAACTGTAGCGGTAGCTCGGTGCAAGTGATTACAAATCGGCCTATCCTCTATTTATATGAATTGAAGAATTGTATTAATGAATTTTGACCGTATTTGAACTTGTTTGTACCGTGGGACGCTGAACCGTATTATTTGGATACTTTCGACTACGTAAGGTACAGTCAGCCGCACTAATATGCACACACTATGTTCGCCCTAACATTAAATTTTAATCAGTACAGTAGTTGAGAATCATTTTTAAGGTTTTTGTTTTTAAAAGTTTTTCTTGCAGTAACAAGTTACTACCTACTAAACGGTGACGTTTTAATCCTACAAATAATAATGTTACAAAAGCGAAACTTTGTGAGGATGTATGTAAGTATGTTTGTTGCTCTTTCACTCTAAAGCTACTGAATGGAGTTTGACGAAGCTTCACAAGAATATAGCTTACATATTAGAATAACACATAAGCTACAATTTATAAGGATATATTGTACTTTCGTTCTACTTTCATTCTGGGTACATCAACGTGTCAACTTTCTTTTCAAGAACCACTTGACCAACAAAATAGTGTCAAAAATGAAGAAAGTAATCTCGCTTAATCTTCGTAGGGTAGTATACCTATAGTACTAGACTACCACTACACGGTACTACACAATCTCCAAGCCGGATTTTAGCATTCTGGTAGAGGAGAGACAGAGCTATACAGAATGTCTAGCACCATCTCTTTCCCACATTGGAATAAGATTCAAACAATACTGCTTGTCGACGTCATGCTACCCGCACTGATCCTGCAACCTTCCGTCAACTAAGGAGTAATGCACATAATCGGGCAGGAGGAAACGCCCGGGTGTCACCATTGTGACGATCGCCTGGAGGACATGGTGGAGCACACAGTGGCGGTCTGCCCAGCTTGGGCGGAGCAACGCCGTGCCCTCGTGGAGGCCATCGGCGGCGGCGATCTCTCGTGTCCGGCCCTGGTTCAGGCCATTGTCCGGAGCGAGAGGGAATGGGAGGCGGTCACCTCCTTCTGCGAAGCAGTAATGCTAGTGAAGGAGGAAGCCGGGCGTTTGAGGGAGAGAACCTCAAACCAACCCAGCCGCCGCGGGAGACGCCCCGGGCGCCGGGCGCCGCGAGACGACTCCGGGCCACTGTAGATGCGGGCCTGTGGACGATGAGCAATGGGTAGCTCACCGTCCGTCCGTCGATTGACGACAGGCCGTGTCGACGGCGCGTTCGTGTTTCACGCGCGCCTCAAAGAGATGTTAGCAAAGCAGAGGGGCTTGCCAGAGCCTCCGCCTGCCGGGGTTGCGGGTTGTTCGAAAGAGATACCGGGGCCCCGGAACGTAAAGGGCAATAGAAGGAACATGGGTGGGTTTTAGTCAGTAAAAGTCTGACATGCCGCGGCCGCCCCGCTCCGCTCAGAGCGGGGGAAGTCATTAGATGATTTCCCACCTGAAAAAAAAGGAGCTGGAAAACCTTTGGTCTAGTCCCTACCAATAAAATAATTGGAATACTTAGAATCGACGTAACGTAGTAATCTACGTCTATTCCAATATTTTTTTCAAGCCGATGTCGACTATTTTGCCAATGTCAAAGATTTTTTCTCAGTATTATTAAAACTTGAAACGGGATATTTATCGACCATGTTTGTTATTTGTTTCGAGTTTGCGATATTTCGGCTATGTTGCAAACGCCATGATCACGGATGAACAAATAATAGTAGCCCACCGGTATCGAGAACAGGGTCCAAGCTACCGGCGGCTAGGGCTCCAGAGAAAGGAACCTCCTAACAATACGAGCCGTGTCCAGGAGTACCTCTTTCTGTATCAAGCCCTTGATCCAGCTGCCTAATGGGAGCCTCCTCAGGTGTTGGTCGAGGCTTTGGCTGTTACGACTATCGGAACTATGATCACTGAGTATCATCCCACATGTCGACAACCTCAACCATCTTTATCGGCTTTCACAAGGCTCTCGTCATGTGGAACCGTTATGTCAACTGATTGGTGTGATTATTGTGGTTTGGTTAGTGCGGGTCCATCTATTCTTATGTTTAGTTGTCTACTACGTAAGTACGGAATAAACGAACTTTAATGTGGGGTTGTCGTCCAATTCCAAAAAGACAATAAACTTGAATCAAGATCAATTTGAATCGTTTTTCAACCATAATTTTTTCTATAATGAATAGGTCTGATAATTTATTCGGTAAGGTTATTCGAAGTCGATGCCGTTTCTATTATTTACTTACTTATCATACGATGTTTTATGTATTTATTTACCTCCATACGATTTATTTTTATGTTGTTTATTAATTAAGTGAGTAAGAATTAACATAATTAATCTGAAATCGGTTTATTCACCGAAACGTTTGGTGTGACACCAAACGTTTCGGAATATTTTAAATATTCAATCATTTCGATACAAACATCACGCTATGCAAATGAGTGCCGCCAGGATGATTCATTGTGCCATCACACTGAAACTGAATAATAAACACATATTTCCCACTATAGTGTCTATAAAATCAATCTGAGAAGAAACAGGCGAAACAAACTTGGTTAATTTACATGAGGACAACTTGCTTATTCAGACTTAGTACCTAATGGCTTTTTTTTCGGATGGGAAATCATTAAATAACTTCCCCCGCTCTGGGCGGAGCGGGGGGGGGGGCATGTCAGACTTTTACTGACTAAAACCCACCCATGGTCCTTCTATTGCCCTTTACGTTCCGGGGCCGCGGTATCTCTTTCGAACAACCCGCAACCCCGGCAGGCGGAGGCTCTGGCAAGCCCCTCTGCTTTGGTGACATTTCTTTGAGGCGCGCGTGACACACGAACGCGCCGTCGACACGGCCTGTCGTCAATAGACGGACGGACGGTGCGCTACGCATGGTTCACTGCCACAGGCCCGCATCTACGGTGGCCGGGAGTCGTCTCGCGGCGCCCGGCGCCATGGGCGTCTCCCGCGGCGGCTGGGTTGGGCAGATGTTCTCTCCCTCAAACGCCCGGCCACCTCCTTTGCTAGTATTACTGCTTCGCAGAAGGTGACCGCTTCCCATTCCCTCTCGCTCCGGACAATGGACTGAACCAGGGCCGGACGCGAGAGATCGCCGCCGCCGATCGCCTCCACGAGGGCACGGCGGTGCTCCGCCTAAGCTGGGCAGACCGCCATTGTTTGCTCCACCATGTACTCCGGGAGATCGTCACAATGCTGACACCCGTGCCTTTCCTCCCGCTCGATTATGTGCAGGAACCTCTTAAAACTTCCGTGTCCGGTGAGGACCTGCGTCAGGCGGTAGGTGAGGACGCCATGACGCCTATCCAGCCACTCCTCAAAGAGGGGACTTACCGCCACTATTGTGGCGTGCCCTACTAAGTAGTGGCTGAGATGGTCTTTTTTAAGAAAGAACCACCTAGATGTGAGTGAACTTGTTGCATTTAGTGCAGTGCAAGCATTTTTCAGTTATACAGGGTGGCCAGTTGATAGGAGTCCAAAAAAAAAATTTATGCCTTATGCTAAGGGATACCCGAATTACCCCCATGTATGTTCCGCGATTATTTGTAGTTAAGGAGCTAGATTTTTTTTTAAGTACTATTTTCAAAATTTTCACCTAACATTGGTTTTTATTTTTTATGTCTTTATTCCTATCATTTTTAGATATTCTTTTTTGTGGAATCTATTAGCGATAACAATAGCTACCATGCAAAAAAAACCGTTTGCCTAGGCATTGTAGAACTTACCACAAAATTAGTCCAAAGTTCAAAATTACCATTAGAGTTCAATAATCAAAAATGTTCAGAGCTTAAAAAAAAAATAAGTTAGGGATGCCAGAGGTTTCTAAATGATCTTAAAAACTTCTATGGACCTTCAACAGACAAAATCGGTAAAAAAATATAGAGCTTGATTGGGGATTATTTCCTGTAATTAGCGTTGATAGCAATAAAGGTATTTTTACAGTTATTGTTATAATTTGGGATTTCTTTATTTTTGCCACTTTTATGATGAATAAATACGGTACTTAGATAGTTTACAAATTTTATTAAAACACGTTACAAAAGGTTTTCAAAGTGCCGCCTTACCACAGAAATGCACAATCTACATCTACGGAGGAAATTGTCTTTTAGTTGTAAACCATGTCTAATTCGGGGTACCCCTTAGCATAAAGCATCTAAATTTTTTTGGACGTCTATCAACTGGCCACCCTGTATGTTTATTTATACTTAATATTATAAATCTGAAGAGTTTGTTTGTTTGAAACAAACAAACAAACGAAGACAACAAACTTCCTCAAGAAATGGACTATCCAACACTAAAAGAATTTTCCAATTCCAACCAGTAGTCCCTGAGATTAGCGCGTTCAAACAAACAAACTCTTCAGCTTTATAATATTAGTATAGATTATAATATTAGTATAGATATAATTTATTTAGTAAACCAACAGCAATACATACTAAAACTTAAAAGGAACTATGCAATAATGCAAAGTGCTGGTATGTATGCCTATTATCTACAGGTATACGCAGCATTCACCATAGTGACAACACAAAGTTTACAAATAAATTATTGCGTAGCGCCTCTCTATTGAGGAGGTCAACGATATGGCGAACAATATCAAAAAAATAAGGAGGAGGTCTCAATTCGACATGTATTTTTATGTATAGAGAGAACTTGCTACTCTTTTGAACATCTTAAAAATTACAAACTCAAAAGCTACTTTCATTTTTTTATTACTTGTAACATTAGAATAAAAACTCAACTTTAGCCATTGGACAAGGAATTACAGAAACATCAAACACTGTATTTGTCACTGTCAACAAATCGGGTTAGTGTTCCCAAGTAATAAAGTTTACCATGAAAGTGGGCTTAATTTAAAATATAACAATGTCTTTTTATATATTTCACTTTTTTAGTTTGAAATCATCAGGAAATAAAATTCACTATTCTAATATATATGATTATACATTTTGTTCTCTGTAAAAATTACTCTGAACAGAGACTATATAAATCAACATTAGACTAAACAAAATAGGCTTTAGCTATTCTTCTTTAGAAAATGAATCAAATCATTTATTTCGAATAGGTCTATTTGAATTAATAATTACAGGCACCATTGAATGTCATGAAAATAAAAAAGATGCTGCTACAGTCCCAGTCACTAGACATAATAACTTGTGTAAGTACTGTAGTTGCCTATTCCAAAGCGTAGATCTCTATGGAGAAGAATGGTCAAGAAACTCTTTTAAATCATAATAATTTTACAAAACCATGGATACATCATTCATGTTGAGATTATAAATCCATGTGAGAACGGTGAAGAAAAGCGAGCACATTAAGAGCGTCCCGAGTAAAAGCAAAAAAACTTTGGTAGAGATAGTTGGAACCCTGGAGACGGACATAGGCATTTTTTTTAAAGAGTTAAAACTAAGGAGAAAAAGGGAAGAAAAGGGAAAACTAAGCTTTGCTATTACAATAAATAAGGTGCTAGGGCAAAAACTAAGGGCAGCAGGTACCTGCAAAAAAGGAAAGGTTAACTGTGCTACCCCGAATTAAATGCGAGCGAAGCCGCGGACAAAAGCTAGTAGATAAAATAATAAATTACAAGAAACCGTGGCGGCTAATAGATGACCAGTCACAACTGACAGCGCCCGTTCACGATCTTGAGGCATATATCAGCTGAACCATTTTGAAGGGAACTAAATGACCCGACACACACGCCAAGATCAGCGGGGATTTAAGTGAGCATGACAATCTCTCAACCACCAGGGAAAACAGTCTTACAATCGTCTACAGCTGCCACAATAACTTCAGATGCTGATCAATTACTTTGCCCGTATGTTTGTGGAGCAGGACCGGCATTGAGCCAAGCATTTATATAATTAATGTAATCCCCCAACTTGCATACAATGAGTAAAAACTTTAAATTGAGTATTTTTGGGGAAATTTCAACACTTTGCTGTAGCAACCCCAAAATGTTGCGCATGTGTTTCGGACCGGTGACGTGAAGTTTCATCCTACTGCTGGTCTGGTATAAGTATTCTACATTTTGTTGCATCAGAAACATAAATTGTATTGTGGTTCTTCAGTTAAGGATAGTCTTTGAGCGTTCTATCGGAATCAATATTGAAGTGCATTTTAGTTTGACGTTAGTTAGAAACTATTAAAATGGAGAACCTTTCAATAGGTAAGTTTCATCTTAACTCTATTCATATTCTAACCTCTACGCACACGTATGCAACATATTCTTTTAATTTTCAGGTGAGATATACACGTCGGATAAGAAAGGTAGTGATGAGACCGGCGATGGTACTGAAGCAAAGCCGTTCAAAACCGTATTACAGGCCATGCGACATGCTGGCAAAGAACCTTTTCCCACAATCTACGTAGACGCAAAAGATGACACGAAAGTGTACGAAGTTGTAGCTAAATCTCAATTGAAGAAAGTCCACAAGATTTGGGTGAGGGAGGGCCATAAAGCTGCTGATAAGGCGAAGGCCGAAGAAGAGGGCAATGACAAAAGACAACAGAACCTTGATGAGGCTAGAAAAGTGGTCATCCAAGAGGACCCTAGCTTACCTAAGGCTACCATCATAAAGATATCAGAAAGTGAGTACCCTCATAGTTACCCTTTTTTGTTTTTGATTGAATCATGATGGAGACATCCAGATAACATTGATACAGTAAGCTGTGTCAATTGGGTACCCTTGAAATATAACTTCATTACCACTGGGGTACCCAATTGATGCAGCCCACAGAACTAGCAGTGTGTCAGCTCTGGCTCACACTGAGTTTTCTGGTTTTAATACAATGGGTTTTGTTAGTGGGATTCTAAGGCATGGGAAATTGTGCCAGAATGTGGTTCCACAAAGTACTATTCTAGCAGGGAACCTTTGTTGCAATTGCATAATATATAATTGAGACAATTGTAGATCTTGCCTGCAACCCCCAAAGGGATAGGCAGATGTGTACCTAATAGCCACAGACATTTTGCAAGTCAATTTTAAGGCCCATATAATATAGGACAATGCCATTGCCATCAACTGGGCACAAATCCATACTCTGTGGATGTGTGTCATCCAGGCACTGAACCCATGACCTCATGTTCAGCAGCCGTGATTGGGACCAGTTGACCAACAAGCCAATAGTGGGCCATAAAAACTCAACTAGTCTCCATTCCTAAACCTATTATTAGGAAGTAATTGTTCTTTCTACTTTCTTCACATTTGAAGAAAGAACTAACAAACACAATTTGCCTGCACTTAGCAAACACAGTTGCCGATATAGTAATACAAAATGTCTTCATTATCCTTTTCTTAAACCTATGTGGAGTCTGCACAGTGTATCTGTTTTTTCCATACCACTGTATATTACTTGTCATCTCAGCAGTCCATGCATATAGAAGAAAGAATACACCTCAACAAATGAAGATGATGTAACAAATGTGTAGTTTTGCTTGTTGACTCACTGTATTTATTATCTTCCCTTTGACAGACTAGTTATATAATATACAATAAAAATCCCTAACACATAAGAAACCTACACTCATTCAATGCCTTCAAATCCCAGCTTAGCTTGGTATTTAATCGCAAACCGGACATGAACTTGAGAAATAAATGCTTTGGGTGGTAACATTTCAGTTTGTTTTTAATGGATGGTTAACCCAATTTAGTATTCGCAATGAATTTACAAGGAATTAATCATTTTCTTTAGAGCTCCTTATAAGTAAAGTGTGAAAATATTTTTTTCAAATGGTATGTAGTACCTTAAAACGCATAAAAAACCATAAAAACAAATAATGCAATAGTTTGTTTCCTGCTCTTCAATTTTGCAGAAATATTTTTTTCATATACTGTTTATAAAAATACAGATAATATTAAAGATGTCAATTTTATTGCCACTTGTGATTTAAGTTCTTAACCTGTGTTTTAATCAACATGAAATTTATACCTAATTGCTAGAGATTTTTTTTTTCAGAAATACTTCTTTTGTATTAATATTTTCTATTGAGATAGTTTATTTTTTTAAAGGCCAGAATAACTCCAATTTGTGAAATTGTAATGGCTCTCGTTTTAATATTACTGTAGTATTCACACTGTGATGATTAAAATATAGCAAAGATGAGGACTATTACAATTAAATACTACTCTTTTAAAAATATAAATCCATTACTTTTTCTTGAAAGAAATATACAATATTGATACAAATTACCTCTAAAAAGAATTTGTAAAAATAATATCAATTAACTCTTTTGCTGCCCAGAACTCAGTGTATGAGTCCAAAATCTATGGTATAATTTGGGTTGGGCAGCGAAAGGGTTAAAACTAAACTAAACATGTACAATCTACCATTCCATGAAATCTTTATTAGTAAACATAACAGAGGCTAGACCCTTGGAACAGCAAAAACCTTAGTATAATTCCTAATAGATCTGAGCAGCTATCTAAATTGAAGACAATTTCCTCTAAATTCTAAACTGCTTACATGACCTAAACAAAACACTTTTTACTGGGATTCCCCTATTAGTAAAGTTTTTTACTTATCTATAGTCTTATCATAAGAATCAGAAACAGTCATTCACTAAACAAAGTAGATATAAATTAAATGTAGGTTAATCTCTTCAACAACTTTATTATTATGTAGTACAATCATGAAGTAAACAAATACCATAAGTATTGGATAATGATTTCATCATCTTTATTGGAAATTGGCCATTGTTTGCATGCATGATACTTTGTAATCTTTCTCATAATACTTATATTTTGCTGATACTGGGTGAGCTTGGTGTGGTTACAAATACTACTTCTGTGAATGAGGTTCCTGGTTCTACTTCAAAGTTGGGCAAGGGTTTTTCATCATATCCAATAGTAGCTGCCCGGAATCTGAATCTGAATTTGTTTAATGGCTAAAGGCTCGCAACCTGGGACTCAAAATGAATGGTCGAAACATATTTGACCTGTGTGTGAACCTTTATCGAACACTCGGGTAAAAAGGTGGATAAGCAATAGGCATGAACATTATGAGTAAGCAAATTGGCTTATAATACCATGCCCTTTGAGCAACTTAATTCTTTAAATAGGTATGAGATGTCACAATACTCAAAATGCTGTTCACTATAATATAAACCATGTAAATCCCCCAGCAACCGATCACCGCGGCAAGCGGATATGCGTGCGAGGCTGGGTGCACCGCCTGCGTCGTCAAGGCCGCGCGCTCACCTTCCTGACTCTTCGGGACGGCACCGGCTACCTACAATGTGTGTTACATGGCCTCTTGTGTCAGACGTACAATGCGCTGGTGCTGTCCACAGAGTCCTCCGTCGTCATCTATGGTCAGCTGGAGGTCGTGCCGGAAGGGAAGATGGTGAGTGCTTTTCGAGAGTTTTACCTATAGGAGAGAATTTTTTAAATCTGAGCAACATAAAGAGGGCTTGTTTGATGGTAAGACATCTATGGACATCTGTAAATTCCATGCCATAATAGATGGTCTTATCCACTAATCTGCACTGGACCCGTAGGCTGGATAACGGACCATTCCCACACATGAGGTTTATGTTACAGCAATTGAAACATTATCGGCTGATATAATAACCTTTATTCTTACTGATATTAAGGCAGCTTTTCTTATCCACATGTAAAATTACCCAGGCGCCTGGCGATCACGAGCTTACAGCTGACTACTGGGAGTTGATCGGCCTGGCTCCACCAGGTGGTGCTGACGCCATCCTCAACGAAGAAGCTTTGCCTGATGTGCAGCTGGACAACAGGTAATAGGAACTCAAAGATATTCTTTCGAAATTAGTTAATGAAGTTTGTGAAATTTTGAATCTTTGGAATTACGCATGTAAATGATAAATTATGTTTATTTTGCAAGTAGGTTTTCACAAACACTTACACGTCTTTTTTAAAAAACTAGATGAGGTCGGTGTTTCGTGCCCGACTACTCCGAGAAGAAACAGCCAAAACAAACTCAGAGGATGTCTTTTATGATCCAGACAAAAATCTTGGTCATCTTACATGAGGACCATGCAGATTAGTGTCTCAAATGGTCTTTTTAAGAGAGCACACAGATTGAGTGGTCCTGTCTGCAATCTGTCGCAATTGCTTTACTGACAGATTTTGGGAATTTATTGTACATGTCTAAAGGCTTACCTTTTGGACCTTTAACACCATATAACACTTTATCTTTTTCAGGCACATATTGATCCGCGGTGAGAACACATCGAAGGTCCTCCGCGCCCGCGCCGCCGTGACGCGCGCGTTCCGCGACCACTTCGCGGCGCGGCGCTACACGGAGGTGACGCCGCCGACGCTCGTGCAGACGCAGTGCGAGGGCGGCAGCACACTGTTCAAGTTTAACTACTTCGGGTGAGTGTGTTCGTCTCACTTAACCCTGGCCTTTTTTCAACCATGTTGGGTCAGCATCCAGACCAACCGGATACCACTGAATTTTACATGGAACGTCTGCCTATCGGGCCACTAGTATCAAACCCACTGGAGGTTTGATTTGATAATATTCTTGAAGTGTAAGACTGATTTACGTACTTTCTAGCTTGGAAGCTTAAAAGTACGTAAATCAGTCTAAAGACTTCTTTTTCTAAAAATCTGATTCTGAAATTGCTATCTGGACCCGTTGGTATTTAAATAAAATGTTTTAGGTAAGTTAATTTTATTTTAAATTTAATGTTGTTTCGTCACATTATACTAAAGCTTGTATTATTTACAGTGAGGAGGCATACCTAACCCAGAGCTCCCAACTGTACCTGGAAACCTGCCTGGCGACTCTAGGCGACGTGTACTGCATCGCGCAGTCCTACCGCGCCGAGCAGTCGCGCACGCGCAGGCATCTCGCCGAGTACGTATACTTTAAGCAAATCAATTTAAACTTTATTTCGTACGTTTCTGATTCTGAAGTAAAAATAACAGATTGTAACGTGTACATGTGTGGACCACTATTCCTTATACCCATACAAAAACATTAGTTCAATAGTTACAGTCATCCCAAATAAAGTCATTAAACTTTTTTATCTTGTGTAGATATCGCATACACATGTCACGTTCGGGAGTACCTTTAGTTAATTTAAGTTGAACCTTAACATTCATTCCTTAATTTCACTTTAAAATTCTATCTATTCGAATTAATTTCAGTTAAGTACATTAACTACATTTAGTTCATCTACCATTTTTACACAGCGTGCTTTCTTTGTCTATAGTACCTACACATGTATCGTTCTTGTACATATAGGTACAGTCACGTAGAGGCAGAGTGCCCGTTCATCACGTTCGAGGAGCTGTTGTCTCGGCTCGAGGACCTGGTCGTGGACGTGGTGGACAGAGTCCTCGACTCGCCAGACGCGCACCTCGTCTATGAGCTCAACCCTAACTTCAAGGTAATCAGTACAAAAATAGCGAAATACCGTTAATAATGGTCCAACTATATGCATTTTAAAATACTAAATACTATTTTCTAATACTCTATAAATACCAAACCGCCAAATCTTCGAAACTTCTCTGGTTTCAAAATGGAGATGTATAATACTTATTGGCAAAATTCCAGTGTTTAATTGTATGATTTAATTCCAGAGACCCAAGAAGCCGTTCAGGCGCATGCCGTACACGGAAGCCATCGAGTACTTGCGCGAACACAACATCACCAAGGAAGATGGCTCCTTTTACGAGTTCGGAGAGGTAAGTCACTTCATGCACGAAATAACAAACATTTCATTTAATAAAAAAAGTATTCTAAACCCTGACTTCTCAAATCTTCTTCAAACCTAAGAATAAGGATTTTTAATTCAATAAAATGCACTTCATTTACCTATATATCTCACCTCTCCTGTAGGACATACCCGAAATGCCCGAGCGTAAGATGACCGACGCGATCGGCGAGCCCATCCTTCTGTGCAAGTTCCCGGCAGAGATCAAGTCGTTCTACATGCAACGTTGTCCTGAAGATAGGCGGCTGACAGAGTCCGTGGATGTACTGATGCCAGGAGTGGGAGAGATCGTGGGAGGGTCCATGAGGACATGGGACTATGAGGAACTTTTGGAAGGTAACTTACCATTTGCAGATATTCGAGCTTTACATATAGATTTTTTTATAACTGGCGAGTTTTCCTGTAACATTCATACATTGATTTTCATTACACACTTGGAAATATTACAAACAACTTCACATAACGTAACGTCGACGTAATAACTTACTAATCAATCAGTCGATCGGATCTCATCGTCTGCAATGCCTGAGCCTGAATGTGATACAAGTAAGTTGTTCCAGGTTACAAGCGCGAGGGCATCGACCCGTCCCCGTACTACTGGTACACGGACCAGCGCAAGTTCGGCGCGGTCCCGCACGGCGGCTACGGGCTCGGCCTCGAGCGCTTCCTGTGCTGGCTGCTGGACCGATTCCACATCCGCGAGGTCTGTCTGTACCCGCGCTTCCTCGGCCGTTGCACGCCTTAGGTGAACTAGGATGGTGTCAAACAGTTACAAGTAGCAGTGTTTATATATTTATGTAGCAAGAAACAACGTGACAAAATAAATGATGACCCAGGGTACGCATTTCGTACACATGTATTTGTACGAAAACATGTAAACATCATTTCAGTTATTTATTGTAACTGAAATGATATAAATACTGCTATTTTTAATAAAGATTGAAGTTATTGCAAGCTCATATACGTCGTCGCCTCGTCTGCTATTGGCAATACTAAAATGTGTACAATTGTCACACATACAAAATACAATGTAAAAATTGTAGCTTGCTCTTGCATAAATAATTACCACCAAACCATCTCACTGTATATTTTGTAAGTTTGATTTATAAGCTATTAATGAATAGCTGAAATATTATATACTGAGTTATTTTGTGCGAAATATCACAACGTTGTTTGTAAGTATAATTTTCAGTGGTCAGTGAAATTGGTATTTAAATGTTTGCCCTGTAATGGTTTTGTAATAAAAAAAAACAACTGGTATTGTTAAAATGGACTGACTTCTCGCTTTTTGCTATCTGTAAAATGGCACAAAAGTGTGTTTTTTTTTATAAATTTTGTTGACTGTATTAGTTATTTTACTCTAAATTATTAAAATATTGTTGGTAAGCATTTCATGACACAGCTAAACAGTATATTTGTGTTAAAATCATCATTCGTTGGCATTTTTATGCATTCAATAGAAGAGGAATGTAAACATTCCAAATAACACTTGCATTGTACTTTTATTTATTCTAAATACAGTTCAGAAATGAATTTTTGTTTTTTATTTAGACTTCCTATAATTAAGTGAAACATCAGAAAAAATATTTTCGTACCACTTGCTCAAAAAAGTGACATTCTATGCCACAAAAAGCGAACATAACAATAGTCATTTTTAATCTGTCAAAAACAGGGAGAGAAAATTGTACTGAATTTCATTCATCCCCTAGGGAGAGAATGTGATTTAAAATTGGAATACTTAATAGTGAACTACATCTGTGTTTACACCATTGAGTTTGTAGGTATGTAAAGCATTAAGCATCTTTTTTAAAAAGGATCACGCAATTAAAATATGCAGTTATGATTATTAAATAAAATTACCAAAACCGACGAGGTCGTATGAGCTTGATGCCTTTGCTTTTCCGACAAAACATATTAGTCTAGGAATTTGCCGCGATTTTGTTTTCTTCAAATACATAAACGTTAAGTTTATTTTTATAAATAAGTTAATGTTCTAAAAATACATTGTTAAATCAAAGCGACAGTGACAGTGTATTGTCGGATTCCATCAGTGCAAATGCTGCCGCAATCATACTCATCAACAATAAATGTACCAAACAAAAGTATAGCTCTCTTTATAAATAATTGGACCAATGATCGAATCTTAACTTTTACTTTTATTGTCATTATCTTTAATAAATGCTTATCTCATATTATTACTGTGTTATTTTTTTCGCAAATGTTACGAAAAGTAGAGTATTTTCCTCGGTGATAAAGCTGTCATAGTCTTGGGTAAACTTAAATCTCTCGCTACACTCAGGACTCGTCTTAAATCCCTCGCTTCGCTCGTGATTTAAGTTTTTAACACCCTCGCTGCGCTCGGGAGTAAACCTCGAGTCCTTCGTTACACTCGCGATTTAAATTGTCACCTGCGACAGAAGACACTGCTTTATCCCCTTGGTTAATAATCTACTATTGGGTCGACGCAATTTTTTTTTTTTATAAATTGTTGCCCCAAAGTAGGAATTTCTCCTGTATCGTGGGTGCGTAATAGTAGATTATTAACCAAGGGGATAAAGCAGTGTCTTCTGTCGCGGGTGACGATTTAAATCGCGAGTGTAACGAAGGACTCGAAGTTTACTCCCGAGCGTAGCGAGGGTGTTAAAAACTTAAATCACGAGCGAAGCGAGGGATTTAAGACGAGTCCTGAGTGTAGCGAGAGATTTAAGTTTACCCAAGACTAAGACAGCTTTATCACCGAGGAAAATACTCTACTTTTCGTACCATTTGCGAAAAAATTAACACAGTAATAATATGAGATAAGCATTTATTAAAGATAATGACATTAAAAGAAAAAGTTAAGATTCGAACATTGGTCCAATTATTTATAAAGAGAGCTACACTTTTGTTTGGTACATTTATTGTTGATGAGTATGATTGCGGCAGCATTTGCACTGATGGAATCCGACAATACACTGTCACTGTCGCTTTGATTTAACAATGTATTTTTAAAACATTAACTTATTTATAAAAATAAACTTAACGTTTATGTATTTGAAGAAAACAAAATCGCGGCAAATTCCTAGACTAATATGTTTTGTCGGAAAAGCAAAGGCATCAAGCTCATACGACCTCGTCGGTTTTTGGTAATTTTATTTAATAATCATACTGCATATTAATTGCGTGTTCCTTTTTAAAAAAGATGCTTAATGCTTTATATACCTACAAACTCAATGGTGTAAACACAGATGTAGTTCAGTATTAAGTATTCCAATTTTAAATCACATTCTCTCCCTAGGGGATGAATGAAATTCAGTACAACTTTCTCTCCCTGTTTTTGACAGATTAAAAATGACTATTGTTATGTTCGGTTTTTGAGGCATAGAATGTCACTTTTTTGAGCAAGTGGTACGAAAAAACATTTAAACTCATACACAAACAATCAGACCCGAAACAACTATCTGCAGGTCATACAAATATTTGTTCCGTGCGGGAATCGAAACTGCGATACACAGCGCCGCAATCGATCGTTCAGCCCCTGCGCCAACCGTGCCGCTCACCGTCCGTCGGTCTAGTGACGCAGGTCGGGGCTGCAGCGTGTTCGAACTCCACGCGTTACTCAAAGATATGTTAGCAAAGCAAAACGGACTACCAGGGCCACTGCCTGCCGTGGTTACGGCTTGCTCAAAAGAGTTACCGCGGCCCCGAAACATAAACGCAAAAGAAGGAACATGGATGTGTAAAACAGCCTTTCCCACCCCCGAAGTTATTTAATGATTTCACATCCGAAAAAAAGCATGTACACGTCACGTCGCTGTATACAAGTAAACATTAAATAACCCTTAACCTTATTTTGCTTAACCTGGACCGGTAAGGTAACCCATCCGTTTTCATACCTAGGCAAGAGTTGCTTAACCTGGGCCGGACCGAATCACTCCACTTCCAAGACTTTACTAACAACTTTTTGAGTAGGGTAACCCTTTACTACTGATATTTTAGTGTGGGTTCTAGGTCTTGTTATAATTATACCCTTTTAGTCCGTTCGTCCAATGACGACAGGCCGTGCCTACGGCGTGTCAGTGTTCCACGCGCGCCTCGAAATAGATGTCAGCAAAGCAAGTGGTCTGGCAGGGCCACCGCCTGCCGGAGTTGCGGGTTGTTTGAAAGAGATTCCGCGGCCCCGGAATTTAAAGGGCAATAAGGAAGGATGGAACATGGATGGTTTTATCGGAAGTTAATTGATGATTTCCCAGCCACATCAAAAAACAAATGTGATTGTGTACAGACGCCAGCAGGCTAAGCTACCCGAAACTATAAATTTTTCCCAATGAACCTTGAACCTAATGCTTTAGAAATAAAGTTGAAAATCTATCAAATAAATCTGACAGATTGTAGTAGCTTGATGTGCAGGCGTCTGTACTACATTATGTATGTTTTTAGGGTTCTGTAGCCCTACTATGACCTCTTAAAGCAATTCTTATTCCGCTGAGGGAAAGAGACAGAGCTATACAGGGTGTCTAGCACCATCTCTTTCACTCAGTGGAATAAGAATTGCTTTAAGAGGTCATAGTAGCCCTTCTGTACCACAAAAGGAAAAAACGGAACCCTTATAGAATCATTTTTTTGTCCGAATGTCTGTTTGTTAAGACCCTCTATCTCGGGAACGCGCGGATACATCGAATTGAAATTAAAACCGTCTAAGGTAGCCTTAACCTTGGATACCTTGGATCTATGAAAAAATCAACCCAAGTCTACGCAATCAAAAGATATGGCTGGTTGTCTATTTTCCCATAGGTAATCAAAAGGAATCACAATCGAAAGGGTACCTAATTTCATTAATTAGATACCTAAAAGTTTGTACGGAACTCTCGGTGTGCAAGTTCGACTCACAAATGGCCGGATGTTTTTTGTAACAATCAATTTAGGTTTAGGTGTTGACGATAAACATATATAAAAACCGGCCAAGAGCGTGTCGGGCCACGCTCAATGTAGGGTTCCGTAGTTTCCCGTTCGTCACAATAATTGATCCCACTTAAGAGTTTAAAGGTGGCGGCAGGCGCTCCGACTTGTGACGGTTTATAGCGCAAACACAAAGGGGAGCGCTCAAACCTCGACGACTAATTAGATTATGCAATCATAAATAAAATCACGAATATATTTAAGAGCAACTTACTTTACCACGGTAGGTCATGAAAGCACGGAAAATCTTAACATCGACTTTTAAAATAATGACGTCATTACACAACGCCATCTATCGAACCATTTATGAACTGGTTTTTACCTTAATATTTTGATGGTGTTAAAAAAATGAATTTTAGTTTTGTTCTAAATTGCCTTAGCAAGTTCTTAATAGAAGTTTTATGTAGTTATAAGATACCGCCAATGCTTAGGAGAGACCAACCGAAAAATTTGGTAATACCCGATCCAATGTAATAAGTACCTACAGCGCCATCTCTCGGGGAATTGGGTTACTAATTAATACAAAGACGTGCAAGAATTTTTCGGTGGTAATTTTAGATGGCGAGAACCGATTTCAATAACTGTTTTTTTGTTTGAAAAAAGATACATTCAGGATAATAAAATATGTAAACGAAGTTCAAAAAAATGCTTGCATATACGATTATACTACAAACTTAGCCCAGAAATTATTTTGTACAACTTTTTGTCTTTTTGTACAAAAACTGTTGTGTCAATCAAGTTCAAAATGATTTTCCTAGAAAGTCCTTATAAAGTTCTACTTTTCAGATTTTGTTCATATTTTCTAAACTTATGGTTCAAAAGTTAGAGGGGGGGACACATTGTTTTATCGCTTTTGGAGCGATTATTTCCGAAATTATTGACATTATCAAAAAATGATTTTTGTAAACCCATATTCATTTTTAAATACCTTTCCAACAATTTATCACACGTTAGGGTTGAAATTAAAAAAAAACAAACTCTTCCCACTTTACATATAGGGTGATCACACTTTACATATACCCTAATGAAACATATTTTTCCAATTTTTATTTTACCACTTTGTCGGCGTGATTGATATACATATTGGTACCAAATTTCAGCTTTCTAGTGCTAACGGTCACAGAGATTAAGCGAGGACGGACGGACGGACGGACAGACAGACATGGCGAAACTATAAGGGTTCCTAGTTGACTACGGAACCCTAAAAACAGTTAAATATGTCGACCTATGAAATAAAATATCGTACCTTTATCTTGTGAATGTTAATTGCGAGTATAGATCCAAATTGTGTAATGAGCAGATATGACGACATTGACGGGCCTGTTGGTCTAGCGGTTAATGGCCCTGACTGCTGAGCCGGAGGTCGTGGGTTCGATTCCCACCAAGGACAAACTTTGTGTGATGAGCATGATTGTTTGTTCTGTGTCTGGGTGTGATTTATCTATAAAATGTATGTATTTGTAAATTATATAAGTATGTATATCAGTTGTCTGGTTACCATAACACAAGCTCTGCTTAGCTTGGGATCAGATAGCCGTGTGTGAGTTGTCCCAAGATATTTATTTATTTATAACATTACTTAGGGTAAAATAAAACCACAATTAATTACTTTTAAGTCTTTTTATTTTATACATAGTGATAGTATGTAAGGCATCCTTTGGTATACAACTGTTTACTATCAACGTAATTGACGATATAAAAATATAGCATTACATACTAAGCTTAAATCACATTTCTGATCAGGCGAACTTACATTAATGATAACCCGATTTATCTCATGAGTATTCACCTCTAACATTCTGATAATATTAAATGCATTATTGTTTTAAATAGGTATGTATCTATAAGTATTTTTAATTGACACTACACTAGGCCACTACATAATAAATTCATGCAGAACGCTAAATTCACAACAACAAAAAAACTGGGAGTCAATATTTTATCATGAATAGGTTTGAGTTCAGTCAATACTTATGCTTGAATTCAGAATCTTAGATTTTTATTTAACTAAGCTGGCTGTGGAATTTGAATTTTGCCTTGTATGGACATTAACTTCAGTATTTTATAACTTAAAATGGTCTAAGATTCTGAGTTGAAGTTAACTCGATCACGCATAATACGGTTACTTGTACTTAGAGCCAAATCATCAAGGAGTTGTTTCAAGGCAACCACTCGGCGTCATCTTTCACGGAGTATGCGCGACTGCCGGGAGCTTCGGTAAGGTCCTCTTTACTGCTAGCCACCTTATGGTACACTGTCTTGCCGGTTTCCACGACGTATTCTACTCCATCGGCTAAAATTAGAATAGAATTAGTTAGTTCATGTAGGTATTTCAAGATATATCTACACAATAATAGGTAACAAAAATGGCTGCTATAGTTATAACTAGCTAGGTTTGGTAGCGGGGCTGACTGTTTAGTGATCTTTGTCGGACTCTGACCTTCCCGCAATGATCTAGACTGGACAGCGTGTTTATTTTTAAGTTAAGTTACTCTTTGGATTTCTTTTGGGACTGGAAGCGTTTAGGTTGCTCTCCTTCTCATGAAGTTGGTGCCTTCCTGTACTCTTTCCCACTGAACACAGAGCATCCACTTAGCCTCCCGTTTCCCATCGTCAAAGCCGTAGGCAACGGTAGTGCTAGGGTTACTATCATATGTCTTTTGTGTTCAATAAGCTTTTCTATATAACTACGCAGAATTAGCATAGGTATATTTAGTTGAGGAAAAATAAAAAAAAATCAATTTATAGATGGTGCAATTAAAATTGCCTTTTTAATCTCCATATCCTAGGTGAACTGCAAACAATTTCGAGCTATTTTCATGCAACTTAACCCAGTTATGCCTGATACTGTTCTTTTTTTTATATATACTTACACACGAAGTATGGGTCGGTACGTTCAACTGGGTTAACTAAATAAAAAACGGAAGGTATACCTCTCTGGTAATTATCCTACCGGCACCCATGCAGACTTAATGAAGAATGTTGACTCACCGATCGCACTGCCAGTTTTCCTGACGGCCTGACCGATGTTGTGTGAGGAGAAGGTTTCCGGGTCGATGTTGATGTTGACACCCTCCGTGCCGTTCAAGTGAGAGGGGCAGCCGTTCTGCGAGATGATGGACAGGTCAAACGGGTCCACGCCGAACGAAGCCAGCTTGTTGCGCATCTATGGTATAAGTAAAAAAAAATATTAGGAAAAAAATATGCTTATTGTTAAGAAAATTTCAAATTTAGTAGGTTCGGATAAGTAGATCATGGTTTACCGTTAATTGATATTACACTATGGTAGTTTCTCGTTATTGTTGCACCAGCACAGTAATATAATAACAAAGACCCTTGAACTACAAATCCAAGACTGCACAAAAGCGGTTACTCTGGACACAGAGCGTAATGTTATGAAATTCCTGATGTGCAACTCCTGTTCTTAGCAAATGGGGCACATCTAGGTTTAGTTCTTATTAGTAAAAAAAACAAAAATACCTACATTTTGGCAAAAAAAAACATACAGAACTTTGAAACATGGCTGAATATAAAAACTGTCACCTTTTGAGCTACTTTTCCTATAATTCTAAGCTAAGACACTAACCTTATCAGTGTAGATTTTGTCGAGCTCCTTGGTCCTTGAGAGAATTGTAGCTGATCTGCGGTGCGCAAACGCAAGCTTCTGGCAAGTGAAGATGACTGCGTGGGATGTGTAGTCAGTCATTACGACTGTGTAACTCGCTGACCCAGCTACGCCTGAAAAATACAAATAAATTTAATTATATTTGTTTCTTATTCTTCTTCTCAGCGTGTCGATAGCAATCTAAATGGTGTAGGCCAAGAATTGTTTCTTGCGCTATGGGTTTGCTTAAAGCATTGCTCATTTTAAATAGACAGGTACTTACTTAAAGGAAATCTGACTTTCATTCTTGCGGGGACAGCTGGGTCTGGTACCGTTAGTATTCCGGTATACCTGTGAAAAAAGAAAGCCGTTTCAATATTGGACTCTCTGGATTGCTACTAGTGGATGCCAGAGGGCGATTATTCATATGGGAAAAGGTTTATATTAAAACCGTTGCCTGTATCCTGGATCCGTTTTCAATCATTTTTAAACTCCCATTCACAAACAGCCAAACCCGGTACAACTACCTGTAGGCTACAGATATCTTCTCCTGCACCACCTCAAGCCCGCAATGGACAATGCTAATACCTTGGAAAGGCTGGTGCGGTCGGACTTCAAGTAACATCATTACACTACAAAATAAGGTTCTCATACCTGTAGTCATGTTTAAGAGGTGTAAGTCCCAAGATGAAGTGTTGTGACATCTGCTCCAATTCATATTTGCCGGGCTCGTCCGTCTTTGTGAAGTTGTACGTCATGCAATGCGAGGCGGTGGACGTCTTCTGTACGACGTACCATACTCCCAGCAGCTGAAGATCAAACAAATAATTTATGAGACTTTGTTTACTACCAGATTGGTACGATACGCAGGTGATGCTGTGTTGCAGTGTAGCTGCTATCTAGGTTTTAATTGAAAAAAAAAATCGTATCGCTGTCGCAGGACAGGGCAGAACTCTTACTATAATATAAAAAAGACTACTAGCAAGTTGAAAGCCTGGTACAATTATCCAAAGTGCGCTTGACAAATGCTTATTTCTTCTTCCCATTTATCTTCAAAAGGCGATGAAAATGTATATTTAGTGACAAATGATAAAAGTAACTAAATCACTTATGTAAGTAAAAAGACTAATATAGTTGTCAAAACAATAGCACGAAGGACAATAGTGTTTTGTGAACAATTGTTCTAGTTTAATAAACAGTTAAATTTCGATCACACACTTATCTAAACAGATCACTTTCCACGCTCATATTTTAAAAATATGGATGTTTTTCAAACATGGAATTTTCTTTTCGTAATAGAGATGATCTTTCGTAGCAATCCCTCCTGAATGAACAATGAATTTTAAAACATGGTTCCTCAGTACCTACTCACTTAGTTATTATTATTTTGCTAAGTAATTGTAAGGCACTTTTGAGAAAAAAAAATGCTTGTGTTTGAGAACCAGCGTAGCAGTTCAAGCTGGGGAATGGTGAGTGAAATGATTTTTAAGTTAAAGTTCAACCTTGCTTTTACACGAAAATAAACAAAATTTTGCTGTAAACAGTTACCCTCATCTACGTCATTTAGACAACTAATTAACATGCAAACTACTACAATGATGACTAACTCCACATGTAAATTAAATCTTCTGAATCTTGAGAATCTAGGTGATGTGAAAGTGGGTTTAAACTGGAAACAAGTTATGTTGACGAAATATATCCGCGCTGAGTATGAGTCATCGAACAATGTGAACGAATATTATCAGAACGACGATGGTCGGGTCAAATTCTTATGTTTATAATAAGACACTGCATTGTTGAAACAGCGTCCGATATCAGCCTGTGAGTTGCTGATAAATCGGAATAACTTGATGTCAACAATATACACTATCTTATTAGGTAGGTAAAACGTAGCTGTAGATAAAATAATAGTTTTAGATTTAAACAGAAGGCAAATAATGTCAGATACTGTCAACGGTGGGTATGTCGCTTTGGTGGTATCACTTTAACCTTGTGCGGTCCTGACGTCCTATGGAGTTTCAATAAAATAAGCAGCTGAAACAGTTTTGTTACTCGTACGATTGTCCGAATGATCTTTTGTCCGAAAAATTGGCCGACTTCACGTAATAATATAGTTTTGTCGTGGAGTTGTATGATTTTGAGATGACCCTATTTACTAACTTCTCAACTAAATATTCAACTGCCTTTAACTCAATTCATTCTAACCCCAACGAGTTTGTACAGTTTTTTGCTAATCAATTCACGATAACAATTTGTCATTCACACAAACATTTAATAGGTAATTTGATGTGAAATGGATTTTTTGTTGAGTCTTCCTTCTTTCCTACATAGGTCTATCAAATTCAAGTAACCAACTTTTTGCCATGCTTTAAATTAGTATGATTAATATCGAGCAACACAAAATAAAACGTAAGTACCTATATGTTATTCAATTTGATTTCCGCCGACATATTTCTAAGGCGTTTTGCATTGGGGTTTTTATATAAATACATTATTTTATGTATAAGTAAAAACCCAAATACAAAATTTTGTCAGACCTTGAAACGGCTATTATTGAAAAACCGATTATAATCATTATTGCAAAGCAGAACACATTATCGCATCCAAAATCCAAAACGAGCGCTCTTATTTTAATAATTATGGGTTTTTAAAACCTCCATTATTTAATTTACAAAATCGTTTTTTTTATAAGCACGTTGGAAGTTAGCTTAGAGGATCGTGTAAGAAAGAAAGTTAAAACTAATTGCATAAAAAAATCTAATAAATTTTGTCGTAAGATAAAGGATAGAGCTAAAATACACTAAAAAGACGGAATGAAATTTTCTTCCGGAAGTCGGTGAATTTTGTTTAATAATTTATTGATTTCAAAAAAGTTTAATAACCTCGTCCTTTTTAAGTCTGTTAATAATAGTTATTTTCACCTCAGCAGCTCGAATGTAATCGTTTTATGTATTACGACTTATCGTAATGCAGTTTTGATAAATATGCATTTAAGTGATTTGTTTTCTCACTACCAACACATAAATCAGTATTTTTTTTATTAGAACAAAGAATTGGAAGAGATTTCTTTATGAAATAAGCAGTACCTTTGTGCTCTTTTTTCCTTATGTACTTTTTTATATAATTTGTGTGTACATAAATAAATAAATAAATAAAATTATAGTTGAGGAAGTATTAACTAAAAACCTAATAAATGTTTATGTTAAGACACTTTGTGTTTGAAGATGAGACAGACTCTGCCAACATCAAAACAATTGGGGTGAGGCAGAATGCCACACGAGTAAGTACGTATGCATATATGTACCAATGTACATAGGTGTGACATTGTCAGACAATCACCCGTATCATCAATAAACACAAGTCCATGTGAACCAGAGCATACCAAACTAATTAAAATGATAAATTAAAACAAAAAGGCTACACATCACACGTTCTGTAATCTGTGATCTACTTTACTTTATGTTGGTACCTATCTAAGCTAAACAGTACCGAGGTAAGCTAAAATGTACCATAACATCACGTATGTAATCCCAGAAGGGCTAGGCAGAGGTGTATTAACTAGTACACCCACATCTAGTCACTTATGTTACGTTTCCAGTACTAGAGGATAAACCTAGTGCTATCAACCGGGTATAAATCCGTAAAAAATACTAGCTAGGCATTATTTATCTCAACACAGAAATATGTTCTAGGAACACAAAATAATTTACATAGACGTTATAAACGTATGCCATGCACCGACGCCGTTGGCACGACCGCCACCATAAAACTATTATTTTTAAGAACAAAACGCTAAGTGTAGAGATGTTCTTTGTCCCAAACACTCCAGTCACGCCAGCTGCTCACGCACTCATTTGTATTCTGATAAACTTGACCCCGGTCCCTCTGATCCCGGTACAACAAAAATAAAAAGAAAAGAAAAATATGTACATACCCTGTTCATTTCAAAACCAGGCATGGGCTCTACAAGGGGACACCCACCGAGGTGGTATGTGTGGCTCAACGCACCCCCACATATCGCTAACAACACCCCTATTGCCGATAAACTGTACATGCTGAAATTTCTAAGTAAACCGAGTATATAAGCAGGTACGTGTTCACTGATCGGCAGCTCGCCGGAGACTGACCAGTGTACCACACAGTAGTCGTTATAAACCAACGGACTCCTTTGACCTTTCAACGCTGGCATGTAGACGCAAGATTCCAAGAAGTGTTGTTGATCTATCATTCATTCAGAAAACTACGAGTTCGTAACAGCTGATAAGCAGTAACAGGAAACAATTGGGACCGTTCAGAAGGTCCAAAAAAAATATATTTAGGAAAACTATAATATTCCTTGTTAGTCACTGTTTATCATATTAAAAACATCATTTGATTTGAAACGATCAAGTTTTCGGCAAACATATTTTTATCAACTATGAGGAAAGTGTTTGAGAAGAATACTCATAAACGTGTTGTTTTCTCGCAGTCGGTATTACCGACTATTGGGGTAAAGCATTCTCAGTGAGATTTGGTCAGGTAGTCGCTCCATGTAATATACTCCAATAATAGTGTTTAGCTACACCCGTTGAGACTTTAAGCCGAACACAGGTAATTGCCAGATAATGCCATTTAGACCAATGACGACGATGTAATTGTTATTTGGGCTCATCTTCGGATACGCCAATGTAATCTTATGTCCAGAATCTTTTACTGGAGTGTGATAGATCGGCTTATCAGCATTCTTCTACCGTATTTCTAAATTGTTGTAGGTTGAATTTATGATTATAATAAAAACGCATAGTTATGCTACGGTCAGTTAAATTTGAATGGTTTCCTGGGTTAAATCGATATAATCGCTATAAAAGAACACAATCGCGTCACTCAAGATACATCATACATGTTTGTATTTTGTTGTAATATTTAGTTAGATATCGCTACAACTTCGTGCACTTTATCAGTCATCGCTTACATAAACAGTGTCTGATAAGTACTTGTGTACCTACATCTTGGTCTTGGAGAGCGTTGGTCTCGCCACTAGATATTAGGACGTAAGGCAAAACTACCATACCCTTTAGATTTATTGTATTTGTTGTCTGAGATTACTCAGACGAAATAAAGAAGATAATGATATCTAAAATATGGGTTCACTACATATAGGAAGTGTTCCTTATCTGTGTACCTATATAAAATCCAAAAACAACGGAGATGGATAGACTGGACATACAGATTGTTTCTAACCTGAATTAACAAATAGGACACTTCTTATTTCGGTGATACGAACTCGTGAAACAATTACCATACTCCACGCTGCTGAATCTCAGAATCGACAAGTGTGAGGAGTCACAAATTTCGTATCGGGGATCCTTTTAGGATATAAATGACGACTAAGGCGGGATTTTGTAAAATTCTACCCCTAAGGGATTTTGTAAAATTCTACCCCTAAGGAGATAAAAAAGGGTTATTGACTTGAAATTTTGCATAAGCAAGCTTTCACGAAATTAATAGACTGTAATTTCACGCACAACAGTGAGGAGCTGAGCAGCAGATGACACCGCCGGGAAGGCTCATTAGTGCTAAAGAAAATCTACCTAGAAAGAAAGGGGTTAACTGTTACTATGACTTAAAACGAAGTTTGAAAGAAAAAGGCATGCTTAAACGATAGGAGCATGAAGTTGATGATGTTTTCGTACTTTTACTTGTTTGGCATTTTTTTTTCTTGGCTACCCATCCTGAATTACCATATTTATTTGTTTAGCTTTGCTTTGCCATACCACAAGTGGCAACACGCAACATAATAGAGGATATTTACTCCTTCTTAGAATAGCTAATAATTATTTGGCTCTAAATGTCTAATAAAGATGGACTCCGTGGTTTTCGTAATTATTATAATTAAGTTTATGTAAATACATTGCTAATACTTAGTAGTGGGTAATGTGTCACTTGGTAAGTGAATCATAAGAACAAAGGCAATGTATGTGTCATTTATACTTAATTTAGATAATAATGTGGTTCAAAAACAATTGCTCGAAATTAAAGATTATTAACTTTTGTTAATTAACACAATCACTCCGATGAACTCTGCTAAATTAAGGAAAATCAAATGAATTCCTATTATAATATTAACTGTTTCTTTGGTTTCCTGGCTAATTTGTTACGCATAATTAACAAATGTAGTTTTGATTTCGGAAATTAGTTATAGTCCTTCTAATTTTTAGCATAACAACAGTCAAAATAAGAAATAGAAGTACATTTATACAAATTAAGCTACGAATCATCAATCATCACATTTAGAACATCTTATGATGTTCAAAAAGTAGAATAGATAGATAGATAGATAGAATATTCTTTATTATGTACACCATGCAAATAACTAGAATAACATTAAACAACTTATAAATAGGGTGACACAATGGGCGGTCTTATCGCTAAAAGCGATCTTTTCAAGACAACCTTTGGATGGATTTAAAGGAGGACAAACAGTACTGTAGGTAGTCTGTGGTGTAACATTTTTCAAAATTAATAACTACATTTAAAAAAAAACAAATACTTAAATATAAATACATATAATATACATTTAAAATAATAATCATTAAGAGCAAAGAAGTATTTGATATTTTGTTTAAGGAGAGAGGTAGTGCTTTTTGACCAGAATTTTAAAAGTGGACAGAGTTTGAGCGCTCCTTACAGACACGGGCAGGGCATTCCATAGCCGTACAGCTTGAACTGTAAAGGATTTATCGTAAAAGCTAGTAGAATGCACCGGCATCTCCAGTCTCAGATTTTCCGATGATCTTAGATATCTATTATGTGTGTCATGAAGGAACTTAAAACGTTCTTTAAGATAAGGGGGGGTTCTAGGATTAAACAAAATATTGTATAGCTGAAACAAGATATGAGTATTCCGGCGAAGTCTTATGGGAAGCCACTTGAGCTTTATACGAAATTCAGAGACATGATCATATTTGCGCAAGCCAAATATAAATCTTATGCAGACATTCTGAAGTCGCTCAAGTTTATCTAGCTGTGCCTCAGTGAGATCAAGATAACTGACATCGGCGTAATCAAGGATGGGGAGTAATAGGGACTAAAGTAATGTGTAGACATCAGACATTCCGCAAAAAAACGATTATTTGTAGTGTTTCAGCAATAACAAGAACTGGCTCAATTAATTCCCCAGTAAGCATTCTGTCTGCTTTCATTGTAGTCAAACCATGGGAGTCCTCCACCGACGCAACCTTCCCCGAGTGCCTTCCATTGAACCTACCAAACAAAAAAACCACGAAGGGGTTCAACAATTTTCCGTCTATAATAGAAGTGATTGACATTGAAGTAGGCGAGTACCTACATTACATACTACGTTTCGTTAGAAGAATTGATACTTTCCATTTCTCCGGAACATCTACGATTTCTGAAAATAACAGATTATTAAAATGCTATACGAGCAGCTTCTGACATAACAACATCTGCTCGGGTGGAGCGTTAGGCTAAGACGCGCTTGTTTCAGTGGAGCTTCTTTCCTGCCTATCAATGCAAGTCAAACCTGGCTGTCATTTGTAGATCTTTGACCGTCAGGGGCCCGAAAGTCTGGCAACTAGTGTTACCAACGGGTATCGAATCAGCCAGTACCTACTGGGCTTAAGAGGTAAGATAACCACTAGTTCCACGTACATAGTTCGGAAAGGCTTAAGCATAAAATGATGTGCACATACTAAGTATTATTGTAGTTCAATCTATAGTTGCGTAAAATATAAATATAATGGAAGTATTAAAATAAAAACCTTACGCACATAAGACAGTTTGTGAGCATTGGAACTAGTTATATTAGTGGTTTCAATTTTTAATTCTGTTTACTGCGTGAGTCACCGAAGCCGTAGTTAGTAGGGCGACCAGTCAGTCCAGCCGGGTCGTCTGAGTCTCACCGCGATGACTCAACCGTGAACACACAACTTAAAGGAAATGAACGTTTACGTTGTCATAACAACAACATATTCATCGGTTATTTGAGGAATCTTTTGAGAAAACGAAATGAATTTTCTTTTCATTATTTTGTCCAACCTCACGCTACTTTTACCTGTAATCACGGGACATCCATCTTCCAATCTCTTTCTCAAGAAATGACAGATAGAATTGATGAGTAAGTAAAGTTTGTTTACGTAGACATAAACAAACTTTACTTACTCATCAATTCTATCTCCACAACCAACCACTCTTGAGTATATTCTTTCTCTCGTTTGCGTCGAGCTTGTCCTAATTGCATCCACCTGATGAATCATTTTGTTTCTGTCCTAACTGAAGGGCTACTATGACATCTTATAGCAATTCTTATTCCACTGAGTGAAAGAGATGGTGCTAGACACCCTGTATAGCTCTGTCTCTTTTCCTCAGTGGAATAAGAATTGCTTTAAGAGGTCATAGTAGGGCTACAGATCTCTAAATTGGTTTGTGTACAGTCGTGAAATGTTAGATACTGTTTCAATCGTAATGCCTCTTTTCCCCAGCTGAACAATTTTATTGAGTCTAATAAGTGGACTTGCTCCCAACATCCCTAATGCATCTGTCAGTTTAAAGGGCCAGTTGGGAAAGGTATGTTAGTAAAGATTTTACGGTACGCCTCGGTGATCATACGCAACTATATAAATGTAATATAATTATACGACGGGCCTGTTGGTCCAGTGGTTAGTGGCCCTGACTGCTGAGCCGGAGGTCGTGGGTTCGATTCCCACCCAGGACAAACTTTATGTGATGAGCATGATTGTTTGTTCTGTGTCTGGGTGTGATTTATCTTAATATGTATGTATTTATAAATTATATAAGTATGTATATCAGTTGTCTGGTTACCATAACACAAGCTCTGCTTAGCTTGGGATCAGATAGCCGTGTGTGAGTTGTCCCAAGATATTATTATTATTATGATATATTATTAATTTCCATATAGTGATATTTTACAACATTTTTATGATCCAAAATAAATTGAATTCACAACTTCGTCGTATTTTTTTCGTCTCCTCTTTCACTCGCTTTGCTTATAGATCAAGTAAAAAGGGCAGGTTCCAATTCATTCAGAGAGTTAGTCACCCCAATAAGCAATCACGTAGTATTAGCTGAACAAGATTTGTGATTGACGCAGCGTTCCCGTCATCATCGGCTTAACAAAGCCATCCTGTGCTGCGTCACGTTCTTACGAGTACTACTTAGTTGTTTCTACGCATCGTACGAACAACGGATGCTACATGTATAGTAATCTGTCTTATAAGTACCCGTACCCTTTTTGCGGATGGGATATTATTATTATATTATTATAATATTATTATTATATTAAATAACTTCCCCGCTCTGGGCGGAGCGGGAGGGAGTCGGACTTGTACTGACCAAAACTCACCGATGTGCGTAATCTTTTGCCTTTTTATGTTCCTGGGCCGCGGCCGAATAACCCTTACCCTTTATAAACTTACTAGCTGTTCCCCACGGTTTCACCCGCGCTGCTCATCACCTGTAGGTCGTAGCGTGATGTTATATAGCCTATAGCCTTCCTCAAGAAATGGACTATCCATCACTAAAAGAATTTTCCAATTCCAACCAGTAGTCCCTGAGATTAGCGCGTTCAAACAAACAAACAAACTCTTCAGCTTTATAATATTAGTATAGATTTATCCACTTTGTAGTGTATTTTTGACAGCCGGTGTTTTTAGCAAAAAATATATTATTTCAGCCTTCCTAGTTGTTGTAGGTATGATGGTATCTAACACACTTTCTTATATTATTATTATTAGCAATCGAGAATGTACTCGATTCATTTTCGATTGCTAATGATAGATATAAGAAATAAGCATTTCATCCACATGTAGAAGTATACCCATGACATAAAAAACGGGCCAAAATTGACGGAGAAAAGTTTTGAACATGTATAAAAAAACATATGAATTGGAAACCTCCTCCTTTTTTGAAGTCGGTTAAAAAGAAAGCCGTGTGGCATTCTAGTGTTTTCATCTACTTAGTTGTTATTTCGACGGTAACAAAATAATCCACTGGCGATATGTGGAAACCGATGATATACCTAACAGGAACATAATCTAATATATAAAATTCTCGTGTCACCTTTTTCGTTCCCATACTCCTCCGAAACGGCTGGACCGATTTAAACGAAACTTTGTATACATATCGGGTAGGTCTGAGAATCGGCCAACATCTATTTTTCATACCCCTAAGTGAGCAGCGGGTGAAACCGCTGGGCACAGCTAGTTTTATATGATAATAGGAACAGGAGGAGAGGATGATATATGGATAAATTGATAAATTATCCACTAAGCGGCTTACCGGTGTTTTGTTGTTACAGTATAAATCCAAAATACCTAAACATTTTGGACTTTTAATGGAGGCATATGGACTTTACACTCTAAAAGCACGATCATATTTTTTTTTAGTTTTAGTTCGTTTCCTGGTAAATAATAATTCAAAAGAAATAAAACTACGTTTTTTTTAATTAGGCAACTAGTAACTAAAATATACTTTCTGCCGTTCTGCACATTTTTCTTGTAAATGCAATATTACACAACACGTTTATAATGACACTGCAACCTTTCCTTGCACTTGTGTCAACAAACAATTTGACAATAATAAATATTAAACGACGTCAGTCGCAGTTGCCATGAACTCGATGGTGGCAACTGAGTAGGCTTCTAAGTCGAACACAGCTTGCTTATCCATCTGTATGATCACTTTAGTTGCTTTATTAGCCCTGTAGAAAGAAAACTTGATGTTACCAGGGATTCCAGATTTTAGACGGACTTCCAACGAAAATGATAATGGAAAAGAAAAAGAGTAATAAGAATATTATTTATGTACATACATCAAATAATATTGTGATGTATCTTTCAAAGTATTGTAGTAGAGATGGGCCAACTATGACTTTGGAAAAGTAATCGGTCGCAAAAAAGTCGGATAGTTCGCATCGGCAATATCTGTGGCTTTTTGTGTACAGCTGAATCGGATCAGAAAAAATAAATTATGCACGACAAAAGTTTCGCGTAGATGTACTCCTTCAATTTGGTATAACCTGAAACAGTTTCCTGTACGTAGCGTAACTTATACAACACATTCACTTACACCGAAGAGTACTTACTCATTATAAACCACAACTACAATTGTGTTCTTGGGCGTATGAAAAGCGACGCTCCACACCGACTTTCCGCCAGACTGTGTAACACCAATCCTGCGCGACCCACGAGGTACGAACTTCGAGAAATGTCCCATCGCATAGAACATGGGCTGTTTGATGAACACGTTCTTCTCAGGGAACACAATAATGGGAGAGTCTACGAAATTTCGTATGTAAGTTGGACCTCCGTGGACGTTCAAACACATGTTCCAATCAACCCATCCTACGACACCATTGTTGAAGTCCTGCAATAAAAATAAAAATGAAAAAAATAGTCAAAAAATGGCTCCACGATTTGTTAGTAGGGTGTATATTTTATGTGGTAGACTGGGTTTGAAACAGTTGACGGTTGAAACAAAGTGAACCTAGCGTGATAAGATGAGGGTCACAGGGCAGAAAGAAGCGGGAGAGAAGGTGAAACATGACTTTTGGTGCTGCATCCCGCATTATACTATCCGGACATCAAATTAGTTGTAGTATTCACCAAATTTTACTCAAAAGTTCATGAAAATCATACAAAAACACTAAAAACACTAAAAACACACTAACTGATTATTATTTAGTTTAGACAGAAAATAATATTAGATTTTATATATCGTTAAAGACTTGAATAACATCTTTTTTTTATATTGCAATGTTCAACTGTGCCATTGTTAGTCGAAAAATGTTTATTTATTTATACTCATAGTATAAAACCCTAAAATTTCTGTTGTAAAAAGTTATTAGAAGATTAAATTGAAAAGCATGGTTCTATTATTATATTTTGTATTATTTGCATGTGTTTCAATCCACTCTGGTATGGGGGCAGTTATAACACACATAAAATACAATACAGAGATCTCATAATAAGTAGACAGAAACACGGTCTTTTATCTATACTTCTATACTATATACTATAATATTATAAAGCTGAAGAGTTTGTTTGTTTGTTTGAACGCGCTAATCTCAGGAAGTACTGGTTCAAATTGAAAAATTCTTTTAGTGTTAGATAGTCTATTTCTTGAGGAAGGCTATAAGGCTATATAAAATCACGCTACGACCAACAGGTGCTGAGCAGCGTGGGTGAAATCGCGAGGAACAGCTACTTTAGTATACATATATCCGCCATGTCTTGCTTTCTTAAACCTGATGCTATGCACAATAAAAGCTAAAATGTTCAACCGTACCCAGTCTACCCTAGACACTGGTACCACATATTTATGTAATGGGGATCGTTGTTATCTTTTGGTTCGTGCTGATGAGATGAAAAATAATGTCAAGAAAATATACGGCCGATTGTACTTACATCGATAATGTCAATAATGTATTTCTGAGCTCTTAGCCACGATCCGATATCAACATGATGTTTCTCAAACGGCATGCTACCTACAAAGTAAAAACAAAAATGTTAAAAGTGTGTGTCAAAACAAAAAAAAAGTAAAGTGCATCAGGACCGATGCGCCAAAGTCGTCACACTGTAGGTGCCCGAGGATAGCCTAGAAAACGCTGAAGTAAAGACTTAAAAGCGTACAGAGGCCTCTGCGGATCTCTTCAGCAAATCTCGACGATTATGGGGAAGAGCTTTCCCCTGCAATAGGACAGCATAGGTTACTATAAAAATAAGTATATAAGTACACTAAACGAATCAGACCTGTTGCACGGATCAAGACAAATATGTATATAGGTGCTATAATTGTAGCTCTATCGTACGTATTTGCTGAAGCTCATGGCTCTTTACATTATTCTATTTGAGGTAAAGAAACACAAAACCTTAAATTAGTTATACTCGACCATAACTTGAACCAGCAAAAAAAAAAACGATTTAGAATCGGGCAAGAATTTGAATTGTTGTATGTTTCATGCGGTGGTTTATGAGCAAACACAGTCAACTGACTCTACCACTATCACTATTTCTTCGATAAACATTTAACAAACCCAAGAGAGTCATCCAAAATTGACTACAAAGTCCACCTATAGTTGCATAATAATATAATAAATAAAAAGTAGTAGAACCTTCGCAAGCCTCAGTAGCGATGATGAACTTGTCTGGATATAACTTGCCCACCTCTGAAATGAATGCCGCTGGTGTAATGAAGTCCGTATAGTAGTGTAGCGCTATGCCGTCTATGTACTCCAGGACTTTAGGATGCTCTAGTATCATCTGTGTTTCATAAAACAAATAACTATTAGTTTAAATATATTTGTTAAACACGCTGCACTGTTCTGAAGCTCAAGCAGTACTTTAAAAAGAATCTCACTAATATTCATATGTTTATTTTCATTTAAAAATATGTTAAGAACAATAGGCTTAGTACGACCCTGTATGGCACAGTAAAAACACACAAATTATAATAAGCGAACGTGATCACCATAATATGAAAGGGTTACATACTCTATGCATAATATCTGAATCGAATTTAAGAACTGTCAGTGTCATTCAGTCTTGGTGAAATAAGTTCTAATTCATCATTACAGATGCAAGTGTCTTACCACATTCACCCAGTATGGTAATGTCAGTCTCTGATCGTCTCCTGTTATTATTTTAACATGTTTGAACGTCGAATTTCTTATTGTAGGACCCAAATTGTTGATTATCCATTTGCCCTGAAAATTATGAAAAGAATAAGTGTCTTACTACGAAATACTTCCTCAGCGACGTACTATTATATTATCTGTGTCAGCAACGCTTGCGATGTATTTCACCCTCGTGACATGACAAAGTACACAAAAAAGACCCACTTGAATCAAATTGTACTATTTCCTAATAGGTGCTAAACAACAAAGATCATACCATTCTACCTGCAGTCCATCCAAGATTGTTGATAGAATTAAAAAGTCCTACGAGACCGCTCGTAGGCTCGTTAGTAGTGGTAATAGCCCATATTGGAATGCCTACAGCCGTATACTGTTCTATAAACCTGAAAACAATTAACGTTGTTTCAATAACCCAATTGCATCAGCCCATTTCAATTTTAGCCATACAAAAGAAAAACTATATGTTGACTCGTTTACTAAAATAATCAGCTCGTTGTTAACTGTGTTGTTAACCGTAAATAAGACAATGAATTTGTTGAGTTGTCATATCGAAAGAGAGGGGGAGAATGTTCAAAAGACAAGTAAAAAGTTGTTAATATTTAATGGGAAGTTGAACACACGCCCTGGAAGCATAATTCACATGTAACATTTCCACTGCTGAAACACAGGCCTCCCATTCAGTGACAGGGAGCGGGTTATTATTCTATCACTTGGGCCTAGTGCAATGTGATCTGTGTCGAATTTTTAGGGCATCCCTGGTTCCTAGCGGTGTTTTACTAAACCGTTTTCTTTGTTTTTGATTTCAATATGTTTTTTGTTACTTGAGATGATAGTCAGCGTATGTCTGGTAGTACTGCGTCTTGAGCTGACTGGGACCCGTGTACGCGTTGTTGGTCTTCATCCATAGAGGCGGCGACCAGGTAGACGCTATCACGTGTATTGGGGTGCTTGCTGACTGCATGGCTGACTTGATCATTGGGATCTGAAGAACAAAAAGTAGCTTGATATTGCTGATAATGCTTGTGGTGTAACTTCAGAACACTCGATTATTTTGCAGAGTAAAAGCTTTCATTTTCTTTCATATAAATCGGGAGATTTGGGGAGCAAAATAAATTGGAAGTCGCTGTATGCTATTACAGGCGAGAACTATAATTAGCATTAAACATAAAACCAGCCTATACTGTTGTTAACTCTACTGTTTTTTATCTGCAGTTCTCTTCTTTGCAAAAGGAGGTAGACAGTGGTTCACTACATGGGCCTATTGCGGGTTGATGGACGTCATATTTCATGGATTTGTTTGCCTTTGAAATTACAATATTATTAAATGCCGCCTAGGCCGCCTAGGCTTGTCTAGGAACAGGTAGAAATATGTCTTAGACGCGCATTACGGAGGCTGAACCGAGGTGGGACAGGAAAGAGTATCAGGAAGGATGGGGTATTTACCCAGCAGTGGCTTGTAAAATGTAACAATTGAAATCTAATAAGGAACATAAAATTCCCGCTTGTGCACAAACGACAACTCGTATGTAGGGCCTAAAACTACAAGGTCATCATTACTCTTTTAATGGTATAGATTTGTATGTATAGATTTGTATATACAGGCTGCAAACCAACCGTTCACGAAGCCCTACTTACCACCTGGTATTTCTGCTTCGTTAAGGGTCTTTAAATAATGTTTATACCTTATAATGAAAATCTTCGTAAGCGAGCGAGTAGTTGCTGAGCGTGGCGTCATTTAGGGGGAGTTCGTTGTAGGCGTAGGCGTGAGTGGAGAAGTCGGTGCCGCCAATAGGGACGCGGATCATGTTGTACTGCAGCCCACTGTCGCTGAAGTAGGAGCTGTGGATGGTCAGGGTAAAGTTAGTGTACAGTAAGAAAGCATTGGCAAGTCATAACATTACACCAGTATTCAATGAATGGTTGGGCAGTACCTAATAGTGTATCCCAGTTTACCAAGTTTACAATATAATACAATATTAAAGTAAACACATTTGATAAAATGTCGTCTGGATAAATACGCATGTTTCAAAGAGAAGTTCTGACCCAGTCACTCGTTGACGTCCCTGTTTCAACTACAAAGCTGAAACTATTCACTGAGGTCCCTATTATGGAGTACCTATGTTCAAATTCTCCAAGAAAATGCTTGTCTTTAAATGGTATAAAATAAAGTTGCTTCCGCTGTCTGTTCGCTTACTCGGTGATCTTTTAAGCTTCTAAACGAATTTTAACACAGTTTTCCCCAATAGATAGAGTGATTCATTATTTTAATGTTTCTGGGCATAATATTCCATTCTACGTAAGTGAAACCGCGGGGTGCAGCTTGTTAAAAATAAAAGTACTTACTCGATCAAGGACTTTTGCAACGGTTCAGACAAGTTCTTCCAGTTGATGCCGGCGGAGTCTGTCACCGCGCCGCCAAACCCCTGCACTGTCTGATACATCTGGTCCGGATGCAGGACTAACTTACATCCCGATGCTGTAATAGTCAATAGTTATTTATTATGTAAGTTGACCAAGATTTTTTGTCACGACCTTAAAAGGGACTATGACCTCTGAGTTTGTTTCGACTGTTTCTTCTCAGAGTAGTCGGGTACGAAACACCGGCCTCATCTAGATTTAAAAAAAAAAGTGTAAAAGTGTTTGTGAAAACTTACTTTCAAAATAAACATCATTTATCATATGAATTTAACTAGCTATTTCCTGCGGTTTCATCCTTTGGGTAATAGCGTGATGTTAAATAGCCTATAACCTTCTTAAAGAATTGTCAAGTAATTTAAGAGATAAGCGCATTCAACCAACAAACAAAAACTTTACTTTATTGTTAGAGGTAGTAGTTAGAAATTCAATGTATTGGAGACATTCAATTTTTGACAACAGGACTGTTCAATGGTCAAAACTTATCGTAATCCAGATATAATGTCACATAACCGGCAGTGGAAATAGGAAATATCGTAACAAGCATTAAGCGCAGTATATACTTACGTCGTAGTTCGGCTCTACAGTAGTTGTACAAAAAATGGGTATATTGTACATATATTAAACATGTTTTAATGCCGCGGCGTGTTTTATTTTCTCATGCTGTAAACGAAAGTGGGCTAAGCGATGAACCCTGCTGAACTCCTTTCTTATTTATATATAACTACGTCGTGGCGGTGATTTCTTATTCGCTTTGTACTATATACGAAAATATAGTATTCTATAATTTTATGATAGAAGGTTATTACATAAAGTTTGTATAATATTTTGTAACTGCTTCAAACCTTTTCGTAGTATTATTTCCGATCATCTCGAGACCGAAGCCAAGAGCAAAGTTTAGTTAAGAATAAAACGGAAATCCCATCACATTTTTTTATGAAATATAGCCGGATTACATAACTAGCGCGCCCCGCAGTTTCACTCGCGTGGTGATAGAATATGTTTTTTTTTTAAATGCCTATGTTCGTCTCCAGGGTCCCAACTATCTCTGTACCAAAGTTCATCAGAATCGGTATTGCAATTTAGACGTTTATGGTTCTGAGCTATAATTGAATCCGGGAGGTGGCGCTGTTGTTGACATATGAAATCCACGCAATTGAATTCGCTGAAGTAGAGCTTGTTTTCAATAAAGATATTAGTAAGTAATATGTACTCACCAGCACTATTCAACGGCTGTAGGTCACCTTTAGTTTTGTTGAATCGTAATCCACTCTGAAATTGTAAGAGTTTATGAAATCGCAATAACACAAGATACTCTCATTCACCATCATTACATCGGGTAATGGCTAGACGTATGTCGTGGATGTTCCAGTATTTGTGAAAGAATGTACGAAAGATGATTTTATTTGTACTCGTTCTGTGTGACCTCAAACTCAAACACAAAGTGTAAAAGTCAAATGGACCATAACAGGCAATTTTGTATGTCATAAAACAAAAAAAAATGCTACTACAGGCCCCGTTACAAAACTTAATAACTTGTGAAAGTACTGTAGTTGCCCATTCCAAAGCGTAGATAGATGTCTATGGAGAAGAATGGGCAAGAGCATAAACAAAAGATGAGTTTTTAATTTTTAAGTATTTTTTACCATGTTTTGTTCTAATAAATAAATTAATTAAATTATTTAGTGATGATATCCTACCCGAGAGCTCGTATATACGACGTACTGGCCAGGAGTCAGAGGTTCCTTGGTGATGGTGTCGCAATATGTAGCGTTGCACACGCACACTGTTGACTTTGTCGCTATTCTCCGCGCCGCGCATGGCTTGTCTGAAGACATAATTGATATGGACACATTGAATATTCTAAGGCCACCTTGGTATCATAAATGTTACTGGCTTATTTACAGCAAAGCGTTTTCTTTCTATAGTTAAAGCATGAACTTCGAGCAAATGTTTATACTTATAATTAAATTTAGACTCCGAAAACTTACTCTCCCGCTAGCTTCACAACCAAAATTAACTATAATTGTTGTTTTAAAATATTCAAACCCCATAACGTTGTTTGTTAAATCAAGAGAGGGCTTTAAATAGGCGCAGTTTGAAAATACAATCAGAATTTGCTTTTTATTAGGCTTTTTATTTCGTAGCCATTAAGGAGTTAATATTTATTTTCAATGGTTTTTTCATCTTATTTCCGGAGTTGAAATTATGAAAATATGTATTATTACAATACATATTAATATGAAACGAGTATTTATAATGTTAAAATCGACGTATTTACGTTACATTTGTACCGCGCGCTCGTGCTAGGGCCTCGGGTCCCTACGTAAGTACTGTTCGAAAATAAAAACTTATTAATACACCCTTTTTTAGTTGTTGTATGATGGCATCTTACACAAATTCATGTTGAGCATTAATTTTCCATTGCTATTAAGAAATATTAGCATTTCGTCCAAATGTACAAAAATTTAAGACGTTTTATCATGAATGCCATTGACAGAACTAGACCAAATTGAAATAAGATCACATGGGAGTACCAGCATTCAAAAAGAAAAATATACAAACAAATGGATTCACCCAGTAAAAAACTCTAAGGTAACAAACATAAAAAAGAAGAGAGTCAATTGATAACCTCCTTTTTTTCTGAAGTCGGTTAAAAATCCGTGTCATCGATTCGAGAAGAAGAATGTTTTTATTTTTGCTGAGATGCAGTAAGTGTGCTCCTAGTGAGTTCTATAGATTCCTACCACGAATACAACTGCAAACTGCAAATACAAACAGCCGTGTCGCTGCAACCTGTCATATTTGCCACAGTCTGCAGCTGCGGCCGCTTTACGAACTATACCTAACTTTAGACGAGTGTGACCGAGATTTACCTAATACTTCATTCAAAATTATTTAATAAAATTAAACATAACAAGTTTTGCGGTTTGCCTTATCTAAACCAAATACATAATAAGTTAAATATACTTATGCAATAATGATTCGATAAAAACGAGATGTTTTGCATTACATGAACCGAAATAATTCATAATAAAGTTAAGATAATTGATTTCTATCCACGTAAAAACCGTCGGACGAACCTACCTGTTTACTAAAGGAACTCTATTGGTAATTAATTATTAAAATACCATAAATACAAACTTACCAGCTAACAATCCACTGAAGAGACAAAGCAGGAGAATCCCAAACAAAACAATAACTTTATTAGAGTCCATTTTTTAATAATATAAAAAAAAAACAGAACCTGTTTACTATAATAGCCGGTCCATTGACAATGTTATTACTGATAAAAGTTTGATAAAAAACGAATGAATAAATACTGAATTGGAATATGTGAGTTTCGGACCCTACTTGAATGTTGACTGAGCGCCGTCTGCGCATTACTGATTATGTCACCCCTCTCGAGTTTCTCGCCAGGACCATTGAATATGTACCTACTTATAAACAGTAGGTATGGATCAGACAATGGCTACTTAAGATTTGGATTATAGTAAAAAAATTGATTAGCTGACTTAGTTTCAATAGCCAGGATTTAATCAAGGTACACAAGTAATCGTAAAGAAAAATATAATTTAGCAAATTAATAGTGAGTGGAAGTAAATAGAAAAATGCCGCAAGCCTTCTGGGCACTTTTCCTATTGACAGCGATATAGATGAATTTTTGACGCCTTCTAATTATTTTCCCCTTTTGGGACTTTTACGTATTTTAGTTATACTTAATTATAATAAATTGTATATTTTTTGATAAATAAATTCATGCTTAAATGTATAATTATATATTTAATAATAGAAAAATAAATACAATTACTTGTAGAGTCACCTTGTTTCACACGAAGTCTATAGTTATTGGCAATATTTTCCCTAATGTTATTTTTGTATAGTTAACTGAATACTTTAGGAATGTAATTGTAAATAAAGTTTTGTATATGCTACTAGCTTATGTGCAGCTTCACTCACGTGGATGTCAGAAATACTTTTACATAATTATGCTATGTGCCTATTAAAATTGGTTCAGCCTCTAAGCGCCAAAACTAACATACCTACATACGAATAAACGTACAGAGTTACTTCCACATTTAAAAACATTTATGATTATTTTGTGAAATCTTTATCTTAGCTTAGGAGCATAAGACCTATTTAAGTTACTTTAAAAATCAAAGCTACATTTCCAGAAAAGATAATACTTTTGTATTTATAACTCTTTTAAAAAAAAAAAAGGGATGTGTGTACTTATGTACACGCGTTAGAAGTTATACTTCTTTGGTGTAAAGAAAACTTTGGTAACCCATCCATTTCCAAACCTTGGTGAGAGTTGCTTAACCTGGCTCCCTGTGGTAACCCATCCATTTCCAAACCTCGGCAAGGGTTGCTTAACCTGGCCCCCTGTGGTAACCCATCCATTTCCAAACCTTGGCAAGGGTTGCTTAACCTGGCCTCCTGTGGTAGCCCATCCATTTCCAAACCTTGGCAAGGGTTGCTTAACCTGGCCCCCTGTGGTAACCCATCCATTTCCAAACCTTGGCAAGGGTTGCTTAACCTGGCCCCCTGTGGTAACCCATCCATTTCCAAACCTCGGCTATGCAATAGCTTAATAAAAACACCAAAAGAATATTTATTTATTATGAAACACGTATTCTAAATATAAAAATACTAGAATATACAACATGAACATAGTTACTAGAACACCTATAACTAACTTCACGATGTCGCTGTGCGCGCGCAAATCACTCTCATCATTTTTCTCCATCGCGCCAAAAGAAGTATAACTTCAAAAATCTAAAATAACTATCTTAAAAAAAAAACAACAATAAAATTATTTGTCTACATCTTCTTGATGAAAGTGCTTAGTTAAATGAATAACAATGTCAAAGTCAATTAGCACTTACTTTTAATCATAAATAAGTCTGTTGTTGTTGTTGTGTGTACTTTCTGATAGCCATACAATCATGTTTGTAAATATACCGTTACTGAAGTCGAAACGTATTTGTGGAGTACAAATACGTTTCGACTTCAGTCATTGACATCATCGTTTTGTTCTGATCATATCGGCCATGGTCTTCTTTTTGGACCATGGACCTTCTAGCTACAGAGACATTGAGGTTCGAAATACAATTTTTAATGTATATAATCCATATCTGTTGACTGAATAAACTTATATCGAGTTAAATTTTCACAGCTTTAAAAAACCATTGGTCTCTGCATTCTGTATTAATTTCAGTCGATACCTCTACGCATTACCGACATAAAGGGTGTTGACAGACAGACAGATTTACAACAAAGTGATCCTATAAGGATTCTGTTTTTTTTTCTTTTGAGGTATGGAACCTTAAAAAAGAGCACGGCGCTTCTTCACGTTATAAACTTTGATTCTGTAGAGCCAGTTTTTGCCGGTTGCCCTTAAGACATTGTGGGAGTTGATTGCCAAATAAATTACAAAATAATAAACCAACTTACCTGTGGCATTTGTTGAAGTGTTTCGTTATTTCCCGTTGACTTAACTAGACAATTTTCAGATTATACAATAAATGGATTCAAAATAAAACTTAGTTATAGATATTTACGCAAAATACGCGCCTCAGTCGTGGAGTTGCGGACACCAGCCCGTTATACAATACAATAGGTACAGATAATCAGTGTCCCGAAAGTCTGACAACAAGTCTTACCAAGGGGTATGGTATTACCTAGTACTAACTGGGTTATGGAGGTTAGATAAGCAGTCGCTGCAAGTAAAATACTGGTATTCAGCTGCATTTGGTGATTCAAAATAAAACTTACCTAAACCAAATGTAATTTAAATGGACTATTATTTTAATCTTAATGCCAATTTTATCAATTTTATTCATGTTTGGATTTCTAATATAAGGTAGATCGTACAAGGCTCACCCAATTATTGTCACAGCTTATTTTATGTACCTACAATGTATGCAAATAAATTTTACTTATCTTTACTTTGGGTTATGCAATAAAACTCAATCGAAACGTGCTTTTTTTTAATCATTAAAAAAGAACCCCTTGGATGTCAGGCTATACAATTAATTAACATTATGCATCCTGTCATAACTTTTATGTATGAATGAATACATTTACTAATATCACTTTACTTTGGTTTTAGTCCACTACGTGGTCGCAGTGTGGCTTGCAGAAAATAACATGTCTTCTAATTGTTTGCTCCAAGAATTGGTATAAATTAGGCTTGCAACGAATATTCGGCTACTTTTATTGTATTCGGGCCAAATACCTAATATTGACATGTTATTCGGCTGAATACCGAAGAATACATTTACTAATATCACTTTACTTTGGTTTTAGTCCACTACGTGGTCGCAGTGTGGTTTGCAGAAAATAACATGTCTTCTAATTGTTTGCTCCAAGAATTGGTATAAATTAGGCTTGCAACGAATATTCGGCTACTTTTATTGTATTCGGGCCAAATACCTAATATTGACATGTTATTCGGCTGAATACCGAAGAAGGGTAAGGTTTTCATTCATTTGGGGGCTGAACTGCGGTCGTGCGGGCGGTGAGTACATTATAACAAACGAGCGTGAAACAATCGCGTCTGTACAAGTTTTGGCGCTATATTCTGGCCGAATACTTTCGCCTAATATTCGGCTATTCGGTTAGGGGGTTCGCCGAATATTCGGTATTCAGTATACTGCCGAATATACTATTCGTTGCAAGCCTAGTATAAATAAACATAACTAGCTTTGTTCTATTACCATGACCTGTAATCCTTAAAATAACATACAACAGTATTTAGGCTTTATAAAATGTGTCTAATCCGCCACCCCAATTGTGTAAAACACTTTCTGTCACTATCTGGAAAATAATTAAACAAATTTATCCATAAACGAAATCCATTGTTTCATATGTATGAAACGTTTCAATATCCAACAACATTAAAAACGCAATGAATGCTGTTGAATTGTCAATATTAGAGTAATGACTATTATAACTGTATTAGGTACACAATTTTCATACATTTGTCCAGAAGTGTAACCGCCGAATTGATTCCTTTCGTTGACCATCTCTACGGTCGTAATTGATTTCTCCCAGATATTTAATTTTGCTTCTTTCGTTCCTAAACGTACACTGACTGTTTCTGCTGCACCTCTGAAAAAACAGAACAAACAGGACAGGAGCATTATCATACAGAACGCATGCACATCAGATGTTTCATCGAATTGTACAATAGAAGTAAAAAAAAACCGGTCAAGAGCGAATCAGACTCGCGCACCGACGGTTCCATACAAACTTGCGATATAAACCGGCGATGTTCTGACCAGTATATAAAATGTACTCTGTGGTTCTGACTGCGTAGACTTAGAGGGTTGATTTTTCACAGCGCAATGGGACCATAAACTTGAGTTTATGGTCCGAGGTTGAGTATATGGTTTTAATTTCAGCTTTCCACGCGGTCCCGAGATAATGGCTCTTGACAGACGGACAACAACGTGATCCAATAAAAGTCCGTTTTTCCCTTTTGAGATACGGAACCCTACAGATTGGATTACGTTGTATTGTCATCAGGAATACAAACGTGTGCAATGTTTGTTTGGCAAGAATCGCTCAGCAATTCAGTACGAAAAAATCAATGAACCTCTATTTTTCCACCTTTAATGCGGATTTATTACCACAATTTTAATAAACAACATAACTTTGTAATATTGAGTATATAGGTACAATAAACATAAACAAATCGGTCATTTCTGTAAAAATGTTTGCGTGGTAATCCATAAAAACTGGCCAAGTGCGAGTCGGACACGCGCACAGATGGGAACCCTTTTATAGTACCGTACCATCTTTACATAATATGTAAATAATGAAGTCGCTTCTGCTATCTGTTCGCTAAGATCTTTTATAGTACTCAACGGATTTCAATGAAATTTTAGAAATAGATAGAGTAATTCAAAAGGAAGGTTTATAAATATAATATTAGTGTTACTTTCCACCCATGTGAAGTAAGAGCAGGTCGCTAGTTATTTATAAAAAACGGCAAAATAAATCATGTTTGTTTTATGGGAGCGCCCTTAAATATTTATTTTATTCTGTATTTTAGTATTTGTTGTTATAACGGCATCAAAAATACATCATCTGTGGAAACCTGTCTAACCATCACGGTTCATGAGATATACACCCTGGTGACAGACGGACAGACGGACGGTCAGCGGAGTCTTAGCAATAGGGTGTAGTTTTACCCATTGGGTGCGGAACCCTTAAACAAATAAAATAAGAAATACGTGTCGAATTGAAAACCTCCCCCTTATGTTTTTGTCGGTTAAAAAACAACATACTTTTGAAAGCAACTGTGTACAAAGTGTTTCATTTTGTCAACAAATTTAAACACAGAAAAAAATATCTTTTGAATTAAACCGTAGGTTAAAAAGGTTAATAAATCTGAAAAAAAATAAAAATAGAATTACTCACTTGTTCCATATCACTAAAACGACAGTATTGTATGGGGTAAGGAAAGCGACGCTGTCCATTTTCGCATACTCCGTCGTCATAATAACGTTAATTCTCTGGGACCCTCGCGGGACTAACTTGGAGAAGTGTCCAATGGCGTAGAACATCGGCTGCTTGTAAAACTCCCCGGCTGTTGCGTTCACTATGATGGGTGAATCTACGCGGGCATCGATATAACTCGGACCACCGTCCGTGTCTAGACACAAGTTCCAATCGAACCATCCAATGACGTTGTTGCTGAGGTTCTAGAATGTAAATTAAAATCATTAGAAGAATTTGCAGCAATCGCTAGTAATTCGGTATAAATTAAGTATCTACAGCCCCTGCCGGGGTTGCGGGTTGTTCGAAAGAGATACCGCGGCCCCGGAACATAAAGGGCAATAGAAAGAACATGGGTAGGTTTTAGTCAGTACAAGTGTGACACTAAGTTATTTGATGATTTCCCATCCGCAAAAAAAGTACCTACAGCTTGGATGACATTAAATATCTAGATCATCATTGTTGTAGGTAAATACAGCACTACCTACCGCAAGTATATCACCTGCGTAAGTTTCGATTCCGTGGGAATATCGGAACAAAGAGTAGGTACAGCTCTGAAGGTACCTATCTAGTTTCATCGATTTATAATATGAATTACTATGTACTTATTTACTAACACACACCTCCCCCTACCCTCCCCCTGCCTCGGTGGTTGAGTGCGACTGCTTAGTTTGAGATACCGGGTTCGATTCCCAGGTCGGGCAAAGTGTTATTCGGTTATTCCAACAGGAATTCATCTCTAGAAATCAAATCAAATATTTCTATCCCACATGGGCACCTATACCTATACACCTGCACGTATGCACCTGCACGGTTCGGGTTAGTCGTTTCCCATGGAGAAGAACCGGCAAGAAATTCCATGGTTACTCTTTTAAAATCATACTACGAAGTATGGAGTCTAGATTTGTGCCCGGTTGGTGACAATAGGCTCGCCATTGTAAATTCAGATATAATACTTCAAATTACCTCTATAATATCGTTGACGTATAGCTCTGCTCGAGCCCACGATCCGTAGTCTACACTGATGGTATCCGTTGGAAGAGCACCTGAAAGTTTACTGGTTTATCAATACTATTGTATGAGCATAATGATATTGTAATGACAGTGGTAAGTTAAACGGTTTTTTTTTAAACCTTCTAAAAAACACCAAGTTGGTGTGTAAATATTGGTATATGTTTATCATGTAAACATACCCACACCCAAAACATCTACAAAGTTTTATGATCCTGTATTTCAGATAAATCTGCCGATATAAGTAAGGTTTTCAAAAGAGAAAGAACAAAAGAAAGTAGATAATAGATATAGCGTCCTACCTGCGCAGATTTCGGTTGCCAGTACGAATTTGTCCGGGTATCCCACCATAGCCTGCGACAGTATCGTCGGAGGCACGTAGGCGCTCATGTAGTAGTGGACTGCCACGCCGTCCAAGTACCTCAAGGTCTCAGGATACACCGCTACCAGCTGTACAATAAGCAAATCCATGAGTCACCTCTTCGTTAATTTAAAGTTCCATTGTGGAACCAGGGCTCGTGCTCAGCAGTCGCATTTGTGACTACTAGGTCACGAGGCAGACTATCACGGTTATGAGAAACAGATATTGACCCGAAGTCAAAAAATTTATCGGTCGATGTTAAAAGGCTGATTCCAGGACTCTTATCTGGCGAGGTTAAGCTCAAAATAATTTTTAAGCTATTGCATAGCTTCTATCGTAGGCCTTGAGCTTGGAGACCGAAACAAGAAATTTCGTAACGAAAAAACCTAACACTTTCATTACGAATACAGTCAGTTATTTCAATCACGATTCCAATGGTCTATTAGCGTGTTTGGTAGAGAATCGGATAGTCTATCGGCGCGACGTTACGCTGGATCAAAACCAAAGTCCTATTTTTCTTTTTGCGAATTCTGTTCATTGGAAGTTCTTTTTAAATATTTTTTTTTTTTTTTTAATTTACTGCATAAGTTTTTTTTATTAATTGCAAAAGTTGATAAAGAATGCTATGCAATAGCTTTCCTGCGGCAGTCCCCGATTGCCACACGTATTTTTTTTTACTTCACATACCCTACATAACCGTTTTAGCGTGGTTGTCTCTTTCACCCTATATTCTGCCTCTTTGTTATACCTTACCATGTTCCAATAAAGAGTGATGGTGAAGCGCAAGTCATCGCCGGTGATGATCTTGATGTCTTTGAAGCTGGAGTTATCGTTGCGCAGAGTTGGGCCCAAGTTTTGTACGATGAACTCGCTCTACAACATAAAACACTGTCCTAATCCTATTGTGGATTTGTTAAATCAGAGGATTTATTTATTTACATAAGGTAGCTTCACAGCGTACAGGAAATAAACATAAAATTAATAAATTAAACATTACGTCAAATGTGATTTACACAGTAAGAACATTAAGATTAGCCGAGACGAGTATGCGTGTGTGTATTTGTATTATGTAGGTGTCTGGAAGTGTGTCTGTGTATGATGATGTGTGTATGTCTATGTTATATTAACTTTTCTACGTAGTTACCGAGTCCTGAGTATCTGTAGAATATGTCCGCGGACATATTCTACAGATACGCACAAAAACATCGTGCAGTATACAGTTTTGTTGACTAATACAATTGTTATGTTTAGTTCTTTGTTACCTGGCATAAATAGTTTATTATTTTGTTATTTCAGAAACACTGTGATTCTCGGTTCGACTGCGGCAAACGTAGTCAGTGGTTCTTCAACAGGAAATAGGCTAAGGAGACTCTTCATAAATATTATAAAATAATCATTCCATACTCATTGTGCGAAAGTGTGTTTTTCGGCTAGTAACATTTTCAGGCCTTTATAACTGAACGGGTTTCGATAAAATATTACACCCGTGAAAACATGACCATGACGTAAGATGAACATGTTACCTGATATACCAGATAAAGAAAGTTCCCGCGGGATGGTTTCCGATCTCCACATGGAAAAATCCCTGGCAAAATCAGTAAAATATTAAAGTAGTTTACCAAGTCATCGAGAGTCCAGCCCATGTTGTTGATTTTGGCCGGGATGTAGTTGACGCTAGAGTGAAGTGGCTCATTGGTTGTAGTGATGCCCCACACCGAGATACCTTCTTCGGCATACTTTTCTAAAAACCTGAAATAAATTATTTTTACATAAAAATATGTATTAGTAAGCAAAAATTATAAAAGGTCGTTCAGATAACATAGCAAGCATTATTATTTACGTAAGACTTAAGGAAAGTACATTCAAATAAGTCGTAACAATAAAATGGTGATCCTTGCACAAATCTACCGTATATTAGACAAGCAAACATGGTTAGCATATTTTTTTTTAATATGTTGGCTATTTTGAGATGTTTATTGCTTATTGCGTAGATTTTATAGTATAGTTATAAGTACACATTATATCTAAGTAATACTACGCAAAAAAAAACTGAAAAAGTGCTATTTGTTTTAGGGTAAATTATGGATTACGGTAAGAATACGGTATCAAACACAAAACATTATGCCGATTCGTGCACTGAATAGTACAGGGTCATGGAATATTTCAAATAAAGTTATAACATTTAAATATTGTATTTTAATTTAAAAACGGTTTATCAACAAAAAGGTTTTAACATTGACTTATGAAAAAGTAGGACATTTGAGATCCAATACCTCCGTAGTTAAAAGATTCCTAGGTACAGTTCAGAACAAAAACAACATCGCAATGAGGGCAAGAACTCGGCTGCGTTAAGAGTATTTTTACACTATTTATATCTACTCACTTATAATGGTAATCGGCGTAGGTTTGCATATACTCCTTCTTAATTCGGCTGTGTCCTGAGTAGTCGTTGTTAGTCTTCATCCATATCGGTGGCGACCAAGTCGTCGACAAAATATGTATGGGTGCACTTGCTGCTTCCATGCATGCTTTAATCATTGGAATCTGAAACAAATCAAGACACGAGTTCTGAATTTCTGATTTCTACTACTCTACATTTTTACTATACAATCTGCAGTCGTAACTGTGTGTGCAAAACAATAAATGCCGAGAATAGAACCCTGCGACATTTTGAAGATTTTCTTCTGATACTTGTAACGGATAGGTTAATTGTATTATTTTAATAATGGTTCACTCGCTTGCAGTGTCAATGCAAGCGATTGGACCATTATAAAACACAAGGACCCGTGCGGGGTGGTAGGTCTTCATACATTTTGTTCTTTGACGTGACGGTTTCTCACGTTGTTTTTCTTAACCGTTTTGAGAGCAGTTTTGAGTCGAGATATATTGACTAAGTGATCCAACCTTATACTCATAATCTTCATAAGCCAGTGTGTAGTTGCTCAAAGTGATGTCATCTTCAGGCTGCTCGTTATACGCGTAGCCGTTTGTGGAATAGTCAGTGCCACCGATGGGAACGCGCAGCATGTTGTACTGAATACCCGAATCACTGCAGTAGGAGCTGCAAATATTCTAATTTATTGTCATCTGACCAGTTTCATCCCTTGGATGTTGGAGTCAATTTCCAGTTCAACCGTATCAAGCCGGATAATCAGTATTTTGTAATATTATTTATTACAAGTATTCTTACAATCATAAGTCTAAAATTATGAAAGCAACTGCCACTATTAGCCAACATCAAATTAGGACTTGGCAACACTCTACCTCTTGGTAAGATTAGTAATGGTTGACTTTTGATGAAACGTTACGACTTTCGATGATTTACAAATATCCTGATCTTTCTGAGGCAAGGAGGTGTCTTGTCGGTTGTCACCATGTCGCCACTTTTCTTCCCAGCGCCAGAGCTGGTGCTACTACCACCCTTCTAGCTACTGTCAGGTCTACTATGACCACATTTTCAATTACTCTTAGACCTATTACTACCACTAATGTTACTACTACCACTGTCTTACTCAATTAAGTGCTGCATGAGCCGCGGGTCATTCAAGTTCTTCCAGTTAATTCCAGCTGAATCGGACACGCCGCCTCCAAATCCTTCGATTGTTTGGTACTTCGCCTTCACATCTAATTCCAAAATGGTCACCGAATCAGAACTCGAGCTGGTGGTGTAGAGAGTATCTGAAATGAAATATAATAAGAATAACCTTATGTTACCTATACTTTCAGCAGATAATGTTAAAACTTGCATGGTTCAACTACCTTTAACGTAATTATGCAAACGCCCAATAGATTTGTGAAACCGAAGTCCGCCCTGAAAACAGAATTGATAGATAAGTAAAAAAAAACAAAACAGAATTATTCCACAAACCAAAAATAATTAAGTAGTGAAATATTTAAAGTCAGATTAATACTAATTCATATTAATTACTTATTTACTAAGCCACTTGAAAATGCCGTCATTTCAAACCGCAACCGTCATTATTTGATGAGAGCTGTGTTTGTTTAAGAACGTGGTCATAATCGGAACTTATTTATGCTATTTCTATGCTTCTTTTCTTTTTTGCGGATGTGAAATCAACAAATAACCTTCCCCCGCTCTGGGTGGAGCGGGGGAAGTGTCAGACTTATTCTTACTAAAACCCACCCATGTTCGTTCCATTGCCCTTTACGTTCCGGGGCCGAGGTATCTCTTTCGAACAACCCGCCACCCCGGAATGCCGCCAGTTTGTATTTTCAATACAATTTTACAATTGGGTGTAACGTTCTTAATCCTGCATTGAAAAGGGAGAAACTTTACCTTTGTCTCGGCGGGAGTTTCGACAATGCTATCGGGGTTTTTTTATATAAAGTTTAAGTAGCGGATAATTTTACTAGTCCCATTCAAAATTTCGATGTTAATTCTTTTTTTGTGTCATAGATTGCGCTGCACTATATTTTGTAATGCCTTTACAGATCATCAACAGCACCAACATCAACAGCAAACAATCATTCTGTACATAAGTTGCATGGATATATCAATAGATGGCGAAGGATGAAATTTTGCTAAACAATTAATTTACCTGCCGGCTCTTACCTCGGATGAAACGTAGGATACATAGCGGCCGCTAACCGGCACTTCTCTCGTGATGGTGTCGCAGTATTCTGCTGTGCAGACACACACTGTTCCATTGCCGGTAATAGACCTAGCAGCACACGGCTGATCTGAAGATATAACATGGAAACACACGAATAACATAACACCAAAAACGGTTCCCGAAAGGTTACGCAGAATTACTGCTTTAAAAAAACCTAGCCGATCTAAAAGGGCCTTAAAGGTATACAAACCCTGCAGGGGTTGCGGGTGGTTTGAAAGAACGCCCCCGGGGAAAATAGATGGGTTTTAGTCAGTAAGAGTCTGACACTCCCCCCCCCTCCGCTCCGCTCAGATCGGGGAAAGTTATTTGATGTTTTCCCATGCCAAAAAAAAAAAGTAAACTAACGACAAATAAAATAAGACACATTTAATAAAATTTATATGAATAAAAGTAAATAAATTAACCTTTCCCTAAATTCTAACAAAAAATTAAAACGTGAAAACACCGTCTTCAACATTAGTATTAAATATTGTGATCGTCAAATGTTCGTTTACATAACCCGACTAGTGTCATTTTTATAAAATGTATGTCTGATATGCATAAATAGTGCATTAGAATCAATATCGCATGCAAATCTTGATAACCGGCCCGCAATATTTACATTTTTGACGTATGACATGGTTCTTATTGCACCTTTGTTTAATTCCTTTACAAGATAAGAGAAAAGAAAACCGCTGAGGTGGACGTAACTGTTCAAAAGTCGTTTGGTCTGGTTTTGCCGCACCTTGACATATTTATTAATTACCTATATTTGTAGACTAAAACATTTAGTAACCAGATTATTATATTAGAAAGAAGAAAACGTAGGCTACGAAAAGTAAATTAAATCAATCGAAGTTCTCACCACTAGAATCTGCCGACATAACCCATAACGTAAATATAATGAAAATCGTCCGCACGAGTGCTCCGATCTCCATTACAAAATATTCTTCAAGAGATGTGATGTCTCGGTAAGCGATAGCACCAGTATGTTGATAAGCATTGACAAACAATTTGTTTTGCCTCATTTTACACTCTCATCTTCGCGTCACAGTACCTAAGTACGTATAAAGGTCAATAATCTACTTAAAGGTGAGTATAGACTAGAGCATATAAAAAACATTAAAGAAACACGCCCTTGGTCCCCGAAGGTTTAGACAAAGTTACAGTAATGTTAGAGCATTTCCTTGGAACGAAAAATCGAACTCTAATATCTTCAATATCCTTTCACTTATCGAGTAATACACACGACATCTTTTCGTTACAATTTGATTTTAAAAAAAAAGGAAACGACGACGACACGATTGGCGCGGTGGCTCTGTGATCGACTGCTGCGCTGCGTGTCGCGGGTTCGATCCCCGCACGGAATTTGTATGGCCTACAGAATTACAGATAGTTGTTCCGGGTCTGGCTGTTTGTCATGTGAGTTTAAATTTTTGTAAACGCACCCACCATACAGGGGAGATTCCTAGTGTGGGGCAAAGTATTATTAAAAAAAAGTTTGAGTATCATTTTATCGAGCAAATGTACGAGTATATAATATACTTTTCAGAAAGCGTAAACATAAAATAGAAACAATGTTACAGGTGCCACACCCGTCGGTGTCGTGTGTGCATACTTCGAACATTGAGTCGAGCACCCGCAGGAATCCACTACCGCGGCGTTCCGTTTCAGTTCACACTCACTTTATGAAGAACGTCGAATTTGTAAAATGACAGATTTATTTTTAATGACTTCTTAACTGACTTTCAAATAATAATAAGTCCATTAATTCGCCTGAATGCTAAAATCTTATGTTTTTGTATGTTCCTCGATATCTTCGCCACTTGTTAATTCGCTAATGGAATTGCTTAATTTGATGCACAGATTGCTTGCTCACGGATATTTCGTTTTACGCCATTTAAGTGCAAACACTATGCATTGTTCAATTATTATTGAGCATCTGCTGTCTCGCTGCATGGTTAATAACTCCCTCCGCCATCTTTCCACTTTAGTCACTTGCATCGTAATCAAAGTTTTTCTTCAAATCTTTTAACAACGCAGGGCTGAATCCTTTAGTTGTCGTCTTATAAAACTCTGTTTTTATTATCAGAATTTAAACTATTGTTATTAGATAACTTTTTATCATGAAGTTCAGTGTCAATAGTACATAGACAAAGAATTATGTTATTAGTCTTATCTCATTTTGTTTTAAAGGTATGTGTAACAAAATGGGTCGTTAAAAGACGAGGAAGTATAACCAATTGAAACAAGGACTTCTTATTTAAATTTCAATTAGGCTTGGTAAGAACAAATTGATTATTATTAATGTATTATAGAACTTCAAAGAATGCGTCTTTTTTTCATTGGTTAAAGGACACAGAACGAGTTAAAAATCCCATGTGATAAGATTTCCGTTATTGCTGCTAACGGAACAACAACCAATGCCGTCTATAAAACTCACCTTATTATTAAAAGAGGTGAGTTTAACAGAGGACATATACCTACATAATGTTGTAGTATGTACAATAACATAGTATTGAATGAAGTCAACAAGTCAAGAACCCTACCTAGCTGCCCGTTGGACCGACTAATTCAAGCTATGAACATGGACGCAGAAAGTACATGTTGTCTATAGAATCTGAGACACGAAATTAAACCTTAGTTGATTTCTGCCAGGTGGAACTACATTATGTCTATCCTATGGTGTAGCTCGTAGCGCGTTTCGTGGCTATACTTGCTACGCCGTCGTAGCGGTCCCCGTTAGTTCGCGTTGCTCCATAGGGACTCATATAAATTATATTATCAGCCGGTTTGCCTTTTTTACACTTTCACATATGACTGTGGTGTGCGACACAACGGTCAACATTCCTATAAGTGGGAATGACCACTTTGCGCTTATAAGTGCGCATGTAAGTCTGTGTGTGTGTTCTGTTTATTTTTACCTTTACCATAATACACATATTATAGAGAAAATAAAACCCAAGCTTATTAATACGATGTATTTCTTTACACTTTTTTTACAATTAAAGTACAATCTTCGAAATATTTACGTCTTTTCACGAGATTCATATAAAAATATTTACAAAACTTAACTTTAAACTTATGAAAATAATTTATAAGATAAAAATAATTTAACCTCACTCACACATACATTCAATTTTAGACAAACATGTAAACATTTTCATTCCTATTCCTTAGTACAAACCATTGTACACTTGTATGAAACATTTTCCTTTAGCGGTTGTTCAATGACATCAATATCTGTTGACGCAGATCGCACCATGTCGGTATTCTTGTTAAGAACTTTTCCATTTTTACTTCGAGAACCACTTAAAGACTGAGTACCCGCTTGTTTGAATGTAACAGGTGAATTAACATCATTCAGCATTCTAGCTTTCACAGCTTCTTTGACCTTTGACAAAAAAGCACTTTCTGAAACTTTAGGCCAAGACGTTTTAGATTGCCCAAGATTGACACTTTGTCCGCTTTCGAGTTCCATGCTGTAATTTTCTAAATTCTGTTGATCCAAATGACTAGAAATTGGAGGAGAAACAATTGAATGTTTCATTTCACTCGGAGATCCGTTGTGGTCTAGTCTCTGACCTAATCTTCCAGGACTTTTTTCTAATTTACGGGTTAGCGACAGTGATGTAGGTGTTGATAGTATTTTAGATTGCAACCTACCTGGTAATGTCGTTCGAGGTGTTGTTGAAAACGAAACCTTTATTTTACTGTCTTTGAAGGGATTCATTGTTTTTCCCAGTCTTGTATTAGTAATAGGTAACTTCTTGCTTGACTGTTCCCATAAGGATATCGTTGTTTGCTTTGGTTGTGACACTTCTTTGTTTTGAAAAATGGGGTTTACGCCTGATGTTCTTTGTATTCCTAGTCCTGGTGATTTCATCAATGTAGCTTTTAGTTGAGGGACCTCGATAGTTCTGGGCACTGGCACACTTGCCGCTGTTGGCATCTTGAACTTGTTCTGTAGCCCATGTGATTCGATTCTAGTTTCTCTCTGCTTCTCTATTCGAGGTTTTAATGTTTTTTTAGATTTTCTCGTGCTTGACAATGATTGAGGTTGAGATGTTTTCAGTGATTTCTTTTCTTTATTTTTGGTACTAAAAGTGCTAAAGGATTTTGCACTGCGTGATTCACCACTTCCAAAAATAGAAGTGTCAAAAAGATTATTACGCATTGTTTCAAGTCTATCATTAAAATCAATATGTAGAGCTCTTAGTTTGTCATTGACATCTTCATGATTCCTGGATATAGCTTCTATGAAATCGTTAGTTTGTAAGTTTACTGGTTTTGTGGTTGCTCCTCTTAGCCTAGACTCTAACGAACTCATTCCTTGACTTGATTTAAGACTATGTCTCAGAGTGTTAGGTTTACGCAGAGTTTTTGCAATTTTCTGTGTATTTGCTTTCATTTGGGTTTCAAACTCATCTAAACTAGGAATGGTTGTTAATGGATTATTTTGTCCTAAAGATAAAGTAGCTCCTAGCAGACCACCTTGGTCTTCGAATGCTGATTGCAGCTTTATTGGTTTAATTCGTAAATCTGTAGGCAATGGCAGTTTTGTCCTAAAGGATTGAAGATCAAGCTTAGGGATTTTAGAGAAGACATTTTGTTGCGGTCTCAGCTGTAGAATATCTAAATCTACGTCATCTAGTCTTAAAGGGGGTAGCAGTGATTGAAAATGTTTAATACTGGCGTCTGTTGACATAATTGGTGCTAAGATATTTGATGTATCAGTCATCGAAGCGGCTTCTGATGCTAAATGTTCTCCTGCATCCCGTGTTGGTGTATCAAACAAGTTGTTGAAACCGAGTTTAATATCGTCAAGAGTGGGTAAAGGTGCAATTTTAATATTTTGGATGTCTGGCAATGGATTGTTTAATAAACTGAACCCATTTTCGTTTGGTTGTAAAACTTTGCTGAGCAAAAGTGGTGCGCCGGTATTATAGTTTTGAGGTGTTCTATTCATAATAACTTCACTTGCTGCTACATTTGCATCCGATTCTTGCTCAAATACCTGTTTTGGTAATTTCAAATCACTTTCGCAAGTATTCTTTACATCATTTTCAGCTTTATCGCCTAAATCCACAACGTTTTGTGGGTCCATTACTGCTTCATTTTGAGTATTTGCGGATAGTTCAGTATCTGCCATCCCAGTTTCTCTAGTATTTGATTCTATCAACTGCTTAGCATCGGTTACTTCCTGAGTTGATCCACTACAATTCAAAATTTTTGATTGCCGATCTTGTTCCTCTTGTAACATCTCATCTGATAATTTCTGTAAATCTTGCATGCTTACCTTATCATCATCAGCTTCATTTTCATCATTCTTCAAGCCATCATCATCAACACAAATGTCTGGTTTTACAGTAGTATCTTGAATTATATCTTCATTTTGACAGTCAGAATCTAGTTTTTCATCTGTTATCGGAGAAGATTGTTTGTTTTCTATGACATTGCTTGGCGATTGAGGATGAAAAATTTGGGAGATAGTTTTCGGATTCTTTATAACTTCTATATGTTTCGCTATTTTCTCTTTGATTGAGGATAGAGTTCTATCTAGTGGAGTAATAGGCTTTATCAATTTATCTGGATTAATGTCTACAGTTGTAGTATCAACTGTCGGTAATTCCTGGTTACAGGGTTCTTGTGTTTCCGGAATTTCACTAACCAAAAAATCATCAACGTTTTCAAGATCCATTGGTATTACAAAGTTGTTATTATTATTACTTGAATCTGTTATTGAGTCAGCTTCTTTAATGTTAGTAACACAATCTTCATCATTTGAAATAAATTCTGATTCTGAATCTTCTTCTAATTTAACATCATCTGAAGTATTTTCTTTGGAAGTTTCGACATTGTTTTTATCACCTTCGATTTCATTTTCAATTAAACTTTCTATGGATTGAAAGGAATCTGTTTCCGTGTCTGACACAGTTTTAGAAGGACAATCTTCGGCATTATTAGGTAAATAAACAGTGTTGTCAATTAGTTGATCAGTATTATCAAGTAATTCATCAGAATTACCCGGTAATTCAAAAGTTTTACCAGGAAATTCATCAGTATTGCCTGATAATTCATTTGAATGGCTATTGGCAAAATCACTAACAATCTCTTGAATTTCAGAAGGACTTGACGCCGCATCTATAACTTCAGTTCCCCCTGTCTTAGATTCAGTGTCTTCACCATCTGTTTCGGTTTTCTTGAATGCGTTATTTGTGCAATTGTCGTCAGTAATTTGTTTAATTGCATTTGTTGGGCTAATTTCGGCGTCAGGGAACTCATCCTTCCTAGATATTGGGATTTTTTCTAGTATTTCTGTAGTTCTAGCAACATTCAACGGACTTTCATCCGTATTACTCGATATCACATTATCTCCTTTGTTGAAGATATCTGGCCAAGCAAACTTAGGCCTTGTGAGTATAGGTCTTTCCGCTGCTTTGGGAATGAGATCTTTCAAAGGAACGAATTCAACATCTTTAAGTTTTAACAATGTTTTTAAACCAACTGGTTTAGAGTGTTGTAATATATTTTCCAAGTGTGATTTGGTTTGGAAAAAGCTTTTTTTTGCTTGTTCGTGAATATTACTTGCCGATAAACTCAGATCTTCATTGTTTTTACCTTTTTCCTTCAACAATGGATTATTTAACCTCATTTTCGGTATTGAAGGCAAGGAACTTGTTTTGTTTTTGCCTTCTAGTGTCGGTCTATTAGATATAAAATCCTTCAACTTTTTCTTCATAGCAGGCAATTTAAAATCAGGTACCTTTTTCAAACTAGTATCTATATTGCTCTTCATATTCGTAATTTTATCTTTTATGTCTTTATCAAGTTTCATCAATGGAGCGTATTTTCTCAATCCCACAGCACTTTTATCAGTGCCTTGATCGTCATTGACTTGTACAATACGTTCTTGGATATTGCTAGCACCATTATCCATATCTAATAAATTCCTATGTGAAAGTCCAGCAGGCTTGTTCACTACCGGTAGCCCGAAAATTTCACGTAACAAATTAGGAGGCTTCTGTGCAACTCGCATCTGACCAAGATCAGTGTTTCCGCGTTCTAATGGCGCATGTATACAACGTGATTCTTGAACATTGGTTTCTTGGGGAATGACATCATCTAAGTTATCAGTATGCTTTGGGTTGACTATGATAGTAACTATATTGCCATTACTTGCCTCTGGAATTGTGTCTCCGAATATAGTTTCTTCAGCTGCCTTAGCCACACTCCTGGCAGCATCCCTTGCAAGGGCATCTTGGTATTCTTCTTCTGTAGCATCCCGTAAAGTTTTTAAAACAGATGAAGCGAGATCGACTTCGGGGTGTAAGAGTGGTTTGAAGTCTTCTTTTCCTCTTTTGTCTCCGTGCCTGAAAATAAAACGAAATATAAAATAAATAATTTATGTGTGTGGCTACACGGAACTTGAAAACGATTGGGTATTTTGACGTGACAACGTCTTATAAATTGGTTTGCCGGGTGACACTTCAAGAAACTGCGTTACGCTCCGCTCACGTTATGCGCTCACAATGAGAGCGAGTGAGAGGCACGCGTCCCTTCCACTCGTATATTCCCAGTCGCCCCCGCAAGGATTGCCTCCGGAGGCAAATGGGAATAAAAATTCCCAGTCGCCTCCGGCAGCGACTGGGAAGTCATTGCCCCCACTTCAGTTTCGGTATACATTGCTTTGTCTCTTGTGAAGTATAAAATAATAAGGAAATTTATTCCAAACCTACATCTATCTGATTGATGATAACATTGAAATAAAGTTTCCAACATAGACTTTGTAATTTTACCTTGCGTATCCAAATGTTAAACGTAAATATAAAAATAATGTTTATATCTATACTTATAATAAATCTGTAGAAGTGAAAATTCTGTACATTTAAAAAAAACAAAAAAATAAGTAGCAGATGGTGTTACTAGACCGACACCGAACCTAAAAATGTGATTAAATTTTTGTCGTAGGTTACGTCACCAGCAGTGGAGTTCACTAACTCTATATTATAAGTGTGGATGTCTTTTTACTTAATCACGTAAAAAACAACTTTATTATAAGTATAGATATAAACATTATTTTTATATTTACGTTTAACATTTGGATACGCAAGGTAAAATAACAAAGTCTATGTTGGAAACTTTATTTCAATGTTATCATCAATCAGATAGATGTGGGTTTGGAATAAATTTCTTTATTATTTTATACTTCACAAGAAACAAAGCAATGTATACCGAAACTGAAGTGGGGGCAATGACTTCCCAGTCGCCGCCGGAGGCGACTGGAAATTTTTATTCCCATTTGCTTCCGGAGGCAATCTTTGCGGGGGCGACTGGGAATATACGCTTCCACTCGGGCATGGTTAGCCCGCCTAAGAGCGAGAGAGACAGACATATCATCCTTCTTCCTACTATACGAATGAATATTCACATTAAAATTATTTTACCACTCAAAGTCGTTGTCACGTAAAACTTTCGCCCGTATACCGACTTTACAGGCAACCAATATTTTTAATTGTATAATTAATGTAAAAAAGTGTAATTTAAAATTAATCTAGATATAGAAACAATAATGTTTCACTGAACACCCAAATTCACGAATTGTTTAAACGTCCTCAAGTTAATAAAAATAACTCATGATCATCATCATACCTCACAAATTTCCCATCAGAAAGCGTTGAAGTAGGAAAGAAGATTGACGAAGCTCCCTCAGAGTCAGAACTCCGAGGCCTGCACGGACAGTCATCTAAGTCCCTTGCACGAGCCAGCATGCCATCACCCGGATACTCCTGGGTATACCCTTGCCCAGGGACAGGGCAGGGGCAGCACTCGCCAAAATCCAACTGACGAGCTTGGCGGGCATTCTCGCTGTCGTCTGTCACTGGTTGTGATAATGTCTGCAAAATGTGATATGGACAAGACTAAAAACTAAATAATAAACATTTTCGATTTTAAAAATTGCCGATTATTTCAATCAATCTTTAGTTATGAATACAAGTAGTAAAGTAAAGGACTAATCAAGCTGGAACGTTAAATGCATGCCTGCATGCCGTACCGGGCCGTGTTAGTTAATTGCAAAGGAAAGACGCACAAAACCTTCCATCACCATAAATATGATATGAGAACTGTAAAAATGGACAACTAGATATTCAATCTTTTTTTACTTAACCTCGCCCTATCTGGATTTACACTGTGGGTCAATAACCTCCATTTTTTAAAAACTACTGCGATTTCTGGTCATTTTGCCCCGCAATAGAGATCAAATCGTAATCACACAAAAAAAAACATGAAAAAGAACAAAACTTACATGTCCGTAAAATATAAGCAGGCACAATAAAACAGTCCCCCGCCACATCTTGTGCACTTACATGCCTTTCAAATGAAGCCTGATTCCCGACTCTCACCTTAATATTGTGAATATTATCATTAGATCTCGTTGATACAACCGCCCGACGCACGCGCTTCAGATCCGCGGCGTACAAACGTGACAGAATCGCCGTGTCAGCACAAATTATATCAATACCGATAAATTATCTAGTTTTGTGGAACATGTTCTTATATATGTGATCTATTTATTATTTGATGTACGATAACTGAGAAAATGATAACGTTTAGAGTTTACCGGTATCTCGGATAGGTGGGTTCCCTCACTCTCATAGTCTAAAATCGAAGGACCAGTGGTGTAACTTGTTTACCAAGGTACGAGGTAGCTTACCGCCAAGTTCAAAACTCGGGCTGTTACTGAAAAATTTCTGATGGAGAATCATCGAATCCGTCGGTATCCCACGCTTGGCAGAACTTGCGACTATGACACCAACATGGACAGGATAGGTGTCAAACAGGCATTCTCTAGATTTCTAATACTACGACAATGTGAAATAATGTATGAAACCCACCAAATTGAATGCGAATCGATGCTGAGAAATTCGATTCCACCCCTTTGATTTTTATTCCGTCCTCCCGCTCTTGACGGAGTGGAAGGGATTGTCAGACTTGTACCTACTGACTAAAACCCATGATCCATATTCCTTCGTTTGCCCTTTGTGTTCTTAATTCCATTAGGTTATAAGAACGAGTAGAGCAATATGTACGTAAAATGAATACTGTGTATGTAGGTTTGTATTAAACTTATCGAACGCATAGCCTTCTTTTTTGAAGTCGGTTAAATATAGTTTTTTTTTTATAAATTACTTGGGGCAACTCACACACGGCTATCTGATCCCAAGCTAAGCAGCTATGCGATTCACTAACAGACTCATCATAGATGTTAACAACGACGAGTTCACGGATGTCTCATCGTAAATATCGCTTTTAAAAACAACGTTGATAAAAATCGTATTCGCTTAGCTACATACGCTCGTCGACGATCTGCTGAACAACGATGATGTGTTCGATGTTAACAATGTTGCTATATTAACTCTAGTGTTTAATCGAGAAAGTCTCGACTAACCTATTTTTAAGTTATTTCGTCATTTTAAATTTATATAAATACACAATACGTATGTCTAAAACACGTAATATTTTTTATGCAACGAATATTAAATTAATTATATCATTTTCGATTTGGAAAATATTGATTCAAATCTTAGACATTTGTAATTGTAGGTTATGTATAGTCTATGTTATTTCAAAACTTCAAAACTTGTTCAAAACAAACAACTTGAGCTTATCTTGATTATAGTTTTTTTTTTTATCAAAATACGAAATTCCAAAGCTCCAAGTGGTATTAAGTGGACTGTTAAAAAATGCTGCACCCCTACCCTATGGCGTTCTACTTGAACCGAGTTTAAGTTTGGTTCCAAATCTATCGAAAGTAAGTACACGATAACATTTCTATTTAAATATACAACACAGTTTCTGGAACTACTATCTATGTAACCAAAATATTTATTTTTTAGTGTCTCGCAACGCAGCTCCTTCATTGAATCAGCTGGAAACGCTAGAAAGCAAACCATGGTTGGCTATGGGCCGTACTCGTCTAGTCGTCAGGCATGGTGCGAAATAACAATAGCCCTGAACAGTGATGATATAGTTGGTGTATAAACATCGGAACAGTGGTGTAAGGTTGGTAATTATATGAATTATTGCATTGAGTAGGTAGCCTTCTACGGTATAGTATCCTTTTACTTTTGTTTTTTTTTTTACTAAATTATTCTTTTTTCTAATTTGTTCTTTTACTAAATAAGTATAAACTACAAGTATGTACTGTAATTTAAGTCTTCGAATTGCAGTTATAAAACCATTTGAAAATGCAATGAAAAGTTAAACCAAACCGAGCAAATAGGTGTTCTATTTATCATATATTATCATGTATTTTTTCTTGTATTGCAGTACTGGAAGAATAAAAAAATTGCAGTGACGAAGAAGTCCAGCTTAATTACAGCCGCTAGGCGTTGCACTGGTGGTGACATTGGAGATTTGCAAGAACTCAGTGAAATTGAGTTCAAAATACAAACCGTTATGGGAGGAGAAAATGTTGGTTGTGGAGATCAGAACTTAGAAATAAATCGCTCTGAGATGGATAGCATCACACAGCGTTTCATAGCCATAGAAGAACGTCGAGCACAAGCGGAGCTCTTGATTACCCAAGCAATTAGTCATCAAGTAGCCATCAGGCTGTAGATGGAATAAATAGTGCAATTAGAGATTTAATAAATAAGTAAAAATAAAATGTATGTTAAAAGATTGCTTTATTTTATTTATTCATTATATTAAAATTAATTTGCCAAGGTACATGACATACTATTTCGTTAGACGGTTATGATAATCTTTAGGTAAAATATATAAGAAAAAAAACATATACTTTCTATATTTTATGATGAACAGTATAGTTACACTACTAACTCACACAGTATACACTACTATTTACCAAAGACTATAATTTTTAACAAACAGTGTTACAACCTATATTAGTAATTTAATCAATTATATTAAGATTAATTTGCGTAGGTACATACCATTTCGTTAGGCTATCTTAATTTTATCTTTAGGTTAAATATATAAGTAAAGACATCCACTTTCTATATTTTATGATGAATAATATACACTACGATATAACAAACTCTCTTACAACTTAAATTTGTAATATCTTAAGTCTTGATCTTCTTCTATTATTAACTATTTTGTCCACACCACAGTCGATTAATTAGACGAGCTCTAGCAAGACATCCACTGTCCAATTCACAGATAGAGTTCTGGCTTCCTTGTTCTAATAACCGGATCACCCTCGCTTCTTGTCTTTATAAATGAGCTGGTAATTCCACTGGGGAAACTCCAGCTTGATTGCAAATGTTATGCAACACACAACAAGCTTTATAACACATAATTTTTTCCACCATCTCTGGATCATAGTGAAGAACACGATGAACCAAAAGGCACCTAAAACGGCCTTTAAGTATGCCAATGGTTCGTTATGCAGTATTTATTGCAGTGGCATGCAGATCATTATAATATTCTTTTCTTGATCCAGGCTCAAGGTTGCTACATGGAACCATCATGTCTAGCCTAAGAGCAAAACTGGAGGCCCCTGAAATCAATTAATAGGAATTTAATTTAACTACTATAAAAAAAATCAATATCTATTTATCATTTTAACTAAAAAAAAACTAGTTTTACTTACATTTTAATCGTGTACAACTCTACATCCAAGAAAACATCTACAATTTACAAGCTTTACGGTTTGACAGTTAAAATCAAAGGCGAAGGCGCCGTTGTCGTTGAAGGCGAGGATGATTTGTGTGTTGCGAATACCGTTTTTCATACATTCGGGACCATTTTTAGTTCTATGTCGCGCCGTCGACATCGTTGAGGCGTTACGATCGCGCAGTTTTTATTTAAAGAATACCGATATGTTTTCATCAGATGTTTCAACGATAATGTCTTGGTTGTAAAGATGTTTTGCGTTAGTGAATCGCACTCCTGAGCTTGTGTTATGGTAACCAGACAACCGATACACATACTTATATAATTTATAAATACATACGTATTATAGACTAGCTGTTCCCCGCGGTTTCACCCACGCTGCTCAGCACCTGTTGGTCGTAGCGTGATGTTATATAGCCTATAGCCTTCCTCAAGAAATGGACTATCCAACACTAAAAGAATTTTCCAATTCCAACCAGTACTCCCTGAGATTAGCGCGATCAAACAAACAAACAAACTCTTCAGCTTTATAATATTAGTATAGATAGTATAGATAAATCACACCCAGTCACAGAACAAACAATCATGCTCATCACTCAAAGTTTGTCCTGAGTGGGAATCGAACCCACGACCTCCGGCTCAGCAGTTAGGGCCACTAACGACTAGACCAACAGGCCCGTCAAATTTCTATTGTATTCAAAAGGAACTCGCGAAGCATTGGTTTACTTACTTACATTTTCACTGTTATTGCGTAATATAGTGGTAACCATCATCATAATGGCAAGTACATTTAAAGAGAACAACATTGTGGCATAGAGATAATTATGTCTTAACCATTCACAGGAAGCCAAAAACTGACACTGCAATGAGGTGAAGTACGCCGAGCAAAGGGTAGAATACCAAACCAAGAGCAAGTTAGACTCGCGCATCTTTTGGCTACGTAGACAGCGTTATATTTTCATTTTTAGAGATTCACAGCACAAAGAGACCACAGACTTGATTATATGGTTTTAAAATATCAACTCGATACCTCCACGCGTTCCCGAGATAAAGCGCCTTGAGGGACAGACAGACAGCACGGACAAAAAAGTGATCCTATAAGGGTTCCGTTTTTTCCTTTTGAAGTACGGAACCCTAAAAATTGCGCACACTGTTTGGTTAAACGCAGTTGCAAAAAAAAAAATACATTTCAAACAAGTATTTTTTTTAATAATTAGTTCATGAACGAATAACTACCGGAGATTAATTGTGATGGATGGCACGGTTGACATTCGTCACATTATCTGCTGTTGTTCTCGTCTAGCTAATGGAGAGTGACTTGCACAGACACAACCTTGTAGCCGGGATTATCCATTTATTATATACTAACGCAATACTGGCGAAACCGCGGGCGAAAGCCCGCGGTTTCGCCCGCGTTAAATTTGGGTTAACACAGTTCCTCTTGCGCCTTATTGATTTGTAATAGCAACGCTAAGTTTTCCCTTTTCTTCCCTCTTTCTCAAAAATTAGCCTATGTCCGTCTCCTGGTTCCCAACTATCTCTTTCTCTGTACCAAAATTCATCAAAATCGGTTTAGCCATTAAAGCGTGATGAGGTAACAAACAAACAAACTCACTTTCGCTTTTATAATATTAAGTAAGGAGTAAGGATAAGGATTTTCCTTTTGTGGGTGTAGTGTATGTAGATACAAGGGCGTCGCCAAGGGGGGGCAGGGAGGGGCAGCTGCCCCCCCCCTAGAGATTCTAAAAAACTTGCCAAATATAATGCAACCAAAGTCCTAAGTCTTTGAGTTAATTTGCTTGAAGTTTAAGCCTTGAACAATCATTTCCGTATGTCGAAACTCGAATGAATGCACCAATTCCACTCCTAATATTTTCATTCATTCAACTACGCTCTGCTATACGTGCGTTAGCTTTGCCACTGCCCGCTTTTACGTTTGTTTTGTGCGCTATTATCACATCTAAATAGTTGCGATGTCAGTCGAAAATCTCACAGAAACTTGTGAAACTATCGCTCAGTTTTATAATTTACCAAACATAAAAATTTAAGTCGAGCTTTGGCAGCAATTCTGGCATAATAAACCAAATTCAACAGATCAAACCGTTGTTGATATCCTAAAAGAAGCAAAAACCTTCTTTCCCGACACGGAAACATCGTTGAAAGTTTTGATCGCTCTTCCATGCACGACGTGTACGGTAGAGCGGTCGTTTAGCAGCCTCAGGAGACTAAAAACCTGGCTAAGAAGCACTATGAGGGAAAATCGCCTCAATGGTTTGGCCATGATGAGTGTGCACCGTTAACTTATACATGGAAACTTACAAGATTTTAATAATAAAGTGGTCGAGAAGTTTACAATGAATCCCCGAAAGTTATGTTTTAATTAACCTAATATAAACAAACAACGACCACTATAATATTAAAAAATGGTAATTTAAAAAAAATAAGCTGTACACTTACTCAAATTCCTTCTTATTCTATTTTTCTAATAAATGTTATTACAACTTATTTACAAGTTTTTTATTGCATAGTCAAGAGCTCGTGCTCGTGTAGCTTTACACATTGGACTCTGTACTGTCACAGAATACATATATCTAATATATAAAATTCTCGTGTCACAGTTTTCGTTCCCATACTCCTCCGAAACGGCTGGACCGATTCATTTTTCAAACCCCTATGTGAGCAGCGGGTGAAACCGCTGGACACAGCTAGTATTCATATAGTACTGAGATACTGTTGTTATTACAATCGCTGTAGATGTAAGGCTCGTAGTACAAGTGAAAAGCTTCATGTGCTGTCGACTTTAGCTACAATTCATACCTACTTTTCTCATTCATAGAGAATGAGAAAAGTATGAAGTGTAGTAGGTAAAGTCAATTTGCCCCCCCCTGCGCCATCGGCTGGCGACGCCCTTGTGTAGATATACGTATGGTTTGTCTCGAGCGCATACGTCACAAGGCGCGGGCCGAGTGGGGGGCAGTCGTTGTCCGATCGTCAACCCGTAAGCACGTGGTGGTGCGTTGCCGAGCCAAACACCAGGTTATAGAGTAGCCACTACATTTGGCGACGAGGATAAATTCCAAAAAAAAAAAAAATAAGAAGACAGTGTTGCCTGGAGTGAAATAAAACTTAGTATGGTGTAATGGAGAAATATTAGAAAGTGTGCTCACAGAACACTTTCAGTTTAGTCTCTTATACATTTGCCAAAATAACTAAATAACTTATTAACCTTAAATTATCTTATTTTAGACTATTAAGTTATTTAAATTACAAACAGCCGTTATGATTCGAATATTCGAAATAGTTTCATAAGTAACGGAGGCGACAACATAGTCTTATAAAATAACTCACTTTTTTACGCTAAGATGTGCTATGACTCATTACATTGGAACGATTAACTTAGTTATTGTATTAGTAATTAGTAACTATTGCTAAAGTCACCATTATTGAGGTTTATTGTTTTCTTAAAAAAAACATAAAAAGTGATCAGTGGATTTTACAACAATATGGATTTTATAACGTCACGCCCAAAGACTACAATATATATATATATATATATGAGAGTCACGCCTCGTGATCCTCGAAGGGTGAGGCAGAGGTGTAGCTAACAAGTAAGTGTTATTCTGTTATTTTGACAAAACATCTATCTTATATTTCCCGAAGAGAAAGGCAGTTGTGTTTGATTGGTGGTTATTTTGAATAAATTTCAAACACAATCAAGCAAGTAAGCTGGCTTAGTGCCTGGTCATTTAATTGACACAAAAAATTAACAAAGTTATTTTACATTTTCGTAAAGCAGTATACTTATACATGAATACTGATCATTTAATTGATGTCTACATTGTAATGAGAAGGAAGCAGCATAGCTGGTGATTTAATTGACAACGTTTGACATTGTGCAGAGGAATAATATCCTCAACAGCATTATTGGTCATTAATTTGACGTGATAAAAGAGCAGATGTTTCTGATCATTAAATTGATATTGAACTTTTTGGTTTGGTTCCACATATAATGTTAACAAGTCCCAACTGACGCTTGAGAAGTTCGACTGCGAAGGAGAACCTTCTTCGGTTGGAGCCAGATAGGAGCGTTGGAAACGAGCACTCGGTATTTATCTTGATGCTTCTGTTTGATTGATAAGTGCGACAAGAAAAGGGCAAGCTTACTGCTGTTTGTTTTCCATCTATTTGTTGCTCGTATTTACTCAATGACTGTGTGCCAGTATTATTCCATAATTATGGCTGGTTTAGCTTATACAAAAGGTCTGTGGGATGCGTTCACTTCAGCTACACAGTGCGCTGTGAAAGGTACTCATCATGTTTATGTTATCAATAAGAGTTAAACTAGAGTGTCCTTGGAGTTTTTGTCCATTCCTCTTTATAGAGAACTATGCCTTGGAACGTTTTAAAATTTCAGTGTTTGTGGCTTGATCAAGTGGTGGTTTTAAAATTAAATAATACCAACAAATTACCATTCTAATGATATAAAGAGTCTCTCATACATGAAAGGAGGAGGGAAATAAGCAGTTAAATAAGAAAGATAATAACTAAATACTGTGTGACAATATTGCAATTTTCAAATTGGAATAAGTTGGATTTAGTGAAGAGGCCTGTTAATTAATAAATAAATAATTCATTCACATGGTACTGAGTTGCAAGAAGGTAATAACTTTAATGTGAAACTAATGTATACATATGTAATACGTATACTATATTAATATTATGGCTTTTATAAAAGGTCAATTATTAGCTAAACTTTACAAATACATGTATACATGTAAGTTTTATGTAACAACAACAACACACCTTAATGTATGTTGTTTATATTAAATTTATCGAGAGTGGTGATGGCCTAGTCCGACCTAGGTCGTGGGTTCGAAACCAGGCTGGCTTTATGTGTTGTCACTCATCACCAATGCTCTTTAAATGGTGAAGGAAAACATCTCGAGGAAACCGGCATGTCCTAGAACAAATACTACAAAGGCATGCGACATTTGCCATACACTGTTTTAGTATGGTAGATTACGAGCATCATAAATTTGACGCATTGGCTATCCGTTAAATTGGACGCATTGGCTATCCATTAAATTGGACGCATTGGCTATCCATTAAATTAAACGTATTAGCTATCCATTAAATTGGACGCATTGGCTATCCATTAAATTGGACGCATTAGTTATCCATTAAATTGGACGCATTGGCTATCCATTAAATTGGACGCATTGGCTATCCATTAAATTGGACGCATTGGCTATCCATTAAATTGGACTCGTTGACTATCCATTAAATTGGACGCATGGCTATCCATTGGTGCATTCTTGTGGCTCGGAAGTGCGAACTTTACAAATTTAAAATAGTAATACCAACAAGTACAACAAACAAGTAACATACAAATATATCAATGAACAGGGTTTGACGTAACCATACGAGAGCTTCTGGCTACATGAAAAGTGTATAAAGTATTGAATAAAAAATTACTCGACATCAAATTGTCTCATCATATCAGGGTTATACTACCACCGCAGACATTTGATTTCAAACAATAAAAAAGTAATAGAGATAACTTCCAAATTAGTTAGATGCCACTGAAAAATATTATCGGAAAAAAAAAATTAAAAAAAGAAAAAAAAAAAGGAGAAAAGGAAGAAAAAGCAAAAGGAGATTGTCTATAACTCCCAGAAGTAAGAGTTAAGATGTTTTAGGAAGTCGACGGATTCGAAGTTACTAATTTGCGACTGGCTTAACATTCTAACCAATAAAAATAAAACACATGGAATACGTAATTCTTGACTCAGCGAGCAAATGAACGACATACTTTTTAGTTTTTGTGATCATAAATCCAAAGAAAGATTTGAACAACCAGATGATTAGATATGTAAATCAGATTATTTGAATAAGGGAAATAGATTAGTTAATTTAGACAGGGCTTTGATTGAAGCCAATACATTGGAAGCAATATGTAGTATTAAGTACCCGTAAAAATAAGGTGCCTTTGTGCACAAGGAAATAACGAAAACAGATAAAGTTATTGTTGCATATAAAAATACAAGTAACATACGGGGAAGACTGGAAAAGAATACAGATAGCTAGAAATAATTAGAGAAGTGGACTGGATGTGGGAGTCGTGCACACAAACCTCAGGCTTTGTGCCTCTAAAAGATAAAGTGTCACAACTATATTTATAATGAGACCGGGCATTACTAGGGTTGTTATTGGAGGTTTACTGTCCAAAGAAATAATGGCAGCCAAATGATGGAAGCCGCTTGGATCGATCTCTGGGTTGGGCCGCGCTTGCCTGGGCTGGTCTGTGGATGGGTGTACCGCGAGTTTGCTTCGGAAGGTACGTTTAGTTGTGGTCCCGACAGGGGTGTCGTATTGCCCAGTACTTACTGAGTTGTGGAGGCGCTCCGTGTGAGATGCTGGTGTTCGGTTGCAATCCGGGGATTTTAAGCCGGCAGATAATGAAATCATTTACTACCGAGGATTTTGTTAATTAAAATAAATTCATAATGACGAAATCTACTAGATAGGGATTGAAGTACATGAAGTAATAATTATAATAAAAAAGTAGTACAAAGTATTGATAGAAGATAACATGTGATGTTATAGGAGTAAATGGTCATGGATATTGATTTAGGTTGTAATTAAAATTAGTTATTTATTCTTATTCTTATTTGACAAAGTTCGAAACTATCTGAAAACTAATAAAGCAAGATGTTGCAAAACAAAAGAACAAAATAAAACATTCTTGGATTTTAGGTTTTGATACTTCTGCCACAAAATTGACAAACGGAACCTACCTAACCTACTCAGTGACATTATCTGTCAACTGGAAGACGAATAATTTCCTTTGGCGGCCGCACATAAACTACGTATGTAGTAAACTTAGATCTATTTTATCAAAGTTATTGATACTTAAGTATAAACTACCATATAGAACACTAAGAATATCGTACTTGGCACTTGTTGATACTTTAATTGATTCTGGCCTAAGTAGCTGCGGGCTCACATACAAGACGTACGTCGAGGATAACAGTTACGCATTCTAAAAACTATTGTACCCAGGAAAATAAAATAAGAATTCCAAGATAATTACGCGGGTTTATTCAAGCACTGTCAAATTGTAAATGTCTTTGATAAGGTACGGATACGTGTTTTAAATAAAAAATATTATGTGCTTAGAAAAAAAAAAACAAAAAAGAAGTAAGAGACAAAGAAAAGAAACATTAGGTAAAGAATATTTAGATAGGAAATGGAATGTAAAAGAAAGTGACTTGATACCAGGAGATAAAGACAAGTATTAAGAAGAAACGCAATAGAAAAAAAAAATTGAAGGTCAATGGAAAGTGTTAAAGAAAGAAATTGAGAAATTTAATCCATAAGTTACACCTCCGCCAAATAATAAACACTGATTAAATAAAGTTAAGTAATATTTTGATGAGGATGGAAGGTGGTAAATTAATGATTGAAACATTTATACTTATCAAAATAATTAGTTGTGATTTGCAAATTATATAGTCATTGATTATGTTGATCAAAAATAGTACAATCTATACTAAACCGACTGTTAGTAACTTTAGAAACAATTTACCATACAAAAAATAGGTATATTATTCATACGTCAAGATCTATAATTCATTACAGGTAGTATTCTTATTTAAATTAAATAAAGGAAAATAAGGAAGGGATGTAGTGTATGTAGATATACGTATGGTTTGTCTCGAGCGCATACGTCACAAGGCGCGGGCCGAGTGGGGGGCAGTCGTTGTCCGATCGTCAACCCGTAAGCACGTGGTGGTGCGTTGCCGAGCCAAACACCAGGTTATAGAGTAGCCACTACAGTGGGTAATAAACCTGATATAGTGGTAGTGGATCTAGCAGAGCAGTGCATAATAACAATAATTGTATGACGAGAACCACGTGAAAGCCGAGAATGATAAGCAAATCAAGTAAATTGACTTGGCTCGCGAGATTGTCGACAGCGACATAAGGAAAAAATAACATAAGAAATTATCACGAAAATCATATTTAAACATTCTACTTGAGTTGTGTAAACGCTGCTTTATAGAATTTTTGGTCCACATATTTTCATTGTCTATGATCAAATGAGAAACGTTCCAGTTTGAGAAATGTGAAAGATGCACATTTATAGCAGTACATAATGTTAAACTCATACTTATTTCTGTTAGTTATGATAATGAATAATTATGTGGCGTTGGAACACAATTACAATTTCATAGACAATAACGAGAAAAGTTGACATGGGGTATAAACAATTCAAATAATTTAAAAAATCACGTTTGAAAGTCGTTGTGGAACGTTAACGATAATTTTGCAGTTTTAGCAGTAAACAAATTACTAATTTGTGTTAATAAATTAAATTGAAGTTGATAATACTAACGCCTAATTAATAATCTGTTTTGTATCAGTTACTAATGTGTCAGTAAGTTTTGGAAAACCTCGTAGGTTTTAGTGAGGAAGTTTCTCCAGTTTTGCCAGGAAACCTTTCAAAATTCCCAGCCTGAACATGGATGATTTTCTCAAAATCGAGAAAATCGGTGAAGGTACTTATGGTGTAGTGTACAAAGGAAAAAATAAAATAACGGGGCAGTTTGTGGCTATGAAAAAAATTCGCTTGGAGTCTGAAGATGAAGGCATCCCATCCACAGCGATCAGGTAAAGTGACATATCACTCTTTTATTCAGCAATTGTAATAGATTTACTGCTCTAGCTTTTCTTATATCCATGAAAAAGTCCACATCACAACATAACCTATTACGTTTGATCATTGCAGAGAAATTTCGCTCTTAAAGGAACTCAACCATCCTAACATAGTCAAATTGGAAGATGTACTTATGGAAGAAAGCCGACTTTATCTTATCTTCGAGTTTCTCTCTATGGACTTGAAGAAATATATGGACTCACTTGGATCTGGAAAAGTAAGTAGAAACTAACGAGTTGAAAGTGGAAATTGAATAGAATAGTTCTTTATTTGCTCAGAAACTATGTACAAGGTACCGATGTTTTGTTGAATGATTGTAATACTAACCTTAACTAAGGCATGTAAATAGTTTTAACTATATTAAATTAATACTCATTTAATTTATTATCAACACAGTCATTAAAATCAATAAGTTTACAATGTCAGGATGATATTTAGTAAATAATTTGAAATAGGCAATACACATACATAGGCAAGTTTACTAAAAATGCAAGCAATAAGTGGAAGTGTCTTATTTTTTGTTATTATTATGTTGTTAAAATAAATATGGTTGAACCTATACATACAATAGTTTATTATAGCAATATCAGAACCACTGCCAAACATTTTTTTTTATACTGTCTCCTTATTGGTCAGATTCTATTAACAGACACTTTATTAAAAATATATATGTATATTTGATATAACTAAAACTAAGATATTGAGACTAACTGAAGACTTTCACATCAAATCCAAGAGAAATTCCTAGTGTGTAGCACTGTTTATTTAAAAAGATCAAGTGACTTCACATTAGTTTTAGTTAGTTTCAAATGATTTGATTAAACTGAACTTATTACATGCCCTGAATTAATAAGTAGCATTACATTCACGTATCTGATACAATTTAACCAAGATCTGTTAATTGTTATTCTACCATGTGTAACTACAGATTAAATCTAGAGAAAAGGTTTTAGCTAAGCACGCCTATATTGTATTTAAGTGTACTTCTTTTCATCAACATGCTAAGACAAACTATGTCCCTATGGTTACAGTTCATGGACCCGGGGGTGGTTAAGAGCTACCTGTATCAGATCAACAACGCTATCCTGTACTGCCACCAGAGACGCATACTGCACAGGGACCTCAAGCCACAGAACTTACTCATTGACAAGACTGGAATTATTAAAGTAAGTTGTAGATTAATCAGCTCAGTATGTTGTTGATTTTAAAAACAAATGATTATATGTGTATGTTCACCTCAACCAAGCATACAGTCAACCTGACTAGCCAGTTGGTGAATTAAATGTTATGTTATAACCTCTTCCGATTTGAATTAGCAGTTTTGCAACCTCTTGAAAGGAACGCAATATCTCTCAAATATAAAGACTGGTAGGTATGATCTCTATAGTAAAGCAGAAATCCTTGTTATAACCCTTGTTTCGTTAGCTTTCTCCACTTCATACATTAATCCATATCTCTTTCTTACAGTCTTTTTATGATTATTTTTACAGGTGGCTGACTTTGGCCTGGGCCGTGCATTTGGTGTGCCAGTGAGAGTGTACACTCATGAAGTGGTCACTTTATGGTACAGAGCTCCTGAAGTCCTGCTTGGCAGTCAAAGGTGAGTTAGCATAATAATTTTACTTCTTATGGCCTATGGAAAAGAGGCACAAGCCTCTTTTCTGCACAATAAGTGTTACTACTATTCTTAAACTTATTGCTTTTGCAAAGCAGAGAAACTTGAATATTATGAAAACTCTAATCACTGCATTGTCATTCAGCTAGACTTTTCCGAATTAACATCTAGTTACAGTTTGGCATCTAGATGCAGCTAAATGCCAGCTATCTATATGATTTCCACAACCCAATTACTGTGAACTTTATGTACTTGTTACAAATTAATCATTTCCTTCCAGATATTCTTGCCCCATTGACATGTGGTCTGTTGGCTGCATATTCTCAGAGATGTCTTCAAAGAAACCTCTGTTCCAAGGGGATTCTGAGATTGATCAACTGTTCCGCATCTTCAGGTATCAAAAATATTTGAACTGGAACATACTTATGTTCATATTTTATTTATGATTGATCCTTGCTTTGTATGTTTAGGATTAGAGGAGTAAAGATTCAAAAGCACTTTCATACATTAGCTAAGAATTTTCGATACAGTACCCAGTAACTTTCATCATACATAATGTAACGCTGAGACTGTTCCTGAGATAGCTGCGTGCGCTGTGAGAGTGGTCTTCCTTTATGCCTGCCTGATGGTTAATGACTGTGCCTTCGCAACACAGCACCACACCCCTTGTGCACCATATGGTCTAAGTTAAGCGATCAGCCTATACATCCTTTAAAAAAATCACCTGTTATGACAAGTTGATAGTGTTATCGCTCTACAAAAATTGAGAATGTTAAATAACCTATATTCTTCTCTAGGTCCCAGGCTTCCATTTGTATTATTTTATAATGAGTGACTGATCAGTGGGCATGAAAAGATAATAGACAGAGATACTTTAGTATTTCGTAACTAGTATGGATTACATTATGTTTTTGCAGAATGCTGCGCACCCCTACTGAGGATATCTGGCCAGGTGTGTCATCTCTGCCAGACTACAAACCTACATTCCCCAACTGGACTACTTTCAACCTACATAATCATGTAAGTCAAATATGTTCAAAAAAATTTTTTTGGTATATGGCTTTATTTGTTTTTACAACTAAGTCTCCATACTGCATGATTTTCTACAGTATTTAGACCATTGGGTCAGAAGTGTATTTGAATAGAGACGCGAGCCGTTTGGCTCGGTGGAGTTACCATGTTTGCATGTTAGCTGATAGCAGCTAGATTAGAGTAACTATAAAAAAAAACGATTTCAATGGGGTGCCCTTACAGCAATCAAGCCATGTTATGCCGTAAACTGATGATGATGACTAACTCCTGTCGTCAAGTTTATTGAAATCGTCTATTCTAACTTTTCAGGTACAAAACCTAGACGAGGTTGGCATGGACCTGCTACAAAAGATGTTAGTGTACGACCCAGTGAAGCGCATCTCGGCGAAGGACGCGCGGCGCCACCGCTACTTCCGCGACGTGAAGTTGCCGCCCGGCCTCACGCTGCACAACGCCTACATCCGCTACGAGCCCGAGCACTCGCCCGACAGCGACTGCAGCGCGCAGAGCGTATAGTACCCACTTATGTTTTAGGAATGATGGACGACATCGGTTACAGTGTGCAGTTAAGGACACAACCGTATGCAAACCGACAAGCAATGGCGAATCAGTACGGTTTTGTTATAATTTTCAGGTATCTACTAATTTATAGAACTCGATATTACTGACCGTCTTTGTTTCTAATCAACATGGTTGAATAATGTTTTCAGAATTTTATTTGAAAATAAATTATTATGGTATTGTACATCACTATAATATGCTGTATCTTATGTTTGGATATGACAAGTAGACTGAAGTAGTCGATATGATTTCTGAAGGTCTGGCACAAAAACAGGCACATATAACAAATTTTATTTTATATCTCTGTCCAACTGATATTTTTTGTAACTAGAATAGAATGCTAAACACATAGCTGGTGCTATTAAAATCTAACTATTACGATTTTTCTTGCGATGACGGACTCTTGATCTAGACTTCTTCTCTATTCACATCTTATTAAAATCATTATCTTCTAGTTAAGTTGGAAGTTAAGTTACTAGACAACTTAACTTCCAAAAAGCGCCTAGACTAACGACTGAATCTGCCTCTTTCAAAACTATGTCAGCGAGGCAAATATTTAATCATGCCTGTGATTTAAAATATATCATTCGACTCTGTAAAATCTCTTTGGAAATTTGAAACATGTGGCCTTCAAATTGTGTAGTTTAATAGTAGTGTAAATAGAAAGTTTAGCGGAATTATTTTGTAAGCGTCGTCGGCTAAGTTTTTATTTTTATATTTACTGCATGGTATTGTTGTCACCAGCATTTTGAAATGGCATTGGCAACCTAGACATTAATTCTCAAAATTAATGTTAAAATGTTTCCAGATGACTATAGGTTCAAGATGTTAGGCAGCGTATGTCCATTATTGCGACATGCTGTATCGGTATCATAAGTTTCTTCTTTTCTTGCGAGAATTTTCTTTAGTTATGCGTTTGTGTAGTGGTGTCTTTTAACTTATAGGGTGAATATCAGTTTTGTTCTTTTGAAATATTGTATTGTATGCCTGCAAAAGTCTCTTGGCAGTTGTGCGAGATTTTAGTTAATTTTGTCAAAACACGGTGGCCAGGATCAGCTAAATTATAAACAACCTTAGCTTAAATAGTTTACTGTAAATAGTTTTATTTGATTCATATGTGCCAAAAGGAAAACTAAAATAATGTATTTTTTGCCATCATTAGGACTTCTTCTGACCACTGTGTTATATTCGTTCAGCGATATTATGAATAAAGGATGAATTGCTTTGATTTAGGTATTATCTTAATTTTAAAGTAATAAAAATTAACGATAAGTTTGTAATTTGACGTTTTATTTATACTGCCCGAACAGTGAGTCATGAAATGTCCAAAAAAAAACTAATTTTTCTGATATTTTTTCCAATAGATCTACGAACCTATAGTATTGAAATATATCCCTATTGGTGTTTTGGAAATGAAATATACATAATTTTACAATCACTAGGATTTTTTTTGGACGCAAACATTTTAAGAGCTCAATTGTTTCCATGATTTTCCAGGTAGTGACTCAATTTCATTGACCACCTTGAGCTTACGTAATTTTTCTATAACCCATATTTTTCCAGAATGTTCTACCTCTGCTTGGAAATAAATAAAAAATGAATATTTATCGAAAAAAAAAACATTTAATTAGTATAAAACAATCAATGGTGTCTATTTACAATATTGCCACATATTTTGATCCATCAAATATAACATAACCATTTATCTTATTTACAATCAAAGATTATACACAATTTTTTATTTCTAATAATCACATACTACGAGTAAGGTACACTAGATATTGTTGTAGATCGAACAACTACATCTATACACAAATTCAAACATACAAATGTAAAGTCGAGCCATCTCGACATACTCAGGCACCAGGCAATAAGACTTCTGATTTCTCTCTAAATTATCTACTTACTATAATAATATCTAATTGATTGCCACAGTACTATAGTATTGGAGTACAAGTGTCCGACACTGATGTTTATTTGTCTATTTTATTTTTATTATTTGTCAACTCGAACATCACGCTAACATTTGCATTTGCTGGCCTGCAGCTTTATTAGTATACTCCATTCCATGCGATGTCACAATCTTACTTTCGCAATCTTTAAAAAAAAATATTCGGATGAGTAAATTCAGTGCATCTGCTGTATTATAAACCATTAATTTTTTAATATATTAATTGTAATATCAACGATTAAGCAACATGTGTGTGTCGTGAGCGTCAGTGGTGGATGGTGTAGACGGCGGGGTGCGCGGCCGACGGCTGCGGCTGCAGGATGATGCGGTGCGTGACGCCGCCCAGCTCCTGCTGCGACAGCCCCGACACTGCCACCGTGGCTGGTTGTAGCTGCATATAGGTTTATTGTTAGCTAATTATGTTTCGTTTTGATATTTTTAAAGCTCAGTCAATCCCTCTAAAGCAAAGACTAGAGGAGCGTTGTGGAAACCTGCATGGTGCGAATTCTCTCACAGGAGAGACGAGATACGTAATGTGGATTGCAAGATGTCTCATTCTCTGCTAGGGTTAAACTAGGCCTCATGCTCTGTGAAGCTCCCTTCAGCTTTAGCTTCGTTTTGATAAAAAAAAACTAGCCACAAATCAACCTAGTGGAATTTCTGTATCAAACATCCATGACTTGATCTCTATAATTATGTCATCTTATCCTACATCAAAATGTTAATAATAATTTTAGGATGTGAACTGAACATACCTGCAGTATATTGGGCAGCATGGTCTGGCAGCTAGAAGTAGCGACGTGAAGCTGTTGCTGTTGCACTTGTTGCACGCCCACCGCCTACAACATCGACAATAATATGATAATCGTTAAACGTCAATGAGCTCGTTTGTTCCTGTGGCCACGTGCAGACGTTTGGCCATATTTTCCATGGAGTGACTACCTATCGGACCTCCACATTACATATTGACTAACACGATACACCTTGGAAAGCTCGATTAACACGGAATTGTCAGAGATCTAGGGATGACAGCCACGGCCAACGACGTGCTTACCGAGGCATGGAGAGGATAGTCGGTAAGTAATCACCCATCCACGGGCTGACCTTGCCAAACGTGACTTAACCTTAAAGAGCTATATATCGCTCACCTAGATCTTAACTCGGTCGGCTCTAAAAAGCTTGTACAAATCGTATTATTATTTGTATGCGAAGTTATGAATAGTAAACTTATTTTAGATCATAAACAGGTTGTAAAATGTCAGTGTATATTTTGTTATGTATGTTAGACATTTGCGTCTGATCACCGAGTACAAAAAAATCTCGATATTTGAGTTGTCTCAGTTTAAGTCTAAATGTGCCCCATAAGAAACGATATGATAATACGCGGTCGTAGATTATTAGTCAAATTCGTACACTTCCATAGCGACAACTTACATGTATTTGTATAGGTTGATGTTGCGGGTGTATCTGTATGGTTTGCACTTGTAGCTGCTGCGGCTGTTGCTGTAACAAATAATAGCATATTTCTTAATTTAATCTACTATTTTTAACTTAAAAAGCACTTTTCTCGAGGGTGCGTTTATAGACAAATCTAGCATGCAAAAAATGTTAAGCCCTGTACATGTAGGACGTAACGTTAAAGTTCTTGTGGATCAAACGTGCGACTCGGAGTTCTTTCTGGCACTGTGCCATTAACGTCATCAATGAATTGCCACTCGTGAACTTTATTAGACAGATTGTAATGGACATCCACACGCAAACTGTTTAAATGATTCTAGACCGATATTTCGCATCGATATTTTTCTTTGTTAATAAACGAGCTGTTACATACATCATGAACGTGATATGGTAACAGATTTCTTTCTTACACTGTGGATAGAATCAACACTGACCGAGAAATTAACAGTGTAACACGTTTTCTCTCAAAAAGTGCATAGACAAGAGGTGGGTGAGTGCATAGACAACACATAATAGAAGGTATACCGTGTTAACCTGTTGTGTTTGTTGCAGCTGCAGCGACTGCACTGACGAGATCACTGGATACGGGTGCTGGCTCTGAAATAAAGTATGCCTACTGTTTTAGAATAGTGTCTAAGGTGCGAGCAGTTTCTATTGTAGTCTAGTTTAGGGCGAAACTCTAGTCATGTTACATTTATTTATGTTTATATAAGAGTGCAGTTAGATCGTACCTGTACTCCAGACACAGTAATCCCTTGCTGCACATGCTGTGCATGTATAGGCACGGCGAGCTGTTGCACGTTGCCGACTTGTAATACCGCTTGCTGCTGCATCTGTTGTTGCTGCTGGTGATGTTGCACCTGTTGCTGCACTTGCTGTTGTTGTACTTGTACTTGCTGTTGTTGTACTTGAACTTGATGTTGTTGCTGCATCTGTTGCTGATGTTGTTGTACTTGTTGCTGCTGGTGATGCTGTTGTGCTTGTTGCTGGCGTTGTTGTTGTTGCTGCTGCTGTTGTTGCTGCTGCTGCTGTTGTTGTTGCTGCTGCTGTTGTTGTTGTTGCTGCTGCTGCTGTTGTTGCTGTGATTGCTGAAAGAATATTAGATACTCCACGTTTATATGGCAATTTAAAAGTAATAATTTGGTGTTAGTTTTATTGGTCTGTCAAAATGGGGATCAAATAAAAAGTAAATTTATGAACGTGGAGTTAATCTGCAACAAGGTAGTTGCTTGATCCAAAGAAAAGAAAAAAAAGTTCAACTTACACTTGATTTAAGCAAATTGTAGTAGTAGCGCTTGAATTTGCGCAGATAATAAAAGTTCCAATAGGTGAAATGGAGGAGGATATCCCAGACAAACGACTAAACTCACTTGTTCATGCACCAGCATGTGTTTCTTCAAGTTGTGCAGATACATGTACGTCTTCACACACAGCCCGCACTTGTACCGCGTTATCTTCTGCTGCGGAGTACGTTCCACTTGACCCTGGACTTGAAGGACTTGCTGCGTGTCTTGCACTTGGATCTGAACTTGTGCTTGAACTGAAATAAATTATACAGCTTATAAGTCAAGTAATGTTAATGAATTACATAATTAACATGCAAACAAATATTTTCCTGAAATACATAACATTCTGTCGGACGGCTGAAATTTCTATATGTATTGGCGTATGTATGACAATGGTTTTGATTTCGGTTGCCGGATCGGCTAGTGTATGTACATACATTGTACTTAACAACTCTGACAGCCCCATTAAAAACGACAAGTGTTATGCTCAGTTATGAAGCTACCTTGGTTAGGCGCATCAGGCAGGTCCTCGGTGACGGTGACGGTCTGGTCGCCGCAGGGCTCCTTCCCGGCGCCGGGCGCCTCCGCGCTGTTCTCCGACGTCGACGACTCTGTCTCCGACTTGGCGTGCGTCTTCACGTGTTTCTTGAATGAACTGGATTCCATGTAGCCTGTAAATAACAATTTATTTATTGACGAACTACCGACCATAGATAAATCCATAAAAAAACGTCGTAACTCAAAAATAACATAGGACATAAACGCATTATAAAAGTTTTAAAGTATCTACAACAATTTTGTATAGAAAAAGTAGTCGCTTGTAGTATTTGGTGTGCTATCGCAGTACACATTAAGACGATTAAAAAGATAGATAGTTTATAGTTATAGTAGCATAGTTTTTATTTTAAATTGAATTTGGTTTTAGAGGACATTCGACATTATCCTGCATTGCAAAAGCGCCAGAAGAACAATGTACGTACCCTTTCCACAGACCGGACACTGGTACTTCTTTTCACCGGTGTGGTAGCGGCGATGCACGGCGAGGTACGACGCCGAGCTGAACCGCTGCCCGCACTGATTGCACTCGAACAGTTTCTCTCCTGTATGTTTGCTTGTATGCACGCGGAGTTCTGTACGTGATGTGCAGCCTTTTAGACAGATTGGACACACGAACCTGTCGGGAAAGTGGAGGTTTTAAATAGCGTAATCTAGTCGTGTTCATGCTCTGAGGCAAAGAAAAAAGTTGGGCAAGAACTTTCCAGCTCATGATGTGCTCTTGAAAATGAGGTGACGAGTAAGCTCTGGCCCAAAAGCATGCCCCATGCAATTCTATATTCCTCGAGAAAAGATACCTATGTTTGTATGTTTGATACCTGTGTTTGTGTATGATGTTTTATTGTTTACAGATTGACTTAGAAGTTATCTTGTGAAACTATCTTACAGAACCACGTATTTTTCGGTCGCGATGTATTGGTATGTTTGGAGCGGTACCTTTTGTTCCCAGTGTGAGTAACCATGTGGTTGTTCCTGGCGGATGAGGTGGTGAAGCGAGCCGAGCAGAGTTTGCAGCAGTAGGGCTTCTCGCCGGTGTGCGTGCGGCGGTGGTAGATGAGCGCGGACTGCTGCGCGAAGCGACGCTCGCAGTACTGGCACTCGAACGGACGCTCGCCTGGGGAATGCAGAACGTGTCACACACCGAAAAAAAAATTAGAGGTGTCAAGGGACACCCGGATGGAACGAAGTTCCTATAGAAATGAAAAAATCTGGCTTGCTTTCTATAAGAGAGAGATAGACAGACAGACATACAGAGAAACATGCGACGCCGCACAGCTTACAATAGCTTACTATAGCAAAAAGTGTCGTGACAACTTTTCGTAAGAATTTTTTCCGTCTAGCCCCCTTTCACAACGCGCGATAAGGAACTTCGTTCCAAAAACAAAAAATCTCAGCAGAGACTACCTAGCCGCGGGACCTAGTGCGCTGATACAGGGGCAAGATTTCTTACTGTGCAGTCCCGTAATGTGTGATGTGAGAAGCGCCAAGACTGCGCCGCGGAGAAGGGTCACACCGCCAACTTACTAATTTCGGATGTTACGGATAAATTCCTAATTTAAACCGAACACTGAATTAACCCCAGGACCACAGTTAGCTATAGCCCTTTTTTTATATTATTGCCATTGGCTATGAAAAACCTTTATTCCTTGTTAACAGAGTCATACCTGTTAGATAGTGTGATGCTCGAGGAATGCACTCATTTGAATAAACGCGTAGGTACTGTATTGTACAATATTACATTTCTCTCACCAGTATGGACCCTCATATGTGCGTTCAGCTTGGACACTTCGTAGAATCCCTTATTGCAGACTGCACACACGTGGTTGCGTATGCCGCGGTGCTTCTTCATGTGTTGGCATAAGGTTGAATGTCGCCTGAACGTCTTGTTGCATTCATTACACTTCAGAGGCTTCTCGCCGGTGTGCAGGCGGAAGTGAACCTTATAAACAAAGATACATAAGTTACGGTACAGTTCTATTGTATTTTAAACGTAACTTTCATTCTCATTTTGTTAAAATACTGACCATATAATAGGTAACTTTTTGACAACTTTCGGCCATGACATGTCAAGTTTAAAATGTCAAACTTGTGTAGAATTATTCACCAGCTTTCATAACAAGATTTAAAACAAAATTGAATTAATTATTATTTTTCTTATATATAGGTTTACATTGATAAGTGTTAGACGAAACACATTTAAACCAAGTCGTTCGCGATGGGTTTCGATTTCTATGGCATCCTGGGCGTGAAGCGTAACTGTAGCCAACTGGATGTGAAGCGCGCCTACCGACGCCTGGCACTCAAGTACAACCCCGAGCGGCACAACGACGACGAGAATATGAAACGCATTTTCGCGCTCATCGCGGAAGCCTACGAGGTGCTGGTGGACCACAAGCACCGCGCCGTCTACGACCAGTACGGCGAGGAGGGGCTAAGGCGCGGCGTTCCTGGACCCACGGAGTACATCCAGCCCTTCACCTACCACGGAGAACCTCTCCAAACATTCCACGAATTCTTCGGTACCGCCAACCCCTACGCAGACTTATTAGACTACTACGAAAATCCCCCGCCGATGTTCGAATCTCCTCTAGGCAAAGGCTACAAGGAAAAGGACACAACCATAGTCAGACCACTCAAACTGACCCTAGAAGAAGTATACAAAGGAGGACTCAAGAAAATGAAGATCCAGAGACTGGTGTTCACAGATGAAACGTGCACGGAACTTAAGCTACGAGAGAAAGTTCTGTCTATACCAATCAAAGCCGGGATATATCCAAACACCGAGGTAAGGTTCAAAGAAGAGGGAGATCAGGGACCGACGAGGATTCCCGCCGACGTTATATTTATTACTGAAGATCGTCCGCACGATACGTTCTTCAGGTCCGGTCTGAGCGACTTGCTTTACATCAAGAATATTACATTACAAGAAGCGTTGTGCGGGTTCATGGAAACTATCACAACATTAGACGGCAGAATATTAAGGGTCAAAATAATGGACGTAGTGACTCCCACGTATGAGAAAGTCATAGAGGATGAAGGTCTTCCTCTACCAGCTTGTCCTACGAGAGCAAAAGGGAATCTTATTTTAAGATTTCGCGTTTCATTCCCGGAGTATTTATCAAAGCGCAGTAAAAAAGCATTCGAAGATGCATTCAAAGTAAAAGATGAAGAGGAAGAGAAATTTGAAAAGTTAAAGTGTGGCACACTATCTGAGGCATCGTTGCTTAATTTACCTATTTTACCTTAAACAATAGAACCTATAGAATATTTTTATGGCGAATAAATTTTGCAATATAATTGATAAACTCACATTTAATTCAAAATTATATACGTAACAAAAAAAAACATAATTTATGGATAAACATCCGGAAGTCGATGGCAAAAGAACGAGAAACGAATTTAACCTTTTTTCCACGTTTTAGCGCTTTTTTGGAGGTCACGTGTTTTTTGCCCTTTGTGTTTCGGGGTCGCGGTATCTCTTTCGAATACCCAGCAATCCCGGACTTAAACCCCTGGAGCACAATATTGTGATGATTAGAAATGATAGACATTGTACATTGTCAGTCATGTCATGACCTCTTGGGCGACCTGATGATCTAGAAACTAACAGTCCTCTATACATTCACGACAGTAGCAATCCTGCGTGTAGACTGTAGATTGCCATGGCACAACCTGAAACCGACTCGCCAAAAAGAAAAGATGTAAGTACATATTTAGCGAGTAACCTATAGTAAAGTTTATTACTTAGAGCACCAAACACGTGTTACCTTCAGATCCGTCGGGTTATAAAAGCTCTTGTTGCACGTGGTACAGATGTAGGGCCTCTCTCCGCGATGGCGCGCCATGTGCGAGCGCAGCGCGTAGCCGCTGTAGAAGCGCTTGTCGCACACTGAGCACAGGTGCGTCTTCTGCTCGAAGTGCGTCTGGCGGTGGCGGTATAATAGCGTCTTGCTGGGGAACGTGCGCTGGCACACCGAGCACGTGGGCTGCTTGGCGGGCCGCTGCTCGTGCGTGCGCATGTGCATCTTGAGCATGCCGGGGCCCTTTACAGAACATACAAACTAGCTGTCATCCTGTTCAGTTCTATGAACAAACTGAGCACACATATCGAAGTGAAATCGGCATGACCAAGTCAGAAAGATGTATTAGCAACAAAAGACGTACCTAATTTACGTTTCGGTCGACGCGAATCAACACCGTGCCAAACTATGCCACAAACATTAAGGTTTGGCTTATCCCGCGTTGCTAATGTGGTAAGAGGCTTCTATGTGACAATATACTACGATTTTTACTCTCAATCCTCTTGGGTTTCCATATTGTGACGGGTTACCGTATCGTTTACTTTCGGATACAGTAGACTACACATCAGTTTTAACACTAACATCTAGCATCTGGAGTATTAGTATAAGAGGTGAACTTAATTTGGTTACCGCCGCCGACACCTTCAGTCTATGACTAAACAAATGAAAGCTTAATTATTCCAAATATTTTACTCACCTTGAAAGTCCTATCACAGATGGGGCAGCTGGGCGGCTTCTTACAGTTCGCCTTGATCCAGTTAGTATGAGATCGCATATGTTGCTTTAGCCATCGCGCATGTTTGAACTCCTTGTGGCAGAGGTTGCATACGTGACGTCCAGGGGACACCGTGGAGGTCGCTTGAAACAACACCAGTTGAAGGTAGTTCTCCTCGTCAGAGTTTAAACCTTCTTTATCTTTCATTTGGACGAGTTCCGGGTCCAGCTAGAAATAAAAGAGGGCAGAATGTACACTGCGGTGAACGATCAACTATGTGTTAATTAAGGTCTGCTCCACTCAAATCAAGGTTACAGCAGATATTGTCAGAATCCTAAAGTGACTGCGGCATTCGGTGCCCTCATGGACCGGAAACGGTTAGTACCTACATCTCAAAAATGTGTAGGACTTTTCGGCATTGTTAGCGTGTAGCTGCGGCTGAGCGATTCGCTACTACGCTGAGTGTTATGGTTCGATTCCTACACTGCACGCAACAAATATTTATATGGCACCTAGATAGCTGTTCCAAGTCTGATGGTTTGTGTATGTGAGATAATTTTTTTGAAAACGCATAAAAGCAACGCAAAGCATACTACAAAATATACCTTCTCAACATCGAAGTCTTGTTTAAGTTCTGCACCAGGCGTCTCCACGGGCGGCTGCTCAGGCGTGGCCGTGAAGAACCCGTCCAGGATCTGACTCGTGTTGCTTAGAGGAACTTCCATGTACTGCATGAACGGCTCCGTGCAATTCAGGGTTAGCAGTTTCTCTTTCTGGTTAGCGGTGGAAAGTTATCATTATGGTCATTATGATTTATTGTAGAGCAAAATTATTTATTACACACCTGCCGATGAAAATGTTCGCGACCTTTTTTTGTATTTGTTAACGTTAAGTTTGGACCGATGCCGATGCAAGCATTGAGACGAGGAGTAACGAAAATCAGTAAAAGTGATATGGCCCAAAAAGTTTAACACTATATACTCCAATTTTATAAAGCAATGGCAACGCTATAGGTTGGTTACACTATTGTGGTGTAGTATTCTTCAACTTACTCATCTCCCTACACGGCCTAAACAATTTCATTATATTCCTGTGTATCCCTAGAAGCCTAATTTAGGTAATTTTACGTACACGCAAACGCGTTTTTACTATTTCCTTCAAACCCTTCCTTCGAGCGCCGTGATTGATCAGTTAGATCTCATAAATAATTAAGTTAGTTTGATAATCAAACTAAATTAGTAACCACCCAGTGCTCTAACGAGACCACTGTTTTACTTTGGTGAAATGGAGGTAATTTCCTGGATTATAACTGGATAATTATGAACCAAGCTAGTTCCTTACCTCCTCCCTCTCCCTTTTAAAGGCCTCCTCTGCCATCCTTGCAGCATGCTCCCGCAGTGTGATGTCGTTTCGTTCAACCAGGTCTTTGAAAGCGTGGCACCGGGAAATCTGATGCACGCACTGGAGACATAGCTGGGGAGGTAGCCCATCGCCCACTGCTACCTGGATAAATGTGGGAATTGAGTTGAATGGACCCCAACTAAGTCCGATAACTGGAAGCTAAAATTCCGGCGCGTTTCTACCTTCGAAACGAATAAATTCATTTTCGCTTTTATTCTACAGAAATGGTCCTTTTTCTAACCGGCACAAGCAGATGGTCACTCCCTAGCCGACAATGAACCAGCCACCAGGGGCCTAAGTCTGCTATTACAATAGTGTCAGAATGGTCGATTACTGATCGCATAATGGTTGATTTTGATTATTTTGGGTAATCTACTACTTATTAAACTTGTCAAAATAAACAATAGCAGACTTATGCCCCAGGTGTGTCGGCAGACATTTTTTTATCTTTACTGTTGCGGCCTGCCTCATCTTTGAGCTTTGCCCATTCGCACATTCAAGATTTGGTCTAATCTAAATAATATTTCTAACTAGGGCAAATGGAGACCACTGGTCTGGTGTCCTTTCTGTCGTATCTAACAAATATGTGGGAATAGTATTCATTATTATAAGCTATAAGTACAAAGGTATTGAGACCTCGTTAGCACTGAATACTTAGAATTGAGCCTCTTCTATCAGCATGGCATCCGTACGAAAGGATAGATCCCCGACCTGATAGATAGCGTTTTACTTTTAAAATCCTACAGCAAATTAGAAGCGATTGCTATGTGTGAGATCCCGCGTTTCGGTAGAAGTCAGACCCTGAGAATCAGGAAGAGCCGTGAGAGGTAGACAGAGCGAATGCCTAAGGAGACGTGACATCGAAGAAACTAGGTAAGTAGGTTATACGATAATCAGATTTATTGGAGAAGGTAAATACGTAATAAATTTGTTTGGTATTAGTTAGGATTAGACATTGGCCGTTTGAGTACCTTCGTCTTTTAAGACCTTCTCTCCAATCAGATTCAAAACTCGTTCGATTATTATTACTCAGGACTTATTTGAGAGATTTATTCATTAGGACTTATTCGTTAAGTGGGTATTGGGTTAAGTCGTAATATGTGACTATTTTACCAACAGACCAATTTAACCATACGTTTTTGAAGTTTAAACGTCCCTTAACTTTAATCTGTTGAGGGATAAAGCATTTTTAACACGTCTAGAATACCTATCTGATCCAATTAACACTGCCTTAGTTAGTATCGGCGAGTTGCGACCAAGGGACAACAAAGGCATGGGGCTGGCTCCACTCAGTTGTTTCACTCGCTCCCCTTCGCTAACGAACGGAGCTTGCTGATTGGCCGGACAACAACCAAAGTTACGCTGTGTGAGCGAGCGTAATGACTGAAGTACTGAACTCACCCCAACAGTCGAGTGATGACAGTTCGATTTTGAAGCTTTCAGAACTATTATCGGACAGATTATTGGTTTACGTGTATGGTTGTTGGTTTATATTGTTTTACATTATATAGGTAGATATCTATTCTTCTACAATTCTTAGGTAGATATGTCTGAACATGTTCTTTAGGTCCTCAAGAGTCCTATGTATCCGATGGAGAGAACAGGGTGGAAAATGGTAAACACCGGGACGTCACTGACTAGCATCCACGCACGAAAGAGATCGTGTGACCCTCGTAGAGAGAACAGGGTGGAAAATGGTAAACACCGGGACGGCACTGACTAGCATCCACGCACGAAAGAGATCGTGTGACCCTCGTTCTCTCTCTCCCTTTTGGAATCCACATAATCGTTCCGATTCCATTCAGAATATTCTTTTAGATCATTGCTCCTAACAAGATAGGAGAAAATAAAAAATAAGTGTCTTAACGCTTACGTAGAGGAGGTAAGTACCTATAGAACTACAACCACCTTACCACCAACAACATAATTTAACGCAGTCGGGTAAAAAATATCATAAGACGACGATGATCCGCTACCGCACCGAAAAACAGTAGCACCGCCCCGCAGCCGACGTTAGTTTTAATCATAGAATACATATACCCTGACGGTTTTAATAAATGTCAGCGATAAATTGTATTTAAAATACAAAATCAACATAAAAAACCCCAAATATAATATTTTATTTTTTAATCAAAAAACAAATTTACAAAGTAGATTTTTCGCACATTTGTGTCAATGGAGGGAAGAAACCGAAACGACGAAAACCGTAGCGTGTACCATTTCCAGATTCAATTATTTTGGTGTTTACAGGTAGGTAGTACATTCAAATTTGTAAGCATCCGTTTCAATCATCATACGTACCAAACGGACGCGTTAGAAAGAGAACGTACGACATTTCTCAACAAAATTTCGAGAATTCACTCCTCAGGAATTCGAAATTGTTCGTAATATCTGATGACTTCTAAACAAAGATGACGCGATGTAAAGGACGATTGCTATCAATACATTCATATTGCGTTTACCCTGAGAGTGAAAGAGACAAAAATAGATTCCCAAAATATCTTAACAATTTGTCATCTCACCTGCACTTTCGATATGCCCATCAGCATCGTCGCTGTGAGTTGATCAAATAGAGGTCTCATGTCCTTTTTTATCTCTAAACAAGCCCGACATATTTTGTCGAATTTCAAAGGTTTATTGGGAGCAGCCATTTTGAGCTGCTCTACAGAGATGTTTTTGTCCTTGTTTTACGATAGTGATTTTCACCGCACTAACATTGTTTACAATTAACACCACTTGTTAAATGCACCTTGGGATATTAATGAAAAAAATAAGTAGAACGGCATAGCAACATAAACATTCCTATTTTAACAGTAACAATAAAATTCACCACTCGTCTCTTACAAAACCAAATAAGAAAGAAAGACTGTGTGACGATGGGTGGGGTGACGAAATTAGAGCGAGCGAGTAAGCTATGTCAGTTACGACAACTAGTATATGCGAGAAAGAGACAGCTAATGGTTGAATGCGTTCGATAAAGTTGGCTATGAATATCTTTTGATAATTAAGATAGACCATATAACCGAATCCTCAAGAATCATATTTGTTTGATCCAAGGTTTAGTGCGATTTCGTCTTTCTGCAGAATGTAGAAAGGACACTTTACGAGAAGTTGGTTAAATTTAAAACACAACTGCTCATATCAATATTTCACTAGTTCCTCTTAAAAATTGTGCAAAAGATAAAGTGTAGAAGTTAATGTATATTTCCAGAAAATCTAGTTTTGTTTTCATGCAAAAGTATCTAGTAAAAGTTCTGGATCACCGTCTGTCTCTCTCTTACAATAGAGATTTCGATAACGCTGGAAGGAGACATTGGTATTCCATACTTTTTATATGGGCACTCCAGGTAAAGCAAATTATTTCAAAGTATTTATGTTTAAATTTTGAATAAGTGTCTTTTAAATATTTTCCTGCATCAGTGCATACATATTTTCTTATTATGCAGGGTTTTTTTGGAGCTTATATTTTTTAGAGTGGCAATACAGTCATTCACCATTACAGGGTTTATAATATTTGCACATAACAATATGTTGAACATAAATATTTCGTTATCTCTGTCACACTAGCAAGGACAGAGGTCTTCCTTTTCATAATCCAGCTGTCAAATACCAAAACAGTGGATTCGAAAATGTCAGAAAATGTAAATGATGTCAAACAAGGAACATAATTATTTACTCTAAGGAGATGTCAAATGTCATCGAAAATTTCGAATGAGTCAAGAAAGTCGTAGTATCTACTAATAATAAACTTGTGTCGAAGCAAAATACAGCAAATAGTGATATAATATAGAATTTGAAATATTACATGCAAAATGACCGCAATGTCGGGCTCGTCATGGGAAGGTTCGTAGTAACTGTAAATAAAGTGTGCCGGTTCACTTGCTCAGAATAACGTGACGTTGCATTGTAAAACTTATCAACACGTAAAATTATCATTATTAGCATTTTAAAAGCTTTTCTTTCATTAAATGCATTAATCATTGGAGTTCTTAAGCAATAGCTCGTACGAAAACCATATACTGTGAAACTAAATTACTGTAAAAATAATATAATTATGTGGACTAATGAGATCAATATAGGTACTTGTTTTATGTTGTTCTTTCTACTCACACGTAATGGAATTCAACACTTTCAGCATACAATCTTTGCAGTAAACATGTTAAAACTAATTCATTAACATTTTAGAGTTTCGTAAGCAAGCCCGCCTGCTCGAGAACGACATAGATGTGAAGCTGGTTGCATTTAGCAAGCTTGGAGTGAGCTCAGCAAATACAGGTCTCAGCTCAGAGAGTGTACCACTGATTAACAGTGATGACATGTTTGACACTATGTCAATGGAGCTACAACAACTACTGAACAAGGTCAGTAATCATTCTGGAGATTTCAGAGTATTTTTTAATATGCTTTATGTGCCACAATAGAAAGACTATTAAAAGACATTTAGTGAATAGATGTAAGAGACATAACTATAGTAGAATTTATGTTCTAAAACACATCAACAAGACATTATTCTTTGAAATTATCAAACTATCTACACTCAGAATGTTGTACCGGTACTCCTGAAGAATACACTTGTCTTAACAGTTTGGTATACAAAAATATGAAAAATATTGAAATAATATTTGTTAACCTACTCTGCTACCTAGATATATATTATATGTATTAATGAACTCACACAATATGACTGAAGGTTTACTTCAAAGACTACTCATTCACAGTCTTACTACTACTTGAAAAAATCCTGACTCTACCCTACTCACACAGTACCTACACAAGCACTCATTCATCTACCAACCCTTACCCCATACACACACTCACACTCTATGTACACCCTCATACTCACTGTTGTTACTCATAGTTCTTCACTTCTTGTGTATCATGAATCATGTGTTTCGTAATTAAATGATTTCTTTTTTAAATTTTTATTATAATTGGGTAAATACGTTATTTATGTTACGGCCACCAATAATACCTATATTAGTTTGATGCTGACCTACCCTACTTATACAATTTTTTTTTTTAAATTTTAGTTGTCTTCAATAAATGACAAAATGGCAGATTTGGCGCCAAGTGGCACAGCTACAATGCACACCATCAAGAGGCATAGAGAAATATTAATGGTGAGATTATCATTGTTTTGCACGGCATACACACAATGGTCCATGGAAAGGTTTAAGTGCGGAAACCAGACCCCCTCAACAAACGGGGGCCACATTAAGGAGAAGAGGGTTTTGCATCATTATATTCAAAGTATCTAGAAAGGCATGACTCTCAAATTACTTATGTAAACCACCTAATCTGCATATGGCCTGCACTTGTTTGACAGCTTGTAGACATTTATGGGCTTAATCAATGGCAGGATTCCTTAAAAAAGGCACATCATGGTAGACCCAGGCAAGTAAGCGAGATGGCATCTAGTGCATGGGAGGCAGAGGCTCTTCTTACCCTGCATCATTAGACTGATAAACACTGTTTTTTTTTTTAATATAGATGATAACCTTCAACAATTTATATTATCACCTCAGGACTACCAGCAAGAGTTCTCAAAGACCTCAGCGCGTGTAAACGCGCGTCGCGAGCGCGAGGAGCTGCTGCGGGGAGGCAGCCCGCCGCCCGGCGCCACCATCGGCCTGTCGCGTAGAGACCAATTCACCAAAGAGGCTAACCACTTGCACAGGTCAGATTATACACCCCATTACAAACAGACAACTACACTGTAGTTATTTGTTTAGGTTCTGAATGAAAGGAATGGACAGTCTTAAATCAGAAGACAATTTTTAAAAACCTTCTTTGAATAATGTACAGTGCAAGGCCTCTATACCACAGTAGGAGAAAATCACTTTTAAAATTAGCTGTGCTTACATATTGGTGTTTGTAACTGTACTTTATAGCTCAACTTAAATTGTGATCGTAACTATAACTTAACAAGTTAAGTACTCCCACACCACCATTCAGTCTTATTTACTAGAAATGGGGAATTAATTAGCTATGATTTTATTCTTTTATAGCTCTCATATCCTAGTAGACGAGCAAATCAACATAGCGATGGAGGCGCGCGAGCACCTCGCGTCACAACGACAGACATTCAAACGGATGCAAACCACATTCAACAATATCACTAACAGGTGAGCAATGTTAAAAAAAAATCTTAACTTTGGTTACAAATAAGCCGGATGCCAAACTTGCGCTAATCAAAATTTTACCACTATCAAAGCTAATCGAAAAGACAATCGACTACCTTTAAAACTGAGCTTGGCATTAGTTTATATTATATTATAAGGTCCTTAGAGTTCCCATTTTATCAATACTTCAGCTTTACGTTTTTTTAAAAACCATTGTATATTTCTAGATTCCCAATGCTGAACAGTCTAATCTACCGGATTAACGCGCGTAAGCGTCGTGACTCCCTCATCATAGGTCTGGTAGTTGCTGTGTGCACGTTCTTGTTGCTTCTGTATGCATTCCACTGAGCAACCTTGTATAGAAGTGGTCTAAGAATCGGGGCAATGTGATGGATGATGACCAAATAGTATTTTGGAAATCTGTTAGAACCCGTTTAACTTATAGACATATTTTTCCATAATTTTATAAGATAGTGATCTCTGTAATCGATTTAATCAGCACTACTAGCTATGTGACTATCGAAGACTTCCTGCAAGATTAAAGTTATATATTTGAGAATAAAAAAAGAAGTAAATTGATAGTTTCACCAACCATGATAATTGTAAAAAAATATTATAAGAAATTAAAAAGTTGCATGCTTCAGTTTAAAAAATTGACAATGCTTTGTCAAAATAGTTATATTAGTTACTGTGTAACGAAATGTTGGTGTTTTCTGTCTAGCATTTGAAAAAGCTTGCGCCTTATCATTCCTCTTTAAATATCTGGAGTATTTCAACAACCACATATTAAGATGTCTATACATTTTCTTTTCTATGAAATTTGTTAGAACATATTGTGACTTGTGCCTTAATTCGAGTGTTTGGCTCTGCACGTTACAATATTTTAATTCCTTATGTAAAGGTAGATGTTATAATGTCTGTTATCGAGATATTAGTACCAAAAATTGTCGCTTTTATTATTTCGTATCAAAAAATATAGTGATGTGTGATGATGTTTTATAGGCCTAATATGTTATTATAATGTAATATAGATATATGTAAATACTTATCCTGTATGTAATTACTGTATCAAATTAAAACAATTTATTTAAAAAAATATATTTTTATTATAACAATCTCCTAACAAGGTATGATACTTCTCATGTCCAGCGTCATAAATACTGCGACACGCACATTTCTTTGAAAAACGTTATTAACAAACCACTCACGAGCGTCAATTTGTCTCTATGACAATAATTATAATATTAATAATCAATTAAAAAGGTATTTTTGTAGCAAAGAAATGTACAGTCGAACAAGCTGCTTGCGTTACAGAAATCATACTTTGTGCTAAGTCTTTCAGAGTCACTCTCATAAGAATGGTTCAAGCTTAAAAAAGTACTACACCTGTAGGGAATGTGCAGTGTAGTTGTAACATAGATATTTTCAGCTGTTCAACAAGCTTTCGGCTTGTTTGACCGTCTGTTAAGAAACATTCGTTTTGAAGATCACCAATTGAATATTTTGATTTAAAATAAGACAAAATTTATATCAACATAATTGTTTTAGCTACCTTTTCTTCATTATTCTAAATATTTTTGACAACCATTTATATTATAATAATTGTTGATATAATATTAGTTATTATTATTTGTTTTAAGAAATATTTAAAAATGTAGAATAAGATGAAAATAAGGATAAAGATTATTATTACACATTTACTTAAGATAGTAATAAGTTACTGCTAAAAATACTATACACAATACATTTTTGCTTCACAAGTTCACATAAGATTGGGTGTTTGGAGCTCTGGAAGCCCTGCACATATGTATATTTATATATGTATATATATATATATTAATATTCACATACATATGTATACCCCAAAACAATACAAATTTAAGGAACTAGGTATTTACAAAAACAACAGGTATGTAGGTACAGAAGTAAGCTATTCATATTACAGAAGTTATAATTTAATTATGAAATTTAAAAAAAAACCTTGCTTGTGTGTTCTGTGTTATGTACGTCAGTATGTTGTGTATGAACGTTTTTAGTGAGTGTGATGATTTGTGTAATAAAAGATCATAAAAGCGTATTTAAAATTTGATAGTGGAGATTCAAATGATGACATTATTTTACTAAGTCAATCATTCATAATAATATACATATATGCCTAAAATAAAAATAAATTGTTGCTTAACATAAAGTCAACCCTGTGGTTGGGTCACTACTGTCACACTGTAACAGATTCGCCAAATACTAGTGTAGTCAGACTTAAATAATCATTCCACTTTTAAAGTCATGGACCTAAGATTTAAATTGAATGCAACAGCTTAGTACAAGTCTTTAACTCTAGTCAGCTTTTTTCAGGAGTTTCACTTTCTCCATGCACAGTTAGTTTGTGTGACTTGAGAGTGCCTCGTTGTGAGAACCGTTTGTCACACATGTCGCAGCCGAATGGCCGCTCCCCCGTATGTGTGCGTACATGCTTCGCGAGGTCTCCTTTAGTCGCAAACATTTTTCCACAGATGTCCAGCGGACACGTTACACGTCTGTTGTGCGTTTTTTGGTGCAGGTAATACTTTTTCCATCCATTAAACTTTTTTTGACAAACCTGAAATGTTTAATTTCATATTAAGCCAAATTGTGTAGTTATATCGAAACCCGGTAAGTCCACCCTTACGCGGAACTGTAAATTAAATAGGATCAGATATAAAATGTAAATAATCAAAAAGTTTTAAATGTAAATAAATCTAAAAACAAGTTACAATAATATATTTCTAAATCGATGACTTTTTCATCTCCCGGTATGTTCATTGTAGTGTTTATTAAATGTAAGCGTTATACTTCGACCGATTATGATAAAGTATTGAGCAAGATGGCTCGCACTTCCATGAAGCATGTTCAAAACCGCCGCAAGTCCAGTGATTTCTAATCTGGTAGGTATTTCCCGCTGATCTAAACAAAAACCGTTATTGTCCCAATATACACAAACGAGCAGCCGTTTCATTTATAATTATCATTTGAAATCTAATAGAAAAAAAAAACTTTTATATTTCTTTTCCTTATTTTCACATGCCTGAACAATAACAGGATTGGATATTTAACTAAACCCTTGGTAATAATCACAACAACACTTACGTCGCATAAGTAATGGAAACAATCATCGTTATCCGTTTTAAATCTTTTTATTTTTACTTTTAAATTCTGTTTCGTGGATGTGTAGCTGACAGTTTTAGTTGATAAACTCTGCAATAAATAAAAACGTATGAATTAACTGCATTTTAATTATATTAACGATTCTTTTTTACCTATTTTTTGTGGATGAGTCTACTCACGTGTTGTAAGTGTACTTACGTGTTGTAAGTAAAAAATGATTTATAAGCGCTGTAACATAACAACATTGTATGACCAAACCAAATGATTTTAGAAGAGTAATTATGGAGTTTCTAGACGGTTCTTCTCCATAGGAAACGACCAACCTGAACCGTGTCCCTTTTCTCGATGTTTTATAAGTGCACATGAGTGAAATAAAAAAAATATTAGAATTATGTAAGTTATACCTACACAGGTACAGGTACAGGTAATTGGAAATAGATGATAGTACTACATTTTATTTGTTATTTGGGGTTCAAGCTGGGTTGTTTCGGAGAAATCGAACGTAGCTTTTTAGAAATGTCTACCTCTCCAGCAAAAAACTGATAATTGTGAGAATTCGAAAAACGAATGAATTTAAAGTGGAAATAAGAGTTGACGCAATCAACATCAACGAAGCGGCAGACAAAGTTTTTTTCAGATAAACGATTTAGGCTATCAGTTTTTCAAATAAAAAAGCAATGTGCGAAAAATGGTCTTCATTAAACACTGCACCGTTCTAAATATAGAGTGAACTCTTGAGATATCAGGGATTCAGGACACACTTACCACAGTTGCTGAGGAATCAATCGAGTCATTTCTTACTGATATTATCTGCTTTTCCTCAGAATTACGCTGAAATTAAAATAACGTGAAGTTTCAAAAACAAATGTGCTAACAAGACAAGAGGAAATACAAATTAGTGTCGAAGTTCATCATATTGCAACAGGCAATGTGGACGGCACGGTTGGCGCAGTGTGTCGCGGATTCAATCCCCGCACGGAATAAATATTTATATGACCTACATGTAGTTGTTTCGGGTCTGGCTATTTGTGCATGTGAGTTTAAATGTTTGTAAACGGACCCACGACCCAAGGGAAATCTAGTGTGGGGAGTTACAAAGTTTAAAAAAAAATGACGATTGGAAGCATTATTCATATTAGGCTTAACAGCATAAGAAATTTTGAATGAATTTAAAGTGGAAATAAGAGTTGACGCAATAAAGATCGAAGTGTTGCAATAAGGAGCGGCCATGTCAAAAACAAAAAAACAGCGGCTCTCGGGCAGCTCAGCTTTGCAGACAATTTAGTCCTCCTGACTGTAACCATCCGAAAATAAGTTGGAGGAGTGGACGCTCGGTATTAGATATTAGGGATTCAGGACACACTTACCACAGCTGCTGAAGTTTCAAATAAATCTTTTCTTAATGATATCTTTCTAATTTCTTCAGGTTTACTCTACAATTAAAAAGAACCATTAGTTGTAGTATGTCAAAAATATTAAATCGGATAACTAGTAAACAAAGGCGATGCCGGGAGATATGAAAAGAGTGGAAGGAGGCGTTTGGCCCAGCAGGGGAACACTATGGGCTGATATATTGGTAATATTTTTTGCAACAAACACAATCAGTACCTATCAGCGATACATGAAAAAAAGCTTTAGTTAAAATACTATACTAGTGACAAGTATTTTTAATTTAAAAATCGATGTATTTACAGTACGTTTATAACACAATGTCGTGCTACGATCTTTGTACTTCTGGACACGGCGTGTATTCTTAAGACGTTCCTCTCAACAACCCTGACCACCGATAGCTTGCACCCTATTCTCGATACTGATGGTTGGGGATAACTGTATTCAAATTCAGTTGCAAAATTTGACCCTATCAAACATATACATATACGAAGTATATCCTTACTAATATTATAAAAGCGAAAGTGAGTTTGTTTGTTTATTTGTTTGTTACCTCTTCACGCTTTAATGGCTACACCGATTTTGATGAATTTTGGTACAGAGATAGTTGGGAACCAGGAGACGGACATAGGCTAATCTTTTTTTGAAAAAAGTGGCATGTGAGGGAGAAAGAGGGAAGAAAAGGGAAAACTTAGCGTTGCTATTAGAAATCAATAAGACGCAAGGGGAACTGTGTTTCCCCAAATTTAACGCGTGCGAAGCTGCGGGCGAAAACTAGTATATATATGTATATTTGGGGCTGTCCATTAATCATGTGAGGCTCGAAAGGGGGGGAGAGGTCCATAAAAAATCACGAAATATCACAAGGGAGAGGGGGGTAAAGTATTATATCACGTGTATATTTTTTCGGCAAGCGCGCGATACTCAACCGAAATTTCATTATTTTTATGTCAGTCAAAAACAACTTAAAGACTAATAAACGTTCAGAGGTAGACAGAAAGAAAGGCTTTTTATACTATCAGTCACCAAACCACGTGGGTACTGAAACTCTTCAAGGTCAACTATAAATCTATACTAATGTTATAAAGCTGAAGAGTTTGTTTATTTGTTTGTTTGAACGCGCTAATCTCAGGGACTACTGGTTGGAATTGGAAAATTCTTTTAGTGTTGGATAGTCCATTTCTTGAGGAAGGCTATAGGCTATATAACATCACGCTACGACCAACAGGTGCTGAGCAGCGTGGGTGAAACCGCGTGGAACAGCTAGTATATTAATATAGTGAAATTTTCAATGCACTAACAAGATAAAGCTAGAAACAAGAATTCAAGATAGGACGAGGAGTCCAGAAGCCCTTATCTCACCATAACTTTTTATATCTGTTTTTGAAAGCAGGCCTAATAGGTTTAAGATGTCTCAGTAATTCCAGACTCGCAGACGATATAAACCAGCTGCTGAACTATTCTTAAAATAGGTTGAACCAATGAACACTCAATATTAGAGATTCAGGACTTACCACAGCTACTGATGTGTCAGACAAATCATTTCGAACTGGTACCTTCTTATTTTCTTTAGTCTGAAAATAAAGAGAACCATGTAGTTGCAAACATGTAAAAAAAAATTTTGTTGGGGATTAAAATTGTTTATTTATTTATTAAAACTTTATGCACAAGTAAAACTGTACTGTACGTGGGCTAACTGCGCTCAGCACTTCCAACCAGTCTACCTTAGGGGGATGCAGAGACAAAACACAGTAAGTACAATAACAGATTAAAGGATACTAGAAAACATTTATAAAATTTAAGAATAAATTCTTATTATCATATTTGAAACAAAATTATATAAAGCTAAGAGATCTTAACAAGAAAACAAGTACAACTTATTACTGATCTGACTTATCAGATTTTACAATTTAAAAAAAATATTGTTTTGCTCAAGGGTCTAAAACTTGTGCGGTCCATCCATGGCCCTTTACACTTTACGTGCGCCGGCCGGGAGACTGTCCGAGCGTCGGGCGCAGCGAACCGACTCCCAGCTAATGTAGATGCGGGTCTGTGCTCAGTGAGGAATGGGTAGCTCACCGTCCGTCCGTCCAGTAACGACAGGCCGTCTCAACGGCGCATTAGTGTTCCAAGCGCACCATAAACAGATGTCAGCAAAGCAGAGAGGTGCCTGCCAGGGTTGTGAGTTGTTCAAAAGAGATACCGCGGCCCCGGAACATAAAAAGCAATAGAAGGAACTTGGGGGTGGATTTAGTCAGTACAAGTCTGACACTCCCCCCCAGTCTGCCCAGACCGACGAAGTTATTTGATGATTTCCCACATACAAAAAATGGGGGCTAAAAAGCCCCACGGATTTATTTTTTTTAAAGGATGATGCCCCACTGACCATACACACTATTATATTTGGACATTTGATTCTAGACTCGCCATTTTTTCCTACACAATAATAAAAATTATAAGTACCATCTTTGTATGTTGTGTTTTTCTGTTTTTTACATGTGCATGAAATTGTCATAAATGAATTATATAAATGTTACAGAAGGAGGATTAGAACCCACAATAAAAACACATAAGACATATTCATTAGAACTGGGCTTATTTTAAATATTTATTTTAATGTTGTGTGTACTTTTGGCTTAAGATAGTAAAGATACAAGTACTCACTTGTTCTAAGCAATCAGATGTTTTCCTTTTCTTTGATTGACTTTCCTCTTTAGGAATGTCATCAAAATTTTCTATGATCTCGAGTTTAACAGTACAGTTTGAATCTGTGCTGCTTTTCCTTGAAACTGTGTTTCCTTGTTTCTGGGTCTGCAAAGATTGAAGAAAGCATTTTTTAAATTAAAATGACAATTAAAGTTTCAGCAAATTAGATAATGAGAGGAATAATTGGGCAAATTTCAAAAACATCAGGACTGTATCTTTAACACTTGAAGGGTTGGGCTGATCTGTAGGTGTACCTCCTTTAGTACACCATACACCCTCATACAAGCCATTCCATAACTATAGTAAAACTTGTCTTTACTGAATTAAAGACTTGTAATAACTCTGTAGTCTCGGACAGTACCCCACCATAAAAATATTAATAATAGGTACCTGATATTTTTTTTGATTGGATCCTATAGTAAATCCTTCATTGTCATCAAACAGTGACTTCAGATGTGTTTCATTTGCTGTAGCCAGCAATCTCAACCGCTTTGCTTTTACAACAATTTCTAAACACTGAAAGCATATTTTCCGGGGCAAGTTATCTTTGCTAGCAACCTGTAAGAATTTTGTTTATTATTTTCACATTATTATGTGACAATTTCATGGATGTTTTGCACAAATATTAAATAAATAAGAGTTATAGCATGAACTTCTATAATGAAATGTGACTCTAGGGAAAAAGCATTTTACTTAAATTAGCGACTACTGGTATTACAGCAAATTCCTATTTATTTTGTTCTCCATACTGCTGGGGAATCTTGCGTGTGTTTGTAATACTACCAAAAAACTACTAATAAATTAACACGCCATTCTATAATGGAAAGTCGTCCCTGCTTTACATACATATTGATCCAAGAGATGATTTCTAGACCTACATTAATAATTAAAAGTACATACATACATGAACACCTGTACAGAGAAATATATCACGAACTAGGTCTTGTTCAGTATACATATCATTCGCACCAGCGTTTTCGAGGCAAAGCCTGCATAAATCGTAAAATAAGATAGCTTTTCGCTCCAGCGGTTCCATCATAATTTATGTACCTATACTGGAATGCTTCAATCCAAGAATAATGCACACGTAAGCTTCTACTTGTCACTCAATGCACTTTTTGATTTACAATCGCGCAAGCAATATTGAATCGAACACAAAACCAATTCAAATCATCAAAATATTGATTTTGTGAAAGACCCTTTTTCCCTCTCATTCTTCCAAGTCAAGTCCCAACTTCAAGGCTCATGGTGTCAGTCCAGTCTTGTCAAAATTGTCAAATACAATACAGGTTATACAGGATTGCAGACTATCGAAGGCTTTAAAAGTGTAACCATGGACATATAACAGACAAACCGGACGACTGAACACTCTCAGAAAAACGTGCCGAGATAGATATTACAGTAAAGGCTGTTTGTCTCTTTATAATTGGGTGACCAAATATTTTTATGTTTTTCAAATTAGTAGCGCCTCGCGATTTCAATCACTTGTACTGGCATAAATGGCTTGTTTTAATCCAGCGCCACTTACCAAATTTTATCATAGTCGGACCAGGCGTTTAAGAGTGAAGAATTAACAAACATCCAGCCCCGTGTGTGAACACGCTTCTATTCGGGTTCTCTTATGTATATCACACTTTTTTAGATCCTTACTAATATTATAATAACGATAGTAAGTTTGTTCGTTACGTCTTCACGCCTTCTAGCTTAACCGATTTTTATGAATTTTGGTACCTACAGAGATAGTTGGGACCCTAGAGACGGACAAGCTAACATTTATTGGAAAAAGTGAGAAATGAGGGAGAAAAAGGGAAGAAAAGTGAAAACTTAGCTTTGCTATTACAATAAATAAGAGGCTAGGGCAAAAACTACAAGTAGCGGGTACCTGCTAATCAGGAAAGGGAACTGCGTTACCCCGAATTACATGTGAGCGAAGCCGCGGGCACAAGCTAGTATTAAATAAATTAATTGTATGTGTACCTACGGATTAAAACTTAAAAACTTGTGTCAAAACAAAAAAATATTTACGTGCGTTTTCTTATTTGTAGTCGGTGCAATATTTTCTACCATATCGTAACATTTTTATATTTTTTTATCATAAGGCGATTGAGTGAAAGGGACGAAGGGCACCCTTTTCGCTATCTCTTTTGTCTCGGTTTTGAAGGCCTTACAAAAGTAAACCTACACGGTCATTATTATGGTTCTTTTTTGTGTGATACAAATTGTGTAGTAGTTAGTCTTATTTGAATAATAATTTCTTGATTTGAACTAAAATATCTACTGAGCCACTTGATACAATGAAACCTCTTTGATTCAAATACTGGCTAGCCACGTTGGGATTTAACCATTTTATAATTTGTTGTCACTTAACTAGCATGGCGTTGCTGACGCGTGTAACATTTTGTGTCATTATTAAAATAAAATACAGTCTAAATCTAGAATTACCTACCTAGCTAACAATATTTACATTTTGCCTGTTTCCTATAAGCTACCATTCTGTTAAATCTTTATTTATACTTAAATGACTACTCAGATTGAAGTAGGTAGTGTAGTACTATAACATATTTTCTGTACACACGAAGTAAATACCGTGCATCCTTTTCTATTGGTGCTGAGTAAGGATATGTTTTGATCCGGTATCCGTGGCAACTAACAGGAAAAGTTCATGTTTTCCAATCGATTTTCAGGGCATTTGTAAACAGTTCGACATAAATATTCCTTTACTTTGCCTGTAAGTTAGATTACATACGATATGTGGTGTTGTTACACACAGGCGAGATTTGAGATGTCTTTAGGTGAGTGATATTTTCCTTCATTTTTTAAATTTGTCGCTCGATTTTGAATAGCTGCCAAGTTATTTTTGTAAGAAGTATGTTTTTGTTAAAGTTCTAGTTCGATCTGGCCATAATCAATTGAAATTGAATCTTATCAGAAAAAGTAGCTTAATCATGCAGTGGTAGCCTAGTAGGTACTTACCTAATGTTAGAGTCGGAGTGTCAAGGCATTTTTAGGTCTTGAGTTCGAACTCCAGCCACGCACCTCTGAATTCCCGGATGCATGCGCGTATTGGATAGTTATTACAGAGAGGCAGCCAGCTATGCTCCATGGATCGCATAAAAACTCTGACATAAATATAGGCACTAACAACAACAACAAGCCAGTTTAAGAAAGACATAACTAAATATATTATTATGATATTCAATTCACGACTTTAATATTCAAATCCTAGACGAACATGCTTGACTGCGAGCTTGTTCTGAGAAACTCCTATTAAAACATAGTTACATTTTGAGTTTAAACAGGATTAGAGGATTTTTTCACATGCTCTACGGCTACTAGGCCAACGAAGCATGATACCTAACTAAATACTAGCTGACCTGCGCGGTTTCATCCGTAACTTTGGTTACTGCACCTCTCCCGTGGGTAATAGCGTGGTGATATATAGCTTCAGTAACTCAGTGATAAGGTAGCTTTCTAATGGCAAAATATTTTTTTAAATCAGTCCAGTAGTTTTTGTGTTTATTCGTTACATACGAATCAACCAGTTTTTGTGTTAATTCGCTACATACGAATCTTTTCTCTTTATAATATTTGTATAGATGTCATAAAAAAAGCAACTACGTTTGTATGATGCAATAAAACTAGGCTGTGCTTCATTCCATAATATTAACAGTAACAGCGGTGCGGCTGCGGCCTAGGTAGTGACGTGCCAAAAGCGAACACCCGGGGCGTTGATATTAAGTTATGTAGGACTAGTTTATGTCGCATTTTCAGTCAAATTCGAGGGCTAAGAGAATATTTCCATTTATAAGACAAACTTATTTAAACCAACGAACTGGTATATTTTGAAATCCATTCGGCCGCGTAATATAAAACATTTCGTACAAGATTTGTGAAATGAATCGTTCAATCGAATGAGCGAAGTTTATTATTGACAATCGTCGGACATTAACGCTTGAACAGCCTCTAGACTTCAAGGTTGAGTAAAATAATAATAATAAATAATCAATATCGTTAAAGCCATTGATAAGATAATTAAGGCGGTCTTATTAATTAATAATAAATATTCGTAGGTAATTTTCAATCTAATCTCGTTGATCGAGTTTAATAAAACTATTTTAGCATCGTACTAGATCCGTGAAAAGGAGGCAGCATGAAACAAAGAGAACATTCGGAACAATTTCCGCTGTTGCGAAAATCGAATACAAAAATAACACTGTCCTATTTTTTTTTAATAAGCAAGTAAATTATATCATGATTTTGGGCAATTATCGTTTCAGTTTGTTGACAAAACATTAACATGATACGACACGAATGCAAGGCATGAGGTACTGTTTCCTCTCAGAGTTAAATTACTTAGTAGGTAGTAGTCACGAAGACTGGATTGGTGCCCGGTTCATCCGGAGTTATTAAATGAAACTTGAAACATATCTGGCGAAACGAGGATGTACTGTTAGGTATAACTCTATGTTATGTTCCGCACAATAGCGATGTTGTGTATCTTCTTCAATAAGGGTACTTAGAAGATCGAAAGTCTGACAATCAGCGTCGCGAACCGCAATAACGGTATTACAGCAGGCTAGATAAAAACAGAATACCGCTCCAGAGAAAATAGGTAACATTATAACCTATGTTCTCTGGAGCGGTATTCTATTTTTACAATTTGGCGAATCCCGCGGTATCAATAGACAAGCGGTTTTTATCTGTTATATGTTTGCTGTCCGCTGAAACTTCTTACAATATATGGCTTATCAAGCATTCATAGCGTAACTAGCCGTCAAAATTTGGTATTTTTATGATGTACTAAATAATCACCTTCAATAAATAAAAAATGTTTCCACTTTATAATTGTTTCCAATTCGCCCCTTTTGCTACGAAGCGGCTCGCGTAGTGAGTATCGGGGAATCGTAGCACCGTAGCAGTAGATTGTAGCACGCGTAGCGCGCTGCCCGCGAGTACGTGCTACGAACCTCTACGAATTTATATTATTGTGCGTAGGACTTTTGGTTTTTAAACGGGTAAGTCATTGTTTGTTTAATGTTATTTGTATTTTTTATAGGAGGTTCTAATATTGTTTATGTTGTAAATATAGTGCTGTCGCTGTCGCAAAAACGTAATACAGAAAATTTTCAAAGGTAATTAAAAAATAAAAAAGAAAACATTCTACAAAAGTTCAATACCTACACGGTGAAACGTTAAGTAGTTAGTTGGTTGTAATTATATTGATAGCGTATAGTTAGGTATGTCTTAAGTTTCCTAAAGTTGTTGTGTACAACGGCTGGATTAGTGCCTAGTTCATAGTTAGTGGCAAAAGGCTGCCCCCTATGACAAGGGGCTTTACATTACTAGTGGGTTTACTATAAGAGACGCTCTTGTAGTATCACTTTTGTCTTCGTGTACTTTTTAACAAATTAAAGAAAATTGAACACCAACCATGCTTTAAAAACTTGACTTTGAAACTGATTTTATTTGTCACTATCACAATTTTTACTGAATAGGTACATGCGGATACGCCAACCCCATCTTACCTTTTCAAATATTTAATAATAAGGAGACAAGTTATCCACGAAATAACAGTGATTTAGTGGCAAAGTAAGTTTCAAAAAGTATATAAATTTCGAGTTGCGTGCCAATAATAATGCTATAATTTCTGGTAAATAAGTACATTAGACGTCGTTCGCCATAATGTTTTCGCAATATTTTAATAGTGTTGTTTACGTGAGACCATTTCGTCGAAAAACTGTAGCGTGTTTTCCAAAGTAAAATATACAGGTTTGGAGAAGAAATTTAACAGTGGGAAATTACGCTAATTAATTCGAAACAAAAGTTTGGTTATCATTTATTCAGCATTCATCAGCATTTTGGAAACATATTTCCTTGAGCTTTTGTCCTGCGCTTGCATTGTGTATGGGAAGTTGCGGATTTACTGTTATATCATATATACGTATACAATTCTCGTGGCACAGTTTTAGTTGACATACTCCTCCGAAACGGCTAGACCGATTTTTTGAAATTTTATCTCAAACTTTCTGTGCCCAGCGGTTTCACCCGCTGCTCATTTAGGGGTCTGAAAAATAGATGTTGGCCGATTCTCAGACCTACCCGATATGTACACAAAATTTCGTTCAAATCGGTTCAGCCGTTTTGGAGGAGTATGGAAACGAAAATTGTGACACGAGAATTTTATATATTAAATATGGTCTTAAAATCACCCGTTATCATTTTTTTAATTTTAGCTGAGCATCGAGAGAAGCCGGTGGTTATAGCTAGTTGTAAATGATGCCACTGGGTGTAAAAGTAGGTATCTTTAACGATGCGAAAGGCACTTGTTTTTTTCAAGACCATACCAGAAGGGCTACTATGACATCTTATAGCAATTCTTATTCCACTGAGTGAAAGAGATGGTGCTAGACACCCTGTATAGCTCTGTCTCTTTCCCTCAGTGGAATAAGAATTGCTTTAAGAGGTCTTATTTGCGAAAAGTAGCTTTCTCGTCGTAATTTGCGAAAAAAATATTATATCTTTTTTTCGTTTAATTACAGTTTTTTTTTCACAAATATGTTTTATCCATATTTTTGTGTTTTAACTTAACTTTAAATACTGTATTATACAATGCACCCACCAGCACAGTGAGTAACATTGAGGTCTACAGAAAAACGTATTTTTCGAAAATATTTTATTCGCATAGTTCTTTACGTTTGATAAAAGATGCACGGCTTCGTATAGGGTTGATTTACAACCTGTATACTCAAAGGACCACAGATTTACAAACTGACGGCTCATGAACGCAATTTATAGTTAGTTTTATTGATGAAATCTGTCTCTTAATGTTCATAGATGTTGAGTGTTGTATTTTTGAACATCAGTTAACTAATCCAATTAGTATATAGTAGTATGTGGGTCGTCGTGTGAACTACCCGATGGACTAGATTGACAAGACAAACATTTATTATTCACATCGCCCTACATTTCACAATGCTTTACATTATTTTATAATATCGGTCAATAAGTTGAAATATTCTACCATAAAAGTTATACTGTTTCTTTTTAATAGCATTGGTGCGCTTTTATTGATTAAAAGATAAAATGACGTAGATAGTGCAAGTAATTAATAGGTATTAAATGATTAATGCCAAGAATAGTTGATGTAATCCATTGACTGTTCCATGGAAGTAGTACACGTAGGTATGGGTTGAATCACTTTCGTGGTTTGCTTTAAAACCGTTACGAGTAGTTTTTCCGCGAATTGAAGAGTATATAGCTGAAGCACCATATAGCATGGCGTATCAATAAAATTGCATCTATATCCAGGCTATTGGGGCAACTTTGCCTATGTTAATAGTGAACTACAACGTCTACAAATTCTACAAGGGATATCAAAATGGGGTAGTAAAATCCGACAGTAACCTAATGTTAATATGTTGCTAAAAGTAGCCGCACATAAATTACTTTTGGTATGGGTGCTCCATAAAGTTTCTTTTCAAACATTATGTCCGAAATCCTAAGTAGATTTACTTGTTTTTAATATAAGATGCTGACATATCTGTTGTTAACCTGTATTCGTTCTTACAGGGTAGATAATGAGCGAGCGAGGCGCTCGTCGCGGCGCAGGCGCACCCTTCTACGCGCCGTCATTGCGGCGCAAGACCTCTGCCGAGATCATCAGCGAAGCACGCGCTGCCATATACGGCGGTAAGAGAATCAATACCCAGCGGTGGTAAACACGTGTTAGATTCGGTTTCTTTAATAAAAATCATATTTCAGCAATCGCAGTATTGTGTACAAGCCCTGAATCATACTGAAACAAACTATACATGTGTGTAGTATCACTTACTGTTTTTAAACTAACGTATTGGCTATACATTAGTTTTAAACAGTAAGTGGTGGTACTACTATAAGTTAATCTGACTGGTGCACCCAGTCTTACCTACAGTTTATCTACACCTTTGTTAGAGCAAGATCCAAAGGCCCTCAAACATTACTTACTTTGCTTTTTAAAGCGAAAATAAGTAATGTAATTTTTGTTACGTTTTTTAACATAGTAATTAATGTTTTATTTACATATAGTTATTGCGTTTAACTTCGAATGGCTAAAGAAACATTGATGTTACCTACTGATTATGATATGTTTTGGTCTACTACATAACTTTGATAATCAGGTCGACAAGCAAATTGTACGCGTGTTCACAAAAGATCGGCACGACAGGGGAGTTTTATAAACTGCCAATGGGAAAAAAAATCTATACTATCCTGACTCTTTTAACTGGTTTGTGAAGTTAGTTGGTTCAGTTCGGATTGGAAAATCCTATCTTTCCTTCTAAACGAGCAGTAAAGATAATAGTGATACCTACAAACAACTCAACAAATTCGTTTAATCGATTCAGTATCGTAGTATTTATCAAATCATTATCGTTTTTCGCACATCGATTGTGATAGGGCGTTTAATTTAGCGCGACAACCACCGCTACCGCTGCCTTCACCTCGTCGAACACAACTTCACAAGGTGAGCTAATGATGCACAGTCACGATACGTTTACCGCTTTTCCAAAATACAGTTTCGCATCGCTACGTTTGACGTCATAATATAACAGATTACCTTTATAGCTTTCAATAAAGTTTTGCGACACATATCATCGACAAGATTGGCAATTTCCACATTCTCCACTATCATATTAATTACAATAAAACTTGTATTTTGTTTCACTCACAGTAAATTTACTTTTGCTCATAAAAGAACTTTCATATTATATTATTTTATGTTAACAAATCTAGAGTACAATAACATTTATTCAAGAAGTTTGAACTCGACCACCTACTAAATATTTATAGGGATTTGTACCCACCTGACTACAGCTATACTTAAATAATAAAAGACTCCGAACGATTAAAATTCTATCGTACCTATCTAGAACGATGTCTTCACGGCAATTTTCATAAGTTCACAACGTGTTCGTCGTTTTTCATTAGCTGACGTCTTCGTTTTCGTTTTGTTTCATAAACCGATATAGCTATAGGTTTACAGTTGGAGCTTTCTTTGTGTTGTCCTGAGGTGGTTGATCGGCGAGGTCACGCGGTCATTCTGGCTTGTTATTCTGTTACCGACTCCGTTGCCACGGTGAACTCCTTCGCACGCCATTCTTACATTAATATTTCACGTAACTGTGGAGATTTTATATCAAATTCTTTAAATATAGCACTACTCAAATGGAAGGTCATTGTCGCTGTATGTTGAAGTTAAACGAAGTATTTTCTTTACCAAGCTATTGAGTGGTAATAAGAATATCATATTAATTGTACTATGTTGGTTATAATTTGATAGAGCATTTACATAAGTAAAGGTAAGCGCATCGATGGCAAACAGTTGCTATGAATAAACAAAATCAATCTTGATCGTCTTTAAAACGACTGACAAAACAAATAATATAGCAGTAAAACATCCTCTTTTTAAGGCACGTGGGAAAAAAATGATTGGATTCTAGTAAATTTGATTGTTTTTAAATTGCAGGGAAACGACTGCCCCTTTCGTTATGTTATAAATATAACGCAACAATCGTAAACAATGTTATGCGTCTAAAAGTATTCACGCGTTGTTTTCGAAAAAAAATAGATATTCAGGTGAAACAGAGACGTTAATGAATTGTTCCCAATACGGATATTCCAACGTTGGTGCAAACCTTAGTTTTTACAAAAGGAAAAAAATATTGGATAATCATGTAGCTCCTTTGCCACATTTTCAATGAACGACGAAAAAAAAAGGGAAAGTGTACAGAAATATTATAATCTTAACTCCCCCGTAGCACCGAATGAAGTAAATGCATGCGTGTCGTTTCGGCTCGTGGACCAAATATGAAATCAATCAAACCACCTCTTTCAACCCCGACCAAAAAAGGGGTGTTTTAAGTTTGTTAAATAGTCAATGTAATTCGAGCGCTAAGATGCTTGGAGCTCCTTACTTAGATTTATACTGTCCTGTCTAGAGATGAGCGGCACATCAAGCGGCGGGGGCGCCGGCGCCGGCCTGCGTCCACTGCGCACGCGCAGGCCGTATACGCCGCGCGAGCCACAACGGTCGCTATTCACAGACGCACACAAGAAGGAATATAGACCACCCAGCTCTTATGAGTATGTATTTTCTTCCAGTTTTGACTTATGATATGATTGATGACATGACATTAAGCGCTTTTCATGCTTTTGATAAATACCTGTACTTGTATTAGGATTTAATAATAAATCAATTTATTTCAGCCATCGTAGGCCCATACATACTATACATAAATAATACGCTTAATGAACTTGCAACGGGCTCCTCACGTATAACCAGAACCCACACGCGTAGACACGCGGCGGGTGCCCGTCGCGGTCGCAAGTTTAACGCAGTTTCAGACCTCAAAGTTAATGTCATGGCGCGACTCCAACTGCACGACTCTCATAGTCCAGTTTGTCTTCACACGAACATACTCCACGATAGTCTTAATTGCCGTGGTGCGAAGCAATCTTGACACATACAGCTGCGTTAACGCACGAAAGTAGGTACCTGAGTATGCAAACGACACGTTCTAAAACTTATAATAGAGGCTCACAACTCGCCAATATATATATATATAGGGCCTGTACGAGTTAATAATACTTTTTTAAATGGAGAATTGTCATTGAATGTTTTGCCATCATTACCTACCTGGTCTGATGATTAACTCCATGTGCCCCAGCCTCAAGTTCCTGAGTCTATCGGAGAGCAGCGAGGACACCTTGTCGCAGATGGACGCGCGCATCGCTCATCTAGACGAGGACGCTCTCAACGACATGCTAGCTGACACACACCACACACGGAGGAAACCTGGGGTAAATTCTTTAATGGTTTAATTTTCCTTATAACTATAACATCCCTCGATGGAAAACAATGAATGAAAAGCACGACCGCACGCCGATGACATTTTGCTTTTATAAAGTTTAAATTTGATATCTATTAAATTAAAAATAATTTAGTATAGGTACGTACTTAAAATAGGTAGATTACAAGTGCGTTTGTTTTTTGAAAGTGATAATTCGTTGGTGCCTCGAAAACTTAAAAAATACAAATTAGCTTTATGAGCTGAGTCCAAGTCTTTATGAGTCTGATCTTGGTTCGGAACAGCTCCGCAAAGATACGCGGCCTGCCGCGGCGGGCGAAGTGTGGGGCGGGTTCACCAAGTTGCCGCATCTCAGCGGCCGCAGCAAGCCGCTGCATCGCCGCAACACTACCGGACAAGTGCATGCTGAAGGTTTGTGAAACGCGTCTATATATACATAAACTCACGCTTTTACTCTATGCGGTAGTCAGAAACGACAAAATGCCATCTGTTACGATCCTTACATACATATTATACTTCTTTGGCTTCATCCATTTTCATACATCTGGTTTTACACGTGCGCAACGTGAAAACAAGACAAAAGCAAGATCACTAAAGATAACTACAAAAGAGCAATTAAATGAGGGCGTCGAGCTTTTAACTTCTTCTAAAGTCTAAACTCCAAACACAACACTTTTTAAACTACTGTCGAATTATACAAACACGTGTATAATTATGTTTTTTCCGCCGGGAAAATCAGAAACGTCGACAGTAATCAATAAAAGCGGATTAATGGACACTTACTGGGCCCAAAATATTCCTAATAATGATGTAACGTTGATACGAAAGAAATAATAGTAGAAAGTTATTGCTGTATTACAATTCTAAAACTCTTTATTTAATTCTTTAAAACAAAAACATTCACAAAGCATTAACTAGAATGGTGACATTTACCTTCAATTATAGGAATTCATTGCTTCTTGTACTTCCAGATATGAAACCAGAAGTATTCTTAGAGCAAGCAATTTCAGTCACCCGACCGCTGGTTAACAAAGACAGTAGCTACAGCAGTAGCGCAATGCTCGCCGATAATCTCACTAAATGTAAGAACCTACCACTGCACATGTGGCACCCAGCACCAATGTCGAAATGCTACCGAATATTCTTTATTATACATAATACTAGCTGTGCCCCGGCATGCGTTGCAATGCAATTTTCTACTTTTCTACCTACCTGCCTACCCTACATACCCTACCTACCCTACCTACCCCTACCCTACATACCCTACCTACCCTACCTACCCCTACCCTACATACCCTACCTACCCTACATACCCTACATAACCTACCTACCCTACATACCCTACCTACCCTACCTAACCTACATACCCTACCTACCCTACATACCCTACGTACCCTACATACCCTACCTACCCTACATACCCTACCTACCCTACATACCCTACCTACCCTACATACCCTACCTACCCTACATACCCTACCTACCCTACATACCCTACCTACCCTACATACCCTACCTACCCAACATACCCTACCTACCCTACATAACCTACCTACCCTACATACCCTACATACCCTACCTACCCTACATTCCCTACCTACCCTATCTTTTAAGTTGGATCGAACTGCACATAGTGTGCGAATTTTATTATAATCGGTTAAGTGGTTTAGGAGTCCATTGAGGACAAACATTGTGACACGAGATTTATATATATTAAGATATTCAATCCAAGATCGCGGTTAATTTGAAGCTCCTGGTGTTGCATTACGATTATAATATCTTTCGTACCACCCAAACCTACAACAAGCTATCATGTAACTTACGCGATTACGGCAATGAAGACAGATAGATCCAGAGGAAGATGGTCAGGTGTTCTCGCTCACGTTCCCGAGGTAAACCTCAAGCACTTACCAGTAGACGTCAGGTGATTTTTATTTTTATCACGTAAAGTTGCCGCAGGCGTCAGGAAAACTAGTATACGAGGATAACAATATAATTATCATGAACGGTTTACACATTTGCGAACATAATATTAGCCACTCCCAATAAAAAGTTGAAGCATGCAGATGTGTTGTAGGTACGCAGCAAATAGCACTCCGACACACATTCATAGTGGAAGAAAGTTGCAACTCAACCTTGGCCAAGTGGTAGCAACTAGACAGAAATATTTTTTACGTCTGCATAGGGACTGGCGGATTTAATACTGATCTACTGAAATCACACAAGACACAATTGTTTGTCACGTTTGCACAGCACCATATTGTCATGTACGGACCTCCATTGTCCAGTAAAGCATCCGTTGCCGCAATGAAGTTCCAAGTCATGCTTTGTAGCCGAGATTTGGAAATAAAACGTGATCTTTGCAAAATAATTTGGTACTACACTATAGGCTGTCACATTTTGACATTGGTGATGGCTGTCATACACATGACCACTAACTAGCTCGTCGCGCACTATGAGGCCCTAGCACATGTGCGCGGCGTTAACATAACGAAATAAGTCGATTATTTAATTTTGAGTACAATTTTCCTGTAGTTCTTCGGTTAAATTATTTGCAACGTGCACCCTCACTCTGAATATTCTGAAAATATTAAACGAGGGATTTTTAATTAAAAAAATAAACGTATTTCGTAACGTTTAATACTGTTACGCTGTGCATGCTGTGCACGGGTACACGGGTTCTAATTGCGTGAGTTCATATGTTAGACGGGTCTACGTTCTCACTGCAGGATATGCTACACACGAGTATCAACTCACGACTACGTACAACTGTAGTGTAGCGCTACACACTTTTTAATCATCCTCTCGCAGCTCGCAGCACATGCATCCGACTTACACAGCGTGCATGGCGTTGACAGCGTTGAGCTACGTAAGCGCCATATTATACCGCCGCGGTGGGTTTCCACATTAAAAAAGTGAGGAGATAATGTAGAAGTCAACTTGCACATCAAACTTACCGGTAGATCCCGTTTTGGGTTTTGTACTTTGGTAATAAGTGCCTATGTATCGTTTTTGTTTGGTAGCATTAACTCCGGAGGTGTCAGCGAAACGCAAACTGTTTACATCAAGTAAGGCGGCATCGTGTGACGCAGCGAGTGGAAGTGGTTTGAGCCAGTCCGACATCGATGTGAAGCATCTCGCAGTAAAGCTGCCCAACACTTCCGCAGATGGCTTGGACAAGTACGGAAGTTATTTCTTTTCCAATTGCGGATTTGCAAAAAAAAAAAAACAATATTTTCTTTAATGCGGTCAAACCGAGCAAGCCGTAATGCGTACACCACGATTGACAGGTACTGTACTGAAATATCTGTCAACGTCTGGTATCCGCCGCTGTGCGGTCCGCCCAAGACTTTAAGGAGTTATATCTGGTTATTTCCCACTGTGGATTAAAGCCGACAGATGGTTGAGGAATCCCAATATAAAAGCATTTTTGCTTACTAGAAGTTTATCCCATAAAAACACAACCACCACAATTAAACATTGTTATCTTTCACAGTATGTCAATACTGGAGCTATCAGAAGCACTGTCCCAGCGGTCACCCGACGAACACCGCACACTGCAGCTGCTAGATGCAGTGATAGTCGCCGTGCAGGCAGCGCCACCTGGGGGCAATCTGCGGGAATTGCTGCTGCGCTCACTGTACTTGCAGGCAGAAAGTGACGACGAACGAGTACTGGTCGCCGTATCACGAGCCATGCTCACGGTATGTGCTCTTGCGTGTCATGAACTTCTACGACGGGCGTAGCAAGAAGAAGACTGTACGGATTTGTAAACTGCTAGTAAACACTACTAAAACTTGCAGTATATATTGGAAAAGTATACGTAGTCCTTGTATACTGCAAGTATATATTGGAAAAGTATACGTAGTCCTACCGGGTGTTCACTACTTGGTCTATTTTTTTTTATGAATGGCATCTCGCAGTTCAACCAAGAGGTTGTCGTCTGCTTAACCGGGCGAATCCTGTGGGTGCCTTAAAAATTAAGACCTCCAGCCAGGGTTAGGTTCTATTGTTAATTTCGTCTTTGTTTATAGATGCGAGTGACCGGTGCGCACTTGGCCGCTGCTTGCAAGCTTGTATTCAGGATTGCAAAAAATGATAAAAACGACCACTACTTTAGAAACACAAATTTGTTAGGTAAGTCTTACAAGCTGATAACTTAAAGAATTCATGTGTTCCGATTTGAACTTGCATTATCCGTAAAATTTTATTATACGGATATTACGAATAAGTAATAAGAATCTTTTTAGATGTAAATAAAAATCATTACCTTTTGTAACAAGTTTTAATGAGTCTCTCAAGCAAAATGATAAAGCGTCGTGCAAGATATTTGTCACAAAATTGGCTTATTGTCATTTGGGAGGTGAATAAAAAAATGCAAAATTGATTAACTTATGTACTTAACAAATTACAGCCTTTTATGTAAAACTTTAAAAAACAAATACAACTACCCGTCGAGGTAGTAATGAGAAGATAACCACAAGGTTATTTCTGCCGATGAGAAATTACCTTCAAGCCTAGCCTTCAAGGCTTGTCATTTATATGATGCTCTTGTGTTAGAGTTATTGGTGGAAGGCTGCGGACGCGCAGAGCCCGTGTCAGAGAGCGCGTGCTGTGTGTATGGCTGCGCGGCACTACGCGTGCTGGCGCTGGAGCCCAACCTGGCCGCGCGAGCGCACCGCGCCGGTGCCGCGCACCTTGCTGCGCTGCACCTCAAGATACTTAACAACGCTGTAAGTCCAAATACGTGTCGTATTAAATCAGCTCTCCCTGTCACAGTCCATTACTGGACAAGTATACATTAGCGTCAGCAAAGCTGTACCTCAACACTGCCCGTTCCGCATCCAGTCTGACCCAGCCATCTTTGATGACATCGATCCATGTACTTTTGGGACGTGTACATTGCACATGAAAGGAGATTTTCAATCCCAAATAATCGTTTGCTGTATCGTCTGTCGCAGTCGGTCCGAATACACTTTATACTGTTTCAGCTACGGCGCTGAATGTAACTGTTTTTAGCCAAATACACAGGAAATATTAATATGGTGCAAATTCTTATGGGATATCTTCACAGCGACCCCAGATGATCGAGAAGTGATCAGACGCGAAAAAATCATAAGATTTTGCAGTCATTATTACAATTAGAAACTGAAATGAAAATCGTCTGCTCTCGTATTCTAGAAAGCAGAGTCCCCTCGTTCCCTGGGCGAGCAGAGCACGCATGCTCTCTACCAGGTAACAGGCGCACTGCGAAGCCTAGCGGGTGCGGTGGATCAGTTTGCCAACGAGTTCCTGGCCAGCGGAGCACTGCCTGAGCTTGTGAATGCCCTCGCACTGCACACGGATCGAGACGTGCTTACCAACGTCGCTAGGTGTCTTAGGTAATGCGTCTAGATGTTAAATTAGATCAGTTTTTTTTATTGTTTTGAAATATTGTCTCATTTTTATGTAAAGGAAAAAAAGTCTTATGTGAACATATCAAGACTTAAAGAAATAATGTGACTCCTTTCACGATACGAGAGGCGTACTTACTAACTTATATTCTCCTTATAAAACTACGTAATTGAAAATTCATTTGCCTTTACTTCACCGCACAAATATGAAAGTTATTGAGATACATGAATGATTCTAACACAGTGTGGTTTCGGGGTCTGCGGAGTGTTGCGCATGGCTGTGCAGCGCGGGCGGGTCGGCGCGGCAGCTGGTGCGCGCGCTGGCCGCGTGCGCGCCGCGCGCCCCGCTGGCGGTGCGCCTGGCCTACACGCTGGGGAACATGGCCGCCGCTGATGAACGTGCCAGAAATGACGTATGAACTCTCTTCACTGCGACAGTCTGCATTAGGATAACCATAACTATGGTTGATTTTGCCTAATAATTTGATATTATTTATGTATCTGTGTGTTCCTCATTAATTGCCATTTAATACAGAAAACATTTTACTGTGTACAGTCAACGTATCTTTCATTACGTTCTCTCTGTATTTTATTGCCGCACGTGGTGTTTTGTCTACTCAGATTAGGAAGAGCCGTAAATTCCTATTGCATAACGTTCTCCACAGATTTACAACGAAGAGGGTGCGATAGATGTTCTTTTGACAATATTGGAGTCCTACAGCCAGCGGAACCCACAAGATCCGCTAGATGTGGAATCTGATCCAGATCTACATTTAGTAGGTGAGCGACGAAACGTTTCATCACTGGATGACCACGATAATTTATTTGCGCACTTAATGACTTAACGAACATATTCCTTCTAGGGTCAGATTTGGGTGGATCAGATGGTTCCAACGAAGATGTTCTTATTAAGGTAACTAAATAAATAAAATCGCATTTATTTTAATAAACTGCTACTGTACAATATCTGTTCTTAAGCGGACAAAACACAAGACAATCAGGCTATCGCTACCAATTCTACTTACAGACAGTAACATTGGCTACAACAATTTGCCTCTAACCTGACTTTATTTTTTCCCAGACAGTACGGGTAGTCGCTAACCTGTGTTTGGCAGAACGCGTGGGGCGAGGGTTAGCGGACTCGTACGTCGGGCGGATTACGAACGCTCTGCTGGCCTGTCTACAACTCGCTGAGAAAATCATAAAAAATACGGTAATGCTCTAAAATTAGAGTAAAACTTGGCTCTGGTAAAAACCATGGGAGCTGTTTGAACAATGAAAACAGATAACAACCAGACTTATCGGTGTAACCTCGGCTTGCGCCTATCACCTGTCACCACACCACATTTGTGATATTTAATTGGGCACGATGTTGATCCAAATCGAACTGACGTAAATGACGGCTTTGAAAGCTCTTTCTGACTGGCTTAAGCCAATTTCACGATAGAAAGAAACAGCTCAAGATAGAAACAGGTGGCAACAGACGGAGGAATCCCTCACTCGTAAATGGGTGACAAGTTGATATTATACAAAAATAAATAAAATTCATTTATTCAGAAAATTGTCACCCATTGTAAATTACCATATAATAACACCCACTAACAATTAAGGATTTTAATATAAAATAACATACAAAACCAATAACCAATAACAACAATTACAATAATATTTTTAGTTATCTTTTTTATATCTCCGATCACTCCCTACCTCCAGTTTTAAACCATCTATTATGTCCAGGATAAGTCGTTAGAAGAGAACTTTGCGATAGTAGAGCGTGGCGAGGAGTTGGCGACGGCGTCGCTGGCCACACTCAACAACCTGACGTTCTACCGCGAGCCGCCAGACCCGCCCGACCCGCTTCATGTGCCTATCGACAACATATGCAAAGGTACATTACGCTATTACAGCACCACGCCGCCCGCTGCGCCGTAGCTACGCTAAGAGACACCGCCCTACTGAGAGTGCTACGACATCGCTACGAAAACGCTACGCTGGTGCTAACAATGCTACGATAATGCTAGCAATGCTACGAAACCGCTACGCTGGTACTGTACAGTGCTAAGACGATGATAAGCTTATTATAGACAGCGTACAACGCAATGACGCTCTTTAAATTGCGTTGTTGTACACTGTGTATAATAAGCTTAGCTCTGCCATTGCTACAATAGCACTACAAGTACTACGCTGGTGAAATTTCACAACGAAATGTAACGCACACGCTGCGAATTCTTGCCTCGCTTTCTTGTGTCAAACGGTTCAAGTAATGTCACACGTGTTTCTTGTATAGCGACGTGCCGGTGGCTGCGCGGCAGCGGGCCGGCGGCGTGCGAGGCGGTGCGCGCGCTCGGCAACGTGTCGCGCGCCACGCGCACCGCGCAGCTCATCGTGCTCGAGGGCACGCTCGACCGGCTCGAGCCTTTCCTACAACATGGTGAGTTTTATGTGGAACACATGGTGAGTCCTATTGACATGGCAATGTATATCTGGAAGAATAACAAATAATAATATATAAAACAAATAGGTGTGTGAAGTGTTTGCACAAATACTGATTCGTTGGTCTTGTGATTCCATTCCGATACTCAGACCAAGAAGGTGTTACTGGGTGTTTTTATTAGCATTTCTCAGTAGCAGCTCAGAGTTTAGAAGTTGGCCGTGAAATGCCCTGGTACCTCTGACGTTTAGCGCCACCGAACTATGAAAATGCTAGAAAAGAGAGTGCCCCGGTGACGGCGCTCACACAAAATTGCAGTGCACAAGCACTGCAATTTCCGTATCGAAAACTTGTATCTTTCCACGTGTGTGTCAGAGGAGGTGAGCATACGCTGCGCGGCGGCCGGCGTGCTGGTGAACGTGTGCGGCGCGGGCGCAGAGTGCGCGGCGGCGGCGGCGCTGGTGGCGCGCGCGCTGGCGGCCGCCGCCGCGCGACACGACTCCGCGCCGGCGCCGCTACTCGCTCGCGCGCTCTGGAACGCACATGCGCATCTCGACGCGCCGCTCTCGCCCATACATGCACATCTTGTGTCTGAGGCGCTAGCTGTGTTTATTGGTAAGAAAGACGATTTTTAATAAACGTAGAAAACAGTATGCGTCTCACTTGTTTTTTCCGGACGGTTTGGCATGCATTTGTACTTGTAGCGCACACTATTTCACCAATTATATTTATTTAGATGCGGGCCAATTTTAAATGAACACATCCACTTGAAATCCTTACTATAATATTATAAAAGCGAAAGTGAGTTTGTTTGTTTGTTACCTCTTCACGCTTTAATGGCTAAACCGATTTTGATGGTATAGAGATAGTTGGGGACCAGGAGACTGACATAGGCTAATATTTTTTTGAAAAAAGTGGGATGTGAGGGAGAAAGAGGGAAGAAAAGGGAAAACTTAGCGTTGCGTTTACAAATCAATAAGGCGCAAGGGGAACTGTGTTACCCCGAATTTAACGCGAGCGAAGCCGCAGGCAAAAGCTAGTATTTAATAAATTGGAAATGAGCCTAAACAACAATCTCAAAAGAAGGCATGAAATTAGTCAGCGTTTATGATTTTATTATATTATGATGTTATTTGCGATTACCTACTGAGAATAGCTTTTGCTCCAAACTCGTTCGCGTTTAAATACTATTCATGATTTTTGGGAATAAATAAACCAAATGTCATAAATTACCATATAACTTCATCTATTGCAATTTTTCAGAAAGACTTACTACCTATGTGTTACAAATGGGATAAAAATACACATAACGAATGCTATATCCATTCTTGTTTAAACATTTATCTAAAAAAAAATAAAACCGACTTCTAAAAAAAAAATAAAAACTGGAAAATAACTTTATTTCCGGAAGTCGGTGGCTTTTGTTGGTTTCGTTGACTTTATTTGCCACCGACTTCCGGAAATAAATTTATTTTCCAGTTTTTTTTTTTTTTTTAGAAGTCGGTTTTATTTTTTTACTAAAAAGTTTTTATTTCAGCATTTTTAGTTATAGTATTATGATATAATACGCAAACACGGTTAAAAAGGTTTTATTTTTAGCTTTAGTCCCGTCTTAGATACAAGTTTTAGTTCCACATCAAGCTATAGATTAAATACTAATGTATCTATATTATGCTTTAGTATTAAACCAATTCAGAAATCATACGCATACTTGATCTGATGTTTATGTTTCTTAATGACTAGGTGAGGGGTGGGGAGGGGTTGCGGGTTGTTCGAAAGAGATACCGCGGCCTCGGAACATAAAGGGCAACAGAAGGAACATGGGTGGGTTTTAGTCAGTACAAGTTTGACATGCCCCCCCCGCTCCGCCCAGAGCGGGGGAAGTCATAGGATGATTTCCCACCCGAAAAAAAAAAATCGGTGGGGAGGGGATACGGTCACCCTGCTCCCACTCGCCTGCCTACCCTGGCGAAACCCATACTTATACATGTGATTGCAGCAATCACGGCAGATTTGCTGTCATTTATTAGTGCCGTTGTATATTACTGAAGATCTATCACCAAATTAAAATACAATCACCTCAAAAAACTGCGATGACCTTCCAAACCATAGTAGTACATATCATTTTTTGATCATTTGTCTTCGACAACTTCTAAAATATAATCGACGAATGAGTATATCATCAACGTACACGAAGTCAATCTAATACGCATTATTAAAGATAACTCAAAAACTACGTGTCGGATCTTGATATTTTTTTTATGGGACCAAACGACAACCACCAGCTTTCGAATAAAAAAAGAATCATCAAAATCGGTTCACTCAGACCTGAGTTATGAGGTAACAAAAAAAAAAAAAAACATACAGTCGAATTGAGAACCTCCTCCTTTTTTTGAAGTCGGTTAATGAGTGCATGCTATTCCTATCACTATCTATACATATCAACAAGATAATTGCCGATATGGGTTGAATTGTATCTTTGCGAACAGTTCTTCGATTTCGAACTTAATATCAAGCGACTCCGTGGCGCAACGGTAGCGCGTCTGACTCCAGATCAGAAGGTTGCGTGTTCAAATCACGTCGGGGTCAATGACCTTTTTGAACTGAAATTTTAATAACATTTTTTTAATTTGTTTTTTAATACTTTCATCGAGATGATGGAAAAAGGAGACATGTTTTCCCAGTGGAATAATAAAGGCCTAAAAAAATATACATATTGATTTATAGACGATGAATCAGCGTTCGGTGCCTGCGAAGCAGCTAAAATGGGAGATCGATGCTCTGGTGATCAAACTCTCGTCAAACACCATGTGAGTAAGGAAACTAATCATTTACTCTACAAGTTAATTGATATTATTTCAAGTAAGATTTTCAAACTATAAGCAAATATTTGTAAAATGTCACCAGCAGACCCTAGATGACTATGATCTTCTGGTGATATTTAGCCAAGTGGTTTTTTCGTTCATCTTGCTTAAAGATAAATTAATAATATTGTTTTGGTCACCTACACACCTACATGTACCGTCCCCCAGGTGACATTCGACATGGAGAACAACAACTACGCAACTAAGTGTGACCCTTCCTGCTATGCTGCGGGTCCGAAGCGTCTCGGTAGGAAAGAGAGCGTCGAACTCGAAGACGGTGACGTCACAGGCGAGGACCTGGGCTTTGAGGAGGGGGATGTAGAGGAGTGCCTCTGTGACCCGTGCCGCCGCCTCGCCTCGTGGGACGAGCTAGCCGGGGTAGCGATACCGCTCATGGAGAGGTTGCGACCTCCGCGCACTGATGCGTCCGTGGGGACCGAGTGAATGGGAACTACAAGTAACTGACGGTTTCATAACCGTGCTGGAAAGGCTCGATGTTGACATTGTTTTTCGAATACTGAAAGTACTTATAAGAAGTTTTTAAGTGGGCAGATTTTTTTGGGTTCATTATATTGTTATCATAAAGTGAAAAATGTACTGATAATAGCTATTACACTGTTTGGTAACATTGTTGTGAGAATATCAGGTTTAAATCTTGTTTTAATGCTTTTCTAAAGCGGTAGAAAATAATAAAGACGCGTCGGTTGTGAACGTTGCGTAGTTTAGTTCATTGGAATCAATTTTAGCTATTTTTCTGAGACCTTGCCTAAGATCGACGTTCGCCCACCTCCTTACCGAATTAAATATATGTTCTTTTTTAAATATAATCATCGTAATACAAAATAACTTCCTTGATGAAATTAATTAAAGTCTAACTTTTATAATATCAAATCAATATTGATTAAAAGTGCAAAGAATAAGGAACAAGAAACTGTTGTATGCTATCTGCCCTAACACAGGTATGTCAGGCATACCTTACGGCTTTGGTTCAGTCTAGAGGTGTAACTAATATATTCATAATAGGTACAGGTATTATAATACAAGCCACGTATATTAATATTAGGATACGCGAATCTAAAGTAATAGGTTACCAGGTATTAGTCAAATATTAGGGACGCGTAATAGCGGTCTATTACCTACTATTTGCCGACCGCCGCCTCCGTCATCTCTAACTTTTTAAATATGCCAACCTAATCACTGTTGACAGTCCTAAGCCTGTTAAAGTATGAAGGAAAATTTAATCACAGTTTTACTTCTGTAATAGGCAATGATATTGTAAGTTATAATATCATTGATAATAGGCATGTTTCATACTCAGAGAATAAAAGCCAGTATCAATATTAGATTGAGTAGCTAATATTGAATCTGTTCACTAATATTTGACTAATACCCAGTAATAGGTATGGTATCATAATATGCGTTAACTAATATATTCAATAATATGATTACTGAAAAATTACCCTAATATAACATCTCTAGTTCAGTCCATGGTACAAGAGGGAATGGGAAACGGTCACCTTTATCTACGAAGCAATTCTGCTTGCGAAGTAGCTGGCCAGACTTTTGAGGAACCTCAAACCAGTCCAGCTGCCGCGGGAGACACTCTGGGCGTTGGACACCACGAAACGACTCCACCAAAGACGCAGGTCTGAGGACGGGGAAGAATGGGTAGCACATCATCCATCCGTCTAGTTAGGATAGGCAATATCGACGGAGCGTTCGTTTTACACGCGCGCCTCAAAGAGATGTCCACAAAGCAGTGCGCGCCATTGCCACTGCAACTGCACATGCACCGCAGTATATCTTTCTGGTGCAAAAGAGGTTAATCCAGGTTATAGCTAGGTATGCACATACCAAATTTCATTTAATTTTGAAGAATCATACACACAAAATCAGAAATACGCCTTTATAATATCAGTGCGATACAGATAATTTTATAATAAACACGGTAGCATTTTTTTAAGGGTCCCCCCTTTATAGCAGAACTTTTTATGTCATAATTTTATTTTGCATAACAACGGATGGCATAAACTTCACTTCGCAGAAAATAGTTTAGCAGACACTCATTTATCATACATTCTAAACTCATAATTTTGTAAGTCAGAATCATCTCTAGGCATAAACTTCATATCCATAATATTTAAAAAGTAGAAACATCATATCGCAGAAAATTCACAGTCAGAATCGTCTTTTGGCATAATATATTTTATATCGATGATCATTAAACGGCAGAATTGTCATATTGTAGAAAGTTTATAGTTGGGTCATCTTTGTCATTATAAGTTGTCATTTATTTTGATTTATTATTTCTTTAAAATAATGTCATTTATTTTAGTTATTGTTTAATTGAATTTGAGATAATGTCATTGAATTCAATAAGTAATTAGGTATCCTAATCTAAATAGTTCAGTTCCGGGTGACCTACTTAAAACAATCTCTTTTTTCTATTAACGCAAGTCGTTTATGGCACTCGCCGGCCGCTGCCGCGGCACCGGAGCATCAAGATTCTGCCAGATAGAGGGAACCCTTTTTTTTAACTATCTTCCTTCTTTTGCCCTTTATTTTCCGGGGCCGCGGTATTTCTTTCGATCAACCCGCAACCCAAACACGGTATAAGGTTGTCTAGTGAAATCGGTCAGGTCTCACAGTTGCCAAAACTTTAAATAGGCTTGATTATATTTCATTTGACAACCTGTCTTAACATATAATAAATATTTATTACATTTGGGATAATAAACAGCAGTATATTATCCGCAAAACAGTTTTGTTTTAACATTAAGTGTAACAAATTTACTACCCACAAAATTTTCCACAAATTACTAAGTATTTATTAAAAAATTAAAAGATCATTTTTGTTTCTTTAAATATCTCTATCCTGCAGCTAGTTCGCTATAAAAATGTATCTTAATATCATAAAGGAGTTTATTAACGATAGAGAATACAATACATAATTTTCCAATGGTCTTAACGCTAAGGCCAACAATGTATGGGCGCAGAGCAATGCCCTTTACATCTGCTTAAAAATAATATATATCTATCAGACCAAAACGTGTTTTGTATGTGTCTGACTAAGCGGTACAAAGGTGAGTGCACACTAGCATTGGATTTACAAAAGCTGGTTGCAAACAGCGAGGTAATACAAATCAGTCAAAATCAAAGCAAGGCAGAAAAAGTAACTGTTTCAAGAAGGAAGCGTCTAGACTGTAGAGTAAGCAGGTCGTATTCTTTAAGAAACGGGTGGTATAATTTTAATATGTTCGTAATAATGCTTGTTTATGTTATATTATATTATGTATTGCTAAAAAAATATTTTTCATTCGGTAAGCAGATGAAAGAAAGGCGACCTTAGGCAAGATCTTAGACTACATGTATAACTTATAAATAGCAAATCAACTAACAATAATATACAAGATGAAGGAGGATGCTGCCAAGCAAGCTTTCAGTACATGAAACTATGTAAGACTACGCAAGTTTCATACACAATTTAATTTAATTTTTAAACAAGTTTTAATAACAAACATTAAAACTCCTAAAAAAAAAACTCGTGTAAAGTTGGAACTTTGACCTCTAATATCTTTGACTAGAACTTGAATGTTCCACTGTGTAGTCCAGAACAAAATATCGTTCGACTTTGTTAAGGGTATTATTACTGTACCACTGCTGTACATAGTATAAATAATGAAATAGCATTATATTTTTCTTGTTAATATTTATAATGTATATCAATTGTTTCATTTTACGAGTGTATTTTATGTGTATCTATTGATTTAATTTTAGTATGTAATAATATATTAAAATGTATGAAAAAGTACTTTTATGAAATCGATTTTGCCGTTGTTTTGCTGCCCATTCTATCGATGTTTTTACGACAGTATCATGAATAGATTATTAATTTGTATTTTAACAAAACATAATGCATATTTTTACTATTATATTCCACTCACATATGTTCAATCGTGTTCAATGATTTGAATTACAAAAAATTCAATACTTTATAAAAAATCATGGCAATCACCTAGAGATTCCGAAGATGTTTTTTATAACCCAATTTAATTGCTTTGTTTTTTATACAATCTGCTCTTAAATATTTGCGTTGTACATGCATTAAACTAGATAATAAATGCATCCAATATATATGTGGTTTTATTTGTCTTTAAAATCGAAGTCATGGTTTTTTGAGTGCTTTGAAGTTAGCACTTATATTTAAAAATTTTGCCTCATTTCATTTTTCAATTGCATTTGAAAACCCATGTTCATTTACGCAGCTGACGTGCCTATATTCTCTACACAGCCATGAAGCTGACAATTTTTTTCAGATCGGGGACTCCAATACTCGTTCAATAAGGTTTTGGCGATGTAGATATAAACATTAAAATGCCGTAACTTTGGATTTCCACATGCAATTCAGCAGCTGACTGCTGTTGCATTTGGATGGTCTGTACGAGTAGAAATGAATTTCATTTGGTTTCAAATTCCGCGCTGCCTGCCGTTCTACATGTTAAAGTAATAGTACAAGTTCGATTAATCATGTAAAACGCGCATTAAAGCCTATGTAATTTAAATATACGTAGTTACATCTACTCAAAATAATTATTGCAAAAAGAATTGTGCAACAGTTTGTTCTATTATTATAATACAATGTCTGGCGCAACATAAGAAAAGATTACACGGGATACAAGATGTGAGGAAGTGTTCGACACGTCGGCTATGTTTACGGACACCGGAGGCCAGAGGGCCAGAGGGAAGTGCGTCGCGATCGTTTGGCAACTCGAGTGGCGCAAGCGCACCAGGCGACCGACACTAATGTCGATGTTCGGACAGACCTTCCACTGGGCGACACCCCGCCCCTGTATACAGGTTGTTGCAGTACGAGGCAATATTATATATTAGCATCAAACCAAAAGATCCCAGTTTTAATATTAATCACAAAAAATGCAACTGAAAACGAACATCTCTGGGTACTGGGATAACCAGAACTAAAATATACTTGTGAAAAGTTTGTAACTCCGAAGGTTTCTGAACTATGACAACCTGGAAAATAAACCAGTTAAATTGCATTGGTGATTTTGGGTAGGTATGTTATTATCAGTTCTGAAGAAATAAAGAAGGAGTACCTCAAGAAGAGAATAGCATAGAATATTGTATATAATTTAAACACACCTGATTTACAACTACAAGGTAGCCTATCAGGACCTATTAGTTAGGTTAAGTGACAAGTGCTATATGTACAATAGTTCTGGGTCTCTTTTTTTGGCGGGCGGACTTCCGGTCATGTTGTGCTCCAGCGCCAGCAGAGCTCTCTGACACTGGCTCCGCACGTCCATTCCATCAAAAACTCTATCACACAAGAGCATCATATCAATGACAAGCCGTAGGCCTTTTTGTATTTCTCATCAATCATCAAATAACTTTTCCCGCTCTGGGTGGCTCGGGAAGGTGTGTCAGACTTTTACTGACTTTAACCCATCCATGTCATTCTGTCCTTTGTGTTCCGGGGCCGTGGTATCTCTTGCGAACAACCCGCACACATAAATTAGGGTCATTTAAATCAAGTTAATTGATAAAACGTCACCCTGTAGCTGCGCGACAGGAACCCCGTTTTGTTATAAGTTATTCCTTGCGGCGCGCAACCGACCAATAAGCAAACGTTAACTGATTCGGCCACAGCTAGTCTCTAAGGTACCGTGTCTAATATTTTTTCTATCACAACATTATGTTTACATAGGACATTGTCCAACGACCAAATGCTTGTATACTAAATTCATCATACTAATATAAAAAAAACAAAGTTTATCCTCTAGTAGTTTGTATGACGTGCATAATTAGGTTTAAAATCTGTGTAAATGTGAGGTCGCACTTTAGCATCGTCTGCCCAGCCTTTTCCCAAATATGTTGGAGTCGGCTTCCAGTCAAGCCGCATGCAGCTCAATATCCAACTGTAAATTGAGTTGGTATGTAATCAATTATCGGTACATAACTTAACAACTGGTTCATACTCTATGTAAAGCTAGTGTTTTCTAATAAATATATTATTACCAAAAATCGTCACGTTTGCAGACACTACCTACCCCAATATCTACCGTTATCACAATACGTTCAACCAAATCACGTATACATTATGCAAAATTGTATTTAATAAAACCCACTTAAACATGCTCATTAGTAAAACCAACCATCTATTATTTTCACTAATGAGTGTACATTATATATTAATTATGACTAGTTCTGCTACATTCTTATTCAGAAGTAAAAAGTCTATTTAATTGGCTGTGACATTATTTAGATGGATTCGCCGGTGTAGTGATTGCAGTTGTACGTAGTGAAGTGGTGATGACAATGGTGCGCGGTCAAAGTCTTGCGATGTTCCTGGTTCTGTCCCTGATGGCCAACGCATTCAGCGTGCCAGTTAGTGGATTCCGTCGGAGACGGGGATATGCAGACAATCAACTTAATTCTAAGGAGTCAGCGCCTAATACTAAGGAATCGTCGATCGCTATTGCTGCAAAAGGATCGGTAAATACACAAAATAACTCTTTTAGCTTCAACTATATGTATAGTCAGATTGATTTTGTGTCTTAATAAGATCTTGTGTCGTCGGACAGTTGCGGCTGTCTAGTTACTATAAACTGGTTGATAACTGATTAAAATTACCAGTTGCAGTTTACAAGTATGTAGTTGTCCCTTCTAAACGAGAAATATCTAAGGCTTGCCAAACAAGAATTCATTGAATTTTAACCGATTCATTCATTTAGCACTTTTTCGTTTCTTTTTGGTAAATCATCTTCGACTAAAATACCTAAAATAAATTAAAAAATATATTTATGCAGAAAGAAATCAGCGAGAACCATTCAACTGACGATTCCAAGACAAGCACCACTACTACAGTGTCCATAGACGCAGACAAGAGTGAAGATAACAGCGATGATGATGATGATGACGACGACTTCGGCAACGGCTCTCAGAACTCACCCGCGTCGAGTGGAGGTGGCAGCGATATCTTCAGTCTGCTCAACTTGGCCTCCTCACTGTTCCCTGCTTCAGCAGGTGGCTCTGGTGGCTCTAATGTAAGTTCCTTTTGATTTTCTAAGGTTTTTTTATGATACGGTGTGATTCCACTGACAGAGCATTCACTTTAAACCTGTAAAATTCTCAATTTCATAGACTTCTCTCAGTTAAAATCTCTATAACACTGTTACTTTTTTTCTGTGAGTTAAAATTTTCATCTCATCAAACAAGCAAGATGCCTTTTATATGACTTTGTATTCCGCTAACCGGAACAGCTACAATACTAACCTATATCACAATAAGTAATGGCCAATAACCTATATTAAACACAAACAAAAGAGGTTCATAATCGTTAATATTAAAATTAAGATATACGCATATCTACAACACAATAAACTAAACCTCCCGGGTCTTTACTTATCCACGCACAATTATTAGCATTCTTGCATTTACGCACTGGTTGACGGTACAGTTCACGCAAACACAGTCAAAGCTTATTAATTATGTTTTCTTGTGTTGACAAACAAGAGTAACTTATATTTTGTGATGCACTCTCACGGATTTTATTGCACTGAAGCACTTGGCACCAAAGGTAAGTTTGATTTTCATTATCCTTTTCAATTTCTAAACAAGAATGAAGAAGAACCTTAAAATCATATTCGGTAGGTACACTAAAAGCTTTCATTCAACTTACAGGTAAAAAAAAACAACGTTATTATGAAGAAATTAATACAAGACCTGATACGTATCAATCGCAGCCACATAAAAGTGATACAAAAACGTCAGGACATTGGAGACAATGAGATAGACATTGACTACACAGTCGATTTAAAACGTCCTCCTTTTCAAAAACTTGAACTTGATGATACAGATGACAGTAATAGTAATGATAGCGAATCTGAAGATTCAGACGAAGATAATGGAGGGGAAGAGAGCGTTGAGAAAGAGAGCAATGAAAACGTAAACTCGAAACAAGACTCCGCTTCCAACGGCGATAGTGGAGACGATGATGATGATGATAATGATTCGGATTACGATGATGTACCTGGCGGGGATGGCCAGGGAGGTGGCATTTTAGGCCTGTTGGCTGGATTAAGTGGTGTAAGTAGATAACAAGAGTAAGTGTATCATCAAATCCATCGAAAATGACACTAAACCAAACGATTTCCAACAGGACGGAGAATCGGATCTGGGAACTTTATTGGCAACTGTTGGTGGTATAGTCGCCAGCTTGAGCGTAAGTTACCGAGGCATTTGATAATCAATCAACATTGTGACGTTAATTATTCGAAATAAGATTCACTAACAAATGAGAATTTTCAGGGCGATGGCGTCGATATTAATGCCATTATAGCGACTGGATTAGGACTTTTTGTTGGTTTGCTGGTAAGTGTGGACAATACTTAGAAAATATTTCCTAAATTATAACGGTAACGATGAGTTTTTTATTAATCAAGGTATTTTTTTAGTCGGATGGTAATCAAAACCCTGGAGAGATCATTGGAAGCTATCTTCTGACATCTCTTGATACTATCACTGGAGGTGGCGCGGTAAGTTTCATAGGAATAGGTAAAAGTCTTGTCTTAAAAAAAACACAACTTGATGGGCCTGTAATTTCTTCACAAATTCTTATAAATATTCCAGCAAAATAACGGCGCCTTCTTTGGAAAGTTCATATCCACGTTAGTTAAAGGAACCAGCGCGGTAAGTTACAAAAATATAATATGAAGTTCTTTTCAAAACTTCTCACAATTGTGGAATTACTTTAAAACGTGAACTGTTGCAGGGTGGCGATCCAGACGCATCAGGATCAAATGAGGAAAATGGAAAAATGAAAATTGCCGATTCGGCAGGATTCTTTGCAAGTCTACTGATGGGACTACTCGGAGAAATGTCGAAAACAAGCTCTGGAGGCAGCGGGTGGCGGAGATAAAAACAAAATTCTCACATTGTCAGAGAAATTCTTTGAGAATATTATCATTAAAAGTCAAAATGTACCTGTATTGACGTAATATTTTAATTACCTAGCTAAAAGATGGCTTAATTTTTTGTAGCATTTATATAATCACTAAAATTGTCTCTGTGGTATTTCTGATTACCTATAAATATTGGAAATACCGAGTAACGGAGAGAGTACCTACCACGTACCTACCAACGAGCAACCGACTTTATCGGTACCGTCACTCATTCCATGTTACAAACACGTCGCCATCGTCGGTTACTTCATGTTAAAAATATGATATTGTTACCGTTAAAGATTGACTAGTTTAATAATAATCTTAGGACTATAGACTCTATATGGGTCTATGGATATTTTTAGTAAGATGCTCAATAATAAAATAAATACAAAACAAATATTTGAGACAATTTATTTAATTCTGAAAATTTTCTGTTATTATTTTCCGTGTAACACCGTGACTAAATTTCTTTAAAAGGTGAGATATGCTAATCTTCGATACTTAGTATGTGAGAGAGAATTTTCTACATGTTGATATTTAATGTGCAGGCGAAGTCAACATCAGCATCGGAGCCACCGTCGTCTCCGCTGTGGACCCTGAAGATGGACATGTTCCGCGCACTGCTACAGTTCGGTACCAGCATGGTCGGCCTCGCCTCGTCTTCCTTCTCGAATGCCTCAGTCTAACTCCTAGTCTTATTATAGTGCCTTTCTAGTACTGTTCCATTTTAGTCAATAAATAATTTTGTAATTATAACCTTCTTTCAGTCACTGGTGTTATTGTCAGCTCGTTTATCTGCAATGATAACTTGGTACATTAACGACAAAACCCAACCTAACCTATTCGTTCATTTAAGCATAGCGTTGCACCAAACTATTGTGTGGTATAACGTTTAAATGAATAAATTATAACCGCGATCACGATCGATTGTGATTGTTTGAACCTTGAGTAGATACCAAATGCTCAGTTTCTTTGATTTATGACATATTTTTTTGCTATCGATTTAACGAAGCGCTAATTATATTTTTTATGAATAAATAAACATAAACCACAGCTACTTTAATGATATCGGAAATCGATTTTTTCAAATTGCCTGACGAATAACCGATAAATGTCATGCCAGATATGATGCAACTCTTACATTGACGGTAGGCGGTGTGGAGAGGGCATAGAGAATGGCGTCGGCGACGTCTTTAGGGCGCAGCGCTGGCATACGATCCTGCTCCTCACCCGACACCACGTCCAGCCCCGTAGCTACCAACCCAGGGGACACACTCTAAAGACACACAACATTATAGGATAGTAAATAAACTCATGGATAAATAGGTTTTGGTGTAAAACACACGAGACGTCACGTAGCTAAATAATAAGCACAGCTGCACGAAAACAATGATTGTCCGGATCAATCCGTACTGGATATTGTGTTACCGCGGTTGTGAAGTTCAGATAGACTCTTCAGGCTCAACGTAAAGGACGGCTTATTCAGTGGCCAGTTAAACTGAAAGCCGTCGCTAACATATGAAAAGGGTAGGCGATATAAATAACCATTGAAGCTACACAAACTTACAGTTACTTTGATCTTGTTGTTATGATCAGCGAGCTCGTTGAGCAGGCTGGCACTGAAGCCGGTGATGCCGTACTTGGTGCTGGTATAGATGTTGAACTTCGACCACATCGGTACGTAGTGGCCCGCGATACTGAAAATATAACATTACCTCCAACAGGTTAAGCAGCGGCCCTAAGGTGCACCACATTGCGTCAGTTGAGTATGCTTTATTCCGATGTCATGGAGCGTACTTATTAATTAGGGACTAACAAAGAATTACACATAATATCTCACGTACTAAGTTACAAAACAACCGCATAGCACAACAAAAATATCCGGTATCTACTCGTACAGCATACACAGTAAAATAAAATGATGTATGAAAACGCATTGCGATTACCATCAACTGAGCACTAATCCAGACTTCGGGTAACGGACTACTGAGAAATTAATGGTGAAAAACTTTTTGATAAAAAACGGGAATCGAACCCAAGACTCCATACTCAGCAGTAGCGTGTAGTAGTGCTGACGACCGCGAGAACAACGAAGCAGAAACGCAAACATAATTATTACAATCACGCTATAAAAATTTATGCAAATTATACCATAACAAGGTCAAGAATTCTTTGATCATTGGTTGAATCATCAATTTTTTTATATGTTGGAATATACCTCGTAACTGTTTGCTGGAGCGTAAATAATATACAATATCAACTGTTTTTGTGTGGATTTCACACCATTTAAGACCTATAGCTATATGTAGCTAGATCGATTTTCCGCCCCCCCCCCTCCCGTAAACTTCTCCACCATTTTCGAGGGCTTGATAACAAATATTGCTCATTTCATTAATATACAATAATACAGTATAGAAAAGCACTGGAAACATTTACTAAACTCAGGACAATTTGAAGGTTAATTGCGTCTTGCTGTCCTATTTTTGACATAATTAATTTTACCATCATACTATAATATATATTTATTTATTTATATATTTATAATCATATCATATATATGAACCCAGCATCATGAATTGTATAATTATGTTTTTAAAAAAATGTAGGAATTATGTGGTAGTATGTAAGTAATTGTGTAATTTAGTTTCCAATGTGTGTAGTGTAGTGTTTTGACATAATATTTTATCAAACTTTTGATAATATTTGTGTAGGCTCTCGAGCAAAATATGGCGGACTATCCAAAATATGTTTTTGTAAAGAAATTTTTTCGTCCATGAATAATTTGATTTGATTTAACGTATGTTCACAGCATATTTAATAACTATACGTTAGGGAGCTACCGTTATCGAACTTCGAGAAATGTGATAATTAACGGCAAAATAAAAAAAAACCTGTAGCAGGATCATTAGGACAACCTGTTCAAAAATATACCTGTTGATGTTAACAACATGGCCATCAAAGTCATTGCTCCTCATTGAGGCGATAGCGTGTCTCGCGCAGAGAATGGGGCCTTTCAAGTTGATGTCAATGACCGACAGCACGTCCTTCTCGCTCAACATATCGTTGCCAACGTCTGAAATAAACAAATTACGTATTCGAAGAAAGGTCGAGGAACACGTCCTTGATATATTTGGTTGAAAAGCTTCTTACGAAGTGGTGCAGGTTCAATTACGTAACACACTACTAAGTATTTAGTAGTATTTATTGAATTCCAATAAGTCTGAGAAGAAAACTACTACTAGATACCTCTCAACCAGGGCGTAGGTGTATGACTATTAGATTTGAGAAAAGAACGACTAGGCGAAAGTAAGAATCGTAACAGGCGTTCTGAATTTTTACTCACCCCCATTTAGGAAAAACCCGCTAGTTTAAGTTATTAATTGTAACTGGGTTAGCGCCATATTATGAGAATGCTATGTTACGTTTACTAAATCTTCAATACACACAGTTTGCCAAAACCGGTTAAAACAAAAGACTAAATATGCTCAGCTTTACTTCACACATTGCTGGATAATAAGCTTGTTTGTTTTAGCCAACTTCAAACTCCTGTGCCAGCCTTCTGCAGGTTTTACCCACTATGACAGCAAAGCCCATCTAGTCTTGCGTATATCTCACATAATATGAATTCACCTGAGTATGTAAATATCGTACCTGTGATACCCCCATGTAGTAACACCCCCGCGTTGTTGATCATGATGTGGACACAACCGAAGCTGTCATCGATCCATTTGAACGTCGCTGCCAATTCTTCCGAGCTGGACACGTCGCACTTCCGAGCTGTGATCGTGCCATTGCCGGTTACTTTTGTTTTTAATTCCTGTACAAAAGTCATCAATGAGCAACGTGGAAAATCCTGCAGCATGATAAATATTAGAGGTTTTAAGTAGTCTTACCAAGGATATTTAAAGCAATTACAAAGTTATGTGTTGTTGACCGCACAGTTTAAGTACCTTCGAATTATATTCGTCATTTGCGAATTAACATGTAATAGACAGCAACCTCGGTATATATTGTCTCTTTTTTGTCTTAACAACGTTGTCGTTAAAAAGGAAAGTGAAGGTCTTATGCAAACCAACAATGAACGGAAAGTGAACCTCGTTCATGATTGTGTTCGTCGAACCGTTTCCTAGAGACAGTTAGTGGTAAATTATAGCTTAAATAATGAGCTCATAAAATATTACAAATATTACGGGCTATATAACTGGCAAGGTGTTCAAATTACGAAAATAATCCATGTTTTTTCCTGATTCGATTGATTAGACTTTCAAATTAATTTTCAATATCTAGGATTCACAAAAAACAGAACAATTACCTGGAAACACAATAATACATAATATTTGATTTAAATCCATAACAATATGAATGTCTTTACCTTGATTTGATTTTCCATCAATAAAGTCTTACCTCTATAGGTTGTGTCCTCCTGGCGAGGCCGATGACGTTGACGCCTGCATTCGCCAACTCCACACTGACGGCGGCTCCGATGCCCGAGCTGGCGCCGGTCACCACAGCTGTTTTGCCGACCCAGCGATCCATGCTACAACAAAAACCTTCAGATTTATGTTCTGTCATTACACTAGACTTATAAACTCAGCTCGGTGGTGGAAACCGTCACAAAATGTGTTGGAGATGCCAGTTGTAAATTAAGCCCAGCATAATGCATATGCCATTGTCACATTTAGAGTTATTCACCTACAACAATTATGTAGGAATATCCATGTTTGCAAAAATAAATGAGCATGGTTTACAGAGGTTTAAAGTGCCACGGCTGGTACAATTTTTGTTGGCAGCTTTACGCGTCTCGTAGTACTTTTAGATATGCTAAATGTAAAAATCTTTGTAAAGCGCGAAAGACATAAAGCTACAAAAACATGTAAACAGAAAAAATTGGCACCGCCACAGCTGGGATCGAACCCCTCTAATAACACGCCTATTACAAAAACAGAACTACAAAAATATCGACCATGTCATACAATAAGTATTACCTTTTTAGGAACAAATTAATAATAACATTCTGAAGCTTAAATATTACTATAAAGTGTACTTGCTTTTATATATAGTGTCTGTTCGATCGTTTACTTCAAATGCCAAGTTGACCGCTCACTACCACTTTGCTTCACAGAATGAAACGAGTATTGAAAGCGAAAGCCTATACGATACTATTATCGAGAGGCTCAAATAACTGTAAAATAAATAATATGGACTTAAATTCTCTAGCTCCAAAGTTTTTAACACAATTCAAAAAGTAGTACCTACATCGAATTCATTCACCTTGAATCTTAAATTTGTTACTGACTTTATCTTGTAAACTCTACCTAACTAACCTACCTCTACCTAACTTAAGATTTATCTGTTACTAGCTGTTCCACGCGGTTTCACCCACGCTGCTCAGCACCCGTTGGTCGTAGCGTGATGTTATACAGGGTGGCCAGTTGATAGGCGTCCAAAGAAAAAAATTAGATGCCTTATGCTAAGGGGTACCCGAATTACCACCACCATTCGAGCTGCCGTCCAGGCTCGTGATGGTACGCACGAGACACTAACAATGAGGAAGAGCTTAAACGGAAAATTGAAGAAGCGGGAAATGTTGTAAGAAGTAACAGAGAAGCCTTTAGACAACTAAAAGACAATTTCCTCCGTAGATGTAGATTGTGCATTTCTGTGGTAAGGCGGCACTTTGAAAACTTTTTGTAACGTGTTTTAATAACATTTGTAAACTATCTACCGTATTTTTTTATCATAAAAGTGGTAAAAATAAAGAAATCCCAAATTATAACAATAACTGTAAAAATACCTTTATTGCTATCAACGCTAATTACAAGAAATAATCCCCGATCAAGCTCTATATTTTTTTACCGATTTTGTCTGTTGAAGGTCCATGGAAGTTTTTAAGATCATTTAGAAACCTCTGGTACCCCTAACTTATTTTTTAAGCTCTGAACATTTTTGATTATCGAACTCTAATGGTAATTTTGAACTTTGGACTAATTTTGTGGTAAGTTCTACAATGCCTAGGCAAACGGATTTTTTTTGCATGGTAGCTATTGTTATCGCTAATAGATTCCACAAAAAAGAATATCTATAAATGATAGGAATAAAGACATGAAAAATTAAAACCAATGTTAGGTGAAAATTTTGAAAATAGTACTTAAAAAAATTCTAGCTCCTAAACTACAAATAACCGCGGAACATACATGGGGGTAATTCGGGTACCCCTTAGCATAAGGCATCTAATTTTTTTCTTTGGACGCCTATCAACTGGCCACCCTGTATAGTCTATAGCCTTCTTCAAGAAATGGACTATCCAACACTAAAATAATTTTCCAATTCCAACCAGTAGTCCCTGAGATTAGCGCGTTCAAACTAACAAACAAACTCTTCAGCTTTATAATATCAGTATAGATAAATTAAGTTCATGTAAGTTTATTTATTATAGATAAGTATTAACTTAAATAGTACCTATAAACAAGGTCAGATTAAATTTGCGTCATAAGCTAACATAAAGCCTAGAGAGGCGGGTTTTGTGATTTAATTGTCCCTAAAAATGAAATTATATAATAATTGAAATCTAAACATAGAAATATTATTATCAGTTCAGCAAATGCCTTTCAATTGAACCTTGAATAGGGAGGCCGCGTAGTGTTTTGTGAAAATACAAAACAAATTATCTAACCAAGTTGAATTACCTGACCTAATTACAGTAAAGTTGTGAATGTTGTGATGTCTTTTTATCCAAATAAACATTACGGGTACACCATAGGTATATTTACAATAAACGTGACACTTTCTGAACACAACTGCATGCTTAGTATTTCGGGTATTTCCAGGGCTTTTGATTATGCTGATCTAATATTGGAGGCAGGTGGTGGTTTAAGTGGCAGACATTTAGGATAGAGTTGGATAATCATTTTAATTTCAATAAAAAACAAAAACTTTAACTTCGCAAACAAACTATTATTTAATCTAGCTATCTGCTGGTTTGCAATTTTGTTCTTGAAATAGAACCTCTAGGTTCTTACAGCCTCTTCTCCATTACTGGTGTTATAGTCAATTCACTGATCTGAAATGAAAATAAATTTAATGTTTATTCAATAATTGATGAATTATCAATTTCGTAGATACATCCATTTTGTTTTGGTGGTGCACATGCAGTCCACCTAGCTATAACATTACTGCAGCATGTATCACAAGCGAATCACATAATTGATTAAAAGTTCAACACATTCAACGTGTGGCGACTTGTAGACCACGTAGTTATTGTAGTCATTGGTGACGATAAGCTGCACCAATGGGTACCAAGCTTCCTGGCCCACCGCCGCTGCAAAAACTGCTGCTCAACATCTTCCTTGTACTATCGGGAGCCCAAAGGTACTGCGGGTACCCATACCTTGTCTATATTCCACACATTCGCAACAAAGCGCTTTGCTACATCATTTATAACGCGTACAGCAAAGGACTGGTATTCCCCGAGTGCGTCTGTGTTACCGAGTTTATATAACCCGGATCTATTTAAGTCGTGAATGAATAGGCTTCTTTTGGGTAAGCTCTTCCCATCGACCTCATCTCTGTCCTCGCACAAGATTGAGGTCACGAGAAGGCCCATTGCATAATGCCTAAGCCAGCCATGAAAGTGTTCACCAGCAAGAAGTCTCAAAAGAACGCTTACATTGACGTGCGGCGGTGTTGACAACACATACAGTACAGCGTCTGCTAGGTCTCGCGGCTGCAGCGCCGGCATTTTGAGCTGCTCCACGTAGCTAGCCATCGGCGTGCTCACCAGGCCAGGCGATATGCTCTAAAGACCATTGAAATAGAAATGTAACTTACAAGGAAAAGACCGACCAGAAGGTTGCATCTAAAAGGTACATCCAACAGGATTTAAAGATTGCTGGAGAGTAAATGATATGATAACATAGTTTTGTTTTACGCTCGATTGCAGAAGTAGGTAAGCACTTAGTTTTGACGGCAACTGCGAATTTTCTTGGATAAACTAGAGATTTTTGGAAACCATACTTTTGATTTAAATTCTGTAAGTCGCCACTATTGCTTTACGCTTTAAGTTGCCGAAGCTGTTAACTGTCGTGGGCCCAGTATAGAGCATTGGAGACTCCATTCGTACCGTAGTTTTGATTTTGTTTTGAAAAGCAGCTAGTTCGGTGTTCAGAGACGCCGTGAACGCGGTGACGGCGTGCTTTGTCGTAGCGTACACGTTCATATTGTCCGCCCAAGGAATGTAGTGGCCGGCTATACTGAAATAAATAAAATATTTTTATTTAGTAAAAAAATTGCTCATTTTTAGAATGTCAAGAAAGGTCTAGGATTATTTTTAGACGATAAAGGACAGGATTATTTTTGCAAGTACATTCACGAGCTTCAATATGTATACACTTTTCTTAATAATATGAGAGATTTCTTTAGAAATAAGTTTTACCTTTGCATGTACCTATTTTCCGTACCTGTCTTATTTACTGTATTCAGTGTGCACATAAATCGCTTAATAAAATAATGGATTAATAAAGATGCTAAGTGTTTACATATATTAATGCTCGTGAGTGTACACCCGAACTGCAGTAAGTAGTTTTCTGATTCGTACCTGGGTAAAGACAAGACCTTCAAAAATCTGCCTTACTAAAATATTCCTTTATTATTATTCAATTATCATTAACATTACTGTCGATATTTATTTTAGTCGAACTGGTACCGGACTCTGGATATACACAGATAGTTATAGACTTATAGAGGTAAGTATATCTCCCTGTAGAGATGAAGTACCAATGTACCCACTCACCTGTTAATATTGATAATATGACCATCTATGTTATTCTGTTTCATTGAAGCGATGGCTTGGCGCGTGCATAGGATCATGCCCTTCACGTTCACGTCGATAGTTCTAATAATTTCGTCGTCAGTCAATGTGTTGCTACCCACGTCTGCAAGTAAAATAAGGTGCAGCAACTCTTCAATTATTGGCGATTAAGCAAACACGACTGTTTCAATATTACACTGAGCTCATTTAAATAAGGTTTGCCGTACCCAATGACTACCGACTCACGACAATGCGGCATCTTAGCGGGCTATATAAACTCCTTGCGATTGTGCGTATTGCGGAATTTATGTTACGAATGCGTTATATTACTTTTGTATTGTGTTCTGCGTAGTGCGGGTGATAAATATTAAGTAACTTAATAGGTACTGACAGTGGCGGATTTACCAGCAGGCTGAGTAGGCTGGAGCCTAGGGCGGCAGATTCCAAGGGGCGGCAAATTTAGTCCATTTGTTTTTATGTTACATAAATAATCGAGTGCCAAAGTTGCAAGTGCAAAAGCCGTCGTGCGCTCAGCCACTGCGACAACCGTGCCGTCAGTAGCAATTTTGGAATAAATGTAAATAAAATGATTGTGAACTAAACTAGCGTACCTATAGAATTAAAAGGTCAGTAGGGGCGGCACCTGACGCAGGTCCTCACTGAACACGGAAGTTTCGGGTGGTTCCTGCACATAATAGGGCGGGAGGAAACGCCCGGGTGTCACCATTGAAACGATCGCCCGGAGGACACGGTGGAGCACACAGTGGCGGTCTGCCCAGCCTGGGCGGAGCACCGCCGTGCCCTCGTGGAGGCGATTGGCGACGGCGACCTCTCGCATCCGGCCATGGTCCGGAGCGAGAGGCAACGGGAAGCGGTCACCTCCTTCGGCGAAGCAGTAATGCTAGCAAAGGAGGTGGCAGGGCGTTTGAGGGAGAGAATAGCTAGCCAACCCAGCCGCCGCGGAAGACGCCCCGGGCGCCGGGCGCCGCGAGGCGACTCGCGGCGACGCGACGGCTCACTGTGGACGGTGAGCAATGGGTAGCTCACCGTCCGTCCGTGGGGCTTGCCAGAGCCTCCGCCTGCCGGGGTTGCGGGTTGTTCGAAAGAGATACCGCGGGGGAAGTCATTTAATGATTTCCCACCCGAAAAAAAAGTAGGGGTGGCAAAAATTGAATAGCCTACTGGCGGCGAATTTGTAAAACAACTAGATGCGAAGTAAATTGCACATCACAGACTTACCAGTAATTTGTCCTTGGTACAGCACGCCGGCACAATTGACCAGGATGTGCACTCCATTGAACTCCTTGGTAACCCACTTGAAAGCTTCCCTCACATCCTGAGGGCTCATGATGTCGCATTGTTTAGGAATAATTTTCCCCTTTGTGTGTTCCAACTGCATCTCCTGGATCTCCTATGATGATGTAAAAACAGAGAACTCCTTATCTTTTATTCATTTTCTGTAAGAGATTGCGCATACGCAGTCACGACTATATCTAGTCACACGATTGATCACACTCACACAATATTAGTCGCAGAAGCTATGACCAAGAGCAAGTTTGACCGCAATTTAGCGTGTACTTCAACAATACAATCTGATTAAATCGACTATAGTTCAGTAGAATTCGTATTCAATTGTTATTCTACAAAATGATGCTAACTAAAGGATTTCTTCTTGTCCAACTTACATGAATTCGATCTAAGTGCACATCTATTGCGATGACAGTCATCCCGGCGTTTGCCAAAGCAACGCTGATAGCGCTACCGATACCGCCGGTAGCCCCCGTCACCACAGCGGTCGCTTTGGACCACCGCTCCATACTCTGCTCCTAAGACCTTTGTACCAAAACAAAATTTATTACCCTACACTTAGAATAGGTAACTAGCTTTTGCCCGTGGATTCGCTCGCGTTAAATTCGGGATAACACAGTTCCCCTTTCCTGATTTACAGGTACCTGCTACATGTACTAAGTTTTTGCCCTTGCGCCTATTTATTGTAATAGCAATGTTAAGTTTTGCCCTTTTCTTCAATCTTTTAATTCTCTCTATTACGTACCTATGCATGTTCTTTTTTCATGTCCTGGCACCACTCTCATGTAAAGGCAATGCCTAAATCACTGATTAATACATAGGTATTAATCAGTGATTTTTGATAGCAAAGTACCATTCAAACCTAACCTGTCCATGTCGGGGTGCCCCAAGTCCCGAGCTGTCACTGATTACTACCTATCAAAGTGGCTCGACCTCTGCATTCAAGGTTTAAAGTAACCTAACACGAAGGGGATGGCGGAGTCTGAAAGACCCCGCTATCCCCTTCGAACCTAACCTGTCCATGTCGGGGTGCACCAAGTCCCGAACTCTAACTAACTTTATATGAAATGAGACGGGTTTTTGTTACATGAGAGTGGTGCCAGGACACAGAGGGCACCTCCTTTCTTATGGTAAACAATACCAAATTTCTGGAATACACTTTTTATGTGACTATAACGAGTTTTGAGGTTAGGTTACAAAAATGGGTTTTTCCCAAGAACGGTGCATTACCTTGATATGGGAGTGGTACCGGGGGGTAGGGGGCACCGACCCCCCCCCCTCCCCTCACCCCACACCCCGCTCCCTCCGCCTGCCGCTGAATACTAAACCCAACCCCTTTTCTATGATTATTGTGAATGATTACTTAATATGGAAACTACGTTCCAAATTACCAGCCCTCTAAGTCAATTCACATAATTTTCAATTTAGTAGTTTTTTTGTTTTTTTATAAGGTTCCTGACTATTGTTCTTTATGATAGTTATTAATATTAAAGTTGTAACAGTTTGTCAAATAATTACTGTTTTTTGATTGAGCCATCCTTCTTTTCTTTAAAGTTATTCTCAAAAAACAAACTGGTAGGTACTTATTCCAAATATGCTGCAGTTCCTCTATATGTATACTATAAAAGATATAGACTTCCCAAGTTAATACAATTTATATGGTACCACCGCGCAAGCTTCCTTTACTTTACCTTATGACAGAGAAATCAAACCAAATGCAGAAAAACAAATATGCTGTCGAACACATAACCTCCTCATTTTTTGAAGTCGGTTGAAAACAAGATGCGGAACACGCCAAATCAGGTTTATAAAAAGTACATTACCTACCTACTTACCTTATTGGTACCTACTTGTTTTGGAACAGTCAAAATACGCACACACACCAATCTACACACAACTCGTCCGTAATAGTCCGAATAGTAGGAGGAAACGAACTCAACTGTGCTATTTGTTTCAGACAATGATTGAGATTACTTTTAATTGTTAGGTAAGATACTCGTGGCGTAATCAGATAAGAAAGAACATTTAGGTATTTTATAACATACGTGGGCAAGATACAAGCGTAACTTTTTGATCGCAAAAGACTATCTACCAATCTGCAGGTCTTTGACTAAAACCCACGTATTTTTATTCCATGCCGAAAAACTTGATGGCAATGAAAATGTGTTTAGAAAACCAGTTATTATACTTATGTAAACAGTCTGTTTAAAAACAGCGTAATTATATCCTCAATGGTATTTTATTAAGTAATGTGCTGCAGAGGGCTTTTGTGCTTTACATACACTATAGAAAAATTTCTACTAAATTATCAGGTAAGACGTACTCTATTATAAAATAAATATTATATTTTATTTTATTAAGACGACTCAGTTACCGACAACCCATTTAGCTGTGCCACGTCTACGCCGTTTATACAAAACGGTCTGCACATCGGTGTGAGTGTTGGGAGCAGTCGAGCTAAAACGCAAACTAGTTTAGTTCTAAATAAATAAAAAAACATCTGTATGGTTGCATATTTTATTTTAGATAATTATTTGTATGTTAATAGAAAAATCTCCGACATGCTGACACTTAACAAGGCTAAACATATTGAAATGGTCGACTATACAACACGCGGCATATATCCATCGACAATAATCGAACTTTTCTGACACACTCATAGGAACATTTGCACCTTACCCTAACGCAATTATATACCTATCCGACGTTTTCAATAACCCATTAATATCAGTGAATTCTTCCAGGTGGAAACAATAATTTAAAAAAAAATGAACGTCCAACGCACTCAGACCCATTACCAACTTTCAACACGGCTTCTCCTTTAGATTTCGTACCACTACGCTGAAGATTTACTTGACATTTTTGTGTAAGGTCTGCTCAAAACGGAGTCCTATGTACTTAGAAAAATGACAGATACATGGGTAATTGACAACGTGCGTCTGATGATCTACGATAAGCTTATCTCTACCATAGCTAGCGAGGAAATCTCATGACCTCGACCTCCGTGTTGTAAATAAACTTCTATTGACCGCAACTTAGTTCAGGGGCCTTTGATTGGGGTATGTTACAATATTTGCATCTTAAATAATTCTATTACTAATTTATTTATCTCGCTAAACGTTTACCTCTTGTTATAGCTGCACAAGGATCTTCTTTCTAATGCTGCTTCAAATTCGTACCAACCACTCCGCCCTATCAACGACATTCGAGCGTCATAAGATCTTAGTAGTACTTCATCGCTATCGCTGCCATACATTATCGGGAATATTTTCGGTTACCTACCCTTGGTAAAACAATTCAAAGACAATATATTCAATTTCAGTCGAACAAACTTATTAAATCCAAAAAACAGTGTCACAATAAAGCGTGCAATTAAAAAAATGATAAGTATATGAAAACCATATAATTATTCATGCTTAAACCGAAATTCCAAAAATAAGTATAATTTATAATACTGGAAAAATACTTGATTTGAATATTATACAATTTGTAAGCAAAAGTAAAATTTTATGGGCTATAAAAATATCACCAAAATTCAAATCCACTCATCACAGTCTTTTGAATAAAACAGATTTTAGTAAAAAATAAAAGCAAGGTTAATAAAGAAATACATAGAATATGTATTGCATATTTTATGATATTTTTTCTGAAATATTATGTAAATCTATTCCTCGGCATATCTTACACACTATGGCTTGGAGTCAAAAATAAAATATTGAAAGTTAATGCTTACGCTAATGTAACAATATTATAAAGTTGTTACAGTAAATTGCACTTATTTATTATCACTTAACATTATTTTAATCATAGATGTAGATTTTTTTATTAATTTCTAATAATTTGATATTTAAAAACAAGAATAATTAATCCAATGAGAATCTTCGTGCGAATAATAACGTTTTACTATCACTACTTCGCTGTACTTAATAATTATTTATAGACACAACGTGCCTAAATAATAGATGTACAAATTATTATATTTCAAAATTAGACAATAAAGGTTAAAAAATCTGATTTAACTGTGATACATATAAATGTCTTTACACATCGACATTAATCTGCAATAAAAACAAAGCATTTAGTAAACTTTAAGTACACAGCATAAACTTCACTTAACTAGTTGGCCCTAAGTTAGAGAAATACAACAATGTCCCGACATGTCATAGTAACTAACACTAATGCTCAGCTCAGACTGGTAGGGAGGCGAAATGTGGTATGGACAATCAAATATGGAATTTATTACTACTACGATAAGGTTCACATTACACGTGAAGTGTAGCTCGCCTCGCCGCCAGTGTGTGCCGACGCAACATCGCCTGCATGTTGCGCACTATCATCATTACCCACATTCACTGGAATAAACTCTGCACTTTCAACTTGGGCAAGTATTGTGGCTGCGATGATTTTGTGATCTTTACCTGAAACCGTAACATTATCCCCTTATTATGAATCGTACATTATGTCGTAGTACCTAGGTGAACGAGCAACGATCGGGTGTAAATAGAGGAAATCAATTTCCAAACCAAATCGAAATCGTTGGAGCTGTTTACGAGAACGTGAAAACGAATATTGCTCATTTAATAGTAAAGAAAGGGTAACGACTGCTGTAAGTCATTTAAATGCAATTATATACGTACTTCATGGTAATCCTCCTCTTTAATTTCCAGGGGATCTTTCATCATCTGGAATCAAACAATACATATTAATGTAAGTGTTTTGGACATGGGCATAGTCTGATAGTCCTTTATCATTATTAATGATTTTATGTTGTAGTGTCTACACGAGAATGTGCCGTAGAGTAGATGTGTTGTACCTTGGGCGGGCGGCCGCGGCGCGGCGGGTGCCTCGTGTGGCTGAGCACGCGCAGCTGGTGTTCGCGCAGCAGGTGCTCGGTGTGCGCGCGCGCAGACGGCAGCCGCGCGCCGCACGACGAGAACACGCACGTGTACTCGCGACCTGGGACACATACGAACATACACCATGACTACTGGCGCATTACCAAAGCTTTTATGTAAGAGCTCAAATTAGGGGAGTTTCGCTAGATAATTTAGTGTGATAGAAGTAGTCAATAGCGCATCACTTCAAAATCTTCTAAAACATAACATTTCTGAAATACAAACTATCAAATTTGTGTCATCAGGATTCGAACTTTGATAGTACAATTATCTTGAAAACGTCAGGGATTCAAAAAAAAAATGTCTAATACAAAACTGTATTCATAGCAGCTTTCGATTATAATTATGCGCGGCCGCTATTTTTAACCGCCTTAAAAAAAATTGTTCCAATTCGACCCTAAGTTTTTTTTTTTGTTACCGCATAAGTCTGGTCTGTGTGAACAGATTTTGATGGTTCTTTTTTTATACGAAAGTTAGTGGTTGTCGTTTAGTCCCACAAGACCCTGCCTTGTGAGTTATCTTTAATAATGCTTATTAGATTGACTTCGTGTACGTTGATGATATATGTATTTTAGAAGTTGTCGAAGACAAATGAACAACAAATGCAATGTACTATGATTTGGAAGGTCATCGCAGTATTGTACGGGTATTATACGGGTGGTACCCTGTAATTTCTGCACTGTGACCGCCCAGCTTAATATTAGAGGCAGCATACGGCGCTCTACATCTCCGTAACCCCTTGTTGCCTGGAACGTAGTACTTGATATAGCTATGAGTATGAAACTATCTGTGTCCTTGAACTTAAGACCAATGGTTTCGTCGTCAAATTTAATATACAGGGCTTCTGGTATCTTCCAATTGGTGTCTTCTCAAAAAAAGTCAATGAAACCAACCAAAGCCACCGACTTCCGGAAATAAAGTTATTTTCCACTTTTGATGATTTTTTTTGGTACTTTTTTTGTTAATAAAATAAAATTGCAAAAGTTAGGCAGGTCAAATAATTCATGGCCCTTTTGTTCGGCGGCATCTTGTATTTTTAATTTGTTTTTCTGTTCCGTGGACAGAAATATTAAGCAACAGAGAAGCAATAAAATGTGTAACCGTCAACCGTTACAGGCCGTCACGGCATAATGTCGTCATAGTATTGCCGTCGAGGTATATATATGGGGCGGATTTACTGTCAAGACGCGTCAATTGATGTTTCATATCGTGTAGTTTACACCTTCGTAAAGCTGGAACTAGACGCTAATTTTCGCAATTATTATAAGCAAGACAAAGTAAGGAGGTTTTTGTACAGGAGTGAAACAATAAATGAAGATGTTAAAGCAAACATACTGTTATCATCGTCCTCGCTCTGGTTGAGCAGCGCGGCGTGCACGGCGGCGTGGCGCTGCAGCTGGCGCTCGCCCGGGAAGCTCAGCCCGCACACCGAGCACGACGCGCGCGCCGCCGGGCTGCGCAACGGACTCTTCAGCTCCGCGTGCACTTCTCGTCTGCAAGCCATGCTATACGTTATGTTGGTATCGTCAGAGCGACCGGGCAAGTCTCGACACAGGCAATGCCTCAGGATAAATAGCCGCCCAAGCTTGTCCAGGAAGAGGTGGCGAGACGACCTGACCACCTACCGCAAAGGCTGCTTTGATATTACTTAAGAAAAAGACATTAAAGCAAAAAATCTTTGCTACATAATTGAAGCCGGATGAAGTTTATCTGGACAATGACGACAAGGACCTCTTAAGATTACCTTATCTAATCTTACCACCAAGCTGTTGCTGTTTTTGGGAGGGTATACAGTGTATACCAAGGGACAACGCATTGCGAATCTATCTTTGGCTAGATAGACAGTACACTAATCTTTACTTAAATATCTGTGACTAGCGGCCCGTCCCGGCTTCGCACGGGGGGGGGGGGGGACTTAAGATTTTTTACATAGTTTTACGTTTTATCTATATTTATTCTCAGTTTTTTTTTTATTTAGGAAGTATTTACCTTTTGAAAACATTTTTCCGGACTTCATTTACTTATTTCATTTATTTAATTAATTATTTTCTTCTTAAATAGGAACCTACCTATTTTGTTGTTGTTTGTTTTGGTTGAGGTAAAAGTTTGTTTTTAAATTGTTATTTTACATTTATTGAAAAATATTTACATCTTTTCATTTTTTTCTTGTTTTTCTTTATTGTTTTAAGGTTTTTTTTTTTTTTTGTTGTTTTAAGGTTTTTTTTGTTAAAGATTTTTGTTTTTTTTAAGGTTTTTTTTGTTGTTTTAAGGTTTTTTTTTGTTAAAGATTTTTGTTTTTTTTTTTTTGTTAAAGTTCTTTGTTTTATGTGTTTGATCAAATTATCGTAATATTTACATTTTACTTTAAGGCTTCACTGTAAACTATGTTTGCAGTGGTATTTGTAGGTGCTAACAAAACATATTGATTTTTAGGAGATCCTACTCGAGAGATACTTTTATAAGGATTGAACCATTCATTAAAACGATCGTTATGGGTAAACTATAAAAGGTAGACATATGCTCTCGCAGACTTTTTTAAAAAGAATGTTAAGATGAACAATTCATCCATAGAGCATTTTTGTATAACTTTAACTATATGCCCAGCGCACGCCACGGAAGGCCTCAGAAACGACACTTTTCCTCCGTTTTTAAAACATTTTTGGTTACTGCTCCACAACTATAGGACCTAGCGTGATATTATATAGCCTATGTTACTTCTGAATAATGCAGCTTTCTAATGGTGAAAAAATTATTGGAATCGGTCCAGTAGTTTTTGAGTTTATTAATTACAAACATACAAAAATACAAAAATACAAATCTTTCCTCTTTATAATATTAGTATAGATTAGTTTACCTGTGCATATACATGTGATTGCGCTGCTGAAACTGCTCGCCACAGACGGTACAGTCGTACGTGGCCTCCACGGGACGCCCGTTCAGGTGACGCTTACGATGTTGATTTAGATTCGTTACCTACACAAATAATTACAGATTTTAATTATTGTTTCTTCCATTACTGACCGAACTTCCACCCTCAATTACTATACCCCGTGGCGAAGCAATGGAGTGTCACCCCGGCCTGCTGAACAGCCACGTTTTGAATAGCGGTAATAGCTGTTGCAAAATATTGCGATGCAAATGACGTCAGCTTATGACAAGCAAGAACGAAATTTCGAACGATTCTGCTTACAATAGTGGTCTATCATTTTTGAATTTATAAAAAATCCTTTTAAACCGAGATGCACATGTTCTTCCCGTCATATTTGTTCTAGATCATACAAGGGAACCTTCTAGCTACGGAGGTATTGAAGGTGAAAGTTTTTTTTTTTCAAATTAAGTTTCAAAACTCATGACTTAAAAAAAACACCTCTAATGACCCTTGTGCGATTCAATTCATACCTACGCTGGTAAACATTATTTCGTGACATCGAGGGCTACCGTAAACCGTGATTGTTCATACATCCATGTTTTTTAGGGTTCCATACCTTAAAGGAAAATCGGAACCCTTATAGGATCACTTTGTTGACCCCCCGTCTGTCTGTCTGTCTGTCAAGATCGACTTTTCGTTTCATTTACAGAAAGTTCAGTTTACGGCTTCGTGAAGAATCCGTTTACACCTTGTTAATAATATGGTATTTACCTGCGCGTACGCCTTATTGCATCCTGGCTCCGGGCACACGAAAGGACGCTCCCCAGTGTGCAATCTTACATGATTGTTCAGATTTGTAACCTGTTACAAAATACAAATATTTTGTAATATAAAAAAAAACGTCTTTATCATGAATATTTATTTTTATTTGCATATGTACCTGAGTAAATGCTTTCCCACATTCGGAGCATTTGAATGGTCTCTCATTAGTGTGGATGCGAAGGTGCGCCCTCAAGTTGTTGGACTGGGAGAACGCTAGAAACGAAAATACGAAGTCTCAGTTATGTGAACTATTCTAGTAAAAATTATACAGTACTTTTTAGCAATATAATTAGGTATAACTTGATAGAACACTTGGTAAAATCAACTGTTGTGGTGAAGTAAAAAATCGTAATATATGGATTTGACAACGGAATTAAGAAAAAGCGGAAAAACGCTCACCTTTATTGCAGTAAGTGCAGACGAAGCGTCTCTCGGCACGATGGTTGCGCAAGTGGTTCTGTAACTGCATGTTCTTCTGAAAAGACTTGTGGCAGAGGCCACAATACAATGATGATTCATTTCCCTCCTGCAAGGTGCAAACACTTAGCTATAACCCCAGGGTTATCCTAAGTTACGAAGTGCCCGCGCTAACTTAGCTGAACCAGGGTACAGATTGGTGATTCAGCTAATTAGGGCAGACACACAAATTCTTATATTTTGGCCTCAGTAAAACGGGTGCCGCGTTTATTGCCGATTTGAACAAGTGTTAGGCTCTTCATTACAGTGTAGTTAGTAAGAGATGCCAAAGGGTGCAATCTGCAGGGTTTAAAGTTTACAAAATTTCTAATAGCAATATCTGAGCTTAACTGGGTGTGATGTGAGCAAGTGATCAAATACAGATTATATTTAAAATTGATTCTTACAAGGACGAGGAAGGGTTTCCTAAATCTTCAAGTCACTCAGTCGCTCTATTTATCTATATCTATACTAATATTATAAAGAGGAAAGATTTGTTTGTTTGTTTGTAATGAATAGGCTCCGAAACTACTGGACGGATTTCAAAAATTCTTTCACCTTTGGAAAGCTACATTATCCCCGAGTAACATAGGCTATATAACATCACGCTACGACCAACAGGTGCTGAGCAGCGCGGGTGAAACCGTGGGGAACAGCTAGTCTTTTATAAGGCCATAATATAGCCCATAAATAACATAATACATTCTAGAGTCTCCTTTCAAAAGGTACCAATGTTTCTGTCTTCTAGACAACATGGGTGAAGGATATAAATTCTGCTTAGATTTTTAATTGGGTTTGATTATATAATATATGGTTTTAGAAAGTTGAGTGACTGTTTTTTATTTGCTACTGTATCACAATTCCTAATTTGTTGTACTGTAAGCATTTAAATAGTAGATAAACTCATGTTTCAAAAGTATTTGGTAATAACCACCTCTTCACTGTTGCTAGTCTGTGGAACTGTCTGGTCAGAGCCATTCTCTCCAATTGTTATTTCAGGCACTAGCGGCTGGCACTTGAAGCAGGCATAAATGCCATCCTTGCCTGTCTCAAACAATTGCTGAAACATACACAATGTCAAAGATATAATATAATTAATCTTATCTTGCTTTTTTTAAAGCATTTAGTTACTATGCAGTAGTTCAATACAGAACATATTCACTGCTCAACATAGATGTAGCAATGGACCAGTCAAATGTTTGCTATCCTTTCTAAATAAAATACAAGCAAACAAGTTTTTATGGATGTAAATATCTTTATAATGCAGTGCTATTATTATTTGAACAGAGATGCCTGTGGTACCTATAGCATATGCCAAGGTTCACTATTCAAGTACATAAAAAAAGGATCACTGTTGTTTTTTACACTGCGCTGAGCCAGACGTAAAAAAACAGACGAACCGACAAAAAATAAAAAAAAAATACGCGGGCAGGTTTCGAATGTCAAGTTTTTTCTCATTTCTGCATAGACTTCTATAAAATTCCAACATAATTAGTTACAAAATGCTTGCTTTCGTAAAACTATAGAAGCCCGAAATGACCAGGGACGTTATTTTTATAACATTCTCCAAAGAAAACAAAAAAATATTGACGATATATTTCGAGAAGACGCATAAAATAAGTAAACAGATACTTACAACAGCGGATTTAAAACAAATCCCACATTTGTCCATATTGGACGATCACAATACCATCAATCTAATTAAAATATCTTAGAAAATAGCTGGTATTTATTTTAAAAAAAGCAGCCCTCAGTGGCTCTCACTCCGAAAAATTACAGGGCGGGGCGGGAGCGGAGAGTGCAGGGGGGAGTGAAGAAGACATAAAAGCATAGACAAGATTCTAAAAATGTTGCCATTTTATTATAAACAGCACTTCGCGAGGAAAGTGTAAAAGGCTTTTTACAATAGATAACAAAAACTTGTTTTTTAATTTGACGTTTTATTAATTTTGTTCATTCATTGTTCATTCAGCTCACACAGAATGTGCTGAAAATTCAGCTACTTGTCGAATTGAAATACGAAATTGTCGTGTTTTATTCTTGTTAAACTGCGTATTTTTATTTACTATACTTTTTGTTATGTTTTAATTATATCAAGATAACTATAAATTTGTTATACGTCTATAATTTTATATGCTCATGTAAAGGGCTTTGTATATTTGTTTATTATTTTTGTGAAAAATGGCTGAAAAAATTGTCATAACCAGTGGCAACCAGCCCATTGTAAAGATAGGTCACTACACACTGGGAGCAACACTAGGTGTGGGCACCTTCGGTAAGGTAAAGATCGGGGAGCACCAGCTGACCAAGCACAAGGTCGCAGTAAAGATTCTGAACAGGCAGAAGATCAAGAGCCTCGATGTCGTGGGGAAGATTAGACGTGAAATACAGAATCTGAAGTTGTTCAGACATCCACACATTATTAAACTTTACCAGGTAATACTTATTAGTATGCTAATGTTCTTTGACCTTGAATAAGTCAGACTTGAACCATACATTTTGCACTTGTTCATTGTAGTGTAAACAATTGGCAGGGAAATAAACCAATAAACACTCACTATACTGTATAATTACTGCTAGCCAATCTAATTTAACATTTCTAGGTGATATCCACTCCTACAGACATATTCATGATTATGGAATATGTGTCAGGTGGCGAACTATTTGACTATATCGTAAAGAGAGGAAAGCTGCAAGAGCATGAGGCTCGGAGGTTCTTTCAGCAGATCATATCTGGTGTGGACTATTGCCACCGGCACATGATTGTGCACCGAGACCTGAAACCTGAGAACTTACTACTAGACCACAACATGCATGTGAAGATAGCTGACTTTGGTCTTTCCAACATGATGATGGATGGAGAATTTTTGAGAACATCTTGTGGATCACCTAATTATGCCGCACCTGAGGTAAAGAACACATTCCTGTAAAATAAATGGGAACAACAATGGTTGTACATGCTGTAACTTATAAAAAACTGTTCATATATTATAACCTGGGCTCTAAGCTATAAGATTTAAACTTGGGAGTATACTTTGTCAAGCAGTGGTGTGTGTATAAAGCTGTATGCAACAGAGTATATACAACTACTCAATACCACTCTAGCCATTACTGGGGAAAATAGTTGTATTCTGTCTTTTAAACATAATGTATTTTTTGTACAGGTTATATCTGGCAAACTGTATGCTGGCCCTGAAGTGGATGTCTGGTCCTGTGGAGTTATATTATATGCCCTACTCTGTGGAACACTGCCTTTTGACGATGAACATGTCCCGACACTGTTCAGAAAGATCAAATCTGGTATATTCCCCATTCCTGAGTATTTGAACAAGAGTGTGGTCAGCCTGCTATGCATGACCCTACAAGTGGACCCTATGAAGAGGGCATCTATAGAAGATGTAAAGAAACATGAGTGGTTCCAAAAAGACCTGCCAGGATATCTCTTCCCATCTCCTGTTGAGCAGGTAATTACAGTATGTAAACCTCATCCTTTTTTTACTAGTTCATAAGTAGTATTAGTTTTGTTTGTTGATCTCTTTTCGCCATGGTTTGAATATGTTTGATTTTTGTTGGCACTCTTTTCGGAATACCCTTTTTTTTTTTTTTTTTTCGGGTGGGAAATCATCCAATGACTTCCCCCGCTCTGGGTGGAGCGGGGGGGCATGTCAGACTTGTACTGACTAAAACCCACCCATGTTCCTTCTGTTGCCCTTTACGTTCCGAGGCCGCGGTATCTCTTTCGAACAACCCGCAACCCCGGCAGGCAGAGGCTCTGGCAAGCCCCTCTGCTTTGCTGACTCTCTTTGAGGCGCGCGTGAAACACGAACGCGCCGTCGACACGGCCTGTCGTCAATCGACGGACGGACGGTGAACTACCCATTGCTCACCGCCCACAGGCCCGCATCTACGGTGGCCGGAAGTCGTCTCGCGGCGCCCGGCGCCATGGGCGTCTCCCGCGGCGGCTGGGTTGGGCAGATGTTCTCTCCCTCAAACGCCCGGCCACCTCCTTCGCTAGCATTACTGCTTCGCAGAAGGTGGTGACCGCTTCCCATTCCCTCTCGCTCCGGACCATGGCCTGAACCAGGGCCGGACGCGAGAGATCGCCGCCGCCGATCGCCTCTACGAGGGCACGGCGGTGCTCCGCCCAAGCCGGGCAGATCGCCACTGTTTCGGAATACCCTTACAAAAACAATATCCAGTTATCCATCCAATATCCAGGGCTCTTGTCATAAGTATGCCAAGCTCTAAGGATATCAAAGAAGACATAAAGATATAAGTAATTCAGTTTTGAGACAACTTTAACACTTCATGTGCCATATTCCAAAGCTTGGTCTAAATGTACTGGATATCTTCACAGTTATTTATTAACATGCATGTGTGTGAGTGAATCACCGGTCATTACACTCAGACAATCTCTATTATATTAAATTCTTCTTTTGTACAGTTCTATTTTAGTACTATATGCATATGTATTGGTGGCAATAAGATCACATGCCTGGATGGCGAAATGTGGATGTAGTAAGAAATGTACGAAAAAATTGATTTAGCAAAGATTAAAAAGGAGCTCATTTTAACCCCTACAAAATACTTAACTATAAGAGTGATTCTTGTTACACCTTATAATATACCACTACCACTTAAAAACAAATTAAACACTCCAACAACGGAGTACTCTCATTGTATGCCTTTCATATCAGATTTTTTGCACACACCAGCTGCAGTATTTGCAACCTTACGCGGTTACTTCGTTAAACGAGCAGTCGCGCATGGTTGCTTAACCTTATGCCAGTCTATAACAACTGACAGATATTACTGTATATACTTACGCTTTCTAGGACAGCAGTGTGATAGACACAGAAGCAATATCAGAAGTATGCGACAAGTTCGGTGTGAAGGAGCATGAAGTACACAATGCTTTACTTAGCGGTGATCCCCATGACCAGCTGGCCATAGCTTACCATCTTATTATAGACAATAAGAGGATCGCAGACGAAGCCGCCAAGGCTGAAATTAAGGACTTCTATGTAGCCAGTAAGTTGAATAAGATCAGTTCTCCTCTTTCCACCTCTTCTTAGCTTGTTGGAGACAATGAGCCGGTTCAGACTTCTCCAACACTAGCGTTAAGCTAGAAGCAATCAATTTCTGTTTCGCGCAAGTCAAAGCAAACAGGGTACGATATCAGGTTTCCACTGGTAATATCTTGCTAAGTAGTAATAATTTCTCATTTGCAATCAAACCTATTAACTAAATTGAATTGAATTAGTTCTAAAACAAGGCTTGTATATCTCTCTTTTTTCCTATCCCAACACCATCATCCCCAACTCGTGCGACTTCTGTTTGACCCAAGTGTTGTGTGTATCCCCTCAGCAGGCAACTCCCCGCCCGCGGCGCCGGAGTCTGCGCGCCCGCACCCCGAGCGTATCGCACCGCACCCGCACCCGCAGCAGGACAAAGCTAGAGGGACACCAGTTAAGAGGTGAGGCTAAAATAGTACATTACGATATTAGTGCGTTAAGATGGTTATAACATGCGAGTCGGAATTTCAGCCCGAGCCGCAGGCGAGGGCGTAATTGAGACGAGCATGTTATAACCAATACGCACGTATATCGTACGACGTTTTTTAACACTTTTGCGAGGAAACAGAAAAAAATAAAAAAATAAACTCAATCTGTGAATGCACACTGTTGCTTTCTCCGCCATTTTAACAGCGAGCTAGCGCTGCCGACTTTCGAATTAGTTCGAAATTTGAATAGTAACAGCGCTAAGCGACAAAACCCTTTAAATAAATAAATAAAAAAAAAAGAATAGTAACAGCGCGCTGCTCACTAGCAGCCTGGAGTCGTGCGGCGGCGATCAGTTCCAAATTTGAAATGGCAAATAATGCTGTTATGGAATTTGTATGGACTATAACTTAACTATTTGCTTTGATAACACACGCGTTTTTTATGACCCTCTTTACATATTTAAAACCGGTGGAATTACATCAGCTTTACGAGCAAGGGTGTTAAAAAATAAATAACACGCATGTTCTATGAAAAGGAACTACAGACAAAAGTATTCTTCAAAAAAAAAAAAAACACCTTGCCCCACACTAAACAGCCAGTATTTAAAAAATCGGCTATCCACTTATCAGGTGAGTTATTCTCCTTTTGTTTACTATTCAGTTTGGTTTCACAGGGCGAAGTGGCACCTGGGCATCAGGTCTCAAAGTAAGCCTAACGACATCATGCTGGAAGTATTCCGCGCGATGAAAGCTCTCGACTACGAATGGAAAGTCATCAATCCGTATCACGTAAGGTGAGAAATTGTTTTTTCACTAAATAAATAATGATCTTATTAGGCAGCCCTAGAAGGTAACTTGGTTACTTATTGCGTGACTGCAACTGCATCTTGTCGTTGTCGACCTTTTTATTTTCTCTTAATATATTTTGTGTTTTATCGACTACGCCGGAGCAAAGGATGGGTAAAGATATTTTCTTCTAACATTTTCTGTTACCTACTTATGGCGGTGACCATACTTATCTACCCGAATCAGCTTGAGCCGGTCAGAAATAGCCACATTTCTGCTCCGTCTAACTATTCACTTTTAATGCAGGGACACTGACCGGCTCAAAGCAATTTTAATCGAGAGGCGATAAATGATTGCTTAATTTATCTACAGGGTACGCACACTAAACAAGATGACAGAAAAATACGTGAAGATGTCTCTTCAGTTATACCAAGTGGATTACAAGTCGTACTTACTGGACTTCAAGTCCCTATCTGGAGAGAAGGAAGACTCTGACGAGGAGGCCGCGTCTCCGCTCGTGCCGGCGCCGCCGCCGCCCGCGTCTCCCACCGGCCCGCAGGGTCACCACACTATGGAGTTCTTCGAGATGTGTGCCGCGCTCATCATACAACTCGCTCGGTAGTCACTGGCAAGCTGGCGACAAGTATTGTTGGACCAGGGCATCGCCTGTACAGTGACTAGATAATATGGATTGGTTAAGTGAAGCGTGGCCACATCTAGGTTCGTTGGTTGATATAAGTCTCCTGCTAGTCGTTTGAGTTTTTGTTCACTTCCTACCCACGTTCTTATCCAATCTGACGTGAAGGCTTTGGGTTCTTAGAGGAACGAAAGAAAGTGTTTTTCCTGCATAGAAACCCAAAAAAGTCAGATACTCGTATGTGTTAGTTAGGCTTGTTTTAGCTGTTAAATCTCGATGTTGCCATGCTTCAGCTTTCGCTCGTAATAGAAACATATAAGTAGAAATGTACATAACGTTGTTATCCCACGGTATAAGCAATATTTTGATACACTTACATATTTTTAATTTAGCAAATTAATACTTAATCACTAGTCGTAAATGCCTCGAGCAACGTTTATTGAAGCAAACTAATTTATTGGAAGTAATGGGAAACTAAATGAGTGTTTAACTAGTTCCGAATGTTAATATTGGGGTTGATTGTTAAATTATATTAGCTGTAAAATAAGTATTATGAGGATCTGGAACCTTCCATTAAATTGTAACTCCAAAGTTGGAAGCATTGTGATACATTATAGCGCGACGCTTAAAGTTCCAGCCACACCACGCGTGCGCGGTCGTCACTCGGGGTACGTTCACATCGCGCGGGAGCTAGCTACATCGCACTCTGCTGGTATAATCGTCTTACAGCTTAAATTGAGCGTGCAGCGCTACATGCCGCTTCTGACCGCGATCGCATCTCGCATGTTAACATATTTAAATCGGCACACGCGCCGCGCCGCGCAGTTTACTCGGAACTTCATTCAAGTGATTCTTCCAAAGGTTACAAATGTTACTTTAAGCAAAACTAGTGCCTTTTGTATTTATTACAAGCATAAAATAGCGGTTAACTTTCTCCATAGCTTAAATCTGATCGTTCACATGAAATAAGGGTAAAAAAAAATAGGAGTTGATGTTGTTTACGAGATGTATGGGTTTATTAGAATAGCTAGGACTTACTAATCCTGATATGTAAAGATTAATTGAATGCAGACTTTGCAACTGAGTATTATTATATAAAATGTTAATTATTTATGATGTACAGCTTTGAATATATTGTATAGTATTGTGCAATTTTAATTTTACTTTAATTTTTTTTTTTGAAGTTACTTATTAAAGTCTCTTAGAGAGTAATAGAAGTTTTATTACATTTAGAAAATTATAGACATGGTCTCGCCAACCGCTAATCAGCAAGTGTCGCAGTGGGACGTCCTCAAGCTGGTGGAGCGACGAGCTCCGCAGGGTGGCTGGGAGCAGCTGGGTGAGACTAATGGGTTAAGGGATTATTCTTTATCACGTAAGAGTCGAGCAGGGAGTTTGACTAAAATAACGATGGTCAAATATGACAATCATGTGTGTTTTTTGACGGCCCCCGTCTCATCCAGTTGTGTTGTTAATTAACCATAGACAGGACACGATATTGAGTGCCCCAACGTTTGTGGAACAGCGCCACTATTGAATCGATTATTTGAGAAACCGCAAAAGTCAACAGACCCGAACTTTACAAGAGACCAAAATATGCTCTCTGTGGATGTGTTTTGTTCGAACGGTTTAAATGATACCTATATAAATTAATATTTTTTTTCTTACAATAATGTAATATTGTTATTACCATAAAATCAACAGTGCCTTCAAGTCTGTCCCGCGAAATTCAATTAATTCGACGTATTTTGCGGGCTGTTGCATTAAAATTTAAATTATGACCGTTTATAATAAGAGTTTACTGAATTATAATCATTTAATTAAATCATCATTATAAGTTCGTTCGTATACATATTACTAGCTGTTCCCCACGGTTTCACCCGCGCTGCTCAGCACCTGTTGGTCGTAGCGTGATGTTATATAGCCTATAGCCTTCCTCAAGAAATGGACTATCCAACACTAAAAGAATTTTCCAATTCCAACCAATAGTCCCTGAGATTAGCGCGTTCAAACAAACAAACAAACTCTTCAGCTTTATAATATTAGTATAGTTATCTATACTAATATTATAAAGCTGAAGAGTTTGTTTAGTAAAAGCCGCGACTTCATCCGCGTGGTGTATTTACTTTGGGCTAACGCTAACTTCAACCCGCGTGATGATCGAAATAAATTTTCTCTCCCCTTTTCTTCCCTCTTCCTCCCCCCTATCTCACTTTTTTTTTAAATTAGCCTGTCTGTCTCTAAGGACCCCACTATATCTGTACCAAATTTCATCAAAATCGGTTTGGCCATTAAGGCGTGAAGACGTAACAAACAAACTAACTCACTTTCGGTTTTATAATATTAGTAAGGATTTTCAGTTTGTTATTTTTTCTGTGACTTGTGGGTGCTTTTACAAACATTTAACCTCACATACACAAAAAGCCAGACCCGAAACGACTATCCACAGGACATGCAAATATTTGTTCCGTGCGGGAATAGAACCCGCGACACGCAGCGCGGCAGTCGATCACTCAGCTACTGCGCGAACCGTGTCGTCAGCCTTTACGACCAAAAAAAACCTGGGGTCCGGAATTAATTGAAAGACCAGTAATTGATTTCATGGTTGGTCTAGTGGTCGCCAGCGCGACTGCTGAATGAGGTCCTGGGCTCGATTCCCGGGTCGGGCAGTGTTTTGGGTTATCCAGATTTTTGGTATATAGAATAGATTATAAAAAATAAAATGTGGGTCTACTAGTAGACAGACCTCTGCCTAACTAAATAAAAATTAAACTAATTTTTATATAATTTTTTTTTGTTATAACGTTGAACGTTGCCCCACACTAGGAATTTTTCCTGTATCGTGGGTGCGTTTACAAACATTTAAACTCACATATACAAAAAGCCAGACCGAAACGACTATATACTTGACATACAAAGATTTGTTCCGTGAGGGAATCGAACCCGCGACACGCAGCGCAGCTGTCTATCGCTTAGCCACTGCCGTCTAATTGTGTGAACAGGTAAACTCCCAAGCGAGCGAGAATTTGTCTATAAAATCAGTTTTATTTTTTACTTCAAAAAAAATTACAGGGAGAATTTATCAAATGGGGATAGCCACATCAAAAAGGTTCAAACGAACCGTGAGCTCGATTTTGATAAAAAAAAAATAAACATAGCCTAGAATTTAGAAAAAAAGACATGACGTGTGTATTTTCATTTCGTCATTATCATATTTTGAAAGTATTGCTATGCACATACTAAGGATCAAGTTCTGGGAAGTAATGACATCCTCACTAATATTATAAAAGCGAAAGTGAGTTTGTTTGTTTGTTACCTCTTCACGCTTTAATGGCTAAACCGATTTTTAAGAATTTTGGTGCTGAGATAGTTGGAAACCAGGAGACGGACATAGGCTATTTAAAAAAAAACGGGAAGTGAGGGAGCAACAGGGAAGAAAAGGGAAAACTTAGCGTTGCTATTACAAATCAATAAAGCGCAAGGGGAACTGTGTTACCCCGAATTTAACGCGAGCGAAGCCGCGGGCAAAAGCTAGTAATATACTAAAGGTAAGAGTAATATGTGATTGAGGTAAAGTTATATCCTTGGCGAGGAGGGCACGAACGTGCGTTTCTGCTGTGGCGTTCATATTTGTGTCGTTAGCATCCAGGGTCCAGCGCTTGCTTGACACATACCTACATGCGTTTAAAACGTTAAAAGACGACCACAAAAGTGGCGTATAGCAGTGACTGTAGGCTGATGATAACAATCAGAACAATATTACAAACCCTCAGAAAACTAACTACATTAATTATTTATAAACGTTGATGATTCTTCAGTTTATTAGGGAATAAAGCAAAAATAAAAGTTTTCAAACAGAATACTGTAATTTATTACAGATCTATGAATTATTTTAAAAAAATAACTAAGGAATTTATTCTTTACAAAACAAGAACATTGGTGAATAGTTAAGAATTTCAATCTACGCTCAACAACAACATAATAAATAAAGCTAACAGGTATATCATCCTCTATAAAATAGCAATGGCTGAACTGACTGTTGAATGAATATCACAATAAAAGTTATTCATCATATCCTGGCGAACACCAAGTGAGTTCCGACGCGGATTGTCAATTATCAAGGGATCTCTTAATACAGACGGTTGCTTCGATTGTGGTTCAGTTCTTACGTCAACACTGGATAGAAAATCAATTACAATACTTGGGCAATAGTTTCAGAGAAAGTTCGGCTTTTTAAAGTGCGTAAATGAAACCTTAACGAAGCTGAGCAGCACATTCTTCTCGTTGAGTGTTTTTTTCTGGTTCATACCTTCTAGTTGCAGTTTTTTTTAAATGTTGTAACTTCAAGTACTTTCATGATCCGTGTACTATTCGATTCATCAGCACAATGTTCTGGGTGTGGCTGATTTTTACACCATAAAACATTGTGATTTGTGTGTATATTTGTTTTGTGTGCAATAAAGAATAAAAGGTAGTAGTTTTAGTGTAGTGTTTCTTGGTTTGATATACCGACTGCTTGATTGACGGTTTCGTAAAGGAAGGGTATACACGGAATACCCTATAGAGCGTAGTTCCTACGACACAGTTCTTTAAGTCTAAAACTCAACGAGGCAAATTTACACCCGGCTTTCTGCTTACATTACGCAAATATAGGGTCGAATTTAATTAGCTAGAGATACTCAACAGAAACGTCCGTCTAAACGCAAAAAACAAAACAGATTAGATTTAAAAGTTTTCAACTGCGCTACTTATAACCGCATTATCGAGTTTAGATATTTATACTCATCATGTCTGCAGTTTCGCTAAGTAATAAATATTGAACTTATAAGTGTTGAGTCATCCAGCGTCGGCTTAAGTTCAGAGCCACGGTAATGTAGTGCGCGGTCACGCAGCCGGCGTGGGCGCGGGCGGAGATGTCTCGTCGGGTTTGCTCTCCAACGAGAACGGAGGGATCCGACAGTCGAAAGTGTAGCCGTCTTCACGTTCCATTCTAAATGTGCCCCTGGTAACAGAACAAATTATTATTTGAAGTAAATATATGAAATGCTATTACGAAGCAAAAAGACAGATCAGCCATACTAATTGTCCTGAAAACTAAAGATTTTGGAGCTTCCAGCCAGCTCCATACTGCCTCTATAATCTCGCAAGGTGGACTGCTTAGGACAACGATCCCCAGGATGTCAGTGTTTTTCCATACAAGTCCTATTACATGAGAAATAACTGGCGAAACATGATTGTTAAAAGTAATGAGTGCTCACCACATGTGACCGCTGGGTGCCTGCAGGCTGACGTGCGAGCTGTACTGGAAGGCGGGCGAGTGCCGCGCCAGCACGGGCTCCTGCCCCACCACGCCGCGCCCGCGCACCGTCTCCAGCGTGCCGCTCAGCGAGAAGATGCGCCAGTGCCGCTCGCGCAGCTGCACCGCTTGGGAGCCCAGGTTCTCGAGCCGGATGCAATAGCGCCACTGGAACATCACACATTTGCCATAGAACAAAATTGAGCTCTCTAAATAAATGTACGCAATTTCAGATAGCAGAGCCTTAATAACGAAGAGACAATGATATTATAAATGCGAAAGTTTGTGTGAGGATTTGTTACTCTTTTCCGTTTTACGTGCTTAGTGAAAGGAATTTGACGTTCTCACACCGATATTGTATAGTCTGGATTAACATATAGGATATTTCTTATCCCGGTTACTACCGGGACACGTCTGTTTCACGCAAGCAAAGCCGCGTTAAATCAGCTGGTATCAAAATAATTCGTTACATCAGATATAGCCCACTGTGCCGAGCTATCATAGAGGACGACAAAATAAACCCTTTAGACGTGAGAGTTGCGGACACCTGCAGCCTTTACTTTGGTTTAACCTAAAAATATTACAGTTACATGGTACATCGGGACTTAAACATAGGGGGAGAACCTCTACACCTCTGTCTGCGTTCGAGAATAGGGTATTTTACTCCATATGAAAGAAATTCTAAAAATATACAATTCAGATAGCTTAGGCAACAAACAATCGGAAAATGTTAAATTTAATTAATAAAATAACTGAATAAATTTTAAAATTGATTTCAAAGTTTTCACTTTTTTTAGTCTGTTGTTTTAAAGCGAAACAGTGTCCGCCATGATTATTACGTCTTAAGGTCATGTAAACAAAAAACTGACAACTGTCAACTGAGCAACTATTACTATTTTTGTATTATAAAACTTTACATTTTATTTTTTATTAAAATAGTAGTAATAATACCATGGAAGAAAAAAATACTACCATATAATAATATCATAAACTATAGTGAAAAATACAACTAAACAGAAAGACTAATAACAGCGCATTTGTTTACATAACCAACTGACGTCATGACCACAGAGTAACATGGCGTCAAGCGTTTTTGTGATTTAACGCGCGAAAATAGAAATTGTAAAATTGAAATGCAGTTTTATGGCACTTATCGATTGAATATTTTTTTTTGTTTTTTTTTGGTGGTTTACTAGGACCCTAGGATCAAAATGAGATACTTTAAAAAAATGGGTGTAATACCGTATTACGGACGTGATGATCAGTATTGCATTAATTACCCAATAAACTGCAGAATTTTGTGACTCGCGGCTGCCCATGTAGAATGGTATGACGGTGACGCGGACACCTTCGGTTGTCTCTCGGTGCACGTCGCTCAGCTCCAGCCAGGGGTGGTTCTTCTTCTGCCAGGCGCGCAGAGTTTCTTGCGCTATGAAGGGTGGATCTAAAAGACATTAATACTTCAGTGTAGCTCTACAATACGTGAGACAGACTTGTCTGTTCAGTTTGAATAAATTGTGATTTATGTAATAATTCTGTGATTGTGTTGTGATAAACAGCAACATGTTGTCAAACTATTGCTTTACGTGTTTTTGTTACTACTTTTATATTTTACTACCGACTTAATTAATGTCTACGAAGAGCATAATTTTGCTGATACCTTCGACAGAATACGAATACGTATTTCAATTTAGCATTGTGCTCACCTTTGTCAGCATTATGCATAAGGAATTTGTCAAACAGTTCATGTTGCAGCGGGACTCTTTCAACTGAAGTGTAGGGGATAATGTCGTCGTGTGCTACGTAGTCCAGGCCAGGGATGGCATATAAACTCCTACTTGACTCTTGGTTGCCAAGGAAGGTCACTGCCTCAGTTTGGGCACGCTGAAATGTTTGCACATATTATTAAAAGTCTACTAAGTATTTATCAACTAGGATAATAGACTAAAATATTTCTTAGTAAGAGTCACAATTTTTAAAGACTACATTATTGTTTCTTTTTTGGTAGTTTCGACTTTACAACAACCATTCATGTTCATCAATTAATTCAAAATCCACCTCCCTTTTATGAATAATTGATGGTAAAATTAGGACTTTATTATTACTGCAAGTTTTTTTTGAATTAACTTGTAAGGCAACAAAACATTGATATTTTGTGACATATTCACAATTCTATTAATACAAATAAAACCTATTAATACAAAAAAAGTTTATAGATATTATAGCTAATTGCCATGACATGCTTATTCTGTACTATATCTCAGTAAAAAACTAAATATTAATTAATTATACACGAATTGTCCAGATTACATAATTAAGAAACCTGCATCATATACAGTCAATTGTGCAGTAAAACTGAGCTAAGTGGTCACACAGACAAAAAACTATGTTTTATACTATGCATTACAAACATATCTACATTTTTTTTTTCAAAACATTTCTTAAATATTGATAGTACTGTTAACTGGTATTGTTGAATGTTATTAAAACAATGATAACTATGCAGGTTTAACAATAAATAATATTCACCAAACAAAGATTTTTGAGCACTACACCCTAGTAACTTATTAATGCAGTTAGTTTGGATCCACAAATTAAAACACTATTCATGTGTGTATGTTTATGATTATACCTTTCTCTTCCATTCAGGCCTCATATCGATGTTTGTTGCCACATTCAACAATAATTAAGGTAGTTAATATACTTGTACCATCAAGGATACTTATGCCTGATCACTTCTCACTCTTACGCTCTGTGTAATAAGGTTGTAACTGGTCAGGCATAGGTGTCCTCAATGGTTCATACTTATTTAAATAACAGGTAAAAAAATATTAGTGTACTGCTTTTTGAACTACGGAAGAGATGCTTAAGATTAACTTACTAATTATGACCCAGAAATTTATTTGTTTAGTGGTCAAGGAATATTTTAGAATTATGTACTTGTTTTGTATCAATGGAGTATTTGTATAGACAAGGCCATCAATAGGAAATCAACAGGTTGTTACTATGTAGTGCATTTAAAAGGGAAGTGGAAGTTTGCCAATTAATTTTTACTAATACATATAATTTGTATGCAATTGTAATCCTACAGAAGTTTGTAAGTCAATTATTGGCTTATTAATTTAAAAATATTATCCAAAGCAGTCCTTTAATACTTATAACTGTGGTTTATGTAATTACAATACTTACTATGTAAGGTGCATCCCTGGTATCAATTAGAACTTGATAGAATGTATGTGTGCGGCCTTTGACCTCTTTACCAACGTTAGACAACGAGTCTCCTGAGGCCTCCGCGGAGGGCGAGGAGTCCTTGCTCTCCTTCTTGTTAGTGGCATCTCTGTCGTATACCCTTGCCAACCAAGGGAACAGAATCACTCCGCGATATCCGAATACCTTATGCAAAATTAACTGCCCTGTATCATATTTGCCTGATGCCTTCGGCGATTCAAGTTTTCCAACCTCAGCCAATCTAAAATAATTGATAAAATGTTTAGCGACTAAATAGGTTATGCAGTTATTGACTGTCACGTCAGTTTTTTACCTGGTATAATTTGCTACTTGACATAAAAGAAGTTTAGAGGCAGTCACCCTTAATGGATTTGTTGGTAAAATTCTTAACAATATCTCCATTTTATCATTGTAATTTGTATATTTTTTTCCTATTTTTGTTTGACAGTTGACTTTGACAAAAAACTCACCAATCAAAGTAATCAAAAAGCAAAATCAATGACAATTCTGTTTTAATCAGCTGGCTTCGCTTTTTTTTTTTTCTTTAATGAATTTAGTCGATACACCTTAAGTTTTTTACATATGATATAAAAAACTTAAGGTGAAAGCGCAGAGCTCGCGATTTTCTTTTAACGTTTTTTGGATTTTGTGGGTCGGTGTCGGGTTGAATTTTGATTAATATACGAACTGCGACCAATAATTGTCATGTGGGTTTACTCAAATGTACTCTGTGGGTTTACTGAATTATTATTTAATATATTTGAATCGTCAATGCAGCTCTGTAAATTCGTTTAAACCCATTAAATGAGTTTTCCTAAATGTTCACGGTTGTAAATATTGTAGTTGAGTGATCTGAGAAATCGGATATTTATATATTGACAGTCAGCTCAACTTCGCTCACCCCTCTATAACATTCCAAAATTCTTATAAACATTCTTACCAGTTACCACAGAGTACATTAATCTATTCTTACACACAGTTCATATGGTTCCTAAACGAAAAAGTTCAAAGTCCTGACTTATTTTGATTTGCAGCTGTTTTGTTTTTAATAATCACATTTCCTAATTACTAAATTAAAATGATTAAGAATTTTTCTAAATTGGTACAAACTCTTGGTACGTATTAGAACTAACTTTATTACACAAATAGCTACAGAACATTCAACGGCATTATTGACTCTTATTTTATTTATTTACAGCTCCAACAAGTGTTAGACAGACGAGATGCATAGCTTCTCTTTCAGCCTTATCTGAAGATTATCAAATGCTGTATAAAACATGTCGAGACTTCGCTGAAGGAGAATTAAAACCTAACGCTGCTAAGTTCGACCGGGAACACTTATATCCTGGTGATGCTATTAAAAAAATGGGTGAATTGGGACTTATGGCTATAGCTGTGCCGGAAGAACTCGGCGGTGCCGGTCTCGATTACCTCGCGTATGCTATAGCTCTCGAAGAGATTTCTCGAGGATGTGCATCAGCAGGTGTCATCATGTCTGTGAACAACTCACTTTACTTAGGACCTGTGTTGCACTGGGGCACTGACAAACAAAAGGAAGAGTTTGTCAAACCATTCTCTACTGGTTTGTTGATTTTATCTTTTGAAGGTTGCTATTTTAAGAACATAGTTATCATTTGTACTTTATCAATAGTATGTCTTGTACTCTAGACCCAGCCACAATACTTATGGCAACAGTGAGGTTCCAGAGATCATCAAGTGCAGGTGCACTTGAGACACTGTAGAGTGAGATATGGTTTGGTCAGACACTATATGCTTATAGGAGGTTTGTGGGCTGGGAACAGAAAATTGGTTAGACTGGTTGTGAAGGATTCTTTCATTCCCACAATATTTGCTTCTAATTTTGTGTAGCTGGTTTATAAGTGCCTGTTAGGGTATAAAGGCCATGACTTAGCTTTCTTGAGTCTAGTGGAAATTTATGATGTGTGTCATGTGTGGCAAGACAGCAATTATTATTGATTATGTCCCTGAAATCTGTAAAGACATACACCTAATGTATTGTATTATTCAATTAGACTATATAGTCTACTAGATATTAATATACAATTTGATTTCAGGTGAAATTGTTGGTTGTTTTGCTCTTTCTGAACCTGGTAATGGATCTGATGCTGGAGCAGCATCCACCACAGCAAAGGATGGTGGTGACAAATGGTTACTGAATGGCACAAAATGTTGGATCACCAATGGATATGAAAGCAAAGCGTCTGTTGTCTTTGCTACCACTGACAAAAGTCTAAAACATAAAGGAATATCAGCTTTCATTGTACCAAAACCTATCAAAGGTCTAGAGTTAGGAAAGAAAGAAGATAAACTAGGTATAAGAGGTTCTTCCACTTGCTCACTGATGTTTGAAGACTGTTCTATTCCCAAGGAGAACATCCTAGGTCAGCCAGGTCTTGGCTTTAAGATAGCCATGATGACTTTAGATGCTGGCAGAATTGGTATTGCATCACAAGCTTTAGGTATAGCACAGGTAAATATTGCTGGCTGAAAATACTTAGTAATGCGTACTATTGAAACCTATTCATCATTAAATAGAAAAATATACTCTCTTCTTACAGGCCTCATTAGATGTTGCCGCTGAGTATGCCTCAAAACGCACTGCATTTGGAAAGCCAATCATGAAGCTGCAATCTATACAGAATAAGCTAGCTGACATGGCACTGCAATTGGAATCGGCAAGGCTGCTAACATGGAGAGCAGCTTGGTTGAAAGACAACAAGAAACCTTACACCAAGGAGGCAGCTATGGCCAAGCTGGCAGCATCAGAGGCAGCAACTTTCTTATCCCATCAGTGCATACAGGTATCTTATAAATGATCTGTACTGTATTTCATCATTGTAAATAAACCTAACACCACAACATTATTGAATAAGACTTAGTCTATTATGATCTGTATAATATTCTCCTACCTTTTTGTTCTAGATCCTTGGCGGTATGGGCTATGTTTCTGATATGCCAGCAGAACGACACTACCGCGATGCAAGGATTACCGAAATATATGAAGGTACCTCTGAAATACAAAGGCTTGTGATAGCTGGACAGCTGATCAAAGAATATGGTCTCAATTAATTTTCAGTATATAATGTATGTGTAACTGTAGTTGTAAGCATAAGACTGTTATATTACCCTATTTATAGACAAAAAGTATCAATCAACTCATTTTTAGCAGCTGAAGTATTTGTACTCATATTTATTTTAGAGCCTCTTTACAAATTTTGAATACTGTTATTATGTATTGTTTATTTACATTTATTTAAAAATAAAATGATATTTTTAGTTATACTAAAACTTTATTGATTCCTTTATGCATTCAAATAATCAAAATAATTAGTCTTAAATTGTTAACATACTGTTCTAAACTGAAATGTTTACCAGACTGTATACTCGTTATTATAGAGATGAAGCGGTTTTACAGGTATAAATAGTTTTTTAGCACATAAAATAATCAAAATATCAATGCACCATTATGAACTGTTATAAAACATTTTGGAATGATATATTTTTTTATAAATCTCATATTATTAAAAGAAAGTAAAAGGTATAAAATAAATGCTCTCTTTGGTGTATCCTGTCTATTGTCCAGGCCCAGACAGTGACTTGTCCATGAATTTCCTCTTGGCAAAGCAAAGCCACCACTTGCTTGGCTTACCATCTTCAGTAGCAAATACCTGAAAGAACCAATTTTAACAATGTTGTACACTTTTGTGATAAGGTAGTGCTCATCAATTTGCCTTCCTTTTTTATGTGGGTTATGTTTATGCAATTCCCATTGGTATTTTATGGTGAAAGGCACCCTGTGAAGTAACTAATTTAAGTGTCAGCTCAGACTATTTATGATTTCAAAACAACAAAAAAAATCGACAGTTAATTGACAGCTATATACTTAGGTTTAAAATAAAATGTTTATTAAGGGAAGTTGGGTCTTGTAATTATTGTTTCATGGAGTTTACTACCCTATTGAATCAGAACACTATTCAGTAACAATGAGTGCAATTGCACTGCCCATACATTCTCATAAATGGATGCAGATTTAAACATATTGTGTTTGTGTGAAAATTCATGTTGCATTGGTCCAATATAAACTGAATTAATTATTATTACCTTCTCACAGACACGGCCTCCTGTCTCATGCCTCAACTGCTGTAAATACTGTCTCATCAAATCTGAAATTAGAAAACAAGCTGTAGTTATGCACAAACCCAAATTAATGATCAGAATTTTGCACATATATATTCCTCTCCTAAAATTAGGCTATATAATAATTATAAACCTTTTATTACAACTACTGTTTGTTTTCTCAGAACAATTAAAATATAATTGATTGATAATTAATATTTTATAACATACCAGCCTCCTGGGTACTGGCAGGCTTGGCATACACAGAGTTCAGAGGAAATCCATATTCTCCAGGTATATCAAACTTAGATATAGCCAGCATATACATCTCTTGTTGACCCTGATTCTTGTTTGAGCATTTCTGGAGTCGTTTGAGACATTCAGAAATGTAAAGTGTAAGGTATATGAGAACTCTGTCTGCATCAGACTGAAAAAAAATCAACCCTTTTATTATTATTTCTGTTTCCAAGGCATGGAAATTTTTTGTTGTTAATTTTTTTTTTTACCTTTATCTCATAAAACCTAAAAAAGACATTTGCTTTAAAGTAGTTAAGAGCTTCGTCGACAATATCCAATTCAATTTTGGGGCTGATCGGAGCCGGGCCTCTAAAAGTTGTGCGTACTGGCAGGAGAGCCAAATTACCAACGGACTGGGTGTAGTCCGTCAACGTCGAATGATAAGCCTATAAGGAAAATGATAAAATTAGTATGAGGTGAATAGTATTAGCACATGAAATTATCTTATTGTAACCATCTCAAGCTAGGTTTTATATTCAGAAACTTACGGGCATTTTTTTATTTAGGGAAAGCTGTTTATTTACTAAAAAAAACAAGTATCACTGCAGATTCGCCGGGATTTGATCAGTTAATAATAACTCGAAATCTCCGTCAATAAGTATATGCGATATTTGAGATACTACTACTATGTTAATAACTCAGAGAACAGAATCTATTTCTTCAAAATGTATCTTTAGAGGGCGAAGAAATAATGAAAATTCAAATGAATGAATCACTTTACGGAAATCGACATCTATCTGTCAAATTGACAATGACAACCCCTGGACCACAAACAAACCCGAACATAAACAAATATTTGCCAAATCGAAAGGAGTTTCTTGGTACTTAACCCAATTTATAACAATGGATTGACATTGTTATGGTAATTTAAAAGTACTGTTCGGGTTAATCTCATTTATTTTTGGCCAACCAATCTCAAGTTCTATTACGCGATGACTTTGTCTACCGCTACTGCAGCCGCATCTCGATGTGAATGGATTAATCCAAACCTTATTGTAACCTTAACTCTATATGACACAATCCATCTAATCTAATTACCATTTATTTCGAGAAATCGCCAAGCGGTTGGTCGATTCTTCTCGTAACCAGAGGGCTGGCCTGTTTTTTGCACAAAAAATAAGCATTGCCATCCAACGCGGTAATGCTGCCAGCCTTCTGGGCACTTTACCTGTTGACGGCGATACGGACGAATTTTTTGACGGCCTGTAATTTTCTGTATATATTTTTTTTATTATTAGTTTGTGTATATTTATAGGTTGTATATATTTAGTAAGTAATTTAATTATAATATGATAAATAAAAAAGGTTATAAAGTGATATAATTGGAAAAAAAAATTACCAGGGAACGATCAGATAATAAACTGAGAAAATATATTTATAACGTCTTTTATTTTTTATAACCAAATGGTTGCCAAAATACTAATATTCAGACAAACATACGGTGCGTTCCAAGACACCCCAATATCACGATACGATGTGTGATGTTGAAATGTCTGACTCTGAACGCACTGTTGATTTATGTTGACATTGTTGACAGTCGCCTTCGCCTCATTTTCGTTGACCGACAGAAAACTAAACGTGGAAAAAAAGCGCGGGAAAATTCGGTTCGACCGGGTGTATTTTTCACAGCAATTTTTTAAAATTTAATTTTTATTAGATAATTGGTTCAGTTAAGGTTTTTATGTAAATAGATATTTTCTTTGTAGTGTATATTTAATGTATGTGTAGATTTTTCTGGATTATTGGTAAGTTTTTGTAAATACTTGTATATAATTATCCCTTTGAACTGGATTCCGAAGACGAATCGCGGGTTGTATGAACGACCCGCCTATTTTAGATGTGGGGGATTTAGGCCTTGGCTTAAGTCCCCCTGTAAGTAATTATGTTACAATTCCCAATACTACAAGCAAAGATTTAAGTGGTATGGACACTGATGGATCTGTAGCCACAGCAAGTGGAAGGGAAACAGATGCATCGACTTCCGGAAAAGTCAGTGCTTCTCGTAAAAGGCGCTCACATAAACATAAATCAATTTGTAAACATTGTAATAAAACAAAACGGAGTAGACATGGGGCGATCCCTGAGGGAACCTCTTCTGTTGAAAGTAATTGCATTTGTAATTCTGGCGCAGAAATTAACATTTTAAATACTAAATCTGAGCATAATCTTAAAAATAACCATACATCAGTTCCACAGTCTCAACCCTTTGATATTTCTGTCACTCAAACCCTTCAGTCAGATCCACCTGCAATACCAACTGGTCAATCAGTTGGTGTAGGTAGGAAGGAGTACCAGGCCTCTGATACAGGTCCTTACATAGTTCATGTTCAGCGTATTACAACTACTGAAAACAGTGGCACCATTCTGCACCCAATTGCTTTTGGGAATTTTCTTAAAAACAACAAATTTGAAAATATTGTTCCTGGCAGTGTGAAAAGAATTGGTAGGAATAAGTGTGTTGTAGCTTTTACAAACCCTACTGCTGCTAACGCATTTATGAGTAGTAATCTATTGCCTCTGAACAGATTTAAAGCTTTTTTACCTACATATAATGTTACACGGATGGGCTTGGTCCGAGGTATCCCATCTGAATGGAGTGAGGATGAAGTTAAAGAAAATATTTCAACTCCCATAGGCACTGGTGAAATATTAAAAGTCAGGCGCCTCAACTATAAAGTCCAAGTGAATGGATCACCCATATGGAAACCATCACAAACTATTGTTATTACATTTGATGGTCAAGCATTACCAAAAAGAATCTATATGTGTTACAACGCACTACCTGTAGAAACTTATGTTTATCCCACAATTCAGTGTTTCCGATGCTGCCGTTATGGTCATACAAAAAATCAATGCAGGTCAGCTGTCCCTAAATGTTTCAAATGTGGCCAAAACCACTCAGGTGAAACATGTTCCGTAGAAGAGGATTCTGCATCATGTATTAATTGTTCTGGATTCCATTTTGCTACAGATAAGACTTGCCCTGAATTTCTGAGGCAAAAAAACATTAAATATACAATGTCTCATTCTTGTATCTCATATGCAGAAGCAAGTAAATTACACCCAGCCACTTCAAAATCCTATGCAGATGTTCTCACTACGCGTACATCTCATGATTCTCTTGTCACCAATAATAATATATACAGCTCAAAACCTAAACCCTCAACTTCTTCATCTCATAAAAAGACTGTCTTCCTGAAACCGCGAGCTCCTCCCAAATCAGTACAGGGTTATGATAGAGCCGCTCATAACGCCCTTGTTATGGAGTTTCAACCCCCATCTTTAGTGAATGGGTGTGCTTTACCTAAGGAATCCCATAATAAACTGCAGAAGAACGAGAATGAGCAAATTGTTGACGTTATTATAGACCTTATAAAAATGTTATTAAGCAAAAACATCTCTTTGGAACCGTACAACGTGGAGCGCTTAACTAATTTATTACTAAACAAAAACCTTAAAGATGGACACAATAATTCAATGGAATTGTCGATCAGTAATTCCTAAAAAAACTGACCTAATTTACTTATTAAATAAATTTAAACCAAACATTGTAGCATTATCTGAAACCTGGATAAAAACTAATCAATTATTCAGTATTTCAGGTTATGTTTGTATACGCAATGACAGAGCTGACGGATATGGCGGTGTGGCCATATTAATTAAAAACAATACCCCATTTTCTCGTGTCTCTTTTCATTCATGTACTTTTATTGATATTGTTGGGGTAATTGTTGGTAAAACTACTTATGTTTCCATTTACATTCCTACTGCTAATATCAATGCCTTACAAGAACTTAACAATATGTTGTCATCCCTTCATAGACCATTTTTAGTAATGGGTGATTTTAACTGCCACCATCAGTGTTGGGGAAGTGGTGAGACAAAAAGAGAGGGGGTTCGTTTATTAGAAATTATAGACGATCATAATCTCTGTATTATAAACACTGGTGAACCTACTCGAAGAACTAATGTAGGTGAAATTGATAGTGCTGTGGATTTATCTATATGCTCTCCTAGTTTGGCTCCATCTTTATCTTGGTCCCGTTTCTCTTCTACTTTTGGAAGTGATCATTTTCCTTTGTTAATTTCTTCTTCAGTAAATTTCACTATAATTCCGAAAAGACCCCCTAGATTAAAATATAGACTAGGGAACGCAGACTGGAGTAAATTTAAAACGCTTATTGATGCTAAAGTTGCTGAGCTTCCGCAAATTACGCAGGGTGGAGAAAATGATTGCTCAAGGGCTTTAGCGCTGTGCGTAATAGAAGTAGCAGACCAAGTTTTCCCTTGTAAAAAAAATCCTTCCGGCAAAATCCCTATGCCTCCATGGTGGGACTCTTCGTGTTCCGATGCAGTAAAGAAGCGAAAGGAAGCTGAACAAAAATATGCTGAAGACATGTCAGATGAAAATTTGGACAACCTTAGGGAAATTATTAATGGTACACGGATTTTTCTCAGAGATAAAAAACTTCAAGGGTGGAGGTCATTTTGTATATCTTTATCGCCCAGCACATGCCCGTCAGAAGTTTGGCGCAGTATCAAAAGATTTAGAAAAGCCTTTAGTGACACTGCTTCCTTCCCACAATTACCTTTATCTCTTACTAATAGTTTCCTGGATAAGCTAGCTCCTGCATCAGCTCCAGAGTATGATCAAATTTACCCTCATTTTACTTCGTTAAATATTGACAATCATCCGTCTTTGAACTCTCCCTTTTCAATGTATGAATTGAAAGGGGTATTAACATGTTTAAAAGACTCGGCCCCAGGAGAAGATGGTATTCCGTATTCATTTTTTTCACATTTCAGTGATGATACATTATCTTACTATTTACAAATAATTAACTCTGTTATGGTTTCTGGAAATATTCCAGAATCCTGGCGTTCCCAGGAAATCTTGCCGATACTCAAACCAAATAAAAATTCAAATGATACCCTCTCATACCGGCCTATTGCGTTATCATCAGTTCTTACCAAAATTGCAGAACACCTAGTTAAAAATCGTCTAGAGTGGTATATAGAAAGCAATCAACTACTAGCAGACAGTCAGTTCGGATTTCGTAAAGGAAAAAGCACAACCGACAGTTTAAGTGTATTCACCACTGACCTGCGCATAGCCTTTTCAAAAAACCAGTCAGTCGTTGGCGCATTTCTAGATATAACAGGCGCGTACGATAACGTAATAATATCTGTCCTTAAACGGAAGCTGATTAATTTAAACGTCCCCACTCTACTTACACGGTTTATCATAAATTTGTTATCGGTCAGATTTATATCTCTTCTTTCCGGTGATAAAAAAATAACGAGGACAGTGTTTAAGGGCCTTCCACAAGGTTCAGTATTGTCACCATTGCTTTACAATATTTGTACATATGATCTAGAATCATCCCTACAAAAATCAGCTGATGTTTTACAATATGCCGATGACCTTTTAATTTATACTACTCACAATAACATCTCGGATGCATGTAATGCCTTGACCGTCTCCCTAAGTCTTTTACAGCAATGGTTGCAAATTAATGGGTTAAGTCTTTCAATAGAAAAAAGTACTATAGTAGTTTTTTCAAGAAAACGTAATGTTCCTTCCCCAATCGTTACCTATGATAACATTACTCTTCCTGTGAAAAATCATGTTAAATTTTTAGGATTAATTTTAGATAAGAAACTTTCAGGCAAACAACACTTTGACTTTGTGGTTGAAAAATGCGAACGTCAACTTAATATTATGCGGTGCCTTTCCGGAGTATGGTGGGGGGCACATCCTTTTAGTCTTAAACTTTTATATAATGCAATAATTCGCAGTATACTTGATTATGGAACGTTTTTACTTGAAGGTGGTAACAGAAAAGGTCTTCAAAAGTTAGATAGCATTCAGTCTAAAGCTCTTCGAATCATTTCTGGAGCCATGAAGTCAAGTCCGTTAAATGCCTTGCAGGTAGAAGTAGGAGAACCTCCACTTCATCTGAGAAGGCAATATCTTTCTGAAAGATTTTTATTTAAATCGATGCAGTTTTCTGACCATTTGCTTCACTCAAAATTATTAGAATTGGATAATCTTATACAAACTTCACCCTATTGGCGACACAAAGATATTCCGTGTCTAGTTAAAAGCCTCAGGAAGTTTAATTCCATACCATCGAGTATTCATAGCTCTCCTACTCTTCCCATATTTGAGTGCAAAATTTTTGAGCCATTACTTGCCTCTCCTGTAGTTCATTATAATCTCGGCATAGAAAAAAGTGATGCAGGAGCTAACATAAAATTTAATGCCGCGATTGACGAAAACTGGATGGACTGTCATTATATCTTTACGGATTCATCCAAAACACGGTCCAGTTGTGTGGGAGTTGGTATATTTCATTCTCAGTATAAAGTTGTACAGATGGTAAAACTTCCGCCTGAAACTTCAGTCTTCACTGGAGAATGCTTTGGTCTGTTCAAGGCATTAGAGTATGTTTTGATCGCGAAACTTAAAAATGTTCTTATACTATGCGACTCTAAAAGTGCGTTACAAATTCTCGAAAAATTTACATTTAAAATGAAACCCTTTTACCCTATTGTATTTGACATTAGAAAACAGTTGCACAAATGTTCACTAAAAAACTACACGATACAATTTGCTTGGATTCCAAGTCATTCCGGAATCCAAGGAAACGAAAAAGCTGATCAGTTGGCCAAACAGGCAGTGCATAATGGTGACGTTTTCCCATATAAAAATTTCTGTCATGATCTTGTTAGCCTCCCTAAAGACTATCTTCGGCATTCCTGGGATCTTCTTTGGAGTAAAAGCTCTCAAGCAAAGGGTAAGGCATATGCTTCAATTCAGCCTTCGATCCCAACCAAACCATGGTTTTGTAAAATAAAATGCTCTAAACTCATTACAAGCATGTTAATTCGTATGCGGCTTGGCCACGTTTGTACTCCTTTCCACCTTGCTAAGTTGCACATTGTAGATAACAATCTTTGTGAGTGTGGAGATGATGTTGGTACTTTAGATCACATATTCTTCTCCTGCTCACGTTATGATCGTTCATCATTCCTCCGTTCTCTTGTTTCCCATAATGTTCCTCTTCCTACTTGTGTATCTTGTTTAGTAATGAATCCTATTGAATATTTTAGTTTAATATCTGCATTTATGTTGAAAAATGATATAAAAATTTAGTTTTTTTTTGTATATTTATGTATATCCTTTTTATCCTAATATAATATATATTGAATAAATTATTTCCTTTCCTGAACCTTACTAAATCCTTATTTCCCCGAATTTTTAAATTTTTCCCTACCTTTTGTTACCCGAAATTGGCACAAAGACGCAACTAGTGCCACACCAAAAAAAAAAAAAAAAAAAAAACTAAACGTGTTCGGATTGTGAAAAATGATGCGGATTTTTAGTTAGTCGTAACACATATACCTAAAACAGCTAAGAAAATAGCATTTTTACTTAATAGATATGGCTGACGAAACACATAATAAAGTTCTCGCGATAGTAGCAAATTTTGCCAAAACCCAAGAAAACTCGGAAAAATCAGAAACCAACGATGAAGAATACGATGAACAAGAAGTAACTTCTTTAAAAAATAAAATAGATCCTATTAGAGGCATTCCCAAATCTGGAAAGTTTTGGAAATCTAAAAAAGAAAGGTAACTTCAGTTATTGAATTATAAAATAAATAAAAAAACATAACCTTAAACTTACCATAATTATCACCTCGCTTGTACACAACTCCGTTTTGCAGGTTTTCAACTATCAACAAAACTAAGGGACTCAGGCACAGCTTTGAAAAGAAAAAACAGTTACGTGAAAAGTTACAGAAAACAAAAGAGCTTTCTAAACAAATGTTAGCAGAACTGAAACAAAAAGAAATTGATCGAAAGGAACGACGGCGACAGAATTTACAACGTGCGGAGGAAAACAAACGTAAAGCTGAAGTGGTACAAGTTATCACAAATACTGCTAAACTCAAAAGAATGAAGAAGAAACAGTTGAGATTTATTGAGAAAAGAGACACCAACAAACAAATTGAAGCCAATAAATAATTACTATAATAAAACGCATTATTTTTTCCAAATAGTACCAGCAAACCACACTTATTAACTTTATTTATATACACAAAGTCCTAAGCAGTTTACACCCTATTTGTTCCCAATCTATCATCATTATATTGTTCTACCTTATCAAAATATGGATATTTAACCGCTTGAATGCCGGAATTACAGACACAATTAAAAACGCATTGTTTCTCGCGTAGATCTGCGTTCCGGCATACAAGGGGAATATGCATTTTCCACATCCACATATCTTTTGTAGTTGTATTGAGTGCAGACATAATTCATAGTTGCTCATTAATCATGACCGTCACAACCAGAATCTTCTAGTAGCTCATCTGCCTGCCCAGAATATTCCTAATATTTGGGATAATTTACATTCCAGTGCTTTCAATTCTGTAGCACTAAATAATATTTAAAATGCATTCATATTATGTAAATTTACACTCAACATAAAAGTTATTTTTCTTTTAATGTAATGTTAATGAAAAAACAAAGTTGCTGCTGCAGTTAGATGAAAAGGACCTATATCTCAAAACCCAACTATCAGATCTTATTCAAACCAATATTCTATGAAAGCTGTTCTGTTCCACATACCTAATTTTTTTCAGGTTTACCTACTATTATTTTAGAAGCATATATTTCAATAACCACAGACTTAAGAAAACAAGTATTTAGGGAACATCAAATTTACATTTTTGAAGAGCTATTGATAGACACTTCACACTGTTAATATGCTTAGATTTATTTTTCAACCTCTAATTAAATGTGTTGAGGGTTGTGTATTCGTTCTTGGATGGCTTTCTAGACATGGCCAGAAGCAAGGCGCGCATGCGTGTGCTTGGGCGGTCTCATAGCTCCGCTTGCTTCACGTTAGGCCGCCGGCGGGTCACGAGCAACAGCGGAGGTGGCAGGCGCCTAAACAGGCAACCAGGACCACTTCTAGCCCAGCAAGCTCCAGACTGAGGGCTACACAATAGGGCAGGCTATTTCATACTACAATGCTTGACAAACTACAGTCAATATAATATGCTTGGCAGCAGTTATTATTTACCCTAGTAAAGGTAAAAGTAGGAAATAATATGCAAGTATACTTCCATCTAATATTTTTATTAAGTATTTATAGCAATACAACATACTCCCACAGATACATATAAAAATATTAAATGCAATTTTCCAAGTTTTGGCAGGTAATGAATTGTGTGGGCATTTAATATTTACAATAATAGTCTCAAGATCAATGATGAGATGAAACAGTAACGCAAATAATGGAACATCAATCTTAATATTAATTTCACGTAATTATGTATTTATTATGTACATCAATGAGAAAACTTCAGTGACTATTTATATAAATATCTAAAAAATACACCAAAACTATTTGGTTACACTTTACATTGAAAACACAAATCAAGAAATTTTCAAATAAAATTACAATCTACATGATAGACGACATCAGCGAATTCATAAGTGATACTGTCTGTTATGTTCATAAAATTAAGCCTCAATAATTATATTACATCACTTTTGTCAAAATACTGCTCCATGTTAACCTTTTATTTGACAACCGAACTAATTCAGAATTGCTCCATGTTAAAAGTATTTAGCTCACACACCGTAAACTTATCAAAGATAACCACTTAGTACAAAATAAACCTATCAAAAAGAAATCCAAAATTAAAAATGTTATAAATCATTATAAAAATTAAATCACACATACCAAGTATACCTCTTATGATGTAATGTCTTAACATCTTTTATTAAATTCAATCAAATAATTTACAACAACAATACAGTTGTTATAATAATAACAACAATAGTTAGTAGCTTATATTCTAATATTTTAGTCTAACATTTGTCTATAATACTTCATTCAACATAATTATAGAAAAAATCTTCATTGAAAACATCAGTCTAAGGCAGTGACAACAAAGTTTGATGATCGAAACTAATGATGACCACTTGTGTACTGAATTATAATAATAATATCAAATGTAGGGATGCATCACAACATGTCATAATTGTAAATTTGTCCGGATTCGAATATAAAACTCATATAAAATGATTACGTATTTGAGTAAAATAAAAATGAGATTCATACAAAGATCTTAACTTATCATAACAACCAGATGTACGCACAAAATTGTGTATCTGTTCATGCGGCTATATGCAATGAGTTTTGTCAATGATTAGCCACGATCTTGTAACCCTTGGATTTGGCAAGAAATAGTTCTCCAGTCACTCTGTAACTGCAGAACTTTTTACTGTGGGTAGGTTAGTTGCCTTTACCTAATCAGACACACGATTACCAATCCAACCAATGGTTACGTATTTCGGCTTACAGTATATATTTATATCAATAAAACAAAAACATTGCAATATAAAAATTCATCAAATGCTACGACTGAGTATTTTCGAAATACCAATTGTATTACTGTCATAGTATACTTTAATCGAAATTTATTAAAATCTCTCGCACTGGTCCTGATCACTTCACAGTTTAACTCATAGACAGTAAGTTACCCTGTGCTGTAACTTTAACTTAATATTTACTAACGAAACAAAAGCGTATCGACTAACCTAAAAAGTACAACTTATGTCTTTATAATAATAATAAACACATCAACTCACATTGTGACCCAGTGCTGCATGTACAGTTAGTTACAAGTTAGCAGATATATACGTATAGTGCAACTTGCTATTCACACGTTGAGAGGAATAATACTAAATATCTAGATCACCGTTACTCGAGAGAACACAGAAACGCAGATAGCTATGTAGTTAGAGTCGCGTATCTAACTGTACATCATGGGAGTGGAGCGGGCGGGGCTCGCTCTATGCGGAGAACTCGGCGCTCGCGCGGCCAATCAGTCACACGTCGAAGTCGGCGCCCGCCTTGCCGTTCGGCGGAGCTATGAATGGTTCACTCCACATTCTTCTGAGATCACCCTGCAACAACAAAACAGTTACCAAAGTTGGGGTAACGGGTCTGACGAAAAGGAAACTTTTTTAGTTCAGAGTGTGATGGTCTGATTTTGATGAATTCTTTTTTAATGCTCTACACGCGTTGTGCGTCAATCAGCAGTCAAGTTCACTGATTGTGCATAAATGTATAAGCACCCAGTTATCACTATCGATGCCGCACAATCAATGAACTACATTTAAACAGTTATAAGCTTATTACTTTAACATAAGCCATTGTAAGCAGCGGCAGCAGCGTGAAGGGCACGAGGTATAGCAGCGCGGGCTGCGCCGCCTTGAACACTTCGGCAGACACCGTGGCCGTCAGCAGCCCCAGGAAGTAGCCCAGCAACGAGCAGTGGAAGTACGTCAGCCGGGAACCCTGCAGAGAACAACAAATACGTTTCTATTGCTGTACAAGACTCTTTTGGCGTGTGGGCACAATAGTAACTAACATCGACAATACTTTCCAGTCTCACTTGTTTTGAAATGTTACAATATCATTCGAATGTCAAAATACCATTCAGGACTGTAGTTTAAAGCGGGGGCTATTTGAGATTTTATATAAAAGATTTGATTGATTATTAATTTCGCTGGTGACACTGAAATTATTTGTATGTTTTTCGTATTGTAAAAAAAAGCAATCAAATATTTTACTTTAAAGGTTCTAGCCCCGAATTCTCAAATAGCCACAGCCATGTTGCATAGATATTAATTACATAACTCTCATCTCAGTGAAAAGAATACAGAAGATACATCAGCTTCCCGCTTCTTCCGGCATCATCCCATATTATTTCGAGTCCGTGCCACTCCACTTTTTGTCATTAGCAGATTCTTAATAGACCAATAAATATAGAAAGAAACTAATACTCACTCATACATTGAATAGAACTGTAAGATAAATAACAGAATGTTTCTTTTAAACTCAGCTTTTAAAAGTTTCAGTTTTAATTAAATACGGCATTTTGTTTTTGAATTGAGAAGTCAATGTACCGGATTTTAACCAGATAAAGTATTATAAACTAATGTTAACATACCATAGATCTGGGTCCGGGAACTTGTCCCATTTGGCATACTAGAGTAGCCTTTTTATATGCGTCGTAGCGCAGTACGAAACACAGTAAGAGACCTGGCATCACTATGTCTCCGAGACCTGGAATTCAAAACATAACACATTTGTATTTTTTGATTTTTATGTCATCAGACTGTTAATGTATTATTACGGTCAGCATTACGAGAACAATATTTTAAGTTATTGGACTGACTTCCATTTCATTATATGTATTACCCATTAATGTGTTTCGGTAGAAGCAAGTAGAGCACTAACAGTTGATGATCGGCGCAGCCACAATATATTTTCACCATTCCCACTCACACAATAAACGAACGTTCTCGGTTCATAAAGGCCAAACCATTTCGTTTACCTTTCTAATAAAGCTTTACTACTAGAACTAGACTTGTTTGGACTTTATCAAATGAGAAAGTTCCACTATTTATATTCTTAACACAACTTTGAAATAAATTGTAATCGGTTCAGGACACTCAATCTCTTTATCTGAAATATCTCTGCAACGAAACACGTCAACGACCGCCATCGCCGCCCGTGTTAAACGTTACAACTATAAGACAGCCAGCATCTTTTCGATTTTCAAGATGAGATAAATTACACAGGTCATGGCGGTAGTCTATTTCCTGCGTTTTCTATCTTTTTTAGATAATAATGTCTAACCGAGCATAGAGAAGTGTCCCTGGTGATGCATGGAGGGGAAAACGAGCTTGGCTGGCAGCGACAGCTTGGGAGCGTCGCGCATGGCGCCGCCCAGCTGCAGGCGACGCGCTACAACGTTCATCGGGTTCTCTGCCGGCCTGCAAACATAACATTACTAGCAAAAAGGCAACTGCTCTAACAGCGATTAGCTGGAAGCGAATAGAGCTTTTTTTTTTACTAATTATACAATACGCACATATTGTGTCCGACAAAATCAGAAGTGTATGTCATGGGTTTTATAGTTCTAGCAGGCAGTGCGTGTGAACAATCGGCGAACAAATATTAGTATTTGCGTAAATATTGCTGAAACCGAAATTTTAAGAGGCCTCCTACGAAAAGAGTTTAATAATATACGTTTTTCAAGTAGTACCTAGAAATATATTTTATATATTGTTTATTGAAATAAATCAATATTCAAAATGTATTTTTTGTGCAAATTGTGACTCATTATTAACCTGTGCGTTAATCAACATGATCATCTCAGAATCAATTTATAAAACCTACCGCTAGAGAATTTAATTAGGTATTGTATTTTTTGCAGAAATACTTTTTTAATCTCAATATATTTTTTTTGCATTTTTATAAAAGATCAGCTTACCAACAATTGTGAAATAGGAATGACTCTCGTTTTAATATTATTGAAGCATTCGCTGTGGTGATTAATATTATATGGCTAAGTTGAGGACTACTTCTAATTACTTTAAGTTTCAAAAAAAAAAAATGTTTTATAAAAATTTCTCTATTGAAAAATACTACTTAGTTACCTCTAAAATAATTTCAAATGCATAATTTTCAATTAAAACTTCAATTTTAGCCATGACATTTTGCAGGACGATCGACCTATGTGAGGGCTTTTATCCGTTTTGTTTCTTTAACCCCAATTTTTCCCTCGCAAAGTCTTTTCCTCGGAAAATACAAGCTTTCTTACCAGTCACAGCTCGAACCGTCCCAAGATAAAGCGAAAAAGATAAAGCGTAGTTAAACTTTCGGTATCATTTGGAAAACGTATATTTTCAAATTATTTTCGAAGGGAGCCTCTTAATTAGGCTGAATAGCTAGTCGCTTCCGCATCAGTGCGGGCGGTGAGACATACACACCTGTCACATACGTGACCTTCCAAATTTCAAATCCATATTATTATCATTATTAAAGTACTTACATTATAAAATGAAAAGATTATCTTTTTAAAACTACGACCGATAAACTATAATTAGTGCTATATTTTATTGGTTGTAGTTTACAGTGTGGTTATGACATAGATAACCTCTTTAGATAATTATGGTTATCTATTCGAAGTGGTTGCTCATCGTTTATCAATCTCATTACTCGACACAATCGCACGATATTTTTATTATTCATTATTTACATTAGATAAACTTATTGTTCAGGTTATTGGTACGATTGATCGGATTTATAAAAAAATATAGGTCGCGAGCGTTGTTGATAAATATGTCATCTTACATGAACCTCAAGCCTGCCCAACTCGTTGAGAGATGCGTCCGCGAACGTCGACAGACGCAACTCTCACGCACTTAAAATAAAATTACATATAAGATTTATTTAGCCTGCTCGTCCAATCTCTACTCAGGCAGTACCCCTGCCTTGTGAGATTGTTCCAGAAGATATAAGAAGATAATTGATTGTGTGAAAAAGATGTGAAGTGATAAAACTTTTTTAAACATTGTTTGTTTAAAAAAGTTCTCTTCTTAATTCTTTTAAAATTAGACACAATACGCAACTAACCTGGTAGCCACTTTGACCATGACGTTGGTGGTGAATATGTAGGAGGAGAAGAAGACCCAGAAGACGTCGTATAGCAGTAGGCCGGTCAGCAGTAGCGTGGAGACCTTCAGCGACGGCAGGCGGATCAGCGCGATGAATGTCACGCACAAACCCATGCCCATCGCTGCGGAGGAATAAAGGGCATTGTTGCGTTAGTATCGTCTATATGTAGCGTTACATCTATGACATCATGAGATATTGAATAAATTTGAACATGTTTTTATTTTAAATCACACTAAAAAAAGTAGTCATTCATCTGGATGTGTGTTTATATTTTGTGTGCTTAACTGCCCATGCAGCTGGAATTTTTGATGCTATGAAGTAGTCCTAACCGTCCATGAGCAGCCAGTGGCCGGTGAGCACCCACACGGCCACGATGGCGGCCGCAAGCAGCGCCGCCGCCAGCTCGGGCGCCGAGTAGCGCCCGCACACCGCGCCGCGCGCGCCGCCCGCCACGTACTGGCACAGCGGCGTCAGCAGGAACGCCAGCGCCGCACACGCTATTACTGCGGGCAGAAAGAGGAACGATACTTAAAATACGTTGACCAACTCCATTTACGGATTCGGATATTGTCAATTTCTTATCGAAGCAATCAACTTAAATATTAGAATAATAGGAAACGATTTGTCTGGGTCATAAGTTTCTGGTGCATGATCTAAAACAAAAAAAGAAACTCCAACAGCGAGAAAAGCTCTGACCCGGAACAGACAGTCACCAAAAAAGACGACACTTATTCAACTACTCGTTGAACAGGAAATGAAAATGAACGAACTGCCTGGCATGGTCTGCTGGATATCATTACAGTACATGTTGTCTTTGTTTTACTTACTTGCAGTACATATCGCGACGAGCGTCTGCATGGAGTCGAAGAAGAAGAACATGATCAGCAGCGCCACCGACGAGCCGAGGGGGAAGCACAGCGCTTGCATTGTGTTCAGGGTTTGGACATCTGCGGAAAGACAACAGACTACGGCACACGGTACAATTGGTAAAATATTATTCTGTTAATACGTTACATAGTAATTAAAAAAAAGCCTCATTAAAAGAAAATCTAGTTTACACAGAAATTAACTTCGATATTCAACGTGCCAGTATTAAGATTATTAGGTCAAATGCATTTATTTTTATTCGAGCCGACCAATATAGCTATAGATCATGGTGTCTCGTGACTGAAACGGAAAGATCCCAGAAAAGAAATATGCCGAATCATATTTATTCAATTTCTGAGCTCCTTTTGCTTGTAGCCCACTAATAGGGGTAATAAGTTACTTTGTACTAAAAGCATCCACAATGATTCTATTTGCATGAAGACTACGATGCACTCAACAACAGCGTTGCTTACAAATTACAAACATCTTAAGTAATATGCCATTGACACAATAATAATTTGCATAACGATCTGTGCAGGCTCATAGATACCTACTATTGATGCTAGGTAGGTTGTCTTACGATCACTAAGCGATACAACTAACGTAAACAGAAGGGTCTGCAAGTAAGGGACGTCTGCTTATCAATGTTATGAAATGCATTCAATCCAAAGGAATGATTTATGCGACATACTGGCGCCAAGGTAGCTCCGTATTTGGTCGTGTTCTCGCAAGCCTAGGACTGGACTATAAACTAAGCAATCGCAGAATGTGCGTGTAAATATCGTTTTGGAAGGCGAATTTATCTATGGACTTATCTCTCAATGGACTATACCCATTGAGAGATAAGTCTATCAATAAATTGTTGAATGTATACAATGTAGAAACCAATACCCTTTGCAGTACAGGGAACAGTTAAACAAATTCGCATACACGTTATTTGTTTTATTAATCTTATGAGCCCACAAAATACCATAAGTCTAAATATAATATGTAGGTCTCCCGCAAAATACTATTCAATCTATGTCGGTACTGTAAACACTCAGGGTTCGTTAGGAACTAGTGCCAATAACCTTATTTGGTTCACGGAGTAACATAAAAATCTTTTTTCTGTTTATTTGTCAAAACATACGAGGTCTTTGGCAAGTACAATAAATAAACTTTTTACATACGAATAGAAAACATCGTTAAGAAAGAACTCAAAATTCGAAGATATGATACAGATCTAACAACACTCATTGGGCCTGGTGGTGGATTACTGTCCACTACCACTCCCACAGATGTGTTTCAGCAGTGGGAAGTTAAGTTATGCTTACTCGAGTTAGAACTGGAGCTGGAGGTGACCGGCTTCCCGCCCAGCAGCGTGGCTTCCCGCTCCCGCTCCGCCCGCTCGCGCGCCTCCCGCTCCATGTTCAGCGAGCGAAAGCTGCCGTACACGATGAGCAGCATGGAGATCAGGCACGCCGATACCCTACAAACATTACAATATTTACCATTCTAAACAATAACGGTAGCTACAGTTGTTGCTCGTAGGAACAATAGGCTTTTGACCTTTTTTATTGTAATTTTGACGCTACGCAGTCATTTGACGCAATTGGTTACTGCAAACTGTAAATTCATTATTTATTATACAAGTTTCGAAACTAAAACAATGTTGCCTGTCACTTGTCGCAGTTGTAGCTAGGCAAGTGGACAGTGGTTGCCCTTACATACGTCGATACGTATACACACTATGTTAAAACAGCAGTAATCAGTAGGACGATGACTAAAGGTGAATTTATATTTACACGCAAGTATCAGCGTAAAGTTACCGATGTCGAAGACTATAAAATATGATTGACACCTTTATTCACTTTTCATTTTTATATTTATACTAGCTGTGCCCAGCGGTTTCACCCGCTGCTCACTTAGGGGTATGAAAAATAGATGTTGGCCGATTCTCAGACCTATCCGATATGTACACACGGCAACAGATCAACCTATACAAAACCAGTTTATGCTGCTCTCTCAACAACGGATCGTACACCATAAATTTCAAGTACAATGAGAGATCCGCATAAACTGGTTTTGTATAGGTTGATCTGTTGCCGTGTGTACACAAAATTTCGTTTAAATCGATCCAGCCGTTTCGGAAGAGTATGGGAACGAAAACTGTGACACGAGAATTTTATATGTTAGATTTGAATGAAAATGTATGGATATCTACATTATCAGAAATAAAGGGAATTGGAATGAGCGTGTTTGAGCCTTCAGCGGTCTCTCGTCATTTGGTTGAGCGCGAAAGTCCGGTCGTAGCCCACTTGCATTTATTGGCATCGGAAATTGTTCTTCTCACCACTACAAAGGTAAACAGATGCAAGACATTGCTAAAAGGAATAAGAAGTTTTTATTTGTATACAATGTATATATTACAATAAGGTGCTTCGGCATACAGATATTTTGAGTAGACACAGGTTTAAGAAACAAATTAATTTGTTGAATGAGTAGTATCGCATTTAGTAACATAAATTCATTATAAAACTATTTAAAATAGTGCCACACCATTATCATTAATTAGTTTTGTAATTTATTTTACCTAATATATATTTTAGTATATTAGTTAAATTGTTCATTAATATTAATTAATTTATCAAAATAAACCCATTCAATAAAACAGGATTATGATCAGAAGTCACACCAACCAAGGAGGGTAACGACCGGAGTAAACAATATTGCAAAAAAGTTTTTTATATTAGTTCAGGTGAAATAACTTGAAACTGTTTAGCAATTTAAACGTCGCAATGCATATCGATGCTTCCGGCAACAAATGTCGTAAACGCCATTTTGGCGAAAATGAGTTAAGAATGCAGCCCTACTTAATTTTTGGCGCTGCGTCGATCTAAAAATGTGAAAAAAATATTCGCCTAAAAAAAATACTTATACACCCAAAATTTTTACCAGTATAATCAAGATTTTTTAGAAAAGAGGGTATGTATAACTCATATTGCTTAGAAGCGAATAACCGTGCAGGTCGTATAATACAACGTACAAACAGCTGTCGGTCGTAAAAACATGAATACATATATTATTGTAATTACACCCCACAATCATTTTTAAAACGTAAGCTCTGCTGAGAAACAATTGTCGTAATGTCACTTGGTCTTGGAGAATTCCAATCCAATGACAGAAGATTCAGAGAGAATCAGAAATTTGAAGACCTGATTTTCTATAACTCGTCGTCGTATTATGTTTTGCATCTACTTTTTTATTATCTTGTCGATATCACTTTCCCATTTTCACCAACGACATTAAAAGTTAGTTAGACCATAGTACAGAAGCTTTCCGAACAAATAAGATCTAGAAAGATGAACTACCTAAATTTTTAAGGGCGTTGGTGAAAATGGGCATTTTTTATTAAAATTATTAGAGCAGTAAGCTTGGTAGAATGTTTACTTATATTTTTTTGTAATTCATTATCAATACATTTTAAAAAAAATGTCGTGATTGAATGAAATAAAATGATTACTTAACATTTTGAATTATGTCTGGCTGGTTAGGTACGCCGTTGGAAGTAGAACACTATAGGCATCTTGTAACAAACGTTTGATTAAATTATACGGGACGATGCCTATAATATACTTACTTAAGTGTATTTTTATGCCTTTAGGACCTGGCAGGTCCTAAAGGTAAAAATGATAATTGATGTACAAGATCCTCTAATGGAAATTTAAGTGATTGGTTTAGACAATTTTTTACTTTGAATTTGTATTAATGCCTTTTTGTGAGCGGGGGAAGTCATCGGTGGGAAATCATCCAATGACGAAGGAGCGGGGGGCATGTCAGACTTGTACTGACTAGAACCCACCCATGTTCCTTCTATTGCCCTTTACGTTCCGGGGCCGCGGTATCTCTTTCGAACAAACCACAACCCCGGCAGGCGGAGGCTCTGGCAAGCCCCTCTGCTTTGCTGACTCTCTTTGAGGCACGCGTGAAACACGAACGCGCCGTCGACACGGCCTGTCGTAGATCGACGGACGGACGGTGAACTACCCATTGCTCACCGTCCACAGGCCCGCATCTATGGTGGCCGGCAGTCGTCTCGCGGCGCCCGGCGCCCGGGGCGTCTCCCGCGGCGGCTGGGTTGGGCAGATGTTCTCTCCCTCAAACGCCCGGCCACCTCCTTTGCTAGCATTACTGCTTCGCAGAAGGTGGTGACCGCTTCCCATTCCCTCTCGCTCCGGACCATGGCCTGAACCAGGGCCGGACGCGAGAGATCGCCGCCGCCGATCGCCTCTACGAGGGCACGGCGGTGCTCCGCCCACGCTGGGCAGATCGCCACTGTGTGCTCCACCGTGTCCTCCGGGCGATCATCACAATGGTGACACCCGGGCGGTATTAGTGCCTTGCTTAACCATTATTTTGATTAAACGATGACGGTCAATTAACAAAAAACCTTTTTTAATTATGTCAATTTGTGTTTTATTTTATTGTTTTTATTACAAGTAATGAAAACTCAACTTATAGTCTTAAATTCATTGATTTGCTTCAGATATTTCCATGTTTGTTACATACCATCGCATCAGATCGTGGTGTTTACACTCATTTTTATTTCAGTATATGGTTTTTAAAACCAAACCCAGAACTATTGTATTTAAAAACTGGTGCATACTTCTAACTTCCGTTAGACAAATCGTTCTCCATTGATTTGTTAGTGGTCGTAAATACCAACTTCTTGAATTTTCTGGGGTGTATGTCCAAGCTAACTTTTAAAATAAGGCTTTGACATAAATAGCAATAGTATATTATGAAACACCATCGTATTTTACGTATTTCTTGTATAGAACACAATTTTACAACTTTTAAAGTTAAAAAGATATAAGCCAAAAACGAAATTATTTTTTGTTTTTCGTTGATTACCAAAAGTGCTATTTTGGTGTTTACGACCTTTGTTGTCGGAAGCATCGATATTATTATTACCTTATTTGCTTAATTAATTACTATTGTTAGTCGTGAACATATCATAATTATGTAGATTATGTGCAAATTGACTAAAACCCACTTTCATTGCAAGAAGCGGGGTTCATCCCGCTAATCGCAAATCTGATTTGCCGAAATCCAGTAACAGTTGGAATTTCCGGAGTAAAAACTAGATGTGTAGAAAAATAGATGTTGGCAGATTCTCAGACCTACCCGATATGTACACAAAGTTTCGTTTAAATCGGTCCAGGCCGTTTCGGAGGAGTATGGGAACGAAAACTGTGACACGAGAATTTTATATACTTCACACAATTAGAAGACCGCTATGTATTATACACATAAACGCACAGTGACATAATGCAGTAAACTGTATTTACGATATATGTATGTTTGTCTGTAGGGTATTTATCAATGGGCCTAAGTTGCCTGAAATAAATGATTGTATTGAGTCATTGCAAAAAATACTTTAAATACGGGACTTTGTTTGACATTCAGTTTTTATGTCATACAATTGCTTGTTTTTCGGTAAATATTCCAAGTTCTAACCCAAACAAAAACCAGATATATAAAGTAGGTAAAACACAAAGTGACCTATCGATCCACGCCTAATTAAATGAAGCGGTTTCTAGCAGCGCGGGGTATCTCTCTAATGAAATGTAATATCTTGCTCACTTGCTCAGGACCCCTCCAATTAACGACATGCACTCTACTGTGGTGTGCACTGAGGACGTCCACACTTATTTTTAAAGTTCCAAAGCAATTTTAGAATGCTTTATGACACTCGTGTAATTGCATCGTTACTCAATAATAAAATATTTTTCAGAAAAGATATGCGTAATTATAATCCTAGTTACTATAACTTACGCTAGTAAGTATGTATAATTTTTTTTAATACATTTTCTCGAAAACTAGCTCTTATTGCACTACGATTAGGTTCAACATGCAATGTATTTCATACGCGTGCTTTTTTATTTTTTTTATTTCGCCACGGATAACAATCAATAGACAAATCCCTGAGTGGTTTTTTTTGGAGAAATGAAGCGTGTTTTTAAGGCCTTCACCATCATCATTATCTGCGATACAAAGAGCGACTGCCTATCTGACCTCCACAACCCAGTTAGTACTGGGTAATACGATACCCTTTAGTAAGATTGGTTGCCAAACTTTCGGGACACTGACTAGCTGTAACGATTGTCAAAGAACTACAAATGGCAGCCGGGACCAACAGCTTAACGTGCTTTCCGAGGCACGCGGGTGGTCACCCATTCACAGACCAACTTAGGCAAGCGCAGCATAACCTAAAGATCAACCTGAGTGGCTGTTAACGCAACTGCAACGAGCTCCTCATTTTTAAGGCCTTCATATTTAAAAATAAAAACTTTTTAGTAAAAAAATAAAACCGACTTCTAAAAAAACTAAAAAGTGGAAAATAACTTTATTTCCGGAAGTTGGTGGCTTTTGTTGGTTTCGTTGACTTTATTGGAGGAGCTCGTTGCAGTTGCGTTAACAGCCACTCAGGTTGATCTTTTGATACAATTTTTAGTTCCACATCAAGCTATAGATTAAATACTAAGTATCTATATTATGCTTTAGTATTAAACCAATTCAGAAATCATATGCATCATCCCCTAGCTAGGGGATACAGCTGATACTTGATCTGATGTTTATGTTTCTTAATGACTAGGTGAGGGGTGGGGAGGGGATACGGTCACCCTGCTCCCACTCGCCTGCCTACCCTGGCGAAACCCATACTTATACATGTGATTGCAGCAATCACGATAGATTTGCTGTCATTTATTAAAGAGTGCCGTTGTATATCACTGAAGATCTATCACCAAATTACTGCAATGACCTTCCAAACCATAGTAGTACATACCATTTTTTGATCAGTTGTCTTCGACAACTTCTAAAATATAATCGACGAATGAGTATATCATCAACTTACACGAAGTCAATCTAATACGTATTATTAAAGATAACTCAAAAACTACTTGTCGGGTCTTGATATTTTTTTTATGGGACCAAACGACAACCACCAGCTTTCGAATAAAAAAAGAATCATCAAAATCGGTTCACTCAGAGTTATGAGGTAACAAACCCAAAAAAAAAAAAAAACATAGTCGAATTGAGAACCTCCTCCTTTTTTTGAAGTCGGTTAAAAAAAATGTGTTTATCAACAGAATATCACAAACAAACATGATTACTTGTAAAATAATTTGCATATAACTACAAATTGACATTTATTTGACTTCTAAATTCAAAAATATTTCAGTTATATTATTTTATTCAATATTATTTTTACTATAAGGCTGTTTAGCGGTGTCATAATTTTGTTACTCTTTCAGTCTGGGAAGACGAAAACAATACCAGTAAAGGCAAAGGCCTCTTCTCAAACAGGGAAGGCTCGAGCATTGATCACCACGCTCGCTAAAGACGGTTTGGCGATTTCACACTTTTATTAATTATAAGTCCCGGTTTAGTCACGATGTTTTCCTTCACCGATGCCTTTGATGTCTGAGATAAACTTGATGCGCCTCGCCTCTCTTGCATGAGGTGTGGGTTCAAATCCGGGCAAGTAACAAAGTGACTTTTTCAATTCATAATGTATGTATTTTCTAAAGTTTATCTAAGAGAAGACAAGGCGCGGAGAAAAATCTAATTAAATCATAATTAGTTTCATATTGATTAATGACAAAAGAACTTTTTGTTCTATTATTTAATTTCTCCGTAAGTTTATTGAAACGTCGTTTGATTCACGTGAGAATTTGTCATTGCTGTGCTCGGGTCTATAACAAATCAAAATGTACGATTTCAATCCATGCAGCTCTTATACAAAACAATATTCTTAATCGTTATCGAACTTTCCAATCTCTCTGTGACCATGAGCGTTGCGGGACGCGAGTATAGTCAGCAAAACAAAAACTATAAACAATCAAGGCGCTATGACCTACCTGTATACAATCGGTTTTTACTTCAATAATGGTTGCAATGGCAAATAACACGTAAATAAAGAAACATGACGTAACGGACTTGTCGTTGATGTTTTAGTAATCGTACTTTCATTGCGATTTATACAACACAATGCGGTTTCGTAAGGTGTCCCTGTGACTGTCCTACGTCGAGTCGTGGAGTCCTACCGTCACACGTCGTCGTATTTAGTCGTTCGTTTCGTAGCAGTATAATATGTTTTTCCCACCGATATCTAATTTTTAAAACATGTCAAGTCGCCTTTGGAGCAAATCTCATGGTAGTAATTAATCACAGTTTCAATATCATTTGACTTACTTGGAGGAATCCATGATTGAGTAGGCCCACTTGTACTCCTGGTATTCCATGTTGGCTCCGACCTGCGCCATCTTCACTGTTCGACACTTAAATCAATGGCTTAGTAGTTTGGTAGCACTATGTTGGATCACGTCGTGGGGCTCTACAACAATATAAAACACTTATGTACACTCACTATGTACAAATATAAATTTATTAACAGGCAAATTAAACATGGAAAATTTTTTCAATACGGCTATAAACAACACATAAATTATTATACAATACATAAAAACTTCCTACATATAAATCTATGAAGTAAAAATGGAATGCCTTTATTATCTGTACAAATAAACGTTTTTTGCAAGATCAATAAATCACCGTTAGCCGCAAATGCAGATCGATAAGTACTACGATGTTTTTTAGGCAAGTTAGATTGACAAAAGTAATTTAACACAGGTCGATATTTGAATACTAACACTGCAATTTATCTCATAACAAGCCACTGGAACGTGATCTCTGTTGTATTATAATAACATGCTCAAACATTTGTGGGAGAATAACGCATGTGAAGGCGATGCAAACATCCACGTAAAATTAATAAGACATTTAAAATTGAAACGGCAAGACGAATCGGCATTATAGTTATGAATATTCATGACAAGCATAGTTATGAAAACTGGATAACAGGAAATATTTTTCCTGATTTGTACATAACACAAAGAAATAATTGATGCTCAAATGTTTAAAACTGATTTAGGTCCTATTAAGGTCATATTTTCTAGACTTGGTTATTATCTACCTCAAAACTCACCGCGTGATGATAGTATTATTATTATGTACACTGCCGCAAGTTGCTAACGTAGTTTGTCGATTGGCAAATTGACCAATGCAACCGGAATTGCTTTTTTTGGGATGAGAAATCACCAGATAACTTCCCCCGCTCTATCTCTTTCGAAAAACCCACAACCCCGTGTTGTCTTGCTGACATCTCTTTGAGAGGCGCGTGGAACACTAACGCGCCGTTGACACGGCCTGTCGTCAGTGGAGGAACGGACGGTGAGCTAACCATTGCTCACAGACCCGCATCTACGGTGGCCGGGAGTCGTCTCGCGGCGCCCTACGTCAAGGGCGTCTCCCGCAGCGCGGCGGCTGGGTTGGTTTGAGGTTTGTCTCCCTCAAACTCCCGGCCACCTCCTTCGCTAGAATGACTTCTTCGCAGAAGCAAGTGATCGCTTCTCATTTATTATCGCTTTCATTTACCATGGACTGAACCAGGGCCGGCTGTGAGAGATCGCCGCCGGCCCCACAACTACAAGTATAGAAATATAATCTAATCCTTACTTTCCCACGTCGCTGCGTCGTAGTGGGGTAAATTGATTAAAATAGGGCGTGAATAACTCATAAAACATGTAAGTTTTATGAGTTATTGAGTTTACATTGCCAACGGTTGGAAGGCAGTAAATAGAAATGATTAAGGATATCAAAGGGGCATTGCTCTGCACTACAGTGCAGTGTCCAGGATTGTTCACCTACTTCAATTAAAATTTTAATTTGATATGAAGGTCTATCAACTGAATTTATAGTGTTGAATTGTCACTACCAAAGTTCTAATCATGTGTCTAGCTTTTTCCCAACTATGTTGAGGTCGGCTTCCAGTCTTACCAGATTTACCTGAATACCTACCAGTAATTTATTTGGTGCGACTGCTTATCTGACCCAGATAATAACTGGGTAATACGATACTGCTTGATAAGACTGGTTACCAGATTTCCGAGTTATTGATTACGTGTAACGACTCAAAGATCTACAAATGATTGTCGGGGCCAAAGGCTTAAAGTGCTTTCCAAGGCACGGAGAAAATTCAGTATGTAACGGGTGGTTACCCATTCCCAAACCAACTTAGGCAAGCGCGGCTTAACCTGAAGATCGTGTGTACATGAACCAGTTATTTTTAGCGACGAGTTCCAGAGTTCTAATAAGTACAAAATGTTGTTTGCTAGTTAGTGGTGATGGTGGGTACAAATCTAGACTAAGGGCTCTTTTACGGAAAAAGGCGCGTCGGCGCGTTGTGTGCTTTTAGTTCAAACATAAATGGCGATGTACGAAAGGGTTTACGGAACCGCGTTTGCTTGAGACACACCGCGCCGTTTCGCGGCGGTAGTGGTGTCAGACGTTGTTTTTTGATGTGAAACATCTAATGCGGCGGGTCAAACCTACTATTGACCTTACATCTAGCACAACAACCCTCACCATAGAGTATACGCAGAAGATACAGTCATTATAGACTCCCGGGGACCCTGTAGGCGTCCAAAAGACGCTGGAGAAGTAAAGATCAGCCTTAGAAAGAGCAGATTTAAGGATAGTGCTGGAATTCGACTCAGGACCAAAACAGCGCGGCAGACGTAGAAGTACATAGATGTCTGTAGTTAAGAAGGACCTAGCAAATAGCGATATTGACCTAATGATCACCCAGAAAAGACATCTTTGGAGAAGTGTGATTAGAAGAGCCAAGTTAAGGAGAGTTGGGATAAGGCCGAAATTAAAACTATTATTACTATTCTTTAAAAAAAAAATCTAAATATTTTTGCTTATTCACAATAATTATCTGTACACATTTGCAAACGTACAATTGTTTTTTTTTTTCATACAAAAATTTGAGAAGAAAAAATATTAATCTCAAAGTAAAATGTCTCTATACAATCCAAAGGCAAAAACTGAACCCATAGAACCCCAGACTGATGACCAGGCAGTTAAATTAGGAATGCAGGTCTCTGTGGATGGTGTTGATTATCCAAATATATTTTATAAGTTAATGATTTATAAGATATTTACATATGAAGCCATAAAGAATCTGCTAATTCTAAAGTAGGAAAAAGGATGATTCTGAAAAAAAAAGTTAGTAGAACTTCCAATGAAAAATGGTTTGATAAGATTTGATATCTATTTTTGTGAGAAAATAACTTTAGTTTCGGAAGTTGATGGCAAAAGTTTCAGAAAAATATATAATAATAATAAGGCCAGAGCAAGCATGACATAAAACTTTTCAAAAAAGAATATCTAGAACATCATATTCAATGTTGCAAAATGGTAATGGCCTGTGCTGGATATTTTTTCATTCAAATTTAATACTGTTTGTTATTATGTATGGTGTGTATTGTTTCAAAGCTGAGAATATTTTATGATAAATAATTTAAAAACAAATCTGTTTGCACCAAATTTGCCTGTTTTCTTGCTGGCCATCTAAATAGGAACAATAATAAAGAGAGGTGTTCTTTTTTATTTTTAAAGATATCGCGAAATCAAGTGGTTAGTCAGTTTTTTTTTTAAATTTTCTGTGGCATTCTTTAATTTGTTTCTGTAATTGTTAAATATTTTTACTATTATCATATTTTTTAATTAAACATGAGGCGTAAAAAGAGTTGTGATGCAACAATGTAAAATCAAATAACTAATTTATATCAACACTAGCTTTCGCCCGCGGCTTCGCCCGCGTTAAATTTGGGGAAATACAGTTCCCTTTGCGCTTTATTGATTTGTAATAGCAACGCTAAGTTTTCCCTTTTCTTCCCTCTTTCTCCCGCACATCCCACTTTTCTTTAATAACGCCTATATAATAATAGCCTATGTCCGTCTCCTGGTTCCCAACTACCTGTGTACCAAAATTCATCAAAATCGGTTTAGCCATTAAAGCGTGAAGAGGTAACAAACAAACAAATAAACAAACAAACTCACTTTCGCTTTTATAATATTAGTAAGGATAAGGATAAATGACTTCACCGTAAAATAGCAAAGAATTGGGATCAGAACCTAGCGCTGGAGTATCTGAAAGAACCAATCGACGACGAGTATTTGGTGCTAAGGTCAATTGCTGAAGAAAGAACATAGGCTTGTAAGGTTGGCCTTTGCAAGAAAGTACGGAAATAGGACTCCCAATGGAAAAATGTTTTATTTTCAGACGAAGACTATGATGGTAAATCTTATTTCATCAGATGATAGGCAATATGTGCAGCAGAAAACACTTTAAACATGGAAGACTCAACACAAAAGTATAGGGTTGTTTTTCTGGCTATTGGGTGGGGAAAAAACATTGAAGTCAATACGACAACTACCCAAAACACTGCATGGTTTGTTAGATATTTCTTCACCAATGAGTTTATATTCGTTTGATAGTGGCCTGCTAATATGTTAATAAATAATGCTTTGGAACATCAGTGGTACGAAATGAAGAAAAAGTCACAAAACATGCTGATAATTTCAATCAACTCTATATTAGCTTCAGTAGGTGTACATACATAGTCACTACAGAAACAAGTACAAATTTGATTGCTTCTATGCAACACCGTGGTCAAATGGTTATAACCAACAATCGCAACCACACTGACCGATATTGATATTAATTGAGTATATTGCATTTTGTTTAATTTAGTATTAAATACACCTTTTCCTTTTTGTTATTCTCTGAATTTATTATTTCTATTGTTTTCTAAGTGTCCCTAATTAGTTGTCCAGGTTCAAAGAGCATGAAGGAAAAGTTAGGTTTAAGTTTGAGAAATATTCATTGTATTGATATAGTAAATTCTTTAAATACTACTGCTATCATTAGGATATTAGTTAAGTTTTATATCAATATTAACTCAAGTAATTGCGCAAAGATAAATTAGTTGACTAGACCTGTGTATTATTTCATTCCTTATTGAACTCACTGTCATTACAATTAACAATAACAAGGAGCTATTCCAAAATTCCAATATTCCAATTCAGTGGGCTTTGTACTTATGCTACAATATTTGCAATAGATTTGTAAATAACTTAAATCTGTGAAAAGCTAAGTTTCTAACTTCAGCAATATTTACAAAAACCTATATTTTTTTAAGCAGTTCTACATTAGATCTCTACTCAACTGAGTAGAGGTCTGAGTTTCCTCATTTTAATGCAACATTTTTAAACAAGCATATAAATTAACCGATTCTTTGTATTCCAGATTATTGTAATTTAAACCATTTCAAATATATGAAAAAAAATATTTGTCTACTACTAAAATATAAAACAATTACTGTTATTGTAATACAAAGTTAAATATAAAAAATAATAATACTAGCACTATCATTAGCAATTATTTATGGAGTAATCTTATAGAAAATAGCAATGTATTTAAATTTGTAGTTGTATTAATGAACACATAACTGATTAATTGCTTTATGCTTTATCTATATTAATAACTACCACAACATCTATAAAGGTGTTCAATGAACCCATGGGTCAGATCACTGATAACAAACTTACTAACATAACTCTGGTCAAAGCTATCTAGCCGAGTATCCTAAAACTACTTGCAAAATAAGAATAGCAAATTAAAGTAGGTCATTTTAATGACAATAACACTTAGGACTATCTCAAAGCATATGACTGGATTTAAAATTAATTTAATTGACTAAAAGTCAATAATATAACATAATTCTAATTACCTACAAACCGACCAGAAGTTTCATTTAAAATTTGAAGAATATAATAAAAAGAGCGAGCTCGAAATAAGTAGAGCACGAAAATAATGTACACAATAAAGTGAAAGGGTACCAAAACGAAATGTCTCATTGCATTGTCAAGTATAACTACAAGTAAAAAGAGCATAGGGGCATGGCTAATATATTTGGACACTGATATTGTTTGACTTATTAGCATCTTCTATCAATTATCGGGAAGTTGTAAAATACAAATATCTGCTGAAGCTTAGTAATAAGATACGTAAAATTACTTACCAATCCTGAAGACTGTTCCAAAAAAAGAAATAACTGTCAGCCTCGGGATTCCATACTTAAAATATAAACGTTTCCCTATCAACAATGAGCTTACATTAGGAATGAATTGATTTTCACACAATTTATTTACGACAATACGACACCCCTACGCTCGATCGACAGCCATTCTGACCATAAACTGGAGAGAGAATAAAATAGAGTGGGAAATGGTCTATGAATTGAAGTCGATTTTTCAATCAAAAAATTGTAAAACAAGCGTTATCTTATATTGAAAGGTCAGCAAGCTAAGTAGCTTGGAATTAAATTCACATTTTAATGTAATCTTTCAAAATCACTAAAAACTTGTATGTATCTGTAATTTTTTGTTATACATACATTACATAAATACACAGTCTTAATGGACTTCTTTCACTTACTACTGACCAAAACGTATATTTAGTTAAAAAATATTAAAAATATTATGCACTATCGGGCTCACTAAATGTATCGAATGAATTTTTTTCAGCAGCTGTGTTATAAAAAAACAGGTTTTTAAGGTAAACTGAAAGTTAACGCATATTTAAACGGCACCGGTTAAAGTCGGCCTGGGTGAAGTGATAATTAATTGAATAGGTACTTATTACATTTATTAATACTCGTAAACTCAAAAAATAAATAGAATTTTGTTTGTGCATATACCCATATGCACAAACAAAATTCTATTTATTTTTTGCATTTTTATGAACCTTGTTAGTTCATATCATCCGATGTCTAGGTATAACTAAGAATCATAGCAGCGGTTATTTGCTTCCCAAATTGATAGAATTTTTATTTTGAAATACCGCCACTATTCGTAATTAAAAAATTGCTCTTCGAACCATAACCTAACCTCTTATCATTATACACAGTAACTGTCAAAGTCAGAATAAAAACATCTGAATTATAATCGGAATTTTATAATATTGTGATCCAATATGAAACTATCCCTTGTGCTTTTTCGTCGTAATCGCTTGCCAAATGGACATTTGTTTAGAGGAAAAGATCGGCTAGTAAAAAAAGTAGAGCCGAAACATTTAAGGAAAATTGAACACGATTTTGCAATCGAAGAACAAAATATGTTATATTTACGCTATCCATATCTTTCACAGGTAAGTTTCATAGTGTATTATAACTATCTTACAAAAATAATATCTTGTGTGCCAGTCTACATTATTCATTTATCTATACCGACTTATGTAAACGAGGATAAATCACCGACTCACTCTCCATCAAAAAATCTCAGAAACTACAGGTGTTAGGAGTCTCGAATTTTGTATGCTAAGATGTTGGGTGACTAAGTTTGTATGAGAGATTGTGATTCCTTGGCTGGAATTACTTATAAGGATAAAACTACTAGGCTTGAATAAATTCATAGTGCTTATAATTCCAACAGTTTGGTCTGTACACATTAGTTCTAGATAGAAGTATTTCATTATTCTGGTTTGTGGCCGAGCAGTAGGGTAAATTGACCACTTGGGAACTTGTGTGCTACCTACCACAAGGCGAAAAGTTATGTTTTTAATATTTCTGATTTATTTGGTTTAATGCATCTTTTCTTTTATTCATCTTTATAAAAGTAGCCTTGGTTGTGTCAGGAATCACCTTTTGAATTATGTCATTTTAATACCACACCATCCATATTTTATTAAACTGTGTTTACTAGTGGCATGTACCAAATAAATGATTTTCTTTCTTTCAATTCAATTTCCCAATTTCTGATAATTCATCTTATAGATTCATATTTTCTAAAATGCAATACATATTTCCAGGCTGAAAGTTCTGGTCACACCAAAGCCCTTGGAAAACCAGAACAGAACAAAGAAAAAATATTGGACAAAACAAGAAGAATTTTCAAACAAGATGTTACACTTTATGAGAGACTACAACATTTACGTGTAAAAGAATCCTGGGATTAATTATCAAATGCAATTTTTTTTTTGTAAATAGGTAATTTTAGGTAATAGTGATTCTAAATAAAACATTAAATAAAACTCGTAAATCTATTATTTGCCATTTTTTTTTAAACATTGCCCCACACTAGGAATTTCTCCTGTATTGTGGGTATGTCTCCAAACATTTAAACTAGGGCTGTAACGGAACTTCGCCTCCGCCTCCGTTACTGCGGAAGCTCCGCAAGAAATCGTACCTCCGCATCCGCCTCCGTCAAATATACCTGTGCGGAGTTATAACGGAGGTGTATTTACGTTAATCGCGAGCAGTGACGCTCGACGACGACCCAACCTAATTAAATGAAGACCCTTTATTATGGTGGAGACATAACACTAAATATAAAGCTTTCTCTCCCATCGTTCGCACATATTTATCGGCGCCGCCGAGTTCAGTGCCCAGTGAACAATTATTTAGTTCAGCTGGCTTAATTTACGATCCCCTCAGAAATCGTCTGGAAGGTGACAAAGCCGCCAAACTCTTATTTACTTGTCAAATATAATTTGCCTCTTCTTAATTTTGAATACGTAACGAAAGCTTACTATCAATATATGTACCTATCTATTTCATTGAAATACAGACTTTTATTATAGGTACTATGGGAGATTTCCAAAACAAACCGTAAATTATCTCAAGAATGACAAGTGAACGATATGAGATGTTCCCAGATACTTTCAAATCTTTACTAATTTTAAGAATGTCAAGTGAGGGCTAAGAGAGATTTCCAAGTACCTATAAATCAGAATCAATCTCAAGAATGTCAAGTGTACAAAAAACGCCATTAACGAAATCGACCAAGCTAAGTTACAGTTCATGGGAAATGCAACACTTGTAATTTGTAGATAACATGCTAAAATAGTTATAGCCAATAGGAGTCGTTAGTTTTAGATTTGTATTTTTATCTGTGTTCTCATTGGTTAAGGTTTTTGATTTGTTAGTTAGTTGTAGCCAATAAGATTCTGTTATCCTAAGATATATAGTTAAGCTTTTGTAAATAAATTCATTCAACCTTCTGAACTGGAGTCTGCCACATCTCTCTACCACATTCCCTACATTGGTGAATTACCCCCACATTGGTGACCCTTGGTGAATTACCCCCACAGTACCATAAATGAATATTTTTTATATCCACTTTCACCTCCGCCTCCGTTAACCTCCGCATCCGCGGAGGCAAAACTCATCGCCTCCGCCTCCGCTAAGGAGGCCTCCGTTACAACCCTAATTTAAACTTACATACACAAACTTGAAACTGGCACTAGCATCAGACTGCATTTGGTCGGGTGGAAAATCCCGGGTGTCACCATTGTGACGATCGTCCTCCGCCCAAGCTGGGCAGACCGCCACTGTGTGCTCCACCGTGTCCTCCGGGCGATTATGTGCAGGAATGTCCCGAAACTTCCATATCCGGTGAGGACCTGCGTCAGGCGAACTCTGAACCGTTATAGGATCACTTAGAAGTCTGAACGCGTGGAATTATGGGGTTACCAAGTCTGTGGTGCCTTGGAGTTGTGAAAAATCAACCCTGTCAGCCTACGCAGTTGCAAGATATGACCCTCGCCTCGGTGCGACAGTCCGAACTGCACTTTGCCGTTATTTTTCTTCAACTGTCCCTGGGAACATTCTGATCACGAAGATTTTGGGGGTCAAATTTCGAATTACTAATATTATTAATTATTTTTGAAATCCAAGTTTTTAATGTTATAACTTAAATATAAATACCGCTCAATCCCCGGTACTATTTATCATAACGATCAGCGAAATATTTTGAGTGTGTAAAATTGAGCTCTACAGAAAACGACTTTTTCACTAAAAATGCATGGTTAACGGCTTCGTGAAGTGTTAATTGACATATTGTATAATGTTACATGATTGATGTGTGTAGTTTTCACTGCCTTGTTGGTCTAGTGGTAGCGTGACTGCTGAAACCGAAACCCTGACTTTAATTTCCGGGTCGAAGATTGTTATTAGGAATTTCGCAATAGCATGAAAACATTTACAATAAAACTTGATTTTACAATATTTTAAAAATAAATGCAAAGTAGAAATTATATGAAGTGAAAGCTTTGACCAAAGGGCGCTAGAATCAAAATGACACAATGACAGAAATGGTGACGAATTTATTGACACACACAATAGTTAATCCAGAAAGATGATAAAATAATAAATATTAAATGTTCAATAAACACTTTTATTTTTCAAATATGTACTTACATCTACAGAGGCAACAATTTATAATATCACAATAATATTGCATAAGTATGATTTTATCAAGCAGACAGTAGAGGCTAAACAAAAATGAAGGCAGGGAAAAAGGAAGCTAGTAGCTAACTTATTATTATTATTGTTCTAGATCTGCTTTTAGTTAATGTTGTGGTAAACTTTTACACTGTTTTTTCTGTTTTTAAACAAACACTGCACTGATTATCCAAAATAGGTCAGCGCTTAACATGTGGTGCATGTTCCTCTAGCAAGCAACGGTCAACCTGACTACTACAAAGTTGCAAAGTTTGAGAGCACTGGCAACAACTGTAATGTGTGCGATTGCGGTTATATATTTTCAACTTTTTTTTTGAAGACAAAATTTTCATATTTTTGTTTGAGAGAGAAAATACGCTGTACTGTGCTTCACTAGGCCTGCGCCGTAAGGGCTCTTCATGTATAATAATGGCCTCCTTACTTCTTTCCCTTAAAATAATTATACATACAAACAATGTATACAGCAAATTAAATACTAACTATAGAGCACATCACATGTACAATTTATTGTGACACATTTATAATAAACTTAATAAAATTTGTAAGTGTCCTCGTATTGATGACATATTTACTGCACGATGTGGTGGGATGGTGCAGGAGTATGTATGTGATACATACATATATGAAAAAAGTTTATTTGTCCCAAAAAAAATACATTGTGTATAAATGAGATACCCCCAGTAAGTTATTGGTAATACTTGTGTTGGGGCTAAATATGTATGACCTTCTTACAATCTGACCACAGCTGTTTTTTTTTTTATAAATTTGTTATGATTCTGGAGCCGTCATACTTATTTTAACTGTGTGTAATTTTTCTGCAGCAACCAAAATTAATTGTCATACATGTAATAGAAGTTGGACACAAGTTGGATTGCTATTTACAACCTTTTCAAATTACTTATTAAAAAAATGAAAAATATAATAAATAACGCTACAACGTAATACTTCAGTTGGCTATTAAATCTACGATATTTATAATTTATGCACTTGTGACTTGTTTCGTTCAACAATATCGCTACTTAACACGAACATCACCTTTGTGTTTCTTAAAATTGCAATACGACACAGTGAAAAGAAATCTTGAAGCAGGCACTTCAAGATTTCTTTTCACTATAAATTAACACAAGACTGTATGTATATTGTACTGACTTCGACTACGTTTATGATACTTTCTTCACCTTTTGTACTTCACTTTACATATAAATAAGAATACAAAAATAATTGTAACTTGCTTTTCAATTAAAATTAACAAATGCTTGCACACAGATTTATTTGACATCATTATTTCCCAAGAAAAATACTTACATCTTAAATCAAAATTCACAGCAGACAAAGTAAACCATTTACAAACAAGTACAGTATTTTTAATTAACGCCTCGATTTATAACAGCATAGCATAATAAAATAATCTCATACGCGAATACTATACGATCTAATCTATCTGTGACTATTGCATAATTTCGTAAATAATTCGGACCGTTAGAAAATAATTTCAACAAGTAGATTGTTTAGTCGGAAGAAATTAAGTATTATGTACTTTAAGTACTAGTTTGCAAAGATATATTTATTGGACCTTGAAATATTACAATAAAAGCACACCATAAAAAGCCTACCTAACTGTTATAGACAATGGTTTAAATATTTCCATGTAGAATTCTTCTTAATAAATAGAGTTTCAAGCTTTTAAATATAATGTGATTAGAACACATACCTACATATATTCTTCGAAAACAGAAGCTATTGGTCGAGTTTATAGACAACACTACAGATATATTAGTTAATATTAATTTTGGTCCACGCAAAAGGATCCTCTTTGAGATCCTTCTTGTATAATGTTTTGCCTTGCTGCATGAACTCTGCGAATTGTGCAACAACTGGATCTCTCATGCACGAAGCTACCGCGATTACTTTATCTGACTCGTCGAAGAAGAACATTACAAATTTCAGACCTTCTACATCTCCTTCTATTTGGGTACTCGCAGGTTTGCCGCAACCTGCGTAACGGATGGACTTGCCGAACAGCATGGTCCAGAAGAACGGAACTGTCTTCAAGGAAGTTTCTTTCTTTACTATATTTAAAGCAGCTACTCGGCCGTGGTATTGAGCTAGACCAATATGTCCAATGCTCATATGTTTATTGCCATGGGCAAAAACGGGTGCGAGTGCGATATCGCCGCCTGCGTACACATTTTTGATATTGGTTTCCAGTTTATCGTTCACATTGACCGCACCATTTCCCTCCATAGATATTCCACTGTCCTTTAAGAAACCAGTGTTTAATGTCGTTCCCACGCCTACTATCAGCATGTCAGCAGGAAGTGTGGTCCCATTGGTCAACTCTACCGATTTTATGACTCCGTTCTCTCCGTTACATTTAGCTATTGTGGTTTCAAACTGAAACTTGACGCCCTTATCTTCGAATAACTTTCGTAAAGTGCCGCCTATTTCGTGACCAAATATTTGTCCAAGCGGTGATTTATCAGTACCAACAACAGTCATTGACTTAGCTTTATCATTACAGGACGACGCGCTTTCTAACCCAATGAAGCTCAATCCCAATACTACAACATCCTTATCTTTATTAGTTCCCAATGTGTTCAGGATGTTAACAGAATCATCAAAGTCTCTGACCGTGAATATGTTTTGTAGATCGATACCGGGAACATCTGGAACACGTGGAGTGGAGCCAGTCGCGAGGAATAATGCATTGTAACGTAGTTTGTTTCCATTACTTAGGTGTACTATTTTGTCATCAGTTTCTATTTTAGTAGCATCGACACCTTTGAGTACTTCAATATTAGCGTCTTCATAATACTGTTGTGATCTTGCTTGTAGTTTTTCGATGTCGGTGACGGTTCCTATCTTGGATACCTTAACTCTGTCGTAAGGCAGGTAGTTTTCTCGGGCGACCATGGTAATGCGTCCCTTCCAGCCCTCGCTGCGCAGGGTCTCGGCGCAAGTAGCACCGGATGGGCCGCCGCCCACGACCACAGCGACTGTGCCGTCGCATTGGGACGCCATGCCCATTTCCTTGATGCGTTTCTTTGATTTCAAGTCGCTGCGTTTAGCTCTTACCTGTAATTTAAAAATGGATCAATATTATTTTTAGTTACCTAAGATAGCAGGCAGTGACGAATACACGTGCATTGCCTGAACAAAAAAAAAGTCATCCAAAAAACACTAAAAAGTCTGTGGCTTTTGTTTGATTCACACATTTTTTGCCACCGACTTCCGGAAGTAAAATTATTTTCCCGTTGTTATGTGTTTTTTTAGAAGTCGGTTCGTTCAAAAAAAAAAAAAAAAATTCTTCTGGTTTTTTAGTTGAGTTATGGTGGTGTCTCACGCAAAATCATATCAAGTACTCATTTCTCATTGCTACTAAGAGATATTATAGAAGATAACTCATAAATTACCCAAGCAATATAGCTAAAATTATGGGACCGCTTTGGGAGTATATACTCTTTCGATTATAAACAAAAAAAAACGGCCCACAATCGTAACGTATTAACCACATAATTTGCCCCTTTTTTAATTAATTAGATGACTTAAAATGTTGAGTAACTATGTAATGTATGGTATGTCTGTAAGTATGGTGCTAAGTGATTGGTCAGGGGAGTGACATTGAGTCACCATCCGGTCAGTTATAATATAACATAATATTGTAAAGAGCCGGTGACTACCATTGCAAACTAACTCTATGAGTTGGTCAAGGTGAGTCAAGGTCAACTACTTCTTAAGTCACGCTTTTATTGCGTGCCTACCTTACGATAACTTAGTTTGTGTAGGCGCACCGCTTGAGCTATGGGTATTTTGGGCACTTCAAATGCTAATAATTATCAGGCCCGTAGATTACGTCTGGAGGGAACTGCAACCTATCTCTTAAATACACTTCAGATACAGTTGTATCAGAAGTGACTAGCAGTGCCCGCAGTTGTACAAGCGACTACTGGGATTTCAAGTTCAGATGGGTACGTGAAGCCAATGTACTTTTGCAACAGTACAATATAGTTGAATTTGGTCGATAATATGAATGGTACAATAACATTGTGTGAAGAATACTAGAAAATGACTTATACTAAGTACAGTTTTAGTTTCAATTTCATGAAAAATATTGATTTTAAGACATCGTGAATAAAATTCAAACTCGACGCTTGTTAAACGCCGAACACCGGGGACGGCACTCGGCACTTGATATTTTGTACTTAATGTGTATGCTGGTAGGGTCTTAAATAAAACAACTACTGCATACTGATCTAGATGTAGTTATATTATAATAGCAGCGCATGACCCTAACCAAATCGGTGTAACCAAACGATAGCGCGATCTATTTCGACGACAACGCCATCTAGTTACGTCTTTGGTAACCTTTCTAACCAATATTGTTTTGGTTTGTCCTGGATGAACGGTTTCATCATAAACATACCGCCCACCAAGGACATTATTGACGGAATGTCCTTCTTGGACTAGGTTTGAAAATTTAGGTTACAATGTGGTCTTAGTTCTAGAACCAAAAATATAAGAAAACAGATCCAACATGGTAAACTTAACACTATTTTAAATAAATTATGCTTAATAATAACATGTGAAAAAGTTCAACAGTTTTAAAAAGGCTCTATCACTAGTTTGGTAAAATAACAATTTCAGTGTTCATCTAAAATTATTATAAACTTAATTGATCTTATAAAATTAAGGTAAAAGATGTATACAAATTAAGAAATAGGTTTATAAATAAAGTGTAAGTTAAAAATTAAAAAGTTGATCTTAGATAAGTGTACAAATTCATTGATCTGTCAACGGTAAAATACAAAGTTTTGAAGTTGGTCTCTTAATAGTAGAAGTCTCAGTACGTAATGTGACCACACGAGTGATATTATCATCACCGGGATGCTTTTCGACTATGCGACCTAACAACCAACGACTTGGTGGTAAATTGTCTTCCTTGATTAATACAATATCCCCTATTTTAGACTCAGGGATTTTTGAAGACCATTTATATCGGTTCATAAGGTTAGACAAGTACTCTTGGGACCAGCGCTTCCAAAATGACTGTAGCATCCTTTGAATAAGTTGCCATCGCGTTAAATAACTTATATTTGTGCTCTCGTAATTATCATCTGGCACATTAAGTATCGGTTCACCGACTAAAAAATGTCCAGGAGTTAAGGGTAAAAGCTCACCAGGTTCATTAACATTCATGACGCTCAATGGGCGCGAATTTAAACAAGCTTCTATTTGATTGAGGAGTGTGGTCATTTCCTCGTACGTTAATGTAGCTTCACCGATGACCCGTTTAAGGTGAAACTTAGTGGACTTCACTCCAGCTTCCCACAGCCCGCCGAAATTAGGACTATGTGGGGGAATGAAGTGCCACTCTGTCCCGTTGGCCTCGAGTTGTTCTGCTATTGACGTTTGAAGGGAAGCCAAATGTTGTAACTCCCTGGCAGCACCTACAAACGTAGTTCCATTGTCGCTCCATATTTTGGCGCAATGACCTCGACGCGATACAAAGCGTCTGAAAGCAGCTAGAAAAGCTTGGGTGCTCATGTCGCTAACGACTTCCAAATGAAGTGCACGAGTGGACATACATACGAACAAACATATGTAGCCCTTGTACGAGCGGTGGCCACGCCCCTTTGTTGTCCTAATATTTATAGGGCCGGCGTAGTCAACACCACTGTGGAAAAATGGTCGCGCAGGAGAACACCTAACAGTTGGTAAAGACCCCATCATTTGGCACTTGGTACTGGCGCGATGTCTGGTACAGGTCACACATTTGTGTACATGACGTTTGACTAGGTTTCTCACTCCTATAACCCAGTAGGCTGACCTCAAATAATTTGACATTAACTGAGGACCTCCGTGTAGTGTTCTTAGATGCGCATCGGCCACTATAAGGTTTGTAAGATGACTAGAGTTTGGTAATACTATGGGGTGTTTTATCGCTTCGCTCAATGTAGCTTTATCAATTCTACCTCGAACTCTGATGATGCCTTTTTTGTCAAGATATGGACAAAGCGAGTTTAATTTACTAGATTTTTGTTGTAAATAACCTTTCTGTTGTAACTGTAAATATTCGTTTGAAAATATTTTCTTTTGTGTTTGTCTTATACAGCATTCTAAAGCTGTTGCTAATTCTAATCTTTGTAAATATCTTTGTCTAACATTATCCTTTTTTAAAAATCGTCTGCAATATGCAATAACCCTTATAAGTTTTTGCAAAGAGGAATAACGTTCGAAAATGGAATGCTCTGGAACCACAGCCACATGTGCTCTTGTTGATTCCTCCAAATCTACATTCAATTCAATTGACCTGTTGTACATAATAGTGGATTCTTTGAGAAATAGTGGTCCAGAAAACCATAAAATATTCTCTTGCAGGGCGCTGGGTAAGATACCTCTTGATGCGCAGTCTGCTGGGTTGTCCTTGGTTTTAACATGAAACCATTGAGATGCTTTCATGTTGGTCAATATTTCCGAGGTACGATTGGCTACAAACGTCTTCCACCGGCTTGGATGGCTGTTGAGCCAAGCCAACACCACTGTTGAATCTGTCCATGCCCTGATTTTGTCTCTCGAAATATTGAGAACATCTGATGTTTCTATCAGAAGATTTGATAGCAGAACTGCTCCACACAACTCTAAGCGAGGTATGCTTATTTGCTTAACGGGAGCTACTCTGGTTTTTGCAACCAGCAACGAGAGATGACCTTTGCCTGTAGCATCTATTGTTCGCAAATAAATCACTGCAGAATATGCTGTTTTGGAAGCGTCACTGAAGCCATGTAGCTCAATGTCGTCGGATGACTTCGTGCCGAGCCACCGAGGTACTCGAACTTCGCTAAGCAGTGGCAACTCTTCGCGGTAAGTACTCCACTCCTTCACTAATTCAGTACTTAAATCTTCATCCCAAGAAACGCCAGCAAGCCACAATTTTTGTATAAATGTTTTTGCTAACACTACACTGGGAGCCAACCAACCTAGTGGATCAAACAAACGAGCTATATCCGAAATAATTGTTCTTTTAGTTATAGGTGCAGTTGTCAGCGGCGGAAGATTCACCGAGTATTGGAAGGTATCTTCGTTGCGGTTCCAGGTAAGACCCAAAATTTTTATTGTGCTATCTAATTTGATTTCTAACCCTCTCTCTTCTTTATAATCTTTGTCCTCTAATTTATTATTTTGTATGATACAACATTGTCCCTTTGTTTGGTCCTTAGTTGTATGTGTACTAGTTTGATCTAGTTGTTCTTTAACTTCATTTCTTTCAACCACTTCTATCGTTTTTAATATTTCCATGCTATTACTATTCCATTTTTGTAGTTGAAATCCACCCTTTTGTAGTAGTCCTTTTATTTGTTTATATATTTCTATGCCCTCTCCTATACTACTGCATCCTGTCATCAAATCGTCCATGTAAAACCCACTTAAAACTTTGTCTGCAGCAAGTGGATAATGTTTTCCTTCATCCAGTGCGAGCTGCTGCAAGGTTTTGACGGCTTGATACGGCGCAGAAGCTGTTCCAAAAGTTACAGTCACAAGCTCGTAATCTTCGATTTCTTTATCTGGACTGTCACGCCAGAGTATTCTTTGAAACATTGCGTCCTCGTCTGCTACCGTAATTTGACGGTACATTTTAACAATGTCCGCAACAAGTCCTATTGGATGCACTCTCCATCTTAAAACCGTGTGACGTAAATCGGCTTGCAAGGTTGGACCAACCATGAGCGTATCATTTAACGAAACTCCTTTGTTGTTCTTTTCAGAAGCGTTAAAAACAACACGAACTTTAGTGGTAGTTTTGTCGTTCCTAATAACTGCATGATGTGGTAAATAAATCGCTAAATCTCGATTACGATCATCATCTTTCACCTGCCTCATATGACCTAACTTTAAATATTCATTTATAACTTCTGTGTATTTTTCTTTTAAATCTTTGTTCTTTTCTAATCTTCTTTCCAGTGCTAGAAACCTTGCTTTAGCTATGCTACGTGAATTTCCAGCTTGGCAGGGAGGGTTTTCGTCTCGGAAAGGTAACCTGACTATGTATCTGCCATTGCTATCTCGCTTAGTTGTATCTCTGTAAAACTCTTCGCATTTCTTCTCTTCTGGTGTAAATATCTTTTTTAAACTAATGTGCTCCTCTATTTCCCAAAATTTCCTCAAAATATCCTCATCTTTAACTTGACAATGCATTACCTTTAAGTTATTTATTTTATTAATTGAACTATTATTTTTTTCAGAATCAATAGCCCCGGACAGTACCCATCCCAACGTAGTACTCTGTGCAATTAGTGTACCAGAAGGACTTTTCACTAGCCCTTCCTTAATTATGCAGCTGTACACATCAGCGCCTAACAGAATATCGATTTTGTTGGGTGTGTTAAACTCTGGATCTGCTAAAGTCAGATTGTTTAATTCCAACCAGTCGAAGGTACCTAAATTAAGGCTTCGCTCGGGTAGGTAAGAAGTGATCTTGTTTAACACATAAGCGCTTAGAGAAAACTCGAAACTTGGGTCGACGCGAGATTTAATTTTTAATTGTACCATGTACTTTGTCATGGTTGACCTATTATCTCCTAATCCTGACACGAACCCTTGAATTGGAATCTTCTTTAGGCTAAGATATTGAACTGTGGCCTCTGTTATAAAACAAGCCTGCGATCCTTGATCTAATAAAGCTCGGACTGTCTGGAATTCACCCGATTTTGACGAGGCCTTTATTAGCGCAGTGGCTAATAAAACCTGTCTCGGCTTTGATACCTTTCCTGTGGACAAGCAAGAAACTATCTGAGTAGCACTAGCAACGGAACTAGTACTATCACCAGTTGGCTTGTCGTCAGGGTCATGCCGTTTGTTGTCTGACTCGCTGTTGATATGCAGCAAGGAATGGTGACGCCTTTGACACACCCTGCAATTGGTGTTCTTTTTACAGTTGTAAACTGTGTGGTTGCTACCTAGGCAGTTAAAACAAATTTTATTTTTGCCAACGAATTCACGCCTTGCTTCAAGTGATTGTTTAGCAAACTTTTTACAGAAACAAAGTTTGTGACTCTCGGAGCAAAATTCACATTTCATGTGTGATGATGGATTTGTAGCAAGCATAGTTTTAGGTGTATGGTTGTTTGAATAATTATTGACCTGGTGACCTGAAACCCTTTTTGGTTCTATGCACTCAAACGCGCGGAAACGTTGTTCTAAAAACACTTTGAACTGTTCAAAGGTAGGAAAGTCATTGCTAGAATCGCTACTACTGACACTTAACTCCCATTGCTTACGTGTTTCAGGATCTAACTTGAATGTCGCTATATGTATGATAATTACATCCCATGTGCTCACATTTATACCTAAGTTTGCCAATGCATTCAAACAGTCACTAGTGGTATCTAAAAGTTCCTTTAATGATGTCGCGGATTCAACTTGCATACGTTTAATACCGAATAGCCTTTTCAAAATGCAGTTAGCGAGGTACCTTTTATTACTGTAACGTTTGTCTAACAGATCCCAGCACTGACTGTAATTGGCATCCGTTATTGGAGTATTCCGTATCAATTGCTCAGCTTCACCAGTAAGATGACTTTTTAAATAGTGCAATTTCTGTACATTATCTAAACATTCGTTTTTGTGCACAAGAGATACAAAAAGATCATGAAACGTCGTCCATTCTCCATATTTGCCAGAAAACATTGGAATGGCGATCTTTGGTAACTTAACTAATGAACTTGCTGACTTAGGTGCACTACTAGAATTACCATCACTATGTTGTACTGGTTCCCTAACAACTCTTAATTTATTAAGCGTTGTTTTCATCAAGCTTTTGTAACTTATGTAAGTGTCTTCGGTTGTATCATAAATATCAACAATCTTTTGCTCAATATCATCTAATTTAAAGTTTTGGTAAATTTTAGTGTTGGTATCCTTAAACGAATCCCAATCCTTTTCTAATAATTCTTGTTTAGTTTCAATATATTCGACAGTCAATCTGTCTTTGGGACTCTTTTTAAAATTAATTAATCCTTTAGTGATAACACTTTGAAACCCTTTTAACACGTTCATTAACCCCTCCATTTTGGAATAATAAAATAAAGTAAATCAATAAAAATAAAGGTTGCTATAAATGTATACGTTAATTTGAGTAAAAGTTGATGTAAACAAGTTGATATTTCATAACAATAAAAATTCAACACGTATATAAAAAAATGTTCTTAAAACAACTAGCTAAGTCGAAACAAAATACAAGTTCAACAACTGAACGCAAATTTTCTAAGTCCTAAACAGTTACTCAGAATTTTACAAGTCTTTGAAATCACATACAATCTGTCGGAAATCGGGCATGGATTCCCCGTTCCGTCGTTTTTTAAGAATCTATTCTAAGTTCTAAACTAACATGTACGAATAAATAATATGTTACTAAAAACTAAAGGAAATTTTTCTATGTCCTAAAATCTACTTAAAATTGTACAAGTCCCGAATTCTTCATAAATTCTTGTCTAATTAACAAGGAACAAATAGAGTTCAAAATGGCTTGTCTTTAACTGGATTTGTTGTAATGAAATTGTTCAATTACTCACGATTTGCACTTCACTCACACTACACGATGATTGTGGCGCGCTCTGGTGGCGACACGATGTACTAGATGTGGTGACCCGATGAACTAGGTGTGACGTCAGTCTTCTGATGTCACGTTGAACTTCCGTGACGTTCTTCCCTCTGACGATCCGTTGAACTGGGACGATCCGTTGAACTGGATACGAGTGACGTACACGATACGGTCACTTTGACACGAAGAAAGTAGCGTCCTCTCTATTGCCACTTTTCAGCTGATGCTGCTGAGCCTTTGTCCACTGCACTGGACAAAGCTGTTGATGCCAATGCGGGTGCCGTGTACTCTTGCCGCAGCGATCCACTGCGAGTACCACGGGCAAAGCGAACCCAACAAGTTGGGGCCGCTCACTCAAAAAGCTCTCGATCGGGCTCGATGGACCAATGTTAAACGCCGAACACCGGGGACGGCACTCGGCACTTGATATTTTGTACTTAATGTGTATGCTGGTAGGGTCTTAAATAAAACAACTACTGCATACTGATCTAGATGTAGTTATATTATAATAGCAGCGCATGACCCTAACCAAATCGGTGTAACCAAACGATAGCGCGATCTATTTCGACGACAACGCCATCTAGTTACGTCTTTGGTAACCTTTCTAACCAATATTGTTTTGGTTTGTCCTGGATGAACGGTTTCATCATAAACAACGCTAATGGCTTGGAAATTAATTTGGGCATTTTACAATCCAAATTAGCAGCTCAGATAGAGACTTTTCTCAAGTCAAAGATGGTTTTGATTTTCTTTATGTAGATAGAACCAGCTAACGTGCCAGTGTAACCTATTGATAACTCAATAAAAACATAACATTATTGTACTCAATACAACAATTGCATCTCATAAAAATGTGGTGTCATAAATGCTTATCTTATTCAATCATTCTTTAAAAAGGTATTAACATTTTATGTAAGTACTAGTTTAGTTTTTATCAAGCTGCAAGTTAGACAAGGCTATAAAGACGGTCCGATAAAATTTCTGGCTAACATTTGCCATTGAAAAATATATGAGGTAAGCGCATGACTCACTGCACTCGTTAGTCACAAATTCGCAATAACGATATATTTTACAGGTTCTTAGACAGATTTCTTTTGGTTTAAGCAAACTTGTCTTCGAAAAGCATAATTTAACAGACATGCTAATTGGAGTTTTGACGTCAAGTAATTAATATAAATATGTATAATGCACTGTTAAGCCTCAAGGTCAAGTCGCAACTTCCGAATTATTCATGGTTGAACTAGTTTATACGACCATGTAAACGAAATGATTGCTTAACGAACAAATGATGCTGATACGCACTAACTAAACAGACACGCTGTGGATTAATTTGGTAAAACCTGACACGTGCGTCCGGCCACATCCTTCGTTTGCATGACTGCTTTGAAGAAGAAGATGACAACTTCCCATTCCCTCTCGCCCCGGATTATGGACTATACCACTGTGACGCGAGATGCCGCCGCCGCTAATCGCCTCTACGAGGACCCAGCGCTGCTCCGCCCAACCGAGGAGGACCGCCACATTGTGCTCCACGAGTCCTCCGGGCGATCGTCACAGTGATGACACCCAGGCGTTTCCTCCCGCCCGATTATGTGCAGGAACCTCCCGAAACTTCCGTGTCCGGTGAGAACCTGACAGGCGGTAGGTGAGGACGCCCGTGGCGCACCGCCAGCCACTCCTCAAAGAGAGGACTTACCGCCACTATAGTGGCGTGCCCTGCACGGGGTTGCTACGGTCGATCAGACCGGACTATTGTTAATGATTAATAATTAAGACGTCTAGCAAAGGTAACAATGGATTCAATTACAGTTTTATTACCTTGAATAGATTTTTCCGGGTAGGAGGACTTTGCTGGGTATCCTTTATATACCAGTGTGTTTTTTAAATGGATGAAACAATCGCCAGTGAAGGTGGCGTACAGACACAAGGAAATAACAGGGTTACATATTTTGGGAGATCTTTTGAATATTGGTACAGATAGACAGGCCAAAGGATACTTTTCGGAACAAAATTTTGTCAGAATTGCAGAAATATTTTATCAGTATGTGACATTCTTATGTGTGACAATTTCGGCCACTAACGCTACGGTTTTTGGTATCTGTTATTGTTGTACCTAATAAGTATGAATGAAACCTTTCTAAAATTCTGTGACCGTCTCTCACTTCATTGTTCATTGTCAAATATTTTAAGAGAAAATAGACGAAAATAGGTTCGGCACTGACTTATAAACGGACAAGAAACTACTTCCCTATCGAAATCAGTAAAAATAAACTCCGAGCATGTGTTTAGGGTATGAAGAACGAGACCGGTGTCATGTTTGGTGGACCAAGGCCCGACAGTGTCGGGTTCTAATACATACGCTTCATTCACAGATAATTTTGCTAGCACGATGTAGGAACTCAATGTTAGTTCTTCAGCTGTGGCATGATGGCACTGCAGTATTTTTTGCCGTCGTATTTATACTATTATCATGTTACAGTATTTATTGTAGTGGCGCTACATTGAAAACGAAAAGCTCTGGGGCGGGTGAATCTCTTTTTAGTAATGGTATTATTACTAGCTTCGCTGGAGGAAAACATCTTGAAGAGACCAAACATGCCTGGGAGATGTTTCTCTTAGGCATGTCAAGCAAAGTCTGAGGCTCATGGGCGGCATAATAACTCTGACAATAGGTTAGTACTAACGAAAAAAATAGTAATCTGAGGAGATCGCAACCCGTCGTTGGTGATGAGTATTCATTTGAAAAAATCTATGGTAATTTCGGGTATACCCTTACGAATATTATAAAAGCGAAAGTGAGTTTGTTTGTTACCTCTTCACGCTTTAATGGCTAAATCGGTTATGATGAATTTAGGTACAGGGATAGTTGGGAACCAGGAGACGGACATAGGCTATTTTTTTAAAAAGTGGGATGTGAGGGAGATAGAGGGAAGAAAAGGGAAAACTTAGCGTTGCTATTACAAATCAATAAGGCGCAAGGCGATCTGTGTTACCCCGAATTTAACGCGAGCGATGCCGCGGGCAAAAGCTAGTACCTTATAATTTTGAGTTCCTTTGAACCTGGAATCCAGTAGTTCGGTTATGTAAAAACCAAAAAAAGGGCCGAAAAATTCTTGCAACCGGATAGAGTGAATTTTTTTGGGTCGACAACAGAATCCAGTCGTGAGTGGCAGTGGTCCAGGAACCAGGAAGAGTAGACCAATTTTAACCCGCAATAACTTCAGTTTATCCGTAATTATGGCTTGTGCTACTGCCGAAATATTGGAAATTCAACATAAGAGTAAACATAGTAAATATCCCGCATTAAATGTTATACCTATTTAATGTCAGTTTAAGAACGAATTACAAACCAACCTAATGAAATCAGAATGGAATCACTATGAAGGCTGAGGCCGCTAGCTGACTGACTAGTGCAATCAGACGTGATTATTTATCATCCATTATAAATCTTAATAGGATAAGATTATCACAAAATATAACGAACCATGTGCATGCACATATTATTAACAATTATTAGTATTTCGACTGCTCGTATAGTATGCCTGTTAAGTGGAAAAACCCGACATGCTCTGATTCGTGGAAATTGAAAAGAACATATTATCCGAGTCCTTGACCGATGTCTTGTCTGCAATTATGGGCTAGTCCACTATCAGACCATAGCCACGATAATTTGATATCCGCTATCCTATCAATCATCTGATAAAGAACATGAAAAAGTTATCAATGAATAAAAAAAAAGTCCTGTCATTCCAAATACATATTGCATACATAATTCATTAATTATACCCATTTTTTTTATATTTTATCGAATACCCAATTAATTACCTAGTAGACTGTAATTTACTGATAAGGCATGAGTAGGCAAAAAACTAGGTAAGGATTACTAGTAAAAGATTCACGTAATATTAGGTATTATTTTGTTTCGTGACAAGCCTGCCCTACTTCCCAAACCACTGCAATTCGTGAGAGCCAGAATCAACAATACCAAAAAACCAAGAGAAGGACTCTCGACCAAGTCCCAGTAAAACAAATTTAACTGTCTGGGACCCGCAACAAAATAAGTCAGAAAAGAAAAGTGGAGTAATGAGAAAGACAAAATTACATCACACCTCTGGCATGCGGAACAACGTGTTGAGCGTTTGCACATATCCTCAACTAGCAGCATGGATCGCATTTACCATGCACCTTTACACAATAAAAAAAAACTTTTCTATCGTTCAAAACCTTTGTTTGCTAGAGGTAATGCGCAACCCAAAAACGACCGAACATACTGTTCGGTCGTTTTATTTGAAACGGTTTAAATGAAACGAGATATTTACTACGCGTACTATTTATTAGTATGCACTTAGTGGAATTCGAGTCCATCATCAGATCGAATATTAATAATACATACTGCAACTGGCATCAGTCTATCATTACTGACAGGACTATTGTCATACTTTGGAGAGTGGTGGAATGGTTGACAGGTTCAACTGTTTGAGATTAATCAGAGTCGCGGTAAGTGTTAAGAACCGACGACGCGACGTTCACATACCACGTACAATTCTTGTCACCCGATTAAACCGCATAGTTTATTTATCGGCACTCACTAATGCATTATTTTCAACTGGAAGTGACATGAATGACTTCATCTTTCGTCCTATTGCAAATTGTTTTAACATGCTCCTAGGAATTCAGGAAGAACTAGGGCAGCAATCCCATTAGATATCAAGCACAATTTATTTACAGAGAAAACATAAATCGCTTTTTTATTTACAGTAATTTGAAGGCTGACATGCAGTAAATTGTGCCAGATAACATCATCAGTCACGGACTAAGCAAGTCGAAGATAAAAAAGCACGTTATTCATGAATCGTACGATTTTCGATTAGACGCTAAACTAGGCGCAGTTTGAAGACCTGAAATGTTGTTTGTGCAACCAATTATGCTGCGTTAGCAACTTCTGCGTCAAATTGTCAGTTTGGTTTATGCAAACAGAAGAGGCATAGCAGTTGTGAAACTAGGTTTTAAACATCATAACTGAGGTAATTCAGACACAAGTGCCTGTCGCCGACACTCCAAGCACTTTCAGGGTCAGACATTGCTGAAACAATTGTCAGCATTGCACAAAAACACACCTCTATGAATTTGTACGTGTTTAGTTTGAAAAAAATCGATACATATATGATAAGAGTAACAAGTTCACATGAAATACAGCTTGGCTTATTTATTTATTAATAATAAACACAACCAACAGCATTGTCACATGCAAATAAAAATAAACTAAATATATAGCAACGGCATTTCAGTAACCATACAAGATGAATATTAGAGACTAATGCTAAAACAAAAATTGTTTCAAGTTGACCCAAATCCAGCACACAAAACAATAAGACTTAAATAGACATTCATGGTTTACACTGTTTATACAGGACACATTTGAATGAACCAAAAGTCATAGGGATATCCGTCAAGTTAGACCTTTAATTATAAAGCCTTGCTATACGTGTTTGGGGGCTGGTAACCTTTACTAGCCCACAAACACAACAGGGTGGATGTAGGCAATTGAATCGATGTTTCCTAGTTATTGTTTTTGTCAACATTAATAAGCAGTCAACATCAACAAAAAAAATGACAACGATCAAGAATCCAAGCTGATTCAGCCAAGGTTTGTTTGAGAGTTGAGACGACTCTCCTATAATGTCGGTTTAATGGTATTATACCATAGTGAACGGTGATACTAGCTAGACCTTTCGAACAGTAGAAGGACCTGACAGAGTAGAGGGGTCAGCCAGGGCCACAAACAGAGATAGCATGCCCCCGGAACATAAAGGGCAAAAGAAGGAACGTGGGTTGTTTTAGCCAGTAAGTCTGACACTTCACCCGCTCCGCCCAGAGCGGGGGAAGTTATTTGATAATTTCCCATCCGCTAAGTAGAATGTTTTCGAACTGTGAGGAACAAGACAGCTGCTTATTTTTTTTTCAATACATTTCCTAGCCCCTTCCATCTCCCTTCCCGAAAACCGGCTCTTATTGCACTATTTTTAGGTTCAATGTGCAATAGATTTCACACGCGTGTTTTTTTCTGATTTATCCTTACTAATATTATAAAAGCGAACGTGAGTTTGTTTGTTTGTTACCTCGTCACGCCTTAATGGCTAAACCGATTTTGATGAATTTTGGCACAAAGATAGTTGGGACTCTGGAGACAGATATAGGCTAACTTTAAAAAAACAGTGAGAAATGAGGGAGAAAAAGGGAAGAAAATGGTAAACTTAGCTTTGCTATATATACCTAAATAAGACGCTAGGGCAAAAGTACTAGTAGCAGGTACCTGCAAATCAGGAAAGGGGAACTGTGTTACCCCGAGTTAAACGCGAGCGAAAACGCGGGCAAAAGCTAGTTTGTTTAATAAAATGAGCCAATTTTGTAAAAACCTATGTACGAGTATAACTGAAAGTTTCTGCTTATGTTTTTAAATTGTATCGTTGATTGCCGCAAAGGGTAAAAAGTTAATATTTGTCTTCGGTTTGTCATGTACAACACAAATTGTTTATTGTTCACGCGGACCGAGACCGACCTCTATTTCGCTCCGCTCGGGCGTTGCAACCTCCACCCAACTTTGGATGACCGCGACACCTGTTTGCTTGAATACATCAATAATAATCTAAGTTTACGCCTTTATGGTGTTATGCCATCTGTTCTCAATCAATATGTTTAATTTTCATAGTTTGGCTAGGAGTTCTTTAGTATTGTTGATCGATTTGTATACAGGCAAACATAAATGAGACTGCATGCTGGGAATATCCACAGTATTCAAATGTCGCATGGTCCGACCTGTTGCGTAGACGCTGACTTCAACGCATTTTTTATTAGATTTGATAACATAATATCCTTTTTTAGACATCAGTTAGAAAAATTAAACACAACGAATATGTCTTACCTTAACTTCTCCTTTGTCTGTAACAGTAACTTGGTAGCAAGGCAACGAATCAAACCCAGGAAAATCTTCAATGTCTCCCGTTTTAATGTTGAAGCATGCTCCATGCCAAGGGCAGCGGACTCTGCCATCTCCTAATGCACCAGATACGAGCGGAGCGCCGTAGTGAGTGCATGTGGTGCCGACTGCACTGAATGCGCCTTTCTGCTTCACAAGCAATACTTTGCCTTCTTCGCCAATATCAAAAACTTTCATTTCATTGTCTTTCAGGTCATCTTCTTTACAGACGACGGCATCAACATAGCTATTGCTTGACTCCATACGTGATATTGTGCCATCTGATTGTTAACAACAAAAATAATAATTATTAGACGACACCGAACCGCAATCTAGGCGGCTTGCGCCATAAGTATTTGTTATTTTTCAAGGTCATGGAAATGTTTTATTTATTTTAGATAATCTGACCCAAAACCATAGCGATGCCAAACTGATAATTATTTGGTAAGACTCTGTCTTGAAATCGTAGCGAATAAGAGCTGCCATAAAATAATAATATTTCACTTCTTTCTATTTTAAATTCCATCCACTTGGCCAGACGATGCCAGATAGGGTATTTGATTGGCCCAGGATTGGCCGCACACGCATATTCAACCATGATTATTTAGTTTCGTCTGGAAAACTAGTGGCCATGAAATTCGTTTTTAAATAGTTTTTTGTTACTATGGCTAGCTTAGTAAAAAGTGTTTACTTAGTGTTTACGAAGTTTTTACTTTTTGCAATATTATTCAATAATGCATACTTGTACACTTTTATACGTTTTATAATTATCCTAAGCGTCAAGAAGGACCGATCACAGTCTTCAGCGAGCTTATGCGTTTTCTCATTTAGGGGCTGCAATATTTTTCAAAAAAGTGCGATTACTCGAAAACTGTGAATACTTTCTTAAATCGAATTCTGTCACGCACAAATAAACGCTCGTATATGTTTATTCTACAGTCTACAGGCGCACATACATTGGATTTAGAGATACAAGATTCTGTAAAACTTACTCCAGCAGGAAACGTCTAGGGTTGCGGGTTGTTCGAAAAAGATACCGCGGGCTCGGAACATAAAGGCCAACAGAAGGTACATGGGTGGGGTTTAGTCAGTACAAGTACTGGCATACATGCTCCGCTCTGCCCAGTGCGGGGGAAGTAATTTGAGGATTTCCCATAGGCAAAAAAAAAAGCAAGCTACGTAATATCTCGAACACCTGAAGGCACACTACTTTTATGTTTGGCGCACATTCATGCACAAATATTTCTCTTTCCAATCATTAATTTAGAAATTTTCCTGTTGGAACAACGTTACTCCAGCAGGAATCCGTTTTTCTCCAAAACGGCTATGCGCACTTTTTTTTTATTTGGCGCACTTTTTTTTATTTGGCGCACATTTACAGAAGATTGCTCTCTATTATTTCTTTCCACTCATCGCTGTTGAGAGCCATTTTCTTGCTGGAGTTTAGCACTCCAGTTTTTTCAGCTATAAATTAGATCAACCCTAACTAAGCTCTCGAAACGAGCCAGTGATCATCGGCATGGTGTGTACCAAAGATATTTAAAAGACTTATAATAGAGCGGACATTGGAAATATACTCATACAAAAATTTTGATCTCGAATATTTTCGATTTTAAGATACGAATGACACTAATTCGTGTCACCTTAGAAAGACCTATTTGTTGCAAAGTTGTAACAAGTATTGGATTACGATTTTCTTCGTCTTGTCCTGTCTATCACTCGTAAACAAAAAGAAGATTCTGCTTAACCGCTTGTATGCCGGAATTACAGACACAATAAATTACGCATTGTGTCTCGCGTGGATCCACGTCATAGACACACGAAAGGTTAAGCGGCAATTTTAGACCCCCAGGAGGCCCTAGCACGACTTAGACGAAAAAGAAGACATCAATTCAAGTTTACGTTTGCGCGGTGTAAACGTAAACTTGAATGTCGCCTTTTTATCAAAAAAATCAACTATTCTATAGCATTTTCGTTTGCCAGAAGCACAATCAGTATGTAATAATATGAATATTTTTATATTAGATATACGTGAGACAAGAATTTTAAAATCAATGTAATTACGTTATGTTTTCACCACAAGCTCTTCCTAGGAATGGCCTCTAATAAAATGTAACATGAGAGCATAAAAAAAAAAAAAAAAAAAAATGAGAGCATAGTCTTTTACATCCCTTATCAAATAATAATTTTGAAAACTTAACCACAACTACCTACTGAAAAATCACACTCTTAAAAAGTATGAAACAAAATATTCTCTTCCGAAATTGAAAATTATGGTTGTATGCCATCCCTATGTATTGTTTTTATTATGGTATGTGGCATAATATTATGCTGATGGCATGCATATCATCATAATCATTGGCATTCTCCTGTCCATGTCCCAAATGATTTGAGGTTGGTGCCTTCTGATGTCTTCTTCCATGCATAATTAATTCTTCTCTAAATATTATAATTTGTATGCTAAAATTAATGGCAGAATAAGAGATATGGGTACTTATCTTTAAGAACTTTTTGTACCTTATTTATACCTAAATAAAATGATTTTGATTATTGTGTATGATTAGTAAATTAAATATCTCATGTCAAAAGCACATAACAATTTATAAATTAATGTTTAACTTGATAATCTTGAAAACAACATTTGCTGTATTGCAAAAGGTTTAGTACATAGTATTATTTAGCCTATAAGAGAAGAGAAGCTGTTGAAATAGGTACAACAGGTTTTTTTATCATAATGTCAATATATAATGTAGTCAGTAATTATAGCATAGGTACCTAATCAGACGTGAATGGTTCACAAAATCAAAAATACATAAGTAGGATCTTTTCAAGTTGTTATTAAATTCAAGCCCCTAAACCAGACCTACTCTTCTAATTTATAAAATGTATGTGTAAAATAGAATTGTAATTCCATCACTTTTAGATGAAAGGACTACCTACTGCACAAGATTTGTAATTTATTGCATAGAGCAAATTTTTCGAAGAACTAGCCTGTTTAAGGAAAAGGAAAATAAGACCTATACAACGTTTAAAAAAATGCGATTATTAATGTCATTTACAGAATATTTTGAAATTCCAAACAATCAACTGCTTATGTTTGTTTCTTTCTATAATAAAAACTGTTACTTATACTTACTGTTTCCGGGATCAGCCGAAACTTGTCCACTGTTAGGGGAATACGATCTTGAATAGGAGCTGCCCATTGTACTAGACAGAAATGAGCCTAAAATAAAATAAACAGTTGGATTTTAAAATATTATATGATGACACAGCTATTTCTAAATAGAAACGAAAGAATCCCATACCTTTCAAATCATACACGGATGCCTAAAACTTTAACACAGACACATTCAAAATGAACTTGGATAAAATTGATCGTGAAAGGTTTTACCTTGAACAAAACGTGTAACAGCCTTGCTGACCAAAACGTAACTTGGACGGAGAAACATTACCATTGTTTTTTAATTTTGTCAATCGAGTCGCGTGAACGATTTCGTTCGTTCAAAAGTCAACGTTGGTTGCCATAAAAACAAAATAGAGTCGTTACTTCATATTCGAATAGTGATATCCGAAACACTGGTGATAAATTATTTATGGCAGCACCATTAGCGTACAGCTAAGCCTAGAGTTTAAAACAGTCTGCCTTTTTTACGGGAGGTGAGGGAAACACACAAATCAGTATGGGAATTTGACGTTCATACACACTAAGCACAGACGCTTACGCTAAATAGGGTTCTTTATTGTGCGGTTGTTTTTCGTCTCAACAGCTCTCTTCCCATAAGCGTAGTAGAAAATTTTGATCGTCGAATCGCTCTAAATCATCTCCGGGGGCAGTTTTCTCTTTTGCCCGCCCACAGACTATTATCAGACCGATCTAGAGTTTCACGATTTATTAAATTATTATCTGTGTATTATGAATGAACGAACAATTTGATACGCTGGATTAACGACGGACGTGGCTGGCAGAGAAATTATATTATGTTTTTCTAATTTAAATTGTGTTACTAAGAGAAAAATGTCGGATGCCATCGTAGCCAAGGGCCAGCCCATACCCGGAGATCCCGAAAAAAAGGGTTGGCTGTTCAAGTGGACTAATTATTTAAAAGGTTATCAGCGAAGATGGTTCGTGTTGTCGAATGGACTGTTGTCTTATTACAGGTAATTTCACATTAGATTCTTGCTTGTACCATCCAGCTATCCCATTCATGAATAGGCAAGAGTAAATCGTCAAACTTGCGTCCACCGACAGGTTAATTACATATATTTTTTCCGTATGACGCAGTGTTTTTGCAGTATTTCTAATTAGTTTTCTTGCACATAGCAGTTTTTTAGCCAAAACCTCTGTTCAATTGATTCAAATTATAGAAAAAGTACTTGAGAGACTATTTTGTAGGTTTTTTTTCAATACACACAGTACATATACCTATCGATATAAGCTGACAGTGATAGTAGATAGTGGTACTTACTTTTGGTTCCTATGATAGGCAAATTTAACATGTAGGTTTATCTGTATATTCACAATATTATGCTCCTGAAGATATTGATGTCAGTTTTGATAGTGATACCTGTTGTTATGTTACATTAAGTTAATTGATATTTTATGCATTAATCCTAGTAAATGTTATCATAACATTCCAATTAAATACATATTAACATGCAACTGCTTTTGGTAGGTACTCAATAGAATAAAATACACATGATAAGGTTATTTATTTTGAAGACCTTTGATCTCCCATACTTCCTAAAACAAGATACACTATTGTTTTTTTTTTTCCTTGTATCTACTCCACTCAGTTATGGTTTTTCAAGGTGATCAAGTTTTTATTACTTCTCATATATTTATTCTATCTCAATATTTATCAGTACCTACTGTGTAATATGTTACCTGAAGCAGAGTACTTAACATGCTTATTAGATGTAATTAGACACTTTTCACATGGTTTTCTTGTTCATTACAGCCATGTAGGTACAACATATATATACAATTATACTACAAACTGCCAATATTACTTTACTTTTTTTTTTTTATGTGGTTCTACTTTTTTGTATAAAGTATTTTAGTAAGCAACTAAGTAGTACATATCATTTATAAAACAGTAAATAGACAGTAAAATATAAATACTACAAAATTAACATGAAGTTATCTGATAACCATGGTGATAAAAGTGATTGTTTACATTCTTGATAAAATAGGGACATTAAAATGTATTGTGATTTGTAATAGCTATTTTTAGTGTCAATCAAGTATTTCCTATTATAGATGAGTTTGGGTATGGCTCTTAATTATACTTACAATTGTAAGCCTTGAGAGTCAGCAGTTGTTATAAAGAAAGAATGAATATTTAATAACATTACATCAAAGTCAAATATATTACAAAATATTTGATGAAAATTCTCTAAATTATGATCCAAAGACAGCTTATTTGAAACTAGCTGTTCCCCGCGGTTTCACCCACGCTGCTCAGCACCTGTTGGTCGTAGCGTGATGTTATAAACTATAGCCTTCCTCAAGAAATGGACTATCCAACACTAAAAGAATCTTCCAATTCCAATCAGTAGTCCCTGAGATTAGCGTGTTCAAACAAACAAACAAACTCCTCAGCTTTATAATATTAATATAGTATAGATTACTCTACTACATAAAAGGCCTTCTAAACTATTTGTAAATGCTGATTCCCCAATAGCCTCTTTAAGTCTTCCAAGCTATAAAATATTAAAAACTTTCAAATATGTTTTTTTTTTTTCAGAAATCAAGCAGAGATGGCTCACACCTGCCGGGGCACCATATCTCTTTTAGGTGCCCTGATCCACACTGCAGACTCCTGCACCTTCGTCATCAGTAATGGCGGTACACAGACCTTCCACATTAGAGCTCATGATGAAGTGGAACGCCAAAGTTGGGTCACTGCCTTAGAGCTGGCCAAGGCGAAAGCAATGTAAGTAAACTATGTAATAAAAGACAAATTGATGTCTACCAAATGTTGGACCTCTCAATAGGTATGTCCCCTTAAAACACAAGCAATTATCACTGTTTAGTGAGCACTATTGATGAAATCTAAACTTGCTAGGACTAATTTACATTAGAAAATTTGGTCTAGTCGTTGTACGCGCGACTGCTGAGTTAGGTCCGATTCCTGGGTCGGGCCAAGGTGTTATTGGGTTTTTCCATCAGGAATTTCTCCATAGAAGCCATAGAGTCTGTTGATTGTGTGATTAGTAGAGATGGGATGATTGGATGTATATTTACCTAAACTAAAATTTTTGGTACACTCACATTTTTGGCCTAAAGTTATTTTTTATTATTATTTTCAATGGAAAATTAAAGCTCTGAATTCACCCGGTCCCTTAGGGTCATAGGAGGAAGTTCCTCAAGAAACAGGCTATCAAATGCAAAAAGTTTTTTTTTTTCAAATGCAACTGACTACTAGTTGGATTTGAAAAATCCCATTCCAGAGATTAGAGTATTCAAAAATAAAACTCTTCAGCTTTCTTTCAAATACACACTTATTAGTTCCTTGTAGAGATTGTATATTAGAAATACCGTGTCTGCATACAGCTTATCAGTGCCAGTTGTCTAGGGTGGAATTATTCCTAATCAATAACAACACCATATTAGTTGCATATTACTAGGCAGAATTTCAGCATTGGCCACCTGTTTGATATGATTAATTGATAACAAGTTTTTGTTTGCATACCTTAGAGACAATATTCTGCATTACTTAATATCTAATGCTACAACATGGGTCCTTGTTATCTACAAAGATTATGAATGTAATTTTCAACCTGATGATTAAATTTGTTGATTTATCACATAATCAGCTCAATAAATAATAATCACCTTATTTCCCAACAGTCGAGCACAAGAATCGGACGACGATGAGGATCAGATATCGACAGGCGTCGTAGTATCAGGGGGCGGAGAAGGTGAGGGGGAGGATGCCGGTGGGATCGCGAGAGAACTGGCAGCACGGTTCCATGACCTGCGAACCTGTTCAGAACTTGTGGCGAGGCATGGAGCAGCTCTACAGAGGTCACTCGTTGACCTGGAGATTCCACCGACGGATACTACGAAACAAGTCTCAGAAAGGGCTACGCTTTTTAGGATATCATGCAATGCTATGATGAACGTAAGTAAACTTGACCGTGGGATGCTTGATCGATGAATCGTGGCTTGACGGAAAGGAATATTGTAAAAAAATGAAATAGATAAACACAACCCAAAAATTTCATGATTGGATCATCACTTTGATGTTTCATGCATTTGTGTGTGTCATGAAATGTTTTTGTGTTCAATATAATATTAAGTATATTTATACTGTATACACATTGTGTGTCCATATACTGCATGTTGAAAATATTTCATATAGCGCACCTTCATAGTGAATTTTGAGCAAAACACCGAGATGAACTGCAATGCTACAAAGTCATCGATCGCTGTTGCCCACAAAACAGCTTGTTGAAATAATTATAAAAGCCTACCTGAGTAACCCAGACGCTGTAATTATTACGAAGGTCAATAAGCCTCTTTAAAAGATGTAGTCTGTATAGCAAATTATTTAAAAATATCCTCTTTCAAAATATCCTCAACAGGCCTGTTCAGAGTTCATGAGTGCGGCGGCAGCGTCGAGTGCACGCATGAGTCGCGCGCTGCAACATGAGCGAGAGCAGAAGATGAGACTTCAAGAAGTGGTGGAGCAACTGGCGAGGCAACACGACAACCTGGAGAAGACTGTCACTGCGCGCAGTACCTCACAGCCTGGTCAGTAAAAGTGTTTTCTTTATATTACATCCCAAACGTCCAAGGTAGCCGTTTCGGTTCGGCAAATTAGCCGAACTTTGGTAAATGTATCTACAAGGTATAAACGGGCTCTACATGAAGCCATCAACCAAGCATTCTGTACATCAAACTAAGTAACTCAGTGCTTGAGTTTTTTGGGTAGAAGAGCCATGTTTTATCATAGGACTTAATGCACTACTCTCAAAACAGTATACTGATAGTTTCATTTTTGTTTTCGGATGGGAAATCATCAAATAACTTACCCCGCTCTGGGCGGAGCGTCAGATCTGTCCTCACTAAAACCCACCCCTGTTCCTTCTTTGGCCCTTTATGTTCTGGTGCAGCAGTATCTCTTTCGAACAACCCGCAACCCCGGCAAAATACTAAAACTGGAGATCTGGTGTAATAATAGTAACTGGGTTTCTAGTATATAGAAAATAATTATTTGAACTCCATTCCTAAAACGCTGATTGCTTTCTCATTCAAATATAAACTAAATAGTGGTGTATTAAACCTACAACGTCACATACAGCTTCGCACTAAAAATCGTTCGATCGGTTTGTGTTGGAGCTTTCTAGTAATTTGTGAGTGTTTGTGACGATGTAGACTAGCTCTGATGCAGACCCTAAACTATCCAGTTTTCGCCGGTCACGGGGTTTTTTGGAACACGCTTATTCTTACTTGACATATAACTAATTATGAATAATATGTTAAGTTGACCCATTTTCCAGTTTTCGATTAAGCTGAAGTTTATATGTGAGTGCTATGTATTATCATTGACTTGACGAAGCCCTAGTGGTTGATAGTGCCATGCTCACTTAAATGTCTCGCTGATGGTGGCGGGTGTGTCGGGTCATTTAGCTCCCTTCAAAATGGTCGAGCTGAATGGGGCTGATCTATACGCTATGTTCGTGAACGGGCGCTGTCAGTTGGGACTGGTTATATTTTAGCTACCACGGTCATTTTTAATTTATTTAGATTTTAAATTGACTGGACGCTCATACTGTGCACTTCTTTCTACATCGTTCTCACATATTTGTATTATCTCAACATGAATGATATAAATACGATTTTGTAAAAATATTATAATTTAAAAGAGTGTCCATGGAGTTTCTTGCCCATTCTTCTCCATAGAGATCATGGCTGATCAATGAGCAACTAAAGTACTTTCACAAGTTATTATGCCTTGTGACCGGGACTGTAGATTCATTTTGTTTCTTAACATTTAAAAGTGCCTGTAATGGTCTAATTGAAATAAATGATTTGATTTGGATTTGATTTGTTTTGCATGCATGTTTAGTTTTTATGACAATGCATTATAAGCTAAGTGACGTCATTCAAAATCCAATATAGCAAACTCCCAAAGTTCGCATGCTACATTTTTTCATGCATTCCCATGATATGGGTATCAAACTATAGGGTTTGCCGAGAAGAATATGAAAAATAAAATGTTCAAGCAGCAGCTCAAGTTTATCTTCGTCCCATAAGCGACTGATCCATATGAAGTGTAATTTAACTCCATCTTGCATGTTCTTCAAAAGGCCATAAATTTTGTTTCGCTCGTCCTGTTTCATGATTCCTACTTCGTAAAACAATCTTTACTCCACAAGGCCCTGACCCCTGCTTGACATGTGATTGAAATAATTACCAAGAGTGAAATGACCTTGTTCGACCTCTTCTTTTATTGAATTACATACTATTTCTGTGATTTTCTGTTTTGATGTATATTCAGGCATTTTCTTCAACATCATTTTTATCATTTGAAAATTTAATTTGATTCTCATCTTTGATACCCGCTGTTTTACCCACGCCACTTGGTCCATTTGGTTTTCAGGTGAACAAAATCAGAGTATGTATAGATATAGTTCCCTCAACTGGGAATCCACCTCACAGACACAGCGCGGGCCGGTGGATGGATACGGGCATATGAATGCCCGTATCTATTCTTATGGTCATAATTGTAACAAGTTGTAAGTCGTGCTTTATATATAGGAATTTATGCGCTTCATCATGTCATAGATTTTACCGTTACTGCTACCAAAACGGTGAAAGCAACATGTGGAAAAAGGCACAGCCTAACAATAAAGAACCTTTGTGAACCTGTTTTATTCGATAGAGTTAAGTTGTTGCCAAACTGAAGTAAAAATAAAATCAAAATTCATTTATTTCAGATTATAAATCAATCCATTCAGTCCCAATTAAAAACATTAAATCAAAAAATAAAATTAAAATAATCAAAAATGAAACCTAATTAAAATTTTATAAAAATGAATATCTAAATTAAAAAATCCTGAACGAAATTTGGCCCAAGGTTCCTTTTTATTTGTTGCTTTGCCTAGGCCGTTAATCGATACTACTCAAATATGAAGAAAAAAACGATTATAACAAACTGTTACCATAGGTTTTTTTTCAACCCTCATCTACATGCATGTAGAGCCACACCCATATGTTTCGCACAATTTAACATGATATTTGTATAGCTGCGGTTCATACCATCAATCAATCATCACGAGCATCAATACGAAAGAAGAAGGAGCGGTTAATAGAAGGCACGTACTCTCAGTTTTAACTTTATGGTGCCAATAGTTTCGGAGTAAAATGGCTGTGACATACGGACAATTCATTCATTAGTTTCTTCGTTTCGACGTACATACACGCTGTACATGTACGCTGGCGATTATTGTCGATAACTTTTGAACATATGAAGTTACCAGTTTATCGTGCCGGACCAACTCAGAAGTCGCTAGAAACAATACCGAGACGGTAATGATTTTTGATATTATATTTTTCTGTTTATTTAGTAATATTTTATTTATTTATTTACTTTTTTTTTTTTGTTGGAGATGAACATAAAGAATAATTTTATCTTCCCAGCATATAAAGGCCAATGAGGAATATAACTAAATGAAAATCATACATAAAAAAAAAACGCCCAGATTGTTCTAAGTCATCATCATCTGCCTAACCTTTTCTCGACTACGTTTGGGTCGGCTTCTAGTCTAACCGGATGCTGAAGAATACCAGTATTCCACAAGGAGAGACTTAGTAAAACGATACACCTTGGTAACGACTATCAAACTTGCAGACTTTTAGGCCACTGACTATTTACAACGACTGTCAAAGATCTACATTGACTGCCGGGGTCCACGTGCTTTTCGAGGCATTCATAGAAACCAGCTATGTAATGCGTGATTCACGGACCTCGCTGGGCAAGCGTGGCTTAGCCTGGGGATTAAACTGAATGGCTGTTATTGTTTTATATTATTCAGTATTCATTTAATAAAAAAGGAGATTGATGAAGTCACTATGTCATAACTGCAAAAACCAGTTATGCACTACTCAGCTGATCCTAAGTTCCTATTTCATAAATTCGGATTTATTAATCGCTGTGATATAAAAAATAATGACAATTTATTAGAAAATCATAATTATCTATATATTTAAAAGAAAGTCGTGTTAGTTACTCCACTTATAACTCAAGAACGGCTGAACCGATTTAGCTGAAAATTGGTGAGGAGGTAGCTTAGAACCAGGAGACGGACATAGGATACTTTTCATCCCGGTAAGAAAAGTAGGGTAGGTAGGGTAGGTAGAAAGATACAAAATTGCATTGCAACGCATGCCGGGGCACAGCTAGTATCATATATAATAAAAATATAGGTATGTCAAACTAGCTGGCGCCTGCGGCTTCCACCGCGTGATATCGAAAAAAAAAGTATCCTATGTGTTAATCCAGACTATAAATATACCTATGTGCCAAATTTCATCAAAATCCGTCCAGCCGTTTTGACGTAAATGAGTAAGAAACATCCATACATACTCACAAACATCCGAATTTATAATATCAGTAGGATTTAAATAAATAAATAAATGGTTTGTTAAGTTACAAAACTGGAAAAATAACAATCCATTCATTTTTAGGGTTCCGTAGTCAACTAGGAACCCTTATAGTTTCGCCATGTCTGTCTGTCCGTCCGTCCGTCCGTCCTCGCTTAATCTCTGTGACCGTTTGCGCTAGAAAGCTGAAATTTGGTACCAATATGTATATCAATCATGCCGACAAAGTGTTAAAATAAAAATTTGAAAAAAATGTTTTATTAGGGTAGCCACCCTATATGTAAAGTGGGAAGTGATTTTTTTTTTAATTTCAACCCTAACGTGTGATATATTGTTAGAAAGGTATTTAAAAATGAATAGGGGTTTACTAAGATCATTTTTTGATAATGTCAATAATTTCGGAAATAATCGCTCCAAAAGTAAAAAACAATGTGTCCCCCCCCTCTAACTTTTGAACCATAAGTCTAAAAAATATGAATTAAATCTGAAAAGTAGAACTTTATAAGGACTTTCTATAAAAATCATTTTGAACTTGATTGACACAACAGTTTTTGTACAAAAAAGACAAAAAGTTGTACAAAATAATTTCTGGACTAAGTTTGTAGTATAATCGTAATGCAAGCTTTTTTTGTAACTTTGTTTACATATTTTATTATCCTGAACGTATCTTTTTTCAAACAAAAAAAGAATTATTGAAATCGGTTCTCGCAATCCAAAATTACCACTGAAATTGCACGTCTTTGTATTAATTAGTAACCCAATTCCTCGAGAGATGGCGCTGTAGGTACTTATTACATTGGATCGGGTATTACCGAATTTTTCGGTTGGCCTCATAACTGGGAACACTTATTGTGACGGACGGGAAACTACGGAACCCTACACTGAGCGTGTCCCGACACGCTCTTGGCCGGTTTTTATTATAATACATAATTGAACATAATATTTAAATTTATTATAAAACACATACATAATGTGTTCTAAATAGGATTTGTAGTCTAGGGTTAAGGAACTTTTCCGGCAGGGCCTTTTCGTTTCAACTTCCCACCTTATTTTGTTTGGTTTGGTTTACTTGCTTTTCTGCAGAAGGCAGGCAGTGTTTTTCTGTTTCCGAACAGTTGCCAACGCAAAATGTATGAATGTAAAGAATGAAAATGACACCAATGATGAGATGAATAAAACCTTCACCTCATTCATTCACTCACTCTCAACGTAAAACGGAACGTGTCGTGTCGTGACGGATGAAAAATCGAAAAGTACAATAATTTGAGTTTTGAGCTAAAAAAATTAATCAAATTGTATTCGAACGAATCTTACATCTAAGAAGTGTGAGTGATAAAAAAACAAAATGTTTATACAAAAATAATACCACCTTATTTCGGTACGTAAAGTGTAAAGCAAAAAGATAGTTTTGTCATACTATGACTGTATTTTAGACAGATTTTTTGGTGATTTTCAAGGTTGTTGTTTTCTGTTCAACGTATTACAGTTTGTAATTGGTTGTTCTCTATTCGTTTATTTAATTAACGTGTATCGCGGCTGAAGTGTTGTCATTCGGCAGAGTAGTATTGTGTTAGTTTTGCCTAGTAATAACAAAAACGCATTCATGTACGCGTTTATTGTGATCTTGGCCTTGTATAGCTAGCTTTGCGTTATTTATTATTCGTATTAGGTATAAAGCAATGATAAACTAATTTCTGCATAACAATTCAACACTATGGGCGGTAAGTGGAATGAATTAATAAAGAAACACATCATCACTGAATGCTATACAAAGGCTAGCTTTCCAGTTGCCTTCATGGGGCTATTTTAGCAACTAAATGATCATCATTCACTGAAACTAGAATGTCATTACTTGCTCGTAGAATAGGCTAATTTCCTGACATACTACATGCAGATACTTCATAGATACATGACGTAGGAGTAACAATCAGAATATGATAATGTACAAAATGTATAGTAATATTGTATAGGCATGGTTTTAATAACTGTTGCCTGCCATTAAGATGTTTGTTAATGTTATACATGTGTGGTAGGAGTCAGTTTGTCAATGCATAAATAAATCGGTTCAGCTTGCTTTTATCAGCCTCTGCATGCTTACTGAAATAAAATTTTCTCATTATAGGTTAAGACTTTATGGTTCCTGCAAGAATGAAATGACTCATGTAATACAATGGTGCTCTAATTTTTTCTATGGTACTATTGAATGGTGTTATAATCTGTTCTGTTCATTTTTTACACCTCGGAGTCAGCAAAGTGATTACCTGTTTATGATTTACTTTATAACCTAACTGCAATATGTAATGTATATATGTAATGTATGCATAGAACTGCAATGCTTACATAGTAATATTTTTAGTAACATATTTTGGATGTAAATTAGCAGTTATGTATTTACAACATTCGCATTGTTTCAAGAAAACTTGTCTCTTGTATGTTCTTATTATTCATATTTCTTAGAATTCTTGTCATCACTTTTTTCCAGCAAGATATATGTTAAATGTAGTTTTACAAATATTTTGTTGGAATCAAAACAAAAAGTAAGTCATTAGAAAAGCAATGAAGCATATAATTACTTTTAAATTGATATTTTAGCATAGTCACACGTCATTATAGAGGCCTGTCGAAAATTATAAAACAATGAGACTAATGTTTAGTATGTTTACTTATAAAGTATGTAGAACACAGTAATATTGTACACAACACTTATCTGTTGCTGATAAAGCACATTTTATGTTTCCAATAAAAGAAAAAGTTTGTTAAAATTTAATGCAGGAAGTAACTTTCTATTATTGCTCAAAATGGTGAAAATATGACATATCAAGTCAATTATTTATAGCCCTTATTCTGTCTTATTCACATTCTCAAATTGTTTTAGATATGATTATTATTTATTGATACCTATGTTTTATGCACAGGGGGAAACGGCACAGGAACAGGCAACGAGACTGAGGATGAAGACCATGAGTTTTTTGATGCTGTGGAAGAAGGAGTCTCCACAAATATGGATGACAAAACATCATTTGTAATTAAAGTGCCCGTAAGTCCTCTACATAACTCTTATACCTCCCATGAGAGTACATCATATTATGTGACTCATCCATCTGTAATAATTGCATGTTTTTTACCTTAACACTCTTTCTTGTTTGTATAAAGTTCCAATGTAGAAGCAAAATCAAAGTAAAACTGCATAAAAGTAAAATATGATAAGTTACCAAAACAAATACAATTTGAGTAAACAAGGTTTATAATTATCTATTTTGTTTACTCACAGAAATTGAATTTGCTTATCTTACACATGGATCTTAAACAATTTATTAGTTGTAACATTAACTTATTATATTGTTTATATAGTACCTCATATCTAGAACTAACACCATCTAATTATGATATGATATACTTTTGGTTAACAGTAAATGTTCTGAGATAATTGTGTTGTCAATCTTAGTCATCACTATCCCATGAGGGCTGCTGTTACAGAGTGAATCATGTGCGTTGTTCATTGTCTCATGTGTGTATTTACAGGTAAATAGGAAAAACAAAGTAAAAAGCGGCGAAAGTTCAGATGAGTCTGAGGGTGAAACCGTCACTGAGACTCAACAGGTCAGTCACTTTTTTACTTATTTCCTATTTCTGTACTTTATCTAATTTCATACCATGAAGTCGCAAGTCAAAGAATGTCGTGATATCACTGCGTTTCACTTGAAATGCTGTGAAGTAACAGCAACATGACACAATCGCTTTGGTATTGAAATATAGCGCAATACAAATAATATTACTCTTTTAAATAAGTAATTTCTAATAAATCGAACATGATACAATTTTTTTAAATGTATTAGTGAACATTGCATTAATTTGCATGATTATGTAGCTTCAAATTGGAAACGTTTTAATATATTCAGTAATAATAAATACGGGTTTGTGTTTCGTTTAGGATTCGATTATTATTTGATTACATAATAAAAAACTACAGAACTAAATTTTCGTCTTAAATCGCATCACACAAATGTTAACAGTTCATGTAAAATAAATATATTCACACGATTCTTAAACATGGAAGCGATTGCACGTGTTTTACCCAGTGTCCGCTATTGTGTAAAGCTTTAATTCTGCTATTACTGTAGAAAATAGTCGGCGTTTAGCGGTTTGTTGCTTTAGTCATTTCAATTTTGTAAAGAAACATAAATTAGTCTTCAATTCTTTGAATGCTCCATAGCCGTTCAACGGCGTGTTATGTGAAGACCTTGCTTTTTAAACTAATCTAGACTGTTTTTGAATGAAGGTAATTTTCGTCGAAGACAAAGAGCGACCGGAAAGTGTGATGGGTGGTACGGAAACGGAAACTACCGTTGAAGGCGAAGCTATCGTGCCGAAAACACAGGATATCGTAGTATGGGTGAGTTCACTGTTACATTTTTAAATGAAGAATTAATTCAGTTTTACATTAAGTATTTCTTCTATCAAATCGACACCCATTTTAATAAAGGGCAGTCCAGTCCCTGTTACGTAAATTAGTCAACAACAAAGTGATAATGGCTAACTCTTAGCATGTATTTATATATATTGCAGTCTAATAAAATAAAAATCAGTGACGCCACCCCAAAAAGTTGCTAAAAATTCTACTGCATCCCAATAACTAAGGATGTTGGCGTTCATCCAATATTACGTTTGTCAGAAACGGACCTACTGCGGGCCAAATTCCTATGTTATTCAACTTCAAACTTACATTTCGCATTGCCAACAATGCGAAATGTAAGTTTGACCACACAAATAACTCGTTACCACACAGAACATTGCTCAAATAACGGCAGAATGTTTAGCAAATATGATTAGAGGATAACTCCTAAATGTTCTGTAAAATGGTAAATTTGAAAAGCTATTTATAGAAGGAATTGGCATATTAATATCAATGCCGAGGAAAGTGCCAATTTACCTATGATAGTATGTAGTGAGTCAAACAACTATTATGACGTGACCCTCCGGTACAACGTGCATTCTATTAATTGTTATCTACACGAAATGGACACTAAGTAACAACAAACATGAGACTTTTAATGAGCATTTTGATGAGCTTTAAGAATTCTCTCTGTGTTCACGTTTATTATGTACATATCTTACTTAGCTACAATATTTGGGGATTAAATGATAATATTCTGCACAATTTCCTTAGCTTTTCGTTATTAATTGCAGTATTAGTCTTCAAAAATCTCTCGTAAGTGACCTTGTCATGTGTCACTCGTCAGCTCTTCAACAAAGTGTAGTTAGTTTATTTCCATATGAAAGGATGTCATATGTTGCTGACATTAGTGTTAACAGACGTAGTCACTATGCGATCACTTCGGCATTGTTTGGAACAGTTCTAAATAATTTGCTGAAATCGAAGCAAAATAGTCGAGGCCAAGATGAATACTGGAGGCTAATAGCGGTCCTCATGCTTTGGAGGTGCGTTTTATGTCATCGTTATTCTTAGCAAAGAGAGAAGATCGAAGACAATCATACATATACTCACAACTTTTCGCCATGGGTTAAGCAGTAAAGACGACCGTAAGTTACGAACTGACCAACATCCTTTTGCTTCATCTACGGACCACGGTCATATATTTAACTCTCATCGATTGCGAATAATACGCACCTCACCTTCTGAAGAACGTAAAGCCAAGAAGAAAATATGTGACATTAAACGTTGTATGTTCGCAGCCGCACGTGGCGAATACGCAGGCGATGCTAATCGACGGACACCCGCGGCGGCTGCGCGTGCCCGACAAGCCCAACTACCCGCTCAGTCTCTGGTCCATTATGAAGAATTGTATTGGTTAGTACACTATTGTCTTATTTTCAGTACCCTGCAACTCAATAAGATACGGAGCCAGACAGTATCACTCATGTGTGACAATGATACCCACACATTTTTTCAAAACTTTTTTCCAACTGAACAAAGTAACGAAAAGTCAAACTACCAATGGTCCGTCGGTCTTAACTTGATAATACCCAACAAGGTTGATGATTATTGCCTAGGAACCTTAAATATTAATTAACTAGCTTTTGCCCGCGGCTTCGCTCGCGTTAAATTCGGGGTAACACGGTTCCCTTTTCCTGATTTGCAGATACTTGCTACGTGTAGTTTTTGCCCTTGCGCCTGATTTATTTTAGTGGCAAAGCTTAGTTTTCCCTTTTCTTCCCTCTTTTTCTCCTATTTCTCACTTTTATTAATAAAAAAACTGTACCAATATTCATCAAAATCGGTTAAGTCATTTAGGCGTGAAGAGGTAAACAAACAAACAAACTCACTTTCGCTTTTATAATATTAGTAAAGATTCTTTTAAACCTGTAATATTTAATTAGGTAAGGAATTATCGAAAATTCCGATCCCGGTGAACTTCAGCGAGCCGCTGTCGATGCTGCAGCGGCTGACTGAGGACTACGAGTACTCGTCGGTGCTGGACCAGGCCGCTAAGTTCAGTGACCCCGCCCAGCAGCTGGCCTACGTCGCTGCCTTTACAGTTTCGTCATACGCCACAACTGCTTGCAGGTACATACAAAATATCATTTCATACCTTTTGCCTGCGTCTTCCCGCGTGGTGATAGAATATACAATATATCTTTATGAATTGTAGCCTATGTATTATTTAGATATGTAAGCTATATTATTGTGAAGTTTCATCAAAATCCATTCAGTAGCATTTAACTTTCGCTTTTATAATATTAACCGGATAGTAGTTTGGCCAGATACGCGCTGCGTAAACTATTAATGGTCGATGTTAATATCCCGCATGATAAGAACCTCGTGAATGCTGACAAAGGAAAACAAATTAAATATCTCGACTTGGCGCACGCTAAAATAAAACATTATTAATTTTTTTTTAAGAATGTGCATAAAAGACAAATAAAAGAAATTACGTACATTAATTTTCTGACAAGCGAATAATGTCAGTAATAAAACATTGTAACTTTAATAATAAGTGTTTAATGTTAGATAATGGATAGTTACCGGATATCCGGTTCATCGCTAGCAGTTTTTTAAACAAGAACGTATTACTGTTGATTTGTTTTTCATGTTACTATGACGAATATTATACTTATACTAGCTGTGCCCAGCGGTTTCACCCGCTGCTCACTTAGGGCTATGAAAATAGATGTTAGCCGATTTTCAGACTTACTGAATATGCACAAAAAAAATCATAATAATCAGTCGAGCCGTTTCGGAGGAGTATGGGAACGAACATTGTGACACGAGAATTTTATTGTATACTAGCTGTGCCCAGCGGTTTCACCCGCTGCTCACTTAGGGCTATGAAAAATAGATGTTGGCCGATTCTCAGACCTACGCGATAGTAAATATCGCGTAGGTCTGAGAATCGGCCAACATCTATTTTTACAAAATTTCGTTCAAATCGGTCCAGCCGTTTCGAAGGAGTACTACACTGGTATAGACGGTACTCTCAAATATTTTAAGTTTGATAAATTGCACTGTGTGATACAAATGTTTGTTGTTTCAGAACGAACAAGCCTTTCAACCCGCTGCTTGGTGAGACGTTCGAGTGCGACCGCATGGCTGACCTCGGCTGGCGGTCTATATCCGAGCAGGCAAGTGGATGATTTTGTCAATTGTTAGTGGATTATCCTTATACATCCTCATCCTATTATTCTATTGTTAAGGTGAATGCTAATACAAACCATGAAATTCGAAAGTTTCTTATAATCAGATCATATTTTCAATTTCATTTTATCAACTAAGTAGTAATCAAATATTTTATCCTGCGTATAATATTTTAACTACGCCACACGAATTTAATGATTTTTTGACACCCTCAAGGATCCCAGGATCCATGTCACATTTGTGAGATCCAGCCCCTCCCCCCACCTCACAAACCCCCACCTAGTGTGATGTCAAAATTTATTTTTCAATTTTACATTTTGAAAAAAAATAAAACAACAGTGATGCAAAATTTTATTCAATAAAATCAAACAAATGCATGAAAATTAACCAAACGTAAAAAAAATATAAATATGATTTTAATGTAAGATAATAAACTTAATGACTTTTGAGTCAATAGGTTTGGAGCCCATTTATTTATATCATATATAACTGGCATAGTAGTCACATTGTTCTCACTTGGACATAACATTCATTGTGTCACCAATTTGCCAGCAAAACAAATTAAACCTTATAGCCATACAGATAGACCTGCAAGTATTCTTATGTTATTCTTTAGTAGGTATGTAGTTTAAATTTAGTGTTGTAATACCACAGAATATGTAGTAGTAATACATAGATATAACATATTATATTTTGAAAAATTGACACTAAATTTGGGACCCCTCCCCACACAATGTCAGACTTCGACGACCCCGTCCCTTAACGTGTGACTTAATATATGGATGAAATGTCGCTAAAACTCCTTTTCCTGGGTATAACCTTTCCAAAACCCTCCCTGCCTCTTCCTCTGCCTTCCTCTCTTTCCTTCCAGCACTAGCTTTTATCCCCCCCATTATGTTAAATTGAAAAATATTCGGCCACTAAATACTGAATTATAAAATTATCTAGCGAAACTACATAAGTGATGGGTACCGATATCCGGTCATTGACCCAAAAAGTCATCAATCATCAGTCTTTATTTTATCATGTTAAGATATCGATACTCATCATGTCAGCGAAGTTCGTTAGCTAATTTATTAACTGTGTTTAAATAAATAAATTCAAAATTGTTGGTCAGGTGTCCCACCACCCGCCGATGGTCGCGCAGTTCTGCGAGGGTCAGGCGGGCTGGCAGTGCTGGCAGGAGTTTACAATGACCACCAAGTTTAGGGGGAAGTACCTCCAGGTCATCCCGCTCGGCGGCGCCTCCGCCATGTTCCCTAGCTCCGGCAACAAATACACCTGGAGAAAGGTACGCAGTGGCAGGGGGAGTCCACAGTCCGCATCCGCCGAGTAATGCAATACTTACCGCTTATTTCACCGAGATTGGGACCTTATGCCTATTTCCTTGAAATTTTCTTTACAAAGAAGTGAATATTGCAATTGTATTACACGTCGTTCGTGGTGCTGTTGTAAGTAGCGGTGCAGCGTGTGTAGAGAGGATCGGGTCGCTGGGCAGGTCAACAGCCTCTAGCGGGCATAGTTTGTCACTGTGGATCCGAGACCGAATCATGCATCAACTTCCACAGTTCTTTTTTTTTAAGTAGTCTCATCAAGCAACTTCTGCAGTAGCCGTTCTACTTTGGACGGTCACTAAGTTTCAGTTTCTAATTATCAAACATTACTATCATCTTTAAAGAGGCTCAAGATTCCAAGCCCAACATCTAATATATAAAATTCTCGTGTCACAGTTTTCGTTCCCATACTCCTCCCAAACGGCTGGACCGATTTAAACGAAATTTTGTGTACATATCGGGTAAGTCTGAGATTTGGCCAACATCTATTTTTCACACCCCTAAGTGAGCAGCGGGTGAAACCGCTGGGCACAGCTAGTAATATATAATGAAGTTGGTCTTTTCTTCAGCTTTTGCCTAATAGATTAGCAAGTTGATGGCAACATACAATTTATTAGCGCATTTAAATATTGTTCAAATTAGAGTTTTTTAGGTTTAGAGCCACAAAATAATGTGTTCTCGCGAAATTGTTATGGCCACAATTTGGCGAGAAGGAAGACATTATTTTGACTTGAACATTCAGATATTTGTATACACATTATTGTTATCCAGGTGACAACGACCGTGCACAACATAATCGTGGGCAAGCTGTGGGTGGACAACCACGGCGATATGGACATCGTGGGCGAAGCGGGGCTGGCGGCCGGATACGTGGCGCATCTCAAGTACCTGCCCTACGGGTACTTCAGCAAGGACACGCAGCGCAAGGTTACCGGCGTCATCAAGGACCCGCAGGGAGTGGTCAGCATACTAGTTCTTACTTTTGCACTAACACGATAATTCAAAACATCGAGATTACTGAGCCATTTCATAGTTAATGTTAATCGAATAATACAAGTAACGATCGCTGCGTTCGTGTTACAGCCGCGCTACGTGCTACAGGGCCACTGGGACGACCGCGTGGAGGTGGCGCCCGTGACGTCGGCATCGCCCGACAACACCGTGTGCAAGACCGGCAAGTTCACCGTCGCCTGGGAGCGCGTGGCGGCGCCGGTCGACTCCGACAAGTGGTACAACTTCACGCTGCTGGCCGCGCAGCTCAACGAGTTCGAGGACGGCGTCGCGCCCACGGACTCGCGCCGCCGGCCCGACCAGCGCCTCATGGAGGAGGGGCTGTGGGACGAGGCCAACGCCGAGAAGCTGCGCCTCGAGGAGAAGCAGCGCGCCAAGCGACGCTCGCAGGAGGCGGCGGCCGAGGCGGCGGCGGCGCGCGCGGACCCGGCGCCGCCCGCGCCGCGCCCGCTGTGGTTCCAGCGCCAGGCGCTGTCGGCGCACGCGGCGCAGCCCACGCCGCACCTGCGCCACCTGTACACGCACCGCTACTGGGACTGCAAGCGCAAGCAGGACTGGACCGACTGTCCGGACATTTTCTAGCGGTCCGCGTCTCGCGTCGGCGGGAGTGCTTCACCGTATCGAGTCTCAGTCGTCAGTGTCGCTATGGGCTAACGTTGTTTTCGTTTACGCCGTCACATTTTGCGTTGGAAGATTTACTCATTCCATATTAACTGTGGTTGTTTTTATTATTTATTGTTATTTTTCAAAATTAGTTTATCGTACGGTTAACGTGTACATAATTCTAATTTATGATGCTATCTCGATTTCCACGCGACTCGTGGCCTAATAATTAAGTTGTTAGCTCTAGACATTTGTGGGCACCGCTTTGGTCGTACGTTTGAAACGTTTCGAGGCTTCACACACTACTACTAACAACGAAAGTATTTCACTTACATTATCGAAACTAACGGGCTTATCACGGTGTTCCAACTAACACGATTCATTATTTAAACGACTTATTGCTTTGGAAGTCCGAAGAAACAAGAGTATTCATGAAATGTTCTAGGACTGGAGATGAAGGTATCATTGTCAGTTACAAACTGTCTGATGTTAATATGAAGTTTATGTTAATCCCACTCATGGGGGTCTGGTAATTGTCTTAATTTAGTTGTATATTATCTTCTGTAGATGCCGAGAAAATTAATAAGTAGACGTGAATATAAAATCAGGTGCTTCTAATGAACAGGTTTCAATTTTAATCAATAATTATTATTATCGTCATTGCTACTAATCTAGAATGTGACAAATGTCTAGCGGGCATTAAACGAAGCTCTTTACGTCCTATTAGAAAATGTCGCGTCGTAAAACTGTCTTTTAATGCCTTAGAGCATTATCTTTGTAAGTGTTAAAATGAACACAAGTTGATATCAGGTCGTGTAGCCGTGTGCCGCGAAGTGCGAAGGTGTCATCACGCCGATCCAACGAGAGGCCGCACCGCGTCTTGGTATCAACTTGTAGTGCTCTAGAATATTTTGTAAGGTCTATTACAATTGTACATTTTCAAGTGGATGTAAGATAATTTGTTAATATTTTTATTATAATAGAATGATATTTGAATACGAAGCCATAAACATCTGTATCATGTTGATTATGAAAATAAAATATTATGTCACTGAATGTTCTGATCTTTTATTTTTCTGTTATCAAAAAGTAATCGTGGTATAACTCCATGAACACGGAACTACTTTAAAGTTACCACCACCGCCTGGTTGTTATAGTTCACCCGACAGTTTTACGTATCAGTCGGGCACAGATAAGATGTCTTGACTGTCCGTCACTAGCTAACTTTCGATTAGTTCCGGTTGTGAATGCGGTCGACGCCAAACATGTTAGGTTTCGTCGTTCTGGTTTTTTGCATTTAATCCATAATAGAAAAAGCTTTAATTCCATAATCGCAATCGAAAAGATACGTTTTATGTAGGGTGATGTACGGAAGTTACCGTTAATTTCAAAAAGTTATTTTATCCCGTCTGAAAATAAAATGTTTAACCATAGCACAGTAGGTATCAGCAACTAAACTGCTCCAGAAGTGGTGGAATTCCAAGTTAAAGCATGTCAAAGATGGAAAAAAAAACATTTTAAAGCGCAACACACACTGAACCCGCCGGGCCGCCGACAAAGCCCGGAGATCTGTAAAGAATCATGTCGGCAACAAGCGTCCGAACGTGTTGCTGCCAAATAAATTTCTCATCTCAAACCCGGCGGCGCATGCCGCCGACTAAATTTTCCGACTTGTGTTAAGTGAAGCGGCCAACTAGACCGCCGACATATGACGGCGACCCGGCTGGCTCATGTGTATTGCGTTTTATAGCTACAACATCAAACCCTACATGAGCAGTAGGATAATTTTGAACTATAAAAGGCAACTGCTTGAAAGTGGTTTGAACGTACGCGTCAATGAAAACATGTATTTAATTTATAAAAATAAAAGCCAGCTGCATACGTAACGGGGACAAGGCGGTCCGCTAGCGCGTACATGCAACACTTTGCCGGTTGTCAAAATCAAGTCCAATGGCATGTAAAAAAGGAGGAAGCTAATGCCATTAACCGGGCATAAATAAATGGCCTGGGTATTTACTAACACTAGACACAATAAGTTACTAACACTATGGATCTTGCTGTCCGAAATGAAATAAATTCTAGGTATGTACACATTCAAGATAAAAGCTGAGCACTTACTAAGAAGTTGGTAGAATCGTCTAAAAATTGTTGTCAGTTTTGTTCATCCTTCTCTTTATCCTCCTCTGGTACTGATAAATAAATGTATAAACTGGCCCAGAAACTATGCTAAGCAGAGGCTCCCTCTTGCGATCGCTCGACCAATGAGCTATTGTCGGTGGCGTACCATCGCTCATTCCGGGTTTTTAGTGCCGGACATTTTAACCCGATGACCCCATTGACATTTTAGTTTTTCCACTAAGAATTTACCCGTAGCCTGGCCCCGTAGTAAATATTGTGCCAGGTTTGCCATTGCCACCTGGCACCCTAAAATCAGGAATGCTACAAAGTCAGACCAAAATCATTCACATTCTGTGTGACATTTTATTGTCCTTTTGAGCCAAGTTACTTCGAGTACATTCGTAGCTCGCAGAATTTAAGGGATAAAAGACTGCCGTCTTCCTATAGGTCGAGCAGAATGCAACAATCCTTATTTCTACTAAACTACCAAGAAATTGGAAGACAAACGATTTTATATTTTCAACATTTTATTAAGAAAACGGAAACAGTGAAAAAGTACATAACTGTAAATTGCAGTTGGTTACAATATTGTTTATTAAAACAAATCTTTTACAGTTAAAATTGGTACTAAATTTTTACTCTATTCACATTTACAAAAGGAACATCAGTAATAATGTACAGGAGAAAACTGTGAATAAAATTAATATTGTCGCGCCTGCATGACTCTAAACATAACTAAATAGTGCACAGTCGTGGACGAAACCTCATTTGTAAAAACACTTTAAATTAATTTAACGTCTACATAGTACATAATGTAGGAACAACCAACTCACATTCCAGTATCATACATTTATAGCAAACAACCTAAAACAAAGATTATGCCACGACTATTACTATAAATCGAAATTAATATTATTTTCTTTGTTGTAACTATTTAAAAGAGAGGCTAGCGGAACACGAGTTTTAAAAGAATTACGTTCGGGCGCATATCATTAAAGAATCACACTTATTCGTAAGTGACCTCGATCAGGAATATAAATATAAAAGTCGACATCCTGCTGCTTACTAAAGTTACTGTACTTTCTGAACTACTCTTCTAGATATCTGAGTTTTCAGTAAAGGAGACTTATAACTTCTGTTATAGTAAGTTTCCGGTCTGTAGTCACATAGACAAATAAAACACAAGTATGTGGCTCATATTACCGACCTACATAAAACTCTCCAGTTCACGGAGCGAACTTTTTGGAAACCGCTTGTGCGAAATATTGCAAAACAATTAAGTTAAAAACGCTAAAAAGGCTAATGTGAAATAATACGTTCGTTCACAGGCAAAACACCTTGTTGTAGTATTTTGAACCCATTTAATAGGATGTCGTCTTTTAATTAGTTTAAATTAGGCGTAATAATTTTAAGTAACGAACAGAGTAAAAACCTAGAATTATTATTAAACAGTTAGATGCAAAGCAGATAAATAAAATTTTTCATATTGGTACATATTATGATACAGAACGTTTGTACCATTTTCTAAATAAATATTTCGAGTAATAATTTAAGTTGCAGAGAACAATCAGAAACTTGCTTGGGCACTGAGAAGGCTGCAGAATATTGCATTTCATATTCATTCAGAAAATGACACAATCGTACAAAACTTATGTCTCAGCATTAATTTATTTATACATTTACACTTCGCCAAATAGCTTTCCTAAGCAATATCACTCCATTACCTAAACAAAATAATTACATTTATTTCAGCTCAAGATAATTAATTTTAGCTCATCCATACTCTCATTATATTCTCTTATGTTTATTTTTAGATCTCCAGATACTTTGCATAAAAAAATATTTCGCTGTGGCCCACCTAGTGGTTCCTCCCATTTCTATGGAAGGTGAGAAACGAATAGTTTCTTACCTTCCATAGAATGAAGTTAAAATACGATAAAATTAATATATTTCAATGGTTATGTTTCGGAGTAGTAATTGCAATATATATTTTATTATTTGGAGAGGCATAATGCCCCGAGCGTTAAGCTCGCCGCCCAATTCCGATGTGCCGATTCAAACCACATAGCGTCAGAGATTCTATTTACATTATGATGTCAATACCAGAGCCTGTTCTAAAGTCTTGCGTGCGCTTAGAGGAATGCGGCTAAGAATCCCCTAAGCACAATTGAAATACAGAAAAGATTACGATACATATACATTAGTATCAGAATCTATAAATATAGCAGCGTTATAAGTGACGCTTGGTCTGAGTGGGCGCAAGGGCATGCGGTCGTGCCGCGCTCAAGTCTGTTCCGCGTGAAGTCCCAACATCCAACTTAGAGATCTTTTATCTACAACGTCTAGGATGGACTAAAACGATAAGAATCCGATAATCTTCTGAATATCTATATACATATTTTACAAGGGAAAGAAATAATAAATAATTTCTATACCTTTGATATGAGCTTCCTCTCAGTACATTGATATCAATCTCAACAATATTAAAAAACATTATCTCTCTGAAAATAAAATGAAATTAATGTACACTATATTTACAATGTTGTGGCCGTTCATACAGATTTTGTAACGATTTATCGCCAATAATCTATGTGGTCGCTTATTTTATGAGAGAAACGAAATCGAGGTTTTTTTAGTACCATATAATTGAAATAGTTCAGCTTTTTATTTGAATGGGCCCCTAAGCTCAAATAGTTAAAACTTAATTACATCAGACCCTTCGTTTCTGGACTTGTTTGTACAAAATAAATAGCTAGTTGTTTGAACTACTTTTGTTACGTAGTGTTTAGATAACATAGTGCTGCCCGCATCTATAATTCAAGAGCAAGTACGATTGTGGAAGACATCATGACAAGTGATTTCATTGTGTTGTGACACGTTTTTTTCGCAATGTATAGGAGACACTTAATTTGTTAAAAAAAAATAACTGTACAATAATTAATATAAGGAAATATGAATGTTGTATATATTGAGGACCTTTACTTTGAAAATTTCGAATTTAACAGTACAAGTAGGGAGGTAAAGCAATTATGAAGGCGATTATATTCTGCAAACCATGTCTCGCAGACTGGATGAGCTGACGTTGCAGGTGGCTGCTTTAGATGCTGGTCATACCAGGTATAATTGCTTTATCTCCCTCAGATGGAATGATTTTTCTTTCGTAACAAGATAAGGTTGGTGACCAAAATCTATCTATTGAGAAGTTGCTAAATAATAATGAGACAATTATACTTCTTAGACCCAGTTAATAAAAGTAGAAATAAAATTTCTCACTGTGTATGCATTTTTGTCTGGCCCCAAAGGTTTTGTGTCGAATCCTAGGAGAGACCAACTTGGGACTTAACTAGACGCGTAGCCAGCCAAGTATTGCTACGCAAGGCTCCTATTACTGCTGGCAAGGTTACCTAACATGGATTGCGTGTTTTTAAGGCGCTCATTTCGCTCGCCTATTAGACCCCGCCATACCCAAGTCGCTCGCGCCTGTATCCTAAGTTAGTCTTGTTTTCAACAGAATTTTTATTTACATGTCCGTTAAATAGTTGACACTCGTTGTAAAAGCGGAGAAGCAATTTATTACGAAGTCGTGTTTACTGCCCTATGACGGCATTGTTGAGTAGTGTTGTTTATTTTCAGTAATTAATTTAAAACTGGGTCATCTTATTTTTAAGATGCAAGCTTTTCTAACATCACATCGTTTCGAGATTTCAAAGTATACAGTTTTCAGATTTCAAAGTACATAACGAGTATATACTGAACATCCATATTTTGTCATGACTACAACATATTAGGGATACAATAACGGTGCTGTAATATTCTCTTTTGTGCTCAAATCATAATTGCGTATATTCTAGTAAAACCTGATGCAATCGTAGGTGTATTTGGTTAATCAGTAAATTCTACAAAAAGAATAATTTATTGTTATCCCCACCATCAATAGAGCAAGACATTTGGTTGAATAGCTTGTTTATTGAAATACAAAACAACTACAATTATCATTATTATGGTATTTTTTTATTTCAAATTGTGTTTGTTACCATTCTTTCACTTACAAAACTGCAATTTAAAAAAATGCTTATCTGACCAAGTAAAGTATTTATTTTGAGTTCTTGACAAAATATAATTTCTTACATAATATTCATTAAGTGTGCCATGTAAGAAGGCATGCCAAGGAAGGACCCCACATAACATACAAGTAAAAAGCCAATACAAGACTAATTTTATATCTCAGTAAAATTAGAAATGCTTATTGTAACATTTACTTATCTGTCAAAAGAATTTAAATATTATTCTAAGTCGCATAAATTTAGTAGTAATAATAGTAAATTTTTAGTTTTTCAAGTCGACTAGTTTCAGCTCAAATAAATGTTGGATCCAAGATCCGAAGCAACAGCATTTGGGCCCGCTCGCATGTCAACTACCTTAAAACAACTAGCTAAATATATCTGTCTCTGCAAACTTCAAACAACTGAGATAAATAGCTTTAACACTACATTTTAGGACAGTTGTGATGTAAGTGGGCCAACAATGGACAAAGTTTTGGTAAAAATAGACAATCATACAAAACCTTTGATTACTTAAATGCGGCTTTTCGTAAATTTGCCTATTTTACATAATAATTATAATTCTCACTTTATATGTTTGGAGCAATTTCAAATAAACCATGATTTTCATTACTCATCACACAATTCATACAGAAGCCAGTTATTTTTTTTCAATTTTTTTAATTTCACATACCCGAAATAACACATTCATTTGTTTTAAGAATACGTAATTAACTTAGGACATGATAGTATGTGTCTGAACATAATCATCAAGACTACAATGAATTTTAACGACTCCTTAATGACTATACAAATGTTTGGTCAAACTTTTTAATTTGCCATACAGGAGTTTGTATGACAACAGATGAACGAAGACAACGCCCGGCGTCGAGCATGTACAAACACAAATCCTCATGTATAAATTATTTAGATGTTAATTTCATATATTGACACTCTATTCCACTTGATCATGACCTTACTAATGAATAAAAATTAAAATTTTATGTACAAAATAATGTACATTCCAACTCTTAACAAAAGAAAATAATATGAATCACACAGCCAGTGGTGATACTACATAACATTACTTACATTATAATTATGATCTCTAAATTAACTTGTGAAAGTCGACGAGTTCAATACAAAATGACATCATAGCAAGATCATGTCCAAGCGTGGTAGCGCCGCCCCTAGTATGGCCAGTTACTCCTTATAAGATCTTCATTTTATTTACAGTAGGTAGTATCTAATGGTAAAACTTAAAAATATATAACAAAATAGACTTGAGTGGCTAGTTAGAAAAATCTACCAAATATTTGTGATTACAGCATAACAGAAGCATAATAAAAATCAACAGAAACAAAATAATACATGCCTCTCAACTGGAACCAAAACATGAGTCATGTTCGTCTGGCGCGCTGTGCCTGAGCCAGTGTGGCCATTAATCCAGCCAAGATCGGTTCAACTGTGTTACTTCTAACTGGTACAGTACATATATTATAAATAAAGTTTTTAGAAGGTTAAAGCAGGACATGGTGTTACAAAACAGCAAATGCAAATAACATAATCACACATATTGTTTAGCAACAACTGTAAACATTAAAGCAAGTGACTCTCGCTCACACGTCGTGTTTATACATTCACAACTGCTATCACTCGATACCGTCCACGCGCCAGACCACAAACTAAAATTACATCATCCTCTAAATTATATTTTAACAAATAAAGATTTTTCAAGTGCAAATTGAACTGTTAAATGCTTATTGCCACATTTCATACTTTTAAGCGAAATTAAATTTATTTCAATCACAGCGAGAACACTGGTTAAATAGTGTTATCACTTCACATATTTGATAGTATGAACGAGATACCGATCAGTCGCATCGACGCATCACTGTACGACATGACACGATCCGACAGCGGCCCCTACAGGCCGCACGCAGGCACTCCGACACACGCCCGTCAAGACATCCAACGAGTCCCGTCACGTCACTGGCGCCTTAGTCGGCCACTTAAGATGCACATAATACACTAGCATCGTCACCTCACTCGCAACTCATACGATATTTCGTCTCGAGGGCACCGCGGAAAGATTCAATCAACGTTTTTTTTTTTTATATTCGTTTGTTTTTTTTTTCTAAAGTGTACTATAGCAACATGTAGCTCGAACACCCGCGAGATTCCACGATGGTCTCCGAGCGTCGGCGAACGTTCGCGAGCACCTCAATGTGCCGCCCCTCGGCACGCCGCGTCGTCGGGGCCAGCAACGCTCGCGCTCAGCTCGGCGACACTCGCGTTCGGCTCGGCGACGCGCGCATTCAGCTCGGCGACGCTCGCGCTCTCCAGGGCGCCGCTTGCGTCGTCGGGGCCAACAACGCACGCGCTCAGTTCGGCGCCGCACGCGCTCAGTTCGGCGCCGCTCGCGCACGACTCGGTGCAGCTCGCGGGCGCCGCGCGCTACTCGCTGAAGTAGCGCACTTTGCCTCCGCCGCACCGCAGCACGTCCTCCCAAGCTGCAACAGACAACACGATCAGGCACCGCTCCGACTGCAGCCGGCGCGCGCTCTCGGTACACTCACCTGAGCCCACGTAGTCCACGAGCTGCAGCAGCTGCGCCGTGTCGGCGGGCGGCGCTGGCGGCACGTAGCGCAGCGCGGCACAGGCGGCGGCGGGCTCGGGCGCGTCGCGCAGCAGGTCGCAGCGCGGCCGGCGCGCGCCGCCGCTCAGCAGCTGCTCGTTGACGTCGAAGCCGAACGTGACGCCGTCTAGGTCCCGCGGCCGCGCCGCCGAGTCCAGCAGGATGACGGGCGGGCGCCGGTCAGCCACGACGTCGGGCGCGGGGCAGTCGGGAGCGGCGGGCGCGGGCGCGGGCGCGCGCTCCTTGCGGCGCGGGGCCTTGTCCCGCCGCCGGGCCGCGCGCGCCTCCAGCGCGGGGTAGCCGTCGGCGTCGGGCGGCGCGGCGGCCGCGCCCGTGCCCTCGGCGTAGAAGTTGCAGGACTCGATGAGGTCGGGGATGTTGTGCCTGGTGCGCGCGATGTCGGCGTAGGACGCCACGGGCGCGGGAGGAGCGGGCGGCGGCGGCGGCGCGGCCGGCAGGGAGTGCACGGAGTCCATGTCGTCGTTAGAGTCGTTGGAGCGGTCGGAGGGCGGCGCGGACTCGCGGCGCGCGCGGGGCGAGGGCGCGCGTGCGCGGCGCGGGGCGGGGTCGTCGGGGCGGCGGCGCGGCTTGCGCTTCTTGGTGACGGTTTGGAAGTCGGTGAGCTCGGCGGCAGGGTCGGGTGGGTCGCTGTAGAGTGCGTCGTCGCCCCAGGAGCGTCGCTCGGCCTTTGCGGGCGCGTCGCGACGCTCCTTCTTGTCTCCGCGCAGGGGGGATTCGGCCACGTCGGTGAGGTCCTCGATTTTGGTGCGAGACAGCTCCTCCATGGAAGTGGCGCGTTTGATCTTATTCTCCTTGTCCTTGCGGCGTTCGGTGGAGCGCTTCTTACCGCTCTTGTCGTCGGAGTCGTCCTTGTGCTTGACGCGGCCCAGTTTGGCTCCGCGCCCGTTGTCCGCATTGGACTCGATGAACCGAAGCAGTTCGTTGACGTCCTTGTCTCCCTGGTAGCCGTCAATCTGTTGGCAATCGATCACGGTCTCATTCTTTGAAGACTTTTTCCTCCGAGGTTTTTTGTGTTGACTAGATCCCGAAAGAGGTGAACTGAATCCTTGTACTGAGTTGCCGTTTTCGTCTAAAGACTTCTGTAAAAGAATATTTATTCGATTATTTTTCTAATTCAACATACATTTCTGTGTTCCAACGATAGCTTTTTACACAGCAAGTAACAAAATTGTAATTGTTGTTGCTACAAATTAGTTCAATTTCTATATGCTAGTGCGAGTAATACCTTGTAGTCGTCTGAAACGGAAGTGCCGGTGGAGCCGTAGTTTGGACGCGACAGCGGCAAACCGTTGAAGCTGCTGGAAATCACGCTGCGCGGCTGCCGGACAGGAATGGTAACATATAATATATCAGTCAGTGATACAATTACAATGTACGGAGTAGTGTAGCCTCCTGCTGAAGTAGTAAAGTCACCTTAGGGTCTACGGCGACTGCTGACTGCGCCGTGGACGATGTCGTGTTGCAACTGGACACAACCTCCGGGGTTGTGATGCAACTAAACGATATAGCGGAATCGACCTGCGGAAACAAACGAGCATAAATGTCACTCCTAGCCGACTGTGTACTTTACAAATCATATTTAACTAAAGTGGGAATCCTACCTCATCTTTGGTGATAGCCGACACCCCGGAGTTGTACGATAAGTTCTCACTGGCTTTGTTTTTAAAAAGATTTTCAAACAGCAGAACTTTAAGGACATTTTTATCTAGCGCACTTTTCTTCACGTCGCTACTGCCGGGGTGTTCTGGGGGCATCTTTTGTCTTTTCTTCTTTATGTTCGGTTTATTATTACTATTCAAGACGAGGGGTTTGATATCATTATTATTTTCAATTTCAAACAACTTGACGGGAGGGTTAACATTACTGTTAGATGATGTGACTAAAGGCTTAGGTAATGTTAAAAAAATATAAGCATTATTAGGAAGCTGTGTTAGAATAATACGATCGCTCTTCGTGGTTTGTTGGTCTTCATGTATCCTGGTATGTTCGTCTTTCAACTTGGTTGTGCAGCTTATGGCTTTACATTTTGCCACACAAGACAACTTTGAACATTGTTTTTCTGTGGGATATTGTGCACCATTTTTAGAATACTCTATTACATTTTCTGGGTCATTTAAAGCTTGAGATATTTCCTCTTGCTCATATTCACGAGTAGCTGTCATAACGTCGCCCTCTTTGCTATTCTCTAAGAATTTTAACAGTCTTTCTTGTTTTGATAAATATTCACTGAATGAGTTATCTGTATTAGTTTTTTGTGAATGGTTGGAGTTAACATCTATTAACTCTACATCTTCACATTGAGACTTTTCATTTTCGAAATCAACAAAAGGCTTTGTAAGCCAAGTGATATCTTCTCCTTCTTCAGATGAATTATTGAATTTTGCAGACAAATCTAATAATTGTCTCGACTTGGTCGTGCTTATATCTTCAATGTTGTTATTCAGTTTACTTTTAATATCATTTAAAATAGAATTTGGTTTGCCATCTGTTTCTTTTGAACATTTTATGTTCGCGTCTTTTTGCATAGTTTTCTGTGGACGTTTTTTGTCATGATGTGTATGATCTCTGATATGGCTAGTTTGTTGACTATGTGGGAGGGGTTGACCTATGGTCATACGTCTAACGTTCCTTGGGTTTATATCCGACAATGTCGGCACTACTAAATTTTCCCCTACTGGTCTCCTATAGTTTATTCTTAATTTAATATCACATTCGTTATTATATCCAAAGCTTTCGTCAACCCTGTGCAATCCTTTATCATGATGACTTACATCAGTGAAATATAGTGAATCTTTTGCTTTAAATTTGTTTACTATATCTTTTTCTGGTAGATCAGATTTAATATTATGATTAAAATCGTCTTTAGGGCCTAAACCAAGACAATTACTGTCGCCACTAGTTAATGTAAAAGGCGAAACAAAATTATTTTCAATGTTTAACCTTGCAATGTTTTTGGGGTCTGTAGGAATATCCGTTACTGTACCGTGGGCAATCCGTTCCCGTAATTGAATAAAGTTAGTATATTGTAGAGGGTCAGTATAATTCGAAAGGCTTTTGTACCAATTATCGACATTGTCAACCCACGACTGGGAATCATCTGTGCTGTTTTCGTTTCTCGTTTGTTTTTCAGATGGACCTTTAATAGTGTGATCGGAAACAAGGAAGCGTCGTTCGTCTTCATCGTCCACCAGTCGGTTGAGTTGCTTCGGGCCGCGCGGTTTTTTGTGTTGACATATGAGGGCGTCGCTACCTGTAGGCGTGGGCTCCAGCGGGCCGGGCAGCCCCGCGGGGGGAGGAGTACGCACCTGGTGGGACGGCGTGGTGCTGGTGACCGCGCGGCCCGAGCACACGGCGCCGCTGCCGATCTCCAGTGTGGCGCGCGCCGTGTACGTCATCGGGAACATCGGCTTACTTCTTCTGTGGACAAATACCGTGTGGGATATCATATTCGACATGGGTAGACACTTTAATGTTTGTACTTACTTCATAAATATAGTTAGTCTAGCTAGAGCCCGCGGCTTCGCCCGCGTGATGATCGAAATAATTATTATGTGTTATTCTAGACTATAATCTACCTCTCTGCCAAATTTCATTAAGATCTGTTCAGCCGTTTTAACGTGAAAGAGTAACAAACATCGATCCATCCTCACAAACATTCGCATTTAGAATATGGATTTAATTTTCACTTATAGAATCACTTTCAAGACCCTTATCTCCGGAACGGGTGGAGGAGTACACAATCCAGTTGAAATTAAAACCACATACACAAGTCTGTGGTCCCTTGGAGGTGTGAACAAATCAACCCTTTAAGTCTATGCAGTCAAAACATACGGCCGTATATATACCAAGTTTGTACGGAATGTACGGAACCCACGGTGCGCGAGTCCGACCCGCACTTGGCCGGTAAAAAGTTAGTTCGTAGTTACTTCGTAAAAAATACTTTTTTTTTTTATATAATCACAGACATCACATCTGTCACTCTGAGAAATTGTTATGCCTCCACAAGTCCACGTCTTCCTGCTTGTAGAACAATATTGTAAACTACGAGTCGTACCTGTTGAGTAGTTCCATTTCGGCGGGCGTGTTGGCATCGCTGGCGGAGACGCGGCGCTCTGCCAGCGGCGGCGGGTTCACGCAGCGCACCGTGGCCAGGTAGCCGGCGCCGCGCGCGGGCTCCTCGCTCAGCAGGGAGGCTGGCGACACAATATAACGACCATATGAATTTCATTAATTTCTAAGCTTAAGAAAAGATAGATTAAAAGACGGCCTAGAAGATCTGCAAAAGTAATTGATGAACGCAGTTATTCCAGCGATAAGGTATCTCGCCATAATATTCCTGCTGGAATTCAAACTCTAAGGCTGGTTTTATAGTCACGCTGCTAGACGCGCCGTTGGGCAGCGCGCTGTTGGATAGCGCGCGTTTGAACAGCGGTGCACTATAAAACGACATTAGTTCGGCGCGTTTCGCTGCTGTGAGACAGTCGTGTACAAACAGATACAAAATGAACGCTAATGCGGTTAGAGTACTGGCTATTTACTTTTTATGGAAAAACGTCCAAGAACAGTAGCTGTTGATCCTTATAACGCTACAAGGTTATTCAGAAGCGAACACGTAACATCTTTCTGATTTACGAGAAAATAGTTATAAATTTTATAAATATTTTTACCCATCAACCAGCAGTTTCGACGAATTTTTCTTTACGAACTGTGCAAGTTAGATTTTTCTTTACGAAGATCCAGCATACGTCGCATTCATTTTGTTCGCAACAGTACCTAATGGCGCGTCTCAACGGCGTCCCACTAAAACGCTCAATGGCCGTACAGGCGCACGAGCGTTGCGTTCTTCGACAGGGCCGTGCGAATATGACGCGTTCAACGAACGGCGCTGCTCAAGCGCGCGAATATAAAACGCTACTACTACCCCTATACTATACATAACCGAGCGCGCGCGCTCCGGCGGCGCTGCCGAAACGCTTGACTATAAAACTAGCCTAAAAGTGAAAATAGCTAGTACTAAATACTTCGATTACTTTGACGACGAAGAGGAGAAAAGATAAAAGACTCAAGACTTCGTTATCATCATCATTATCTGATTGTGACAGTCCGCTGCTGGAATAGGCCTAGGTTTAGTCATAAGTCAGACTTATTACCGAGTTGTAATGAAATACGTTGGGTCGCGGACAGGTTGGTCGTACTCACAGGTGTCGACGCCGGAGGGCAGGCTGCCGCCGTGTATGGCGCGCGCGGACACGGTGGAAGGCGCGGGCGCGGGCGCGTGGCGCACGTGCGGGCGGCGCGGCGCGGGTTCGGCCGCCAGCGCCGCCACCAGGTCCTGCAGCGAGTTGGAGTGCGGCAGCGCGCGCCGGCCGCGAGCACGCCGCGCGCCGCGCGCGCCTGGCAGCGTGCGTGCCGCTGCCTCGCACGCCTGCTCGTCCTGTTCCACCTCCTCCAGCAGCTCCTGAGAGAGCCGTTCATTTCGTTTACGCCACCGCCCTCGCGAATCGAGCGACGGTGCGAATTTTGCGACGATGCAGAATCGTGCGAGTTTTGTAATGAGAAACAATTATAAATCTGGTAATTTTGTAAAAATTCCGTTTTAATCAGACTGCTTGATTTAGAAAATGGCATGGCATTTAATTTCCGCAACTTCTAGTTAGGCATAAGACTGCATGGTATTAATATAATCTATTTTTATCACTAACCTTAAATAGACTGCTTTTACCCTCTCGGTCTTTCGGACACTTGTATGTAATAGCCTCGTCCAATAGTGCTCGTAATTGTCCGTCGTCCAAAGTCTCTACATGTTTGTTATTCTGTTGACAAAAGTAAAAATCAGTGGCTTTTGATAGGCGTGGCATAAAAAGATTAGTCTAAATTACGTCAATGTCAATAACAATCACAAATGAGAATATTTCATAACTATTACCAAACTACTTTGAAGATAATATTGTGTTGCTGTTTTGTTATCTCTGTGAAAACCGCCAGTACAATATATTTTGTTGTCACTGGGAAGTACGTAAAACAACCAGTTCATTAATTTATCACTAATGTTGAGATTAAGGAAAAAGTAAATTACAGCCACAGTTATCCTTTAAAACCAACTAGACAGTTCAAAGCGAACTTAGACTAGCGCAAACGATAAAGCGTTATCCGATAATTTTCGCGTTTGCCTACATTGTTGATGGCAAAGAACCGTCCGCTCCCGATTTGACATTTTCTGGTAATTACACCTCTAGTTATCCTCCTGATGAATGTTGCACCTTATAATCAGACATGTCGACAGATCCTATCAGGATTGCATTGGCTTATTGCCATATCAATGAAGAACAGTCTTTAGTGCCACTGGTCACGTCCATACATCTATTCTGTGACACAGACTTCATAGAAAAGCTATTAATATTATGATTGATCTTAGTTCGATAACGAGGCAAGAATTCGACATATTTTTTAATGTTGGGATTTTGATAAAAAATGAAGATACGGCAGTTTTGAAGTCCCACACTAAATAATTTACAAGAAATTCATTATCAGCTTCAACAACGCCTATCAAATTAAATATTTATTCTCGTAATTATAAAACAAATCACCGATAATGTGTTGGTTTGAAGTAGTACATAGTTTACTTCGTAGAAAATTCTTGTCGACGTGTCCAGGTAGGTCTAATGCTGAATGGAGTAAAATGACGGGCCGAACGTCTTTTACTCGTATTCATTATTTCAACACCGGTACATCAGCCAGACCGTAGACACGATAGTCACGCCACTCGCAAGTCACGGGGCCGATGTAATTCCAAGCACTAATTAACTTAATGGCGAGCCAGTTTTGTTCTTTATACAACATCGTAACATTAGTATTAACGAGTGCCTAAAGTACACAATTAGGGAAAGAGTGTTAATTATTTATTTATTGCTGATTCTTAGTGTTTTCGTCATTGGAAAGAACAGAACTATGTTTCATGTATACAACCGCATCCCCAACGAAACCAACGGGAATGTGGATGAAGTGCTACTTTGATAGCTAATGCTACTTTAATAAGAACTAAATATCGAGAGTTGATAAGGCTACGCATTCAGAGAGCTTTGACTGACATTATTTATGCACATCATTTAAAATTGATAAAAACATAATAAGAATCAACATCATTATATGGTCATGATTAATTTATTCAATTCTGTGTATCTTATGTATTATAATTGCTATAATCCGATTACGTTGACAAGTAGTGAAGTATTGACATGAGCAAGAGTAGCAAACCGGAGCAACCGCGTGTTGTGTGACAACACGTACTGTACACAAGCAAACAATAAAATACTTTCGTCTGACAAGGCAGTGTGTTTAGTGATAAGAATCGCACAGTATAGATATTCGAGAGGTAAAAGGTGCGTCCCTGACGGGCTCAAAAGACAAGCTAGACTTATGGAAAAATGCCAAAATTGTGACGACATTACGAGACACACTGTCTGGGCTCGACATAATCATTGTTATCTAGAATCCGAAACACACTTGAATCATTAATGATAAGCGGTTTCAATTAGTTTTTAAAAGACCGGAATGAACGGAATACGCACGCTTTTTCATCTATGATTGTTTAAAGGATGATTAATCAATCAATCTTTTGTAAATAGTATTAATAACTTATGTGTTTATTTGCAAAATCTAAAATCCACATGCAAACTTTCTTTTCCTCAAACCCTCTTTAAAATTGATTAATTCAATAAGTAATAATGCATCACTGTCCAGCAAACAAATATCCTATCAGAAATGTGTTCAAAAATTTCACATCATGATGACAAGAAGGCATATGCTTACTTTGTAAGCATAGCTATGATTTGCGTACCCGACGTTTGGAAGAGAAAAATACCGCAAAATGACTATCGCGCAATGAAATGAATTTTTAAAACATACCGCTAGTTAGAAGTTCTTACGCGCATCCCAATTTGTAAACAAACAAATAATTGCATTCGTATTGCGTTGGGGGAAAGGATTGACGTCATGAAATCTGTGCGTCCCACAGGCCGCACGGGCTCTCCGAGAGGTCAGGGTCAGGCCAGGAACGGCAAAGAGAGACGGGATCGATGGCGCGCCCTTGTCCCTCGTATTAACGGTTTTCCGTCCCTCGCTGGATAGTCGACATACTTTTTCAGCTCGTAACAAGTCACTTGTTGCGCTTGTTAAATTCGCTTGGATTTTCGCTTTAAAACGCGAACTCATCACTCATGCGTATGCATAACAAAAGTGAAGGCAGGTATGAAAACTACTAGTGCGTGTCATATTATTTAAGAACATTATGCTTCATCTAGTCATACACCAGAAATATCCGTAGTACTCAAGCATCTTAAGACTTGCTGACGATTCAGCTACCATCAATTCGGACACACATTTTTGTCACTTACAATTCGACTATCTATAAAAAAGTGGTTTGCAAAGTCAGATAAAAATCTTCTAACGATACCTTTCTCTGCCCAGCCAGCTAAGTCGTACAATAGCAGTTGTTAACATGATTTTAAAGATTTTCTGACTATACTAAAACACCAATAATTTGATGATATCCGAAATCGTCAGTGAAAAACATGTTTTAATTCGGACACTGTCTGCGAATTTATTGTATCCGAATCGTCAGCAAGTCGCGTCTTTAAATAGCAGAATACTATACAACAGACAGTAAGGTTATTTCTTAATTATTCCTGTTGTTCTCAAATTTGATCCCCGGACTGTCCCGGACCACGTATAATTGACCACCACTGTTATCGTCGGCATGCAGTGTCAAATAGTTTCGAGCGCTACCTGTGCTCAATTTTCTCCTGGCATCAACTACGGTATGATATTTTTGTTAGCCGCAAGTAGATGGACGATGATAGACGTTGTGAAATTATTATAAGCTGAGCTATGATAAGGATTGCATAGTATGCCACAGCTTTTTTACAAGCTTTTATTTAACTTGCAATGTATGTAAGTATGTAAGTTTGTTCGGGGGGAATCTTAGAACTCAATTTTGACACAGTTATCTTCAACCGATTGAGCTGAAATTTGGCACACCTATATGACGTCGGTGACAATGCAATATTACGGTACCATGGAGCTGGTCTGATGATGGAATCGGAAGGTGGCGATAGGAACTCCTCAACGAAACAAGATAGACATGCTGTGTTTGGTGTCCCCATATTTGTCTTTACATGTGTTGTATGCTTAGGCGGTGCCTAGGGTCTGATGATGGAGCCGGAAGGTCGCGATAGGAACTCCTCAACGAAACAAGATAGACATGCTGTGTTTGGTGTCGCCATATTTGTCTTTACGTGTGTTGTACGCCTAGGCGGTGCCCAGGGTCTGATGATGGAGCCGGAAGGTCGCGATAGGAACTCCTCAACGAAACAAGATAGACATGCTGTGTTTGGTGTCGCCATATTTGTCTTTACGTGTGTTGTACGCCTAGGCGGTGCCCAGGGTCTGATGATGGAGCCGGAAGGTCGCGATAGGAACTCCTCAACGAAACAAGATAGACATGCCGTGTTTAGTGTCCCCATATTTGTCTTTTCTTGTGTTGTACGCCTAGGCGGTGCCCAGGGTCTGATGATGGAGCCGGAAGGTCGCGATAGGAACTCCTCAACAAAACAAGATAGACATGCCGTGTTTGGTGTCCTCATATTTGTCTTTGCGCGTGTTGTACGCCTTGGCGGTGCCCAGGGTCTGATGATGGAGCCGGAAGGTTGCGATAGGAACTCCTCAACGAAACAAGATAGACAGTAATGTAAATGATGCAAGTAGTGTAAATAAATAACATATAACAAATATCAAATGGATAAAAAATTTGAGACTAAAAACTATTTTTAATTTAAAAAAAAATTAGATTAAAAAAAACTCTTTAAAAACAAGCTTTTATTTAAATGCGCTAAAAAGAATAAAATAACTTTTGGCTTCAAAAAAATGTTACTGCCTGCCAGCTTACTAAATAATTTGAGACTTAAGTATTGCTGATTGTACTTTCCTTTATCCACATGCTCTGTGCACATGTAAAATTTTAAAAGCTTGAGGCACTGATGTACGGTACCAGCTACGTACACACAATATCAGTGCCTCAAGCTTTTAAATTTTTACATGTGTACAGAGCATGTGGATAAAGGAAAGTACAATCAGCAATACTTAAGTATATAAGTCTCTTTGGAGTACTTACTGTAACCATTAGATGGCTGTTGTAAATATGTTCGAACACATACAATAACGCCATCTAATAATTACAGTAAGTACTCAAACGAGACTTGTAAACTTAGGAGTGTTGCTGATTGTACGCGATGTAACTTATTTTTTTTGTTTTTAGTTCCCGTTATTTCAGATTACGTTTTATGGGAATAAAAGCTTGTTTTTTAAAAATCCTTTTTTTACTTCAATTTTATTTTCTATAATTAGGAATGTGCAAGTCTTCTAACATACATAAAATACGAGCGTAAATGCAGAATAATAACATGGCCTCTTTAATGTCGTATTTCTCGAATTGTCCAGTCTGTCAGAAATTCTGAATTTATTTTTTTCCGCCATTTTAGAATGCCATCACAAAAATGGGAACAATAGTTTATGATATATACTACTAGTAAGGTATAGGTGTCTAAACGCAATTTATTAAAGTACATACAAACATGTTTCATGACTCGTTAGCAAACTAGCGTCAAGTTAGCGAGACTGGAAAAAATGGAACATTCTAAAGCAAACCTGCAGTATTGGACCATTGCCAAATAGTTGCCAGAGTTCTGTAAGCACAGTGAACATATAAAAATGTGTATGTATTTTTAATAAAAACTTATTGCATAAGTTGCAAGTCCGTTGCACTGTGGAGTCGCTATGATGCAGAGGTATCAGACCCCGTGTTTTTTTCTCCGTGAAATTATATTTTCGTTTATTTTCATTCACACATTCGAGGAGTACTGCCTTCTGAATAAGGCCCTTGATCCAACCGCCTAAGGACACATTTGAAAAGTGGAAAACAGGCCATTGGCAGTTACGACATTCGATACAATGATAGTTCAATTTTAGTTGTTTCTCTTTCTCAGCCTTCACGAGGGTCTCATCATGCGGAATGATAACATTGACTACCATTACGCGGCCCGCTGATCGGTCTATCACCACTACGTCAGGCTTATTGGCGACAATGGTCCCATCAGTAACGAATGTAATGATAGACTAATTCTACTGTGCCTCGGAAAACACGTTAAGCCGTTGGTCCCGGCTGTCATTTACAGATATTTGACAGTCATTACAGGTATTTAGTGTCCCGAAAGTCTGACAACCAGTCTTATCACACGGTATCGTATTATCCAGTACTAACAGGGTCGTGCAGGTTAGATAGGCAGTCGCTCTATGTAAAATATCAGCTGTATCGAGTAAGACTGCAAGCCGACCCCAAAATAGTTGGAAAAAGGCTAGGCAGATGATGTCTAGTAAGTAACGAACAAATTATTTTAAAACTTGACGAAAAGTCCGAGATCTGGAAATAAGATCTTTCAGAAATTGTTTTGTAACTAATCAAGTATCTGATCCTATGAGTGCAGAAAAGTTACCGAAACCCGAAAAGTAAACCGTGACTAAGCAAGAATATACATATCTAGAATATGTGGTCGAGCGAGGCAGGATCACACAGCCTTATGATTATACATGACCTCACAGGTGGTCTCTCGGACCATTAAACTGTACAATTTTTAAGAACTTTGGAAATTTATAAGATCTTTTGTTTGTTTTCTAATAAAGTTTGATCAGCTGATCGAGACAGTTCCTATACAAAGTCAACACAAAGAAGGTCTTACGTTTATTATGTTTCACTTTTTGATTAATAACAATCTGGAGCGGCGACTTCACAACAATCACTCGACTCCAAAACCGATATTAGCAAAGAGGTGAATAAAAAAAAAGTGAAGTGTAGACTGGCGGCGGAAAAGAGGAAAGTTTACCAGTACTGGCATTTCTACTCTAATCTTTGAAAGCTATACTACACCGTGTGCTAGCCCTCTGTAATCTCTCCGGTCGTCCTATGCACTAACACTTCCAGACAGCAAACCTGAAGATGGCTATTATGACCACGGACACGACAGTGCATCGTGTCCCGAAATTTACACACACCATTGTGAAGTTTACCAGGTTTATGGCGATGTCTTAACTTTTCGGTACGAAAACTTAAAACACTTGCTATGACAAGTGTAACTTAAGATGATATTCACGGAACAAATATGTGTATGGTCTACAGATAGTTGTCCCGGGTGGTTGGTTGTTTGTGTATGTGAGTTGAAATGTTTGTAAACGCAACCACGATACGGGAAAAATTCTTAGAGTGGGATAATGCTTCAAGCTTCTTTTTAGGGGAACGATCATAGGTAACAACCGGAAGTGTTTCTAAATAACAAAACAAATTCAATTTTCGTAAAATACACAGAACCCAATTAACTGAATTTTGGATTTGATATTATTATGATGATTTATATCGCATAACGTTAGGCGTCCAACGCGATCATGATTAAAGTCGGTAGCATGCGCTGGAAAAACAATAAGTAGGCCTTGAAGTTTTTTGATCCCTTGCATGAATTCATTAAATCTATAACTTATGCTGAATATTATTGAGGCGAGTTTCGTCATCGATTTGAGAAGCGTTTTATTAGACTTGATCATGATTTGATCATAACTACATAGGTCAGTGGACATCAATGCTAAGACTAATATTGATCTTAGCCTTTCTACTACTTCTTGATCACTTTAGCGTAAAAACTTTGTTTTGTACAACAAGTTTACAGAGGGACGAGCTGAGAGCTGTTCGATGGTATGCATAGTATAGTTACAAGCTCCACTATGTAAACACTTTTAAAAGTGATTTTCGACTAGTGTACTTATTAAGGCCGTGCGCTGCGTTAGGCGAGCGCACGGCGCGGGCGCCCGCGTGGCTTGTTGTTTCACGTAATCTCAGGCCGTGCGCTGCGGAGATTATATGAAAAAGCACGAAACGCGGGCGCCCGCACCGTGCGCACGGCCTAATAGCCACAATTTTCGCTACAAGAGTAAAAATGTAAGAGACACGAGACTTGTGGTGAGAGAGCGCAAGAGGCGTCTGCGGCGGCGGCCCGCCGTGACGGGGCAACAATGCGGTGCCCTAGCTTCCGTTACACGACCAGGCCGCACCGCGTAAACCTACACCGTCTCCTACTGTCGCCACTATTGTCACCGATCCGTACCACACTGTCTACCTTTACAGTTATGCTCGAAATAATTTGCCATCTGACCCCAGTTTTCGGGCAGTTACATGAATGAATTATGATCAATTCCGTCGCGCTCTGTCTGTGTACGTGGTTTGCTGCGACCCCTTACTGACTCAGGATACCAGCTTTCAGTTACATTCTCAAGCAGTTTGTAATGCATGTGGCAGGAATATCCTGCACTGTTTCGTAAAACAGTAAAAGGCTTAATAAGATTTAAAATTCTCAAAATCATTAATTATAGAAACTGCTATCGATTCAAAATTCTGATCTTGCATGCAAATCTTGCCATAATTATTTATTTCCTTTCTAAAGCGAATTAAAATGCGCAGTTTGCATGCTAATGTATCTTTCTTCGATGATGCTGTAAAATTGTGACCTAGCTCAAAAGCACGCGATTGGAGAAATGTCGCAGAACTGTTGCCTAGTGCGGTATACCTACCGGTACAGTGCTCACAAAACGAGCTCAGTTTTTCTCGGCTAATTAATATCTACACTGTACAATCGGGGTACAATCTATGATACTTTCTTTTTCATCTCGTGTTGGAGTATCGTTACAGTGTTACGGATATATATTTTTAATATTGAACGCGCCTAATATGACGGGCTGATTTGATGCTTGGATGCCATTTTCAGTGATCCATCTGTTGTCGTATGTAAGTAAGCTCGTCGAAAAAAATGACTCACAAGTTTGAATCAAATTGTTCCGTCAGATTTACCGTTACGGGATGCAACTAGAGTAACTAGATAAAACAACTTAACAATATTCATGTAACAACCTAATGGTACATGATCAACTTCATCGTTTCTCTTTAATTGTTGTAATACAGAACTGTTAATTTCAAGTATAGGCTTTGTAGTATTTGGATTATATATATATTTTGAACTGCTCCGTAGGTCCCGCGGTCAGAAGCGTGACTGCTAAGTACGGAGTCTTGGGTCCGATTACCGGGCCGGGCAAGTGTCATAGCGTTTTCCTATTAGGAATTTCTCAGTAACAGACCGGAGTTTGAAAAATGGTGGTACCCACCATAATGGTATACCCCGTGCTTCGGCAAGCACGTTAAGCCGTTGGTCCTGCGCCTTATGTCTCTCCGGTAGTGTCGGATTGGCGTCCCATCGGACAATGAGAATGACACTTGTGCACTGTTATATCTCCCGCGCAGTTGCTCAAGCTAATCTTCGCTGAGAGGACTATATTGTATCAATTTAATAGAAAGTTAGGAATTTGTTTTATTCACAATTTATATTTGAAAAATAACGCATATACTTTAGCTAAAAGCAGCAAAATATTGGGTTCCAGACAACAAGACCCAGCGATGCGGTTGGCCCAGGAGACGGCGTGACGAGCTGGACTTCTAACAAAAGGATTGGGCCCACATAACAAATTAAAGGAATAAAGAAAGGGAGGCCTTTCCCTGCAGTGGGATACATCAGGCCCATAATAATAATATATATTTTTTTAGGTTCGTACATCGTTTAAAGCATATCGAATGCATCACCCACGTTCTTCGGTTATGAGACTGTATATCCCGCGGAGTTGTGGAAGTCCAGGCTTTTTAACGCCAAGACTCTCCATAATTGTGAGATACGCAGTCTCAGGGAATATTTCCTAGAAGCTACGTGGGAATGCATCAAGATGTGGTTGCGGTGGACAAGGGCCCCGTTCTCCTTGGCTAAAGAGAACTGTAGCAAACCTGTAGGGCTTGACACTAACGATCGCAGGAACATTTGGCAGAGTAAAGAGCTTCACGGCCGCTTTTTTCAGACCAAACAGCGTCCGTAGCCTGGCTACGTTCTGGTGACCTCTTTGAAGAAACCGAAAGTTTTGTCGTGAAGGACGACGCGGTTGACATATTATATCGGGAATGCCACCATCCGCGTCCGGGGGAATCAATTCGTCACATTATTTCCGGTTCTTCTCATCTTGCTAACGGAGATTACTTGCATAGACACAACCTTGTAGCCAGGATTATCCATCAGCAACTTGCTCTAAAATACAGCCTTGTGGAATCGGAAGTGCCGTACTATAAATATGTGCCTGACTCGGTTCAGGTCGAACATGGCAATATCACATTGTACTGGGATCGATCCATCATCGATGACCATTTATGATCCCTTGGGAAGGCTTGATATAGAAAGCGGTACTCTTGGACAAGGGTCGTATTTTTAGGAGGTTCTTTTCTCTGGAGCTGCGATAGCCGGTAGCTTGGGCCCTGTTCCCGATATCGGTGGGCTACTATTTCTTATATTTTTAAATGTATTTTTAGTTAATTATTTAGGGGTCCGCATATTTTTAGACTTTGCCATCACTTTAAACGCTTGATGTAGTAAACAACTCTAGTACCGACCTCAAAAAAGGAGGACTTTCTCAATTCGTGGGAAATCTTTTCTTGAAAAACCGATTGTTCACCGGTTACTCAAAGACGTCTGCCGACTGGACCGATTTACAAAATTCTTGTTTTGTTTGATAGAGTATACTTCCGAGGTGGTCCCATAACAATTTTATTTATTTGCCTAGGTGGTTTATGAGTTATCGTCTATAACACATATTTTTTTCTCTATGTCTATATGGATGATCTGCTAATCTTTTGTGGTAACAATGGAAAATTAATACTCAATAAAAAAATATGTGATATATCATTATACCATGACTAAAAATGAATTTAATTTTGTAAAAAATAAAAAAAAATCAAGAAAACCATTATTTTTTCTACCAAATCACATTGATTCTGAAATAGTATTTATAAGCTGAATTTTTTTTGCAGTTATTTTCGTATCGGCGGCTGTAACGTTTGCTTTATACTAGTTAAACTTTGAATATATGACTTTTAGAATTTAAGATTGGGTTATATTATCTAATATATAAAATTCTCGTGTCACAGTTTTCGTTCCCATACTCCTCCAAAACGGCTGGACCGATTTAAACGAAATTTTGTGTACATATCGGGTAGGTCTGAGAATCGGCCAACATCTATTTTTCATACCCCTAAGTGAGCAGCGGGTGAAACCGCTGGGCACAGCTAGTTATATATAAGATATTCATTTTAACATGTTTTATAGTAATCAAATGCAGTTAACGATTATTGTTTACATGGTATGACTGAATTTGAATATATCCAACCCAAGATAAATGGCTTTTATGTATATTGTTATGTTTCTCTATTAGTGATTTATCCATTACTATAATGTCAAAGCTGTTGCTGTCGTAATTGACCCAAGCTTATCTACCCACTCATTGGAAAGGGTCGCAAGAGAGTATTTGGATGTAGAAATAATTGTTTTAGTAGCCAAGTTGTATTGGCTTTTTTATTATTATATATTATTCCAGAACCCGATATATTACCAAGCGAGGTTGAAACGGCTATAAATGAGTCAAAAGTCGGAGAAAGCCCCAGGTCCAGACAACATATCTAATGAGCTACTAAAAGGGACAGCTGAAGAACTCATTCCTATACTTACAAAATTATTTAACAGAATAATGACTACCCAATGGATACCACCACAGTTGCAAACTTCACATATTATCCTATTATACAAGAAAGGCCCAAAGGAGGACATAGGGAATTACAGGCCTATAAGTCTGATGTCCAACATCTATAAAGTATTCTCAAAAATTATCCTAAAGAGAATGAGTCTAGAGTTAGACGAAAATCAGCCTAGAGAACAGGCAGGCTTTAGAAAAAAAATACTCAACCATAGACCACATCCATACAGTGAAACAAATTATGCAGAAATACCATAAATACAACAAAACTTTATACATGGTTTTCATAGACTATAAGGCATTTGACAGCATAGACCTCACAGCAATTTGGGAAAGACTGGTGAGCCAAGGAATTCCGGAACCATATGTAAACATAGTCAAATCCATATACACAAACAGCAAAGCAAACCTACAATTAGAAGTAATGGGTCCTGAATTCCAGATAAGAAGAGGTGTAAGACAAGGAGACCCAATGTCCCCCAAGTTATTTTCTGCAGTTTTGGAGACCATTTTCCGAAAGTTGGATTGGACAAACTGTGGTCTAAATATCAACGGCAGAAGGCTAAACCACCTTCGATTCGCGGATGACATAATTCTATTCGAGGAAGATCCACATAGTCTGGAAACCATGATTCAAAAGCTGAGTGACGAAAGTGCTAAAGTAGGTTTGACAATGAATAATAAAAAAAACAAACTACTCACTAATTCAGAGAAGATACACATAAAAGTTGATGGTCAACCACTTGAATATGTGGACGAATATACTTACTTGGGACAAATCATATCACCTAGCTAACAGATAAGTAAGGAGATTAATACTAGAATAGCCAGCGGATGCAGAAAGTATTGGTCATTGAAAGAGATCATGAAATCTAGAGATCTAAGTATTTCCTGTAAGAGAAAAGTTTAAAACTAAGGTTATGGACATACTGACCAGAATGGACCAGCAAAAATGGAGATGGGCAGGTCACATGATGAGAGACAACCAGGAAAAGTGGAGCAAAATAGTGACAGATTGGTATCCCAGAGATGGAAAAAGGAGTAGGGGCAAACAAAGAATGAGATGGGAACACAAGCTAAAACTGACGGCTGGCCCCAACTGGAGAAGAGTGGCTCGCCATAGAGTTCAGTGGAAACAGCTAGAGGAGGGCTTTGCCAAGCGATACACTGAATTAAGGGATATTTTATAACTGAGTAAAATGTAACAGATAACCAATTCAGAATTGCAAGGCTATTATTATTTTATTGCCTTTTTTTAGTGGATAGACTTGCAAAACTGGATATTTCTCCAATGTCATCGAGGATCATCCAAATTGACTGCTTGATTTCCGTGACCAAGATGTCGAATGGAAGATATAATTTATCAAAAAGTGAAATGTCTTCTTCTGCTTTAGACTCTTAAGGATAACTTTCATTTCAGTCATAAGTTAAATAAGACAGCAAGGTTGCATGTAACGTAAAACCATTCATTTTTGTATAATAACCAATCATACAATAAGAACGACGTGCCGTCGTGACTGTAAATCTCTTAAAATTCGTTTGTTAGATTGGAGTTGACCCGGTTTGTGCAGAAAAGACACATTTGGGGACTCCAAAGCAATATTAACCTGTCAAAGTTAAGGTTACCCACTTTTTAGGTTACAATTTTTCAGTGACTGAGATTCAATGGGCGGCGTATTGAGCCATTTGGTGAAATAATTGCAACAAGCGAGCAACCAAGAGAACTTGGGTAACCTGATAATCAATAGCAGAATAAATATCAGGACTTAAGCACTGATCTATTGTGATGAATTAGTTACTGAAGGAAAGGAGCCTAGAGTTTACATGATACAGATTTTGACCTCCTTTGTCACAGGCCTCTGAAATAAGGATACTAGTGAGAAAAAAACAATGTCACAATATTCACCTGCACTGGAATTGCTACAAATATTTCTTTTTTGCATGGACAATGGATGGAATTTGTGATAGATGATATGGATCGAAAGTCGTGACTACAACTTATTCAATACATCATAAAATAAGAAGACACTCTGAGCCAACTGCAAATAAATTCATATTTATTTCATTTAAACATTTATTTCATGTTAACTTAATAAATATAATTAACAATTCTTAATCTGTTGGTAATTATTAAAAAAACAGGATAAGGTAGTTAAAAAATGTGATTGCAACAATTTTTAGAATTAAAATCCTTTCATAATCCATAGTTATTCAGCCTACTAAACTATTTTGTACCAAACAATAGCAGTACTATTGTATGACATGTGCCTTTTTTGATATTCTCACTAACTATAGGAACATCTGCATGATCAAACAGAAATGACATCCCTTGAAGACTTGCCAACTAGGCATATTATCATAATTTATTGATTTCTTTAAAAAAGTGTGTTGGGTAATAATGAATTTTCATTTAACCTACATTATGCTGATTTTCCACATACTATGGGAATGTTGATTAATTTTCTCATAGTATTTACATACCAATAAATCATATGGTAAATAGAATAACTATGAGCCTCAACCAACACTGTAGGTGGCTCACAATGCATAGCTGGATCAAGAGTATAGGAATCCGATATCAGTACTCTTGGAAATGGCACATAGCTTTAGGTTTTAATATTTTGTATTTACTTAAAATATATATCAATGTAAATTATAAGTGAAAAGATGAATACATGTAAAAATCATATTACTTTACTAGCTTATTACTGTCCCACTGCTGGACAAATACCTCCCTTAATTCGGTTGGTAATGGTTCTGCATAATTATCTAGGAAAAGGAATACAGAAGAATCCAGGTTCCTATCATCTCATCCATTTTACCATCCAAATAATTATCCATTACAATAAGCAAATATAGCATTGATATTGATGTTGTATTATTGCTATCATTGACATCATATAATAATTTGTGGTAGGTAATGTTGGATGCACATTTAATACACAATAATGAAATAATTTAAAAAATATTCGACTAAAATTATTTTATTAAATTAACAAGTAGAAATCTTGTCTTTTCCTAGTCAGGTCATGGCCTTGTGTCAGTGAAATCTAGGTATAACTTTTTAGGTAGATGTGTTGGAACTTAAGGATAAAGAATAATAAGCTTAATAAAATAATCAATTATTTGTATTTCTTACCAATTATAACTTCAGTATGAATTTACAAATTATCCTAGTGCATTATAAATTTGATTGATTACTGTTCAATTACTGGATCTCTACAGTTTATATTTGAAAATGAAAACTGTTCCAATAAATATGTTAAATTAGCGTGCACAAACTAATTTAAAATGCATACTCATGCTCACCGTACACCAGATAAAGTAAATTAATTATTATTTTTGACAGACTGTTATCCTTCGCCATTTTCACCTACCTACTATAATATTACACACATTTTATCAATACTTTCAATAGCGCAAAAATAAAGTGTTCTCAAGAAACTACATTTCGAGCATGTTATTACGTACACAAGAAATACACTACCTAAGAAAAATAGGTATAAATTTTACACAAACTAAAATCAAAAAATGGCAGCAGAGATCGACTTACCTCAACATCAACGGCTGCGGCTGTATTTGTTGGTTTGTGTTCTGAATTTGTGTGCTGGTCATTTATTAGATTATGTAGTAGTTTCGAATCTTCAGTGGATATATTTGTGGCACTTTTGTCCGGGGCTTTGGGTTCCTTATCATACTCCGGCGGAGGAGCCATCTTGAAGGAAGAGCAGTCAGATGACACAAGTCGTATGACTTTCGCACACCGAAATCACTCTTTTCCTCGACAAAATGTCTTTTCCAAATACTAACTACTAAATCGAATCATGATGAGTAATTTAGCTACAACATAATGAAAGTTCTAACCATTTGCAAAAACGGATTCATCATTTTCGACAGATTCCGACCAACATTTTTAACGACTACAAGAATGCCCTCTAGCGACGTGAATTTTTAAGATTTGTTACAGAAGTTACAGATAAAAAACATTGCTCTCAAGTTGACATAGACTTCACATGCCAACACTTGAGTAATATTTAATTTTTGCTTTGGAAAACCAGTACCTAATATATGAGTTTGGTTCAATCATACGAAAACTCGGCCACACAACAGCGTATGGAATGGACTGGCATCGAACAAGATTTAGGAGACGCTTGACGATCAATTTAATCTAAAAACAGTGTTAAGTAAATTCACGACTGCTAACTGTGAGGTCTTAGTTTCGATTCCTAACAAAGTGTTACTAGATTTGTCTTAGTTATATTTGTGTACGGTTTACTGCAACAAACTCGCTATAACTAACAAAATATGGGTGTGCTGTTTAATGCAACTTTAGCTCTTCGAGGATTATAAAGCGTGATGGACTGCCCATTAAACTATTTTTTTTATAAGATAAGCAGAAACTACAGAACGACAACTTCCGTCCCTGCATACACATCCTCGTCCCTCGTTTTGCGAGAATTGAAAATGACTTTATAAAGTGGCAAGTAGTTTATAACAGAGCTCAGTGCTCTGGTATGAACTATATAATTTTTGCAATGCAAGATTGTCCAAGCTATGTAAAAAATAACTTCAAGGGCACACTCTACGTCTACAAACATGGTTCAAAACTATATTACCTGAGTAATCAATAATATAGCACATATTTAATATCTATAGATAGTCCTGAAAAGTCAACGTTCAAAGTGCAAAAACTTATTTTCATCAAATTTTTGTACAATTTACTTTTTATACTTCGTTTCGTGGACTGCAATAATGATTCAGTCATATCAGTCAGTTGTTGTTACTGCGTTAGTACTTAAGTATAAGAGGATAGCGTAGTGCAATAACAATACCAATAACCTTTAGCACTAGTAATAGAAATGGTTACTTGGATAGCATTTAGATATTTTGCTTTTAATTAAGATTTGTGCTACTATAATATAATTAGATTTGGACTTAAAATTAAAAAGTTTAATTAAAGTGTTTTAAAATTAAAATTTAGATTATAATTGGACTTAGACTAAATTAAGATCTAAGTATCTTTAATAATAATACAGTAGGTAGGTATTTGCGCCGATTTAATTTATCCTTCTTTATTTAATTCGTGATTGATAGCTTTCCATTTGCCTTCTATCTTCGTACGTGTACGATGTTTCTCCTGTACCTACTCTTGACCAGTTTCATCATTCCTTATATTGATATCGCTTCCGAGAGCATTTATAACTGTCTGAAGTAAATTTGTTTTCTTTAATCATATTCTTTACTTAAACTTTTTCGCCAATTTCTAATTCTCTATCTGTAGCTCGTCCAGATCAAAGTGGCGATAGATGGTGTTAGCATGGTGTGTGGCATTTTTAAGGGAATTAATTTTTGCATGGATTTTGGACTGTATGGAGGTATTTCAAGTTATGAATCAAGTGAAGGACTTTGACAGACTTATATACATGAACCATACTGTTTTTCAAGTTATGTGTTGGGTAAGATTGCTGGAGCACGTGTGTAGCTCGACAGACACCCAGATTAGAGTTGAGAGTGGCGTGCGTGAAACCTGACACGCCGTCATCTCGGGCCTATGTCTGTTCAGATAACAGACACCCCAAATCTGCCATCCACACTACAGCATTTGTAGTCCAAAGATCTAAGCGCACAGGCATCATGCTGATGCATTATAAACACTGATAAACTGAAGATATTAGCTTTATTTAACTTAAAATAGTACGTAATTAAGACATCGATAAATTGACAAAGAAAAGAAGTGAAGACAGTTGTCAGTAAATATCATAGATAAATATATAGATGTATTGAGAAACTAAGAAGTTCACATCATTCACCCTCCCATCTAAGTGGTGTCGTAGCTCTGAAGGTATGAGGGGGGCTTTCGTTCTCGGCCAGAGCGACGGACCTGAATAGGTTGAGTATCCTCAACAATCAAACCAGGAGATGGATCGTCGTCACTAGACTGAGCTCTTTCAGTGTCTGGAGTTAGATATTCATCATCAGACGAACTTTCTTCAGCCACTGGACGTGGTGCTAAACGTCTGTTAGAGACGGTTGTCTCGCGTCCATCTGGTAATCTGATGTAAGAATAATCAGGGTTGCTCTGTAGCAGCTCGACTTCTTCAACGGCTGGATCATATTTTGAGTTCCTCAAGTTTTTCTTCATATAAACAGGTCCCGGCGACAGTAACCAGGTTGGCATTGATTGGCCATTTCCAGAGCGTCGGGGATGGTTGAACATTCTCTCGTGTGGCGTTTCGTTTATTCCGGTGGACAATAGAGATCGTATGCAGTGCAGAGCCACAGGTAGTGCCCTCTCCCATTCGGTGATCTCCCGTTCGGTAGAGCGAAGGTGCAGCTGGATAGTTCGCCACAATGTTCCGTTAAGTCGCTCGACTAGGCCATTTCCACGGGGATTATAAGGAGTCGTGCGGCTGCAAGCTATGCCAAGAGATGTCAGAAACTTCTTTAATTTCTTCATATAAACAGGTCCCGGCGACAGTAACCAGGTTGGCATTGATTGGCCATTTCCAGAGCGTCGGGGATGGTTGAACATTCTCTCGTGTGGCGTTTCGTTTATTCCGGTGGACAATAGAGATCGTATGCAGTGCAGAGCCACAGGTAGTGCCCTCTCCCATTCGGTGATCTCCCGTTCGGTAGAGCGAAGGTGCAGCTGGATAGTTCGCCACAATGTTCCGTTAAGTCGCTCGACTAGGCCATTTCCACGGGGATTATAAGGAGTCGTGCGGCTGCAAGCTATGCCAAGAGATGTCAGAAACTTCTTTAATTCTTCAGATAAGAAGGACGATCCTCTATCGGAATGTATGTAGGCTGGAGTCCCAAATAAGGAGAAAAGTTCTCGAAGACATTTTTCCACAGTTTCTGATGACATATCTTTACAGGCGAAAGCAAAGGGAAACCGACTATATTCGTCAATTATAGTTAGAATATATCGATTGGAAGTATTCGACGGAAGAGGTCCTTTGAAGTCTATGTTAAGACGCTCGAAAGGTGACGTCGCTTTTATGAGTTGTCCTTCATTTTTGGCATATCTAGGTTTTATTTCAGCGCAAACTGGGCATGCAGCGGTTATCCTCTTTACGTCCTCGACAGAGTATGGCAAGTTCTTTGCTCGGATCCAGTGTATCATTCTTGTGATGCCTGGGTGACACAAGGAATTATGCAGTTCCGTAAGTTTATTGGAAGAAGTGTTTATTAAAGCACATACTCTGGACAATGCATCAGCAGCTACATTTTGCTTTCCCGGACGATATATAATGTCGTATTTATAACATGACAGTTCTAGACGCCACCTTTGAATCTTTTCGTTTTTGATTTTGCTCGAATGAGTTTGGTCGAACATGAATGAGACTGATTGTTGATCAGTGACGAGCAAAAAGTGTCTTCCTATCAAGAAATGGCGCCATTTTCGCAAGGCTTCTACGATGGCACTGGCTTCTTTTTCTATGGAGGGGTGTCGACGTTCAGAGTTATTGAGTGAACGTGAAAAGAATGCGACAGGTCGACCTCCTTGTGAAAGAATTGCGGCTATAGCATGCTCAGAAGCATCAGTTTCAACCGAAAATAGTTGTTTATCATCGATTGCGGCGAGGGTTGATTCAGCGACGTCAGACTTTAGACTAATGAAACAATTTATTGATTCTTTTGATAGTGGGAATGTTGCTTCCACCAATGGTCTGATCTTGGCAGAAAAGTTGACTATCCACTTTGAATAGTGAGCAAACAGTCCTAATGCTCTCTTCAAGGAGGCTGCATTCGAAGGAATCGGTAGATTTATTAGTGGATCCAATCTGGATTTGTCGGGTTTGATTGAGTTTTTGTGAATTGTATAGCCAAGAATACTGATAGATTCCGATCCAAAGACACATTTTTCCGTGTTAAGAGTGAGTTGATATTTTTCAGCAGCCGCCATGAATCTGCGTAAGTTAGTGTCATGGTCTTGCCGGTCCTTTCCACAGACAGTTACGTCATCTAAGTATGCATAGGTTCCTTGTAATTTCTCAGAGTTTATAATATAGTGAAGGGTTCTTTGGAATGCAGCGACTCCATTCGTTATTCCAAAAGGTATTCTCGTAAATTGGTAAAGATTTCCGCATGCTTCGAATGCTGTATAAATCTTTTCTTTAGGGAGGATTTTGACTTGATGGTAAGCGCTCTTTAGGTCTATTTGACTAAAATAGTTATTTTTGGCGACTTGAGTAACGATAGAATCTATGCTGGGTAAAGGATAAGCATCTAACTCCGTAAATCGATTTATGGTTTGCGAGTAGTCAATAACAAGGCGTTTCCTGTGGCTACCTCCACATAAATTGATGCATTATTGTTCAAGTTCACATCACATGCTAAAATGCCGTGGCTGGCGAAAGCTTCTTTCAGACGGACAATTTTCGAATCTCAAAAGACAATAATCTAATTTGTTTTTTTTTTAAACCGTATTGTCAAAAGGGATGCGCGTTATTATTAAAAACATCGATTAAAATTAAAAACAAAAAGAATCAAAAAACCATAAGTCTACAGAGCGAAAGTAGATCCCATTGTATTGCATTGTGTAACAAGTTACCAGTGCCAAAATCAAAGCACTTCTCATCCCTTACCTTTTTTTTAAAATATGAAAAGAAAATTTCGACAAATCGATTTATTTTGCCAACCCAAAATCCAACACTACAAATGTCATTTTAATTTCTGCTGCTGTTGCTGTATCACGTTCATTTTGGCAGAAGTCTACAGAGTAGAATTCACTTATTTATTTGGGTGTGATAGTTCATAAATTTGTGTAAAGATGACTGAGACCAAAGAAAATATTTTCCTATTTGTGCCTAACATAATTGGTATGTATTGACGTATTTTTCTATTACATTTCTGCATTTGCGCATCTCATTCCTAATTGTTTATAATGTACATTAATATGAAAATGTTTTAGGTTTTGGGAGGGTAATCCTAGCGATTATTTCTTTTTATTTTATGCCGACACACTGTGTGCTGGCATGTGTATGCTATGTAACCTCCGCTTTGCTGGATGCTATCGACGGACATGCCGCAAGATACTTTAATCAAAGTAAGTGGTTTTTATGGTATCATATAATTCAATTACTATTATCTGTCACTTAGTAAACCCGCGAGAGATAACACTGGTAATATTACCTAGTCCATATAATGTTTGTTTTAATTAATTTGTATAAGCACATGAAAACAAAAATAACACCTGACAATGTTCTTCATTTGCTAATTCAATAAATCATTTTAAGTACATTTATTTATTTTTACATACACATAATTACATTTTTAAATATTTCTAAAAATCATAAAAAAAAAACATTTAAAAATATAAAAATAGTAGCCCACCGGTATCGGGAACAGGGTCCAAGCTACCGGCGGTCAGGGCTCCAGAGAAAGGAACCTCCTAACAATACGAGCCGTGTCCAGGAGTACCGCTTTCTGTATCAAGCCCTTGATCCAGCTGCCTAACGAGAGCCTCCTCAGGTATTGGTCGAGGCTCTTGGCAATTAAGCCATTGGCAGATACGACTATCGGCACAACGATCGCTGAGTCCACATCCCACATGTCGACAACCTCGCGAGCCAAGTCAATATACTTAATTTGCTTATCTTTCTCGGCTTTCACGAGGTTCTCATCATGCGGGACTGTTATGTCAACAATCATTGCGCGCCGCTCTGATCGATCCACCACCACTATATCAGGCTTGTTAGCAACAATAGTCCTGTCGGTGATGATGGATCGATCCCAGTACAATGTGATATTGCCATGTTCAAGAACTGGGTCGGGCTCATACCTGTAGTACGGCACTTCCGATTCCACAAGATTGTATTTTAGAGCAAGTTGCTGATGGATAATCCTGGCTACAAGGTTGTGTCTATGCAAGTACTCTCCGTTAGCTAGACGAGAACAACCGGAGATAATGTGTCGAATTGATTCACCCGGACGGTGGCATGCCCGACATATATCAACCGTGCCGTCCTTCACAATAAATCTCCGGTAGTTATTTGTCATCATAACTTCATCCATAATTGCACAGACAAAACCTTCAGTTTCTCCAAAGAGATCCCCGGAACGTAGCCAAGCTACGGACGCTGAATGATCTACATCGGGTCCATGTAGGGCCCGGAAAAAGCGTCCGTGAAGCTCCTTACTCTGCCATACCTCCCTGCGGTCGTTAGTGTCAAGCACTACAGGTTTGCACCAGTTCTCTTTAGCCAAGGAGAGCGGGGTGAGGCCTTTGTCAACTGCAACCACATCCCGATGCATTCCCACGTCGGTTTCTAGGAAATATTCCCTGAGACTGCATATCTCGCGATTGTGGAGAGTCTTGGCGTTTAAAAAACCTCGACCTCCACAACTCCGCGGGATATACAGTCTCATAACCGAAGAACGTGGGTGATGCATACGAAATGCCGTTAACAATGTACGGACCTTCCTATCTAGGGCGTCCAGTTCTGTTTGAGTCCATTTGAGTATGCCGAAAGAGTACATCAAAACCGGCATGACCCAACCGTTGAAAGCACGCACCTTGTTTCCACCTGATAAAAGACTATTAAATACTTTTCTCAGGCGGCCAAAGAAGCGCTCCTTCAACGATTGCTTCATGTCAGCAACATTGATACCCAACGCTTCCGACATACCCAAATACTTGTAGGTTTCGTTTGCTGAGAGGGATCTAAGGTGTATGGAATCCGAGAGTTGGGTTCCCACAGATTCCACAATTTCCCCTCGCTTTACATGCATGACCGCACATTTGTCCACACCAAATTCCATACTGATGGCACTACTAAAGGTTTCAGTTACCTTCAGTAGTTCCATCAGTTGCGAATCGTTGGGGGCAAAGAGTTTCAGGTCATCCATGTAAAGGAGGTGAGATATAACCTGACCACCTCTCCTCAATCGATAGCCCAGACCTGAACCCTCCAGCAACGTGCTTAGAGGATTCAAGGCTAAGCAGAACCAAAGTGGACTCAAACTATCGCCCTGGAATATACCTCGCTCTATCCTTATCGGCTCACTATTCCTCTGGATCTGCCGAGATCCTGGATAGCGAAGGACCGTATTCCATTGCCTCATACACGAGTTCAGGAAGGTGCGTAGAGTTGCATCAACTTTATACAATTCTAGCACCCTCATGAGCCATGTATGTGGCACGGAGTCATAGGCCTTCTTATAGTCTATCCAACATGTCGATAGATGCCTTCGGGAACGGCGAACCTGTTGGCTAATGGCCATATCAATGAGGAGCAGCTCCTTAGTACCACGGGACCCGTTCCTACATCCATTCTGAGAAGCAGACATGATAGAATTGTCATCAATGTGTTTAGAGATTTTAGCCCTCAAAATGGATGTAAGAACTTTATACATTGTAGGAAGACACGTTATTGGTCTATAGTTTTTGGGTTCCGCCGTACTACCCGATTTATGGAGCAGGTGGGTTATTCCAGTTGTCAAGAACTTGGGTAGCGATCCTGACTCTAAGGTTGTCTGGAAAAGGGTCGCCAAACGAGCGTGCGACCTTTGAATCATTTTTAACCAAAAGTTGTGCAGTCCGTCCGGCCCTGGAGATTTCCAATTAGGCAACGGACGGACAGCACAAGCTACATCTTGGGGGCTGATTGTTATTGCCCCCATTTCTGGTATTGGATCGCACGCTTGCTCGACTTCCCGAGTCCATTCACCCTCGGTATGACTGACAGGCACCGACCAAATGCTACGCCAAAACGAGCACATGGCGTCATCACCCGGTAGGTGCGTGTCAGACACACCTTGGTCCGGTCGCTCCCATGCTCTATACACCCACCTTTCATCGCTTTGGAATGTACGATTCAAAGTGTATCGTTCCACCCGCCGCTTATACCTACGAATACGGTTTGCCCATGCATACATTTTCTGCTTCAGGAAGTCGATGCGCTCTGTGATGTGGGACATGTAATCTGAAGGACTAATATCAGTCCCTGCAAATGCCCGCCTCACAAAGCGCATCACTCGAGGTCGAGTGTTACCCCCCCTGAAACAGATAAGTTTGCCAATGAGTGTTCTGACCACACCAATACGTCGCTCAATCCTGTACTGCCAGACTGGTACAGCTGGTTTCGGTCGTGTAGCTCTGTCATCAGGAAAGTTTACATGAGCTACACGACACGCCGCTACAGCCGCACAATACAGTATTGAGTGAGCATCAATGAGGTTTTCGCAGTTGTCAAAATAGTTTGACAACTGCGAATCCAGAACAGCCACCAGCGCCCTATTTTTATTATGCATGGGCAACCGAGGCAAGCGTGGTCTAAGTTCGGGCGATATGTACCGATATTCTCGAATCGCACCCTCCAAAGCACTCCTCATTTCCTCATTGCACTGGGTACTTACATTAGTAGCCATGTCATTACTTACCTCGTCAGCGTGACTAACTAGTTGGTGGGACTGTGGTGGAACCACAGCCTGCGACGAAGAGGCAATGACCTGGCTACTCTGCATTTCAGTTCGCAAGCGATCAAGTACGGTGTCATCCAACATACGATTAAGCTGGATTACCCGCACCTGATCCGATAGTCGTTGTGCCGACACGTTGACAGCTGGCTCAAGCACCTGAAACAGAGAGAGCATCCGAACCCGGTACGCAGTCAGGTTGTTTCCCCCCTCTGTAGCCCCATAATATGAGCGCATGACATTTTCGTTAATGGAACTAGTCCATCGCATGCGCTGCACACTTCCACCGGGAGCTGGGACCCTATCAGAGGCCGGTGGGCCTCGAAGTCCGAAGCCGTCCGGTGGCCGGCGTCCTCCCCGTCGACGAGCAGGTGGTGGCGTCGTGGGCGGGGAAAAATACTCGTCGCTCGAGCTCGACGCAACTGCCACGGCCGGTGTCACAGCGCTCACGATGAGGCTGGGTTCCGGCGGCGGCGAGGCGGAGCTGAGCGGCGAGTCCGGAGGTGGAAGGCGTGCAAGTCGGCGAGCCGCTAATCGTGTTATCATTTTACATTGTAATTATCCATTTTTCACATTTTTGAGAGGTGACAATGTCAACTTGCCATTGTCTGTCAGTCATTAAAAATTTTAAAATATAATTCATTTCGGCAGGGTTTCGGAAGTTTCTATTGTTGATGTTTTTAGGTTTTGCTTATTGATTTTGTTTAGGTAATAAATTTATATTTTGTTGAGGCCAAGAACACTATTTTATATTTTTTTCTTCGGAGGAACAAATCACAACGTACGCGACACTTGGGGTTGCCAGTCATTAAGTTAATTAAGTCAATAAATCATAATTATTATGAATGTGCATGATAATAATTTTTTTTTCCCTATCCTCCCAAATTGGGTTCAATCAAAATATTTTGATTTCACATAGGCCTACATGGGCACTTATAAAACATCGAGAAAAGGTGCACGGTTTTGGGTTGGTCATTTCCTATGGAGAAGAACCAGCAAGAAACTCCATGGTTAAACTATTAAAATCATTTGGTTTTACAATGTTGTTGTAATAGCATAAGTACTTAAGTATGTGAGGACAGAGTAGGCCCCATAATAAGTCATTATTTACTTTACAAAACGTAAAATAAAATCATATGTTAACATATTACATACGGGTCCACCCTTTATAGCAGAACTTTTTATGTCATAATTTTATTTTGCATAACAACGGATGGCATAAACTTCACTTCGCAGAAAATAGTTTAGCAGACACTCATTTATCATACATTCTAAACTCATAATTTTGTAAGTCAGAATCATCTCTAGGCATAAACTTCATATGCATAATATTTAAAAAGTAGAAACATCATATCGCAGAAAGTTCATAGTCAGAATCGTCTTTTGGCATAATATATTTTATATCGATGATCATTAAACGGCAAAATTGTCATACCGTAGAAAGTTTATAGTTAGGGTCATCTTTGTCATTATAAGTTTCATTTATTTTGATTAATTATTTCTGTAAAATAATGTCATTTATTTTAGTTTATGTTTAATTGAATTTGAGATTATGTCATTGAATTCAATAACTAATTAAGTATCCTAATCTAAATAGTTCAGTTCCGGGTAACCTACTTAAAACAATCTCTTTTTTCTATTAACGCAAGTCGTTTCTGGCACTCGCCGGCCGCTGCCGCGGCACCGCTCGCTACGCTCGCTCGGCTCGTGCTTGGGAGGTCACAGTTTTAACCTAACCTAACCTAGCCATTACTGCCGCCTGCATAGTATGCCAAGTGAAATTATACCAAATAATATATTATGCGAAATTTGAACTCTGCGAATCGTAATTATACTAAATGTAATTCTGCCATCTTAAAAGTATGCCATTGTTAATTCGAAGTTTTAAACATTATGCCAAATGATAATTATACCAAATATTTTTGATGCCTTTAAAATGTTCGGTTAAAGAAAATTATGCTAAGTGTGTTATGCCAAATAAATTTCGGAACATCAAGATTCTGCCAGATAGAGGGAACCCATTACATACATCTATACAAGATTAAGAAAAAATATTTCAAAAACAATAACTATATGAGACAAGTCACACAGATGTTGCTATCAGCACTGGAACTGTTCCCAACAATGGTTATATAAATATGTGATTTGACAACTATTACAAAAAAAAAACTGATTATAGAGATCACAAAAAAAAAATAAGATTGAGAATAGTTAGAGACATCCACAAATATGTGCTGTTTATGAGCTACCAGGGAAGTTGCATGCGCGCAAGGAACTATAGCCAAACTTCTTTATCTTCAACATAGTCCTTGATTTTGTAATACCTATGCTTTTTTTATAAGGACATGTTTGATGTAGTTTTTAAACTTTTCGTGTGTCAGTTCTATAACTGACTTTGGCAACTTGTTATAAAATTCTTATTAACAGTTACAGATTTTTGGTTACATTTTCAGTTTAGATATTTTAAAGTAATTTATCTATAAAAATCCCTTTCTTATTGTTGATAAGGATATAAACTATACTAACTATTATGTCATTATCAACAATATTAGTATAAAGTAATTATGCAATCTCCAACTCTTCCAAACTCAATAGACTAAAATTGTTTTACAGGCACAAAGTTTGGTGCTATACTGGATCAGCTGACAGACCGTGCTGGTACAGCCTGCCTAATGATGACTCTGGCAACATTCTACCCGCAGTACACATTCTGGTTCCAAATATCTATGGCAATTGACATAACATGCCACTGGTTATACCTTCACACTGTTACCCTACAAGGCAAGGCTTCCCACAAGTTCATTGACATGTCAGAGAATCCCATCATGCGCATCTATTACACAAACAAGATGGTGCTCTTCTTTATGTGTGCAGGCAATGAGGCTTTCTATGCAGCTCTGTATGTAATGTACTTCTATACTGGACCTACAGGTAATGCTTTTGATACTGAGGTATATTTATAACCGACTCCAAAAACACTACATTTTTTTTTTCTGATTTCAGTCCTGGGAGTGGGCCTGTACAAACTGATTGTTATAATCTCAGCTCCAGTAGCTATAGTGAAGGCAGGTATATCAGTCCTGCAAGGAGTTGTTGGAGCCATCAACCTTTCCACTATTGATATCAATGAACGAGCTGCTCTGGCTGCCAAACAGAACAAATAAACACAACTTCAAGCAACAGCGGAATATTAATATGAAAAAATATGCACGGCATTCGATTAACTGAAGCTGATAAATTAAATTAGCTGGTCCTAATCTAAATTATATGCATAATAATGTTTACCATAAATAATAAAAGCTAGTCACCCTGAACTAACATTTAAACAACATAAAAAATATTCTGCTTTTCATATTTATGTCTTTAACTATTCATAATATTTCTGTTTAGCAAGTTTTGTAGGTAATTATTTAATAAATCATTCTTATTTTTGTATCAAGTGATGTAAGGAGCAGTGACGGAAATATATGACTGACTGCCTACGAGGCATATTTGGGTATCATTGGTTTTTTATAGATTTAGGTTGACATGTAGATTTAGACACGATAGGCGCAGTGGCTAAGCGTTTGACTGCTGCACTACGTGTCACAGGTTCAATCCCCGCACGGAACAAATATTCTTTTGACCTACAGATAATTGTTCGGGGTCTGGCTGTATCTATGTGACTATAAATGTTTGTAAACGCAGCCATATTACACCAACTACAAGAGTGGGTAAACATAAAAAAAATATATATTTTCGTATATCATGAAAATGAAGTCTGGAAATTGTCACATATTTATGTCACTGATTGCGCACTTATCCAACATGTATAATTATTTACTGTAGGCCTACCATGACGTCTTAAAGCAGAACTTATTCCACTGAGGGAAAAAGATGGTGCTAGACACCCTGTATAGCTCTGTCTCTTTCTCTCAGTGGAATAAGTTCTGCTTAAAGACGTCATGGTAGGGTAGCTGATATTATTATTGAGTCGCATGTCTATTTATTGCGAATCTCATATCTGTTATATTGCGAATATTAATTAGGCTAACTGTTGTATTATGTAATATTTGACACCCTTTATTCATTATCTTGCTAGGACTTATTATTGAATGGTTACCTACTATAAAAGGTCTTCTTCATGAAAAACTCAAACAAATTCTATTAGTTTTATGGTAATGGTAGTAGATAGAATGTACGTCTAAGTGTGAAGTGTTTGTGGAATAATGTTTATAGTCTCTACCTATAAAACCTAAAAAGATTTTAATGTGTGTGATAATAATACTAGCCTATAACTGTCCCACTGCTGGGCAAAGGTCTCTTCTCATACAGAGAAAGCGACGAGCGTTGATTCCATGCTATTATTACCAACGCCAATTTATGAAACATGCTACTGAAGGTCCTAATAACAAATCAAATCATTTATTTCAATTAGACCATTGCAGGCACTTTTGAATGTCAAGAAACAAAATGAATCTACAGTCCCGATCACAAGGCATAATAATTTGTGAAAGTACTGTAACTGGACTAAGTCAAGACAAAGAAGTGGTATGAGATGAAAGGGGATTTATCATTCTGTGTTAATTATTTCAACCGCATTTATCTTCTATATAGTTTTTTTTTTTATAATTTTGTGTTTAATTTTTTTATTGTTTACATTCCATCCACTGGGAATAAAAACGAATGGAGAGTGCTTTTGTTTTGTAGCCCAAATTATAGAAAAAGTTTTATTTCTTATATATTACATTAAGTTTAACATTTATTTATTTCATTACCCCTCCACAATTAACTTTGTTGTCTTGTTTAGCTTATGCTATTAAGGTATACCATCACAATTTTATTAGTTGCTCGTTTCCATGTTAAAATAAGTCGTACTTACAAGCTTAAAATGTATTATTATTGAACATCAATTTATCCTGAAATATGAAAATGTTTTGATGTCTGTACATGTTACAAAATTACTAATTTATAGTAATAATAGGGGAGGTTATTTATTAAAAGTAAAATCGATCTCGAACAATTTATTGTATACAATCCGTTAGGCTGAGCCTGAAGTACCCAAAAATATATTTATGTTGACCCAAATAAATGTAATAAAAGATGAGTTGTTTCTTTTATTCTACTTGATTCGACTAAATAGGTAATTGAAGAAAGAAGATACGTAATTCATTAGTATGTTTATTTATTTAGTTTCTAGCAGTACATAAGGAAAATTATAATATTTAATTAATTTTCTTGTTACTTTCAGAAGCAATATTTAAAATAACAGAAACACTTGCATAGTGAGAAATAATACTATTACATTAATATTTGTGAAATGAGAGGATAGCTGTCCTCAAAGCATAATCTTATTTCCAAACAAATAACATTTAATTATCCTTTCAAACTGCTCATACCAGCTCTCATGATCTCATCAACCAGGAGGAGGTTGCTTGCAATCACAGAACAGGAGTTGATGATTTGCTTTTTGACAACATAGTTATCAATAATACCCAAGTCAGTTGGCTTGATAGCTTCACCAGTGCTCAAGTCAAGACCAATAGGATCAGGGCTCAAGCGAGACTCTTCCTGAAGCTTCACAATAGTATCCTGAGCATCATAACCTGAGTTAATAGCCAAAGTTTTGGGGACTACTAGTAAAGCTTCAGCATATGCCTGGATACCAAGGCGTGCTTTCCCTTTGACAGTATCCTTAAATTTCTGAAGTTCCATGTTAGCTTTGATCTCGAAAGCGCCAGCGCCGGGGATGACACACTTATCTTCAATGGCGTTGTTAATAGCTCTGAGGCCGTCACGCACGGCGTCCTTAATCTGCGCGAGTGTGTGCTTGTTGGGTCCCTTGATGAGGATTGTTACAGACTGGGGATTCTTGCACTCTTCTACAAAAGTGAATTTTTCTTCACCAAGAATATGCTCATAAACAAGGCCAGCATAACCAAGGCACTCCTCAGTGAGGCCGTCTACAGAGTTCATGGCGATGCCGCCGCACGCCAAAGCCAAACGCTCCATATTACGTCTTTTAGCTCTGCGCAATCCCATGATGCCTTCTTTGGCAAAGGCATCCAGAGAAAGGGGGTCAATTCCTTTCTGGTTGATGACAACAAAAGTCTTGTCAGTGCCATCACATACCTTCTTCTTCAGGTCAATGATCTGTAAAACACATAGGTAGTTAAATAAATACACTTCATATACTTGTACAAATTATGAAAAATGCATTCAGTAACAACAATGTAATCCTTGTCAATAGCTTTTGGCCAACATAACTTTTATTAAAATAAAAAAAGGCTTTTATTTATATGATTATATGCAACTTGTTAATTAAACAATTCATATGGCCTGTTTCTGGTGCTGACTTGTACATACCGCCTTCACACGTTGGTCAATGAAGTCTCGTTCAGCAGCAATCAACTTCTCCCTCTCCTCTGCAGACTTGTAGAAGAATCCAGAGTTGACCTCAGTCTTCTCATACTCCAGGGAAATGTTGCATGTGAGGATGTAGGCGTTCTCTACTCGCTTTGGCATGTCAGGGTGACGAGTGCCGTGGTCCATCACAATACCTGCACAAGAATTTCATTTTTAAGATAACAAGAAATTCTGCCTTGACTGCAAATAAATTGGGACAAGGGCTGGAGAATGAAGAAAGAATGTTATTGTTGTTGTGTGTGGAACAAGAAGAACCGGGTTTACTGTTAGTTTCTGGAATCATACTGTGATAGAAATGTTAGTCATCCACTTAAAATAACCTTTTTATACAGCCAAAATTTATTAACTTTCACAGATTAAGATAGAAGCTGTATTTGCCCTGTTTCTAGAGTAAGACCTGGATGTACACTACATGATTACAGTTTTACAGTAATTGAGTAGTTTGTAAAGTATAAGTTACCCTTGACTAGTGCTGTCTCTGTGGCAGTCTTGTGCTGCATTTCCATGATCTCAACCATGTGTAAGTCAGCTGGTTTGTCTTGTGTACGAATGGTCAACACTGCATCCACACAGGCATCTGTCAGTACTTCAGATAAGCTGGGATGAACCTGGACAACAGCAGCAATTTATTAAAATTCAAATTACAAAATGTTCTGTGACAACTTACTCTTATTGACATGCCTGCCAAAAATATCACAAATAATTGAATTGAAATAAGAATAACTTCTTTTTATAATATGTAACCTCTGCCCAGCAGTGAGACAGACTAGGCTGACATAAAACAATTCAAATATATTTATTATTTGGCAATGGGTGTTGATGATACTAGTTTAGTAAATTACATACATACTGTGTAAGGATAAACTATATATAATAGAACAGACTTTCAAACATACCTTAGTCTTGAGAGATGTGCGAGCAACATCAAGTAGATCTGACCTCTTTATTTCAATAGGGATCTTGATTGATTCAAGAACTTCAAGAGCCTTAGCACGGGCTATATCAAACCCTTCTGTTAAAATCCTAGGGTGCAAACCTGTGCATGAAATTAAGAAATTGGTGAATTTAAATATTGAAATAGACAGTCATACCTCCTGCGTTTTTGATGCATTATTGGTATTATTAGGTTCAGAGAGATAAAAACAATGCATTTGATGCATCCCTTTGTTTTGCTGTAATTTAAGGGTTACATCTGCAGAATCAAGTTCTTTTTTATTTTATAATTAATTAAAACATTTTGTAGAGTTCACATAGGAATCCCTCAGTTTAAAAAAACTGCTGTTCAGGTGCATCCAGTTAGACTGGAAGCCAACCTCAATTTAGTTGGGAAATAGTGGGGCCGATAATGAATGAACACAGTATACCCTAGATCAGTGATGGCGAACCAATGGCACGCGTGCCTTTGGTGGCACGTGACACAATTTTTTGGGCACGCCACCGACCAAAACGGTTTGCAATTTATTTTATCTGATAGATAAAAAAGTGCAATAAACAAATTATGAATGATTTCGAAGATACCCTTTATGTTTTTGTTAGAAAATAATGTGATTTTAGTGAATAATATTTACTCATTTTTTTTTTTATTATTGTATCCCTAAGTTGAAATTATTGACGGCACATATATGGCGTCATTTAACATTTCTGTGGGGAAAATGGCACGCTAATCCAAAAAGGTTCGCCATCCCTGCCCTAGATAGTCTAGGGCCTAAAATGACACTTTAGCTACCTTCACTAATGTAAATATCAGCTTGTTTGAGCAGCTCTCCAATAAGAAGCACAGTGGAAGTTGTTCCATCGCCAGTGGCATCATCTTGGGCGGTAGAAGCGCGGGCTATCAGCGATGCAGTCGGGTGCTGGATCTGCATCTCGTGTAAAAGAACATTTCCATCCTTAGTAATTTTGATGTCACCGGCACCCGATACCAACCTGAAATGACGAATGATTCCATAATGAAAATAGTTGCTCAACACAAGAAAACAGTAAAAATTTTAAACCACTTCTAATTCCAAAACCACGCATGACCAAATGACCAAAAAGATATAAATCGTGATCATATGACTGTTTCAATGCGAATAATTCACAGAAAGCAACTAATATCCCTCACTGTGACGACGCAGTTAAGTATATAACAGTGAAAATTTGTATTTTCAACTACTTTTTAAGAGAAAAAATGTGTAATAACAGAAAAATCTTACATTTTCATTGTTCCCTTAGGACCGAGGTTAGTTCTCATCACATCTTGAATTCCTTTTGCTGCTGAAATATTCACTGCCAGAGCTTGCGAAGCCCTAGCTAATTCAGCTTTAGGATTAAGTAGACTGATTGCGGCCATGTCTTTATCTTAATTCTTGTAATTTTTAAGAAAACTTAAACACGCGGACGTATAATGGCGCAAAATATTGAGGAAAAGAAAACGAAGATTCTTCTAATTTTGACCACAGATTGCTGAATTTCGAGTTTTGACAGTCAATTGGTTGGGGTAGCCAGTAGTTGAATTAAGGAAAAAATAATAAAAGAATTTAGAAATTGCTTGTTAAAGTAATATTACAATATTATTATTATTATATACGGTAGTAGCTAATTAAGCACCTCCTTATCCACCATATCTCACCTCCTTTACATGGACGACCCCTGAAACTCTTTGCCCCAACGATTCGCAACTGATGGAGCTACAGAAGGTAACTGAAACCTTTGGTAGTGCCATCAATATGGAGTTTGGTGCGGACAAGTCATGCATGTAAAGCGCTTTCGGATTCCATACACCTTAGATCCCTACTCAGGCACCGAAACCTACAAATATTTGGGAATGTCGGTAACGTTGGGTATCAATGTTCTTGGCATGAAGGCATCGTTGAAGGAGCGTTTCTGTGGCCACCTAAGAAAAGTATATAATAGTCTTTTATCAGGCGGAAACAAAGTGTGTGATTTCAACGGTTGGGTCATGCCGGTTTTGATGTACTCTTTCGGCACTCTCAAATGGACTCAAACAGAACTAGATGCTCTGGATAGGATTGTTGACGGCATATCGTATTCATATGTGGTCGAGGCTTTTTAAACGCCAAGACTCTCCACAATAGGGTATTTTACTCTATATGAAAGAAATTCTAAAAATATACAATTCAGATAGCTTAGGCAACAAGCAATCAGAAAATGTTAAATTTAATTAATAAAACAACTGAATAAATTTTAAAATTGATTTCAAAGTTTTCACTTTTTTTAGTCTGTTGTTTGAAAGCGAAACAGTGTCCGCCATGATTATTACGTCATGGAAACAAAAATTGACAACTGTCAACTGAGCAACTATTACTATTTTTGTATTATAAAACTTTACATTTTATTTTTTATTAAAATAGTAGTAATAATACCATGAAAGAAATAAATACCACCATTATAATAATACCATAAACTATAGTGAAAAATACAACTAAACAGAAAGACTAATAACAGCGCATTTGTTTATAACCAACTGACGTCATGACCACAGAGTAACATGGCGTCAAGCGTTTTTGTGATTTTACGCGCGAAAATTGAAATTGTAAAATTGAAATGCAGTTTTATGGCACTTATCGATTGAATATTTTTTTTTTGTTTTTTTTGGTGGTTTACTAGGACCCTAGGATCAAAATGAGATACTTTTTAAAAATGGGTGTAATACCGTATTGTGAGATATGCAGTATTTCTCAGGGAATATTTCTTGGAACCCGACATGGGTATGCATCGAGATTATGGTTACAGTGGGCTAGGGCCACACCCCGCTCTCCTTGGCTAAAGAGAACTGGCGCAAACCAAGTAGTTCTTGACACTAACGACCGCAGGGAGGTATGGCAGAGTAAGGAGCTTCACGGGCGCTTTTTACGGGTCCTACATGGACCCGATGTAGATCAATCAGCGGCGTCCGTAGCCTGGCTACGTTTCGGCGACCTCTTTGAAGAAACCGAAGGTTTTGTCTGTGCAATCATGGATAAAGTTATGATGACGAATAACTATCGGAGATTTATTGTGAAGGACGGCACGGTTGACATAATTATGTGCACGTCTTTCTACATCGTTCACACATATTTGTATAATCTCAACATGAATGATGTAAATACGATTTTGTAAAAATATTATAATTTAAAAGAGTGTCCATGGAGTTTCTTGCCCATTCTTCTGCATAGAGATCAACGCTTTGTAATGGGCAACTACAGTACTTTCACAAGTTATTATGCCTTGTGACCGGGACTGTAGATTCATTTTGTTTCTTGACATTAAAAAGTGCCTGTATTGGTCTAATTGAAATAAATGATTTGATTTGATAGGTCGGGCATGCTACCGTCTGGGTGAATCAATTCGACACATTATCTCTGGTTGTTCTTGCCTTGCTAGCGGAGAGTACTTGCATAGACAACCTTGTAGCTAAAATTATCCATCAATAACTTGCTCTAAAATACAGCCTTGGGGAATCGGAAGTGCCGTACTATAGGTATGTGCCCAACCGAGATTTCGAATATGGCCATATCACATTCTACTAGGATCGATCCATCATCACTGACTGGACTATTGTTGCAAATAGATCTAAATAGAGCAGGTGGTGGATCGATCCAGAGCGGCGCGCAATGATTGTTGAAATAACGGTCCCACATGACGAGAACCTTGTGAAAGCCGAAAAAGATAAACAAATCAAGTATATTGACTTGGCTCGCGACTTTCTCGACATGTGGGACTGGGACTCACCGATCATTGTGCCGATAGTCGTTACAGCTAATGGCTTAATTGCCAAGAGCCTCGACCAACACCTGAGGAGGCTCTCGTTATGCAGCTGGATCAAGGGCTTGATACAGAACGCAGTTCGCCTGGACACGGCTCGTATTGTTAGAAGGTTCCTTTCTCTGGAGCCCTGACCGCCGGTAGCTTGGACTCTGTTCCCGATACCGGTGAGCTACTATTTTTAAATGATTTTTGTTTTATTAATTTTTTAATAAGAAATATGTAAAAATATTAAAAAAATATGTTTACAAATAAATAAACGAGAATAATAGTTTACATAAAAGATTCATGCAAAAAAGTTACGTTCATATTATCTAACATGTTATCCTATTTTGTATGTCTTGACTTTTTGATTGCAACAAAGTAAAAGCTGTAATAACTATATATGTAAAGTTTCGGTTTTGCTTATAAAAAGCTCCATATTTTTTTTTCAATTATTAAAAAACGTTCTAATCAATAACAATAGATTTTTAATTTACACATTTTTATTTTGTTTTAGATAACGTTTCTGTTTTCATAATTTCAGAACGGAGCTGTCAAGGATCATATACCTGTGTGTGTCTTGTTTTTCTGTCTTCTTTCCACATATGGGTACAAAAATAAATTTCTATTTCAGTTCGTATAGGTATTTGAGATGAACTTACCAGCGTTTACTAGAACAATCTTTAAAGCCCAGTATATAAGTGTTGCCGAAGTAAATTCGACCTATAAAGTATAACGGAACTGTAAAAACAATGGGTGTTCATAGCGACGAAGCGGAAACTTTCAAGAATAAAGGAAACGAAGCCTTTAAGGTTGAAAACTATGAAGAAGCGATTACTTTATACAGCAAGGCTGTTGACCTGGCTGAAAAAGACACTCGAGACCTGTCTACCTACCTAAAGAACCGCGCTGCCGCTTATCTGAAGATGAAGGATTACGATAAAGTTATTAAAGACTGTGATGAAGCCTTACGAATTGTACCGGAAGATCCAAAAGCCTTATTTCGACGGTCGCAAGCCTTGGAATCCTTAGAAAGGTTTGAAGAAGCATACCGTGATGCAAAAGCAATATTTACTGTAGATCCTAACAATAAGGCTGTGCAACCGGTGTTGGCGCGTTTACACACAGTCGTTCAAGAAAGGGCGAGGCAGAATGCTCAAACCAGCAATAAAGTGGAGCAAATGTTTAAACTTGCTTTTAACCTGCAGGAAGATATTGAAAAACGAGAAAAAGCAATAGGTAACCTAGTAGTGCTGGCTAAAGAAAATGCAGGTGCCGAAATTATGCTAAGAAATGGTGTAGTTCATAAGATACAACAGTTACTTAAAGTTGAAAAACATCCTGAAATCTATATTAATGCAGTAAGAGTTATAAGCCAACTTTGCAAGAGAAGTGTTGAGAGGACAAGAGCAGTGATTAAGATTGTTGGCATACCCTGGCTGCTTGAAGTTATTGACAGTGAACATGACGAGAGAGTCAATGCAGCCCAGTACTGTCTTCAAGTTTTATTAAATACTTTTTCGGGAATGGATAACAAGAAGGACTCTACACCAGATCCAAAGCTCTGTGATGAATACAAAAGTGAAATAGACACTCTACTGACCTGCTTAACTTACTCCATTACAAACCGAGTAATCAGTGGACTTGCAAGAGATGCAATTATTGAATTGATCATGAGAAACTGCCATTACAGTGCCATCAACTGGGCTGAAAGGTTTGTGGAAATCAAAGGATTGCAACGATTGCTTGAAGTTTGCAGTGAATTAGAAGAGTACAAATATGAATCAGCTTTGAACATCACCCCTTCATCTAGAACTATATCAGCTGCTTGCCTTGCTAGAATTTATGAAAATATGTACTATGATGAAGCCAGAGAAAGATTCAACAATCAAGTTGATGACTTTGTAAAGGACAAGCTTATGTCACCTGATTTGGAATCTAAAGTTAGGGTAACTGTAGCTATAACCTCTTTGCTGAGAGGTCCACTGGATGTTGGAAATTATGTTATTTCTAAAGAAGGTATTATTGAGATGATATTGGTCATGGCACAGACAGAAGATCCTCTTCAACAAAAGGTTGCTTGTGAATGCTTAGTGGCTGCTGCATCTAAAAAAGATAAAGCTAGAACCATAATAAATAAAGGAGTAGACATCTTGAAGAAGCTTTATCAGAGTAAAGATGATGCAGTAAGAGTTAGGGCATTAGTTGGTCTTTGTAAAGTTGGCAGTTTTGGAGGTGATGATGCATCCGTGCGCCCTTTTGCTGATGGTTCTACTAAAAAGCTAGCAGAGGCTTGCAGAAAATTCCTTGTTAACCCTGCCAAAGAAAATGATGTCAGGAAATGGGCTGCTGAAGGGCTTTCATACTTAACTTTGGATGCTGATGTGAAAGAAAAACTAGTAGAAGACAAAGCTGCCCTTCATGCTCTTATTGAGTTAGCTAAAAGTGGAGATCAATCTTGTCTCTACGGTGTAGTTACCACATTAGTAAACTTATGTAATGCATATGAAAAACAAGAGCTTATGCCTGAAATGATGGAACTTGCAAAGTTTGCCAAGCACCACATACCAGAAACACATGAACTAGATGATCCAGATTTCATAAACAAAAGGATTACAGTATTAGCTAAAGTTGGAGTCACTACAGGTTTAGTTGCCTTAGCAAAGACTGAGAGTCACAATTCAAGAGAATTGATTGCCAAAGTGTTTAATGCCATTTGTGGCTTGCCAGAACTAAGAGGGATAGTTGTACAACAAGGTGGAGCAAAAGTGTTGCTACCAATGTCTTTAGAAGGCACTGACAAAGGCAAAAAACAAGCATCCCAAGCTTTAGCACGTATTGGGATAACAATTAATCCAGAAGTTGCTTTTCCTGGTCAACGAAATTTGGAAGTAGTCCGGCCTCTTGTGGCTTTATTACATCCTGACTGCACTGCTTTGGAAAATTTTGAAGCCCTAATGGCCCTTTGCAATTTGGCTGGAATGAGTGAAGCTACCAGAAACAGAATACTCAAAGAAGGGGGCCTAGCTAAAATTGAGCATTATTTATATGAAGATCATGAAATGTTGTTAAGAGCAGCCACACAGTGTATTTGTAATTTACTGCAATCTGAGGATGTTATCAAAACTTATGAGGGCAATAATGATAAAACAAAGTTTTTGTATATATTATGTCAAGAAGAAGACATTGATACAGTAATGGCAGCTGCAGGTGCGTTGTGCATACTAACATCTGCAAGTAAGATTTGCTGCAGAAAATTATTAGATGTCCAAGTATGGCCAGAAACATTGAGGTGCTTGTTAGCTAATCCAAACAAAGAAATTCAGTTCAGAGGCACATACATACTACATAATATCATTTCTGAAGATAAAGAGATTGCTGCAAAGGTTTTCGAAACTGATATTATGGAAATATTAATGGCTTTGACTAAATTAGAGGATCCAGAAATAAAGAGGACAATTGAGAATGCTCAAAAATGTCTCGATGCCGCTGAGAAAATGGGGGTCATAAGAAAGCCTGATGAAGCATATGCAGTTGATCCATTTAAAGAAGCAGAAGTTGAAGAAATTGAAGAAGAAACATAAATAAAAGCATTACTAAAATCAAATTAATTACTTGTAAGTTATTTTTGCTGGACCAATGAGTGAGTTGGTTTTGTTTGACTATAAACTTAAATCAAAATATTAGTTAAGGTTTCTTTTAAAATTGTTAACTTTTCGCTCATGTGTGCCAAATGTTGCTTAACAACTAAAAGGAGCATAACATTTTGGTTTAATAGGCATTGAGATATCTTTTTCAAAGATGTATTTTAAATGTTATTAATGTTTCATTTTATACTGTTTGAATTATTGTGCTATTAATTTTATTGTAAGAAAGTAATTTGTAGGAAAATTCATTATTTTCTATTTATGTTACAATTTTTTTAATAAATAATTTCATGTAATTACTAATTCCTACTTTTTATTTATCCGCAAGTTGCGTATTTTCTGTCAAGGGGCTAATTATACACCGGTTTTGTATAGAAATGCCCCTACTGGCCATTCAGCCCAATCCAAAAAACATAATAATGTTACGGGAGGGCACAGTACCTAACTTGTTTTACTCTTTGACCCAGTCTAATGGTGCCTTGCGTTAGTGCGGGTAAATAAATTCGGGGTTTCTATTCGAAAAAAATAAATAAAAATCATTATTTTTTGAGCTAGTAATAAAATAATTTTGAATTAGTAAGGCTATGTGTATAGCCTTACTAATTCAAAATTATTAATATAAAAAATTATGGATATAGAATACTTTTATTTTAAAATTCACTGAGGCGCTGCTAGCACAACCACTATTCAGGAGAATAAAATCTGAGCACCTCTTTTTTTTTAATGGTATTTTATGGCGGTATACCCATGGCGACCATATTCTGAAGTTGAACACTTGCTCTTCTAAACTATAAACTTGAGGTGCTATGCAAGTTCACTCGGGGCAGCTAATTCGTAATTCTAAGTTTTACTCTTAAGATGCCAAAACTCCTTTTAAAATAATAAAATAGTCACAAGTTTGAAACAAAATGTTCTCACGATACAGGAGAAATTCCCAGTGCGGGGCAAAAAATAAACATATTTATATCTTTTATAATCTAGCATTAGCACTGAGAAATATACGTTAGGTTTGTTTCAAATTTCCCGCATTTTAAATTAATTATTTTCACACTAAAATACCGCGTCCTTCCCCCACTAAAATCCCTCCCGTTCCCACCATTTTTAAGTTAAGGTTATTTATCAAGTCACGATGCCGCCATTTTCTGTTTAACGCTTTATAAAACTAGAAACAGTATATTGTAATAAGTTATGTCCATAATTCACATAATTTTTATCTGGTTTCTATGAGTTAACATTTTGTAAAGCTTAACTTTTCTGTTGAAATTAAAATATTAATGTTAGCCGTTGTTAGTCTGCTCCGGAACGTGACATATTAAAAACCTTTTGAAATGACAGCTTGATTTGGTTTGGTTTCCGCTACTGTGCTATTGTGCTATTTTTCGGTTTTCAATACGAAAATCATCAGAAAATGTCAATTTCTACTGCTACAGGTATATATCTCAATACAGAGTATACTTATTTGTATAAATTATCTATAATCTTAACGTGTTTACCATCAAACCTGATAGGAGTTGTTTTTTCGGAGAAATGCCATGGAATCCCATATGGCGGTCCATACTCCACATGATTTAATGACGCTATCTGATAAATGAAAATATGTTTTTTCAGGAATGAACCCTTAAGTGCTAAATTTAAAATGATAAACAGCAGATTTATCGTTCAATCGTGAACGTTAAGGTTACTACATTATCTAGATTTTACTGGTCTTTCTAGCGTCTTCGTAATTGCCGGACGTTCACGACTGCCAATATGAGTTAACTGTTAGTTATGTCACATTGCTGCTAATATTTACTACGTCAAATAATGTGATTTGTGCAGCAACAATACTTTGAGTGATACATTCACGCAAGTTAAAACAACCATTTGTTTTGATTGTGTTAGATGTGAGCGAAAATATTTTCGTTACTGTGACTGTCATTTTCTTACAGATGAGCGTACAGAAGGCGATGATGATACATCACAAGGAAGCCAACCAAAAGATGACAGCAGTGACTCAGAAAATGAAATTGAGAATGAGCCTCAAAGTCAAAATGGGGTATCTCCAGTCCCTGAAGTTCATGAGATCACAAGTGATGATGATGAGGATTGTATAGTGACTAATGATGATAATGAAAATGAAAATGATGATGATGATGACGATGATGACAGTTCAAATTCTAGTACAGATAGTAATGATAGTTCAGATGAATCACAGAGTGAAAATAAAGCTAATGAAGAGAAAAAAAATGAGGAAGAACATAATCTAGAGAATGGTGGGGAAGAATCTGATATTGAAGAAGTGTCCATGGAGGATCCTCTCAATGAATCCCCTACTAACAAGAACAAACCCATAGTAATCAATGATACCAAAAGTTTGGCTAACTTAGCTACTAAACAATCAAAGTCTAATGGAGATCAGAATACTGAGCCAACTGTGGTCATCATTGATACCAATTCTATTTTGACCACTAAGCCACCCTCAGCACCGAGCAAGCCATCAACTACAAGTGCTTTAGATGCACACAACCTGTGCCAGAGTATTGCTGCCCGTGGCACCACTATCACCCCAGTGAGTGTTAAGAATACTTCTATAAACAGCAGCATCCCCCCAGCCCCGCAACCAATCATATTGCCATCCCTCACTGATGACATGTTTGTTGTTGAAGCACCCTCTTTTATTGTTCCCTATGTATACGAAAAACCCTCTGTTAAACCTTTTAGGGAATTTGTGGATAAGTTAGGAAAAGAATTGGAAGTACTGAAAATTAAAGAAGATCATGAAAAGCTTGAGCGGGAAAAAATTGAAAAAGAGAAAAAAGAATTAGAGAGGCAAGAGAGGATTGATAGAGGTGAACTAGAGGAGTCAGAAGAACCTAGTGAAACTGCAGATGATACAGTGAAGGATAAAAAGTCTGAGAAAAAGCAGAAGAGGAGGCGTGGAGAGGAGGATGATGATTCGTGGGATGGAGAGTCCCTAGTAGACTCTGAAGATGAACAAGCCACTGATGATGATGCCATAGTTATCAAGGACAGAGATGATACTATTGACCAACTCAAAGACCCAATTAGTTTGATAGCTAAAGGTCTCAGTGGCGGGAGACCTGATAGTTATTTTGATTGTTCCCTTGGGCAATTTTTTATCAATGTTGGTCTTAATTTAGTTCAAGAATATGTTCAGACTGATTTGCTGAAGCATCAAAACCGTAAATTATATAAGGAAAAGAAATCTGGCAAAAGCACTAAAGCTACTGAGGCAGCTATTGCATCACTTACTCAGAACTTGGAGTTCAGCAAGAAAACCAATGCGCCTTATGCTCTTGTACAGAGACGCTGTGAGTTTTGTAGTTTTAAGACTGAGTCAGCATTAGTTATGGCTCACCATCTAGAAGCACCACATATGCGAAATAACATCTATAAATGTAATTCATGTGAGTTTGAAATTCGTAGTCCACATGACATACTATTTCACATGGAGGCTGAGCACAACATCAGGGGTCGCTTAGAAAGAGCACCTGCATACCAGCAGTGTGCTAACTGTCACTTTGAGGATAACAGTAAGACTAAATTAGCACGTCACCTCATAGCGTGTGCTAAGAAATTCAAACCAGAACTTAATTTGGGACCCCCTATAGAGTGGGAGCCACCAGCGAAAATACCAAAACTAACACGTGCTCGTAACAACATGGTGGGTTCCTATCAGAGCAACTTCAATAGGACACAGTTGAACATGAACAACTTGAGTCGGCCTCAGATAAATATGGCAAATGTAATTCCAAACATGCCTATACTTGGCAGACCGCGCGGCCGGCCGCCGATCAGCGGGCCGCCACGCCCGCAGCCCGTGTCGGGCGTGCCGATCATACGCAGCGGTGTCATGATCATGCACAACGCGCCTGCTGTAGGTACCACTATTGCCAATTATCCTATGATACAAAACCAGACCAACAATGCTACACCTAAGATATCAATCACCCCTCTTCCACGGGCCCCACAACCCTCTTCTTCCCAAGCATCACAAAACTCCAAGGCTACCTTTGTCATATGTGAGATCTGTGATGGCTACATCAAGGACTTAGAACAATTGAGGAACCACATGCAGTGGATACACAAAGTTAAAATTCATCCTAAGATGATTTATAACAGACCACCATTAAATTGCCAAAAATGTCAATTTAGATTTTTTACAGACCAGGGATTGGAAAGGCATCTTCTTGGTTCGCATGGTCTTGTGACTAGTTCCATGCAAGAAGCTGCAAATAAAGGCAAGGATGCAGGCAGGTGTCCAGTGTGTGGGAGAGTATATCAATGGAAGCTACTAAATCATGTTTCACGGGACCACAATATGACTCTTAAGCCAGCACACCTCTCCTACAAGTGCACAGTGTGCACAGCCACATTTGGGATGTACAAACAATTTGAAAACCATGTTTACTCGGCTCACAGTGTTGTGGCTAAACGTGTGATGGATAAGAGCAAGACACCTGCATCTTCAACCAAGCCTGATGTGGATCCTCTGTTGAAACCACTGAAAATAAGTGATGAGATTACTATTATACCACAACCTGCAAAATCAACTGTTACTATCACTGCTAAAGGTAAATAACATTGATGTTTGTGGGAGTGTGCAGACTGTACTGGCACCAGTAGACCGACAAGCTGCTTCATCAGGATGCACATCCATTATATCAAGCAGTATTGTGTAAATAATTTAAGCTATATCAAACTTATTTAACAATATTAATGGAATACCATAAGTATGGTGAAAATTAGGTAATGACTTCTCCATGGATGGTATTTTATCACAAATTAAGTGTTAAGTCAGCTAAATTGTAAATTCACTATAAAAAACTGTTACGTAAATATGTATAACTGTCAATACTACAATACAATTTAAATAAAAATGATTATAGCTTTGTCCCCACTACCTATTATTATGTATTGTTGTCATTGCGGTTTCAAAGCTATGTGATTGTCACAATTTAAGCAAAATCTGATTTGTAAAAATATGGATCTGTATACTCACCTGTTTCTTTCCTGTATAGATATTTGTAAGACGGAATGTGAAACTTGCAAAAATTAAACATTTATTGCCTTATTCCATTGCACTTTATGAGTATTTATTATTTCATTCTCGCATGTCTATTTCTGGTAGTAGGTATGTTATCAGCCTCCTCTAGTTTAATTCTTGTATGATTTAGGTTACAGAAAATTTGTAAAAATGTCTTAGGTAGATACTTTCCATTATGCGTGTATATTAATAAATCAATTGATTATAACAGTGTAGGTAAGTTTAGATTACAAATCGTAGACACTAATTGTAAGTGAGTACTATTGAGCCGAAAATTACGTGTTTCATTGAATATCTACTGTCAACAGTGCTACTGGATACTAGCAGAACCATTGCTACCATCGTCGTCGGTCTTATTTATTTCTGATCTCAGGTCAACCAGATGGAAGTGTTGATTTGGTAAAAGTTTACTGAATTGTTAATGTACTTATAGAACTGAAAATGATGTATTTTTTTTATTTAATAAAAAAGACCACTGTAATTGAAAGAAAATCTTTAATTTAATTGCTGAGGCAGTTATTCGCAGCCGTAGTGTATTTCTTACCAATCAATATCAACCCTAAATTTTAAGCCATATTTGCATATTTGCTCAATGTCTTTAATCTTTGAATGAGTCATTTTTCAAAACTTGAAGTAAACAGTTACTAGAGTTCAAAAACCAAGTATACTGACTTAATGGCAAAGTTGGAAGTATTACTTCCAATTTAGACGACTCATGGGTCATGGTCAATGTGTTGCTAAGGTGGGTGTGAGTAAAAAAAACAGTAGTAACGCTTCGCACGGCCGCTAGAGAGCGCTGGTTGCGCTAGCTTTCCACGCCGCACACAATCGCCATGCGCCATCAAGCCATGCCATAACCACATGACGTCACACCCTGCTTCCATTCCCACCTAGCCTGCCATCTGACGGACTTCAAGTGTCAAACAAGCCGATTTGAAATGGAGGTATGATCTCTCAGTAGAGTCAAACAGATGTATTAATAGGGAACTATTAAGTGTGAGCTTAACGAAAAAGGGTTCTTAGTTATACCTACTTGAACAACTGTCTATTTATTTATACAAACAGATTTTTTATTATTAAATCTATTATCTCAAATCCTGACCCAAAGTTACCTATAACAATTACAAAACAGATTCTCTCCTCTAGCGTGCTTGATTCGCACAAAATTTAAACAGGCGCTTATCATGTGTCAATCTCAATAAATTACATGGAAGAAGCACTAGCTGTTTCCCGCGGCTTTGGAATAGTGTCCTAACTATTCGTGTTAATTTTCTTCCAAATCTGGGTTTCCCATTCGAAAAAGGGTATAGGTAAGCAATCTACATACCAAAGTCGTTCAGCCGCTTGAGCGTGAAGGACTAACAAACATATCTACAAACACACATACAAATAGGATTTTTCACAAATTGGATATTATCTGTGACGTTCAAATTTCGTAGTGCACACATAGCATAAATATTATTGGTACATTTGGTACTATTCAACGTGTAACAGAAACGGTAGTTATACAATATGTCCGGTCACGGACTTAGCGATAGGTACCTATTATATGTAGGTAGGTACTTATATAACAAACATTTAAATACTGAAATTTATTGATTTAAAAAAAAAACTACAGTACGGCCAACGAGAAGCGATACCAAATGTAAACAAAACCCATGCTAAAACCCCATCTAAAATGGCCCCCCGAATGTTGGCGAACCCGTCTTAACGTTGTCATGTTTTTGCCGGGAGATAAATAAATGATAAATGATAGAGAAAAAAAAATAAAGAAATTGTTCTTTAGGTTAATGACCTTTCGTATCGCTGCTAGTTGGCCTTACTATAGGTACCATTTTTTTTTCACAAAAAGAATTACTTATATTTCATCGATTTGCATATTTTTTGGACTTTAATTTTGTTTTCTAAAGTTAGGTACGAAAATATAAGGTCAAAATTTCTTAATACAAACGATAGACTATATTGTTGCCCTCTAAATAAACCTATTTTCGTCTCAGTACGACCAAATCTTTGAGAGATTATGATTATTTTTTGTACACGCATAGAAAATATCTCAAAATGGCTGTCAAAAAGCGGGGAAGAAAATTAGACCCAAGTGTGTATCGTAATAGTATATTAAAACACTCGTTACATAAGTACAAGATACATAAGTATCTAGAATATCGCTAGTCCATGACCGGACACTTTGTATAGGTACTGATTTCTACTTAGGGTCTGAACTTTGGTAGGTAACACGGATTTTTAATAAAAATCCTTCTATAAGAATTTTGCTATCTATTTTTGGCCAAAAATATAACACGTAGTGTAATCACAAAACAACGTTTAGTATTTCACCACAGTGCAATTCACACTTGCTACTTCGCTCCATGTTGCGAGTGGTATAGGTAGACTTATTTGAAGACACGGTTGCGCAGTGGCTAAGCTTTTGATTACTCCGCTACATGTGGTGGGTTTGTTCCCGCACGGAACAATTATTTTTATGACTTTTAAATAGTGGTTTAAATGTTTGTAAACGCATCCACGGTATAGGAGAAATTCCGAGCGAGGGGCAACGCTTGCTAAGAAAATCTAACATTATTAGTATTACACGATTAAATATAGGTATACCTAGATAAAATGTAATAAATTACATGTGCATGACCTCTTGGCACATCTATTGACTAACTAACATAAACAATGGTTAAATATGCTAAACTAAAAGTTACGAACCTAAAAATATAATGGGCTTAAAGATTAAATAGTATTATTACGGACCCACCCTGTAGGGCACAGTAATAATGTTTGGGTTTCATTCATTGCTTAAAATAGTTGCTTAAAAACATATACAACGTGTTTTAAATTAAATTACAAATAAGTATACGAAGGCAGAATTTACCTATAACGCCTACAATTACAGAATTGTTTAATTTCATGGTAAATGTTACATTATGTAAAAAGTAAATTAACTAGATTAACCACGAAATTAGCGGCACATTGCGATAGTTTGAGTCCACTATGGGTCTGTTTAGCCTTAATCCTATAAGCACAATACTGGAGGATTCAGGTCTAATCTATCGATTGAGGAGAGGTGGTCAGGTTATATATCACCTCCTTTACATGGACGATCTGAAACTCTTTGCCCCCAACGATTCGCAACTGATGGAGCTACTGAAGGCAACTGAAACCTTTGGTAGTACCATCAATATGGATTTTGGTGCGGACAAATGTGCGGTCATGCATGTAAAGCGCTTTCGGATTCCATACACCTTAGATCCCTAGTCCCTATCACCAGCGTCACCCACGGTCTTCGGTTATGAGACTGTATATCCCACGGAGTTGTAGTGGTCGAGGCTTTTTAAACGCCAAGACTCTCCACAATCGTGAGATATGTAGTCTCAGGGAATATTTCTTGGAAGCCGACGTGGGTATGCATCGAGATGTGGTTACGGTGGACAAGGGCCTCACCCCGCTCTTCTTGGCTAAAGAGAACTGGCGCAAACCTGTAGTTTTTGACACTAACGACCGTAGGGAGGCATGGCAGAGTAAGGAGATTCACGGACGCTTTTTCCGGGCACTACATGGACAAGATGCTTAGATCAATTAGCGATGAAGTTATGATGACGAAAAACTATGGGAGATTTATTGTGAAGGACGGCACGGTTGACATATGTTGGGAATGCCACCGTCCGGGTGAATCAATTCGACACATTATCTCTGGTTGTTTTCGCCTCGCTAACAGAGAGTACTTGCAAAGACACAATCTTGTAGACAGGATTATCCATCAGCAACTTCCTCTAAAATACAGCCTTGTGGAATCGGAAGTGCCGTACTATAGGTATGGGCCCAAACCAGTTCTCGAACATGGCAATATCACATTGTACTGGGATTGATCCATCATCACTGACAGGACTATTGTTGTAAATAAACCTGATATGCTGGTGGTGGATCGATCAAAGCGGCGCGCAATGATTGTTGACATAACGGTCCCACATGATGGGAACCTTGTAAAAGCTGAAAAAGATATATAAATCAAGTATATTGACTTGGCTCGAGAGGTTGTCGACATGTGGGTTGTGTGTGGACAAGTTCCTTTCTCTGGAGCCCTGACTACCGGTGGCTTGAACCCTGTTTCCGATACCGGTGGGCTACTATTTTTATATTTTTTAAATGTTTTTTGTTTTTGATAAGAAATATGTAAAAATATTAAAAAAAATATGTAGACAAATAAATGAACGAAATAACAAGTAGCTAGTAAGCCATACCAATACGGAATTCGAAAACCGCCAATTCTCTTCATAGATGCGTTTTTCTTGAAACTCGAAGTACTTCTTTACACTCTGCAATCATTCGAAAACGTTTCGTGTGCGTGGTTCTGGAAAGGGAGAACCGAGGTTAACCCTCACATTCTCCTCTGTGAGTGTCGGTTCTCCCGGTGCTCCGGCCGGAGTCGAGTGCTTTGGATCTGTTCTTGAGACTGTAGCTAAATGCTTATTTCTTGGAAAAACCAATGAGTCCGATCCTAGTAAGTACTTATATCTAATTGGTTCAAGATATTAAATAACATAAATAAGATAACATCACGCCTGAGGATTAATCCCCGGACGGTTTGGCAGGGGTAAATATACTTAATAGCCACATAACCCACAGTTCGATAGTTACATTTGTAAGCCCCCTGGGGCCTTAGTCTGCTATTACAATAGTGTCAGAATGGTCGACATGCTCCAGAGACGTGTTTTAAAGGACTTGGATGGAGTGACAATCACCCAACAACTGATGGACTTACAAAAATTTTATTGGGATCAATATCTGCAGGATAACATTAACAGTCTCGTCGATTCTATGAATAATCGGTGCCGTTTTCGATTCCCTTTCATCTTTGTTCCTAGCACATTCCGTCGACAAATGTAAGTCCATCAGTTGTTGGGTGATTGTCACTCCATCCAAGTCCTTTAAAACACGTCTCTGGAGCATGTCCCATGCATGCTCGATGGAGTTGAGGTCTGGCGATTGTGCAGGCCAAGGTAATACCATCATATTTTCCCTAGCCAAGTAGGTACTCCCGTGTATATAAAGCTGTATGCGAACGCGCAAACGCTTGGCTTCGATTTCACGTTGATGCATAACAATGCATCAACGTGAAATCGAAGCCAAGCGTTTGTGCGAATGGACGAACTTAAGGCCTTAGTTACACTGTTACCCTGCTAGTATCAGGCTTGAACCCAAATCGAGACCCATCGTAAAATTAAATTTTATCCCATTGTTCCCGGGTCCATGTAATGTGTTCCCTACACCATTCATTTCGAGGAGCGTGATACCCGTGACGTATCGGTGGACACCTAATTGGCCATCGTGCTCACTCATGCAGTCCTTTTTATGCACAGTTTGGCTGCTAACAACAACACCACTTGAATTTTGTACCCTTAAACCTATCTCTCGTGCGGTTAACGTTGGCTGGCGTCTTGCAGTCAGTTGTATGTATCGATCTTGCCGTGTGGTTGCACATCACCTTCCTCGACCTGGGTGCTGCTCTGCAGGATCTCCCGTGTTAGTGTAACGCTGATGAAGATGGCAAATAACGCTTCTGTTGACACCAAAATACCGAGATAACTGAGATTGACTTCTTCCCTCTTGCAACACTCCTACAGCTCTTTGCATTTCATCTGCATTCAAATAACGTCGCTCCATGACGTAAAAAATCCAAATTTGTTTAAGTAAAACTTTTTTCAAATATAATTGTTTAATTCATAAAATTGATACAGAATTATAAATTTTAATACGCAAAGAAAACGCTATAACATTCGAACAAATGCATTCGCTTTTGAATTTGTGAAAAAAAAATTGGAATTTACTCGTCAAGTCCTAGACAATAATCACATGCATTAACAAAATAAATAATAAAAATGTTTGGGTGTTCATTTACTTAACCGCCACATTGCATTTGTATATTTTTTCAATAGCCTATGTTACTTGGGACAATGCAATGATTCTAATGATACCCCATACATGTAAATCCGTTTAGGCATTTAGAAGTTATGATGGAATAATAGTAGATTATTAACCAACGGGATAAAGCAGTGTCTTCTATCGCGGATGTCGATTTAAATCGCGAGCGTAATGAAGGACTCCGGGTTTACTCCCGAGCGTAGCGAGGGTGTAAAAAACTTAAATCACGAGCGAAGCGAGGGATCTAAGACGAGTCCTGAGTGTAGCGAGGGATTTAAGTTCACCCAAGACCTAAACAGCTTTATCACCGAGGAAAATACTCTACTTTTCGTACCATTTGCGAAAAAAATAACACAATAATAATATGAGATAAGCAATTACTAAAAATAATGACAATTAAAAGTAAAAGTTAACAGAAACATTGGTCCAATTGTTGATAGAGTGAGTTACATTTTTGTTTAGTACATTTATTGTTGACTAGCTTTTGCCCGCGGCTTCGCTCGCGTTAAATTTGGGGTAACACAGTTCACCTTACGCCTTATCGATTTTTAATAGCAACGCTAAGTTTTCCCTTTTCTTCCCTCTTTCTACTTCACATCCCACTTTTTTTGAAATAAAAAATAGCCTATGTCCGTCTCCTGGTTCCCAACTATCTCTGTACCAAAATTCATCAAAATCGGTGTAGCCATTAAAGCGTGAAGAGGTAACAAACAAACAAATAAACAAACTCACTTTCGCTTTTATAATATTAATAAATTAATAAACAATAATAAGGAAGGAAGGATAGTAAGGATAAGGATGAGCTGATTTTAATCCGACAAATTCACTGTCACTGTCGCTTTGATTTAACATCGTAACGTATTTTTAGAACATTAACTTATTTATAAAATAAATTAAAATAAACTTAACTTTTATGTATTTGAAGAAAACAAAAACGCGGCAAATTCCTAGACTAATATTTTTTGTCGAAAAAGCAAAAGCATCAAGCTCATACGGCCTCGTCGGTTTTCGTAATTTTATTTAATAATCTTAACTGCATAATAAATGCGTATTCCTTTTTCAAAAAGATGTATAATACTTTATATATAAACTCAATGGTGTAAACACAAATGTAGTTCAGTATAAATTTCGGTAAGTATTCCAAATTTAAATTACATTCTCCCCCAGGATGAATGAAATTCAGTACAATTATCTTTCCCTGTTTTTGACAGATTAAAAATGACTATTGTTATGTTAGCTTTTTGGGGCATAGAATGTCACTTTTTTGAGCAAGTGGTACGAAAAGAAACATACATACATACAAACATACATGACTAAAACATAACATCCTTTTTTCGTGTAATTACAATCGCCTTTAACTATGAAAGAAAAAAGACGGTACCTACTACATTATAAATTAAAGTTTATACTATATTTGGTTATGTACCGTACGTATTATTTGGTTTGGTAACAATTTGTGTTTAATGGTCTATCTTTTGTCCATGAAATCCATTAACTCCCATTGACGCTCATTTTCCCTAACTCCGGGTATTTTCACCTAGATCTAGGCAATGTTTTCAGATATCGCAAATTCACTCGGGTCTCATATTTGGATAAATTTTTGAAAATTTTTCTTTGCAATTTTTATTTATTTATTAAATACTAGCTTTTACCCGCGGCTTCGCCCGCGTTTATTAAAATATTTTAATTTAATAATAATATTTGTAAGTACTTGAATAATAAATGTAACTTATAGCACAAAAAGTAAAGTCGAGTTAGATGGGCTGGAAATACATTATTACGTCAAGAGCGGCCATTTTAATGGGTGCCAGGAGACGGATGGTGTCGCGCGGACGACGTAACAAACATATAAACAAACAAACCCACTTTTGCTTTCATAATATTGGTAAGTAAATATAATGTATACAGGGTGGCCAGTTGATAGGCGTCCAAAGAAAAAAATTAGATGCCTTATGCTAAGGGGTACCCGAATTACCCCCATGTATGTTCCGCGATTATTTGTAGTTTAGGAGCTAGAATTTTTTTAAGTACTTTTTTCAAAATTTTCACCTAACATTGGTTTTTATTTTTTATGTCTTTATTCCTATCATTTTTAGATATTCTTTTTTGTGGAATCTATTAACGATACCAATAGCTACCATGCAAAAAAAATCCGTTTGCCTAGGCATTGTAGAACTTACCACAAAATTAGTCCAAAGTTCAAAATTACCATTAGAGTTCGATAATGAAAAATGTTCAGAGCCTAAAAAAAAAATAAGTTAGGGGTGCCAGAGGTTTCTAAATGATCTTAAAAACTTCTATGGACCTTCAACAGACAAAATCGGTAAAAAAATATAGAGCTTGATCGGGGATTATTTCCTGTAATTAGCGTTGATAGCAATAAAGGTATTTTTACAGTTATTGTTATAATTTGGGATTTCTTTATTTTTGCCACTTTTATGATAAAAAAATACGGTAGATAGTTAACAAATTTTATTAAAACACGTTACAAAAGGTTTTCAAAGTGCCGCCTTACCACAGAAATGCACAATCTACATCTACGGAGGAAATTGTCTTTTAGTTGTCAAAAGTCTAAAGGCTTCTCTGTTACTTCTTACAACATTAAATAAATAAATAATAAATATCTTGGGACAACTCACACACGGCTATCTGATCCCAAGCTAAGCAGAGCTTGTGTTATGGTGACCAGACAAAGTTAAAAAATCACACAAAGTTTGTCCTGGGTGGGAATCGAACCCACGACCTCCGGCTCAGCAGTCAGGGCCACTAACCATTACACCAACAGGCCCGCCACATTTTCCGCTTCTTCAATTTTCCGTTTTAGCTCTTCCTCATTGTTAGTGTCCCGTGCGTACCATCACGAGCCTGGACGGCAGCTCGAATGGTGGTGGTAAAGTAATTGGTAGTTCACCGTTGAAAACGTCGGACCACATGTTCATACTGAAGTGGTGTTGAAAATTTGATGGTCTTACGGAATGAGGATTCTCGATGGCGGACTATGGAGAATCCATAGCCAGACCGCTGTCCAAGCTCGATGGAGCCACCTACAAAGAGTTCTTGAAGAATTACCAATTTTGCTGTCAGACGTTAACTTAACACTGAGACGAGACATGGTTTACAACTAAAAGACAATTTCTTCCGTAGATGTAGATTGTGCATTTCTGTGGTAAGGCGGCACTTTGAAAACCTTTTGTAACGTGTTTTAATAAAATTTGTAAACTATCTACCGTATTTTCTTATCATAAAAGTGGCAAAAATAAAGAAATCCCAAATTATAACAATAACTGTAAAAATACCTTTATTGCTATCAACGCTAATTACAAGAAATAATCCCCGATCAAGCTCTATATTTTTTTACCGATTTTGTCTGTTGAAGGTCCACAGAAGTTTTTAAGATCATTTAGAAACCTCTGGCACCCCTAACTTATTTTTTTTTTAGGCTCTGTACATTTTTCATTATAGAACTCTAATGGTAATTTTGAACTTTGGACTAATTTTGTGGTAAGTTCTACAATGCCTAGGCAAACGGATTTTTTTTGCATGGTAGCTATTGTTATCGCTAATAGTTTCCACAAAAAAGAATATCTAAAAATGATAGGAATAAAGACATAAAAAATAAAAACCAATGTTAGGTGAAAATTTTAAAAATAGTACTTAAAAAAATTCTAGCTCCTAAACTACAAATAATCGCGGAACATACATGGGGGTAATTCGGGTACCCCTTAGCATAAGGCATATAATTTTTTTCTTTGGACGTCTATCAACTGGCCACCCTGTATATACTTACCAATAAAGATATTATCCTTACCAATATTAAGTAAGGAATTAAGTAATAGTAAGTAAGGATAAGGATTGAGAAAATTACAATTGAAATAAAAGTATTAAAAGAAATCTAAATTAAACTAAAATTATAATATTTAAAGAAATAATCGAAAATGTAAAATGTTTATTAACAAGTTTTCAAGAGACAAATAAGACTATTTAGACTTGTCCCACTATTAGGCAAAGGCCTACCATATTCTTTTCTTACTCTATCCGTCTATCGGGGTCGATTTCCTTCTCAGGCCAAACAGGCAGGCCTGAGTCCAAATCGTCATGCCAACGTTTTTTGGGCCTTGTTCAGTGACGACGACCTAGAAACGGGTCGCGGGTCACAAACCGCTCGCGATTATTGTTTATAAAATATACTCAACCCTAAAATTGTGTAACATACTAATAAATATTTCAGATCTAAGCGAAATTAAAAACGAACAAAATTGAAATTTGAGGAAATCTAAAATCAGAAACTGGCTACACTGAATATGTCAATCTTTCAATTCTTTCTTTTATCTCATCATGCCGTCCTGTGTTCCGTTCTGTGGTTCCGTTCCATTCCATTCCATTCCATCCTCCATTTATTCCTTAACTTTGCTTGCGGCGGGTTCGAGGATTACCAGGTAAGTTTATGTTGTTCTTGTTTTAACTAAGTAATAATGAAATTTAGGCTCAATGTATGTACTTAAAATTGCACAATTCTTGCGATAATTTTAACCACGTGCTGCACTGCACCTTTTTTCTCATTATCTTAGAAATAAATTTGATTCTAGGGATAATCTTCTTAACTGGCTATTAAGATAAAATACCAATTCCTACATAGGATTTGTATTTGAGATAAGATTTCTTTTACATCTGTTTGTACACTACCAATACTGCCGATAAGATTATTTGGTTAGGCCACGCGGGCGGCATTTCTTTTGTAGAAAAGCAAATAAATCGATGAGGTGCTGATATCTGCTACTTATTTCGTATTTATCTATATAAAATGATGACAAATTACACGAGCCGAAATGTGTTTATATGATAATAACACGTGATATTAAATGATAGGGCTGATTTTTCGAATCCTACAGAACTTCGATATTCCTGAAATATGTTTTGGATAACCACTCTTCTATTTTATCTTTTCCAGGTTAAACCTTTTATTGTTACTGCATTGAACATGACAGGTGAGAAGCATTGATTTAATTATAAAGCAATCAATTAATCATCTCAACCTCCCAACCTCTCAGAGATCTTTTCTATGAATTATCAAATAATGTAAACTCCATTGCTTTCATATATAAAGATGATTGATTGATTAATTAGCTACTAAATAACACTTAAATGATGAGAATCAACATGAGCCAAAAAATGTTGTTTTGATAACAATGTGATAGTAAATGATAGGGCTGATATCAATTTTTTTATAGTTTTAAACATTGGTATTTATTGACAGACCTTCTCACATTGTGTATTTCTTTCACAGGTAAGCTGACATTCCAAGATGTTGCTCTTGAGAGATGAACTCCATAAAGAGAAAGATTCATTTTCTCTCTTTATGGTGTTCACGTGAGTACAGGGGTCTCGGGAATTCAGATCACTCATTTTTTTTTCACACAACAGTAAAACAAATAAAATCCCTATGAATTTCCATTCATTGTAATTATGAAACTCACTTTCTGTAGATATAACAACAGAAAAAATTATCAAGTATCTTGCAACCGCAAGTTTTATACTTATTTATAAAATCAAATGGAGTTCTAAGGTCCTAAGTGGCCTGGTTTATTTGCTTTACTGTGTACTCAATATGTGGCTCCATCTCCAGGAAGCCAATGATTGCCTATATAAGCAGTAAATCAAGTAGAAAAGTAAACTACAAAAAACTTAATGCAAAGATCAGAAATGAAATTTTGATATTATGAAAATGTTTTTTTTTTTTTTTTAATAAATGTTGATTATTTTAATTAGTATTATTTTTTATTTACGTGTCACGCTGCACCTGTCCACGTCAGGCTATCAACTCATGTTTCAGCAAAAAATATACAGCAAAATATTTTATTATTCTTTATTTTCTAAGAATATTATAATAGTAAACGGGTCTATATCTATAATCAATATATTGCAAAATTTTATGTAACTACAATATTTACATTTTATTCTTTTAACCTAATAATCAGCCTTTATTTTTTAATATGCTACTTATGCAATAATTTTAAAATATGTTATCTGAGATATGACATATTATGTTAGGTATTATGTCCTTGGGTTCCTTGGGTTTTGTTCAACTTGGTTGGTAAGGCGAATTGTAATATCCTGCAAACCCATGTTGGGAAGGATGAAGTCTTCTATGTTAGTGGCCGTGCTTGAAGGTCTGTCGAAGGGGAAGCCCATAGACCGGCGGTCGGGGTACTTCTTATCCCTCAGACCACAGAAGCTGGATGCTTGAACGCAGCTCAGCTGTGTGCCATCGGGTTGATCAATCTGGGTAAATTAAATCATGAAATTAATGAAAAGAAGATGCTTGATTGCTTGTATAATCTCATAGTTAAATAAGAGGCATGAGGTGTACTTACGCTGTCGAGATCGTAGTTAGAGAGCATAACAAAGAGCTGGTAGGTAGCGCCTGCCTCAGTGCCCTTAGGGACAAGCATGTGCTGGGGCCAGCCGCAGCCGCAGAAATTGAATTCTGCGAGAGAGAGTTGGCGAGGGTCGCTGCCCTGCGGGGACAGGTCGCGGAACGTTTGCTCAAACGGAATCGTCACGGAAGACTGCGTCGATAAACGTGTGATGGTGTTTTGGCCGGCGTTCACTGGAACAATGCACCGAGATTAAAAGACGAATTCGACGACAATTCTAATTCGTTATATGGCGACTAATCCAATCTGTCCTTTGGTTGAAAATATTCCGGTCCGCAATATCATAGGTCGGTTGCAACCTATGATAATGCGAACTGGAATATTCAGTATGACTACTGACAGAAATTGACTGATAAACTGGATACTTACACGGAATCACGAATCTATCCATTTCTATAAACATCTTACGCTGGTCGGCGAGAGCCCAGACTAAGTTGCGTTCGTCAAACTTGGGCGCGCAGAAGATACGACAGGTTGTACGGCGAGCGTTACCAGTGTTATTACAGTTGATACTGAAAAGTATTAGATAAATTAAAAATAAGATGTATCATACAGAAAAGGTGAAAGACCATTTTTTTTCTGATAGTTTTATTGTTAGAAGATATAGGTACTCACACATAACGGAAAGGTTTGTGATTAAGATGAGTGAAGCGCGCATAAACTGGACCACGGTCCGAGAAGTCCATCCCTTTAGACAGGTCGACATCGCTTGACATCCAGAAGGTGTTCATCGTGTTAGGCTGACCTCCGTCACTCTCGACCGTGACAGATGTCACTTGAACACCGGGGTTTTCAAGCTGAAAATAATAAGCCAATAAGAGTTGGTAGTATGTGACCATTATAGGTAATACCTAGGCAAGTCTGAAATTATTCGTTGATACATTCAATTCAGGCAGTCAGTCAACATTTTGCCTACCGATATAATCTTTATATTTTGGTAATCCTAAATAAATAAATAAATATTACAAACCTACCTCTGAGCGAGTGTAGGGGCGTACATAAGAGGACTCTTTATGCGACTGGCAAATGTCGTCGATCCACGCGTGCCAACGGAAGAAGAACGGATCACGCATCGTAGTAGCTTCATCAGCGATGACTCCAAAGCTTTCCTGTAAAAGATGATTTTAATAAGTAGGTATTTTTTTCCTGTAAGGTAGTTTATGCCTATAAAAATCAAAGTGCAGATGTACGCTTGCAGCAAAAGCCGCAAAAAAAGGCCTAAGTATGTCTCGCAATGGGCATGTTTCGGTTGAGCCGATGACTGATGATAATGTCGCTTTACAGAAGAATATCCAAATTTTGTTTAATCTTGTGGTGTCTGCTACTTATTGTTGAACACAGTCCTAGTCACCTATCATTAATTTATAAGGGTATTTCATCGGCTCAAGAGTCACTTACCAGATAGCGATGGTTGGGGTCGTGTATGTAGGCAGAGAAGCTGTGCCCGTTGTTGTGTACGCTACCGTACAGTTCCCTGTTAGGACTCAAGATGCTCGACTCCAACATGTTGCCGAGTTTGTCGATGTCCAGGGGAGCTGTGGTACCGTCAGCCTGTAATCATTAATTTGTTACAAGTGTAACAATTGTGCTAACATTGTTTGTATAGGCAGGTAGGAGTACATGGTGAAAACCACTGTTATCAAATAAAATATGTTGAGATGCTTACGTTAGTAACCCTGCCGGTAGAGATAGCTTCCTCAATATTCCTCCTCCATCTTTCCATGTCAGCGATGGTGATAGAGAGTCCGTCAACGGGCCGGTTCAGGTCTTGCCAGCTCATGTTTGCTTGCCGTGGCGGCCACCCGCGCGATGATGTAAGAGAGTCCAGTTTAGGGAAGTAAGCTTCGGGAATGGGTTCCCTCCAGTTGCTGAACTTCTTCACTCTCTTTAGTGCGTTGTTAAGGCGTTCACAATTGTAACTGAAAATTAATAAGACAGATTGAAAATGTTCAGTTTCGAGCACGTAGCACCAAACAATATACTAAGTAATCTTAACGCGCAATCATACGTCAATTTACTTTCCGATATTTTTTTTACAGCACAGGTGAAAATGTTGTCAAACACGCAAGCAATGGTGGAATAATTACCGAGCAATAAGTTGCTGGTGCATGTAGAAGAACAGCTCGCCGCGACGATCCTTGGCAACGATGGATAACTGTGATGCTGTGAACGGGTAAACGAGATGCCAATGCCAGTGATGTAGGTTGACACCAATATCTTCACGCCAATAGGCTAAGCGATGCTCTTCTTCTAAATCCGTCGCAGTGTAGTCCCGGGGAATGATAATCGGGGTGCGCTATATAAAAAAAAAGTGTGTAAATAGAATGTTAAAAGATATGGTTATAGCAGCCTAAAGCATGTAAAACAGCGCTGGCCGTGTAAGCAAGAAGAGCGGTCGCAGTAGGAGCCGGAATGCAATGTGGAGAACAATTTGAAAAATATAATTAAGTAATAATGAATTTATTAAGTATATTATATTATTTATAAAATTAGGGCTCCAATTTAGATTAGACCTATGTAAAAGGGCTAGAACAGCGGTGTTTATTACGATCTTTTGGTATGGGCATGTGATGCTCTGGGCATATGATGAGTGAAAGATAGTTTTATGTTTGAATGTGAATGGACTGCGCTGTGTGAAGGATGATATGGCAAGAATGGAGGTGTCTGATGGGATGACGAGAAATAGAACGTAAGTACGTAAGAAGAAGACATGCTGCGGCCATTCCCAATAATTAGGAAAAAGGGCAGGATAGTGATTGTTTAGTCCCCTAGCCACTTCATAACAATTTTTAGCAAGATGAATAATGTATGAGTAAAAACTGTACTTTAAATTCCGCCTCGTGGTGTTCTGAGCTATTCTAGGCATTCTCGTATATACAGAATGCATATTCAGTAAGTCTGAGAATCAGCTACTATCTATCTTTCAAACCCCAAGTGGTAAGGGGGACTTGAGCAGCGGGTGAAACCGCTGGGCACAGCTGGTGATATTTATATTTCTATCACACTGTTAAAGTGTAACGAAACGTACTTGTTTTGTCATTGTCAGTCAATTTACTCTTCGTTATACGCGTAGGTACGTTGAGAAATGTTGAGATAGGTGTGATGTTTGTAATTTTCACATTAGTTGTTTATTTAACAATGCTTTTACAAGAAAACAAACTTCGTAATTAATGCTGTTCTTTTAGTATTATTTATACTACAATACGACTCCTAAATTTTTAATACACCAAAATACTGACTATAGTGACATGAATCTCACTGACATATGTGAATAAAAACTTGAAACGGAACGCAAATTCATGTGAAAAGTCACGTAGGCCATCGCCATCGCGCGTGTTTATATTTTGATTAAAATAGTAACCTGCGAATTCATGTGTATTACATTAATAAGGTTTTAATTAGTGAATATAATGTATTAATACTGTTCTAACATGGAAGATTTTGGATTAAACCCCGGCGTAGTCGTAGTACGCGCAAAACCAGAAGGACAAAGGAAAACTTTCAAACCAAATATACGTGCTGTAAACAAAATTCCAAATGAATTACTAAACGATCCTCTGTTAAATAGAGCGTGTGAAGCTTTACCACAAAACTACAATTTTGAAATACACAAGACAATATGGAGAATAAGGTCTTTGGGTTCAAAACGAGTTGCTCTGCAATTACCTGAAGGTATGGTATCTAATGTGTAAATAAATATTATTATGTTTTTAGTCTTGTACTCTGAAATTAATATACACACACAAACTGATGCCTCTTGATATTTATATATCTGTAAATAATTCGTTGCAGGTCTTACAATGTTTGCGACGACATTGTGTGATATAATTGAGACATTTACCAAAGCTGATACTGTTATAATGGGTGATGTGACGTATGGTGCGTGCTGTATCGACGACTTCACAGCTATCGCACTCGGGGTTGACCTGCTGGTACACTATGGGCACTCTTGCCTTATACCCATAGACCAAACATGTGACATCAAGGTACTCTACATATTTGTTGATATTAAGATTGACCCATCACATTTTGTGGAAACTGTTAAACTAAACTTCCCAAAACAAACTCATTTAGCTTTAGTTAGTACAATTCAATTTGTTACAACCTTGCATTCTGTTGCTAAGATTTTAAGAAGTGAAGAATATACAGTGACTGTGCCACAGAGTAAACCTTTATCACCTGGAGAGATACTTGGTTGTACATCTCCCAAGTTAAATTCTGATGTAGTCATATATCTAGGAGATGGCAGATTTCATCTGGAATCTGTCATGATAGCTAATCCAAAAGTTGCAGCATATAAATATGACCCTTATGAGAAGAAATTTACTTCAGAGTTGTATGAGCATAAAATAATGCAGTCAAATAGACAAAATCAAATTAAAATTGCTGAAGGAGCAGACAGTTTTGGTCTCATTCTTGGAACATTAGGCAGACAAGGTAGTACTAAAGTATTAAACAATTTAGAAAAGCAAGTTAGTAATTCAGACAAAACATTTGTAAAGATACTTCTATCAGAGATTTTCCCTAGTAAATTAGCATTATTTGGCCTGGATGCCTTTGTTCAGGTGGCTTGTCCAAGACTGTCTATTGACTGGGGAACAGCTTTTCCAAGGCCATTGTTGACCCCTTATGAGTTTTCTGTATCTTTAGGTAATAGCAAATGGTTGAAAGATGATGGAACATATCCAATGGATTTCTATTCAAATGATAGTCTTGGACCCTGGACACCTAATTATAAACCTGTGTTGTGTTCAGACACAGACAAAAAATGTGATAACTGCTGTGGAGGCAAAGATAAGTAATGTTACTCACTGCCACAGTCTGCGGGACCACAGCTGCCACCTCACGGGCTCTCTGGAACACTTGAGAGTCCATGAACTTTGAAGGGAAAGTCTCTGCAAAGTTCTGAATGGGTACATTCTTGGTGTCCTCACTAAAAGAAAAGTATTGTTTTAGTTTATCAATACATAGTTAATTTAAAGAAATCATAATAAAATGTTTTATAATCAATGTGAAAACTTACTAATAAGCTTTATTTGCATGTGTAAACAACTAAAATTATTGATATAAGTATTTGAAAAAAAAAGACTTAATGAAAAGCTTATTAATGTAATGCTTATAAAATTCTGCATATTTATTATATTTTAGCAATAATTAAGTTAATGTCAACTCACCGATGCATCAATGCTACTGAGTAACAGTAGTTAAAGAGCTGAGGGTTGAGGTTTGCTCTTGCAAACACACATGTTGTCAGAAACTCTTGCAGCTGATTCTCAGGTACGTCTAAAGAAAGATACAAATACTTTGCAATAAGCTGTTATTAACCAATTAAGAAATTGTTAATAAATGTTTCCATTGTAATTTAATGTTTTATTCTGTGATCCTAAGTCTCGTTGCACAGTACGACATTACCGCAGCGGCGGCGGGAACGAGGTAGGTATTCAAAATAATTATCAGCTTGAATGTAAGAGATATAGTAAAGTATTCTCTGTTACATACTTAAAAGCGTGTCAATGACTTCGGTAGCCATTTCCTGGTGTTTCGGCAGGAAAAGTGAGAAATCCGCATCAGTAGGCAGTTGCGACGCTTTGGGGAAGGAAGGGTACGAATTTAAGTTCATCAGCGGAATCTTCTCAGTGGCATCTTCACCGAAACGGTCGTTTAGTTCGACGCCGTTGTTTGCGTATTCTGGAGGCTATAAAAACAAAAAAGAAACAATTTTATACTTGTTCGAACTGTCTTGTGCTTCAGGGTTCCTACGCCCGTGTTGGGTAACACAGTTTATGCATTAGATTCCCACTACTAATCATTTATATGGTAATAAACTTATGCGTCTAATCTGATAGGATTAGACGCATAAGTTTACAATTTCTGCAATTGAAAAGGGGCGGTTTTAAAAAAAAAGGGTTACTTACCACGAGTTTTTCCGAGAGCTGAAAGAGCGCCCGTTGATCTCCCTTCGGAGTGATCAGCGGTTCGTTTGGCCGATCAAACAACAATTTGAAGTGTTCTATGACATCATCTGTAGCAGCCATTTTGGTAATTATAACAATTAAATAACTGTATAATTAAAATTAAATAATACTCACTTCACAGAAACTGTGAAGTGGAATGATTGTTTTGAAAAATCGTGTCAATTTATACCATGCCCTACGAGTAGTACGGGGTGCAATATTCGGAGTGCAAAACCGCACGGGAATTGATAAAATACGGTGAGAACTAAATCGCTATCAAAGTTATGTGGTGAGCTATAAACGTACCTACGTACAAAATAGGGCAATAAGTAGATAATAAGAAACTTAATAATATCTACTTAACAGTATTTAAAAAAAGCACTCTCTTTTAATCTTTACAGCAAACCCATTTGATAGGTACCCATGGAAATGGGTACCTATCAAATGAATAAGGGTAATACCAGCCTACTATAAACTAATTAGTCACCTCGCTATCGGCATTTGAGAGTCCACCATACTGGACTTAGAATGAATTTACTTAGCTAACCATGCATTGTCATTCAAACTAAAAACGTATGCAAAATTTCAGCTCAATCGGATACAGGCAAATAGACTAAAGACTTAGAGCCGACATTGGAAATATTCTCATACAAACATTTTGATCCCGAACATTTTCGGTTTTGATACACGAAGGTAGCAGGTATACAGGTAGCACCTGACAACTTGCGACGTCGTGTGACACTAGACAGAACGAGTTGTTAGGTAACAAGTATTGGATTACAATTTTCTTCGTCTTTTCACTTGAAAACTTCTACGATTTAGTAACAAGGTGCCTATTAGTAACAACTGCCTGTTATCACGGTCATTTTATTTTACCGCTGTTTTTGCAGTTCCACCTATAGTGTTCTTTATTCTTGCCCCTCGAGTGTCGTTAACACTATAACTACCTACCTACGGGTAAACTTAAGATATATGGGTATCCAAGGAAAAAAAAGAAGAAAACAATGAGGTTGGTTGGTCTCGCAGTCGCAAAAGTGACTGCTGAGCGTGGGTTACTGGGTTTGATTCCCGGCTTGGGCAAAAAGTGCTCTTGGGTTTTTCCACTAGCCACTAGGAATTTCTTAGTAGTACCTAGTAGTCTGGGGTCTGGAAGTTGGCGGTATGATACCCCCGTACGTCAGCGAGCACATTATGTCGTAGGTCTAGCTGCTAGACTCTAGCACCCTGATCTCTCCGAGCCTTCCTAAGAGTCTATGAGAGAAAAGGTAGAGAGAGTGCACCTCTGTGCTTGCGAACACATTCTATGCACTATAATATCTCGTGCCCCGATGGCTAATAACTACTGAGATTGGCCAACGTGAACAAAAACGATCAGGAAGAATAAATAAGTTTTTAAACCGACTTAAAAAAAAAGGATAACATTTTAAAACATTCAGGTCCCATATTGAGGATACTTCGTGGCTTAATATGGTACGAGTTCCAACCGTTAACTACAAACCTTGTATATGAGAATTTGAGATATTTTTGGCCTAAAGGTGTTGCATACCGAAGAGGTTACGCCACAACACGCAGCAAAACACGATGTCGTCAGCGATTCGCAGTCGCTCCACGAAGAAGCCCTTATTAAATGTAGGTACGTAATGCAATTTGTACAAAGATGTTTTTATTGGTAAGTAAAATATTGGTTTAGATCATGACATATCCGCGTACAAAAAGCAACTTCATGTGGCCGGCGTAAGTCCGACTTTGTGTATCGTCAATCGGACTTAGTGATTTAATGGTTTCATTTTGATTTATCGGCGTCACATACTGATGTGACTTTGGCATTCTGTTAATTTCAAAATACTATCATTCCGTTACGAATAAATAAATGAAGTGTCTGTTTGCAGTTTTAAAATAATAGCTTTTAAACTGCTTATGAAAGTATAAATATTACGGTGTTCTGGCTAATCTCCGAAACAGCTTGACTAATTTTGATTAATAAGTATGTGCTTTTACAGGCAGACAGCTAATGTTATAAGGAGTAACTAAGGCTCTGCCTTTCCTCGCGTGGTCGCGGGTTGTTCGAAAGAGATACCGCAGCCTCAGAACATAAAAGGTAAAAGAATGGGTGGGTTCAAGTCAGTAAAACTGACAGCCCCCCCCCCCCACAGAGCAGGGACAGTTATTTTGATGATTTACCATCCGCAAAAAAAGCCTTTAAAGAAAAAAAAGAGTAATTAAAACCAAAAGTTGTGTTGTATGGTAACCAGAAATTATTTTTGGGTTTCATATTTAATACAGAACATTGGGATCCTGCTTGGACCACACATCTGTGCAGCCTGGTATTGTTTTTATTAGGTTTTCTATTAATGATTTAGTTCTTTTCACTTATCCCAATAAATTCTGTGTATGGCCTGTATTCTGTGGAGGGGTTCCAGAAAATACAAGCATTATGTTATTTGTTATTAAAATTCCTTTGCTTATTAAAACACTAATTTGATCATTATATTGTAGCTAGATATCTTTTCATGATAATAGGATGTGGTTTAGTGGTCACAAATATTTTTTATGGCATATATCACATTTTATTCATCCATTAAAGATGTAACAATAAATACTAAAAACAATAATTTGACTATTCGAAAAGTTAATGACTAACTCTGTTAATGAGAATCACAATAATTTCTATTAGACTAACTAGTATTTTTACTTTTCCTTAAGAAAATTACAAACTGTGTCTAAGAATTTTTCTGGCTTCTGACTATGCACCCAGTGACCAGCTCCGTCAATGAAAATCAGCTCAGCAAGAGGGAAGTACTCCTGTATTTCCTTCAAGTCATTTTTGCTGTAAAAAGAATATACACACTACATAATTAAAAGATACTACTGGCAGGAACTACCACTAGCATGTATGAATATAGAGGCTAGTTTACTATGTGCCACAGCATCTAATACATACCCTATGTAATCAGATAAAGATCCTCCTACAAACAGTGTTGGTCCGCAATATTGAAGTCCTCGTAAATTTGAGGGAAAACTTGATATGTGAGTTTGAAAGTTATCCTTTAGAGCTGGTATGTTCACCCTCCAAGTAAATGAGCCTGTATTTGTTTGTACTAAATTAGTTATTAAGAAATTCCGCAAGTTGATATCAGGAGTTATTCCTTTTAGTTGCTCATCAGCCAATTTCCGAGCTTTGGACATTGCAATTCCTGGTCTGATTGCTACTGAAGTCATAGCATCAAATAAGCTGGCCATCGAGAAGATTTGTGGGCTCGTCTTCACCGGAGAAATATCAACCACAATTAGACTTGATACCATGTCAGACTGAAAACATATGAAAGTTATTAAAAAAATCAGACGTAATTTATTTCATCATGTCAATACCAATAGTACAATAACAAATATTTTATATTAATTACAATTGATACAAGTTGTGGTTACTACAAGAATGCACAAACTACGTACAACTTACACAGAGCAGTGACAGCACCATGGCTGTGCGTCCGCCCATACTGTGGCCCAGGATCGACACCTTCGACAACTCCAGCTTCTTCAGCAGTTTCATCACATCGTGCGCCATGTGCACGTAGGTGTGCTGCGAGGCGTGCCTGCTGTCCCCGTGGTTTCGCGCGTCTACGCTTATAACTTTTCTACCAGTGGTCCTATGGATAGCTTTGCTCATACTATTCCAGTTGTTTTTAGATCCTAATAAACCATGTAATATGACTAAAGGTGGCCGTTCTACATTTTTTGAATCAGTTGTACTTTCATAAGAAGCGTAGGCCAAGTCCACAGCTTCTGCATTTTCTGACGTAGATGCTAGTAGTCTGTGCGCAATTTGCGTAGCACCGGGGAAAAATTTAGAGCACAAGTTCAAGCTATTGAAAACATTTTTGAGAGTTACTACGCTAAGTAACATTTTTAATTTAGTGTATTTGATAAAAGATAATAATAATTTTGAAGGTTATTTGCTTGACATTGCGTACTCTTGGGTTACATTTTTAGATGACAGTTTGAATGTTGTTGCTGACAGCTGCAGCTGCAACGGCTGCAATAATATAGAGAATCACGGAAAAAATAGCCCGACTCTATGATGATATACAATGACAAATCGAAGTGAAGTGTCAAAAGGAGTGGAATTATTAAGTACTACGTACTAAACACAGATATTATCGATTTTGTGTTTCCAATGCAGTCGATTATGTGTTTCCAATGCAGTCGATTATGTGTTTCCAATGCAGATAATCGATTTGTTTGAGAAAAATGTCGAAACAAAAGCCGTGGTAGTATGTATGTGTGTGAACTGCAGGAAAGAATAAACCTATTTGAATTTGAATTTGAACGAATAAACCTATTTGAATTTGAAAGATCTTCTCTAGTGTTGAAAAAGAGTAATCATTTATCGTGTTTCGAAACGAGTGTACGTCCGTAGGAACAGTTTTGACCTTGACAATTTATTAAGAATAAGGTCTTGCCATGGACATGGCAGGACCTTATTCTTAATAAATTGTCATCTTTCATATTACACATCAATAAATTGTTGTGTAATTGTGATGATAACGCTCACCAAACGGTCACTGTTGATGTTTTAAACGTGGGTTCTGTCCATTAGGTGACCAATAATGATTATTATTTATGTTCAGTAATTGAAAGGTCACTGCAACATTATGGCTAAATTGCTCGCACGATAAGAAACCACAGCCGCGCCTCCTTCGTGTAATGGTATAAGAATAGTTTGAAATTTAAATTGATTCTGCCACCGGACACCATGTCTATAGACTACATATACATTGTCTTTGGTCTTATGCCCAATGTTGTACTTTGGCAGATCGAAAGGTAGGTGTCTATGGCAATGTGATAACGCCTGATAGCGTCGAGGATTGGGTCGGGCGGGGCACTTCATAATCCATGCCATAAGATTGTGTTCTGTCTGTGCAAACACTCTTCATAAGCCAGACGAGAATACACACAAATAATTTGCCGAATCGATTCTCTCGTCAACCGTGCGTCCATGCCAACCGTGCCATCCTTCAAAAAGTATTTCTAATAGATTGTCAGAAATTATATTGATATTATTTTATAGGTTCGTCCTTTATTTCACAGACAAAACCTTCGGGTTCTCAGACGTTGCCAGGATACTAACGTTAAGAAGACATTATGTAGACATAGAGCCAATGTAGCGGCCGATACAAGCGTCCGTGAAGTTCCTTGCTTTGTGGGACTCTGCCATACCTGCTTGCGGTTATTAACGTCTTAAAAAAAACTTGACGTTGTCCTGTACAACGTCAAGTTTTTTTTTACTGTAAAGCGTGCAAGGGAATCCGATTCTAAAACCATTAGCACGTGATGATAACAATAAGCAGGGTTGGGCAGTTTTTTAATTACTTGCAATTAAATTAATTCCTTAAAAAGTATGGTCGTCGAGGGATTTTGTATTTATTTAACTAAGTATTTATGTACACCGTCAGGAATATAGGATAGACAACTTATTGAGTACAAACACAGCACTGCACCTGTCAGTAGGTATACCTACTGTTATGAATTCGCTCTCCAACAATAGGTTTATCTGACAGTATCTATATTTAAAAATCTAGTGTTGATGAAAGAAAACTCTGGTTTTACTGATTAATTAAGGTGATGCAACTTAACATAATTTCTTTTTAATGTTTTTCGAACAACCACTCTAAGGTGAGAATGATGTTATTACACATATTTTCCCAGGTATTTTGAATATACAGGTATTTTGTGGCTATTATCTAGACTTCTATGAAGAGCAAAATATTTTAAAATCAATCCAGTAAAGACCTTTGAATCTGCTATTTTACGCGAGCTTTAGCCCTCCATAATGTACTCACATATAAAAAGTACGTACATAGAAGCCCTGTACATTTAATCAAGATTCTGAAAGATCATTTTTTCCAAAACTTAAGAGTAGGTACACAGTAAGAGCCTTTTTCCTGGAACCAGTTTTGTGAAATATTCTCGAGTAAATCACGGAATTACCGAATGCCTATAGAGTGTTGAGGCTTTATCCTTTTTTTTGCATTACCTTTTCATCAAGCAAAAAGCTTTTAAACCATGTTCGATGTTGACGATAGGCGAGTCATGAAGGAGCCTCTTTCTTTTTTTTTTTTTTTAAGGGGGAAGTCATTGGATGACTTCCCCCGCTCTGGGCGGAGCGGGGGGGCATGTCAGACTTGTACTGACTAAAACCCACCCATGTTCCTTCTATTGCCATTTACGTTCCGAGGCCGCGGTATCTCTTTCGAACAACCCGCAACCCAGGCAGGCGGAGGCTCTGGCAAGCCCCTCTGCTTTACTGACTCTCTTTGAGGCGCGCGTGAAACACGAACGCGCCATCGACACGGCCTGTCGTCAATCGACGGACGGACGGTGAACTACCCATTGCTCACCACCCACAGGCCCGATGAAGGAGCCTCTTAATCTAGATTGTAATTTGTATTTAATATTTCAATTAATAAATTGTAAAATACTGTATTTAGTATTTTAAATAGGGTTGTTCCCGTTCGTCCACACCCCGTCGTCCACACTGCGGACGACTGGGAATGTTGCGTTCTGTTCGTCTACACTGTGGACGAACAGAACGCATTATTCCCAGTCGTCCACACCCCGTCATCTCACGTCTAGTCTAAGAGTTAATAAAGAAAATATGATGATAGTATTTCCTTATATAATAAACATACCTACTTTTAAAATATTATGTACTTAGCTTTATTACTTTAGTAAGGCAAATACTTTAAAAGTACATACCTAGTAAATCTAAAGCTTTTTTGCGTATTTAAATACAAAGACTATCTTTTGTTGGAGGATCGACAGGGTGCAGTTATAATAGTTGAGTATATCCAGGCGATTGTAACTTTAATTTTTTTTTACATATTAATTGCATTTAAACTGATATTGATACAATACCCAATGTGTAAAATTAAAATGTGAAATATTCTTATGCTAAAAAGCTCTAGATTCAGTGTAGACGAACAGAACGCAACATTCCCAGTCGTCCGCAGTGTGGACGACGGGGTGTGGACGAACGGGAACAACCCACAATAAGTAACCAAGCGAGAGAGTTCGTGTACACCAATAGGTTTCAAGTAAATAGCTACAAAAATAAAACATTTTAAGGGCCATTCATTTATTACGTACCTACCTACTAGAAACCACATTGTGCCACCTGCTACGATGTGTTCACTGGGAATTTCTCCTGTATCGTAAATGCGTTCACAAACATTTAATCTCACTTACACAAAGAGCCAGCCACTTAACAACTACCTGTAGGTCACCCCGACACAATCAAACCAGCAACACGATATATTATGTATTATATGCATCGCAGCAGTGGTACGCGCGCAGCCACTGCGCCCACCGTGCCACTTTTATAATAGTGTATTCTTAATTTTGCGTATTTTTGTGATCTGACGTAGATTAGAAGAAATATTATGTCCCACCCCACCCCTTTATCAGAAAAAATAAGAGCCCGAAACCCGTCCCCTTCTAAATCGAGTAACAAAATAAATGAATAACCCCAACTTCATTACGAACAAAAAAAATTTAGCTCATAAACTTTTATGTTATGATGTAATCCATCGTCATGGATCTGTCGATACAATTAATACTGCGTCAATATAAAACTCTGACAAAAGCTGCAGCGTAGCGCGTAATTTTTATTTGGTTATATGTTTTTACTTCCCAGAAATGGATTTGCGACACTATCGAATGGTGTTAAAAGACAGGACGTGGTGACAGGTTGTGTGTTTTTGCTATTCCTCATAGTAAGTAGTTGAGTAGTAAAGTGACAAGTTATAAGTCATATAAAGTTAACACGGTCATTGTTTAAGATTTAAGCTTGATTATTTTGCGTTCAGGATAGAAATCGCACGACTTCGTCAAAGAAGGCCTTTGGATCCTCAGCATGTACATTATGTCCAGCACCTTCTAGATAGACCAATTTGGCTTTCGGGAATAACTTTTTGATCTCTGTTATGTCGCCGGGTCTGAAATAAGATAGTTAAAGTACCTATAATTCGACAATACATTTGGTTAAGCAATTTTTCGTTCCATAAGTAATAATTTTAATCTTACGGGAGATAATCTGACAGCTTGCCGCCGATGAAGAGCGTGGGCCCGTCATACGTTTTACCAGACATATCTGGAAATCCGGCGATATTGTAAAAGTGCTTCGCCAAGGCTTTAACATTGCACTTCCATCCGATAGAGTTATCAGGTAGTTTGCCGATATTCATTAAAATAAAATACATGGACTCTTCATTGTCGAATAAGCCTGTTAAATGTTTTTTAGCTACATCCCGTGCTTTATGGAGTGAATCCGATCCAGCAAAGTCAACACTGTTCATGGCTTTGATGACCTTCGGGAAGAAGCCAAGAGGTCTACCTTCTTTCGGGATGACAGGTGATATATCTACCACGATTAAACTCGCCACTTTGGTCGGCTGCAAATATGGAAAAACAAAGTATAGATTAACGTTGTTTCTATCACTTATTGTGGCGACGAGCTAGATAGACTTTCTCTGATAGGCACTTTGTATAATTTTGACAAAATATTCATATAGCTCTTTAGTACTATAATAAAACGGTCAGACTCGTGAACACAAATAGGTACGTACTGAAGCCTGATCTGCCTATGTCTTCGTATGTCATCATCTACTAAGCTTTTTCCCAATATGTTGGGGTCTGCTTCCAGTCTAAGCGGATGCAGCTCAGCAGCTGAATACCAGTATTTAACAAGGTTTTTTTCGAAAGACTGACTGTTTGATCTCTAGGTGCAACACAGTTAGAGTACCAATTTAGTGGCTAATACGATTCGATTATAGTTCTCAGAGTTCGAGCTTCTTATAGGCATAAAGATGATGATAATGCCATCTAGCCGATTTGGGACATTGCAACTGCCTTTGGTTTGCTGTATGTGCTGTGCTGAAAATACTACGCAGTTTTATTAAAGATCTGCACCGTTAGTTAGTCATTTTACTACCTGATTAAATAGCTACCTATTGAATATGTCTGGGATATCTACTATTATAAAAATAAGTCGAGTTTTCCTTCCTGACGTTATAACTCCAGAACGCACGAACCGATTTCCACGGTTTTGCATTCGTTGGAAAGGTCTCGGGCTCCGTGAGGTTTGTAGCAAAGAAAAGGTAGGGTAGGTTGGATAGGTAGAAAGGTAGAAAATTGCATAGCAACGCATGCCGGGGCACAACTAGTTATTAAATAAAATTAATTTTAAATTGTAAGTTAAGTAGATACATTAAATTGTCGAACCATAGTCGAACCTCTGTCAAAGCCAAAACCATTCCCGTCCTGCCGCCCATGCTGTGGCCAATCACAACATTTTTTTTGGTTGAAAGCTTAGAGATTAGTTGAGAGACGTCTGCAGATAACGCAATGTAGCTGTGCTCATCACTATGGGGACTGTCTCCATGATTACGAGCATCCACTGCCACTACAGGTTTGTTCAAATGAGCTGCAAGCTTTTGACACATGCTTCGCCAATTCCTCTGAGATCCAAGTAAACCATGGAGCGCAAATATTGCTTCGCCGCCGGGTGTGGGACTGGGTCCGTGGATATGATGTGATAAATCAACCGTTGACTGATTACGAACTACTTTGATTGCCATGCATAAGATTTGAGGTCTGATCCTACGGATTGGACACAGAGTAACCATTTCATGTTTATTTTTTGATACAAAAATTAGGCTATATAAGCTACAAAAATATATTTTTTATGAAGCATGTCACCGATTCCTTATTGGATCTGCCCATAGAGTATGTTGTAAATCTTGATCTGCCATTCTGCCCTGACATTTTTCGGAATCATATTTTTTACAAACACGTCAAATAGTTTGGACCACAAAGATTTGTGAATCTTTGGTTTGTCCTTGTAGGGGAAGTCTGGGAAAGTATTCAGTGCTGTGTGCAGCAAGTACCTACTTAATGTGTACATAGAGTGTCTGATAGCAAACAACACGAGCGAGCTCGAAAAAAATTCAATCTTGCCCCGAATAAATTTAAATCTTTATGTAATTCGAAATCAACATTTCCACGTGCTCTATTTTTTGTAACTTTGTAAGCCACCTTTGCCATCATTTTCTGCTTTCGGGCAATGGGCTCCAAATCTATTTAAGTGTCTGTCTATCTATCTAGATACCGATCCAATAGAGGTGCATGAGACATGAGATTAAAAAAGGAGCTTTACTGATTATTGTATTATTTTTTTAAATCCTACCAGGCTTAAAAAAATCCCTTTAATTATTTAATATATGTGAATGATTCTACGCTACAATTTATTGGGTACTTACTAATTCACATTACATTGGAAAAACCGACCAAGTGCGAGTCGGACTCGCGCACCGAGGGCTCCGTACAAAGTAGTTACGTAAACGGCCATATCTTTTGACTGTGACTTACAGGGTTGATTATTTCACAGTTTGATTATAACACAAAGGGACCACAAATTATTAGTACATAAATGGTTTGCAACTCGATACCTCCACTCATCCCCGTGTTGAAGGGTTTTTACAGACAGACATACAGGCAGGCAGACACAGACAGACGGACTACAAAGTGATCCAATAAGGGTTCCGTTTTTCCTTTTGAGGCACGGATCCCTAAAAATAGTGTAAAACAGAGTGTTTGACATATATTCAGAAAATAAAATCAAATGAAAAGGTTTTGATTTTTTTGTTCCGCCTAACGGCCGCCATTTAATTTATTTTTAGAATAGCGTTCACGCATAAACCTATATATGAATCAATAGCTTGCATCAATCTAAACAAGTTTAGCAGTAGGTAGTCACACTCCCGAGGTATAAACCACATTTTTTTTATTTTTGTTAAAAAATCAAATTGTTGAGTTCCCGGGCAACTGCACCTGTTGCCCTATTGCCCAATGAAAGCTAAGTAGTTTGTAGACATCAGTGTGGCAAACTTGACCCACTGCTGCACCCAGGACAACTAAGTACTCTTTGGTTTGAACTAGATGAGTATTATAGTTATAACTTTTAACCGCAGAGTACGGACCCGATTTGGCGGCCTCCGATAAGCCGGTAATATCAACACTTTACTCGCACTATATACAGTATGGAGACCACATATATGCAATAAATTATACGACATACTTGTTATCGCCTTTACTGATGCTATGCAAAAAAATAACGATATTGGTCCAGTAATTAGGTCAAAAAGTATAGTTTTAATTTTGAACAAATTTAAACACTCTGTAGAATTGTATCACTAGGTCAAAGATTCAACGAACTTGAATCCTCTGAATGAAAAGCGACGTTGCCACACTGTGCAAAACTACGAATATCACCACGACGCTGTCACGTACCTATTCTAGTTATTTGCCTAAATGTAAAATTGGTACACCTAAAAGACAGGCTGGATTTTAATGTAATAAATTTTAATTCATTGTTCGAGTGCGCAAACTAAGCGTGTAAGAGGCCGCGGCCGCGGACTGCGCTGCCCGACTCCCACATTTATTTCGCTGCTATATGGATTTTAATACTGTGACGGTGCCGCCCACTACCTCTTTCTCACAGACAGAAGAAAAGTACAGACTAAATTATTAAATTTAATGTTAATATTGTTTTTTTCTGTATACTAGTACTTCGAATTTCCTCTTGATCAACGTCCCTGATCTGCCACGGTCGAAACTTTGTTTTGCAATTTACACATACACAATTTATCAATGGGACGCGCCTGCATTTCCTGCAGGTGTACGTCGGTAGCGGTGTCTTTTGGCGGCTTCCTCACTAGGCACGCGGCTTTCTTCAAAGGGAATGAATTGCTGTCGGCGCCGGCGCGGCTCGTAGCAGGCCGGCGGGGTGGGAGGGAGCGCGGGGTGCGCTCGCGCCACGTAGGGAAGGGCACCTGTTATTGACTATTAATAATGATCGATAAAAAGCTGTTTAGCTTAAATCCTAAATACTTTAGGTGGTGTTTTTAGAATTATCGTGCTGTTATGATAATACTAAAGAACACTGTGCCGTTAATATTTAAAGCTAATTTTAAGTGTGTTCTTATTAAATATTATTAAGTAGATTTAGAGATCAAAATAAATAAGGTAAACAACAATAATTTATGAATTGCTTTTACCTATTAAAAAATCGTACCTACGAGCTTATTATTAGTTACTGAATTAAATTTCTAATGTTACCGATCGGCTCCCGGGCGATCGACAGAACCGTTTGATACTCAGGAACTCACAAAACGTTAGTTTCGTTTTTTATTGTTAATAATTTGTTAATTATTAAAAATATTAAAATATTCGAATTACACAAAGATCTTGTATTCTAATGCCTTGTTTAGGTAGTAGGTGAATAAATGTAAAAAGTTATCGATAAGCGATTACGATAATTGCGCCGTTCGCCCTACATTACTTATTAGGTACTTTTATTTTTTTCGCTATTTTGGATTTCGGAAGTTCAGTTCCGATTTGTCAGTCACCGCTGGTGTTCCCTTCCGGTAGTGTGTGTCTTTCGCATAGATTTCGTAGACATACTTGAGCGCTTTGCTTCAAAACGCGATTTTAGACAATAACCTAAGTACTTAGTTAAATATTGTTTACAGTGAAAAGGACACTTATTAGTTTATTAGTACTTGACTTTGTGTGTGTGTAAATTGTGTTTTTAAGTTTTATGTTGTGTGTTATTTTTTACGGTGAAATCGACACTTAACTTTTGTGTACGCGTGCAACAGCATTTTTGCAGTGCTGCAGAGTACACAGACATGGTGTTATTGTATGGCGAATGCAGGCAAAATGCAGCCTTAACTATACGTACCTATCGTGAGAGATACGGAGCAACTCGCGTCTGCCCTACTAGTGTCAGGACAATCCTGGGAGCAGTCCAAAGGATCAGGGAAAATCAGCACATAGTACTCAACACTCATGAAGGAGTTGCTCCGCGTCATGTTCCATCACTTCCATCCTCTTTTGAACAACGAGTCTTAGAACATTTCTATCGGAACCCAACCTGCAGCCTTAGACAAGCTGGGCGTGTGTTTAGGATGAGCCATAGAACAATACATCGAGTGCTAAAAAAGAACAAACTACGACCAAATTAACTTAGTGAATTTAATTTTCGTCGCACATTGTCAAACGAATCAAAGTGGCGCGCCGACATGCGTTGTTGCCGCACTTCGCTCCTGGGGTCAAGGTACGTTGTCTAAACAGAGTGTTTACTTTTACTGAATTTATTTTGATATTTATTTTGTTTGAAAATTTCATTTTTTTAATTTTCGGTTTTTAATTTAAAATTTAATTTTAATATACTTCTGTGGACTAGTATTACTTGAGGTTTCATTTATTGCCTAGAAGTGAGCTCCATACTGTATATGTAAATTAAACACGACATTACAAAGATAAAACTGACTGATTTGAATGGTGATTCATGGCAAACATGCGTTTAGTGCGATTTCAGCAGCACAAATTGTATTAGGTAGTACCGACGCTGCTACCGGCGATTCACTCCGTAGGTACGTACAGAGACAAAACACTTTTTCAATATTATTATAAACAAATATTTTAATAAAAGGATTCAAAAGGTGTAATAATATCACATAACAAACATGCAGGATTAATCACTACGATTGTGATTTAATCAAAGCGTTATAATCAAAAAAAGTTATAACTGAGCTCAAAAATCCGGTTGGGTCTTCCATGTGAACGTTGTGTCTAACACCATCAAAGTAGAGCAATGTTGCTGCAGGGAACAGTGTATGGATATCCGTCAAGTCTTCGGTTCTGAAACAACAATCAGACATTTTATAAAATAACGAGTAGTCTTGTCTATCTAGCTCTCAGATTCCACGGTTTCCAGCTCCTTAGTTTGTTAGATGAGACCGGCTTTTATCAGCCAGAGTAAACGAGACCGAGCTAGTTACGAAAAGATAGTATTGATCACAAAAAAACACCATCACATTCCCTTCTGCACTTTGAGACTGCTGGAAGACAGTCTTGCTATTTTCTAATAAACATGCTACAGGATAATGGTTGGTTACTGATAGCCCTTTTAAATCAACGTTGTATTTCAGAATTCTACCACTATTCCGATGGCATTACATTTAAATACAATTAACGAGTCAATCTGCTGGTAAACTGTAACAGGATATTTTTTTTCCATCAAAAAAGATTTCTTTTGATGGACAAAATTTATCTGTTACAGTTTAGATATCCAATCTAGTTTGTAGTTCGTAAGCGATTGTTAAACGATCTACAAACTAGATTGGATATCGCTAGGTGACTAGTAAAAAATTCTCCCAATTAGCTAAGGACATCGACAGGCTGGATTGCATGAAGAAAGAGAAAGAGTGCCCTACCACGATTGAATGATGGTACGCACCTTCGTATTAAACTTACACTTTAAAGATAAATCCCTGTAGTAATACTGTGCGAGGACTGTTTTTTTTCGGGTGATACATCATTAATAACTTAAATTGGATTTCTGATATCTCTTTGAAGCACGTGTGAAACGCGCCGCCGCGCCGCGCCGCGCCGTCGACACGGCCTGTCGACACTAGGCGGACAATCGGTGAGCTACTCTTTGCTCACTCTCCACAGACCCGAGTCTACGGTGGCCGGGAGTCGTTTCGTGGCACCCGATGCCAGAACGTGTCCTGCGGCGGTTGGGTTAGTTTGAGGCTCGCTCCCTCAAACACGCCCAGGCACCTCTTTCGCTGGCATAACTGCTTCCAGAAGGAAATAACCGCTTCCCATTCCGTCTTGCTCCGAACTATGAACTGAACCGTTCCGAGGACATAGCGGTGCTCCGCTTAAGCGGGGTAACCCGCCACAGTGTCACAGATTACTAAATAGCTACTACGTAGCAGATACATCACTCCAATACAAAAAGGAAAATACCTACGCTATAATAGCCTACAAAATCATAATAATAATACCAGCTGTTTGCAGCCAAAAGAAATGCACCATAAGTACGCACGAAGAGAGTTGAGATTGTATTGCCCGCCGCGCGACCAACGTGCGGGCGCGTCATCGAGCGTATGTGCTAGGGTTGAACGTATGATGAATTGATGATAATGATAATAAAACGAATGTTGTAGAATCAAATATGTTTCAGGTTAATAAAATGACTGATAATTTTTTTCCTTCCCTGAATTCACGATTATTAAATTTTATTGTGGAAAATATTCCAAACCGCGTAAATAATTTTAATAAATAATCGAAAGGGAAACAGGAGCAAAGTGGAGGAAAATCAATCAATTTAAAAAATTCGAAGATGGCCAGGCCGATCCATTATTACGTTGTCAAAATTATTTAAAAAAGTTTCTTCTAATTCTTCAATATAATTATTATATTGAAGTATAATAGTAGAATTATTATATTCAATATAATTATATTACCCATATACTGTACAAAAATTACGTGGTTTCGGCATTTTGAAACGCAGCGCGGTAATCACGACGTCGCGGTCGCACGGTGCGACAGCCCACTGTCAGTTGTATCGCCGGCGATACACGAAGCGGTAGGCATAAAACGCGTGGCCTTGAGCGAGTGACGGACGCCTGACAGTGTGCTCCACCGTACCCTCCGAGTGACCGTCACATTGATGACACACTAGGAGGGCTACGCTAGTCTTCGTATTTTTGGCTGTAGGACATAGCGGTTTTATCACGACGTTTTATTAATCTCCAGGCTCAAAGTTACGACCAGACCTCGGGACAATCACACGGACACCATAATTAAACAAAAGAAAAATATTACGGGACATAATACGACAGCTTGCCGGCGAGAAATAACACGGGGCCTGGATACTTTGTGCCAGGCATCTCTGGAAAGGAGGTTATGTTTTTAAATTCATTCTTCAAGGTTTCGAGATTGTATTTCCATCCAATAGATTTATCAGGCAGTTTTCCAATGTTTTGAAGTAAGGCCTGTACATAATCTTCATTATGGAATAAATCATTTTCCAACATTTTTGTCCTAGCCGCAGTCTTTGCTTGATACAAATCTAGTCCTTTGAAGTCGACAGTCATCAGAACATCTATCACTTTCGGAAAAGAGTCCGTTAGCATTATTGGTGTAGATACAGGTGATATATCAACGACGATCAAACTTGCTAATTTGGAGGGCTGCAGAAAAAAACAGACAAGCCATATTATAAAGTTGTCTGCTTAGCGCAAGGTAAACCGGTGACAGCTCAAGATCTCAAAAATCTTCGGATGGAGATCACATCGTGGTCTTTTCTGTTAAATAATGATGATGATTCTTATCGCACACAATTTTTGGTATTGAGCTTTACATCGTACTAATGTTTAGCAGCATTTGTCTTACTTAAACCTCCAAAATCAAAATTTTAACAGTAGACGATATAATTTGAGAGTTGATAAAATATGCAATACAAGAATTCAAACCTCATCGAGAGCCATAACCATTCCTGTCCTGCCTCCCATGCCATGGCCAATAATAATACTTTTGTCAACTTGAAATTCATTCATTAATTGGAAGACATCAGTAGCTAATGAATGGTAGTCGTGTGTATCAGAGTAAGGGCTGTCTCCATGGTTACGAGCATCCACTGCTATCACGGGTTTTTTAGAGGAACTTGTTATTTTTCGACACATATTATCCCAATTCAATTTAGTTCCTAAACAGTCAGGGAGCACAAAAATTGGCACACTGTTAGGAGTAGGAGAGCGACCGTAGATTTTATGAGATAAATTAAGTGTCGTTGATTTAGTTCTTATATTGATCAAGACTCTTGATCGCAGAGTTCGGATGATTTCATCAGTCCTAACTCTGCATGATTGAAGTAAGCCAAGAAACTGCATAGGTCTTGTTTTAAGTAGGTACGTAAGATAACCAACTCGCTGACCGTATTGCGATATTTTTGATCACTATTTATTTGCCGAATTAAGGAATCATACAGTCTAAAGGTTTACACTCATAATTTACATTTATGTATTAAGAAAGAATATTAAAACTATTCAATTTCGGACGGATGCAGCGAAGAGTAAAATACTGGTACCAGAATGCACAGCACAATGCACAGAATGCAACAAAATGAGTTCAAAGATTTTACTTTTATTGTTTTAATCTTAACGGAGGTTGGATGCACAGAGTACCTATACATAAAATCATAACGTTTGTACAATTCAATTTTATTGTCCACGAGACATTTGTGGGTAGTTAAGGGTTAGTTCTATCAAAAAATGTATTTCAAAATAGCTTATCGCTCAACTGTCATCACTCCATTTTCCTTTTCTTATTTCTGTGTTTTTCCGCCTGCTTAGTTAAGTGTGTTAAAGAATAAACTTGAGCTTAGCAAAAGGATTTTCTTTGTGATAATTCTGCCTTCCCTAGCGAAAAAATAAGTTGTTATTGTTTGGACCTAAATAACTAATAAACATCAATATTACCAATGTATCAAAAGCTGGCTAAATTCGTTACTTTCTTTTACGATCGAGTTATAGTAGAATTGATTAGCTTTTGTCTGGACTCTGGAGGCAGACAATTTTTTAAAATATGTAGTGTATGTACATTTTTAATCCTTCACGGATTGCCTGGATTACATAAGGATGTTTATTATTTTACGAGGGTCGTATTATCACATCCTATACCGGATGATTTTTTCGCGAGGGTACGGGTAGGCAGAATTATCAGAAAAAAACTCGTTTTGCTTCTATCGCCCAAGTTTATACTTTAACACACAACTAAGCAGCTGGGAAAATACAGAACTAAGAAAAGGAAAGATGGAGTGATGACAGTTTAGCGATAAGCTATTTTGAAATACATTTTCTTGATAGAACTAACCCTTAACTATCCACAACTGTCTCGTGGCCAGAATTTGGTGCTTTTGTCTCTATGAAAACGAAACTAACTACTTTATTAATTCCGCCTCTTATCCAATCTGTCCTCAATGTTTTACGAATCTGAATGTATACACTTTCTGCTTCAGGTAATGAGCTGTGTTATACGGGACATGTAGTTTGAAGGACTTATATCAGTCCCCACAAATGCCTGCCTCACAAATCGCATCAACCTAAGAGTATTACCTTCCCTGAAACCTTGTCGAACCAAAACGTCGCTCGATCCTGTACCGCCAAACTGGTATGGCTGGATAAGGTCGCGCAGCTGCCATCAGAACATTTGCCGTGAGCTACACGACGTGCCGCTGCAGCCGCATAATACTTAATTGAATGAGCATCAGGGAGGTTTACGCAGTTTTCAAAATAGTTTGAGAACTGCAAATCCAGAACAGCCACCAGTGCATTATTTTAATTATGCATGGGCAAACGAGGTAATAACGAAAATAATATAAAAATAGGAAAATCTTACGGGACATAGTACGACAGCTTGCCGGCGAGGAATAACGTGGGACCTTGAAACTTCGTGTCAGGCATCTCTGGAAAGGAGGCGATGTTTTTAAATTCATTCTTTATGGTTTCGAGATTGTATTTCCATCCAATCGATTTATCAGGCAGTTTTCCAATGTTCAATAGTAAAGCCTGAATGTCATTATCATTATCAAATAAATCGTTTTCCAAAATTTTCTTTCTAGCCGCGGTCTTTGCTTGATATAAATCCAATCCATTGAAGTCCACAGTCATCAGTACATCTATCACCTTCGGAAAGGTGTCTGATAGCATTTTTGATGTAGATACAGGTGATATATCAACGACGACCAAACTTATTACTTTGGTGGGCTGCAGAAAAAAAACAGACAAGCCATTATATTATGAAATTGTCTGCTGTCACAGGGGGACCGAAGACAGATCAAGTTCTGAAAAAAAAAATAGGATGAAGAACCGATCGTGGTTGCTCTTTCTGTTAAAAATGATGATGTGAATTGCATGCAAATTTTGGTTTGTGCTTTACATAGTGCTAATATTTAGTAGCATGTATACTACGGAAAGCTCCAACGCCAAAATATTAACGAGACGATATAGTTTGAGAGTTGATAAATGCAATGCACATTGTCCAGGATCGAAACTTGTACAACAGCTAGAACTCAAAGCTGACTTTCACTCTGCCAATAACTTAGATTGACATTGTTTTATAAGGGACTAAGTTCTCCCTTTAAAGAGAAAAGGGACTGATAAAGAAGTTTACTAGTAGTTGTAAAAGTATATAAGAATTCTCAAACCTCATCGAGAGCCATAACCATTCCTGTCCTGCCTCCCATGCCATGGCCAATAATAATACTACTTTCGACTTGAAATTCAGTCATTAATTGGAAGACATCAGTAGCTAATGAATGGTAGTCGTGTGTATCAGAGTAAGGGCTGTCTCCATGGTTACGAGCATCCACTGCTATCACGGGTTTTCTAGAGAAACTTGTTAGTTTTCGACACATTTTATCCCAATTGAATTTAGTTCCTAGACAATCAGGGAGCACAAAAATTGGCACACTGTCGGGGGTAGGAGAACGACCGTAGATTTTATGAGCTAAATTAAGTGTCGTTGATTTAGTTCTAATATTGATCAAGAACCTTGATCGCAGAGTTCGGATGATTTCATCAGTCCTAACTCTGCATGATTGAAGTAAGCCAATATGCTGCATAGGTCTTGTTTTGAGTATTGCGATTTTTAGTTAACTTTGTTTGTCAATAAAACATATTTTTATAAACTATACGCTCAGAATTTACGTTAATGGAATAAGAAAGACTTGAATATAATGACTAGTCAATTTCGGACGTATGCACCAAAGAGTAAAACTTGTACCAGATTCAACCAGAATGCACAGAATTTGGCACAGAATACAATAAAATGACTGCAAAGATTTTACTAGTACGTTTATTCTTAGCGAAGGTTGTATTGCACAGAATCATACCCATCATCAAATCACGGTAGGTACTTATAAGTATGACGTGATAATGTGACTCTTTTAAAACAATAAACACTCTTATATCGTCCGGGTAATCCAGTTATACTTAGTTTACAATATTATATTGTATGATCAAGGATAATCCAACATGCAATCCTATTTCTATTTTATAGTTTTCTGTTTCCGGGCAAAGGCTTGTCAATTCTACTATAACCCGATTGTTAAGGAACCGCAGAAACAAATTTGGGCTGCTTTTAACACAAACCAATGATACATTAATAGTTTCCATCTTTATCAGTAGCTTAGTTAGGCTAAACCATACATAACGACAGCTTTCAAATGAGGTTCGGCAGAATTTGAACAAACAGATGACATTTTCTGAAGAACATCATTACTAAGGTTAGTTATCCAAAACTTCCTTCCTTCCTGCCGTATGCTATAATTGCTACGATTAATACTGCATTCGACCGCGTGACAATAGTCGGATCCAAAAAGTATAACTATCTATCTATATGATAGTATCTTGTATTTTTCATTATAATTCCCACAGATAATTTTACAAAATGTTTAAAGTTGCAGCTTCCTGACAATGCCAATATACCCATAACCTATAAGTGGGTATAAATAATTAATTGTACTCTATTTAGGGTATAAACAAGATGCCTCGAGTACATAATTATTATACAAGTATAACGCTTGAATGATATTGTCAGGGGGGCGCTGTGTTTTTGCTTAAACTTAAAAACTTCTGTGCATGTGGGAAAACACAGAACTAATTTAAAAAAAAGATGGTGTCGGCAATTGTCCAAAATAGAATAATTAAGCATTCTTACCTGTACGAATTTTTGCGGGAAAAAGGCTTTGATTGAATGTCGTTACTTAGGCGGTCACGAGACAACCCTCAATAATAAAAAAATGCTCTAAAATCTCTTTCGCATTTGCATTAAGATCAAAACTAATTACTGGGAGTCGGGCGCCTTTACTACTGTTTACTTCTCTCAATTTTATGCTTCAAATTAATTACTTATAACTTTTAGCGTTCGCTGTGGCTTCCGCGTAGGTAGGTATCTTGCCCAGCAGCGGGACATCAACGGTTAACCAAAAAATAAGAAGATCTTATTGTATCTGTATTTTTAAATACTCAGTTATGACAGCAACAAAGAAAAGTAATTTAATACAGTAATATAAAAGTTGTAGGTATTTATTTGCTCAGTGCCGGTGGTTTAAACCGACGCTTGTAGTGGTGGGTATTGATGAAAGAAATAGCAAGCTCCAGGAATGCTCTGGGGTCGTCAATATGAACGTTGTGGCGCGCTTTGGGGATATACGTTATTACAGCTTTCGGAAACATTTCTCGGATTTCTGTTAAATCATCGGGTCTGTAATAAAATCATAGGGTTAAAGCGAGAGCAGTGGCCCCTGAAACTATTCGTAATTTTTTGCAACCGATTAACAAACAGAAGAGAAAATTGTATTGCTTTACACATTTATATAAAAACAATGTTTTTTGATTAGAATATGATTCCGGATCGTAATGTATTTATGTATTTACTAAATTACGTAATCAATAGACCAATCAATACAATTATGTAGTACAAGGATGTTTTACTTACGGAAGTAATTCAGAAAACTGACCACCGATTAAGAGTGTCGGCCCGTAATACTTCTTTCCTTTCAGAATTGATTTAGGAAAATCAGAAATGTATTTAATTTCATTCAATAATACATCGATATTGATATTCCAACCAATAGTGTCGTTCTTTTTTAACCTTATATTGGACAGAATACATCTTAAGACATGATCATCTATCATTAAACTTTTCAATTGCTTTATGGCTTCAGTTTTAGCAGGAGGAATGATTTTCGGATTCTTAAAATCTACCGCCTTCATAGCCGTTAATATTTTGGGGTATTCGTCTCTGTAGTGCTTCGTAGGTGAAACTGGAGAAATGTCAAGTACTAATACTCCAGTTATTTTAAGTGGCTGAAAAATAAAGATTTTTATAAAATTAATTGCAGGTTTTATAAACTGTACAAAATAATTTAATAGTGAGCCACACTTGCAATACAGGACATGCTACTAAATTCTATAAGTTAATGTCTATTTTTCCTCTTGGTGGTGGCTGTTACTCCAGATTTTACTAGTTGGGCCGTAACGGTATACCTAACATCAAAGTAAAACCATTAAACTATTTTAATTAGAAGTACTAGATCTCGTAACACATAGTGTGTTAAATGAATGTCGACATAAACATCAGGTGGCGGTAAACCCTAATGGCTGCTTGGGAGAAAGGGACCTAGCTGTTTGCCCCACGTCTGTCTGGTTACGCTGCATTAGTGTCGAAAACCGTTCGTGAGTTAGCGCTGCGATGCCATTGTCTTGGTCCTCGACAACTTCCATCTGCTCTTGCACTCTGCACTTTCAGCTGCTGCCATCTCTGTTTGTCTCTGATTTATAACCAGTACCACTTAAAGGATAGAGTTTTCACGTATATAAGAAAAATATGTTTATAAAGAAAGCAGGAATCAATTAAAAATTGTTCTTACATTTATTATTGGGAGCTTACCTCCATTAAAGCTAAACACATGGCTGCTTTGCCCCCCATACTGTGTCCAATGAGGCTCGCTTGTTCAACTCCTAATTTCTTAAATAAAATCAGAATGTCTTCTACATGGTCTTCATATCGATGAGTATTTGTGTGTGGACTATCGCCGTGATTTCGCAAATCAACGGCTACCACAGACCTTTTTGTCACATTTAATATTGTCTTCCCGATGCCCTCCCACTGCTTTTTACAACTTAAAAGGCTGTGAAAAAGAAAGACGGGAGGTTCCTCCGGTTGTGTGGATTCCCCGAATATTTTGTACGATAGAACTACCGATCTATTATAGATACGGTAAGAAGGTAGTACTAGCTTAAACAACTCATTGTATTGAGGTATTATTGAATGGAATCTTCTTTGCATGTTCTTCGGCCTAAGGGTTATTCACACACCGCCCTTCTCACATGTCTGACCTTAGCCAAATTATGTTGTGGTTAGCTCCCAGTCGATCGGGATGCAGCTGAATACCAGTGTTTTGTACAGTGCCCTCCTGTTCTGATCAATTAATTTAAATATCTATGTGTATGCGTATTTGATTTCATTTTTATCACCGACAAATGTATCCAAAGTCTAAAATAATTATAACAAAAATGTAGTACCTATACCATACCTATATACACAACACAAATTTGACATTTCTTATCTGTTTATTGACTTCAACTTGACTTAGCTTCCTTTTAGCTCCCATAGACTATGTGACAATTAGTCCCTAAATTCTAAAAAGGTTTTTATTAAATTCTGGCTGTTGCTGCTGTTGCTTTGCGTGGTTCATCTCTGCCCATTCAGATCCGTTCTGGCGTGGTTGAGTAACAATCCTAACATTATTTAATAATCTATGTAGCAAACATCTTTTCATCCAGACAAATTGTAGAAAACTTGCTTGAGACAATGTTCACAAAAATACTTTTGCATGTGTTACATTATTTCAATTTCTATTTGAACAAAATAAAGTCGGGCGTCACAAAAATCGCACCTCTGAAAAGATTTTCTTCAAAATACTTTTACCGTATTTGTACAAAGGGTAGACTATGGTATCCCGTTGGAATGGTAATTTTCAGAAAAAGTAGACGTAATTGTTTTTGTTTTAAATAAAGGCATAAAATAAAATGGGTTTATTGTAAGAAGGAAAATAACTTTTATTGCAACATCAATTTCATTGTGATCCTCTTATTAGTTATTTGATGATTACAAACCCAAAAAGAACTTCTACTCACATTATAATTATTTCACCTAAACACGGGTTATACACGAATTGTTAGGTAGTTAGATAAGTCACTAAATAATTACTGCACCTGCTGTTTTACTTAAGTATCTAGGTACTTGTTAAATCTAACTGTAACTGATTCGTTAGACTGACCTTAACATAATTATTATTCCGAAATGGCGGAGGATTATAAGCCAGTGGTTCCCTCAATTGTATTGTGAATAAACGGTTTTATTAACCGACTTCAAAAAAAGAGGAGGTTCTATGTTCGACTGTTTTCTAAATGATTTTTCACCGATTACTTCACTAACTGTAGATCGATTTTCATAATTCATTTTTGTTCGAAAGGGTGAATTTTTATTTGTCTTGGGTAGGTAGTTTATGAGTTATCGTCTAATGGTGCTATTATGTTTTAGTACTTAACAATGAATATTATCCTATTTCCTACTAAAATTATAAATGCGAATGTTTTTGAGGATGAATGTATGGATGTCAAAGAGTAACAAACTCTTTGACGTCAAAACGGCTGAACGGATCTTGATGAAATTTCTCACAGAGGTAGATTATAGTCTGAAATTACACATAGGATACTTTTTTTAGATATCACGCGTGCGAAGCCATGGGCGCCAGCCAGTACTTGATAAAAGTTTGTGTGAGAACCTATAACTAAAAATTATGCATGCTGCAAAATAAATCTGACTTCCAAAAAATATTTACTTGTTTTTTTTCAATCAACTCGAAGTATCAGGAAAATTTACTGTCTGCCTATAGGTACTCGTATTAGAATATCAACCAAGTATCTGTGAAACAGATATCCAAATAAGGCTCAAAGTCCATTTAAAGTCCCTTACACATTACACGTACGCACGACAATCAATCAAGCTATACTCAATCTGCTGTGTTGAGGGTTGTTCGAAAGAGAAACAGCGGCCAAGGACATAAAGGGCAATAGAAGGAACATGGGTGTGTTTTAATCAATACAAGTAGTCTGACACTCCCCCCCGCTCAGAGCAGAGGAAGTTACTTGATGATTTCCCTTCTGCAAAAAAAAGCTATTCAAAACCAGTTTATGTGGATCTCTCATTGTAGAAGAAATCTATTCAAAGCTAGGATATATGTTACACTGAAAAATGATACTTTGATGTGTCTGTTACATAGTTTGAGATAAAATTGAAAACAAAAACAATTCTCTTCGGTTTTTTCAATAAATTTGACGGTTTCACTCGTTGCTTTGTATATTTACAGCATAGTCATCGGTTCCTTAAACCATAACTTGAACAATTAATGAAATAGCGCTTTGGATTTAATAAGGGCGCGTTGATCCACACGTGGTTAGGAGGTACATTACTAAAGTGTGGAGGGAACGAAACTGTGGTTACTTCAGTTAATTCAGTTTATTTAATTCATTGCCGCGAGTTGATCGTCGGCCGGACTGCTGTTCAGACATTCTAGCGGAACTTTTCATTGGGTGACACGTTCCCTGGCCAGGTATTTGTTTTTTTTTTACTACCATAGTTGTTAATTACGTGAACAATTTTAAGAATTAAAAAAAAATAGTGGTGCACTCACGCAATTAATAGAACCTCGATGAACTGCCTGAGTTTTTAGATATAAGATTTTTAAAAGCTGAATTTTTCGTCTTATTCGTATTTTCGCGGGTTCTGATGCATTTATGAATCCAAATATAAATAAAAGCTAAAAGGGAATCTTTCATTTTATAAAATATTACAAAAATACGTACGAATTGTTGAAACAGGAAACTAATCTGTATTGAAAGGATACACATTGTAAAATGCGCAGTATTTTTGCCTGAAAATATTTGCTGTAAATTTTTGTATTAAGTACCATTCATTCATTCATAAATTATGGACCGATTGTGTTTTTTTTCTTCTATTAGTATAGGGATACCGCGTAACTTTGTTTGAATAGTTTAAGAGTTAATAACTTTTTAATCAATTATTTTTTTATCTTAGAATATGTTAATGACAAGATGGTTTGATTGATTAATTACTGGCAAGAATATGTGAGGGATACGCACGAAATTATGGACTACAAACTATTTTCACAACGGAATGACGATGCACTTTAATTCGGCATCTACTTAGGTGTCGCTTAGTTTTAGATTAGTGAACTGGAATTATTATGTGTGCCTACTTGCTTACATAAGACAAAAATAGGAAGTATCGAGTCACATGAACTGAACAGAACTAAGAAATATAATACTGCATTACCTTCTGTTTTATATTACTCACTTATTGTGATATAATCCGCTGTAATGTATAGGCCTTATGTAAAATTAAAACTAGGATCTTATACCTTTTTTTTTGCGGATGGGAAATCATCAAATAACTTCCCCCGCTCTGGGCGGAGCGGGGGGGAGTGTCAGACTTGTACTGACTGAAAACCACCCATATTCCTTCTATTGCCCTTTACGTTCCGGGGCCGCGGTATTTCTTTCGAAAAACCCGCTACCGCGAAGGACCTTATAACTAGCTATGTTATAACCAACTAAGTTATGACTATAAGGACCATATAATATATCTTAAGCTGCATCAGTTTAATTTTTATGTATAGATGCGTAATTTGTACGAATGGATGCGTAATTTTCTGTAAGTTATATTATCCGCGTATTATATATAAGTTTATCTATGGCTATATTTTTTTAAATTTTCTTTATAACGCGAGAGAAGCTGCAAACAAACGTTGTCATGCCCGAAGGCAAAAGTATATAAGTGCACCCATATTTCGCTGGATATTTTTAAGTCCCAGGGGTGTCAGGGGGCGAGCCTATTGCCATCAACCGTATACTAAGCCAGTCTTCGTAGCTCCTACTGAGAATTTCTATGTGGGAAAACCCAACATTACTGCGCGACCTAGGTATCGCACACAAGACCTTATATTACGGCACGGTTGCCGCAGTGGCTGAGGGATCAACTGCTGCGCCGCGTGTCGCGGGTTCGATCCCCGAACGGAACAAATATTTGTATGGCCTACAGATAGTTGTTTCGGGTCTGGCTGTTTGTGAATGTGAGTTTAAATATTTGTAAAAGCACTCACGATACAGGAGAAATTGCTAGTGTGGGCAACGTTTTTCAAAGAAAATAAAATAAAAATATTCAACAGTCGCGCTTACGAACACTAGACAAATACCTACCAACTAAGAATATCATGATTACAGATTCACAATTACACTTTTCTTTCAGTCCAAGAGACGTTGACTTTTAATGTATATGTAATAAGTAGTTCACATTGGTGCACTTTCAGGGATCACTAACCCCACATTTAATGTATTGTGTAAATGAATATTTAAGTTGTGACATTTCCATAGACTTCAGAAATTAAGTGTAATTAAAAGTCGCTGCGTCATACTCGATTCGTGGCCACTGGTACTGTTAAGTGTTTTCTAACAGATCATCCGTTATTGCATATCATTGATGTGTAGCTTGTTTATGTCGCACGAAATACTACAATTCTTTGAGAAACTGTTATGGAATGATTTAAATAAATACCACAGACTCCTTTCATATTTCTAATTTTCCAGAAGTTACCTAGATTTCGGTAGTCTAAAAGATTGAGCATTGTTAAAGAAATAAAATAATACTACAGTCTCAGTGCATCTAATACGTAATGCTAAATCTAATGGGCAAGGACCTCTTCTCAAACACGCTTTGATTACCACGGTTGCTCAAGACGGGTTGGCAATTTTTCAGACTCATTTAGTTCATGGTGTGTTTATTCTATTTTTATAAACGCAATGTTCACTTTAGATACGCATTTTATTTTTATTTTACTCCACAGTAACATAAATGGCAATAGAAGGAACATGGGTGGATTTTAGTACTGACTCCGCCCAGAGCGGGGGAAGTTATTTGATGATTTTTCATCTGCAAAAAAAAGTACTTATTATGAAAATAATGTGATGCAATTGTTCCGAATGTGATACTTTAAGTTTTCTATTTATTTACCTATTTAAACTTTATAAATTAGTTTTAAATTTTATAAACTAGTTTATTTATCTATGTAGGAACTTATTTAAAAATAAACCAAACATAACACCGTTTGTTTTTTTCTTTCCCAGCGCTTGCAACATGGGTACCCTAATACGGAATATTACAACGTATTACCACTACTTAAATGACGATCTAGCGGGTAAGTGCCAATCCTGTATTACATAATTTTACCATAAATATCATCATGGCCAACAGATGGCGCAATATAATATAGTTCAAAATCATGAAACCAACTCTGACTAAAATTAACTTATTTTGTAAGTTAAATTTTTTGACATTTCATTGAGTGCAGTAAACTAGTATTTAGTAGCAATACTAGCAATTAATTATAATCAACTTATCCCGCGGAGTTGTGGAGGTCGAGGCTTTTTAAAATACTAACCCGACTCTGTTCTCGAACATGATATATTGGTGGTGGATCGATCTCAGCGGCGCGCGGCGCGTTGTTAACGTAACTGTCCCGCGTGACGAGAACCTACTAAAAGCCGAGAAGGATGAGCTAACCAAATATATTGGGCATATCTCGCGAGGTTGACATGTGACATGTGGATTCAGCGATCATTATGCCGATAGTCATTTCCAAGAGCTTTCGACCAATACCTAGGAAGATCTCGTTAAGTAGCTGGTCCAAGGGTTTGATTCCGAAAACGGTACTCCTGGACGCGGTTCGTATTGTTAGGAGGTTGTTTTTTCTGGACCCCTGACCGTATGAAGCTTGGACCCTTTTCCTGATACCGGTAGGTTATTTTTTTTGTATTGATTTATATGGGAATATTTAATAATTTACAAATACAGGTTAAAGCATTTCATTTTATAAGTAGCCTTACAAAAGTAATTACATTGATACAAAGTGCGTAAGTTTCTGCGTCAGGTCAAATGGGGTCCTATTTCGTGTGAGTGTATTGAATAATCCATAACCCTACATAAATATGTAAAGAAACTATGTATGTACGTACAAACCCATATGTCGCTGTGAATGACCGAAACTTAGTGTATGTTGTTTTCGAATTGCCGTAATTTACTAATTCAACGATAATCTAGGTCATTTACGTTAATTGTTCGGCGTTTATTTGAACCACTTGTGCGCTGGCGGTTAACTTGTAAATAAAATTATAATGACTTCTAATAATTATAAGCATCGCTAAACAGCCCAATATTATATTAAAATTAGGAAATCAAAATATTAATTGAATTTAGAACTCAAATAAGTATAAATTTGTTATTTATTTATTTTTTAAATGATCATATTTATTTGTGATATTCTGTTGATAAACACATTTAAAAAAAATGGAGGCCTTAAAAATAAGCTAATCTTTGCTTTAAAAAGGGACTGTCGGCTATAGGCATTTGAGCAGTAGCTTATTGATATCCATGATAAAACAGAAAAAAATAAAGCCCTTGTTGCGATAAATGAGAAAAAAGAACGCGTGTGAAATACATTGCATGTTGAACCTAATAACGTTACCTCACTTGAATCAAAATCTATCGAAAAACAAAATCTATGTTTCGAAAAAAAACTATCAAAATCGGTGATTGTCGACATTCATCGATGCATCTTAATATTTAGCTGTATCATTCACATTAACACAAACATTTCCAAACCCGAATGGAAATCGACACATTTGACTGGGGTCGACTTGAGGTCCTTTAGTAATTTGATTATTTAACGTATATTCAGTTCACCAAGATGATACTGGCAATGTCTTGCTCCATAGCAATTCATCCACGTATTTGGTGACAATGTTAATAAAATAAATAAAAAATAAAATGAATTTATTGACACAAAAACCTTAAGTATAAAAACATTTCACATATGTAGGTACATTAAATTTCCAGAAAGAAGGGCTGCAAAAATCGTGAAAAACCCTGCCTCCTAAACTAGGAAAACCCTGTGACATAGGAGTCAGTGTTCTACTGTAGCTTTGTGTACAAAGAGACCTTTATTAAGTTATACAGATATATTAAGTGTAGGTATGCTAATAAATCTATAGTGATAAAACGGATCAATTAATTAACTTAAACTTAACCTTTTTAGATTTTGTATGAATTTGTGTAGAAGAAGGAAGTGTAGGTCTGTGACGTGGTGTGGAGAGACGTTGTTTGAGTACATGTGTGGAAGTGAAGAGTGTGTGTGTGGTCGTATGTGTATACGTATCAATCATATATCCGGTTTTTGTAAACTATGTTGCAGTGCTTTATTGACACAATTATCGAACAATGGCTATTTGCTTGTGTAATCATATACATAGTATAAAACAAAGTCGCATCCCGCTGTCTGTCTCCTTTTAAAACTACGCAACGGATTTTGATGTGGTGATTCAAGAGGGAGATTTATATGTATTACTAGCGGACCCAACAGACGCTGTCTTGCTTTTTTTGGGCTGATTTGTGAATCTAAACCATCCAGGACGCCCAAAACGCATACAAAAAAAACATTCAAATCGGTCTAGCCATTTAGGAGGAGTTCAGTAACACATTTACAGAAGAAATAAATATAAAGATTAGTATCTACATTACACTCGTGCGAAGCCAGGGCGGTTCGCTAGTAAATACATAACTTTGAAACATCGTCTTACTTTATCTGATTTATTTTACTTCACTTTTCTTGTTTGTTGTTTTTCTTAGATTTACAGAGAGAGCACAAAGTTTTCTTATAGGGTTACCATGACATCTTATAGCAGTTCTTATTCCTGTGTGAGAAAGAGATGGTGCTAGACACCCTGTATAGCACTGTCTCTTTCCCTCAGTGGAATAAGTTCTGCTTTAAGACGTCATGGTACGGTAGCTACTATCCTTTCTGAAAGGTTACACACACTCTGCAATAACGACAGTTTTTTGTGTGCACTTCTAGATCCTCGGACGAACAGCTTCCCGCTGGTATCAAACCCGGTACCCATCGTGCTGATAATGTACCTGTACCATAGATTCGTCCGGTCTTGGGGCCCTGCGTTCATGGCCAAGCGTGAGCCGTACAATCTGAAATCCCTCATCATCGTATACAATATAGTACAGATCGGTTTGTCGGCGTACCTCACAGTACAAGTAAGTAAAACTTCAAAGTTAATACATTACATACACTATGTATTAGAACGGCGGCGTTACAAAACTGAACAAATTGCTGATCATTTTCACGCCGGATGGCAGAACCTCCACCAGTGAATCATTATTAGTTATTTGTTGAAGAGTGACGGGAAGTAGTGTAAGTAGGTCATGCACCTGTATCGTGGGTGCGTTTACAAACATTTAAAACTCACTTACACAAACAGCCAGACCCGAAACAACTATATGTAGGCCATACAAATATTTGTTCCGTGCGAGAATCGAACCCGCGACACGCAGCGCAGCAGTCTATCGTTTAGCCACTGCGCCAACCGTCAATAGCGTACCGGAGCGGTTGCGTTGAAATTCCGCTACGTTACGAAAGCGTAATTGCAATCGTGAAAAGCGTAGGAAATGACAATTAAGTTATTGAGCCAAGGTAAAGGATACCCAGGGCTGCCTCACCCCCCACCTTGCATGCGTTAATCAGTGAAATCGACCCTGGCCCTAGTAGTATTTGCTAACATTTTTATGAATCAACTAGCTTTTGCCCGCGGCTTTGCTCGCGTTAAAATTCGAGGTAACACAGTTCCCCTTGCGCCTTATCGATTTGTAATAGCAACGCTAAGTTTTCCCTTTTCTTCCCTCTTGCTCCCTCACATCCCAGTTTTTTTTAATAAAAATTAGCCTATGTCTGTCTCCTGGTTCCCAACTATCTCTCTACCAAAATTCATCAAAATCGGTTTAGCCATTAAAGCGTGAAGAAGTAACAAACAAACAAACTCACTTTCGCTTTTATAATTTTATATAGTAAGGAAGTAAGGATATGCAATCGTTCCTCTTCATTTTATATACCTATACGTATATGTCGCCACAACTTGATGCACAACAAATCGAAAAAAAAAAAAACAAAAAAAAAAACTTTCAAAAGCGTCCAGTTTGTCATGTAAAAGACATAAACGAGATTGGCAAAAAGGTGCAAAAACCAGGATTAACTTGTAGAAGTTAATTACAGACGTAGGTCTGTTTCTTTTTTAATATATCATCACTATCTTACACTTATTTTGTCTATTATGTCTTCAAGTCCTGAGTACCACTAGTTATTATATAGTTGCGTACATTGTGTGGTGCGTTCACAAATAATGTTTCTGACTTAATCGTTTTCGCTGCATTTTTTCTTGTTAGAACGACATAAGACAGAGTTGTTCGACAGTGGTGTGCAGTTGTGATAGCCCTATAGAACTATTTTATTGTAGTTTACTTACACTCAAGGCCGGAGAATAAAATCCGTTGTTACTGTCTACTCGACTGGTACTTACCTACTAACCGCAAATGTTTGTAAGCTTCTATTTCAAATGTTTTATGGAAAATAAAGTCTCGCAAAAAGAAATAAATACTATGGTTATTTTAAATTAATCTAATTACCGGCAACCATAGGTTTTTTTTTTATTCATGTACAATAAATTCTTCCTACACGAATGTTAGCCCTGAATAAAATTTTCTTTGTTGGTAAATAATCGATTTAATTTGAACACGTTTGCACTGAAACATTTCGTATTAAAACAAAAATATACAGAGAAATATATACTAGTAATCAACAGCACAATATGTTCGAACAAGTAGTTATTGCTTTCGAATGACATTAATTGGGCCTTGACCAAATATAATTGATTAGAAGAAAACCTTTAAGGTTTTTACTTTTGCGTGAGACTTGATAGACATTTAATTTCCGTTTAACAACCGGAGAAATTACAATCATAGAAGAGCAACAAACTCTTGAACTTTGGGAGAGTCTGATCGTTTTATGTAAAAGTTGAAATTTGACATTTCTGTTCTCAAGAACGCATTGTAAGATTCCTCAATTGTATCTTAGACTTGGGTTTTTTGTTTGACTAGCTGTTCCACGCGGTTTCACCCACACTGCTCAGCGCCTGCTACATCACGCTACGACCAACAGGTCGTAGCGTGATGTTATATAGCCTATAGCCTTCCTCAAGAAATGGACTACCCAACAATAAAGGAATTTTCCAATTCCAACCATTAGTCCCTGAGATTAGCGCGTTCAAACAAACAAACTCTTCAGCTTTATAATATTATAGTACAGAAGTATAGATATTATAGATTTAGGTCGTGTTATATGTAACAACGGATGACTTGAGTAAACTTAGATTTAAACGAATTCATTTGTATGTAGCCTCACGCACTCATAAAAGTGTTTTATTCATTTGAGTTTAAAAATCAGCCCTTAAACAAGTTCAATGCATCCCATCTCGTTTCTGAACTTTTCCATTTTCATAATTCGTCTTTTTAATCCAGATTTAACGCTTGAAAACGCAATGAAAGTTCCAGTTAATTTAGCTTTAAAATTGGTAATAAGTCCCTAACTATGTTTATATTGTTTACAGTGTTTCACCAGGCTATACCTGTCCGGCCAATACAGCCTGTGGTGCCAGAAGATCAACACGGAGGACTCACCTCTGGAGCGCATAGTCATCAGTAGAGTGTGGCTCTATTACATGATCAAGGTCATCGACCTCTTGGACACGGTGCGTATTTTAATTCTTGCTTATTGATAGGTGAGAATAGGGGCATATGGTGACGGATGACCAACCCTGGATGGAACGTGTTTTAAAAATTAAAGACGAAAATGATAGTTCTATGTTTGGAGTTTTTTGTTAAGACAAGCTAATTGTGTATGTTGATACTACTTGGTGGTACTTTTGAATTTGGACGATTTTGACTCATATAATTTCTAAACTTCAAAGTCAAAGTCAAAGTCAAATTCTTTATTGCTAACTAAGTGTAGAATTTAGATCTTAACAAAGGGTAGGTTCTTAGAACTTAGTTGCCTGTTTAGGCATTGCAATTTAATTAATAATACATAAAAAAAAAACTTTCTAAATTTACTTAGTCAAACTTTTTACATTACATTAAACATTATATTAATTAACATTTTTCATAGATTTTATGTCATAGGATTATCATCACATTATAATAAGTTTTAACAATCATTGCTCATGTTATTACAAAATAAATTAAATCATTATGTTATTTCTCTTCCAGGAATTCTTTTACAGAGTAGTATGCATTTTTAATCAAAAAATCTTTTAAGTTCTTTTTGAACATACCAATTGAATTTATGTTTTTAATGTGTGTGGGTAATCTATTGTAAATTTTTATGCTCATACAAAAAATACTATTGCTATAAAGTGCAGTGTGAGATGTTTTATTGCGTAATATATTTTTAAGTCTACTAGTTTTTAGTGTGTCATAACTACTGATGTCTGATCGAACTAAAATTGAGGCCTCATAGATATATATAGCAGGGAGGGTTAAGATCTTGAGATTTATAAAGTGAGGTTTACAAGAATCTGTTTGTTGTAACCCACATATAGATCTAATGCACTTTTTTTGTGCTTTAAACGCTACCTCTTTATCTGTTGAGAATCCCCAGTATAGTATCCCATAAGATAGAATGGATCCCACATAGGCATGATAAGCACTAAGTAGTGTGGTTTGGTTAGATACCTTTTTGAGCATATAGAGGGCATAAGAGAATTGACTTAATTTATTACAAACACTATTTACATGCGTTTTCCATGACATATTAGAATCTATATAAATACCTAGAAATTTTGTACTTGTAACTTCAGATACAGTTTCATTATTATTATTTAACAGATAATGGCACTGATTTTGCGTTTTTATTTTTAAAATTTATGTAATGGGTTTTTGTAAGATTTAATTTTAGATTATTTATTGTAAGCCAGTTTATTAATTTAGATAATGATTCATTAATTTCCAATTCATGATTTTTATTTTTATTATTTGTGAAAAGAGCTGTACTGTCATCTGCAAATAACACCATAGGGTGCCGAATGGCCTTGGGTAGATCATTTATATAAATGAGAAATAGTGGTGGTCCCAGTATCGACCCTTGAGGAACACCATATTTTATTGACCTTGTGCTCGATATATATTTCTTTTCTGTTTTTGTGAATGGGCATAATTGTGTTATTTCAGTTAGCTGTTTTCTATTACTGAGATAGGATTTGATTATTTCTAGTGCTTTTCCCCGAACTCCGTATATTTCTAGTTTATGTAGTAGTAGTCCATGATCAACGTAATCAAAAGCTTTTGTCATGTCCATGAATAGAGCTGTTACCTGATTTTTTTTATCTAGCTCCGTTATAACTTTTTGCAAACTTGCATTTCAATTATCTAACAATGATTCCAATGAGACAGAGTAATAAACAGAATCTTTGCTATCTTCTAGCAAAATCAGTTCTCTTTTGATAATAATCAAACAATCTGTTCTTCTAACACTTCTTCAGTTTTAGGTCCATCGTCTTTGTACTGCATAAACAGAAATAGCTCAGCAGCACTGTTCCGTCCTATTGAGTGAGTTACAGTTGACCCATAGTTGACATTGTTTAATTTATGCCACCAGGTATTCTTCGTGTTACGGAAGAAATTCAACCAAGTATCGTTCCTACATGTGTACCATCACTTAGGAATGTGTCTACTTGGATTCATAGGCACGAAATATGTCCCAGGTATGTACAGATTTATTACTAAACAAAATAACGTGACACGCGTGTAATCCTCGGAGGGAGAGACAGAGTGTACCTAATAGTACGCCCACATTTTACCAGTTAAGTTGAAGTTCCATACAACAGAGTGTGAGCTTATAGCCCTCAACCGGGCATAAGTACCTACAGGCTTCAAGGCAGGTACCTACTCAGAAATTTCTTTCTGACTTACGAATACCACTTGCAAATACTCGGCCATCGAAGCAGTCCAGTGCGATGTTTACTTAATTATGAATTTTAACTGCATCAGTGTAAGGGTCAGAACAAGCCTGAACCGTCAAGGCCGAAGTAGAAAGGTCTTGACGATGCCAAATCACAACATTACAATGCTTTCAGTGTGTTGAAATAATTGTTAATTCATGGTAGAAATAACCTTAGATTATGAATGTACTTTTGTAAGGAACCTCCCGCTCTATATTGCTACGACCACGAATTTTATTTGGGCGTAATATATGAGACCAAGAAGAAAGTTTGGTCACACAACCGTTTGTCTGACCAGTTTTGTCCAAGGTATCGGTCGAGCACGCAGTAAGACGGAGTCGTAGACGACCCCAACATTTAAGCAACCGCCTATTTAAGAATGGGCTGACGCTCTCAAACCTGTTTAATATTTGTAGTTTGTACGTAAGAATCTAAAGGAAAAAAGAAAACATGACACGTTTATATTGTGAAAATAAATAAACGAAGTAATAACCTAATTTATTATGTAACATATTTGTTTACACGCACGTCTTTACGAATTCACGCAGAAACCTTGGCACCCCCTTGTGACCTGTGTGTGATATGTTGAACTCTTGAGGTTATTTGTTCAAAATTTGGTAGTTAATATAAAATATGGGAGGTAGGTGACCACATTAGGTAGACATTCCACACCGATTAAATGCGCATGTTTACGCGGTAACTGATTACCTACATAACAATGGTTAAATATATTTAAATACATTCTTTAATTAGCAAACATGAATTTTTGAATGCGAATTCTACAATTTAAAAAACAAGTCTATTACCATTTGTAATTTTTAAATGTCCTGACTCAGAACTATGGCATTATTTTTTGCACGGGCAGGCGGCATGATTTTATCAAGTGGTGTAACAATAAGAAGTCTTCAGATCTTAATTAAAAGCAGTACATTGATCCAAATAAATATTCACAGCTTGTTTTGTAACTGTGTTTTTCACAAGCTCGTCGTCAGATTACGAACTATATATGGTAGGAACTTAGTGGACTGTTTTTGAGCCAAATTTTCTTTTAGATTTTCAATTTCATTTGCGGCTTCTATTGCCAAAATGTTCTGACCTTCAATTTTTAACCCGTCGCGCGTCAAAGTGTCACACTGGGTGCAAAGTTTTACTTGTGCCACAAATGTCGCATTTGCACACGGGTGCAAAGTTTGAACCACTGTGAGTGGTTTTCATATAATGGACATTTATTTTTAAAATTTATTTAAAACTCATAAGGATTCTGGAAACATATACTTCGTAATATATAATTATCGATATAACTATGAAATCTTCGTTTTTCCGAAGGTCTAACCAAAATCAAAAATTCATTCAAAATAGCTCGACGTTTGGGGCACTTTACGTACATTGTTAGCAATCGCGCGACGGGTTAACACCACTTGATGAAAGCTTGCCGCCTGCAAGTGCAAAAAATAAAGCAGAAGCACAGTTCTTGAGTCAGGACTTTAAAAAATATAGGTATAAATGGTGAAAGACTTGTTTTTTGATAAATTGTAATTTAAAATCTTGCTTTACACGACAGTTGATAATATCTTGAAATTAATAATGCTACACAAAAGTTTTAGAATATGAAATATTTAGAATTGGAACTCAAAGACCGTCACCCTATATTATTTTATAATATTAGTGTTATTGACCATTCACTGTTATGTATTTCATAATTTTCCTGCCCTTGTCCCATTCTATTTGGGGTCGGCGCAACACGATTTCTTCTTCCATTCTCAGACGTCACGGCATCATTTACTTCTTTCTCCTTCATATCATTCCTTACACAATCCATCCATCTTTTCTTTGGCCTTCCTCTCGCTCTCCGTCCATCCACTTTTAGATCCATCACTCTTTTAGTCACATGTCCTTCATCCCTCCTCATTACATGTCCGCACAAAGATAAACAACTCCCTTTAAATTTTTCTAAGTTAGCATTTAAGATACCTAAATAAAGAAAATAATATTTAGATATAAATTTTGTGACTGTCAACGATCCACATCCACTTCATCTTAAATCGCCATTTAAGATGAAGTGGATGTGGATCGTTCCTTACGCCTAAGGACGGTTAAAAAAATAACATAATTATCGAAATCTACAGAAAAATTACATCACACCTAAAATCTGCGAAGGCGGGTAATGCAGATCGCAGAGGTGTACCAAATGGTACACCCACATTTCATTAGTTAGGTATATGTTTAAGTACCTATCATGTAATAGGTGCGAGCGTATTGTTACAAATCATTACACAAATCCGGACTCCGTGGCTGCTACTAAGAAATTCCTGATTGAATAGTCCACACACACACTAGACAAACGAGGCCACAAACAAATAAAATTTGTGTGAATATTATCATAGTACTTCATGCTGGTTTTTTACTTGCACAAAAGTTGCAGCAATTGTAACATCGCGTGCACGAAATGGGTCGAGTGGCCTAATGCGCCAGCGACGAAGGAAACCACGCACACACCGAAGGATTCTTACAAACATCCTTACAAAATATTATTTCACAATGTAACTATTAACTGAAATTCATAATCCAGTAACTGAGTAAATGTTTTGGCCGGTTTTATGCGGTGGCAAGCGTTAAAAATGCTTATTCCGAGGTTCTGGGTTTGATGGCCGGGCAATGAGTTATTCCATCAGAAACTTCTCAGTAGATTGGACAAGCATTTGTACCCAGTTAATAGCATAGACATCCCTGCTTAATTCACCTTTCAGGGAAAACTGATGAGATTTTATAAAATGCTGATATAGCGCACCTGCTGTTAGGTTTTTGTAAAATCCTTACTATAATCACAGATAATATAATACTAACGTACAGATACTCCATCTCATACAAAGAAACGCGACCGCCATAACTTGCTCATTTCTCCGGGCTATCCGGGCTATTTTTTTTTACTCACAACGGCGCTAGATGGTGCTTGCAGCGATAGCTCAAGTTCAGTTTATTTTACAGAGAACCAATAGATGGCGATAAAACCAAACTATACTTTTGTACTGTAAACTAAGGTAGGTATATAGCCCTTTGACCTTGAAGCTTACGTCGTCAGTCACTCGGCAATCGCCATTAATAAATTCGCGTTCTTTCATGCCTAGTATTATATTATCTGAGGCGTGGGGTATAGCTACATGTTTTTCGGTAGACTGAGGTATTTGTTAGGTTCAGCGGAAAAGTCAACGCAAATTTTGATAATTAGGTAGGTATCAAGTATCTAAGTCAATCAAAGTTATTTATAATATCGAAATAGCGAATAGAGGAGCTCGTGGCTAAAAAATAGCAACCGCTCGGGTTGTTCTTTAGGTTAAGCTGCGCTTGCCTAGGTTGGTCTGTGGATGGGTGACCACCCGTTACATACCGAGTTTTTTCCGTGCCTCGGAAAGCACGTTAAGCCGTTGGTTCCGGCTGTCATTTGTAGATCTTTGACAGTCGTTACAGGTAATCAGTGTCCCGAAAGTCTGACAACCAGTCTTACCAAGGGGTATGGTATTAGGTACCCAGTAGGTAGGTACTAACTGGGTTGTGCTCCTCCTCAAATTGTGGAGGTTAGATAGGCAGTCGCACGGCGCTCCATATAAAATAGGTACCTACTGATATTCAGCTGCATCCGGTTAGACTGGAAGCTGACCCCAACATAGTTGGGAAAAGGCTAGGCTGATGATTATAATATCGAAATAGGTAGGTAGCTCTTTAAATGATATTTGCTGCAAATTAGATGATTTTAAGCAGGGAGTTATTTTTTAACAGACTCAGGAGTGTGTAGAATATTTTTATTTTATTTGAAATACAAGTTGTTACTTAACTAAGTATTTGTATGTTGTGTTGGTACCTACAAAAGTAGGTAAGTATACTTACCGGCAGGGGCGTGCGGTTCATATAGGCAAAAAGACACTGCCGACCCTAGACTCCATAGGTAAACAAAGAAAGAAAAAAAATCAAAGAATAAACAAATATCTAATTAATTTAAACTTTTTCTATAAATTCCTAACGTAAAAATAATAGCAACGTTCCACACCGCCCTAAATTAACACTATGGCAGGCGTTTCGCGTTCAACAGATCGTCACGAGCGAATTAAAGGCAAACTTCAATAGTGCCTTTAGTTCATTGATAAATGTAGGCATGAAGTATGCGTGTGTGTGTAAAATCTCGTGTACAGACACGTCGTGTATGGCTCACACAGCGACGTATCTCCTGTGGCATGACAAGCCAATCGGGGGCCGCGATTCATGTCGCAATTCGTTGCGACATGAACAGCTCGTTGCATTGGTCGGTACAGCTCAGCTTTTTACTGATTGGCGCTCAACAGAGATTATACGACAAGTTGAAGAAGTCATTAGCTATGTACAATTCCGGTTGAAAGTGATGCAATTTTATTTGTCAACATTTTATTTATTTATTTTATTTTGAAATGTTTATGTGAAGTTTGCAGTTAATATTTGTTTTTTGTGAATAATTAATTAACGAAACGCAAATTCAGTTCGATTTGTTCTAAATTCTATAATGTGTGTTTGTTAAAAGTAATAAATGGTAGGTTTTCTCAATTGTCGTTTAATGAAAAGCTTCAAATAGTGTCGAAAGGTAGATGTGTGCTTGAATTACCAGCATTAACCCAGCAAAAAGGTAATGTAACTCGTAAATTTAATAAGAAAAATTATGAAACATACTCCTGGCTGTGTGGTTGCATACACACAAATAAATTATATTGTTTTCCGTGCCTGTTATTTAATTCGAATAATACAACAGTGTGGAGGCATTCGGGGTATACCTACAGATTTACATAATTTCTATTCCGCGGCAAAAAAGACTAACTAACACGTGCAATTGCGGAATCTTTCCTAATTTTCGCGGAAAAAAATACGCTGCCTACCCGGTCATTAGACCCTGTGCACGCCTGTGCTTACCGGCTCGAATCTTGGTCGCTAGACGATAGAGTGCGGATGACCTTGCGTGTTGTACAAAAAAAGAAATGAAAATAAAGCTAAAACGCCTCTCCAATACTATCTACCTATACCTACATCACTTAAAAATTAAAACTGTGATAAAAACCTATCACTACTATGCTTAATTAATAATACCTTTAATATAATTAATAAAAGTACGTACCTACGCTTTTACCTACTTGATATAAAAAAAACTTAACTTAAATTAACCAAAACTCGGTACCTACCTATCTAAAAATCTATGCGTACCTACCTACTTTACCTGAAAAGATATTAAATGTAAACTATTAATAATTCGTAATTTGAACGATTACCTATTTAAACACTACCAAAATAACTAATAAGTACCTATTTTATTAAATAACAACAAAAGAAATCTAAAAATAAATTATTTAAAGACTAAAAGTCGCGGTGATAAGCATTGTCTGTCAATAAGGCTGAACACTCTGAACGTCTATTCGCATCAACAGCCAAATATTACGGTAACCGCGTCGAGCGCACACAAAAATAATCCTTATGGCGTGATCCAGTATTCATGCGCGATGGCTTATTAGCGTATTTCATGTATAACTTTGGTGTTTCTTTACCGATATATATGACTAGCTGTTCCCCACGGTTTCACCCGCGCTGCTCAGCACCTGTTGGTCATAGCGTGATGTTATATAGCCTTCCTCAAGAAATGGACTATCCAACACTAGAAGAATTTTCCAATTCCAACCAGTAGTTCCTGAGATTAGCGCGTTCAAACAAACAAACTCTTCAGCTTTATAATTACCGATATATATGATTATTATTTTATTGTATAGGTAATAATGTTAACTATTTTTAATAAGAGATGAGTGAGAGTGTTATTAAACGTAAGAGTAGACAAATATAATCAGAAAGCTCCGAACTGCTTAGCTATCGGGAGTTACACGTGTTATTGTGAGTTAACCATTAAAGATAGACATATGCTGTCGTATGATTATTTTTTATATAATTTTAAGGAGAATATTTCCGTCATACATGATTTCTGTGTAGCTTTAACCATTAAGGCTACACACGCGACAGAAGCTTAAAAAATGGAGTAACTTCTCCCGTTTTCCCAACATTTCCCTTCACTGCTCTGCTCCTATTGATCGTAGCGTGATGAAAAGTATACTATAACCTGCGCAGGAGTATAAAGAATAATTTGACCAAGTTTCGTTAAAATCCGTTTTTGTTTCTATAACGATCATACAGACAAACAGACAAAAATATTACTGATTGCATTTTTGGCATCAGTATCGATCACTAATCACCCTCTGATAGTTATTTTGGAAATATATTTCATGTACAAAATTGACCTCTCTACAGATTTATTATAAGTAGGTATAGATAGTTTGTATTTCATAATATTTCATTCTATCAAAATAGGTATGGTAAATGGTAATATTGAGCTGTGTAGTAAAACTCAGAAAATGAAAACAACGCCATCTATTCATAGAAATAACAGTAAATGAGTTACCTAACCACAACGTAGTACAAATTGTTCTCACCAGAGCCAACACCATAATATTATTTAGAAAAATCATGGAATTTGGAACTAGGAGCACATTATTCCTGTTTTTTGTGTTATGGGGATTTTTAAAAACAAGAACATACTTCTTCCATGGTCAAATCTATACAGTTACACAAACTTCAAAAACAAATCGATACACATAACGCCATCTATTGATATTTTTTTGAACTACTTTTTCTTTCTTCGCAATGAGACCCCATGCTATAATATTATAAAAGCGAAAATGAGTTTGTTTGTTACGTCTTCACGCCTTAATGGCTGGACCGATTTTGATGAATTTTGGTACAGAGATGGTTGGGACCCTGGAGACGGACATAGGCAATTTAGTTTTTATAGTGGGAAATGAGTGAATGAGATTTGTTAGTACAATCAATAAGGCGCAAGGGCAAAAACTACAGGTAGTAGGTATCTGCAAATCAGGAAAGGGGAACTGTGTTACCCCGAATTTAACGCGAGCGAAGCCGCGGGCAAAAGCTAGTTATTTATACATTGCCGGCTCAGGCAATGGTGGCGCGGCAGACAACTTATGGTTACTCACGAGGACCCTGTGAATGGCAACTCTACTACTAATACCTACCCACAAATAATAAAACGTTAAAACAACGTAACTCTCTATACGTAACTTCAACACTAAGCTGTTTGCAGTCCGTTTTCTGCAAGAAAGCCATTTTTAAATAGGTACGTGTCTCTTCGTTTCACAGGGGGTCACGGCGTAATGCTGGGCTTCATCAACTCCATGGTGCACGCCGTCATGTACTCGTACTACCTCATCTCCATCATGCGGCCGCAGTGGGTGCGCCAGTGGTGGAAGAAGTACATCACACAGCTCCAAATTGTAAGTGTTTGCTTAAAACCAAAACGACTAACTAGCTTGTTATGTATCCACTGCTAGTACACAGGTGTCCTCTCTATGACACAGATTAGGCTATAATACACCAGGCGGACGCAGTGTGGGGTGGCAGTTCTCGATAATTTGCAAAAATGATAACGAACAGAAACGTTATCTTTCTATTTCACTATTTCGTCGAGTCCAAACTGGACCAAAGCCTAGTCTGGAACATAGTCCGAGTCTGTCCGAGTGCTTATGCTGATGTATGATGTGCTCTGATTATGAAAAGTTTTTCTGATTATGTTTTTATGTTTTTCATATTTACAGCTGCAGTTTGTCATCCTGATCCTACATTTCGGGCACGTCCTGTTCGAACCCTCGTGTGAATATCCCAAGTGGGTCTCCTTCTTGTTCCTGCCACATAACATATTTATTTTATTTTTGTTCTCAGATTTTTACATCAAAGAATATATCCTAAAGAAAAATAAAAATAAAACTAAGTAGATAGTAAGGCAATATAAGTAGTAAATATATCATTAATTATGACGTACCGATAACGAAAATGGAGTTTTATTTCTTTAACCTTGTTCAATTAATACTTATTTAAATGAGACAATCAGACAAGTTATGCTTTGCATTCTGTTCGACCGATCAGGCCCATATTGTTTGACTGGTGGGTGGGAACCAGGAACCATAGTCGGATTACAGATAGATGGCTCCTGAGTTCGCGCTATGTTAGCACCTCTATTTGTCAAATTGATAATAAAGTATGTTTAGCAAAACAATTTTCCTTACACAAATAAAATAGATGCTTATAGTTCTGGAGGTCGTTAAATTATGCTAAATTATATAATGTCATTAGAGAATACAAATGTGTAACCCCTCCCCCCCCCGCAGAAGTGCTGCCCCTAGCGGATCTTATTTAAATCCTCCCAGGGAAAAGGCAAAAGATGAATTATCAATTCAAAAAACGTCAATTCTAAATTGAGAGTCTTTTTCATAATCCTAGTTAGGGTATCAATGGTATTCTACGGTTTGTCTTTAAGTTACAAACTTCAAAGTATTGTTGTTTGCCGGATTGTTTTTTTTTTATAGGACCACTCGCAGTTCAACTCTCTTGAATAGTTTGATTGCTCAACCGGAATATCCTGTGGTGACCTTAATGCATTTAAGACTCCCGGCCAGGGTTAAAAGCTAGTAGAATTTCGTTGAACACACTCTAAGGGCACCCCTTTGGGGTACGAGCCTCGGCTTAGGGGGTCATGGTTGAATCGACTATAAAAAGGGCCGGGTCGGGTTATTATTTGGGGACTTCTAAAACTACTATTAGCTCAACTCGCGGGTTGGCTATTATAAAAATGGTCGAAATCTAGTTTTACCATCGGAGAAACGCGGTGCGTCTCTGCGACGAGGCAGGAACGCATAGCTGGCCGGGTTGTCTTGCATATCCCTAGTATATATTACATCCATTGGATGCTCACGTCAGTGCTGCCTACCCCAAAAAACTAAAAAAACAATAACTCGCCATAAAAAAGCAGTAGTTAAAGTAAAAAAACAGATTTCATACTTTTGCTTATATTAAACAATGAACAATTTTCTTAGTTACCAGAACGCACGTACATTGTTATGTTAAAAATGACAACAACATAAAAACTAAAACTAAAGTACAATTATTTTTCAGTTTCAATGTCAATTGCCTCGTCTGCAGTATTTTCACACTCATTATTATTACACAATAGAATAGGCTTGTAGCTGTCATTCATAAACTGGAATTTCATAGGTGGCGCTGAACACTAGTTGATAAACAGTAAAAATTAGGAATGAAACATAAAACATGGACTTCAATGTGAAAACAGCAAATCTACTTTTATAACAGTAGGGTTGGTAACTCTGTCTCATGTCCAATGCAAAGATTAAAAAAATATATATATTATATGTCTAATTGAGAACCTCCTCCTTTCTTTTCGTCGGTTAAAAATAGAAAGAAGTGCTTGTTGTAGGTGCCACACGAAAAAAAAATGCTTGTTGAGTTGACAGAAAGTTGACAGTGACAGCAGTCAGATTGTAATTTTACAAAATTACATGTTTTGTTGTCATTTTCTTTCACTTTTCACAATGTGATTTTGTAATGATAGGGTTTATTGCAAAAGGTTGTCTTAATTTATTTTCCTTTTGAATGTTACGCTGATTTATTTTAAATTGGAACTTGGTTCATCATGTCGGGTGACAATATTTCACCTAAGCCTGGTGCCGCAGCACTAGAAAATATGAAGTTATTGAAACTCGAGAGTGCAATATTCAAGGTTCCAAAAATACCTAAACGGAGAGAGAAAAAGAGAGCTCAAGTTTTGGACGAAGATGTCTATGTCGAGGTAATTTGTACAATTTGAGACAATTCAATTCCCTTTATTACAGTAGTAACTTATATCATCACGTTTAAGCTGCTCGTCCGACACCCATAACACTGATCACTTAATTGTTTAAAAGAATCTATACTGCATTCAGTTGTGGTTTATTGTAATCTACGTTTGGAAAACAATCAAACAGATGTAAAATTGCTGTTCCTTATAATTATCACATCATCTAATTTGAACTTATTTTAGTAATTATTTACAACTACTAAGATAGGTATGTTAGTAGCTGAGTGTCTACTCATCATCACTACTTCCAATGATTCCTTCTATAAGCTTAAAATTGTTTACATTGTTTACAAAATAATATTTACAGGGCATTGCAAAAATTATACAGAGAGACTTTTTTCCTGATTTGGAGAAGCTAAAAGCACAGAATGAGTTCTTAGAGGCAACAGAAAACAAAGATTATGCCCGACTCAGAGAACTGACGAGGAAGTACAGCGGACAGAGACCTCCAACAGAACCTTGTGAGTTATACACCAAAAACATTATGCAGTTAGAACATTAAGTACCAACCAGTGTTAGACTGGTTTAGTGGATTACAGGTCATTCACAGTCATTGAGAAGACACCAGTGCCCCAAATGTTTATTCATGTGCACCCTTGGCAATCTGAATAATGCTTTAGATACCACAATAAGATTAACCACATATTGGGCTAAAACATTATAATTTTGTTGTGAATATGAGAAGAAGCGGTAGAATAGAAGAGTATCATTGCTTTTTGTTAAAAAATTCTTGCATTTAAAAATAGTATTTTGTCAATTCAATTGTCAGAATAAATGATAGTACTGCAAGGGCGCCTAAAATCGCCACTTTAGCAGAAAATTACATTTTCATTCACATGGGTCTACATGGGCAACTATAAAACATTGAAAAAAGGTGCATGGCTTGTTTCTTCTGGAGTAACACCGGCTAAAAACTGCATAGTTGGTTACTCTTTTAAAATTGTTTGGTTTAACTATGTTCTGGCTTTAGTACTTTAGTATGTGAGAACATTAGGCTCGACAATAAGTCATTGCTTACTTTACAAAACGTAAAATAAGATAAGAAGTTAACAAGTGCCACAAAAATAACTATATGAAATAAGTGACAGATGTTGCGATTAGTACTGTAACTATTCAGAACAAAGGTTGTATAAATAAGTGATTTGAAAACTATTGAATCATTAAATGGTCACAAACAGTTAATTCTGTGAGTTGTTGTCATGTGACTGTTTTACATAATTAAATTATTATTCTCTTATGATTCTGCTAAAGTGATCATTTTAGGTCCCCTGACCCAGTAAAGTAATATGGTGTACTTGAAATTTAAATTCCTAATTGGACTACGCTCAGATCAGCCAAATGAGGCTGTGTGATGGATAGCCTACTAGATGTTGGCCTGTTTTGTTTTGAGGGCAATACCGTGTTCTCCCCATCTTCACAACCAGTCTGTTTTTTATAAGTGTAACCTTATAGTCGGCAGTTTGTTTCACTTGCAATTTTTGTTCTGCTTTGTTATTTTACCTTTAAGTCTTCCAAATTATTTTGTTAAATAAAAATATACTGTTTTTCAGATAACTCTCCGGCCACATTTGACACTCCTCATTTGGATAGACCATTCTCTCCAGCTGCTCCTACAATAAGAAGTGACCGACCCGAATCTGACACAGAATCTATTGCCTCAGACAGAACAAAAGATATTGCAGACTCTATCTCCTTAGGTATGCATGTTGACTTACCACACACCACACTTGTATTCCCCAGAGGGTATCTAGAGAGCTTGATTTGGTTTGGCTTCTCCATGAGAAATTTCTTCTCAGGACCACATGCTCAGCAGCCTTGCAACTACTATGGATATTACTTAATAAGTAATAAATGTGGAAGTTATTGTGATCAGTCCTCAACATAATATTTTCATAAAGTTTCAAATTTGGCTATTCACAGAAATACTGAAATTCTTCAACAAATTCGATTTTTGATTTCGCAAAGAGTCTAGGTTACGTAAGTAGGTACTGTGCCCTGTATGAAGCAATTTAGAAGCACGTGTGCTATTGTCTCGTTTCTGTCTCCGACACCAATGACAAAGAGGTGTTACTTATAACCCAGTCTAACAATAAGTTAAACTTTGCAGACGCATACCTATCGTCCCACACAAGTGAAGACAACGCAAGTTACGACCGCGTCATCGCGCTAGAGAACAAGAAACGCGCCGCGAAACTGGCTATACAGCTACAGTCGGAAGTGACGTCAAAAGCGATCGCAGACGCGGCGCTCGCGCTGCCCTCTATAGAACAACAAGCGGACCAGACTAACAGACCTCATGAGGTGAAGCTTTCAAATTATTTTATTTGTGTTCTGAGACACAAGTGAGTTGTATGAGATATAAGTGAACTGAGGAACTCTGTGTTTTTCTTTCATGGCACGCATTCAGTGCTTGTTGGGGACATTTTTATCTAAATAAACACCAAAATGTATGCACAACTACAATTTAATATTACCTATATTATTTATATTCCATGACTCGCCCAAGACTACGAATACTATGGCATTGACAGTCTTGCAATTTAATGTGCTGATTGTGTTCAGTTTCACTGGTAAAATACCCATTAAAATTTCACTTGACTGTGTTTTATCTTTTATACATAATTATAGTTGGACACATGGCGCTACACAGCGAAGAACTACATAATGTACGTGCCGGACGGGGCGGCGTCCCAACTGGCGCCGCCGAAGCCCGAGCTCGTGCACCACAACACGCGCCTCAAGGCCGAGCCCTTCGACCACGCCAAGAACAAGGAGGCCATCAGTGCTATCGCGAGGAGTCAGGTAATGTGCAAGGTCTTTTAACTATAGTTCCTTTTCTGAGGATAACTATACTTACGCCAGCTGATTGTCGGTATCTATGTAAGTGTAATAGAAAACCAGTTGACATAGTCTCACAATCCACGCCAACATCTGCCTAGCCTTTTCCGTAAAGTTGTATTGGCTATGTTGGGGTCGGCTTCTAGTTCATCACTATGCAGCTGATTACCAGTATTTTACATGGAGCGACTGTCTATCTGACCTCAAGTTAGTACAGGGTAAGATCTGTAAACGAAAATCAATCTAACAAAAAAGAGTGTGTGTACTTATGTACACGCGTTAGAAGTTATACTTCTTTTTGCTTTGTAAACCTATACAAAAAAAAATCGATTCGATTTGTCAATATATTTACTTATTTTGATTATGGCAACACTACGTAAGAATGCCGGCAGTAGGTAATTTATTTTATCAAATCAATTTCATAACTTATTATGTTTACAAAATAAACTTCAAAAATAAAGAAAATAATCCTACTACTATTATAAAGGCGAAAGTTTGTATGTATGGATGTATGGATGTTTGTTACTCTTTCACGGAAAAACGACTGAATGGATTTGAATGAAACTTTACCACAATATAGCTTATACATCAGAATAACACATAGGCTATAGTTTATACATCAGAATAACACATAGGCTAAAATTTTTGAGACCGTTTCTAATGTGAGGTCGTAAAAAAACACATTTTTTGCGCTTACATTGCAAACGCTGACTGTATCCTACAAGATAGATCAAAACAATGTACTACAGTATTGTACAACTTAAAAAGGTCTACAAAAAAGTCCGTGATGGTATATGTTTATCTCTTAGGAATAACCCACAATAACCATTTTTATCCTTTACTTTGTACGAGAAATAATGGCTTATTTACGAAGCGATTTTAAGCAATACAGTATTAATCCTTATCCAATTAAGTATCTTAAATACATTGTGCATTTAATAAAGATCAATATGGCTTTTTACAGCATGTAAATTAAATAAATATTTTCGAAGATATCACAGATTTAAAATGCAGAGTCATAGCAATTTCGGCGATAAATACTGTTTCGGTGATAAATACCGGCAGCGGTGCCAGGCGAACGGGGCGTAGGGGGAGCGGGGTAGGTGCGGTGGGGAAGAAGTGGCTCATCGCTGAGTGCGCGACCCGAACACGGGCAGACGTCGTTGACGGTTGTGTCCGTTTTGCGAATTTTCAAGGCACTAGCGATTTGATAAAAACGTATGGTCTGGTGTATGGCCTACTTTAAGTAATATAGGCCTAAGGTTAGTTATTGCCAGGTTTCTTTTTGGTTAGGAGTTACACGTACAAAAAGATACTTCATTTTTACGAATTACTTCATTGATAATTCAATTACTATATAGATAGGTTACTTACAGTTAATTATAACAAACTAGCTTCCGCCCGCGACTTTGTCCACGTGGCATAGTTACTTTAGGCTAACGCTAACTTTAACACCTGTGATGATCGAAAAAAAAATATCCTTCTGCCCTTTTCTTCCTTCTTTCTCCCCCTACTCTATTCTCACTTTTTTTTAGCCTATGTCTGTCTTCAGGGTCCCAACTATCTAAGTCTGTAACAAAATTCATCAAAATCGTTTACGCCATTTAAGCGTGAAGACGTAACAAACAAACTAACTAAACTAGAATAGTGCCGAGTTGATGGCAATAGGCTCAACCCTTATTACAACGGACTATAACACAAATGCGCATATATGTTATAAAAAGCAAGTATTAGTGTGTCAACTTAGACAGAAGTGTATAATATCCTTATCCTTACTATCCTTACTCCTTACTTATCCTTACTATAATATTATAAAAGCGAAAGTGAGTTTGTTTGTTACCTCTTCACGCTTTAATGGCTGAACCGATTTGGATGAATTTTGGTACAGAGATAGTTGGGAACCAGGAGACGGACATAGGCTAATAATTTTTTGTGGGATGTGAGGGAGAAAGAGGGAAGAGAAGGGAAAACTTAGCGTTGCTATTACAAATCAATAAGGCGCAAGGGGAATTGTGTTACCCCAAATTTAACGCGGGCGAAGCCGCGGGCGAAAGCTAGTTGTAATATAATTTTTATCTTGATGCATGAGAAAAACCAGTACCGTTGATTGTCATGATTCTTTAACAAATAGATCAAAGATTAAATTAAATTATAAGTAATACTATTACCGTCGTTTGTGAAATTGATTTAATAAAACACCAAAATAATATTTATTTATACACACTGTTTAATTGTACTGTTACGAAACACGTGTTCTAAATATAAAAATACTAGAATTTACAACTTGAATAGTTATCGATTTTCATGCCACCTACAACCAACTTCACGCTGTCATCGTAAAAATTCACTCTCATCATTTTTCTCCATCGCGCCAAAAGAAGTATAACTTCAAAAATAATGTTCGCCGGGATCAACGGCTTAACATGCTTTCAACACACTGACACTGTAAATAAAAGTGTAATGGATGGCCATCGTGGACCCATCCACGGCCCGACTAATGCAAGCGCTGGCTACCTTTAAGAAGGGTCTGTTTGGCTGTAATCTAGATATAGGTAACTTCATATAGGAAATCTAAAAACTGCTTAGAGCCTTTGAGAAAACCATCTTTTACAAAACGTGATGGTTCACTACACAAATAGGGATCATTACTTAGTTCGTCCTTAATAATAATAGTAATGACTGTTTCCAGGACGCGAGCGTAACTGGCAAGATAGGTGTGGACGGAGTGAGCATATCTGTGGAGAAGCCGGGCGACGCGTACCCGCTGGTGGCCACGCCGTCCCCGCGGCCCGGCGAGGGCCCCGACCAGTCGCCGCTCATGACGTGGGGAGAGATCGAGGGCACGCCCTTCCGACTGGACGGAGGAGACACACCCTTGCCTGCGTAAGTGTAATTTTGAAATATGACAACATACCCAGGGTGATGTTTTTATGTTAGTGTGAATGGCTAACACGATACGCACACTATGAGTATACCAAAACAAAAAACAAAGTAATCTCGAGCTCAAATTGAATGAAAACTACAGCTGCATCATTGGGTGTTTATTAAATTTACTTTCATTGGCAGAAATCGAACTCTTCTGGTATACATTAAGATATTAGAAAGGGCTAGTGTACTTTTGTATGTAGTATTGTAATAAGCGTAAAGTATTGGCAAGCAAATTAATTGTCGTGAATCGATGACCTTATGATCAGCAAATAGAGTAATCAGTCGTGTTTGTTTCCATGCTGGTCAGCGTGGGTGCGGGCGCGGCGTACCGCATGCTGGAGGCGGGCGCGCGCGAGCGCATCGCGCTGCAGCTGGCCGAGCACGCCGCGCGCCGGCGCCGGCCCACCACGCCCAGCCACGCGCCGCACACGCCCAGGTACGGACTCTTTACTATTTCAGAATTATGTACTTACAACCTCATAATCTAGCTACCAAGATAACCGATGTAGGTGTCTATTCTTAAATACAATAAAACTAAAACGAACTAGGTAATATGCTTCTAGTAACTACAGTCATCATTGGCCCTTAAAATTTCACATTTGCGGGGTTTCACTAGCTAACTGTGACTTTTTGCACAAATAATAGGAGTGTTATCTAATATTAGACTCCAGTCTACTTATGTGCACGAGTTATCTTAAACGGTGCTTTCATTGCGCAACTTTTGTTATCTCGGAATGGGATTTCCGTGTAAAGTTCACACCAAATACATGGTCTTTTACAGTTTCAGATCAAACACCGAGCGCCTAGCTAGCATGTCGCCCGCAGCACGTAAGTTGGCAGCCAAACACTTGCTATCTCCGCGCCTGAAGCTGACGCCCAACGACATGGGCATCCTGTCGCACGCGTCGCCCAAGCTCACGCCCTCCCCGCGCCGGCCGCTCGTGGCCCAGCGCGGCACTCCACGCGGCAGTCCGCGCGTGTCGCGCGTCTCCCGCGCCGGCAGCGCGAACACCAACGCCAACGTCACAGAAGATAACCTCACGGACAATCTACTACAGATCAATGTCGCTAAACGCACTAGACTAAAAGCGAAGGATTTTTTCAAATAAAATTTCTGTTGAGGTCTAAACATGTGTTTGTTTTTGAAAATCTCCAACAATGCCTAAATAATTGTGGGAGTGAAACCGTTAGTTTCAGCAGGGTAGGCATTTTGTTGATACCAGCTTGCAGAACATATAACTTTCCAATACAGTCGTAAACTAGACCTTATACTTAAACCCAAAAGCCTGTACCTCCTTACGCAAACGCAAGTAGGGTTTTGGGCGACCGCTTTAAGTCGTGCTAGCTGTAAATACTTATATCTGAATACAGACAGGAGCGTGCATCGCGTCCGCTCTCGCACACGCTGACACGCATTATATTATCGAACACAGGAGTAGCAACAAGGTAACAGTAAATACCAACATACATAAGCAAAGCGTGTATTCGTTAGTAAAATCGATTACATTGCGTTATGCGCCTACATTTTTGTTAAAACTATTCAATTGTTGTTATTAGTGTAAATGCTGTATGTTTTTGATTATTTTTATATGCTTTGATTTATGTAATTAGTTTCTACATTTCTAACCGTGTAAATAAAACAAATACAAAAAATAATAATTATGTACTGAATATGTGATAATCGTTTGTGCTTCGATGTCTCTTCCATCTTACAACTACATTATGACTTCACAAATAAAACAAGGGGTTGAATCTCAAATCATAATTATGTATTTTGTTGAAAAGCTCTTAATAAATAGAAAACTAATTCAACTTCAAAAATAAATCAAATACATAATTATACTGCATTGAAATAATGTCATCAGGTCTTATATCTAAGATAAAGATTTGTGCATCGATTATTGCGACATTTTAAAAAAAAATACAAACAATAATGCATTGTGCTGTTACATAAACATGGTATGCGTCACCTCTTTGCCGTCAATTTTAGATAAAATCATACTCTTAAACACTATGAAAATAACAATCATTTATAAATAAGAAATACATTAAATAAAAATCTGTAAAATTAAAAATAACATTATTAAATTATACATGATTGTCATACGTGTATCTATTAACTTCAATATCTTTATATACAACTGTTTACTTATTCTAAAAGTTATGTTTTGTTCACATAATTATGTCAAAAACAACGACATGTCTTAATATATAACATAATTCTTCTGTACGAGTGTTTGTCACCAAACTCCTCCTAAAAGGTGCCTGATTTGTAAGATATTTTGGGCCAATTGGTTTCTGGATAGTTTGAAAAACAATTGGAAACCGGACAGTGGTGTCGGTATGTAATATTTGATTTGCTGTTCAAAGGGCAAGACGTGTCGAATCGTGACATTCAATTCACTAGTAGATGTCATACAGTAGGTAAACTACCAATTAAATACAACTTACATATGATTTTAATTTATAAGTAAGCATAGTTCCTGATATGGAACAAGTCATATACATAATAAGTAACAACATGATTTATCTGAATTCTTATTACCATAACATAGTATTTACTTACATTACATAATGATCTACGTCTATTTATTATCTCATAACAGTATAATATAACCCTGCACAATTAAATACAACCAATTAAACTTGAACCAAGCTAATTACGCATATTATTAATTACTATTATTACAAAAATGCATATAGCCGCGATCAATAAATTATGAATGAATCATAAAACATTCAAGATATGTATGTTGGTAAAAATATCTTTATCGACATCTATCAATAGATATGTTGTTATCATATTAATCGTTTTGCTATAGCTAACAAGTCATAATGTCAAAGGCGCTTCGGAAACACTACATCTATTGCTACTGTGTAGAGGTAGTTATTCAATATACAATTCTATTCTTCAATATAATAATTATTGCGTAAGTTATAATCATCCAAGAGTAATAAATCAACTATGACCCAACACCGTCATATTATAAGCGTAGTACTTATTTACTTAAACAGTCTAGCTCTAGGGAATGACCACATAATACCTACAATAAATACTAATATAATTTCACAATGTGGGTTCACAAATCATTTCCATTTGTTCCAAGATAAGAGTCAACATCGAAACAATGTGGTGAACCCACTTATCGCGTAGTAAATGAACAAAATGACTGATTGTACACACAGAACATATCATATCGATATAATCACTGTTTCTTTAGACGAAGATGGATAACTTACGTGTGTACTACCAAATTAAACTGAGCAGAGCCCTGAACCACGATTCGGGCGGCTGCGGTTTGTTGTACTCGGCATTCGGCTTCGGATCAGTGTCATCTGTCGGGTCCTCCTCGAAGATGTTAACAAGAGACTCTTTGATGCCGAATCTGAAGAAAGCTATGTACGGGAAGTACCTCATGAGGTACAAGCTGAATTTGAAGTTGAGGTTGAAGTACAGTCGTAGTAAGTACGAAGAGTAGAGCGTCATGTACAGGTTGTACAGGAAGATCTTGTACTTGGCCTTGAAGCTGAGTTGTTTGTAGTAAGGCGCGGTCTCCACGGTGTCGTAGTCTTTGTAATAGAGGACGCGAGGCGCCACTTTAGGAAGGCCGTCTACTGCTGATTTGCACATCAGCTCTGTGGATTCCACGCCTATCGAACAAAGTAAAAGGTGTAGGTAAATTACTTCATGTTTTTGATAGGTATTTTTTTAAAAAGAGCTCTTTTTCAATAATTTTACTGGAGAACAAAGTACCTTTATTCTAAATCTATTGATGTAAACTTTGATTGTTAATCTTACCTGTATCAAGAGATTTTCCTTTCAACTGCTTCTTCAACTTAGTCTGCAGTTGTAGCCGGTCATTCTCAGTGTAGATATAGCCGGGCACGTCGGCCAGCACGCGGCACCAGTACAAGAAGCCGTCGGTCTCCACCGTGGGGTTCACGGACCACATGCCGTCCAGCATAACGCGAGCCATGTGCTCGAAGTGTTCTGGAACGTTCTCCAGGCAGGGCGTGTACACTCGCTCTAGGAGCAGCTGGCATACCTCGCGAGTTTCGTCAAAAGTTTCGCGGCAGATGTTGTATCTGAAATTCGGGATGATTATTATAATGACGTATAATACAGCATGGAAGAAGGAGAAATGTTGCAGTTGACGCTTATCAAATTAACGACACATTTTTTAGAATGTACGGCGATAAAGACAGAGGTAAATATAGACTTAAGATCATTGTCTAAATTACTTGTCTCGATACATGCATAAATACCTACTTTTGGCTAAAACTATTTAATATAATCAATCACTAGTCTTACTTAATATTTTATATTATCTACTTATATCTCAAAAATCTTTTCAACAATTATTATGCAATTTTAAAATCATTAAGAATAAATAGGATGATAAAAACAAAGAACATTATTTAAAATAACAATTTAGTGGCATCTACAGGCGTCTTCAAATGCATTTAATTAATTTTAGAACAACAAATCGTATCCTAGCTATACGCGTTTTTCCTCTTAAGGGTTAGCAGAAAACGTAATTGTGCCTATTGCCATCAACCAGGCACAAATCCAGACTCGGTGGCTGCTTCTAAGAAATTCTTGATGGAGAAAACCCAATAACACTTAGCCCGATCTGGGAATCAAACCCAGTCACGCACAGTTGTCGCTTTTGGGACTAACTACTACTAGACCAAAGAGACATATTTTTGTTTAACGGAATTATGAAAACCGGTCAAGTGCGAGTCCGTTCAAATTGGCTACATAAACGACTTTTGACTGTGGAGTAGACATGGAGGGTTGATTTATTCACAGCAGGACCACGGACTTTTTTTTTTAAAACGTTTCCCCACTCTAGGAATTTCTCCTGTGTCGTGGGTGGGTTTACAAACATTTAAACTCACATACACAAACAGCTAGACCCAAAACAAGTATTTGTAGACCATACAAATGTTTCTTCTGTGCGGGAATATATCTAGACTCGGCGGCCAAAAGAATAGTCTAGATATATACCTGCGGCAGGCAACGCAGCAGCCGATCGCTCAGCCACTGCGCCAACCGTGCCGTCGACACTTAAGTATAATTTTAATTTCAACTCAATTCCTCAACGCGTTCCCGAGATAAAGGTCAGACTGACAGACGGACAAAATAAAGATCCTATAAGGGTTCAGTTTTTTCCTTTTGAAGTACGCAACTCTAATAAGTAATATTAGACACTAAACAACACGGGCTGGAAATACTTTATTGAGCGATAGGTCAAGTAACAGTAAAAAACAACCTGTTTAAAAAAACCTGTTCTAATAGGTAGATGTGGTGGGTGTAGCTTGTATTTACATTTTTAACACTAGTATCTCGGAATTTAAAATGAAGTTTATCTAACTCGCGATAAAAATGTTTGTCCGACTAGCTCCTACGCGCGGTTCAACCGCTTAGGGGTCAGATGTACTATCACCGTAAACGTACTACTTGGAATACAAAGTATCCTATGCCCTATTGAGGACAGCTCATGATAATCGACATCTAAACCCATTCAGCCATTGTGTGAAAATAAAACTATGCATATAGAGTTACTTTCGCATTAATCTGGACTAATTTATTTATTTAAACTTCATGTACAATAGTGGTACATAGGAGGACTTAATGCCATAAGGCAGTATCAACCTTTGGGTAAAATACGACAACATTGTGATAGGGTACAAAAATTATATAGGTAAAGATATTTATTTATAAAAGTATTTGTTTTCAAAAACCTATACATATACTTACTGATAGACATATACATATGAAATAAACTAATAAATACATTTTTAAAATAAATAAAAACGAGAAATTTAACAATTACAAGGACATTTAATTGGTAGATGGAACTAAATAGTGGTTACGAACTTTTCGTTTTTAATAATCACATTGCACAAACCTGTCTTCAATACCGATCATATGACCGACGACTCTCCAGACATGGTTGTAGGCGTCCCAGTCTCCCGGCTGCAGCTGTCTGATGCCGAACCTGTCTGGTTTGAGCATCGAGAAGCCGACGAAGCCGAACTGCGTGAGGGCCAGGTCCCGCTGTGACACGACGCCGTGACCCTTCAGCTTTGACGCTAGTCCTGCCCGCAAGTGGCGACTGCGTACCGCGTATAGTGACCTCCATGATCTATTAAATAATATAATTGGGGATTTGTTATACACAAGGGATTTGTAGTGGATGTCGTGGGAGGATTGGAGGAACGTACATAGGTAAGCCACAAAACACGCATTCAATATTGATTAACAACGCCGATACGCTAGCGCAACTTAAAGCGGATGCAAGGAGCGAAAACCATGATATACAAACACAATCACCACACGTCAGTGGCAATACTTTTTTTTGGGCTGGCTGAGCGCAGTTTGGAGTATCAATATCAAACCAGGCTGCTTTTGTTATCATTGCTACCAATGTTGTCTAACCTGGCACTTTACAGGTAGTTAAACACCCTTTTGAATAAAGGGATAATACTATGGTTTTAAAAAACAAGTGCGAATCGGACACCGAGAGTTCCGAACAAACTTGCGAAATAAACGGCCATTAGCCCTACTATGACATCTTATAGCAATTCTTATTCCGCTGAGGGAAAGAGACGAAGGGCTACTATGACATCTTATAGCAATTCTTATTCCACTGAGTGAAAGAGATGGTGCTAGACACCCTGTATAGCTCTGTCTCTTTCCCTCAGCGGAATAAGAATTGCTATAAGAGGTCATAGAAGGGTAGCTGATCTATTAACTGCATAGACTTATGCCCCGTTCCAATAAATATATATGTTTTTTTCCACAACTCTAAGGGACCACAGATTTGAATATATGGTTTTCATTTCAAATCGATACCTCTACGCTTTCGCGAGATAAAGGGTCTTGACAGACAGACAGACGGACAACAAAGTGATCCAATAAGGGTCCCGTTTTATAATTTTGAGGTACCTACGTAACACAGTACACGGTACACCCTAAAAAGTGAGGTAGATAATAATTAATACCTATCTAGCCACAGAAGGCTGAGCGTGATAGGCTTATGGATTAAATGTATCACCTGGGCTGGCAGTGACTGAATTCCAGATGGACCGTCATAATCAAATAATCCTCGACTACACACGCAAATTAGAAGATTATCTAATTGGTGATAAGATAAACTTCTAGAAATAAATCGGATTTTATTAACGCGCGTAATCTTGTTTTGTTTTTTGGGACGGGTTGCAAGCGGAAGCCTTGACTTTCAATAATGACGCAGACGATGATAATGCAGATAAACATTCCTAAAAGAATAGCTAGGGTGAATGCTCGCTTATTTGAGAAATTACATCCAAAAGCATGCTTACGTGCTCCCAGGCTTCAGTTCGTGCTCGAACCAGGAGACGGTGTGCAGCAAAGTGGAGAGGTACCGCTTGTAGGCTGTGTAGACGGAGGTGGAGCGGCGCGACCCCACCAGCACGCGCAAGATGGACGGGATTGCAAACACAGCCACCAGCCCCATCAGCATCGAAGACGAAAACGCGAAACAGTTATCCATGTAGAATTGACGACCCCTGGAACATAAGAACGTTGTTGATAGCTGTTAGATCACAAATTAATGGAAATGTGACAGCTAATAACTGAAAACTCTTTGCATCATAAGTAGGTACGCATAGGCTTCATTATAATAAATACAAGATGTATCTAGAGATAAGATATTCGGGTGCATATCCAAAGTTGATTATTATGAAAAGCAGTTTATATAAAAAAACCTCGCGATCGCGGAACTTCAATTTAAGTAATAAAAATATCCTAAGAAGCCCTTTCTATTTTTTTTTTGTGAGCCAAATATTAACTTCAGGTTAATATGCATCCGATTAGATCCCATCTCTAAGTATCACGAAGTGCGTTTTTCCGTCTCCAAATTGAGCTTACTTGAGAGTACGTACTTGGCACGTATGTAACATTGTTTTAAGAACCTCCCAATAGAGTACGTCAAAGGTGACTAAAAATACATATTACGGTACTATTGATGACATCTTGGCATCTTTCCACCAGCGCCTATTGAAAGGATCCTATTACCTTATGTCTATAATAGTAAATCATAATGCTAAATAAAATGCAAAACTTCTAACTGTGTTGCTCTTTCAAAAAAAAACAGCAGCACAGTTGAACTGGGACTTTACAAGCAAAGTTCAGCAAGCAGACTTGACAAGTTGACGGCCTCGAAAGGACGACGACTTATATCGGCGAGGCACACGATAGGTACAAAAAAAAGATGCTATAAATTATTTGCAATGACTTGTAAAATCTGCCAAGAAATAATCGCAGGGCGTGAGTGCCGACTGTCGAGAGAGATTATAGTCAAAACTTCTAGTTATCAAACATTTCGTGAAAAATAGATGCAAAAAGGTAATCTTAAGAATGCACTTAAGAGGAAAGTACGAGAAAAATTTGATTTTACACGGAAATCTTAATATTTAACATCAGCATTTTTCAACCAGAGAAGATTGGTTAGGTATTTGTAATGCTCTATCTGGTTAGGTGATTAATGGACACTTGCGATCCGCCGATCTGCTTCGCACGGATATAGGTACTACAAACATGGAGAAGACATGTCTTATTTATCTGGTGCATTCGCAGTGGATAAGTCAGTTCTGTACGGTGTCTCGCTACGTAACTCGCCGACTTCGACTCCGCCCCTGGTCTACTGCTAGATGAGCTCATTGTTATTTGTAGATGGCTAATATTGTTTTATTTCCTTACTTATTATATCTCTTTTCGTCGAACCACTCCGGCAGTTCCATGACGAGTGCATCTGGCTTTACACTGTCGGAAGGGTGCTCTGCCGCTTCCTTTGTCAGGAGCGCGTCCACGAACGCTTCAGCTGAAAAAAAAAACTCTTCATTTAACAGCCACCCTCAAATATTCTTATCTATCTATCCACAGTTGTAACACCAATTTATAGCTTAACATCAAGGAATATAATATTAATTTATCATGAGTAACAATAATAATTTAACTCCCAATAAATAGCGCGACAGTTTTCTTTACAAAAACCTACATACACACTAAGGACGGGCAATCGTTTTGTCTGCAGCTCACAGCTAAAATAAGGCTATGGAAATGCAAAATATGAAGAAATCAAAGAAGTTGTCTGAATTGCTCAAAAAAACTGGCACCAGTGTAATTTTTTTTAATCTTTATTGTTCCATTGCTGTGCAGGTCTTTTCAATAAGATTCCACTCTTGTCTCTGTGTGGTTTGCTCCGACCAATCTCTCATTAACGCCTCTAAGCAGTCAAGCCAGTGCTTTTTAAGTAAACTTGGCACAGTAAAAGGTGTCCCACAGGGCAGCTCCTTGCGGGACACCATTGATAATCAGCATAAGATAACGGATCGAACATAAACTATATTACATTATGAAAAATTATTGGATATCTGTAACTGCAATTGGTAGGTGGACTTATCCCACCTGAACAAGTTTTTTTTTTACAAAAACTCAATTCAAAATGTTAACAATGGTTTTGAACGATTATGATTGGTGGGCACTTATCAGTGAGTTTGTAAACATTGCAAGGAACAATATGCATTTTGATGTCTACTCTCAGAGCAAAGCCACACAAGGTATCGATTTGAACATGGAAGTTATTTTCGTTCAGTTATTTATACTTTTACTAACATCGCGTTTTAGCAACTCAGACTGGGTAAGAATACATCAATTATAAGTATAATTAATTTAGTAGGGAGGGTTTAAATATCCAGTGATAATATTTCAAAATTTAATTTTTTTTTTTTCTTTTAGCACTAATATCTGATTCTAATCTATTACAAATATCCTAACAGGTTTCAGAGTGGATGAGTCCGATTGAAGATCAATTGTAAGTTACTAATGATGATAGTCAATAGTTTCAAATATTTAATATCCAAGAAGTACCTATCTTATTATAAATGCTTATACTTAGTAACACCCTGCAACATCACGTTCTTAGTTTTATAAAACATCTGCTCAATCACCATATTATAAAAAAATCGTTTCTTTTAAATCTTAGTTTAGAATTCTGTAACCATTAATTTGATGAATGGCGAATGAAATAAATTAATACCTAACTTTAAAATATGAATTCAATGTTAAACAAAAACAAATTAAAATAACTTTAAGAAACTAACATTTAATAAAAACGATTTCATATAGTCCTATTATTCCATTTATTATTTTCTAAACATGTTATTTAATTAACATTTTTAAAATTTTCTTAAAACATTTTAAAAAATATTTAAAAATAAACTTAAACTTTTTTTTTCGTTTTATCAGAGGGGTAGCTCAAAGAAGATTTGATGGGGATTCAATGATGGTCCATATGACTCATGATGAGGAGACCAAGGAAACTACGCCAGACCCTATAACCTCCAATCAAATGTCAGCTGTTAATCTGAAGATCAAGCTGGACCAGACGATGCGCACTGCTAGAGTGTTAGCCGAAACACTGAAAGTTCAAATTCACGACTTGGTCGCGCGCGAGACTCTGCTGAAAGAAGCCATCACGAACGGCAGGTAACGTTGCACGATTCTAAATTCTGATGTATCTGCGAATTCTAAAATATCCGTGACATGCTAGTTTCCTCACGATGTTTTCCTTCGTTAATTAACTAATATACAACAGCGCTTAAAAAAGGAAAACCGCAACAGTTACGTATTTATTCCATCCTGAAAAAAAACGTTACTTTATGTTGGTTCCTTGTACAAAGTTGAAAATTTGTGCAAATGATTTTATTCACAATTGACCATGAATTTTAAAAGAGCAATAAAAAGGTTTATGCACCACGAATACAACGTACTGTAAGTCAATTTTATGATGCATTTATAACCACCAATTGAGATACATAAGTCACTTCAAATTTTTATAAAACCAAGCGATTAGCATCGGCTTATAGTCAGATTATTTATTTATGCTATGTGATAGAAGATGTTAGTAATAAAAGAAACTATGCTAGCTCCAATGCTAGCCATAACACACTTGTGGATGTGGACGAATGGCTATAATCATCGCACTGCCGATCGATACTAATGAGAAGTCGAACCCTAATCGTTATCTACACTACTCCTACAGCTAGAGGTTCTGTTATTAAATGAGGCACATATTAACACAAAAAAGAGAAATCTGATCTTTCAGTGAATCACGTCAAGTAAAGTTAGTTGAAATGATATTGACGAAAGCATTTTTGAAGAGACATTGTAATAAAGAGCAAGGGCAGGAGGATGACGAAAAAGATTACACATTGAATCTTTCCCAAATTTCACAGGCTAGGAGTTACAGCAGTGACAGTATCTACAATGAGCCAAGTGCCTCGGTCGTACATCATCCGCGACGGCCATTGGACTCTCTGTAATGGCATGATACAGTTCCCTGTAGCCAGCCAGACATCAGCGATTAACCTCTTCAATGAATTGTTCTCGGAACCAAGATGCATCGGGAGAGAGGTAATTACAACACTACGTTACATCTCTAATTTGTACTCCTTACACGTAACTTCATACTGTCAGGTTCAGAAGGCCTTAAAGATGAACGTCAGTAGAAACAATTTGTTTATACTGGTGGAACGGCTGCTGGCTATACAGCCAAATTAAAGTAAAAGGTTCATTGATTACTCAGACAGTCAATTAATTTGTAAGAGTGTTACCGTCCATGCGAATACGCTACACCGTGCATTTGTTTATTTTCTCGACTAGAAAGGAAAATACTACTTTCAAATAATAAGGCTTACTTCGAATGGTTTGAACCCAGCGTTTGAACACAAACGTCACGCTTACATGAACTTTCATGCCAAGTAAATGTTATCTAGACAACTACGCCATAATAGCTCACAATACTATCGAGAACGTGTATCATTATATTATGTAAGTAACTGTCAGTTACCGCCGACACAGTCTATTATTTGATAAATCATTTTATGTGTTAGGCGAACTATGTACCATGAAATGACACTGTGTGTCGCATATATACCGAGAGCTAAAACAACTACAAGCCGGTTTCCACAACCTTGAAAAACAAGTCAGATAGTAATCAGTTCAGCTTTAATACATCCCGGTTGAAAGATGTAGCCTTGAACTAGAACTCTTGATGGTAATCTGACGAATTAAAAAGCCCAGGTATTTTCAGTCATTTACCTAAAATAAATATCTTTGTGTAGCTGTTTTAATCCTTATTAAAACAGCTACACAAAGATATTTATTTTAGGTAAATGATGATTTTGATGATTAATGCAAAGATGGCATAAGCACCTAGGACCTAAAACCTTAAACAGGATTATAAGTAGTGATAAATGCATGCAGTGGGGGACATATTTTTTTATGTGTCACCACTGCATGCATTTGTAAAATTGCAATAAATCATGTCGTTTCGTGGAATTATACGTTGAAGAATAACGAAGATTTCATAATAGCACTAATAAAAACGAAAATTGTAGCGACTTAGCAAAATAATTTTATTTATTGGCACGAAACGTGGAGTTGTGCTCATGACAGCGTATCTGCTCATCGTTTTTTTTTTTTTGGTAAACAGTTATGAAATTAGCCATTCGTAACTACCGAAAATTTACTATCTATTTTAAAATATTACAAGTGGTTGTACTATCCATATGGGTTACTTAAATATTATAGATACTAGCATAATACCCATAGTTTTTTTTTATATTAGTAGGTTAGCACAGCAGTTTGCACCTAGAATGCTTCAAGCATAACCCGTGTATTCCAAAATGTGTCGGTATTAATAAGTAGGTAATGTACTATAATAGGAAAATGTAGATAATATTTACTCATAATATTAGCATGTTGCCTACAAAGCTCGAGTCAGAATGACGAGCCATTTTTTACTACAGGTGTTTGCTCTTTTTTTGTGGATGGCAAATCATCAAATACTTCCCGCTCTGGGCGCTCTGGGCAGAGCGAAGGGGAGTGTCAGACTTGTATTGACTAAAACCCACCCATGTTCCTTCTATTGCGGTATCTCTATCGAACAACCCGCAAACTCGGCAGGCGAAAGCCCTGGCAGGCCCCTCCTCTTATCTGAGATAAGAGATGTCAGCAAAGCAGAGGGGTTGTCAGCAAAGATGGGATAAGTTATCTCATCTCTGAACAGTAACGCACCGTCGACACGGCCTGTTGTCAATAGACGAACGGACGGTGAGCTACCCATTGCTCACCGTCCACAGGCCCCGCATCTACGGTGGTCGGGAAGACGTTTGCTCTTAAATTTATTTTCAAAGGCTACTTACTGCCTTGCTCATGATTGTGTTATACAGGGTGGCCAGTTGATAGGCGTCCAAAGAAAAAAATTAGATGCCTTATGCTAAGGGGTACCCGAATTACCCCCATGTATGTTCCGCGATTATTTGTAGTTTAGGAGCTAGAATTTTTTTAAGTACTTTTTTCAAAATATTCACCTAGCATTGGTTTTTATTTTTTATGTCTTTATTCCTATCATTTTTAGATATTCTTTTTTGTGGAACCTATTAGCGATAGCAATAGCTACCATGCAAAAAAAAATCGTTTGCCTAGGCATTGTAGAACTTACCACAAAATTAGTCCAAAGTTCAAAATTACCATTAGAGTTCGATAATCAAAAATGTTCAGAGCTTAAAAAAAAATAAGTGAGGGGTGCCAGAGGTTTCTAAATGATCTTAAAAACTTCTATGGACCTTCAACAGACAAAATCGGTAAAAAAATATAGAGCTTGATCGGGGATTATTTCCTGTAATTAGCGTTGATAGCAATAAAGGTATTTTTACAGTAATTGTTATAATTTGGGATTTCTTTATTTTTGCTACTTTTATGATAAAAAAATACGGTAGATAGTTTACAAATTTTATTAAAACACGTTACAAAAGGTTTTTAAAGTGCCGCCCTACCACAGAAATGCACAATCTACATCTACGGAGGAAATTGTCTTTTAGTTGTAAACCATGTCTCGTCTCAGTGTTAAGTTAACGTCTGACAGCAAAATTGGTAATTCTTCAAGAACTCTTTGTAGGTGGCTCCATCGAGCTTGGACAGCGGTCTGGCTATGGATTCTCCATAGTCCGCTATCGAGAATCCTCATTCCGTAAGACCATCAAATTTTCAACACCGCTTCGTTACAAAAGGTTTTCAAAGTGCCGCCTTACCACAGAAATGCACAATCTACATCTACGGAGGAAATTGTCTTATAGTTGTCTAAAGGCTTCTGTTACTTCTTACAACATTTCCCGCTTCTTCAATTTTCCGTTTTAGCTCTTCCTCATTGTTAGTGTCCCGTGCGTACCATCACGAGTCTGGACGGCAGCTCGAATGGTGGTGGTAAACTAATTGGTAGTTCACCGTTGAGAACGCCGGACCACATTTTCACACTGAAGCGGTGTTGAAAATTTGATGGTCTTACGTGAGGATTCTCGATAGCGGACTATGGAGAATCCATAGCCAGACCGCTGTCCAAGCTCGATGGAGCCACCTACAAAGAGTTCTTGAAGAATTACCAATTTTGCTGTCAGACGTTAACTTAACACTGAGACGAGACATGGTTTACAACTAAAAGACAATTTCCTCCGTAGATGTAGATTGTGCATTTCTGTGGTAAGGCGGCACTTTTAAAACCTTTTGTAACGTGTTTTAATAAAATTTGTAAACTATCTACCGTATTTTTTTTCCATAAAAGTGGCAAAAATAAAGAAATCCCAAATTATAACAATAACTGTAAAAATACCTTTATTGCTATCAACGCTGATTACAGGAAATAATCCCCGATCAAGCTCTTTATTTTTTTACCGATTTTGTCTGTTGAAGGTCCATAGAAGTTTTTAAGATCATTTTGAAACCTCTGGCACCCCTCACTTATTTTTTTTTTAAGCTCTGAACATTTTTGATTATCGAACTCTAATGGTAATTTTGAACTTTGGACAAATTTTGTGGTAAGTTCTACAATGCCTAGGCAAACGAATTTTTTTTGCATGGTAGCTATTGCTATCGCTAATAGGTTCCACAAAAAAGAATATCTAAAAATGATAGGAATAAAGACATAAAAAATAAAAACCAATGCTAGGTGAATATTTTGAAAAAAGTACTTAAAAAAATTCTAGCTCCTAAACTACAAATAATCGCGGAACATACATGGGGGTAATTCGGGTACCCCTTAGCATAAGGCATCTAATTTTTTTCTTTGGACGCCTATCAACTGGCCACCCTGTATGATCTAATCCGATATTAAGGTTTGATATTTCGACATCTTACTTCCTACTAATATCCTTACTAAAATTATAAAAGCGAAAGTGAGTTTGTTTGTTTGTTACCTCTTCACGCTTTAATGGCTAAACCGATTTTAATGAATTTTGGTACAGATAGTTGGGATTTTTTTTTCTAAAAAGAGTGGGATATGAGGGATAAAAAGGGGAGAAACGGGAAAACTTAGCGTTGCTATTACAAATCAATAAGGCGCTACCGAATTTGACGCGAGCGAAGCCGCGGGCAAAAGCTAGTAATATTATAAAAGCGAATGTTTGTGAGGATGGATGGATGTTTGTTACTCTTTCACGTCAAAACGGTTGAACGGATCTTGATTAAATTTGGCAGAGAAGTAGATTATAGTCCGGAATAATACATAGGTTTATACATAGGGCTTTTTCGAAATCCCGCGGGCGAAATCCTCGCATAAAATGATGGAATGCCTCTGGGCTACATTCTAGGCCCTCTGTTGCATAGGCACTTTTAGTCACATTCAATCTACTACATAATGTCTTTAAACAAGAACTTAACCACTCACACTATTGTTAGAGGATAACGTGGTTGAGAAAGTAAATAACTTTATCAATAATTGTGAGATCTGCTAAGCTAGTTTTGCAACATCGTTAATACTACACCTAATAGATGTAATTGCACACTCTGTTATCATGTCCTGTGGAAAAATACTTTTCTCACCGATAGAGCGTAGCGTTTTATGCGTGCAATCCTTAATTACAAGGTGCTGCAGGTGCGAACTAAACAAGCATTTTGTGTATTTTTTACGTACTGGTAAAAAAAACAGTGCGAGTCTAATAAATACTTTTTCTTTATTTCCACCAGCCAACACTGGCTACCAAGCTGCTTATGCTAATTCCCTATTTCTAATTAATTTAACAGGTAGTAACCATCCAAGATCCTTGCGTGTTTAACTCTGTCATCAAGTACGAGGTGGTCCCGACAGTTCGGGCGCCAGAGTATACTGAAGAGGAGTACCTCTGCCTGAAGCCGAACTTCAATACCACGCTGGAGCGCTACATGAGCGTCACCAAGCTAGTTATCAACGATACGTGCAAAGATGGTGAGTTTACCTCATATTCAAGGATCAAGCAGTAGTATTATTTACTACACTATTTCAGTAAAACCTGTTATTTGTCTTTATGTTTAATAGATCACTGAAATCATTTTCAGAATCGTATAAGTACTTCCGAAGATTACCATCTACATCCTAAAAAAATGATTATTTTTTCAAAAATCCATAAATAGCTTTTTCCAATTATTAGAATGTTTTCGTACTTGTATGGCATTAAATGATGCTTTTGTTAAGATACATTGAAACTTTACACCCGTATCTTTATGCCCGCACCGTGACATAAGTTATTCAACTAAACACGTAAATTGCGTTTTAGTTTTAATGATTACTCTCTATTAAGTTCCCCACATAGGTCATCCAGTATTATCGACCGATAATAACGCACACATTTGGGAGTGCCTTTAAGTACTTAATTGCACTTTTTGCGTGCAAAAACATGATAAAAAACCTGTTTGTTCTTATAGTATACATAATCCTTATTTTGGACTATGCTCAATGCCAGTTAACAAATTACTAGAAAAAATGGCTTAAGCGTAGTTTATTATAAGACACCAGAATAAACCACTATAATACTACACGACATAAACGAACACTTGTGAGACAATGAGAACTTCGTTGTGCAACTTTTTTCTATTTCACTATCAAATTATTTTTAATCTTAATAAAATTGTTTTTCAGGTGTCGTCAGGAGCCTCGCTGATAATAAACTAGAATGTGGTGTGAGGATATTGTCTGAATACAGTTTCTACCCTCATAAAAGTTCGGCAGCGTCTACTTTGCCACTTGAATACTGTATTGAGAACGATGGGTCATGTAAACTAATTGTAGCCTGGCACGTGTCGAACGCGACCATAGAGAACTTCGAGTTTTTAAAGAACGAACACAATTTCAAGAAGTATTTTATAAAAAGTGGGCCATACCTCGAACATGTAATTTAACTGTTTTATATTAATGATCACATTATTAAATGTATGATAATCACCAACTGAATTTATTATTTAAATAATTCATTGTATGAAATTATTGAAATTGTAATCATTCTCATTCTCCTCAGCCTTTTCTCATTTTTCTTTCAATTAGCCTATTTCCGTCTCCAGGGTACAACTGTCTCTGTACCAAACTTCATCAAAATCAGTTTTTCCATTTAGGCGTGAAGACTGAACAAACTCTGTTTCGCTTTTATAATATTAGTATAAAGGTTTAGCCCCGGTTTCCTCATAATGTTTTCCTTCACCGATGTCTTCGATGTCTTAGATAGACTTTAAAAAGTACATATGAATTGAAAAACCTCATACATGAGAAACGAGGCGCTTAACCTATCGACCATCGCAACACTCTACCAATCTCTCTACTCTACTAATTCTGCATTCAACCTATTTTCAAATATATGGACGACTATAATCTGTGTAGTTGAGGGTCTTATTTTTTAAGCAAATTACCTAATTTAAACTCAACATCAGAACAATTCATTTTTTTTTTACATTTTCGTATTTTTTACAGAACTGCCGAAAATATGTACTTAGATTTTTGTTAAACACCATAAGTAATGCTTTTATGGAATGCGCTTTTCCTCGGTGAGCGAAAATGATTTTCAATCAATATACCTAATATTATTTATGAAAAATTGAATTCACTTTACATCATCACGCCTGTAATCCAAGGAATAGACAGTGGTGTATCTGAAAATTGCACTCACACTGTGTTCAGAATTACTATTATGAACGAAATGATGCTTAAAGGTGGCAACCCTAACCGGATTTAGGAAGTTGTCTACCTACTCTTAAATCAGGTAAATTAAATCTCCTCTTACTCTTAAATCTAGGTCGTTAGTACTCATTTATCATCAATGACAAACGTAAGTAAAGCACAATCACATAATCTAAGCCCTACAGCTAATAAACTTATCTTTTTGTAAATAAAAGATCAATATTATTAACGTGATTTTTAATAAACGGAATTAATAAAACTAAACATGAAGCAACCGGAAATACACTGAGCTTGCAAACTCGTTAAACTCTATTTATATCAACATTGATCAAGATCATCACAGGCAAAGTGGCGCAGCTCTGTGCGACCTGCAACGCGTATGGGAATATGAGACTTATGAAATCAGGCATGAGGCACAAATTGCACACCCAGATACCTACCTACTTCATATTGAGATTATTTCAATTTGTTATCCATCCGGGATAAGTCATTTATTTTATAGAAAGACAAAAGAAGAAAGTGGTTACAATAGGTACATGTAAAGCATCATTGTTTTCGTACATACCTTATTTTTAACGAAACAAAAAAAACACATAATTGGCTTGACCTGGATATTCTAATATGAATCTTATACAGATGTTTAAATGTTCGAAATCAGTTCCAGAGAAAACGTTCGAAAAGACGTTCACAAAAATGCTAATTAAGGAAGTTTGTGTGAAGAAATTTATTTATTAATTGCATTTGAATAACGGAGACGAGTACCTACATGGCAATAACAAATACATAACGATAACGGTCATAACACGCTCTTTCCACGGACGGGTTAAATATTTATTATATGAATAAATGCAGCTCACCGCTCGAACCCATATTTATTCTATCCTGCTCGCTTCAACGTGTTTCTTTCTTAAAAAACGCGTTATTGTTACAAGTAGTCGAACTTCCTCTCGCGTTGTTTGTATTCAATGTGTGGACACGTACACACTCCACCGGTTTCACTGACAGACTGATTCACACTCTATGGTATGGACCATAGATTATCCAGTATAATACTCGTAGACTGAGTATATAATAATATAATACTCTGTCTACGATAATACTGCTATGGACTGCTATGCTATGCTGGTAAAGACTGAGACTGACCCAAAGACTACAATAGTATAGACTGACCGACCAAAGAGAGGTAACCCATTTCAAATCTCATCAGAAATCTGTCTGAGTGACAGACTACAGACCGGATAGAACACAGACGTGCAAGAAGAGAATTGTTATCTTGCTTTGAGCACCTTGCCTTTCAGCACGACAGTTAACTATGTCTTCCTTTGCATTCCCATATGCCATACTACGAAAGGGGAAAAGTGCGGATCCAATGTATTGGAGTCGCGAATGCTGGTGAGCTGTTCCACTGTTTGAATTATTCAAAACTGTTGAAGGCACTCCATTACCGATTTAGATCCACTTGTTTCTGTACCTACTAAACGAAATCTTTGATTGGGAATATTAATATGTAAATTAACCACCGAATGCTCCTGGTGAGGCAAATCAGGATCACACTGTGGATTTGCTGCTTGCTGTCGATTACCTTGAACTACGCATTGCAGCTGCAGATCCATGTAATGATTGTGGTAAATTACTAAGAAATACGGGACTGAATTAAACATTATGGTATTTATTAATTCCATGGTTTGATAATTTGATATGAGTGATGACAGTGAGTGAAACTATTGACTGATTGTCAAAGTCAGCGCTCAGCGTGCATGTATTCTGTATTGTTGTTCCACAAAAAATAAAAACTGTTGCTTTTTCTGGATGTTTATATTTTAATATAATTAATACTATTTATATTGCTTGATAGTTTAAAACCAGTTTGCACATGATATTGGCAAAATTGTGGTATCTCTCGTCCACAAAACCCATTAATGAATAGTTGAAGTTGAAGTATATTTTAATAATCAACAATACAAAATGAAATGCCATGTACCAGGTGCCAATGTCAAAGGCAAGTATAATGTTATTGACACGAAACCAAATACTTTTTGTGTTTAAATATTAGAAGAATCCTTAAAAAATAATTTCCATCTTTAGTTTTAGCTAGAACTGTTCATGCTCTTGCAAGATTTGGAGATGAACTTTACTTAGAATCCCTTCCAGATTGTATACTACTAAGAACTTTAAATGCAGCTGAATCGGCGTATGCTATGGTCAAATTTAATAAAAATTTCTTCTCATACTTCAATTACAACTTTTACTCAACGGAGGATAATGAGGGATTAAAGTGTAAAATATCCATGAAATCAGCACTTAACACGTTTAAGTCGCCTGCGCACATAGACAAACAAGTCGAAAACCTAGAAATAAAACTGGATCCAGAATCCTGTAAGTTGATATTCCAGTTGAAATGCAGACATGGCATTGTCAAAACACATTTTGTTTCAATTTTAGATTGTAAAGCAATGCAGGCCGTATACACAAAGGATTCTGTACCAAATAGGTAAGGTGATCTACTCCACTGTTTATAACCTTTAGAACTGTGTGCAAATTATCCAGTACAGCTATGTTTTGATGCAAATTTTTAACTTTTCAGGATAACATCTCCACAGAGAATATTATCAGATGCCCTCAACAACTTCCACACCTCAGATGATCAAGTTACACTAGAAGCTACCTCACTCTCTCTCATACTGCGGAACTATATTGACTGTAGTATAGACCTAACTAAAATCATCAGTACACAAATAAGTCTGAAACCAGCAGAGTTTGACAGTTACCTTATAGGTACAGAAACTACTATCACCTTCTCACTCAAAGAGTTCAGAGCACTGCTTACATTTTCTGAAGCTCTTAATTTGCCTCTGCAACTACATTTTGAGACTACTGGACGACCTGCTGTTTTTATAGTACATAATGGTACCACCTTTGAAGCACATTTTGTATTAGCAACAACTAAACCAGATAATGCATCACAAACAACATCTACACAGAATACTAACATAGAAAGAAACAAGCGAAAAGACAGCAGTACTCAAGGGTCTGTTAAGAAGAAGCCACATTTAGATATGGACATTTCAAAGTGCTTAGATGAAGATTCTCATCTATTTAACTTTGTAGATATGCCTGGAGAGGATGAAATTAATGTAAATAATAAATTAAATGGTAGTGTACACAAAAATGCCAGTAGCAAAGACATAAGGATAGATTTAATGGACTGTGATAATATTCCAGCATCACCTGCTGCTAGGACAATGATCAAGTCTGTGTTTAAAAGGTGCTTTGAAAGTACTTTCGACCCAAGAAGCATTCATGGTGCAGTTCTAGCAGAGAACTCTGATAGTGAGTGAAATGTAGAAAATTGTGTTCCAAAGTGATGTTCATTTTTGAAGTGTTTTAAATATATAACTACAATTAAATCCCAAGATGGGTAAGCAGAAGTGTTTAGAACACCCACTCCTCATATTGCAGCTATGTAATGTGTATTTTGATAAGAATAACAACGATTCATTAAACAATTGCTGATGTTAATTTTTCAATACTTGTTTATATCCTCATCTAATAGGTAATTATTTGGTGTGTGGGTTTGGTCCAGGTATTCAATTACAAATAAAATTACATAATCACTGCATTATGATTTTATAGCAAAAAATATACATACACAGGGAAAAGTATTATACACACGTCACAAATCAATGTTCGATGATATACGAGCAAATATGAGGGGTTTTTCATTTATCATCTTTATAACTATTATAATTTTCACATCCAAAATGGTAACAAAGCTTTTCTTCTAATTGTACAAAAACATAATTGACAATATTGAGAAGTAATGTACAAAATTAAAAGGTATCAAACAATTCATAAATAATGCCTATCGACTTCCTGCCATGTATAAATGTTGAGCAAAAATATTTTGATGTGTCGGCTGCGACACCACAACTACATAGTTCGCTTTGCGATAATTTAACATCTGCAATTTATCAACCTGTGCTTTATTCATATGTGCATAGAGGGCAAGGTAGAATCCATACAATGATAAGTTTAAAAAAGTTATATTTATTCAGTAAAAATTATAATTAAGTTTTAAATTTACTACTAAAATTAGCACTAGAATAAAATTGTATTTCAGAGAAGCAACATTATAAAAGCTACCAATGTGTTTGCATCGCATTAGAGTCGGTAACTAACAATTATTATCACGCAAAGTACAAGTTTGGTAGCTCATTTTACATTTTTTTTTTATAATTTTACCACATTCATATTATTGCATGTTTACATTTTATTTATACAATAGCGAATCGCGATACGTAATAAATAATTATTGTTTAAGTTACTTCAAATTTGGTTTCTACTATACAGAGATCAAACTTGTAATCATATAGGAAGTAAAAACAACAAAATGCAGATTTGTTTTTCTATAAAAAATTACCATACATATTTCATTATTATAACAATAGCTAGCTAACATGTCTTAAAAAAGATGAAAAAGACCTTGGATTCTATTTTTATTTATAAAATACGGCAGCGATACCATTTAATTACAATAAGTATTTATTTTAAATCAATTTCAATATTGTCTCTGGCCCGGGTGGGGGGGCTCGCACTATGAGTCACGCCGGGGCCTGCTCTCAACAACGTCCTAACTGCATCACCAAACACTCACTATCCAACTAAATTAATGAAAAAGGGCACTGTTACTTAGGAACAATCCTCTTGGCTCTTTCTCACACACTGTGCTACTTTCCTTTTAAACTCCGAATATGATTCTCTCCATTCTTTCTGTAAAAAGAAACAGAATGAGCACTCGTCTACTATTGGCGTACGCGAGGTCGTGTTTGTGTAAATACGGGTTGGTGCGTGCAGCGACCTAGCGTGAAAAAACTATTCAATATAGTGTGATACAGTTGTCGCATGGCCCTTTTCCAATGATAATATTTTGTGATCTAAATCCCCCTCAGTCCCCTAAAAACAATCTTCTTGACTTTTCCTAACACATCTCGCAACTTTCTTTTTGAAATCCGAATATCGCTCTCTCCATTCTTTCTGTGAATGCAAACAATAGTTACATGAGAATGATAATAATTACAGATGCAGATCATACACAAACAGTCTCCTGTGGAAAAACTAAAACTATTATTAATATTAAACACATACATGTAGGGTTAAATTGGTATGTTTCAGACATCTACAAAGTCTAGCAGTCATTTAACTTAATATGTGATATTATATTTTATCAGCTCCTGCCTGCCATAAGATTATTTTACTCAATAATTTTGAATGGCTATGAGTCAATGAATGTCCCAATTTTGTTAGATGGCTGTTTAATAATTAACACAGTAGCCCAACAGTAGTCATATTATTTTTGGATGTGTGATATTTATGTAGGCCTAAATATTGCACATAAAATTATTACCATCAGGTTTGGACCGACATGCATGTATGCAAAACTTCAGCAATTTCCTTAAAAAACGGATGTGCAGAATTTATTGGTTTATAAGAAAAAATACTTATTTTTTAATAATATGTCTGCCATTGGATTACTCTGTACAAAATCATCTTACTGCTGCTTATGGTTTCTTTCTATTAGGTGTAGCACTTGTTACAGCTTCACCAACTTCAAAACCTTTCTAAAAACATTAAATTACTTTTCCTAATCTTTTTCATTCAACTACAATGCCACTACCATATTAATTTCTCAATGCTACAAAAACCGTCTAATAGAGATACAGAGTGGATAATCAATATTGAAAATCTAGTATATAATTACTCAATGGCTACCAACAAAATATGAACTACTGTGATCACTTAGGTGCAGCTGGTAACAAAGTGAGAAACATTGCCTCAGACACCCACTGCATGAGATCACTCCATACAGGCAACTATACCATAGTGCAATAGTTCTATTGCATTGCTAGCAATAATATTATTTTTTTATTTTACTCTATTTCTTCTTGCATTTTCACATTTAAAAGTATGCAGCTTTCTAAAGTAAATTTAAAAAAGAACACATACATGCACATACTAGTTATGCTACACTAAATTGAAAAGTGACATCACTTTACTCACCGCAGCGTCAACATTAGCAGGGCTCTCATCATTTGGGTCTGCCAGCATGGAAATAACACTTATAAGAATGGTCTCCACTGTATGCACTGGCAACCACCGTTCAGATGCCTTCTCATAGCCCCACTTGTCATCTCCAGGTTCATGCAGTATTGATATGCAAACATCACCATTTTTTTCAACTGAAAATAATTATGTAATTATTTTAATACTGTGTTGCAGCCACTATTTAATGAATTTTCTTTGTATTAATAATTTTAGGAAAGTCATCTTATACTCATTATTACTGTTTAATTACTCAATTGAACTTGGTAAGCTTGTTTATGGACCATGCTAATAGGGGCCATTGCATTAAAACTGCCATTTTGCTTAATTTTTTACTACCATAAATCATAAGATAAAAAGACTATCTGTTCATGAGAAAATGAATTAATTTTAAGAATTATGTTCTAAAAGCATTTTAGAAACATTAGGTATGAGGAAAAGAAATAATTTCATGTAAGTGAATAGGCAGCTTTGCACAAAGATAATCTTCTAGTAGTAATTTATACCATATATGTTAAGTTACTGTTATAGGTATTCAGCAAAAGATATATCAATTAAGTTCTCCATGAGTATTTTTCTTCTAATCACTTTGCATAATATATTCACCAAATAGGTACACAATAATTACTTACTATTTGGATGCCATATTTCAGTAACAAATTTCATTCGCGGTGGCCTCAGAGGATATTCCTTAGGAAAATGTAAATGTGCCTTGAAAAACCCACCCTCACTGAAAAATGAGCAAAACACTTAATTTTAGCCAAATTATTATTGAATCACACATTCCATTTTTTTTTGATATTACCAAACAGTAAATATGCTGTTAACAAACACAATTAAGCATAATATCTACTTTTGTAGTTTTTTGTCTCATGACTTTGATGTTAACTACCTCTAGGAACATACCTATCTAAATAAAGAATGCCTAGTCATGAACTGAAAATACTTGCCTGTGACTGGAAATAATTATGTTAGCTGATAAAATACCATGCCCTAAGAGGTTAACTGAAAATTCCCTACTTCCAACTGAGTGAACGTTTATATTATTTGCTACTTACTATAACGTGTCTGGAGGACCAATGATGAGGACTTCCCATCTGTATATGTCATTGTCATCTATCAACCCAGCAGAAAAACCTTCCACTGGATTTTTGTTCAGTTCTGAAAACAATATGTAAAAAATCAAATATTTTTATAGAGATACTATTATTCTTTACACATTATAAGTATAAAAAACGCAAAACTTTGCCAACAGTGAACCGTAAATATACTTGTAAATAGTTATTTTACTCCTTTGACTTTGGCACGAACACCTGTCATCATGCGAATATTGATTTTACTAAAATGAGTCCATCTTTCGCCAGAACCATCAAATTTACCACGCGTGCAGTACAAAGGAAGTTTCAAACTTACAGAATCATCCGAATCACAAAGATACTCAAAATTCGACCCGCCGAGGTCAATGATTGCTCAAATAACTAGTCTGACGGCCCAAGCGTAAGACATCAGCACAAATTCATATTAGATACGAATAATACACTTACCAGCTAGCTGCTTTTTTAATAAAAGCGAAGACTGTGGCTCTGACATTAATTACAATTGTGAAATTTACCCTGACGACACGAAACAAATGATTTTTCCACAAAAGATGGCTGGCTGAGTTTTGAGCAGGTTGTGAAACATATGAGTTACTGCTTGTTTCCGGTGAGTGTTGCCACCACAAAGAAATAATAAAAATACAATTTAACGCGCATTTGTTAACAATTTTACATAAAAATCAATAAACCATCCTTCAAAAAACTGTTTTTCAAGGTTTTGGTTGTATTAGACTTATATTAAATAATTTTAAAGCTTCCAAACATTTTGTCTGCTATAATTGATACTTTTTTGCCATAATTAGGTATATGTGTAACTTGTTTTTGGTCGAATTTTAACTTGTTTATCATTTTTCAAAGAATATGATTGTTTTGACGAGTTAATTTCATAACAAAAATATGAAGCAAATCTTATTATGTAAAATGGTAACATTGACGGGAAACGTCGAGCGCCATCTGTTGGATGAAGTCCGCTTAATTTAAAAATATCTACCGCCTTCGTTCTAGTCATTCTGAGTTATTTATACATCACAATATATTCTGTCTTAAATAAATACGATATGTGCACTGGGTTTTTAATTTGAATCACAGCTGAAATCATCACATGTTCTTCACTACTTGAGTGTATGTTTTTTTTTATTGCTATTTTCGAGATACTCCGATATCCGAAAGTACACCTTGAGTATGATGATAGATTCCTCCGCTGAGCTGTCTTCTGCAACCTTAAATTCCAGCTACTTTGTCATAGTTCTGATGTGAACTATTGTTTCTTTATCTAATTATGGCAAGTCAGATGGAAGATATCTGAATTTAAATGTATATCTGTAGGATTTTATGTACCCCTTAGCTCTTTGATAACAATAGATGGGATTTTGACGAGTCAATCGATTAATTAATTAGCTAAAAGATTGCAATGTAAGGGACATAGTAATATTTTAACTACCTAATTAATGTATCGATCGAGTCGAAGTCATCAATAAATTATTCAAACACAGTCTATAGTCCGGTTAAATTAGACCAAAAACTAAGAGCGAAGCTATTCATTTACAACAATCTGAAAATTGGTGAAGTCGTTTAAAATATAATATAAACTAGCTGTGCCCAGCGGTTTCACCCGCTGCTCACTTAGGGGTATGAAAAATAGATGTTAGCCGATTCTCAGACCTACCCGATATGTACACAAAATTTCATAAGAATCGGTCGAGCCGTTTCGGAGGAGTATGGGAACGAAAACTGTGACACGATAATTTTATATATTAGACTAGCTGTGCCCGGCGGTTTCACCCGCTGCTCACTTGGGGGTATGAGAAATAGATTATGTTGGCCGATTCTCAGACCTACCCGATATGTACACAAAATTTCATAAGAATCGGTCGAGCCGTTTCGGAGGAGTATGGGAACGAAAACTGTGACACCTACATTTTTGTCTAAGGGATTTTTATGATAAAACTTAACATTTGCGGAAAATCGCAAAAAACTGCTTTTTTTCCACCTTTGTGACCTTTGACCTTGAATAACATTTTTTCCATACAGGGAAACATGGGGAACTTTTAAATTAAATTTATAACTATTTGTGAACGATTTCACAAATTTTCAGCTTGTTATAAATTAATGTAACTTCGAATGTCTAAATTGATCGGACTACTAAGTTCAGGATATTTGAGTATTTAAACAGAATAGCTTTTCAGTTTCATTTCTTGGTACCTACATACTTGGAAATTGATCATTTGAATCATCATCACCCTTTAATTTTCACATCGTTTGATCGACCGGTATATACAGAAGAAAAAAATTGCTAATCCTGCTCCACAAGGATAATTCGCGGATAATTTTGCTTGCGCGATGTAGAACTGCAGTAGTTTTTGTCGTAGTAGGTATTTATTGTAGTGTCGCTACACTATCTTACACTGTAATCCTACGACTTTTCTTGACTTGATTTTGTCTTGGTGATTTGGAGCACGTCATGAACATGTCACTCAATGCAAAGGGTCTTTCTCGCTAATGGTAGCGCGTGTCGGATCATTTGGTTTTACTTTTTAATTTTATTGTCTTTATTATGGGCTTTTACTACGTGCATGTTTTGCTTTATCGTTATCACATTATGTACCACCTCGACATGAATGATGTTACTAAGGTTTCTTGTCATTTCTTCTCCATAGATATCTACGTTTTGGAATGGGCAACTACAGTATTTTCAATTATTATCCCTTATTGTTACCGGGACACCTTCATTTTATTGTTATCGACAGTTCAAAAGTGCCTGTAAAATTGGCCGACTTGAAATAACTGTTTTTTATTTGAATATAAGATTACAAAAAAGAAACATTACATTATTACATTTTCAACTCGACATGCCTACATTGTCAATAATGTTCATTTTGTCTAAAAGTCGAGCAAGTAATTTCTAAGCTATTTAAGTGCTGCCGGGATTTCGGGTTGTTCGAAAGAGATACCGTGGCCCCGGAACATGAAGGACATCAAAGGAACATGGTTGGGTTTAGTCAATAGAAGTCTCACACTCCCCCCCGCTCCGCCCAGAGCGGGGGAAGTCATTAGATGATTTCCCATCCGCAAAAAACATTATAAGTGCCAAAGAAATTCGAGCTCGCCGCGCTGGCTCTCTCTCTAAATTATATATGATTAAATTCTTCTCTAAATTATAAATTATATATGATTGAATGAATGATTGGATAGGATTATTTTCAGATTTTCGAGTTCGCTCTTAGACTTACTACGTAACTTTATAAATAAAATACGTAACAGTAAACTTAAACTTTTTAACTTCGGAATTTTCGCATCTTTCTGCCCTCCCGATCTGGAATTTTTGCTCCATCTCCTGCTCGAAAGCTGGCGATGCTCTTAGCGTCGCTCGGCAGCTTTCGCATAGTCGCGTAACCTATGTACTAACAGAATGACTGTCATAATTATTGGACAAATAAATACAAGGTAATGTTGTCTGTAGTTTATTACAATAAAATTCAAGCTTAATCTACCTACTGTAAATTTATTCACTTTCACTTATCTTTTTCGTTTTTTTTTTCTGTGGTTCTGCCTTCCCATTCATCTGTTCGATTTTTCTTTTCTTTTTGTTTTTCTTTGACTTTTTTTTATTATTGTTCTGTTGGTTTTGATTTTCCTGAACTTGTTTATTCGTATTTGTTTTTACTGCAACTTTACATGAGCCTACAATATCTAGTAAACTCTTATAATCTAGCTTTGTTTCAATATGGCAGCTTTCATGGAACTGTTGTATAGTATTTATCAACTTTTTAAGTGTGGCAAAAAAGGAATTTTTGACTGTGGATTCAGTATCACTTGATAGTGATTCTGTTAAAGTACTTTCGAGTTTGTTCTCTAGACTGGCTAAAGCTTTTAGAGCTAACTCAGAAGTAGGTTTGTTTCTTTTCAAAGATCGATAAAATCCTGCAATCAACTCCAATCCTTCGTTACGTCGAAATTGTCTTACATTATTATTAAAAACATTATCTATTATTACCGGCACAAGTTTGTAACTGCCAATCCATTCAGTTTGTAAGACATTGTGGAAAAAAATGATTGGGAGCATACAGCTGCGATTCTGAAAGTAACTTTGCAATGATTCCTTGAAAATATCAAGGAGAGGTGAGGCAGCCTTGCTCTTTTTCGGCGATTTGGGGGTTTTTGTTTCTATCTTTTGTGAACAACTTACTATGAATGTTGCAAAAAATGTAATGACATCACCAAGAGCTTGAAATAAAAAGTGGCTTCTAGCTCCTTTATCTATCGTTGCTTTTAAGTGCTCACATAAGATATCCATATCAATATCATCCACAGAAGAAAACTTTCTTACTTTAGCAAGAGTTTTAATTGTTTTTCTGACTCTGTTCTCTAGTTCATTAAACTGACCATCTTGGATACAAAATTCCAGACATCTTGTCAAAGGCGCAATCATACCGAGACATATATCCATTGATGGATCTTTTTCTAAGTAAATATCAATCAGATCAAGAACCTTGATCCGGAAGTCTGACAAAGCCTTTTTATCTTTGCGATCTTTTTTGTTCTTTTTTCCTTTGCCTTGATGGAACTGTTTAAAGGCCTCTGCTAAAGCTTCATCGAGTTTTTTGCCTTCTTCTTCGTCTATCATGTCAGCATCAACACTCTCCGCGTCAGACTCTAGTGCTGCCGCGCCCAGCGCTTTCTGGACTGCTAATCTCAACTGCTCAGGGGTTCTCATTTCCTCATCATCGCCGTCCTCGTCGTCTTCGTCAACTTCACTGTCGCTTTGTTCCTCTTCTTCGCTTTCGTCGTCACTTTCCTTTCCATTTTCTTTTACTTCATTTTCATCCCCTTCGTTTTCGGAGTCAGTGTCCTCATTTGTAAGTGGATTTGATTCATTTTCAGGATCCAACACAGATACTATCTGCCCTACTGATGATGGAGTCAAGTATTCCCACAATAATCGAAATACGCATTGTACTACAGATCTGAGAACACTGGACTCAGCTGACAATATAGACAACAAAACTTCAACTAACACCTCAATCCATTCTGGTTCAGTTGAAATATCTCCTTCTTTTACTGCTTTGGATTTCTTTTTCTTTCCTTTCCCGTAATGTTCATAGCAACTTTTAAGTTCCTTAATTGAACTTTTTGCGATTTTGACATGAACAGGTTCAGAGAATAGAAACAGTCCAAGTTGGTAGAGCAAAACAAGGAACACTTTATCAACTTTTGATTTAGTGTCATTCTTTTCAATATTCTGACAAACTCCCATGAGCATTTCCCAGCAATCCATGTTCTCTTTTGGGAATTGTTTCTCTATTTTCGTCCTAACTTGTTCCTTTTGTAAAATGCTACAAATAAAACTGCTCAGAGATGACAGAACTGTGACAAGATTATCCACATTAGAGAAGCGTGATGTGAAGCAACGGTAGAAACAAGACTTGATGGCTCCTGAAAAATAAGGCTACATTAGTAACAAAGTTAGGTTAAGTAAAGATATGACTTGAAAAGAGGTGACTGTTGACATGAGGAATAATAAAGAAGATTGGATGAAAACATGTTGCACCAACCCAAATGAATTGGGTAGTGAAAGGGTAAGAGAATGGTGATGATTAAGTGTAGTAAGGGATGTATTTACCTGATAACTCACTGCTGACTGCCACAGACTCATCACCACCAACTTTAAAGAAACCAAAACACATGAGTAGTTTCATGTAGGATAGCTTGAACTCTGTGTCATCTTTCACAGCTTCATGGCTCACCAAGTATGAAATGAGTTCAGCTGCCTTCACTCTCTCATTATTGTACCAATTCCTCTCAACATCTTCTTTAATAAATTTCTTAGAAGTATTCAAAAGAACTCCTTTAAACAATTTTGCCATTTTTTTCACGCCATCTTTAGTTAAATCAGAAACTATTGATCTCACAATAGTGTTGCCTGTAATTTCAGTGAAATTAATTTCACCTGGATTCAACAAAAGTTTATTTAATATCTCAACTCTGATACTGTCATCAAGTTTGTCTGATTTTAATGCTTTAGCTAAAGCATTGAGTAGGTCTCTCTGTTTTTTAATCATTATTTTGTTATCATCTTCATCATCTCTCTTTCTTCTGATCTTGCTTGCTGTCTGGAGCCCCTTGAACCAGTCCATGAACAGTTTAAAGAAATTTCTGCTGATCAGTTCTGGTATAATATCAACATTTTGGTTAATGTTGTTAAGAACCGTGGTAAGAATGTTGATTGCTACTAATTCTCTGTTTCTGTTATGCTTCACAAGTTGGCTATCAATCCCTGATGTCCAAAACAGTTTTAAATGAGGTGAGTTTGCAATGCTTGTTGCTATTTCCTTGTAGATGGGATGACCAACTGAGTTGAAATCAATTCCAGTCTGAAATTATAAATGTTATTTTTTTTACATTATTTCATGTGATCATAAGAATAGACAAGGCATCCAAAAATGGTCGCTTTAGAATAATTATTTGGCTAATAATTTTAATGAGGAGTGTGATGTTTGTAAAATTCCGTTAGTCTACTGTAAAAACAAAATATTTTCATCTCTTACCATTAGTTTCTCACAAATAGTATGAATGTTGTCTTCACAGAGTATTTCAGTAACACCAATCAATTTCCTCAGTTTCACTTTGGCTGGGAACTTAGAATTGACCATTGTCAGGAAATACAGAGAATCCAGTGTGTGCTCTTTAATATCTTTCTTGAAGTCTTGTTTTATTTGAGGCCATATTAGTGTCGCAAATTGTTCTGCATCCAACTAAAATAAAAATTGCTTAGTTATACCTAATTTGACAATACTACATTTTTTTAAATACCTTATTGTTCTTGTTGTTACTTTTAAATTTAAAAAGTATTTGGACATAGGCATACAATAAGTCAAGAAATGTCAAAATTAGAAAAAAAAATTAACAAAAACCAAAAATTATGAAAATCAAGCTCTCATGAAAGTTTAGTCTACAAGACACAGGTCCAATTTTACTTACACTATTGATAAAATCAAGCAATATGAGGTATGCTACTGTGCTCAGGTATGATTTCTTCTTGCCTGCTGTCATGAGCAGCTGAATGACTTGTGTCTGCTCTTCACTAGTACATTTGAGGAAAAGTTTTGAACGGAACACTGCGCCACAGACTAAGATTTGACCGAGCGCCACATCACCGACTTCCTGAAAGTATATTATTATATTTTATAACAATTTTAATACATGTTAGGAACACTGCAATTACAGACTCCAGTTCGAAATATGAATGTCTGCGACTACTTACACTTTTTGAAGAGCCATTGCTGTGAAGCTCTTTCTTCATAAGTTCCAAAACTTGTGGAATAGTGACTTTATCAAAGTTGGACAACAATGCTACGAGAGTAGCAAAGTATCCAGTCCTCATATCAGGCACATTGGCGCCTAAACTCCTTACGAGCCTTTTGAGGACATACTGTAGATCTTTGTCATTCTAGATGATAAAACAGCATATATTAATAATGGTTCACAGTTTTACACAAATTTTCTGGCAGGTGGCTTTCTGTAGACTTTCCCTCTCCCCAGGGGAAAATGATATTAGTTTATGTATGTATGTTGTACAAAATTGTGTAATATTTATAACTAGAACCGTTGATTTGATTGGCTACGAAACTAGAATAAAAGCGTATAAAGCTGTTAAGGTCAACGCAGTCACCTCATCACTTCATAGTAATATGAAAACTAACAATTTATAAAAAAAAAACTAACCTCACTGCCGTGCAACTGTGATATGATTTTACTCCCTCCAAGAAGTTTGGCATCATCTTTTGGGGCTTTGAGAAGATCAAAAGCATCTAGAACAGAAGCAGTGACTTTGCTCTCCACCGGAATTTTATTGGTATCGTATTCTTCTTTCATTTTATTATAATTACTCAGTATCACTATCACAACAATTCACAATGGAACATCCACATGGACCGCACATTTCGTGGTGCTTTCAAAACGATTTTGGCATTGGACAGTTTGCTTTGTCAATGTCAGAAGTAGCTGTCAGAATGACAATTATAAAGAAAGGGACCGATGAACTTTTTTATACCAGAGAGCAGAATATAATCGACTAAATTTAAAAAAAAATGCAAAAATGTTTTGGACCGAAATATATAGTATTTATATTATATAATAAATAGCGCTTTTTGTGGAAAGGGTAGTAAAGACATACAGCACATAACAGGTATTTACATTTAGATACAAACATTATATTGCTACAACCTAAATCGAGGTAAAAACAACTATACAATAAACTCCTATACATTGCCCAAATATTATGTATGTTTAAGAACAAACAAACAGTGCTATAATAATAAATAAATATCTTGGGACAACTCACACACGGCTATCTGATCCCAAGCTAAGCAGAGCTTGTGTTATGGTAACCAGACAACTGATATACATACTTATATAATTTATAAATACATACATATTATACATAAATCACACCCAGACACAGAGCAAACAATCATGCTTATCACACAAAGTTTGTCCTGGGTGGGAATCGAACCCACGACCTCCGGCTCAGCAGTCAGGGCCACTAACCACTAGGCCAACAGGCCTGTCCTTATTGATAGGACTGTAATGGTTTCTACTGTCATAAATAAACGCTTAGACCGGCCGGCTTAAGTTAGGGCTGAAAATAGCCAGTCAATGTCTTTACAATGGAAAAAATCAGCAGTGTTGATATCTATATTATATCTTCATTCCTGAGTATTGTTTCGTCGATCAGTCTTAGGATTTTTAATTTATTTGGTATGATTTGATCAAGTCAATGTTTCCGGGTGTCCATAGACTATATGAAAATAAGATCATTGATCTATAATTTAATATCGAATCTAGAAGTGATTTAATTTTGTTATGCTCTGGATATGAATCATTTCGGTTATTTTGAAAGACTATACTTATCGGATTAGTGTTAAGGAAACTCGAAATACTTAAATAAATATATTTTTTGAAGTTATTTTCATTCTATTATTTAATTGAATTTTCATGATTTTAGTACAATGTTGATATGCGAAAAAAATCATCGCTTCGTCGCTTCCAGACTTTGATGCGCGCGCCTTTAGTATTCCATGTTTCTAAACATGGCAGGTCGAAGTGGATATGATGATGTTAATCCCAGGTATTTATTATAAAATACTACAAAAATCATGTTTGATTTCATTGTACAGTGCGTGCTAAAGGTTTTTATTCGTTATTTTCATAAATGCCGCGGGATCGAACGTTTCTCACTGAAAAAATGTTCATGTTTTTGCTTTCCGATAACATTGAATGAAAATAGGATTTTTACTTAAACCTGCGAAGTTATATCTATTTATTCAATGTTATTTGGTGCTACAAAGTGTCTGTGACAATTTGTTTTGAGTCTGGAGTGTGTGTATCATATTTTATAGGTTATGAATTACCTACGATTGTGGTGCTCGTTTCAGGGATTTTGGTGGCGGTGGCGGCAGAAGAACGCTCGGCGGCCGCCCTCTTCCTACCGAGCCTCCATATAAGGCGTATGTCGGGAATTTGCCCTCTGGAATTATTCAAGGCGACATTAATAGGATTTTCCCTGTAAGTATTACCTACCCTCGTATTGTCTTGGCTTCACTGTTTGCGGCATATGAGATGTCACACTGTCAAGGATGTCAGTCAATGTTGTTACACTACTAGTGGTCTGCTGCCTAACTGAGTATTATTTAAAACTAACTGAGTCACTAGAAAAAAGACTAAAATTAAAATGTTTGTTTTAGCCAAATTAGCATGGTTAGAAAATTTAATTGTAATCATCTTTCTTTACTTAATAATTTAAATCACTAATACAACTTAAGACTAAGGGTTTAAAGTGATAAACAGTATGATAAAGACACTGAAATCAGTTTTACTCTAAGGGAATGTATTTGACTGCAACAAATTCTAATTTAAAACTTTTATCCCATAAAAAGCAATTTTTTTAGAACTGCTTAGCAAATTATATCAGCTTTTTTTTGTAACCTTGTGGTTATTTTAATGATTCATCCGAATTGCAATTGCACTGTAAAATAATCTACATTTTGTTTTTATTTAATATTAACATTGTATCTACTTGTGTGTGGTCTATCACTTACAATAATATTTTAATACAATAATAATTCTATAATCTACATTATAGAATCAGTTCTTCTTAACAGTATCAGTTGTTCTTTATAAGTAAATTATACCTAATAATATTGTAGACTAAAGTAGGCAAGCTGTGGCAGAATAAATGTCTACTAATGCCCGATACGTCATAAAATAGGTAATAAAGTAGATATAAACCTCTGTGACTGGGCTAGTGTGGTCCTGACATAATATGTTTACAGAGCTTTTGTAAACACATTGCCATTCTTATTATGGAAGATAGTCTAAGGTCACTTGTGATATCATGCTTCCGAAGGTGTATAATCTACTTTTACTACATACATTACACATAGTAAAACATTTTTACTTATTGAAAACTACTATATTTAAGTTTCATAAACTTAATCATTTAGTACTATTTCTAAATGCTAAGGTATGTGAAACTTAAATAAGGATGATTTCACTTTTAGAAGCTGGTAAAATAAAGGTTAAGTGAAGCTAATCATGCACCTTCTCTTGATGTTTTATAAGTGCCCATGGAGGCTTATGTGATATAAAAATACTTTGACTTAGATAACAACCACTTTGACCACTTACATTGAAATCAAAATTTGCACTTCAATTTAATATGAGGTCAGACTTGTTAATTGTAGATTTCTTGCATCACAGATTGATTGATTCATACATACTAAGGACAACTAAACTTATAAATCATGTTAGACGAAAACATACTTGATAATGAAAAATTAAATATTTTATGTTTTATCCATAAAATTTCCTACTCTTAACTGCACACTGTCATCTTTTCGCCATTATCTCATGTATTTAGGACTAGCAAATACAAAACTACTATACCTATATGGTGTTACATACTATAGTATGTTGTACCAGGTTGTACAAAAGTTGTTCAGTTTCATAGTCCGAGGGACCAGGTGTAACATACTATAGTATGTTACACCTGGTCCCTCGGACTATGAAACTGAACAACTTTTGTTCTCAGATTTTCACATGTTCAGTTGAACAAATAGTAGGGTAAAACTCAGAAAAGTTCCTAAAGGGAATGATCATAAGCTGATAAGTTTCATGATCTGAGACTATGGTCTTGCATTTACTATGTAACACCCTGTTATAATTTACTCCTTTGTCATTCATATCTCCTCACACAGTCCATATCTTTTCCCTGATCGGCCCCTACCTCTCTGCCCATTAGTTTATTTATATATTCACTTCTCTATAAGTTGCATGTATTTAACCCTTTTCATTGTACTAAGTCAATACCAAGACAGGTTATTTGACTTCATCTTTACTGAACACCAAGAATATTAGAATGATAGAGAAGGAGTAAGCACTAGTTATCTATAACTAAACATGTACTAACATGATTGTTTCAGGACCTAGCAATTAAAAATGTGAGGCTAGTGATGGATAGAGAAACAGATAAATTCAAAGGCTTCTGCTATGTGGAGTTTGAATACCTTGAAGATTTGATAAAAGCAATTGAAATGAATGGCGCTCTAAATGTAGACGGGCAATTTATTAAAATTGATGTGGCTGAAGAAAAAAGAAATGATCGGTGAGTAATTTTTTAATATATATTTTTATTATAATAGTTATTGTTTAAAAGGCATAAAATCGTGAATATGAATTTTGATGTATGAATAATTACCTAGTTATTATTTTAGTAATCAGGAGTGGAATGTACACTACATTCCACTGAGTGGAACTCAGTAATGGTGTTAAAGTCCATCAAAGGATTTTTTGGATAACCTGGGAATGTAAAAGTTTCAGATGATTTTCTAGCACCTTACGATAACACTTATAAGCATGGTACTTAAAAAAATATTGAAGTGATGGAGCTAGGAATTATTTAAATACTAGTTTTAAGAAGAATTATTTTCAACCTGAATCATTAATTTCAAAATAAATGTTTGAAATTCATAGGCCCACAGTAGAATACCGTGGGTGTCATTACACATACACAATGGATCCAGATTTTATACAAATATTGTAATGATGCGGGAATCGAACCCGACACGACTCGACCACAGCCTGCAGATGCTTCGCTCCTACACCACTGGGGTCTACAAAATGGTTACGTATCCTGTAAACAAATTGGTCTAGTGGCCAATGTATATATAGCTTCAGGGTTATAATTACCAGGTACCCGGTGGATATTCTTGCCATTTCAACAAGTGCCGACAGCGTAAAGACATTTTGCTTGGTCAGATTATTTAAATGGCAAGAATCTTCGCTGAACCTCAATGAAAGTCACGCGAAGTACTAAACAAATGAAGTGCAAAACGGGACTGGGAAAAAGAAAATCCGGTCACTGAGTATCTTGTGTCTCGATATGGTCATCTACAACTTTAATCACGATGTCAGGATTTTATGCTCAGAAAATGCATTGAATTGTTTGCTACTCCGTGAGGTCGTAGCATGGCGAACTAATGGTAACTCGATGGTATAACAGGGGAGGATTCGACCGCGGCCGACGAGACGGTGGCGGCGGCGGTGGCGGTGGCGGAGGCGGCGGCGGTGGGCGGGACGGAGGACGGGACGGCAGTCGGCCGGGCGGCGGCGGCGGGTTCCGGCGCGACGGCGGCGGTGGCGGCGGCGGAGGCCGCGGTACGTACGACCACTTCGATGGGCTCGACCGCCGCGCGCCGCGCCACCAGGGTGGAGGGCTCGCTCATGGTAACATCGCCTCATTACTAACATTTGCGGACACACGACATACTTGTATCTACTGAAAAATTCAAGGTAGGGAACAGTCTCCTGCGTAAGGGACCTCACTCATTCAAATTCATTTGTTATCGACATGTTATAAAATAATGTTTTAGTTTTTGGGTAATAACTATGGTTTGAACTTTCATAACATTTAAAAAATAATGGACCTTTTATAGTTCATACGAATCAAACTTAACTAACAAATCATCTGTTATTTTATGTTATTTACCACCACTATTAAAAAGTACCTAACACTTAAAATTATTCGAATTTGAAAGTTGGGCCATAAACCGAAACAGGAAATGAACATTTAATACGCTTTGTACGGTACGTTTTCGTGTTGCGCATCACATTCATTGTCATTATGCTAAACACGTGGGAACAAGCAATAATAAGCTTCAGTTCATAAGTTGAGCCGATATCATAATATAATTTTATGGTTTAAAATCATTTCGTTTGGATCTTGGTTTCATTGTGCTGGACAAATGTATGTTTTAGTTTTTACTTACTAACCGATTTGTTTAACATACGGATTTTGTTTTTGGAGAATCTCTCAAAAAATAACTGACATTAATAGGCATTGTCGAATGGGATTGGAAGATTAATGTATGAAGCCTGGCCTACCTAACTAAATAATGTGTAAAACCTGTATTAATCAATAGCTGATATCAATACAACTAATTTTGTATGAACCGAAATCTTTTAAAGTTATGAGATATATAGGCCCTCAAAGTAAGACTATTCACAATGGCAAATCAGAACAACTTTGATTTTATTAGCCATGCTTATAACCTGTGTCAATTAATAGCTGGTTTCTATACTAGACTAACATGTATTGTATGAGGCAAAATCTTTTAAAGCGTCACATTTCCGAAATATAAGCTATTAAAGTTTTCCTCATGACAAAGATTTGCATTAGAAAATTTGGATATACGTGTGGCCGCTATAAGAGAACAAAATAAAATGGCGGGAGTTATTCAGGCCAATTAGTTCAGAGCCCTTTCTGAAATCTAAATGTCATGGATTTTAGTTGTAATAACACTCATTATATCTCGTTTCGCGTGGTGTGGTTCATATTATTTAAACTAGCTGGGGAAAACTCTTTTTAACTACACTCACCAGGTGTAATGTGTAATGAATGTTCCCGTTGTCTCAGTAATTTCCAACATTTTACCTTGTACAAATGGGAATAACCAAAATAGTATATTATGTATTGTTATTCCCATGTTGTTTTTTAATGTTACTCGGAAGTCAACACCTAGGAAATCTGCATGCCGGCCGTCCTTTGTGTGTGATTATGAAACATTAATTAATACGCATTTTACACATTGTAAGGTTTATAACGCATGCAGATTTTATGTGACAGTTATGACATGTGAAAATATTGGAAATAAGTTAGTAAAACTAATTGTGGCAACATGAATAACTACTAAAGCTTTGGGTATGGAAATAAGGAGGTAGGGGTTGACCAAACTGTCGTTGGTGGGGCGATACGATCGCGGTTCGTAACCAATGGGTTCTGCGCGCTGGTTCCAAAGAAACGTAAGTTCTACTAACGACAGTTCCGATGTGATGTGGGTCAGACATTTGACCGTACTTGAAAACCTTGTTGTTCCAAAATAATAGATCCGGTGGTTGCAGAGCGCGAGCGGGGAGGGGGCGGGGGCGGCGGGGAGCGCTGGGCCGAGCGCGGCGAGGGCGCGCGCGCGGAGGGAGGGCGCGGGTCGCGCGGCGCCAGCGAGGAGCCGCGCGCGGGGGACTGGGGCCGCATGGGTCGCGCCGCCGCGCCGCCCGGCCCGCGCCAGCCGCCCGCGAGGAAGAACTTCGAAGACATGCCGCCGTCGCGTCCAGGTACTAATGCTTCACTCTCATTATTTACTTTATTCCGGGACCCATCCCTCTAATAGTGTTGCGGTTTGAAACTGAGACCTTCACCTTTTGGATGAACCACCACTATTTTAGCAAATGAACAAAACTATTTTTTAAAAGAAAATATCATTTAGTTATACCATCAAGGTTTTGAAAGTAAACTAGGATATTTCCCATGGTCTACTCACACTGCATTATTGATCATAAACTCTATATAAACAAACAGTGTGAGCAGACTTACATCAGTGTTGTTAACCTGTCCAAAATCAACACTTGCATGCATAGTTGTTACAATTCACAAACGCGCGTCTCGCTTTTCATTTTATACCTTGTGGCAATGGTATAAAAATCACAGACTTACTGCTTGTCAGTGGCGGGCGAGGGGCCTGGATGGAGGGCAAGCCATCGACTTTTGATATGCCCCCCCCCCCCCCCCTCTTAGTGTTTATGTGGCTGTTAGGAGTCATTGGTATAGTTACATTACTGCTCAATACTGCTAGTAACACAATTATTGTAAATTATAGTTTTAAAAAATCTATTACCAATTTATTTACCTTTCACGTATGGGATTAAACGTTCTACGCGCCATCTATTGGTACCGAGACTCCACGCGACATCAAAGTTCTATCTCATAACGTAGGTTTAATAATTCGTAAAATAATTCAATCGATGGCCACTAGATGGCATATTACAAATTATCGATTTGTTGTTTTTCAAGCTTATGAATATATATTCAACGTTTAAATCTCACTAATATATTAATGAACAACTAATTCTTTATTTTGCTTTTCAGCTTTTACATTCACAAAGTCTGAAAGTATAAATCATGCAAAATGACATACGAAATAACCATTAGGCATTATTCTGAAGCGGATTTTGATGCGTTTTTTATACCAAAAAAAGTTTGTCACGCTCCTTGAAAACAATTGAATAAACATACCTACCTACTGGTCTGTACAAAAAATCATTTCTTGTAGATTCATTGAATATACGGTGAATTATAAGTTATCTCAATGTAGCATACCTTTCAGGCGCCAATTTCCGAATTCACATTTTAAAATTAAAATCACTAAATCAGTTAATCACTTAACAAAATCGTAGGTTGTCACATCGCACCAAAAACAGTTACCACATTACTCAGTAATTTAAATAACATAACTAAATCAAAACTCCCAAACTAAACAAACTATACAAAAGAAACAAAATAATAACAAATTGTCATTCGCAATTTGTTGCACTTGTTCTTGCAACTATATTCAGGTCGGTCATCGGATGGTTCATATGCGCGAACTTAATGGACAAGCCAGGCTTTACTAGCCCATATAAATCGCCGTACAAGTACCTAAAATTTATCAATGAATTGTATTTAACTTCTATACAAATGAAAAGCCCCATTGAAAGCCAACGAGTGCGAAAGAGACGCGCTAGAGCGAGAGATCATTACGCGCGCTTTCGGTAGTGTTGACATGTCACGAATAGCTCCGAATCAGACACGATTGAATTTTGTTCGAATTTGTAGAATGATTGACTTTAGTGAGTCGTAGTATTTTATGGATCTGGTAATGTAAGCGCGCGGCAAATTAATTTGCGTGTTTTTAAAATATTTTTGTTCGTGAATGTTTATGTTAGTTTGGGTACAGTTAAGTAGTAGGTTATAATATAACTATTGGTCTGATTGGTGTTATAATTTAGGGCAAGCCTGGCTTGTGGGCTTCTATTGGACCTTCGCCCCTGCTGCTTGTGAATTGCAAGGACTAGAGCATGTAGCTTGCACGGAATGTCCTGCCATTAATTTTGATTAATTATTGTTGTTGTTATGTTAATGTGTTTCTAATTAGTGTATTTTGGTTAGGGAGCTCGGGTATGAATTATAAAAGTGATCTGTACGCGGTACAGACGTCAGTTTTTAGTAAAGATACACTCTTGAGGAACTTTATTTCATAGATTTTAATCCTTTAGTGAAGTTTTTCTACAGTAGCTAATTGCATGTCAGACACGATTTTTTTGCTGTTGTATTTTTAGACCATACAGTAATTCAACAATTTTTTTCTCCAATGTAGAGTAGAATTTCTGATAGAGATATTTTTTGCTAGATAAAAATAAAGTATTCAAGGTTACCCTCGCATCTTGGTCAAAATACAGATGCCTGAACATTACGTATGCGACATAACTGACGTTTGTTTTTGTAGTTTTGCAAGGTTAGATTGCACTGAGTCATTTGATTCACTTGAATGTAGTTGAGCTGTGAGTAGTTTAGTTTCGATAGCAGATCACCTGCTGGTGTCGTCCTCAGCTCCCTAACTATTTGTTTTCCAGACACGTCAGGCAGGCCGAAGTTGAAGCTACAGCCTCGGACTGTAACAGAGCCGGTGAACTCGTTGGCGTCGACCAGTCAGACGCAATCGATATTTGGCGGCGCGCGGCCGAGGGAAGAACGACTCAAGGAACTGGCGAACGAATAAGCGCCCTAGCTACTCTATAATACCGCGTACTCTCATCTCCCGGTCCCGTGTGTATATGTATCGTCCCGCAGCCCGATCCCTATGTGTGCCCCGATATTTACAAGCAGTCTCTTGTCTCCATTGATGCAGTGCGATAAAATTGTATATGAAACTGCAGACATTTTGTTAGGTTATATGAGGTTGTAAATCATTTTTATCGTATATTTTGTTAGCTTTATTATGTATATCGAAAGATAGCTTCTTATTGTTTTTGCGCCGTCTCCGCCTCGTTTTCGAGCCCGGGGACTGCGCGTCGGCGTCGCTTGATTAATCCGCAGTATTTAAATTGCTAGTATGTATTGTTTGTCTCATTATAAGATTTATCCGGGCTTGTGTGTACATACGATATCGGCTCGCATAATATTAATTAATTTTTCGAAATTAGACTTGGAAGAAAAATATTTTTGTTCCTCTTTTTGGGTTATATGTGTATTGTAATAATTATTTTATTTTTACTATAGCATTGTGTCGATAGAGGTTCGTAAGTGATTCTCTGTTGTATTTGTTTTTTTTTTCATTTATTAATTGTTTAGTTTGTTAGGTCATGAAAATTAATCATTGAACGAGTAATTATGATACATAATTTAAGAGTTGAGATAATATGGTGATGTAATTACGGTGTCATTAATAAAATTAACTTGCACGTACTTGAATTTCTACTTTATTACATAATTGTGTAATGGCAAGTAACGTGGCCAAGAAATGAAAAAAAATCGCAAAATTGTAACAGAACATAGAAAAACGAATAAAAAGTGAATTCTTTGTAATCGAGGGTTTGTCTAAAGCACCTAAATCCACATTCCGAATTCCGAAGCTCACAAGGACACAAACAACATTAGTGAACTCACAAGAACAGCTCCAAACAAACTTGAGAGATGAGATATTAAAGGGAGGGTTTTAGTTTCTTGGTGGTCAGTAGTCTCAAGTCCTACTGTTGTGCACGAGCTCCTGGTTTCGATACCCAGGACAGGCAAAGTATTATTGGTATTTCCATCAGCAATTTCCATAATAGGGTTTTTTTACCGTCAGGAAATTCTCAATAGCAGTCATGGAGTCTGGTTTGTGCCAAAAAGCCGAATCCTTAAAACCTGGGAGTTAAAGACTCACGTACAACTGTCGAAATGTACAAGTACTACTAGGTCGGTACAGCTCTCTCTGCCTTTCCTTCTGGGATAACTAGCGTGATGTGATGTTTTTTTATCAAAAGTGGGTGTTTAGAGGGATTTGACATTACGGGAGGCAGTGCGCATCTGAATTTTTAAACCAAAACATTCAAATATATACGATTTTGTACCTAAAACAAAATTCACCTGCTTGTAAATGAAGGAAATGTACGTCAGCTGCAAAAGTGAACTAAGAATTCGATGGCACATTTGGGTGAAACTACTTTTACGAAAGCAAACATAAAAGAGCGGAATTAAAGAAAACTAAAAGGTTTTTTGAAGAAGTTTGAGCTGGGAATCGACCTCATGTCTTAACCAAGACACCACCTTATTTTATTGCACTAACCGTTTGTGAAGGTGTGATCTAGATCAAATACTGCAAACAAAATAAATATGTCTATAAATATTATGTAGGTACACAATGGACTTTGCAAGATATCAACATTTCTACAAAAAATGACCGTTTTACACTATTATTTTGTAGTACCTACCTATTTAATAGTTACCATCGATACTTTCTCTGTTATTATATCACAGGATTTTTTTTAGCAAAAGGTATCAGGTTTGATTCCAGACTTATGCAAAAGCTTTTTAAAAAAATCAAAACATCAGTTTAGTGTCTTTAAAATATTGCAGTTAAGGTTAAAATGTTAAATGTGATATTTAACATTTTACTGTTGTATATTCCCGACTTACATGCAGCTGATTATTGGGGAGTGTTTGATGGCACGGTTGGTGCAGTGGCTAAGGGATCGACTGCTGCCCTGCGTGTCGCGGATTCGATTCCCGCACGGAACAAATATTTTTATGTTACCTGTAGATAGTTGTTTCAGGTCTGGCTGTTTGTGTATGTGACTTCATATGTTTGTAAACGCACCCACGATACAAGAGAAATTCCTAGTATGGGGTAAAGTTAAAAAAAAAACTTTATGGTTTTAGTGCAGAATCAAATCAGTTTTTTTTATAACTTATTAACCTAATTCTGGAGCAACTGATTTTCAAATAACTGCTATCCCTGCTGTGATATGATTAAATTATTATTTGGTGTAATTTTTACCTTGGTATCAAAAGTCCTCATCAAATTAATAGTATCCATTAAATAAAGCTAAGAGGGGTGTTTAAAAGTTATTCAGAGCTGTCTCTTTTTTTTTTTCGGGTGGGAACTCATCTATTGTCTTCCCCCGCTCTGGGCGGAGCGGGGGGGCATGTCAGACTTGTACTGACTAAAACCCACCCATGTTCCTTCTATTGCCCTTTACGTTCAGGGGCCGCGGTATCTCTTTCGAACAACCCGCAACCCCGGCAGGCGGAGGCTCTGGCAAGCCCCTCTGCTTTGCTGACTCTCTTTGAGGCGCGCGTGAAACACGAACGCGCCGTCGACACGGCCTGTCGTCAATCGACGGACGGACGGTGAACTACCCATTGCTCACCGCCCACAGGCCCGCATCTACGGTGGCCGGGAGTCGTCTCGCGGCGCCCGGCGCCCGGGGCGTCTCCCGCGGCGGCTGGGTTGGGCAGATGTTCTCTCCCTCAAACGCCCGGCCACCTCCTTTGATAGCATTACTGCTTCGCAGAAGGTGGTGACCGCTTCCCATTCCCTCTCGCTCCGGACCATGGCCTGAACCAGGGCCGGAAACGAGAGATCGCCGCCGCCGATCGCTCCTACGAGGGCACGGTGGTGCTCCGCCCACGCTGGGCAGATCGCCACTGTGTGCTCCACCGTGTCCTCCGGGCGATCGTCACAATGGTGACACCCCGGGCACTTCCTCCCGCCCGATGATGTGCAGGAACCTCCCGAAACTTCCGTGTCCGGTGAGGACCTGCGTCAGGCGGCAGGTGAGGATGCCATGACGCCTCTCCAGCCACTCCTCAAAGAGGGGACTTACTGCCACTATTGTGGCGTGCCCTAATTCAGAAAATAATAATTCAGAGCTGTCTTAAACTCTACTGTTTTTGCTGTAGCATAGTGCAGCTGACATTCCTCTTCAATCTCAAACATTACCACAATTATGATCTGATTACTGATTATAGGCTTTACTCCGACTATTATAATCCCAAATGAATACCCATCATAGCAATACATCTGATGGGATGTAAACACAAGTTTAGAGATGACTAAACATGCCAATGTCACCCACACCATTCTACCACAAAAACACCATACCTAATAGGGATTATAAAAAATCTCTAGGTATGTATGCAATGTATGTAACAAGCTAGTATAAGGAAAAAGGAAAGAAATGTGATAATTTTGAAAAATAGAATCAACAAAGGTGTTGTTTGTTCCATATTTTATTTTAAATATCAAGATCCTCATCCGGGTCTTCTTCATCCCAGTCATCTACTGCATCTGGTTCATAGTAGACCTTACTCTCACCTTCATGGATCTTACTCATGTATGGCAGTTTCAAGTTGTACTTCTGTATCTTCTCATTTTGGTCTACTTCTATTTTGAATGTGGACAGATTTGCAGGCAATGGTTTTTCAGGTTCTTCTTCTTTTTTCGCCTGTCTTATAACAGGAGTTAATTTTAAAATTGATGCTTTGCTGTCATATGACATTATTTCTTCGCTTCTTATAACTTTGCTGCCCTTCTTAAGCTTAATCCATACTTTGTGTGGATTGGTTTTATCATATGATATTACTACATTTACCAAATGATTTAAATGTGTTTGAAGTTTGGAACTGTGTGTTAAACAATCTCTGTGCAGTATAAGTACTAGTCTGTTTACATTAGGATCATTTTGTAGTTTTTTCAAGTACTTCAAACACTCATTCCAACCCATACAAAGAGCCATTTGGTTTATTGAATCTATTATCAATGTACTTTTACCACTAATATATTCATAGTACATATCAGTATTAAACTCATCATAGTAATTAACGTTGGAATGGTTTTTGAACACATTCCTCCAAAGACTGCTAGGTTGTTCATAATTAAATAAGTTTATGGATTTTTCTTCTTGTACAAGTTCTAGCAGTAAAGGCAAAATATTATTGTTGCCATCATCTTCTATTAGCACAAATGGAGCAGATTTTAATCTAAATAAAGTCATTATCGACTTGCGTATAAAATAAAAACAGTGATAACTTAACTGAAAAAAAAGGAAAGATATTATAGAAAATCAAAACTATGAAAATCACTAGAAAGAAAACGGGGTTTGTCAATAAATTGTCATTCTAATTTGACATCATCATTCCTCCTGTCAAACTGTCAAGCAAACCGACCACAGCTAAAATATAATGTTGCGAAAGACTTAAAACTAGTTTCTTGTTAGAAGCTTTCAGTCGATTGTTCTTTTCCTAGCATTCAGCTCTGTATATGATTAGACTCTCCTGTATAGGTATACCAGCTGTTCCACGCGGTTTCACCCACGCTGCTCAGCACCTGTTGGTCGTAGCGTGATGTTATATAGCCTATAGCCTTCCTCAAGAAATGGACTATCCAACACTAAAAGAATTTTCTAATTCCAACCAGTAGTCCCTGAGATTAGCGCGTTCAAACAAACAAACAAACTCTTCAGCTTTATAATATTATATAGACCTCAGTCTAATCCACAGAGTAAAATATTACTCTGTGGATTAGACTGAGGTCTAACCCAATACAGTTCAGAAAAGGCTAGGTACTAGTTGACAATGACATTATTTTGTTCGTTGATTTCTGCTAGTGTGTATTACACTTCTAAATCCATAGATCCTGAATCCATAAAATTTGACAGTGCTATCACTAAACTTTTGACAATGACATTTCGAAAAGTCAAACAAACCAAAGTACATTGTTGTGGTTATTTTTGTAAATTATTTTAACAATATTAGCTTATAAGATTAACAAAATGCATAGACATAAGGTATCTATCGGATTAAAACAGTTCACTCGTAAGATAGTATATGTTCCAAAACATAAGCCACCAAACGATGCAGACTTTGAAGTTCTGAAAGATTTTCTATCTAAATACAAAAACATTCTTATTCTTACTGGTGCTGGTATTTCCACGGAATCTGGTAATTACTGTAGATTGTTATGTAATAATTCGTTCTTTGCTAACTATATTAATGCTTTACTGTATTATCACAGGAATTCCAGACTACAGATCAGAAGAAGTTGGTTTATATGCCCGTACTAACCACAAGCCTGTACAATACCAAGAGTTTGTGAAGTATCCTAAAGTCAGACAACGTTATTGGGCTAGAAATTTCATTGGGTGGCCAAGGTTCAGTGTTGTGCAGCCAAATGACACACATCTTGCTGTGAGAGAGCTAGAAAAGGTAACTATTTAAAAAATATATTTATTGAATTTAATATGTCTACCTAACATCAAATCTATTTGAAGAAAACTTTTAAAAAGTTCATATCATTATATCATGGAAACAACAGGGAGAACATGATACAATCCTCTATTAATAAAAAGAAAAAAAAATGGCTTTTTGGCTTTGGCTCAATTATTATGGTGTCAGCACGTAATGTCTTCTATTTTTCTTATTTATGTAATTTTGCATTTACTTTAAAAAATATAATACATTATATAAAAAATAGTTTTACCATGACCACATATTTATTTATTCATTGCATTGTAACTCATACTAATTCTAATTACTGATTGTTTTATGGTCTTATTTTCATTTCACAGATAGGAAAGGTGACATCAATAGTGACACAAAATGTAGACCGTCTACATCATAAGGCTGGTTCAGAAAATGTCATAGAACTCCATGGCACTGGGTACATTGTAAAATGTATGAAGTGTCCATATGAGATAAGTAGGGAGGAGCTACAGGTGGAACTGCTAAGGAATAACCCTTACATGGAGAATACCTTCACTATGATAAGACCCGATGGTGACGTAGATTTACCTAAAGTATGTGTACTTAATTTGCCATTGATATTGTGGTGATTATAATTTCATGTTTTTATAAATTAAATTCTTATTATTTTAGGACCAAGAGGAAAAGTTCAAAGCACCACTCTGTCCAAAATGTGAAGGCCCATTAAAACCTGACATTGTATTCTTCGGTGACAATGTCCCAAAGCACAGAGTGGAGGCAGTCAGGAGTCAAGTATCCTCCAGTGATGCCGTATTTGTTTTAGGTTCAAGTTTGACAGTGTACTCAAGCTATAGAATAATTTTACAAGCTAGGGATGAACATAAGAAGATTGCTTTATTGAATATAGGCCCTACCAGGGCTGATAATATTGTAGACATCAAAGTATCTACAAAATGTGGTGATATATTACCTGAATTATGTAATTCTATAAATAAGAAAATCAGTTGATAGTAAATGTGTTTTTGATAGTTTTGGTGATGATTTATCTTACCTCAAAATAAATGTTTATTTTTGTATAAGTAGTCCAATAATTATTGTTATATTTATATAAATAAAATACAGACAAATGATGGCATTTCATTTTAATAATTAATAGTATAAAAAGAAGTAAGGATACAAAACTGGTCATAGAATGGACAGTATTTTCACCAAATTCATTATTTTGAAAAAGTATAACATTGTGGTCGAAAATAATATACAAGAAAAAATATAGGTTGTTAAATTGCCCTTGAAAAATCAGTTTGCTAGTAGTAGTAAAAATGAATTGTTTGTTGTGCATTATTGAAAATGGTTATAGAAATAAAATAATTTACTTTTTCATACATTTTGTAATTGAAATCAGACATTTATGACAGTGTATGTTTATTTTCATTATTTAATCAAATTATATACATAGTTGTTCCAAAATATAATAGCCTAATCTTCAACTAGAAAAAGTAATGTGGGCTATTACTGTATTTTTTTCCTATTGAAGATTTCTTTATATTGTATGTATGGGCCATCACGACACGTAATAATAATTAATCGACATAATACGTGTCTTGATGGCCCAGAGGTTAAAACCACGGCTCTCATGTATACTCAAGTACCACTTTTTCAATTAAAATTTACTTTCTTGGACATCACAGACATCAGATAAGGAAAACATCATGAAGTAAACAGGACTTATGAATGAATGAATATGAGTCTGAAATCGCCAACCCGTCTTGAGCAAGTGTGGTGATTAATGCTCGTGCCTTCTCTCTAACAGAAGAGGCCTTTCCCCAGTAGTGGGACAGTAATATTATACTTAATCAAACATTTCCTTCATATATTTTTTGTTTTAAGGTTTAGGAACTCCATATCCTAATGAAGTAACAACTTTTACAAAATGTATAAAACTAATAATTTTTACTGTTAAACCATTTCCAATATTGCGCCCGTCTAGAAAAGCGCACATTTTTTTTTGCCCAGTGAGTGTTCATTTTGCGAAGTGCATATTCTTCGGCGGGGCCTTTTTGGTCATCTGCTCAGGACTGTTTGAATTAACGTAAGGTACGGTATAGTATTCACATGTTTGTTTAGTTAAATTCGATTTAAAAAATATATCGCCAAAAAAATATTGTAATTTTAATCTTCAAAAAAGCTATAAAATTGACATTTTGAAGTGTATCGAAATTCTTGAATGTTTTGAAATAAACAGTCCATACCTGGACGGGCAACAGTCCCAAGTTAGTTTCGACTTGAAAACACAACAAGAACAATGAGATCACATTTTAGTTACATTTTAAACTTTTTGAATAATTCTAATAATCATGTTGCAAAGCTTAGTTCACAAGCCAGGGTGCTAGTTGACATAATAGTACTTTAAGTTTATTCAAATTAGGTAGGTATCTATATTCATTTAATAGATAAAAATAGACACAATTATATACCCGAACAAGAACATGAAGCATAAATGTAATTTGTTTTGTCTTTTAAGAATACTAATTAATGGAATTCTAACAATGTGTTTGGGTGTATTACCCAGTGGGAAATAGGTACAGGAATTTTATGGTATCTAAAATAATTAAGTTTCAATAACAGCTATAAATAGTATTCTAGAATATGAAAATTCTCTACAAGTACTCAAATTTTAGAATCATTTTAATGTATTGTGTTTTGAGACTATTTAATATAAAACATTGCATTTTGCACTAGTTTCTATATCAATTTGTAAAGATCATCATTAACAATATTATGTCTACAATACGAAAATGTGTTATCTCTTGCGTACTTTAGAAATATTTTATCTCCTTAACATTACATAATAATTAACGGCAGTGTTTAATGACATCACAAATCACATTATTAAGAACCTGATCTATATAAATTAGTGTGGCGGTAAGCGCTAGAGACCGAACAATTACTCTTGAAGTGGAAGCCCCAGATTAGACCGCGAAATTTAATTTTTCCATCGTTTTTTCCATTTGCCAGTCAGTGTTAGTCTGTATGTTAAACAAAATAATACGCTATGGTAACACGTATGTATAATTTCAGACGTTGTATCATAAAAATGATCACTACAACCCTCTCAGTTCATTTAATTTCAGATACATAATACATGAAAAGATCACAATATGGTATTAAATTAACTTAAAGAGTGTTGTATTGATATTTTTAATGATTATAGCACGGTCAAGTCAAATTTGATTTGCCGCCGTAATATATTAGTTATGACTGCAAATCAAATTTTAATCAACATATAACAGGTTGTATGTTTGCAGGTCAGTGTCTTGCAAAAACCGTGGGAAAATTTGAATTTCGCGGGGTTTCCTTGCTTCTCTTCTTAATGTATCAACGTATTTTGGATAGGTACATGCGACACATCGACCTATACAAAACCATTTTATACTCATCGTACGGGAAATGTATGGTGTACGATCCGTAGTTCAGCATAAACTGGTTAGGTATAGGTTGATGAATCGACGACGAGTCGTGTGTATGTACTATGAAAACGTTTTGACAATACGATGAGAGGTCATTGGACCGAACATCCTTCTTTGCTAACAATTCTAGCGCACCGCGGCGCGAATATATCTGCGCGTATGCTGTTACAAATTAACACTTGGCTTATTCTACTCATTGTTCGCTAAATATAATCGGGTACTAAATATGTATTTAATATAATAATGATTTATCAACTGGTCACCTACTTAATACGATGACTAAAAATATTAACTTAATCAATGGTATAGTTTAAAAATGGTAAAATACCATCTAGCTTTGCAAGGGATACAAATCAAAAGAAATGCCTATTATTTAAAATATTGCTTTCATCACTGAGTAACAAAATGGATTAATTAGACTAAGTCAAGGTTACATAATAAACTATTTGCTTCAGAGGATTTAACTTAACTAACATTTAGTTGTGGGACTCGAAAGTTTGTACTAAACCATTGATTTTAAGTCCAAATGTCTTCAGAACGCCACGTCATGTCCATACGCGGAGGTTTTTGGTATATTGTAGTGAAACTCGCGTCTTTTTTGTATACCAATTCTTTCAGCTGTTGGGGAGATCCGACGTCGCGCGTCGCTGCCAACTCGCGATGCGAACGGACAGTCAGCAATTAATGAATTAAACACGTATTCAATGACTTAAAATAAACACATTCAACTTACAATTCAACACCAGTCTTAAGATCACAATTAAATTATCTCCACATGAAATGTTTTGTCACTACAATAAAACCGTACATAATACTAGATGGGTCGCTCGCTCATGTGTCAATTGTCTATTGTAAGCAACATTATAAGAAGTAGTCGGCTTGCGGCTTCTTGGAGGGCACGCCTCGCGACTCCTGGGGCGCTGCTTCGAATATTGTGAACTCTCGCTGAAGATTTTCGTTCAGTTCTAATATTGCAGCCACATTGCCGCATCTGTGTACAGAATACCCGGAGTTATATTAAATCGTCAGGCAAGTTTTCATTGATCAGATGGCTTATTTACTACTCAGTCAATGAGCCATCTGATCAAAAGAATTATCATTTGAGGCAAAAAAGATACTCTGTGAGCCAAAACAAAATGGGTTTGCGGGTTGTTCGAAAAAGATATCGCGGCCTCGGAATATAAAGTGCAAAAGGGAAGGAACATGGGTGGGTTTTAGTCAGTACAAGTCTTACATTACCCCCGCTCCACCCAGTGCACAGTGCGATATTATCAATATCTAACTGGACAATATTATTTTACTGTCTCAATTCGTTATGACGTTTATTTTACTTAATAAAAAATGATCGTAGGAAGTAAAACAAAGTGATAAACGGGAATAAGCAAGATTTAATACAAATTAAGTACCCATTATAACCAATATGAAACAAAATAAAATTCAAATTAAATGAGATAGAGTGTAAGTGTTTTATAATTTTAAAACTATTTAAATACTAATTTAAGAAATACAAATAATTACAAAAAAAAAAAAAAAACAAATACAAATTAGATGTAAATCGTAGTTATTAATCAGATTCGCTGGCATCTCTATTAGAATCTTGATCAGAATCTTCTGATTGGCTGTCCCCATGTTCCATTATTGAGAGTCTTATTTCTAGTAATTCTAGAGTGATTTTCCCACGCTTGGACAACTCTCCTTCACTTGATGTATCAAGAAGATGTTGAACGCGACGTTTTTTGGTTTTGTAGCTGCAACTTTCAAAATCTTTTTGTGGCCTTCCGGCTCGGTTACTAGGCCCAGGTGCTAAATTACTAGCTACACTTTCTGTGACTATATAGCAGAACGTAAAATTATCTTCTAACCATTTCGAATTCGCCTTTAAAAAATGATCTCGATGTCTTCCTGATTTTGACCATTTCGTGTCGATTTGTTGGCTATAACTTCTTATTTTTGCTTTAAATGAATCTATAATTTCATCTGGTATAGATCTGATAGACATTTCTTGTAATATATGGTTCAGAAGTGCATTCACTCTGCACTCTTTCGCGTTGGCGAACCAGATATCGAAATACGTCAAACGTGAAAATTGGTAGGTCATTCTGAAATTTAAAAAAAAATGTATGAGTGTCGCAGCTTTTCGCAAGTTAATACCTATGTTTCTTAGAGTTAACAAGTGCCTCTATTAAAAAAATAAAGAACAAGACTGATATAATGTTATATAAGGTATTAAAAAACTGATACAAACTGTGTTAGGTCTTATTTTGTAAAATAAAAAAGGATTCGTATTCTTTCTCCTCTTACTATTTAATTTATGGATATTTTTTTTATGAAAATATTGTGTAAACTTACCTTGACACTCAAACTAAGACGGTCACAACACTTAACCACAACTAGCTTACCCAAACACAGCGTATTCATCGAGTAAACTCAGACGAATGATACAAACGTTCACTTGACGCGACCGGTACGCTCCAAGTAGTCGGCCCCTCCGACCCTTTTTTATTGTTCGGGGCAACTTCTTGGAAAAAATTCTTTATGATCTTGAAATATGGTTCATTATCCCTCATTTTACACAAGCTATGACGTGGTACATAAAAGTGCGTATTTTGAATATTGTCCACCTACATTTAAAAAATATTGCATTGTGCAGTGCAGGGAAAGTTATTTGAGGATTTTCTATCCGCAAAAGAAACCAAAACATAATATGTATACACGATATGACGACATCGCACCATGGCATAAGTTGTCAAAGTATTTGATCACACCTGTAGCAGTAGTTAGGCGCCGACCACACTGTGAGCACGGTCTCGTTGAAGTGCCACTTGTAGCCCTCCATGACGAGCTGGTGAGCGCGGCAGATCATGTCGATGTCGTTGGACACGTTGAACTGCGCCACCACGTCTGAGCCAAAGAGGTAGCCCGCGCCGCGCGGGGAAACGCCCCAGCCTTGTGTGTCTAAAAATTAAATGAAATTAATATTAGTGTATTGTTTGATTTGTCAAACCAGTTTTGTATTTGTAAATCAAATGCCATGATTTATTAGTTGGCAGGTTGTATTAGTTGTATAATGATAAGATGTGAAAAACCAACTTTCAAAATTCATTAGTAAGGATTTACATACCAATTTCAACCGCAATAGCTGTTGTAAAAGAATATTAAGTTTTACAAATTCTAAAGAGCAATAATTATGCTGTTGACAAACCTTCAGGGTCACTCCAAAGCAGGTCACACATGGGTCCATCATGTGGTACCTCCTGCTTGCGGTCGATTGTGCGAATTTGATCGAGGGTCTGTATGGAAGGACTCAGTCCACCGTGCACACAGAATATCCGCCCATCAATGATGGCTGATAGGGATAAGTAGTCGAATATTTCTGTGCAATACCTGTGTACATTCATATGGATATGTCATTCAAATAGGACACAAATTAAATATTTAGTATGATAGAAGAGAACAACTTACAATTAATTATTCCTCCTGATTTTAGTTTCTAATTGTGTCGGCTGGCCATCACTAAGTAAATGCCTGTGTCTCCCTTTCTGTGATGATGGCTAGTCTGTGCAGAGACTAGCTATCCATACAGGATGGACGGAAACAGTCCACATATCAGAGCACAGGCACTCTTTTGTCATTCTCTTAGTGTGACAGGACAGCAAGCAACGCAATCAAGATCAGTTGAAGGTCCAACCGCCTATCATGGATTTCAAGGCTTGGGCCTTGGCCATTCAATATGAAGTATGGTATCCCTGGAGTTATCATACTGCTTACTCTCATAGTCTAAGCTGCTACTGAGAAATCCAACAACACTGCCCAATGTAGCAATGAAACCCAGAAACTCTACATGTAAATTAAAATATCATTGTTTAAAAAAAAATTAAACATTTACCTCCAAACAGTAATAGATCCATATTTCCTAAGACATTCATCATAAAAACCATACACTTGTGTGATCTGCCTGGACTCATGGTTGCCTCTGATTAGTGTGATGCGGTCTGGGTAACGGACCTATGTGTAACAGATTATTAGAAAAAAGTATAGCAAAATCATAATCAATCATAAATATGAATAGTAATTTAGTAAAAACAAAATTAGGAAACGCCTGGCAATTTTTAGATATTAAATATTCCTGTATTGTACAGACGCCTGCAGGTCAAGCTACCCGAAACTGTCAATTTTTCCCAATGAACCTTGAACCTAATACTTCAGAAATAAAGTCGAAAACCTATCAAAGAAATCTGACAGATTGTAGTAGCTTGATGTGCAGGCGTCTGTACCTGAATACAGTAGCCAATATTTGTCAGTGATAAAAATATTGGAAAATAAATGAATTTTAGTGCATATAAATCTCAAAGCATTTATTTCAATTAGACTTTTGAATGTTGTAAAAACAAAATGGTAAAGCTAGTCTCAGTCACAAGGCATAATAACTTGCTTAATAACTTGATTTACAGTTGTTTTCACAATGTTCCTTCACATTTTAACATCTGTGACAAAGCAGTTAATACATATCTGGAAACTTAACAGAAACTTACCTTTAAAGCAAGTAGTAATAAGAATGTCTCTACTGAATAGAATCCTCTGTCTACAAAGTCACCCATAAATAAATAATTGGTCTCAGGAACATCACCACCCACTTTAAACAGTTCTTTCAGATCATAGAATTGGCCATGAATGTCACCACAAACCTGTAACAAGAGAATAACATTAATTTGTAGAGAACTACATTTTGACCGCGGCTTCACTCACATTAAATTCGGGGTTACACAGTTCACCTTTCATGATTTACAGTTACCGGCTACCTGTAGTTTCTGCCCTAGCGCCTAATTTGTTGTAATAGCAATGCTAAGTTTTCCGTTTTCTTCCCTCTTTTTCACTCATATCTCAATCTTTTTTTAATAAATAGCCTATGTCTGTCTCCAGGGTCTCACTATCTTTGTACCAAAATTCATCAAAATCGGTTTAGCCTTTTAGGCGTGAAGACGTTACAAACAAACAAACTCACTTTCCCTTTTATAATATTAGTAAGGACATTGAAAGGGCTTGTTCAGATTAGTCTTTCGCTTACTGGAAATATTTATAAACAACAAGTGCATTCACTAATTAGTCTGCCAGAGAATACCTAGTAAGGTAAAGTCAGTCTGTCGTTTCATGCCACAAGAAAGGATTTGGTTACAAGGAAATTTGTGTATTCGTTTGTTAAAAACATTCAACAGTAACTAACCAGCAACTTAAAATTTGTTACTTAGAACGTAAATTCGGTGAATGCCAAATGAAGAAGCCCAATTATCAGTGTTAATCTCATAACAATTGCAAAAATACGTGAAAGGTTAATTACCGTGACAGGAGAGTCTACCCGCTGAACATTGCTCTCTTCGACGAGAATTTCGCGGGCCTTGGCACAGAGCGCCTTAACCTCGGCCTCCATTATTATCTCACATCTCTTTAGCTGCTCGATTTGACGATCTAAATCACTTGTATCAGACATCTTTCTAAATAAAATGACCACGCTTTATCTGTAAAACAAAAAGTTGTGAGTAATACAAAGATTACATGACAGAAGATAACATCTGACCCATTAAACATCTAAGCTTTCGAACAGAAAAAAAACAGACACTGTATAAAGACTTACTATTTATAATTACATAAAGTTATCCTTTCTTTTGGTTATTTCGCATTAGCAGCTCAAATTCTTTCAACAAACAATCACAATGCCTCCGCCATTTACAACGTTATTTCGACCATAGCCAATAGTGGTTTTGGTCTATGATTACGGATGCACATAAAGATTTAGTAGTGCTGTGTATTGTGATGTTCGTTCTTTTCGAGCTTCGAACATTACACACAGCAACAATGCGGCAAAAAATTTCAAAGGCTCTGGTTATGGATATACGTTAATTTTGCGTATCTTTTAGCAGTAGGTTCATCTAAAAATATGTCATTATCCTTAAAAAGCCATATCTAATCATTTCAATGTGCACGTGATAGCTAGGGATGGTGTGAATGCTATTTTACAAAGGTAGCATAATCTGTACATGGCGTCTATGGAATCCTTCAATCATCGTTCCTAGTCTGTGCATCGTTCGTTCCTTTCATTCATTGTTGTTTGTTATATTTATTGATTTAGCGAAAGTTGTTTTTTTTCGTAAAAGTAAAAATATAGTGCTGTTTTGTGCGTTTTGTGTGGACTGAGAGAAAAATGGGGAATATACACACCGTGGGACCGAATGCGGCGCTAATAGTTTCAGGTAAGAACATAATTTTGTCGTTTAAAATGAATACGGAAAAAGCATTATGTTTTGTTGATTTTTCCGGAGGTTTTCCAACCTAGTGCGTTTTATGTGCAAATTAGGTAACAATACTACAGTGCCTTAATTTTTTGTGTATTTAATTTCGTGTTTTATCTTACTGATAACACAATAACCTCTTATCTGCTATACCTTGCATTTGCCTATGTATAGATTTGCAATCACCTACAATTATAATTGTGCAAGTATTCATATTAACAGCAGTACCAAATTATGAGGTATTATTTGTAATTCTGCGTAACAAATAATTTGTAAAAATCGAGCCCACGCCCAAAATTACAGATTACATATAGGTACATTTATCTAGCTACCATTATCTCACTCTGACGGCGCTCGCGCATATTTTTAGCGAGTAGCATGTCAATCTTAAGCAATAAGCGCTGAATTAAAATTCGAGGTCAATACGTAAAATATTCACATAAGTATTAGGCGCCATGCATTATACTGAAAATGTAAACTTATGTACTTACAATATTATTTTCCCATAAATAGACTATTTGCTAATATATATTATACATACGTTTTATCATAAGACCACAGTCAGGGTCATCAGCTCAGACTATAATTTGGTGCCTAAATATCATCGTTACGTGTGTCCAAGGTGATTCTAATTTGGTACCAACTCATAGTTGGATTTTACAACGAGGGTACATGTAGGTACTTTTATTAGGCACAACGTACCTACGTCCAATTAGCTCGCGTACTTTAGGCTTACACGATCAATTAGAAATCTGTGATATTATTGATCATAAACTCATCATCTCTATCCAGGGAAATATAATAGTTTCTTAAAAAAAAAAACTTTTAACAATTTTCTTCGTTTTATTTTTCGACTACCCAATAATATTTCAATTTGTAAATCTACCAAATTTCCAAAAACTACAACCAAAAGAGAATTATACAATTCGGTTGGATTGAAGCCTACGGCAAAAATACGAGTTGTCGCAGTTTCGATCTCTCTAACTTTCGCTTAAACTTTATTTTGATAAATTAGAGAATAGGAGCAGTGGTCAAGAAAAATGTACCTTATGCACCGCATCCATTTTGACTACAATTCATTTTTTGGAAAAAAAAACGTCTAACGCTTGCGCGGCTACAAATTATTAAAGCGAGTTTTAAAGACAAGTGTTGTCCTTGGTCACTCAAGTCATCACATACCGCTCACCCAGAACGAGATCAATTAAATAATTAAAAATGAGAATTCATCAGACAGATGGAGGAGAATCAGATGACGTACCTAGTTTAGCTTAGGATAGGAACACAACATCTAATTTAGCTGCTGATCTTTATAAATACAAGTGAATATACTACTATGTAGTTGAGAATGAGGAAAAGACATGGAATTGCAGTTAGGTTAGTTAGATACTTGCATACTATCGACTTACAAACAAATGAGGAAAATTGCAAGAACATGTACGGGCTAGTTATTATTAATAATTTTAAATCTCGAAATTGTAGGTATTACTCGTAGGTAGCTCGTGGATTAAGGTTAATCACGATTGCCTAGGTTGGTTTGTGGATGGGTGACTACCCGCTACATACCGAGTTTCCTCCGTGCCTAGGAAAGCACGGTAAGCTGTTGGTGTATTTGTGTCATTTGTAGATCTTTGACAGTTGTTACAAATGGTGTCTGGAAAGTCTGCCAACCAGTCTCGCCAAGGGGTATCATATTACCCAGTATGGTACTAACTGGGTTATGGAAGTCAAATAAACAATCGCTCCATGTAAATTTAGTGCTTTATTCAGCTGCATCCGGTTAGACTGGAAGCTGACCTCAACAGAGTTGGTTGGAAAAGCGGATGCAGGAAGGAGGTAAGACGGAGAGAAGGCAAGACGGAGACATGCTGTGGTCTCTGATAAACAAGGATAACTGCGAGGAGAATCAGACTGAAATACAAATAAAATGCTTCGTGCCTAAGTATTCAAGAATTGTGTTTTGTAAAGTTGCGCTGCAGTTCACTGAAAATTAAAAATTCTAGTAAACGGTATATTCTGAAGGTATTATATTAGTATACTCAGTCTTCATAAAATTCACGTTGTGTTTTTTTCCTCCTATTTCGCGACCATGACGTGTTTTCCTACAATGACTAAAAGCTGCAATGCGGCTGCGCAAACATAAACGAAACGGGTTTAAACGAAAATAATTATTTTATCCCACCTGGGATGATGTAGAAACATTTTATTTTGTGGGATTACAAGAAAGGGTCGAAAGAAAGAAGTAAGAACAAGACTGCATTTTATCATTAAACTATTTATTTAGGAAATAAATATTATATCTTACTAACGAAAACCTATTAAACTTACATATTACAAACTAATTACCTCGCTGTTATATCTACACGAATTTATAAACTGGTTATATCTCATCGAGGTTTTGGTTTCGTGAATGACTCAATTGTCGTATCGTATTGACGATTTTATTGAGATAAAACTCTCAATTATGAGTTATTTTGCATCAGACTCAAATTTATTTATTTCAGTACAAGTTCCAAGTTCTCTTGATCAAATCAGCTCCCTTTTCCCCAATCATGATGGCTGGTGCGTTAGTGTGAGCTACTATCGTCCTCGGTATAATGCTACTGTCCACCACTCGCAGGTTGTTCACACCGTAGACCCTCAGCTCAGGGTCTACCACCGCGTCCGGATCGGTCGGTGGACCCATCTTGCACGTCGCTATCTGATGATGGAGTGTCGCAGTTACTGCTCGTATAGCACACTCCCAATAGTCATCGCTGCCAAATTGGAATTGCTTACAGTTAGGGAATTTCTTGGTGTGTAACGTCGCTCCGTATTTTCTGAACGGTGGTGTGTCCACAAGTTTGATGATATACCTTATTGCGGCTATCATTGTGTCGACGTCCTGTCTATGAGTTAAATAATTCCCGTAAAGACTGGGTGGTTCGTAGGGATCAGCAGATCGCAACTGTAAATAACCCTTAGATTTGGGATGCAGTAGCATAAATAGAACAGTAAAACTTTCAACGTCTTCTATTGATTTATAAACATCCTTGTAAAGCCAGTCGGCCATACGTATTCCTTTGGCTACAATGGTTCCTTCGTCAGAAGCTAAAGATGCACATGATCCCAGAAGTTCAATGTCAGGGTAGTCGCCTATTTCATTGGATATATTTGTTTTGATGTATCCAATAGTTTCAACTCCAGCCAACGAAGACATAGGGCCGTCTCCATAATGATCGAACTGGACTGCAGTCTGCACTGTTGCTATTTTCTTTTCGACTAATGTCAATCTCGTCTGGTTCAAAGTAAAAGCTAAGGCGGGAAACGAAATATGATCATATAACGATTCGCCTACTTTCAGATCTTGTATCACTGGTATTCCGAATTTTTTTAGTTGTTTTTTAGGTCCAATACCAGAAAGCATAAGCAAATGCGGTGATTCGATAGGACCGGCGGAGAGTATGACTTCTTTGTTAGCTCTTATTTGGTACACTCGACCATTTTTATGAAATTCAACTCCAACTGCGTTTTTATTGACAGGATCGATTATAACTTTGGTAGCCCTGCTTGTAGTTAGTATGTGCAGATTCTTCCTCTTCTTATTTTTATGAAGGAAGGCTTTGGCGCTGCTGGCACGTTGTCCCCTGCTGAGTGTTGCTTGAATGTAACTGAATCCAAATGCATCTGGGGTGTTGTAATCTACTCGACGATGGCCATACAATTTTGCTGCATCTAAAAATGCTTTGGAGAGCTTAGATCTGTAATAAATGAAACAAAAATAGGTTCATTAAAACTGCTGACATTTAAAAGAGCTTATAAAATAATATCTTGCTAATAACATCTTGTTCTACAAATGCCGTACCTATCATTTCTATTTTGGGATCTAGTTCATCATAACATAACACTACAAAACGTTAATAAAAACCGATAGAAAAAAATAACATGATCATTTTAATCTGGTTATTGCACAAAACACGTTGCTACACCGTATCCTGATAGATCGGTGACTAATTTATTCAAAATATTTGCTGCATCAATCATACGCTTTAGTTATAAATATTTCAAGAACAATAATTCCGAATCATTCAGCACTTATCATGCTGGTATCTACAAGAATTTATTTGGTGTATCATTTGATAATGATCTATTGCGTTCAATACAATAAAGTGGTGATATTAAATGTTATGCAAAATATTTAATTAAAACAAAAGATTAGGTTTGGTGGCAGGAAAATAATTAGCACACCATACATCCATGCAAGCATGCATTTAATTATTATTGATTTTCTTGCTTCTGCATTATTCTTGCGGGCTCGAGGTTGGTGTTGCATCCTGCGTCCAAGCTTGGGGCTTTTTTCGCGGAATTAAAACGAAATATTTTCCATGACATTTAATGTCATGATTTGCTACGTAGTAACGCCTGATTCTATAACTTAATAACAAAATGACAGGGATGATAATGACCTGAAAGGCACGTCTTCCACAGACAATTCACCGTCGCGTCCATGCCACGGCGAATTGTTCAGTCCTTTCAGATTCGCCCGTTCAGACTTGATGTAATATGGTATCACATCGTTGTAGGACCTGAAATGGATAAACTATTCCGATTAGACAAAGATACATTGTTCTTATCATCGCACAGCATAGTATCGCTTGTAGATACGCGGAGTCTAAAGTGGCTTGATGTATGTATATGAACTCATGCGTCGTCATTGATGCTATGATTCATTGGCTTAGTAGAAAAGAACCTTAGAGAGGACAATTTAAAACTTACTATGGGTACTTTTCTATGCAAGTGCATACAAAAATTACCTATTTAGAGTGAGTTTACCCTCGTGATCGTATTATTTTAATTCTAAAACCAAAGGCCACATTGAATTGTGACCCCGATGTGTAGAACAAAAAATATTGACTTATATAAAGCTGTTTTAGAGCTTTGTCAAAGCGTATTCGTTTTAAACTAGAACAAGTTAGACTAGTAAGAAAAGGTCGGATCTTTTTGGCTGTGACTGTTGTTTTTACAAACAAAATTTGATATTTTGATAAAATAGATAAATGGCTGATAACAGTTTTCTTTTTCAGGTATGTCACAGTTTCACAGTCACTGTATTGTCATCCATAAATTGCTAGTAAGAGTAAGTACTACATTCTCGTAATTAATTGTCATTATTTATTCCATGTGTAGGCTCACCATCCATAGTTGCCGGCGGCGGCGATCCTGTCCCAATCCTCCTGCATGCCTCTGGTGTAGATCATATAGTTGACCACGCTTGTTCCACCAACCGCTTTACCTCGCGGCCAGAAGCACCTCCCATCCACCATTCCTGAAAACATCCAAATTCAAGCGAATTAGTTAGAAGATTTTGGTATGACTCCATTTTTTTTTCATTGAGTATTTAAACTTGTTAGTTTTTGCCAGGCGAATACCTAGACTCACAGTACGCTACTTCCAAGATGCCCAGGTAAGGAATACAAATAGTGTACGTAACTTGCAAATTAGACAACAATGCAAAGGAAGTAGCTTATTGTTAAAATATAATCATAACCACCATACGTGTTAAGGACTTAAGGCATTTTGCATACTTTAACACTTAGATACTAGGAATAGACGATAGGTTTTTTCGAGAGCATTGGGCTTTATTCTGTTTCTTTTAAAATAAGAATAATTCTTATTAGTCTTTTATTAATATAAAAAAAAAACTGGCCAAGAGCGAGTCAGACTCGCGCACCGAGGGTTCCGTACAAAGTTGCGCCGCCATAAACAATCATATTTTGACTCCGTAGACTTAGAGGGTTGATTTTTAACAGCACAAAGGAACAACAGAGTTTAGTATATGGTTTTAATTTCAACTTGATACCTCTACGCGTTCCCGACACAAAGGGTGTTGACAAATAGACAGACGGACAACAAAGTGATCCTTATTGGATCTTATTGGGTTCTGTTTTTTCCTTTTGAGTAACGGAACCCTAAAAATAACCTTAATTTACCTGTGCAAACTCCTGGCTGATACTCCATGACGTATGGCCACACATAGTCAGTCTGTTGGAGCAGCGGTGCCAGAATTGGTACATCAGTCAGCAGTGACTCCCCACGACCAGCTTCGATGAGTAGTACCGATGCCTTCTTGCCCTCGGTAAGGCGAGAAGCCAGCACGCTTCCTGCGGACCCTGCCCCGACGATGATGAAGTCATATTCTGATAGAGGTCCCTTAAACCCTGGAAATGATAAACATGTTGTCTGAATAAGATGGCAGTACAATTTTGCATCCCTACTTGATAGGTGAATAATTATTGCTCTGTCCATGATATGGTACCAAAAACAAAACTTGATCAAAATCGGTTCACCCCATCGAGAGCTATAATGCCACAGACAGACCAAAAAGTTAAAGTGCGTGTTCCCCTCATTTTTGGTCGTTTTTAAAAACACTAGATAGTGGCGCCCGTGGTTATGCGATTCCTTGGAAACGATGTTGATTGGGGGCCTTAAAATGGACGCTTTAGCAGAATCATAATAGGATATGAATATGAATTAAGGCACAATTAAAAAATGGTGTTAACGTGGACGTCGCGGCCATTTTGAAGGATTAATGTATTTGCGCGACCACGGGCGCCACTATTCGTTGTTTTTGTTTCTCAGATTTATAGCAAACTGGTTTGGACATTTTTATTATCCACCTTTTGAAGAATCACTTGTTACTTTGTATTTTATTTTCTAACAGTTTACCTAGTATTTAATTTTTATACACACTTCTTATAAGCTTTTTTATTGATGTTAATGCAATATTTAAAATTAAATAGGATACCTACTTGGATGTTCTTTTACCTGAAATATTTATGCAATTTGGTTTTAATGTTTTAATTTTACAATGCTTAATTTGACTATAAGGCTCTGAATTAATTGAGATTACGAATTAGCAATATTATTTCCTATTTCGTATAAAATGTCGGCGTCGTTGTAACAACGCATGGCCCGACGCACAGTTTTTGACTTCCTATTTTTTTTTCTTGCTTATTTTCAAGGGCCTTCCTCTTCCGTATATTTACATTTATACTCATTCAAAAAGACAATTAGAGGTAATGGGCATGGAAACCGGTTTGACTTCTAAAATATTAAAGCAGTGTACTATGTCGCGTCATATCAATTCAGCTACATCGGGTGTTAATTAATGCTTTTGTGTTTATTTGGGAAGACCCCTCCCCGGCGTTGCCATTATTGTGTTAGCTTACAATTTTTTCGCACTAATTAAAATGTAGCAAATAGTGTGTAAGTTGAGTGGGAAAATCCACATGGATACCCCTTCTACTGGCGCGGGATTATGTCAGATACATAAGTTGTATTGGGGCGGTTAGTCTGCCATACCTAAAAAATACTTTTCATCCAACTTATATTATCACAAAAAAATTGTGACATCGTTGACGTTGTTTGTTATTGTTGTCATGAGATATTGTGGGATGTTCGAAAAAGATACCGCAGCTCCGGAACACAAAGGGCAAAAGAAGGAACATGGATGAGTTTTAGTAATTAAAAGTCTGACATTTCCTCCTTCTCCGCCCAGAGCGGGAGAAGTTATTTGATGATATCCAAACCGAAACAAATAATTATAACAAAATCAAATAAAATATGGCCCTATTAAAATCCGCAGTGTGTGCTTTACATATAAACCAAAAAAACTTAAACTTCGTATATAAATATACCACTTCGGTATGGTTGAAAGAGTGATTTAATTTACTAGTCCATTAAATGGTTTAAATGACTTTGAATAAATGTAACGGAGGAATTTACTTCCTTGATTCACTTGTGCATATTTTGATCTATTATAAAATAACTGTCATTTCAAAGATTTTCCAATCCGTTCTTGATTTATGTAAAATTGATTAAATTAATGTAGTTATAAATATGTAGCGACGATAGGTATTATAAATAATATCTATTATCCATAATTATATCTAATTATCTATATATCTAATTACCTATATATCTAGTTATCTATTATATATCTAATATATATAATTCTCGTGTCACAATATTTGTTCCCATACTCCTCCGAAACGGTTCGACCGATTCTCAATTTTTTTGTGCATATTCAGTAAGTCTGAGAATCGGCTACTTCAAACCTCTAACTAAGTGATAAGGGTGGCCTGAGCAGCGGTCGTTGATGTTTGTATAAGAAAACGCGATTCCTTGGCTGAATTGACTTGAAATTTTGCAGAACGACTGAGCGGCGGGTGAAACCACTGGGCACAGCTAGTGCCATAACACTAACTTCAAGTTCAATGGCATAATAGCAGTTTTCCCTATAGTGACTTATTTACGGTTAGGGAAAGGAACTTATCATATAAAGTACTTGAGAAACCGAGTTTATCTCAAGTGAAATACAGTTCGGGACGTGTGCGAATATTTAACAGAAAGAATTATGTCACAATCAGGTTTATCATACCTGTATATTTATATTAATAATGCGTTGACTGCCTCGGACGGCCTTCCTGCTGTAATAGTGCAAGTCGGCTAGTGCAGTACGCCTTATTGACATTATTAGTGGTTCTCTTGCCGCGAAAACCGGCCAAGTACGGGTCGGACTCGCAGACGGAGTTTTTCGTACAAACTTGTGACATAACGGGTATCTTTGGACCGCGTAAACTTAGAGGGTTGATTTTTCAAATCTCCAAGAGAAAGGGAAGTTTTAAGTATATTGTTATAAATTCAACTCGATACCTCTTCGCGTGCCCGAGATAAAATATCTTGACAGACAAACGGACAAAAAAGCGATCCTATAAGGGTTCAATAGTTTCCTTTTGAGGTAAGGAACCCTAAAAACACAAATCATACATTTATGCCAAAGATATGTTGATGATCGCTGAATGGTGATGAAAATATTGTCAACAACATACTAATCTCACAATAGAATAGTATATTACAATCTACTCGTTGTGGTGATTAAAGTCAACAGTCAACTGTGAATTGCTGATTGTCATCTACAAAATTATACGTATAATTTAACGGGCTGGTCATAACATACACTTAAAACGTTGTCAAACGTACTCCCAATGCTACTTAAAATAACATAACCGGTCAAGTCAAAATATTAAACGAGTCGTATTTATATGTGAGATTTAATTAAATAAATAATATGATGTAGTATTTTATTAACCTGAGGAGGCTCTCGTTATGTAGCTGGATCAAGGGTTTGATACAGAAAGCGGTACTTCCGGCCACGATTTTGATATATTGTTAACGTTTTTTATTTAATTTAATTTTGAGTAAGAAATATGAATATATTTAATATGTAATATATAAAATTCTCATGTCACAGTTTTCGTTCCCATACTCCTCCGAAACGGCTGGACCGATTTAAACGAAATTTTGTGTACATATCGGGTAGGTCTGAGAATCGGCCAACATCTATTTTTCATACCCCTAAGTGAGCAGCGGGTGAAACCGCTGGGCACAGCTAGTTATTTATATAAAAATACTAGCTGTTCCACGCGGTTTCACCCACGCTGCTCAGCACCTGTTGGTCGTAGCGTGATGTTATATAGCCTATAGCCTTCCTCAAGAAATGGACTATCTAACACTAAAAGAATTTTCCAATTCCAACCAGTAGTCCCTGAGATTAGCGCGTTCAAACAAACAAACAAACAAACTCTTCAGCTTTATAATATTAGTATTAGATATATGTACAAAAATTAATAAACGTTAATAATATAATATAGAACAAACAGATAATAATAATATTGTAAATTGCGTACTCACCTTTAGGTAGTTCATATTGATCCCTCAAAATCGCAAACAAGTCAGGTTCGTCTGGTCCCAAAGGCAATATCTTGGTGGTCATCATTGCGTCTACAATCCGACTCTTTACCTGAGAATTAGACCTTTTTTCCCTAAAGCTATTTTCATCACAATAGCCTTTACATGCACTTGGTCTAGCATATTCTTCTTCATCAATTGACACATACGAGTCGACATCGTAATTTGAACTTGAACCATATTGTAACAAATAAAAAAATGCAAATAATATTGTTTTATTTTTCATTGTGTCTATTTTATCACTCTGTTCTTGACCGTGATCAAGTTAATTCTGAGCTCTGCTTGCGATATAGATGTTTGCATAAACCGGTATTACTGTTACTGATATTATTTTTGTTTTTTTATAAACAGGAATTGAGAACTACGAACTTTAATTGGGTTCGCGTAGACATTAAGTCAGAGAAAGAAAATCTTTTCATAACGGACTGATCTTACCGGTACTTTTTTTAGACTGATCGTTTTGCTTGTAGTAGGCGTTTTTGATCTAGAAATGTGTTTTTTAGTATCGACTAGGTAATCAAGTATCTATGTTATTACAAAAGTGTTAGGAGTCACGGTATTCGAGTATTATATAAGAAATGCAATTCCGTGCGTGCGCGTGCGTTGTCATGTCCACGATTGAAATCGTTTGCATTAATAGATATCTGTCACACCATTAAAACCATGTACTGTACCTCTGAAGATACACCAATCAACTAAAAAATCCTTATCGACAGATTTTGTTTTTATTTATTAAAGGATCTGCTGTGCAGACACCTCTCAAGTTTGGTAAAGTCGGAAATATGTATATATTTCCGTTTTCGGTAAAAAAATCAAAGTAAACGTTATATAAGTACAAAATTCGTATATACTGAAATTATTCTGTTCTCATTGCAATCTAGACCTTTAAAGGGTTTTTAAATAAATGTATTATTATTTAAGCTTTTAATTAATGCCCTTGAGTAAGCTCCAATGTCTCCTTTACCACAATTTTGTAATCAATTTCTTGTTTGTTTTTGGAACGGACGTCGACTGGTTTTTGAGAATTTTTGTTCTTGCAGTTACGGTCCTATATTGGGTACAATCAGCAAAAAAAGTATTTACATAAAATAAATCAATGAAATTTTAAAGTTACGAAAAATTCGTATTTTTCGCAGCGAACCTTCATTCGATATCCATATAATGCACAAAATCGGGCGAGAACACACGCCCGGGTATCACAATTGTGACGATCGAACGGAGGACATGGTGGAGCACACTGAGGCGGTCTGCCCAACTTGGTCGGAGCACCACCGTGTTCTCGTAAAGGCGATCCTCGGCGGCGATCTCTCGCGTCCGGCCCTGGTTCAGTCCATGAACCGGAGCGATAGGGTATATAAAATATATTAAAAAAAATGTAGAGATTGGAATGTATTGGATTTAAAATGACGTCACTTAGCTGATCGTAGATTGTCATCATGTATTTTCAAAAACCAGACCACATGTAACTAAATAACAAACCACAAACCATGTAGTTACATGTGAAGCTAGTCAAAGTGTAAAGCAAATTTCGGGATTGCAAAATAAAATTACAGGTTTAAAACTCTCTTTGGTTACTTTACTGTTTTGCTGTCTGTGCGTGCTCGCATGTTTCGAACGACCAGTCCCGAAGAGTCCAACGAACCTTACATGTTTTTGGCACTTAATGATGTGGATTCTTGATAAAAACCATAATAACATACTGTTTGCCTCTTTAATTGTTTTGTTACTATTGGTAATTGGTGTCAAGTTTCCATTTTACTAAGAGGTACGAAATAATTATAAAAAACTTAGAAAAAAAAAGAAAAATGAAACTAGCTGGCCTGCGTCGTTGGTCTTTGGTTGTGCATAAGGCCCTGTGTTCTATTCCCAGGGCGGGCAAAATGTTATTGGGTTTTTCTATCAGGAATTTCTTAGTATCCACGGAGTCTGGATTTGTATCTGGTTGATACCAATGACGAATGTAGGTGTACTATTAGGTACCTACACCTCTGCATAACCATTCGGGGATTACAAGCACGATGTTATGTTATGTTTATAAAAAGCTCCAATGGGATGGCTTAATTGATATATACAGATTTCTAAACACAAGACAATTCGTGTTTCTATTATCCCGATCTGTAGTTATTCACTATTATTATGTGGGCCCCAATAGAATTGGCGTTAGTTGAGTGAAGCGTCAAAACGGCACATAACGCGAGTTTTTTTTTTATCAACTCTCTTATCTAACTGTTGTTTACTCCTAATCTTCGCTTTAATTAATCACTTCTGAAGCTTTGCAAAAAATGTTTATTACTACTTATACCGGTTTATGTTATGGAATGTATGTCAGATCCTTTTCACCGATGGGCAAGTCTTTGGACACAATAGCTACAAACTTAAGTTCAGACAGAGGCACAGATATGCATACAGTTACAAGTTTTTAGCAAAACTTAATCAACTCAGCCTAATGAAGTTCTCTGATGGACGTAAGCCACTCCCAAGCTATTCCACAGCACGTTCTCTGCCTTCCGAATCCAGGCTCCTTTTTTAAGGATTTTCGTCGATTGTGTTGGTATGCGTCCCATAGTAAGCTTTCCGATAAGGGTACTTCACTCCGGAACTTCATCGCTCCATTAGCCATCGGTAATAATAGACCAAGGGGTCAATATTATGCACCAAGGAGACAAAGCTGTGTCTTATAAGACGACCACTATTCCTTATCTCTAACGCAATGAGGGATTCTAGGGCTCCTGAGCGGACCGACGAAGCTATGTGTTAACTTTTGAGCGAAGCGAAGGAGTTAAGACTAGAATCCTGAGAGAAGTGAGGGATTTAAGCAAGCCTAAGACGGAGACACTTGTATACCCGAGGAGCGTTTTCACACCTACTGCGAGGAAATAAAAACTGATTCGATTTTGGAAACATGGCGTTGTACAACATTATCCTATAATTTAGGAAAGTAGGAGCCATTTTACTAGCGATTTAGTAACTTGTAACTATAACTGGCGTATTATAATCCGATTGCAGGATATCGTGTGTAAACGGGATCAGACAACCGAAACCAAGTGCTACTTTTTGTGACATAAAATAGTTCTATATATCTATTTGTTTCATTTCCTGTTTGAAAAATATATATCGGGGGGAAAGTTGCAAAGATTGAATATGGGAAAAAAAACTGAAACTCAGTCTAGCAACACACGCACCCCGCGCACCACTGCAGCCAATCAGCAGTTGTGATGACTGGCCGCCATTACCGCTACAGATAAAAAGCAAAAGGCAATAATTTTAGACTTGTAACTAATTTTGTTATGTCTATTTAATTCATTCACTTTATTATTTCAGAAAATATTTCTATTAAATTGCCTAATTTAATTATTTTGTTTATCGACGGCAACTAAAACCTAGGTACGTAGCGAAAACTCTTTACTAAAAATATTCATGCTTTTTTTTATTTGAGGTTCCAAGTTCAAAACACATTTGTCCAGCGGTCAGTAATGATGAATTTAGTACAATATAACTGCCGAGCTGAAGCTGAGGGCATTAATGAGTTGCTTTACTTTAGGTTTATTTTATACGACTCTAGCTTTTGCCCGTGGCTTCGCTCGCGTTATATTCGGGGTAACACAGTTCCCCTTTCCTGATTTGCTACCTGTAGTTTTTGCCCTTGCGCCTAATTTATTGTAATAGCACAGATAAGTTTACCCTTTCCTTATCTCTTTCTTCCACATTTCCCAGTTCCCACTTAAAAAAAAAACTATGTCCGTCTCCAGGATCCCAACTATCTCTGTACAAAAATTCATTTTAGTCATCAAAATCGGTTTAGCCATTAAGGCGTGAAGACGTAACAAACAAACAAACACACAAACAAAGTACAAACCCACTTTCGCTTTAAAAATATTAGTTAAGATTTACGAGCAGATGGTGTGAAAAGTATTGTAGTAACTCCAATTATTTGATTAATAATTGCATTACAGGTCTCATCGTTTCGATACTCTGACCATAGCCCGTTAGTACAGTGAAATATTGAGAGGAAAATATTGGTCGAAACCGCTTTAATATTCAAGTGTAAGAGTAACTTAGAGATCTGTACGTATTGTGTATTGTAGTGGTAGTATTAAATTAAACACGCAGTAAAATTTAGTTTAGCAATCGATGGCACGCACAGCAAAACAAAGCTCCTAGCGACACATAACTAGCAATCATTTCGATTTGAGGTTTTGTGAAACGCTGCAGCTTTTATCCGCCGACTCGCCTGCATGCTTTGGGAAATCATACCATAAGAATAATTATTCTGTAAACTCAGGATTATAATAAAACATTATAAAATATACTCTCTTATTTCTCAGTAATTTATTAATCTTAAAACAGACATTTCTAGCTCTTTCTGACTCTTTTCATATTGTATTATTATTATTGACTACAACTTATTGCTATAATAATTTACGAAGTCTATGTCTTATTGAGTACGTTCCATGTCCATTTTATCAAATCTGCCGCTTTTTCTCCTATCATCATGGCCGGAGCGTGAGTATGTGCGGACACAGTACGCGGTAACACACTGGAGTCTACGACTCGCAACCTATTGACACCGTGCACGCGTAACTCGGGGTCTACCACAGCGAGCGGGTCGCCAACGGGACCCATGCGACACGTCGCTATCTGATGATGCAGAGTCACTGTCAGGGTACGTAACGCACACTCCCAGTACTCGTCCGAGTCGAATATCATAGAACGACACAATGGGTACTCTGCTCTGTGTAATTTAGCTCCGAAACGCTGGAAAGGTGGCGTCGCCACAAGCTCTTGTACGTGACGGAACGAAGCAATAAAAGTTGCCACGTCTTTAGGATCCGTCAAGTAATTTCCGTACATTAGAGGATGGCTGAATGGATTACTATCCTTCAATTCGATCCGACCCACGGATTTCGGATGAAGCAACATGGGGAAGGCACTCCAAGTGTCTTTATTTATTCTATCTATCTCTCCAAAGGCTTCATCAAAAACGTCATCTCTTATTCTTATACCTCGTCGTACAGCTCTACTTCCCCCCGGACCACCGTCGGCAATCACTGAACCACCGATACTTATTAGTTCTATATCAGGCACATTTTCTGGATCATCTGATATCGGAGTTTTAATGTATCCAATACCCTCTACTGCCCCAGGCGAAGCTAGGTCTGATTCAGCGTTCCTAAGCCATGCAACTGCCTCTCTAATACCTAAAGCCCTTACTTCACTGAAGCTCACTCCTGTCGTATTAAGTTCAAATATTAACCCAGGGAAACAGATATGATCGTATAGCGTTTGTCCGACTGGCAAGTCCTGTATGACGGGAATTCCAACAGATTTTAAATGATTTTTAGGGCCGACGCCAGATAGCATAAGCAGTTGAGGAGAAGCAATAGGTCCTGCAGAGAGAATTACTTCTTTACGTGCTCTAACTGTAGACTTAACCCGTTTTCTGACATAGTTTACCCCGTAAGCGGTTTTCGTCTGCGGGTCGATCAAGACTTTAGTCACAGGGCTCTCGGGCAGTATGTGTAAATTGCGCCTCTTCTTGTGTTTGTGCAGGAATGCTTTGGCAGCGCTGCATCTGTGGCCGAATACTGTGGTAGTCTGCACGTAACCAAAACCTAATTCGTTCGGGGAGTTGTAATCTACAGTAGGATGTCCAAGGATTCTCCCAGCTTCCAAAAAGGCTTTTATTAATTTCGTTCTGAAAGATTAAAAAAAAGATATAGATCTCATTTCATTATTTGTATAACTTATACAGGAAAGTAAAAAGTCAGTATAATTACTTTCTCGCCACGTGTTCTACAGGAACGACTCCGTCTCGGCTCCTGAAGGGGGTCTTCTCTAAGCCACCTAATGTTGCTTTCTCAGACTTCATATAGTAGTATAGAACGTCGTTATATGACCTGCAAATGTGTAATAACGTATGAGTTAAAAAGTAAGTTAAAATAATGCATTTACCAGATAATTAAGCAGAAATAAGCCATATATGCTTTGCAGCCTATTTAAAATTGCTATTTGTTATTACCACGGGAATATGTGTGTGGTTGTCTTTGTTGTGTTTTCTGGAGAACCCAAATAGAAACTCGACTTTAGCCTTCTCCTGGTTTTTATTGGCAAAATAACACTACTGTTAAATTCATGATTAATTTTCTATTAGGTTCTTCAACCTAAAATCGAATGGACCGCCTACTACGTCGAGCAAGAAGTTTTGAGCATTAGATTAACCTTTATGGGTATATGATGCAAGTATTACTATAACGATTAGTGTATTTAAGAGATGCATGCATGTTTGTAGCTATAAAGAATTCATGAATTCTAAAACGGACTTCCCACTGTTGTTGCAGATACACGTGCCGTTCCATATTTGGATTAGATGAATGTTAATTACCATCCATAGTTGCCAGCTGCGGCGATGCGGTCCCACTCTTGCGGCCTTCCTCGGGTGTATATCATGTAGTTGATCACACTTGTCCCGCCGACAGCCTTGCCACGTGGCCAAAAACAGCGTCCGTTGAGCATGCCTGGAATATCAGATGGATAAATAATATTTGGCATGGTTCGACCTCTAGTTTAATGGATTCTTTCTTATTTGGTCGATGGAATAACTTTGATTTACATTTCTATGAACTCAGACTTTATTGCTCATAAAAGACTCATGACTTCTATGTTGTTTTAAAGTTAATAATAGTCATAATCAACAATTGTTTTGTGCAACTTTTCAATTACTGAAATAATGAGATAAATACAGAGTGGATTTTTGAGACGAGGTAAGGGCAGGTAAAGCCCCTGTCGGGGTTGCGGGTTGTTCGAAAGAGATACCGCGGCTTCGGAACATAAAAGGCAATTTAACGAACATGGGTGGGTTTTAGACAGTAGTCTACCCCCACTCCGCCCAGAGCGGGGGAAGTTACTTGATGATTACCTATCCGAAAAAAAGGTATCTTAGCGGTCTTAACATCGAAAAGTTGAGGACCGTCGCCCAGGTCCTTTTTAACCTTTTCCTTTACCTGGTCCTTGGTGACTTTTTAAGAAATTTTGTTCACAGCATGCACAGGTTAAAAAAACTGTGATAAAGAATTTAATTAATGCAGATCGAAATATTTTATAGTAAAATCCATACCAGTACAAACTCCTGGTTGATATTCCATATAGTACTGCCAGGAGTAGTCTGTTGACTGGAAGTAGGGTGCCAAAGCGGGTATGTCTGTGAGTAGCATCTCTGGTTTGCCAGCTTCCAGCAGTAACACCGTCACGTTCTTATCTTCTGACAATCTGGACGCTAGGGCGGATCCTGCCGATCCAGCACCCACTATGATATAGTCATATTCGTCATATGGCACCTGGAGACCTTAAACAAAACAATATAAGATTTTAGTTTTTAGAGCGAGATGTGTTCTGTTTTTTTTTCCAAGGCAGCCAGCATTTTATATTCTCAATTCAAAATTTCAAATATACCGCTTATTGAAGATTTAAATATTTTGCGCAACCAAAATAAAATACACAATCAAAATACAAGATGAGAATGAGATGCGTGCTATAATGACCCCTTTAGTGAGTTAAAATGTCAGTCAAATTACTTAGTTCAGAAACTAGCATTTGTCTTGTTTCTTGCGTATTCAGGGATTATGTTTCTATTGCACCAGCAGAGCTGAATAACCTGTTATGAGTTGCAGTCAAAATCTTGTTTCGCAAATGTGGGTAAAACTAGATAAAATAAAAGTATATATGGCTCAAGTAATATAGTTTAAGTAAAGGATCAAGATTGTATGAGAAAATAACGTGTGTTGCGTTAACCTAAAATAATATGGGACAAGGGCAGAAGATACGATTTTTGGACATTTTATCATGTGTTTACCTTAAGCAAGTTTCTGTGTCAATTATATTACTAGAATTTGTCTGCAAGAATGAAAAAAAAAACAAGTATTCATATTGTGATTTAATCATTTTAATAGCTGTGATTCATAGAAAACGGTAGCAAATTAATATTTGTCAGGGATTCGAGTAATTTTTTTGTTCTTCTAGTTTTTGTAAAACAGTTATAATCGTCGTTCTAGAAAAACGGTTTTTATATAAAAAAGTATAATGACAAGAAATTGGGCCAAATCACAGTTAAAATTTGCATTTTTATTCTGGGCAAAGACCGCGTTTATAGACACTCGCGAATTCCTGTGTTGTCTGTGGTTATGATAGGGCTGGCCATGAAATATTCATTTTCGTATTAATTTCTTTAATCAGAGAAAGTTGTAGATAAACTCACGAACTAATAATTTTTATCAAACTTGTTTTGATGATAAATCTGATGTTCCTGATGTCATTAATGACTCAAACGAATTCTTATCGTGCATAATTTCCGTTATCGTAATCCTATCAATGACCTTATGAAGAATGTCATGTATCTTCAATCACAATCGCTGTTAAAAATATTATCTGATAATACGCTACTCAATCAAAATATTTTTATTTCACATACATTATAAAATGCCGGGAAAAGTGCACAGTTCGGCTTGGTCGTTTCCTATGGAGAAAAATCGGCAAGAAACATAAGGTCATGGTTACTCTTTTAAAATCATTTGGTTTTACAATGTTGTTCAAAAGGTGCACGGTTCGGGTTGGCCGTTTTCTTTGGAAAAAACCGGCAAGAAACTGCATGATTACTCTTTAAAAATCATTTGGTTTGACAATATTGTTGTTACAGCGTTAGTATTTAAGTATGAGAGGACAGCGTAGGCCCAACAATAAGTCATTACTTGCTTCACAAAACGTAAAATAAGTTAGGAAGTTAGCAAGCGGAATGTATTTGGCCCACATTTCCTACTCCTTGAAAAATAATTGGTGAAAAAGAATATATACAAGAGGAAAAATATAACAAAAACTATGAATCAAATGACACAGACGTTGCCATCAGTACTGTAACTATATAGAACAAAGGTTGTATAACTAACTATTTGCTAACTTTACTGCTATTGTATTAAATCGTAGATTACGCTATGCTATTAAACATGAATTAGGGCAGTGTATGCGCTGTAGCGGAGTGGCTGAGCGACAACCTGGTGAGCTACGTGACTGCGTGTCGAAGGTTCGATTCCCTCACGGAACCAATATTTGGTTGGCCTTCGTTATTCGGTACTACATTTTGTGGTATTCTATGATTGTTATTAAACTATATTGTCAATCAATTCTCACTTCAACTTTTACAATATTTTTTGCATTTCTTGTTCTTTGTTTGTTTAATTGCTTAGTTTCAAAGGGAAGTCAGAAGGTAGCTTGAATGTAATTGGTTGTCTGTCATTAACGCTTGCTACTTTTATTAGTGCGCACCGCACGTCATAATTATATTGAAACTCAATCTGGCAAGGACTTTTGTAACATATTATCGTAAGTGCTTACCTAATTTAATTTTAGAGGTCATTCTTAGATGTATATTTTGTTATTTATTAAAAGTTTTTGCACAAATTAGTCTAGATTAAACTCACCTCCAGGTAAAGGAAACGAATCCCTTAGGAAATCAAATATGTCATCAGGGTGTTTTGGCACATAGTTGGGAGCTGCAGTTTGCAGCATTATGTCGATTATGGGATTCTGCCGATATGAGTACAGCAGCCTCCCTTGTCTGCTTGCTTGCTCAGCTTCTTCATCACTATAGACATAGTTCCTTGCTTCTTCAGTATCGTCACCCACTGTTTCTACAATAGCTTCTTCATCACTGTTTGTGCTGCTTCCAAGCGACAAAATTGTCAGGATAATTAATAGTTTACAAAACATTTTTTTGAATTCTTCCCGTTTCGGATTTATGAACACATAGCACTTACAAATAAAAACAAAAATGCACGCCTAATGCAAGTAAACGCGTCGAACTTATGAGACTATGTGGCGCAGTTTGTGCGGGCTCCGAGTGTAGCGGTATGGTGCGTGAAGATATTATAAGTATGTATAGCTGACCGTTAAAGGAAGCGGACTCTTATAGCGCCGGTACCGGTACTTTACATTCTTTCACCGAATTATTTCTTCTTCATCAGTTTTTTATCGGTTAAAAAAAATAATTGAAACCTTATATTAAGAGTTAATGTCTAGATAAGCACTTGTGTAATTGTACATTGTTGTTTCTTTTTTATATTGTCGGTAGAACTTCGAGGTTGATGTGAATGTAAAAAGTAGAGGCGGTGGAACACTTGTAACATGTATGTACATAGAGAGCTTAGAGGCATTATTAATTGGGTTTAAATATGGAAGCGTAACAGCAATGGGTAAAAATAAAATTTAGGACAAGTTTTCTTCAGGGATCTAGGGGGGTGTGCGCAAATGTACTTGTATGGCCCGGAATCCAGACATATGGTAGAAGTGTAAAGAATGAGTTTTTAATCTATTAGAGTATAATCCTTCGGTCGTCCCTGAAATTGGGATATCTTTATTGTCAGCTTAATAAATTGTTTTTAATAGCATCGGTCTGTCAGAAAGATACGGGAACTAAATAACAATTCATAAAGAGTTCAATTCAATTAATTATTTGCTGTCAGAAATCTTTTAAACTGGATTGATTTACAAAATAATGTATCTTATAGGACCTAGGAGCAATGGGTAGTTCACCGCCCGCCCGTCAGGCGCGCCTCTTAGAAAAGTCACCAAATCAGAGGGGACCTTCAGGGCCTCTGCCTGCCGAATCTACGGGTTAGTTTCAAAGAGATACCTTCGGGCCCATACGTGTCTCATACCTATCAGCGTTACCTACAATAATCCGAACCGGCCTTTTCTAATCGTTTTCTCTCAATGACGCCCTAAGCCGACGCCTGTACCCTTAAAGGGGTACCCTCTCTTTAACCCTGGTAGGTAGCCTTAAATTCATTTGAGCTCAAGACAGGATAGTTTAGTTGATTAGTAGAACATTTTATAAGTTTAACCACGTAGCGGTACTACCGATAGTATTATCGTATTACCAACTATGAAGTTCATGTTTTTCATGACTCCTGCTGCCGATCTGATGATCAGTTCGCGCATCAGTTTTGCTGACATTACTTTTTTGCAATTACATGAGTTGGAGTTCGTTGCCCCGGCCAAACGTCCCCAGAGGCACGCAGAATTCCAAACAGTTGGCATAAAAATTATCTTGCCTCCATTATCTCATGACAAGAACCAGGTTTTATTTATGTACTTTATGTACCAAGATGTACTTACCTACTGTTCCACCTTGGTTAAATTTGTTGAACAGCACGATAAAACATGTGGTTATTTCGCCGCAATATCAATGAATCTCACTGAAAAACTGGTACTGGTAAACCACTTTTAATGAAATTGTGACTTGACAGCAAAATTAATGTTTGAACCTGAAAGTGATGAGTTACGTATATATATATTTTTAATATTTTTAGAGCCTAAAAATCTGGCCGCGATCTTTGTCGAAGAAAATGTTTTATTTTGTGCTTATTATCCGACTACGGCAGACCGAAATGAAGGTTATGATTTTGAAAGGCTATGTATGTTAGTGTGTATGCTTATCTGTTCCCTCATAGCTCCTAAACTACTTATCAGAACTTGTGCAAATGGGGTATACTTTAAAAAATTAGGGGAAAAAGTTATGTGTTCATAAAACATTAAGATAAATACACCATGATTGATATTTGAAAGGGTTATACTATTCTAAGAGTTGAACTATTCAAAAATATTAATGAGGCGCCCTCGAGCGGTCAAGGCATTCGATGTCACAAATGATAGATGTATCGTGTGTGGTATAGTTTGAAGGGACTTTACTAGACGACACGGTTGGCGCAGTGGTTGAGCGATCGACTGCTGCGCTGTGTGGCGCGGGTTCGATCTCCACACGGAACAAATATTTGTATGTACAGATAGTTGTTTCGGGTTTGGCTGTTTGTGTATGTGAGATTGAATTGAAAAACACCCACGATATAGAAGAAATTCCTAGTGGGGGGGCAACGTTTTATGTAAATAAATAAAAAGACATGTCAAAAAAAAGCAGACAAAAGTGATTTTTATTTATTATGAGCCACTTGTGTCCCACTGCAGGGCAAAGGCCTCCCTTCCTTCGTCCCATTTTTTTCTATCGTTTGCTATTGTGACAAAAGTGATACGATAAAAAATATAGGTAAAGACCGTAACACTTAAACAACCTGTGACTACGGCTTTTCTTTTCGTTCTGTTCATATTTCTCCAGTAACCTTGTTCAATTCAGCATCAGGAAAATCTTATCTCATACTTTTTCATGGTCATTTTTTTTGGTGGTAGTAGTGTTCCAGTTTTCGTACTTTTTATTTTACTTCTTAACTACACGTTTACGGAGGTCCAAACTTACGTTATGACCTCTGTAAACGACACACAATACAATTATTAAATTCCGGCGAAAGCTCTATCGTCGTGTTGTTCTCAAGTAGGGTTGCCATACGACCGGTATTTTAAGGACATATCCAGAAAATTTTGTGATTAGCTTCCAGTCCTATCGGATGCATTGAAATAATTAAAAAAAAATACACTCATGCTCGTGGCTAAATAATAGCAGCCGCTTGGGTCAATCTCTGGTTAAACGGCGCTGGCTAGATATGTAACTGGTCACCCATCCACATGACAGTATGGGTGACCAGTTACATACCTAGTTTCCTCCATGCCTCGGAAAGCACGTTAAGCTGTTGTTCTCGTCTGTCATTTCTAGATCTTTGACAGTGGGCTACTGGTTACAGCGTCCCGAAAGTCTGACAACCAGTCTTATCAAGGGGAAAATAAATATTACCCAGTACTAATTGGGATATGGATTTCAGATAGGCAGTTGCTCCATGTAAAAAACTGGAATTTAGCTACATCCAGTACGAAGACGACCACAGCCTAAAAATTACCGAAAGACATACATACATTTTGTTACTTTTTATTAAAATTTATTTAAAGGATTTTGTCGCTATGATTATCATTCCGGACACACTCCATCAGAATATGAAATACATCATCAATTACTCCACATGCAGTCATCACAGTTTTTAGACAAAACTTTCTTCATTGAATGATAAAACTTATTCGATGGGATATGTCCGGAACTGCATTTGGGTACCTTATTCATAAAGTTTCAAGGAGAACCTCTACCTACAATTTTTTTTTATTTAAATTGTTATCTAAGCAAGCTTCAGCTGTCCAGAATATGAACCGGCAATTCCATGTTTATTTTCTAGATCACCTTCGCTTCTTATTAACTCAATGAAATCAAGCAGGTATCAAATAGAAATACATCGAAAAATAAAATCTATTTTATTTATTTTAGCATAGGTAGGTACTTGAACGGTAATCCTGTTTAGGCAGTCTGTCTTGCTTGGAAATAACACATATTATTAAAGCTATTATGGTACATATAATACTGTCTGCCGGTCTTCTTAAAACCTTATCAAGACTCGGCACTAAGGTACACATAGTCACGTATAATCTAGATAATTTGTATTCTAATTGTCGATGTAATAGTGAATTTTTCAACAATTTTGATGAGTAAAACGAGGATGTAGGTAATTAGATCCGGATTCCACTAAAGGCGGATACTAAACGAGAAGGAAGTGTGTATTGTAAACCACCAATACAATTTCGTTATCCCCGCTTAGCTTTAGTGAATACGGTTGAGCACGCCAGCCTCTCCATTAGGTGGCAGTGCAAAATAAAGACGAGAAGAGACGTGAGCTACAGTTCGAGCTGTGAGTGGTGTACGGTGAGTGGTCTGCGGCGGTCGCTTAACAGGGCCGGGAGACACATCTTCTCCGGTCTAACAAGTACGCACAGCTTTAGTGTATACACCTAATAAGCTTCTAAGCATCTCCTGTCCTGCTTGGCACAATTGCGTTTTGGTAGAGGTCGGCCTAAAATGGGCTGACAGGAGTTGACAGGACACATAAAACACTGCTTGAGTAAACATTTATTACTTACTAGCTGTTCCACGCGGTTTCACCCACGCTGCTTAGCACCTGTTGGTCGTAGCGTGATGTTATATAGCCTATAGCCTTCCTCAAGAAATGGACTATCCAACACTAAAAGAATTTTCCAATTCCAACCAGTAGTCCCTGAGATTAGCGCGTTTAAACAAACAAACTCTTCAGCTTTATAATATTAGTATAGATTTTAATTGTAACATATTTTTGGCTGCGTTTGTAAGTATTAATGAATACATAATGCAATGTGTTCCTAAAATTATCTACTTATAACAGTTTTTTTCTGATTCAAAGTGTTTTTAATCATATCTGCAGCCTTTTCTCCAATCATTACCGCTGGGGCATGCGTGTGCACTGAAACAGTCCGTGGCAAAATACTAGAGTCGACGACGCGAAGATTGTTTATACCGTGAACTCGTAATTCTGGATCGACCACAGCCAGCGGATCGGACGCTGGGCCCATGCGACACGTCGCTATCTGGTGATGCAGAGTAATTGTAAGGGTGCGCAACGCACATTCCCAATACTCATCAGAGTCATAAGTCATCCCTTGACAAGTAGAAAATTTCGCTTTATGTAACTTTGCCCCGAAACGTTGAAACGGTGGCGTTGCGGTCAAAGCCTGCACATACCGAATTGAAGCAATCATCGTTGCTACGTCAATACGATGCGTGAAATAGTTGCCGTATAGAAGTGGATAACTAAAAGGACTTTTATCTTTCAACTCAAGATATCCTACTGACTTAGGATGTAGCAACATAGGAAACACACTCCATGCTTCCTGATTATCTATTGTTCCGAAAGCTGTGTCAAACAATTCTGGGGAAATCATCATTCCTCTTCGCACCGCTTTGCTCCCCGATGCTCCTCCATCTGCCGTAAGTGCACCGCCAAGGCTTATTAATTCGATGTCTGGTATAAGGTCTTGTTTGTTAGATAACGGAGTTTTTATGTATCCAATACCTTCCACGCCGCCAGGACTCGCAACTACATTGTCACCGTGCTGTAACCACTCCAGAATATTTCGAACAGATCCGTCTCTATTTTCGTTAAAGCCAACATTAGTGGTGTTGATGGTAAACATTAATCCAGGATACGTTATGTGATCATAAAGCGTTTGACCGACGGGCAAGTTTTGTATTACGGGTATACCGTGTTTCCTGAGATGCTTTTTAGGACCTACTCCTGATAACATGAGTAACTGAGGTGAGGCCAACGGACCAGCTGACAATATTACTTCTCTGCGCGCTCTCACTTTTTTACTCAAACGATTCCTGACGTATTCAACACCATAAGCAGTTTTTGTTAGTTTATCTATGAGTACTCTTGTAACTGTTGTTGATGGTAGAATGTGTAAGTTGGGCCGTCTCTTATTAGGGCGTAGAAATGCTTTGGCGGAGCTCAGTCTTCTGCCGTTTCTCGTATTCGTTTGAACGTATCCAAATCCAAGTTGCTCTGGAGAATTATAATCCACAGTAGGGCTGCCCAATATTCTTCCTGCTTCTAAGAAGGCTTCTACTAGTGGTGTCCTGGAATCAGTTAAAAGATAAAATTAAATACGGTTTATGATGGCCTGTCTTCGGAGCTAAAATCATTCACAATTTTAGTAAACTTTGCAGACTGTAGTAAAGCTGAAAAATCTTTTAACTTCAGTTGCCTCTCAATTTAATTTGTTGGCGATTATTAACAATCATATATTTGAATACGTCTCATTTATGCGGCATTACACATAGATTGTTTATTAGATCAGTGTCTCTCAAATCATTGGTATTCGGCATACATTCACATTTATGCGGTTCTATATGCACATAAATTGCTTACGACGATGCAAGTAAATCATGATTTACATAATATGCATCGATTCCATTAGTAGTTAAGTAGATAATGATGATTTTATAACTTACTTATAGTTGACGAATTCTATGTTCATTTCACCGTTCCTTCCTCGGTAAGGGGAGTTTTCGTAGCCCCTTAAGTTCGCACGCTCCGATTTCATGTAGTATCTGAGTACTTCTTCATAAGACCTGAAAATACAAAACGTAGGTATTGGAATTTGTGAAGAAATGTTGAAATGAATTAGCAATTAAAAATGAGTGTAGGATATTATAGTAATTATTTCGTGTGTTTTAGTTAAATCAGTATTACGACACTGATTATCAGTTATATATGTGAAATAAAATAGTGGTTGAAGGGATAGGGACTTTGATTTAGGCACAGTATGGGGTCAGTGAACACAGACGTATAAGGTAATGCTCCCGGGAAACTGGAATTATGAACTTTTAAAACTTTTTCACTGAAGAATTGCAAAATTCTGAAGACTTTAATATTGTTCTAGTCATCAAAGTAGTTAGCGCGTGATTATTAAACGGAGTAACTTAGGTATATTAAGAACCAGTTGCTGCTTTTGCTTCCCCGTAATTATAATAATAGATACGTAAACAATAATTACTCCTCAATAATAGATATGTAAGACGTAAATCTGCAAAGGGAGGTCGTATGAGATGGTTTTTCAAAAGATTGCATGATGTAAGTACTAAAGATCCACCTTTTTGTTAAATCCGACTACAAGTAATATTTTAACCTGGATGTTCATTACCAGCCATAGTTGCCTGCTGCAGCGATTCTGTTCCACTCCTCAGGCCGTCCTCTGGTGTAGATCATATAGTTTATAACACTGGTGCCTCCCACGGCTCGCCCTCTCGGCCAGAAGCATCTTTGGTTTAACAGGCCTGAAGAAAGAATATATTATATTAATACTAGCTGTGCCCAGCGGTTTCACCCGCTGCTCACTTAGGGGTATGAAAAATAGATGTTGGCCGATTCTCAGACCTACCCGATATGTACACAAAATTTCGTTTAAATCGGTCCAGCCGTTTCGGAGGAGTATGGGAACGAAAACTGTGACACGAGAATTTTATATATTAGATTTTTTATGTACGTTTGCCCAGCACGGCCCCTCAGAATTTGCATTTATGGTGTACACCATTGCAATGTACTCGCCTCTAGCAGTATATGTACCGATTTCTTTTTCAATGTACCTCTATACTTTTGAAGAAATATGCAAAAAAAGGTGGCCGTGCCAGCCAAACGTTTTCAGCACGGCCCCCCATGTAACTTGAATAATACATACCGTATTAACAAATGTCTATAACTCAAGAAATGTACTCTATTAATACGTTATATGTGCCGCAACAGTTATTGTGAATTCATAATAACAAATAATATATAGATGTGGATAAGGGGCCGTGCTGGAAAAAATCATTTTAAGAAATATCTAAAAAAGACAAAACATACTTAGCCAAAAACTATTAAAAAATAATTGAAGTTTAGCAAGTAACATATGTACCGCATTGATTTCTCATACAACTTGTTATATTGTGAAAAATAAATCTATTTTAGTTCATTCAGCACGGCCCTCTATAGTTGCCTATATCTTTTTAAATAAGCCGTGTATGTTTACAAAATTCGACTTCCTGAATAATATATAGGAGTACATTCCTTTCAACTAAATTGCAATTCTGCTGTATCAATACTTTAGAAGATAAATTCAATCTAAAATATACATACATTAAAACTGATGGGGTGACCATGATTCTACATGAAAATAGGATAAAAAATACTGCTTAAATTGAGTAAATCTTTATTAAAATAAACAAATCAACAATATGGTAAACTATATAAACGATAACTAGGTACTTATACATAATAGGTCGATAATCGTACAAGTGTCAAGTTAGTGTCGCTAAGACTACATAGCTCAAAGTCTTAAAAATCATACATTACAATTAAATCATGATGAGGGCTAACATGAATGATAGATGATGAATGAATGATGTATGACAATCGATACTCCCTGTTACCCTGGGTTTCAGTAAATGTGTGGGGATTTACTGAAACCTCTGTGAACTTCTTGAGAAAACGCAAAAATGCACCTTTCGCAGCTTTGTTTCACTTGCAAACACTTGTGCACGTTCACGAACACTTAATGGTTAATAATCCACTATTATTACACATTAATATTCTAAAATACACACATTTTTATAAATTAAAACAGATCCGGCAAGGCGCCATTTTTACGATTTCCCGCCAAGTCCTTATATTTACTACTGTCTGTTATGCGCGTAGAGATGTGACTGTCAATAAACACTCAAGCGCAACATGAAGTAACCGCGACACCAGCGCCACATTAAAAATTACGGTAGCGTCAGTGAACTAATAGCGATCGCACACGACAAAATTAACTGATAATATATTATTATACTTAATGATTATTTTTTAAGATGTAATGAATAAACACATAATTATTTAAATAAATTACCCAATAGCGGACAAATTTTAAACTTTGAGAAACATTGAATATTTTGTTTTTTTTAGCATTTCTCATTCTGAATAACATTTATTTAAACATATTATAAGTTGTGTTTTTTCTAGGGGAAGGTTATAAGCACGCTTTATATATTTTTTATTTCTACCACGCGAGCCGAACCGTAAGTTAAAGCTAGTCCACTTAGAAATTCGTTTATTTAATATATTATCCCACTAGATAGGCTTTGAGGAAAAGAAAACGATTAATTACTTGACGCCAAGAATCAGTTATTTTTATTTTTAATGTTTTTGATGGGTACCTATACCTACCCTGTGTCATTCTCACAATTAAGACGAATATAACGACATCTCTCAAGTTGAAATTAATAAAGCCGTTTAGACTACAAAGCGTGCCAAAGAAATGAAGGTTGCTACATATCTACATTCATTCACTCGAAAAACCTTACCGTCCTTCTGGTACAGTCGGGTAAAAAGAATGTTTATTTCAATGTAGTCACATAATTTAATTAATATAAGTACATAAATATAGAACATTTATGTACCTACCTACCAAATATATGAAATCATGGTCACCCCATCAGTTTTAATGTATGTATATTTTAGATTGAATTTATCTTCTAAAGTATTGATACAGCAGAATTGCAATTTAGTTGAAAGGAATGTACTCCTATATATTATTCAGGAAGTCGAATTTTGTAAACATACACGGCTTATTTAAAAAGATATAGGCAACTATAGAGGGCCGTGCTGAATGAACTAAAATAGATTTATTTTTCACAATATAACAAGTTGTATGAGAAATCAATGCGGTACATATGTTACTTGCTAAACTTCAATTATTTTTTTAATAGTTTTTGGCTAAGTATGTTTTGTCTTTTTTAGATATTTCTTAAAATGATTTTTTCCAGCACGGCCCCTTATCCACATCTATATATTATTTGTTATTATGAATTCACAATAACTGTTGCGGCACATATAACGTATTAATAGAGTACATTTCTTGAGTTATAGACATTTGTTAATACGGTATGTATTATTCAAGTTACATGGGGGGCCGTGCTGAAAGCGTTTGGCTGGCACGGCCACCTTTTTTTGCATATTTCTTCAAAAGTATAGAGGTACATTGAAAAAGAAATCGGTACATATACTGCTAGAGGCGAGTACATTGCAATGGTGTACACCATAAATGCAAATTCTGAGGGGCCGTGCTGGGCAAACGTACATGATTTTTTATTGTTTCAAGAACTACTGCTGTGCATGAGGTTCTGAGTTCGATTCTTATAAGAGGAATTAGTCGCAGTTTGGAGGAAAGACCTGTGCCCGATTGATGGGTATAGGTGCGCCCCTTATTACAGGGGATTTGAACGTATCTAGTGAAATTTACATTCTATATGCACTTTAGCCTAATTTTTCAAGGGTCTATTAGCGTTGTTATGTTATTTTGAACCTGCTACGCGAGGCTTGATCTTGTAGTTCGTGTTTGAATTACAGTCGTTATAAATCAGCGTTTTCATTGTTGACAGTAATAAAGTAAACGCCAATTCCACTTCGATTTAATTATTATGATGTCCAAGTAATTTTAGAATTCGTGCGAACCTAATCTTCCATAAAGTTGATAGTAATCAATATTTACCTAAGCAGACTCCTGGCTGGTGCTCCATAAAGTATGGCCAAGCATATTCCGTGCGTTGAAAGAACGGTGCAATGCCTGGGACGTCAGTGAAGAAGTTCTCTGGTCTACCAGCTTCCAACAAGAGAACGTTGACGTCAGGGTCTTCAGTCAGACGGGCAGCCAGAACACAGCCGGCTGAACCAGCACCCACGATGATGTAATCGTACTCTGGTAGTGGAGATTTCAAACCTGGAATTGTGTAAACATATTTCTTATTGCCAACATTAAAAATAAGAAGCGTGGTCATGTGACCATGAACATGTAATGGATATCTTAAAACCTTTCTGTTTCTATGAACATGAAGACATTGACAAGTATGCGTATTTTTCAACGGCCGTATGCGTAAAAATATTACTCGTTAGCAAATGACTACTACTATTTCTTTGTCTCAATTTTTTTTACACTATTGTATTGTATAACGGGCTGATCCGCAACTCGTCTGAGGCGCGTATTTCGCGTATGGGTGGGAATATAATTCGATCCACCCCAGGTCCACTAGAAACGCCAGCGGCGCCTTTTTTACACTAGCTACACAAAGCGTTACAACGTAGAAAAACATAACATTTAATTAAATAGTTGTAATTAAGTAAGTGTTTGTCATTTTTGACAACTGTACGAACAAAATTCAAATATTCTATACTACCACTACTACGATATAGATTTTTTGGTCATATTTTATTAAGAAAAATATTTTTAACAGATTACTAAAATTCATCTCAAAGTTAATTGATTGATTTGTATGGTTGATTTTTTTGTTCAGCTAAATCAGTGCAAATAAAAAAGTTTTTTATTTAAAGATAAGTATTACTTCAAAGTTTTTGTATAGACGCTATTTAAAAATACGATCCCACGTTTTTGCAAGATTAAGAATTGTGGACATTTGCCAAAGAATTAAAAATACAGTTACTCACCATTGGGTAGTGGAAACCTGTCCCGTAATATATCGAACAGGTCTCCGGGGTTCTGTGGTATGTAGTTAGGAGCCGCAGTCTGCATCAGTAAATTAATGATAGGGTTCTGTATAAACGACACGTCATTCTCACAAATTATCCGATTATGGTCTATGATCGATGAAATTATCACGATTGACGATAGGACCTTTTGGAACATTCTGTAACATTTCTGAAAAGGAAAATAAAATTTATTTACGAATCTTTATTCAGGTGAATTACTGAGCCGTTGACCTCGGTAGTTAATTTTTTCTTCAAAATTCAGGTATGTTTTTGAATAAAGTTATTTGTGATAGAAGACCAACAGTTCATTAAATACATTAAATTTGAGTTGAAGACATCCATCGATTTTTAAGAAAAAAACAAGCATATCTGAAGAGTCTGGTACCTCTTTTGTTGACCGTACATCACTAAAATCTTGAGATGCAAATCAAGCATTGATGCATATCACAAGTTTTAGACATGACTGCTTATTGTATGGTATGATAATTTAAATGGATATTGACACGAGGAACATTCGCTTACAATCGTTATAAAGAGTCAACTACGATACGGTCATTTGGGGTGAGCCATCGGCGCCTGCGCGTGGCAAATTGCTGTGAATACAACATCCAACCATTTATTTAAATTAGACCATTCAAGTAGAACCGATGGCTGTTGAAGTAGACGTGTTCTTGAGTGGAGACTGCGAATCGGTATGCGTGAGGTAGGGTGGCTACAAGCTCGGTGGAGGAATGATCTTCGCAGGATGGCTTCCGAGAATTGCCGACAATCGAGTTAGGAGGCGTACGATTGAAGAGATGAAGAGGGACTCTTGTAGGCTGGCGATGATAATTCAAGACAATTTGAAACATCAAAATCTACATGAAAATACAATTGATTCAAGTTTTTCTAAGCATAAAAGTACAATACAATAGTACGGTTGGTAGATAAAGTAAATTGGAGGCCTACGTTTTGCAGGGAACGGCGATTGGTGATCGCAATTCAGTGTATTGACCAGTAGTAGATCAACAACTACTAAAATAATCAAAAAACTAAAATAACCAATTCAGGCAGCCAATTAAAAAAAAATTACGTTGTAATAGAGATGATTGTATAAAAAAACTAGATTAAGATTCCATTCAATTTTTTCCATCTGTACGCGCCTTTTTTTGGCATGAGTAATCAGAGTTCATTGCACTCATTTAAATTAAGCACAAGTCACTTACAAGAATGAAAAGGTACTAAAGAAATATTATACTATAGACTCGCATGTGATAAAGATTAAATGAGATTTTACAGTTAAGTATTATATTACCGCCATTAATTTTTGTTTTAGAGTAGTAATAAATTGCAATAAAAAGGAGTCTGGTAACCTTTAAAATTATACAATGTATTTATAAATAACTAGCTTTTGCCCGCGGCTTCGCTCGCGTTATATTCGGTAGCGCCTTATTGATTTGTAATAACAACGCAAAATTTTCCCGTTTCTTCCCTCTTTCTCCCTCATATCCCACTCTTTTTAGAAAAAAAAATAATAGTCTATGTCCGTCTCCTGGTTCCCAACTATTTCTGTATCAAAATTTATCAAAATCGGTTTAGGAATTAAACCGTTAAGAGGTAACAAACAAACTCACTTTCGCTTTTATAATGTTAGTAGGAAGGATATAATTTATCTTTAGTGAACCTGTTTGTTGATCCGGAAGAAAAAAGTCAATTTTTAATTGGGAATCCCTATGTACTGATCATGTCTAATTAATGTCTTGGCGCCAAGACTTAGTTACAATGCAATGCAAGTCTTCGTTTAACACCTACGGTACATATTCAATGAGATATTGTTACACTTGAACCTATGCCACGGGTAGCAAAGGCAGCCATTTTGTTATAAATAAATCTTGTAGTAATCTGTAAACACGGATTAATTAAATAATTACCGTTAAATGTCTGGGAACTTGCGAAACAGGTTTATGTTTCCTTGCATCCATCCTATTTACTTAGATATCTATTTCTTTCTTTTATGCTGTTGTTTTGTCTAGCAGTTTTCATAAATTTAATTAATATGAAGTTACTAAAAGATTTAATACAAATTTATTCTAAAAACGTACCTATTCATACATATAAAAACACACAATATAAAACTATGTTACGTCCGCATTGCCTTTTTTATTTTTGTTTAGTTTTTTTTTTTCTATTCACTTGTGGCATATACTTATTGATTTATTTAAACTTTATCTACAACAGTGGTAAATAGGCGGACTTAATGCCATAAGGCATCCTCTAACAAAACCTTTGGTTTAAATGCGACGTCATTGTGATAAAGTACAAAAATAATATTAAAAAAATTGCTAACTATTTCCTTTCGAGAACTTATATACTTATACAGATACCAATACACATTATATACAATTAAATAAACTAATAAATACAATAAAAATAAAATAAGAAAAAGAACTTAACACTAAATATCTCTCAATTATAATTGGGAGTTATTTAGTCGGACCTAAGTAGTGGTTACGAACTTTTATTTCAAAATCTAATTTTCTTTTTTCTTTCAGCTTTATACATTTGTAACATATGAACAATAGGGATGTATTTAGAGCTGCATATTGAAATTACTTTTTATTTAATACACGTGAAGTGTTTGTTATTTCCCGTTATCATATTTTCGTGGTTACAAATGAGAACGGAAAAACCATGAGAAACAATTTCTGTCGGATTCTTTCCTGCCGTTAATTTATTCGGAATTTCATATAATTCCATTTCATAATATGGTGCTTCCTTATGTAAAATCCTTACTGTAAAAAATAACTGCGTATCTAACGTTATTTTATGTTCCGCAAGTATTTATTAACCCGCTGTTCTGGCTTGCCAGTGCTAATCCAAATTTAGGCGTGAATTTGTGATTGGAACTTACATTCTTTCCATATTAGGCGTCCTTCTAACTGACGAAATTTCAACATCGCTACCTAAGTTTTTCTCAAGCTTACACATTTTTGACAATATGTTCTTTAGGTGTAGTTTGCCATGCATCTTTTTACATTCGGAAGAAGACAGTAGAAGATTTCAGATGAGTTTTGACCTCATTTCACATCGTGCGTGTTGAAATAATGCACTCCATTAGTTTCGATCTTCTACTTATCAAATAATCCTCTTCAAGCTTGGGTGACTCCGGACGTATAGTAGTATACGCTGAAGGCCATTGCTTAAAGCAGCACTTAGTAAATAGTAAGTTGCAGTTATAAATAACATACTATTACAACATTATTTGCATTGAACCAGTGAGCGGCGTACGTGCCGCCTAATATTCGACGGTCGAACGAGAGTACTCTAGATTATTTAGGTTATTTTTAGCGTATTAAGTAACCAGTCCAGCGAGCGCATGGTTCTGCATCCAATGCCGCTGTTATCAACCCACATTCATACATTCATTAACAAGTTCGAGTTAATTTAGGTTACCTTGATCATTATTTTATTGGGGAAATGGGGACATGTACCGGAGAAAGCTTGGGTATTTTCACAAGGATCTTTGCGGTGATTTTTTTAAATCAGTAAAGGGAAATACATGCGTGACGTATTTCCCCTTTAAAGTTGCTAATGAAAGAATTCTTGTCATGGGAAACAAGCGTAGAGGTTAACGGTCTGTGTCCGTGATTTTGACCGACTGTGGACAGAATAATGAATTAAAGTAATTGGACCTTGGAAGCTGAAATATGATCGTAGGTGTAGTCATCTGCCGGGGTTTCGGGTAGTTCGAAATAGATACATCGCGAGATGTAAAGGGCAATAGAAAGAAAATGGGTGTGTTTTAGTCAGTACAAGTCGGACATTCCCCCCGCCTCGCTCAGAGCCGGAGAAGTTATTTGATGATTTCCCATCCGCAAAAAAAAATGGTGTAGTCATCATCTGTCCAACCTTTCCCTGGGTGGGCTTTTAGTCTAACCGGTTGCAGCTGAATACCAGTATTTTACATATATAGACTGCCAGTTAATAGTACTGGGTAATACGATACCCTTGTTCAGACAGTACGTCCGACTTTCGGGCCACTGACTGACCTGGGGGCCTACTCTCTTTCTCCGAAACGTAACTTCGTTAACGAACGAAAGTCAAAAGTAGTTAGTTAGTTTCATTTCATTTCATTCATTTCGAAATTTTCGGACGTCCGAAGTTTATTTGACATTAAAATTTTCTAAACCTACTCTAATTCGCGCAAAATGATATAGAGTAGGGTTACAAACGTAACTACTTTTGACTTTCGTTCGTTAACGAAGTTACGTTTCGGAGAAAGAGAGTAGGCCCCCTATAACGACTGTCAAAGATGTACGAATGACAGCCAGGGCCAACCTCTTAATGTGGTATGTGATGTGTGTATGGTGGTTACCCAACCATGGACCAACCTTTGCAAGCATGCCTTAACGAAAAGATCGACCCCAGCAGCTGTTATTCGAACTCCTCTATTATTGAGCCACGAGGTTAACTAAAGTGGGCAATTTAATAATATTAAAAGTATTTAAAATTTTTGCACAATCACATGTATATTTACACTTATGTAAAACTATATTTGTCTATTTACTTAAATACCAGATTGACCATAAACAGTTATTATATTTGACCTTCTGACTCCTGACCCCAGATGGTCTGTAACTTAATGCAATTACCTATAAAATATGTACTATGCACAACTAGCTATTTGTGATTATGTTTATTCCAAAAACTATGCAAGCTAACCTGTTTTATAGGTTAGAATTGCATGGCTTTAAATTCTTGCGGTTTGATACTATGTTTCAATGAGTAACTTTATTGTTTGTAAATATGTACTTTACGACATACAACAACAACATTAACTTAAACTTAATGACTTCTATTAAGCAGATTAAATGCCTACTAGTTCAAGTAAGTGATACCTAGGTGAAATGTAATAGACTACAAAACTCTATGTTGTTTCATGACCTAACTGATATTCTGGTTTTCTGAATAAAAATATCTCTATGAATTTGCTTAAATGCCACAGATCTCAGGCAAGATACACAAAAATATATATAAGAATGTTGCTTTAAAAAATATAAGTAAAGCTTTTCAAGCAATATTCAAAATCAAAGATAACTTCGGAAGCTGATCTCTTAAAGATCGATATATATCGATAGATCTCTTTAAAGTATTTAGATTCGTATCCCTTTATTTTATAGATAGATAATTAAACCTTAATTTTATACAAATACGTAGATAACAAACAATCGCTTCGGAATTATTTTATTTTTTTAATGACACAACATCAAAGGACATTGAACTTACATAAGTTTATAAGGTAACAACCTTATAAACTTATGAAGGTTCAATGTCCTTTGTAAGCTGATCGCAATAATATAGATCTAATTAATAATTTACAAGGGACATAAAAATAATCGGAGAAATGTTGATACACTGCTCTGCTTAACTCTTCAGGAAAAAACAGGTGTGATTTTGTGTTATGTTTCTAATAAAATAACTTATTAATTAATTTATAAAAATGCTAAAACCAGTATAGGTACCTAGTTGGAAAAACAGATAAAAAATATAAATAGTTTGAAAACTTACATGGAAATTCAAGAAAACACTGATCAGTGTGTAGCTCACTTGTGTATATTTTCTTCTGGATAACAGATACACACGTGTACGTTACGTGTCAAGATCGACTGTAGTGTGGCGACGCCCGATTACTTACTGGCAGTATGGCTATACTGGTGGCTACCAACGACCACGGACACAACCTGTCTAACAATAACTTTTATAACACAACCAGCTCCAGAGTTGACCCCTGTGCCTTTGAAGATTCCAACTTTTTGTCTATACAGTTATGCATAATGTTTTTAATTAACTACGCTTACGCATTCTCAAGTGGTATAATTTAAATATTTTATAGATATGAAGGAATTAAAACACGGGCGTAAGTAATTATTCATTGAAAGATCATTATTCTGCCCTAAATCTTTATTCCTTCTACCCCGTAGGGGAGTAGGGGTAGTAGGGCAATCACGTTTTCTTCTTCCATTCGTAAAGTGCCAAATGCCATGCCACACTTTTTAGTAATAATTCTTTATCTCCTACTACAATATTTCTTTTGTAAAACTGGAAAGTACTTCGGTTTTTTTCTACAAATGTATGCAATGTAAAAAACACTATATCTCTTGATATTTCTAGATTAGTAGCAATTTTCAGCAGACCTCTACTTTTTGGGACATCTATCTCATAACTGCGATGTCCAAATAAATTACGTTTAGGATGACGACCCACTGAAAAGCAAGGCGCATATTTTGACAAAAGTGATCGCACCTTACGTTCCCATGCAATCGCACAGAATCAAAAGACACGGTCCACTTAGTAGAGTTGGTAAATCTTATTGATAGATAAATAAAGCAAAATAGCAACCGATTCAAGCGATGAATCAAGCAATTACAGTCGGGGGTCATCTATCCCGACTTTACTTTAACTTGTCATCAATACAGTATTCACTCATAATATCATAGAAAACATCTTTACTCCGTATAAATATAGAAAAAAAGGGGGAGACGACCGAACGTCTCCCCCTTTTTTTTCGAACTTACGTTTACTACGTTCGTACTCACAATTGTACCCACATTTTTCCCATCCCTTCGAACCACATGCCTGATTACTTGTATATGGTCTATAGTCTATGCTATGCCAAGGCAATATACATTAAGTAGCTAAATCCACCTTAGTTTTTCAACACTTTTTATGAAGCCTTGTGCATATGACTAATACAACGAAGGATTAAAATGCCCATGGGGTTTGTTGCCCCTTCTTCTCCATTGAGATCTGCGCTTTGGAATGGGCAACTTAGCCTTTTACAGTTTTTATGCCTGATAGCTGTACAGGGACTGGCAACTTCATATTTGTGCTTTTGTCTAATACCTAGTTTGGTAATTCAAAAGTGTCTGTAAAACGTGAACGTGGTGACTTTCCAGATATGAGAACTTTTTTTATTTAATCTTAAACCATTCATTTTCAATATTGGAAGTGCTTTAAGATTATATAAAAAAGTTCTCACCACGTTCAGTTAGCGACGACACTTTAGAGTTACTTTTATTTTGATTGTGTAAGGCTGGTTGGTATGAGCCTTCTTATTAAGCAAAGCAGAATTTTACTTCATCTTGTCTCATAATCTGAGTTGAAATTTCGCAAGGAAAGTTCAACATTTTCATGTCGAGTTGATTTATATCAAACGATTTTATTGGGTAACCGCACATGCCAACGACGTAGAACTATGCCTTAGTTCAATTTAACCTTAGCTTACCAATGTGACACATTTTTAAGTTTTCATAATAAATCGAAAGTGCAACCTTCATAAGTGGGTAAAGAAGGTGATTCTGTAAAAACAATTACGTCAGAAAGCGAGTCATTACGAAATCATGTGATTGTGGTAATTTTTTCTTACAATATTCTTAATTTTTGGAGCAAAACATAAATCTTAAAACTGATGATGGATTTACTAACGTATTGTGTTTATTGTTACAGGTAAAGCAATTTTGCGAAGCAGTTGAATTGAAGATCAAAAAATTTAGAATATTTAAAACAAACATTTGCCTTCCATTATCTGAACATATTAGAGTCAATGTACTTTAGGGTTCTCGCATTTAAGGGGCTCCCTATAAAAGAGGTTGAGTACGGTACGAGTTTTTATAATAGAAGTTTTTAAAATTGTACCTAGTTAACCAACAACAAAAAAAAACCCAAAAAGGAATAATCGAAGTACCTTTGTATCTTTCGGTTTTTTGCTTAAAGTCATGTTTTTTGAACAAAAACAAATCCTATAGCACTCGGTCATAATGTAGCTTGTATTGGATATGACGGGCTCGTGTTCGCAATTCCATGTACTTTTTTTAAGGATGGGAAGTCATCATATCTTCTCCCGCAAAGGCAAAAAAGAACGCTTCTAGGTGGAGCGGAAGGAAGTGTCAAGCTAAACCACCATCCGTGTTCTTTTTTGCCTTTTGTGTTCTGCCAACAACTTGCCCTGGCGGGGCCCCACTGCTTTGCGGCGCTCGTGGAAGACAAACTCGCCGTCGACACAGCTTGTAGTATACGGACGTACGGTGAGCTCCCCATTCCTCGACGTCCACAGTCCCGCGTCTACAGTGGCCGGGCAACTCTACTTCTATTGCGCTTATTTTGAGTACGGGTGACAATATCGTTCGATCCACACATATGTGTGGATCGAACGATATTGTCACCACACACTAGTAGAGAGTATAGTATAGCTATAGAGTGTAGCTTACTATCAAGTGAAATAATTTATTGATTTGAATTTTCAGACATTCTAAATGTAATTTATTTCTTAATACACACTACTTTATGGTTTTTATTTTACTTTATATTATATTTCTTAATACACACACGATTGGCTGCTGCGCTAAATGTCGCGGATTCGATTCCCGAACGAAACAAATAATTGCATGACCTACAGGTATTTGTTTGTTTGTTCATCGGGACATACTACCTGTAAGTTCGGTCTACAGGAAAGTCACACAAAATATATAAATTCATTTTGCATAATTTAATTTTTCTATTTTGAATATCTATGGGTTTGTTTGAAGGTGGTTACTGTTAAACACCTCGTGAGTAAAGTTCTTAGATATGTGCCAGGTTGTGTCACAATGCTTCTGCCTTCTATGTATCGCTGTCAACTACTATTTCAGTATACATTTTCTTCCCTTTCATTTTATCTTGCAAACATTGTAGCTATGATGATTATAATGCTATGTTTTCTTGTAGTCCGTTGTTAATTTCCTTGTAAATAATGATTGCCTAATTTTGTTTGCATTTTGAAAAAATTCATACGGTTTAAAATTTATGATCATTTTTTTAAATCACTACGTATAGTACCAAATAATCCATATGAGTGCGACCCATTCCAACTTGTTCATTTGTACTGGTTCTGTCAATATGTAGCAATCTGTTTAATTTTATTTCTCATGCCTGTAGTAAAAACAAGTTCTTTATTTTTAGTTTTTTGTTACATTTATTATGCTGTATATAAACATCGTATGGACTGATAGAGTAAGATAAAAATAATTAATGATGTTTTATTATTAATTATCTATTTTCCTATGCCACTTTGTGTCATCATGGCACCTGTGACTACAAGGCTCCCTTTGCGGAAAGTCTTGAACGTTCAAAGTTTCCCGGCTTGTATAAGGTGAGCAACTAAGCAACTGAAGGTAACCAAATACAATCTATTAAGTAATATTATTCTTTTAATGTTTTCAATCAGATGCATCCTAAATATTCTTGGGAAACGTTGATATTGTTATCTTTAGCATTTTGCATGTTGCATTATCCTCAAAAGTATGGCAAGGTCAGTGAAAATGTCCTGTCTTCCAAATTTTTTAATCTTTATCAGATGTCATATCTCATTCATCATTTTCCTGCCTTTGACCCATTCTATTTGGGGTCGGCGCAACACGTTTTCTTCTTCCATTCTCTCCGTCAGACGTCAGATGTCATATCTGAGTTTACTATATTTATTGGAGTTAAGAATCCTCTCCTTAAGAATCGATTTTCATATATAAGGCGCCCGGTATGAGAAAAATCCAAGGGGTAAAACCTACTAAAGTAACGAAAATGTGTCACGTTTTTGGTGCGCAACTTTCTAATTTGGCTGTGAGTGTATTAAGACGTACATATGGTATGCTGTATAGGCGACTATACCTATATACTATATGTTATTGGGCTCGTTTGTTTCTATCAGTGTCGATGTATTTATATTGCTATTTTTTTTCATTAATTTGTGAATTTACCCTTTCATATGATATTAATCTTTTTTCAGTTGAATAAACTCTTTTTGCGTATGGTTAGAGACTCGTACTTAAGGAGTAAACTCAAGTCGTGCGTCGGAGCTGACACACACACTTTTTTATTTTAAATTTTCTATAGCCTTTCCAATTCATATTCAACTTGTGCTCTTCATTACTAATCATTTATTATGACTAAGAGTTTACATGATAACTGCTACGCTTGCATATGTTTTGTATTTTATTAAAGAAATGATTGAGACAGCCATTGTGCTTTGGTTTCGAACAAGAAAGAAAGAGAGACAGAGTTACCATTTTCAAAAGTACACGTTACTATCCGTGTTGCTATCCTTCAATTTTCAACAGTATCACATCATTATGTCTAGCATATCCAGATCTCGTCCATTGTCTTTATTAACTGGTAGTCCGAAAGTATAATAATAACTAATCTTCCTTAGGGACCCAGACGAGTGTTGTGGACTTTACTCCATTTAACCGTATAGTTCGGTACGGACCCCTTCGGGGGCTCGACATTCAAACCTCCGCTGGCTCGGTACTGGCCCCGAAAGGGGTCGGACATTTAAGTCATATGACCTCCTCATTATTATTGTAAATATTTTATTTTCTGGTTAAAAAATAATATGGGTGTGCATTCATTAAGATAGTAGAATAAAAATCTCATATGTAAACGTCATTAGAAGTTCTTTAATTATTGAGTAAGTTTCTTAATTATGTCTTATAAAATCCAAATGTGTAAATTTCGATCATCGCCATTTTGATGGCAGTGTAGGTCGACGCTAAAAATCATAAAAAAGTATATTTTCGGACATTTAAACTCCATAATATTGGGCATGATTAACGGGTCCTTTTATAACGTGAAAAAATCATTCGTAATTGAACTTATATTAGCAGTGGTAATGATAAATTTTGAAATCTAAAGTCGAAGTATCGCGCCAATCGTGCTTGTTTACATTTTTCATTCCACATTATATCACACGGACGCGAATAGATTCTAAAACAAATGAGACAAATATCATTGCAAATATTATAAATAACATGAACATGCCCAGATCTTATCGTAATTTGCAATAATAGGACCATTAACACGTAATATTCATAACCACTGCTAAATTCACTCTTGAAAATGACGTCCATTTCTTTTTTTTTAATTTTGAGATGTGTAAATGCGATTATTTCAATCGATTATTTTCTTGTAAATCAATCAATTCGAATAATTAAAATATGGAATATCAGAAATTGATACATGAAAATAAGAATAATTTTGTAATATGTGTAAAATACTATAAATATTGATAATAATATTTTTTACGCCACTAAAACCGACTCAACAACAAACAGTAGAATCTGATCTATGGCTAAATTCGCGCCAATTTTATTTTCAGATAAAAATTCAAATAAGGAATGCGCTCGCTGTTCGAATTTATATTAAAATGTGAATTTGCTATTTTATTAATAATTTGGTTTTGTACCTACTATTAAAATGTGAATTGCAATTAGAAATAAATAAGGTTGAATATAGAACGACCTTATTATGATCTTGGTCAGTAAAAAAAATCAGCCAAGATAAATTATATTTGTTCGACAAAATTGTTTGTAGTATGGTTGGATTAGTTATTTGGAAAGCGTTTTCATTCTTTCCTAAATCATGGCTCGTAGACCAAAGTGTTCTTGGAGTGGAAGCTTTGGGGTAAAAATGGCCTAGAGGGAGACCACAATTGAGATGGAAAAAAAACCCCGGTACACGACATCAAGAAAACTCCAGGTACAAAATGAACCTATTTTGAACCTGGAGTTTTCTTGATGTCGTGTACCGGGGTTTTTTTTGGGGTGGGAAATCATCAAATAACTTCCCCCGCTCCAGGCAAAGCGGGGGGGAGTGTCAGACTTTTACTGACTAATGTCCACCGATCGATGTTCCTTCTTTTACTCGGGGCTGCGGTATCTCTTTCGAACAACCCGCGATCCCGGCAGGACCCTACTGGGGTTGCGGGTCTGACACTCCCCCCGCTCCGCCCAGAGCGGGGAAAGCGAGGCGCCACGGCATCCTCACCTACCACCTGACGCAGATCCTCACCGAGCACGAAGGTTTCGGGACGTTCCTGCACATCATCGGGCGGGAAGAAAAACCCAGGTGTCACCAATGTGACTATCGCCCGGAGGACACGTTGGAGTACACAGGCAGTCTGCTCTTTTGAGCGGAGCACCGCTTTGTTCTGGAGGAGATGGTGATGTTTGAAGGAGAGAACCTCAAACAAACCAAGCCAGACACCTCGGGAGACGCTACAGGGATCGGGCGCCGCGAGACGACAACGACTTTAAGTTTAACAGGAGCGGATATTTGATGATTTCCCATCCAAGTGGCGCAAGACCGATATAAATAAGTTCCTAAAGAATTCCTGAGAAGTTTATGAGAAGGCGTCTTTTAAATTCCTAAAGAAGTCCTTAAATACCAAAAAATAGAGATACACTATTTAAAAATACTTTTTAGGGTTCCGTACCTCATAATAAATAACACAACCCAAATATCAAATCTGTGGTCCCTTAAAGCTTTGAAAAAAACAACCCTCCAAGTCTACGCAGAGAAAAGATATGACCGTTGATGTCGTCAGTTTGTACGTAACCCTTGGTGCGTGAGTCCGACTCGCATTTTGCCGGCCTATTTTTAATAGGTTATATCGCTTACTGCTACGCAAAGGTCTCCTTATTAGCATGACCTACAAAATTGGTTGCCGCGAAACCGTTTGACAGCAAATGTGCCTACCAAATCTTGGCGCATAACAAAATAATTAAACCATAACAAAAAAGCACGAGACAAAATGCTATTGTCTTTCTTTTCTAATCGATATCATAGATATTTGTACAACTATAATATCTATACTAGATAGAATATGCCATCTCCATAGGTAAATTCCTCAATGGTCCCAAAACTCTCTTGAAAGTTTACTCTATTACGATTATCGATTAGGTTGAATGCAACTTTTTAATCGTAATGATGGAACTTAGTTTTACGGTCAGCACTAAGAAATGTCATATTGCAACACATTTTGTAGTATTTTTTGTCGAGATTTGTATCGTGTTTTTTTATTAATTTATATGTAAAATGGCAAAAATAAGAATGCAGATGGAATGTCACTGTTTTTATTTTGGATTTCCGATTTTATTATCAAAGGGTTATGTTATGTATGTGCATTATTTCCAGCGTTTTTGAAGTACCTAATTTTTGGAAGGGTGTAGTAATATGTATTTTACACACATTTTACAATAGACCGACGCTGTTTTATCGACCATAGGAGGTTTTTGGAAATATAAATCTCAAACTTATCGTATGAAACAGCCGCTGTGACTTATTTTTAATAACAAAATTGAATGCTGTAAATTGATGAAAATTCTTGAATTTCATGACAATTCGCGTCACCCCACCGATTCAGCTGATGTGTCATGTGTCATAATCCTGTCGTGCAGAGTGGTTAAAATTCTGGTATTTGTTGCTTCCGGTTAAACTTGATAACGAGGAGCTCGTGGCTAAATAATAGCAGCCGCTCATGTCGATCTTTAGGTTAAGCTGCGCTTGCCTAGGTTGGTCTGTGGATGGGTGACCACCCGTTACATACCGAGTTTCCTCCGTGCCTCGGAAAGCACGTTAAGCCGTTGGTCCCGGCTGTCATTTGTAGATCTTTGACAGTCGTTACAAGTAGTCAGTGTGCCGAAAGTCTGACAACCAGTCTTACCAAGGGGTATCGTATTACCCAGTATTAAATGGGTTGTGGAGGTCAGATAGGCAGTCGCTCCATGTAAAAACACTGATATTCAGCTGCATCCGGTTAGACTGGAGGGCGATCCCAACATAGTTGGGAAAAGACTAGGCAGATGATGATGGTTAAACTTGATAACAACCAGCAATATGATTATTGAATAGCGAAGTTTCTGCATGTGCCTTACTTTTGAACAATACTCTCTCAGGAGGGGTTGCTTCAGCGAGTTTATGTCCATTTATGTTGGTAGTAGTAGAGGCACACGACAACAACAGCGTAAATATTAATATTGTATAAAATTTTATTGTTCATTTCTAAACTTGGCATTAAACAGGGTTAATGCGCATTCTAATGTTCCAAAGTCCTACACCAAGTTAGTTATGCGAGGGCGTATGCAAATAAGGTGATTGTTTATAAACAAAGGGACGGGTTTAGTCATTAATAGCTGAATTAGGTACCGTTAATAATATATCATATTGTTAATTGGTAGTAACTGAGACGATGTGGCTACAACGGACGTGACTATTAATGGACAACTATGAGAAGAAGAAGAAGAACCCATGCTGGACCGACCCCAAATAGTTTTTCTTTTAAAAAAGTCGTTGTTCCACAGAATTTCTCTTGTATCGTGGGTGCGTTTAAACATTAAACTCGCATACGCAAACAGCCAAACCCGAAACAACAGTCTGCAGGTCATACAAATATTTGTTCCGTGCTGTAATCGAACCCGCGACACGCAGCGAAACAGTCGATCGGTCAGCCACTGCGCCAACCGTGCCGTCAAAAATTTAATTGTTTGGTCTTGTCATCTCGTGGTAGCAAGCACAGCTGCTGAGTCTGGGTTCAATTCAATGTTTATTCATTAGGAATATCTCTGTAGAAAGTAAGAAGTATGGAAGTTCGGTGGTTGCGAAAACCCCTGTCAGTGATAAACCCGTTGATCCTGCTCCTGATCACGCCCCGATCGCATTTGTGGCTGCACACACACTTGTGCTGTATTATATTGGGTAGGTACTGGACAAGTCGCTATTGAGATTGCTCTCATATCAAGTCACGTTACATAGAGAGCCAGTGTTCAGCGGCCAAATCCAGTTTTTTTTAAAAGAAGTGTACACAAAACAAAATAAACATAATTTATTAGAGTGAAAAGGGTTTTTATTTAAAAGAATTAATGTATTATTGTCTTAGATCGTTGATCTTGATCGTTGTGGACGACACGGTCGGCGTAGTGGCTGTGCGATCGACTGCTGCGCTGCGTGTCGCGGGTTCGATCCCCGCACGGATCAGATATTTGTATGACCGACAGATAGTTGTTCCGGGTCTGGCTGTTTGTGTATATGTGTTTAAATGTTTGTAAACGCATCTACGATACAGGAGAAATTCTTAGTTTGCGGCAAAGTTTTCTAAACAAAAAAAAAAGATCACTAAAAGATAATGATGCATTTGAATTGGTTATAAGTCAACATTATATTTTAATAGCAACAATAACACCTATTGCTACGAATTGAATGCAAGGCATCTTAGAACTAAACAGAGTGTATTTGATTAATAATTGATAACATAGAAATAATGTTCTGGTCTATTTCTGGACAGTTTATTGGTTGTTGACTTCCTCCATCAGAATCCTGTCTAACATTTCCATTGCTAGGCGCTCACTTCGCGCAAGTTTCTGCTCGTCGTTTTGCTGAAACACCACAAATAGGCGCCGAAAGCGGCGTAGTAAGGTTTACATATATTAGACACTGACTCGAGCAAGTTGCCGTTCGCACATTTGCTAAAATATAACGAGTAGGCGGTAAAACCGGCGTATGCGCAAGTATTAGTACTGTACTTGGCGCTCACTTGTTTCCGTTCGTAGTTTTGCTAAATTATAACGACCAGGCGGCGAAACCGGCGTATGCGCTAGTATTTGTGTACTTGCCCCTCACTTGTTTCGGTTCGTAGTTCTGCTAGAATGTAACGACTAGGCGGCAAAAGAGAAACCAATGTACACGCAGGTAAGGCCGGTTGCGGGCTTAATCAGTAAAAGTCAATTTAGATTCTTAAGTTTTTCACTTTACTGATAGTTATTTGAAACACTTAAACATGTTAATTTATAATAAAATTGTGTTGCTAACTAAAGCAACGGAAATTTGCACCAAACGTACTTAAAAGCAAAAAAACTTATTTAGCAAAGTTGCTTTCATATTTTACAAGGCGTTCAAGTATAAGTAAGTACTCTTGTGTAGGTACCTTATTAATCTATGATTCATTTCATTGACACCATTATCAAAATTCTCAACAATTTAGCGTAGGGAATTTTCTTAATTTAGACTTGCATCATATTGCAGTGCATAGGTTCATAAGTTTGTGAAGCTTTGTCATCAAAACTGGACATTCATTCATGAAGACTGAATAAGTGAAAAACCTTGTAATTTCGCCTTTGCTTAAGACGGCAATACAAATTCTAGTTTTTTTAAACTATTTTTGAGTCATATGCCATGAGCTGATGATGAGGTGCTTCCTCGAATTGCATGACTTTGTATCCTTGGTGTTTACCTGTTAATGAATTTGAGGATTAAATAAGTATGTATGTACTTTAAGAAAAAAAAAACATATTTCGTTATTAGGTTGCGTGTCTTTGCTAATCATGCAATGATGTACATTATTATTCGGGCATCGAATAGTGGTAATTAAAAAAAAGCGGTTTCGTGTTTTGAACAAAACCGGGTTAAGCCGTTTTTCAGGTTTTTCATGAATTACAATAAAATATATTATTATTTATGCATTTATTATGCAATAATTATTAATGCATAAATAAAATATATTATTTGTGCATTTATTATAAATGCATAAATAAAATATATTATTTATGCATTTATTATAAATGCATAAATAAAATAATTATCATATTTTAGTCATAAAGGTTGTAGACCTTTGACATACTAACAAGGAAATGAGATGAATTTATTGTATTCGGATAACAAGATACGATAAAAAATAAACAAATTTGAAATCATAGCATTTTATTTATTGATTATTTTATATATAGTATTAAAACAATCACTTCTTTCATGGTACTAAAAATAATATACATCAAGCTAACCAATTGCAATTGACTCCCGTTCTCACAGCCATCCCAATCTTGTTTTGTTAATATAGGTCTTTTGACCTCTTTTCCTGAGGACATAGCTGAGATCGACGATAGAACGAGCTAAACTTAAATACGCCTATTATATCGCGACTCTCAGAGATTCGATCTGATCATATCAGTAAAAAAGGTTATTTTTTGCAAAATATTAAAGTGACTTAAAAAAATATTAACTTGAAGTGAGTGTCTTTTATTAATAACCACCACCACCATCACAGTTTAATAACTTGTATGAGTGACTTTTAATTGTTTGTTTCAGTTTTTTTACCACCGACTTCTGAATCACTTCACTTTTTGGTTTTTTCTCGATGTCAGTTTTATTTTATTTAAGGGAAAGACATAGGCTATTTACGGTAGTAACATAGAGGTGAGCAATATTGCATTAGTCCATATTACTAAACTGTTTTAAACTGTCATGATATGCGTTAGAATAGAACGTTGCAAGGTCAGACTTTTACTGACTAAACCTATCTATGTTCCTTCTTTTGCCCTTTATGTTCGAGGGCCGCGGTATCTCATTCGAACAATCCTCGGATACTGGAGCCATCAAGTAAATAATACAAACAAAATATAGATTTAGAAACTATTAGCTGAAAAACTTATTTTAGGCAAAACTAAGTTAACGCATACAAATCGAGGAAACAGACAGCTAGTATGTTAATAGTAATTATTATAATATTATAGAGAGACAAATATAAGAAAACATTTGCTTAAGTTCCTAAAATATCACAGATGACTTTCACGAAAAAAAATAACACTGCTTACCAAACATATGGATATTAAATAAATTATATTTATAAATAACCCCAATCACTTTTAATCATGTCTGCTCCTTTTTCAGCTATCATATAGACTGGTGCGTTTGTGTGACCTGAAACTATATCGGGCATTATACTAGCGTCGACCACTCGCACTCCTTCAATACCGTGGACTTTCAATCTAGGACTGACCACAGCCGTGGTGTCGCTTCCAAGTCCCATCTTGCAGGTCCCGCTAAGATGGTAAATCGTAAACGTAAACATTTTTGCCTGACATGCGAAGTATGCATCACTACCGAATGGTCCATATTTCAAGCAGTCCTTGATCGGTACATCGTATATCTTGGCACCTATTTTTCTCATTGCCCGTTGCTTTGAAATTTCCACGGCTACTTTTATCCCTTCTACAATTTTCTGCAAGTCTTCGGGATATTCGAAATAATTTGGCACTAAAGCCGGATATACTTTCGGATTTCTATTTTGAAGCATGATTCGTCCCTTTGATTTAGGACGTAATAACATAGGAAAGACCATGAATGTGTCCGATCTTCCTAAAGGACCATATGTGTCTGTGTATATTTGTTCTTCAAATCCGAAATTCCGACGTAACAGTGGATCAGCATTTAAGCCACCAGCAATGAAGAGCAATTCCATGTCGGGCCAGCCTGAAGAGTTAAACTTATCATCTAAATTCATAAAAACCAGACTCTCACATCCTCCAGGAACGGACAGAGGACCCTTGTGCGTTTTCATCCATTGGAAAACCAAACCTATATTGTTAAATATGGATTCAGACGAAAAACTTGAATCTTGTTGTTGTACTACAAATTGTACACCACCTGCAGCAACGTGATCCATTAAATTGTATCCAACAGGTAAATCTTTCACAACATTGATCCTCATCGATTCCAAGTGGCTCTTTGGTCCGATACCTGATAACATTAGCAACTGCGGAGAATTAATAGCACCGGCCGATAGAATTACTTCTTTCTTTGCCAATATTTTATGTTTCCTGTTTTGCTTTTCGAATTCCACGCCGATCACTTTGGTATGGGTGTCGTCAAAAATAAGCTTAGTGACCATGCTGTTTTTGGACACATGAAGATTATTTCTTCCGTTTATCGGGTGTAAATAAGCTCTACTAGAACTATGACGAGTTCCATTTTTCATTGATAGTTGAAGAAAAGAAACTCCTGATGGGTCTGCTCCGTTATGATCTCCGTATTTAAAACCCATTTCTTGTGCTGCTTTTACCCATGCTTTGCCTTTGCTTGTGCGAAATGGGGCGTGTTCAATATTTACATATCCACCATGGCTGTGATACTCCGATTCATCAAAAGCTGGTATGTTGTAGTTTTCAACTTTCTTGAAATATGGAAGAACATCATCCCAACCCCATCCATCGCTGCCCATAGCTTTCCAATTATCATAGTCTGCTTTGGCTCCTCTCGTATAAATCATATAATTCAAAACGCTGGAACCCCCAACTACTTTTCCACGAGGCCAGTTACACTGCTTGTTTTCAAATCCTGCACAATAATCATTCGATGGCATTGTTTTATAAGCCCAATTAACGGACGTAAATTGTAGATAGCCTGCTAAAATAGGAATGTCCATTACGTAGTTTTCGTTAGTTCCAGCTTCTATAAGTAAAACTTTCCAATCTGGGATTTCTGTTAGTCTATTTGCGAGCACGCATCCTGCGGTACCGGCTCCAACAATAATGAAGTCATATGCAGATAGCAAGTTGCTTTCGTCGGGTGGCTCGTTATCGAATTGGTTTGTTTCGTCTCGCATAAAGTTCATTAGCGATGAGAAAGGACTCGCTGGTTGTGTTTTAATGGGATACAACAAGGTGAATATCACCCATGTGGTTACTGCGAAACTTGGCATGCTGTGCTTAAGGCTCATCTGAAATAATTAAAGATATTTTTATTGTACGAATCTGCTAAGCTGCTATCTACTGTTGGCTTATTCTTTTTTTTGTGATCCGTTATTGTTCAGGAGTACGTTTTTAACCATTAAACTCTAATTTTGACTGCACCACCTTGATTTTGAGCAATGGTTTATCTTATAACCTTAAGAAAGGTGGCTGATTGTCTGAACATTAGATTGCTTTAAACGACTAAGGAGGAACTTTAATAGTCGTAGTAAACATTTTTAACTCTGAAAATGATGAAAGACTCAAAGTACCTACCTTTTCAAAGACACATTTGTGGTTTTCAAACCCTAATCAACTTAAGATCCTAAGTTTAATATTTTTATATCAGAATCTGATCACCACTAGCGGATATGATTGTATTCACAAGCACTTAGCTGTTTTGAGCTATTAATCACGACAACAACACCACTTGCACTAAAACCAAATGAATACTGAATAGAAAATTGATAAATTGACACCGTTTAGTTGCGTATATAGTTAAGAAGTCATTGATGTAAGTAATGCGAACAAAATGAGATATTAATAAACCCATTTAAAACTCATAAGTGGAATATGGTACCGGATTTTTCTGATTGGATAGTTCCATTGTCAGATCTTATTTCTTTAATGTTTATTGGCCTTTAATATTTCGCACTATTGAGAAATGTTATAGTAAATACTCTCCTACCATTTTTTTTTTTAAATATACTGCGTTTCCTCATTTTTTCCTCAAGGGTGATTGTGTGGAGCTTGTTGCACACCCCCTCATACTGTTTGTATACGGGGCCCACAATTAATTAGCGTCGGATTTTTGTTGATGCTATATGATGATTTTGTAACAGACCTGTCAAATTTAGAGTTTTGACATGCTTACGTAAATTTTATTCACAGCAATACATCAAGTACTGGCACTACTTACATTGTTTAAGGTTACAACTAGGAATTGCGAGGCAAATTCCTTCAGGCATAGGACGGGATAGTATTCAAGAAAACAGCAGAGTTATATTCGCTTTTTTGTTAGTTTTAATATATATTTTGTCACTTTTTTTGCTATTCAATAACTTAAATAAACTTAATTTGTCATAGTTAACACTTCCCTAGTTGTAATTGTTTAACATTTGTGCCCAATGCTTAAGGTGACCCTTAACGAAGCCCCCACCATGATATTCTCCAGCAATCGTTTTTGCGTAGAGAACCTTTGTTTGCTGTTGTGAAATCATCAAATAACTCCTTAATTGAAGATTTCACATCCACAAAGGGCGTGTCAGATTTGTACTGACTGAAACCCACCCATGTTCTTTCATTTGCTTAGATTAACTTAGTTTGATGGACAGAAGGCTTGTTTGAAAACTTCGTAAAGGATCTGTTTGCATCTTGATGCATGTAGCTAGATTGTTCTCGTGGCCCTCATTACAATCAATGGCACTACATAGCTTACTGCTATTCTTTATTTACTAAAATTAAAATAATACCCGCATGCAGCATAAGCATAACCGTTGCCTTCCCACTGCTGGACATTTCAGCCTTTTGTATGTAACATGTAGTGGAAATCACCACCACCTTGTTGGTAGATGCCTTATTTTATTTAGAATATCTGCGTTTTTATTGGTTGTAACAAACGTTTTGAAAATACTAAAATACCATTTTTTTCACTAGGTTAAATCAAAGGCAAATCAATTGAGAATTAAGATTATATAAAACAATTAATTTAACACATTTCTACCTACTTAAATTCTAATTACACAATTAAATTGTACGTAAACTGGGAGTCATCATCAAAAAAATATCTTGTAGAGGTTCCACGGTTGACTGGTTGGTTTTCATAAACTTGAACTGCAGTGTGTTTTATCACTAAATATTGACTGCTTTCTTTCAATATTTATTTCGTGACTGTGCTTGTGTTCTCGTACGATGTTTTATTTTTGTCAATTAGTGATGATTGCTCATCAACTGACACTTTATAATTTATAACTGTTTAACATTTTATGGGGATATGAAATAACATCACAGATGAGCTTTATTAACTAATACTCCTTACACTGAATGTGCATTATCATAATATACCATAGTCTTGTTTGATCATGTCTGCTCCTTTTTCAGCTATCATGTAAACGGGAGCGTTCGTATGACTTGACACTATTTCTGGCATCACACTGGCGTCGATCACTCTTATGCCTTCAATGCCGTGGATTTTCAGTCTCGGACTGACCACTGCCGACGGTTCACTCTCCATACCCATTTTACAAGTTCCGCTTTGATGATAAATAGTGAAGGTGAACATCTGTGCTTGACAAGCAAAGTAAGCGTCGCTACCAAAAGGACCATGCTTCAAACAATCTTCAATCGGTACATCGTATAGCTTTGCACCAAGTTTTTTCATAGACGGCTGCCTTGCTATTTGCACAGCCACCTTTATTCCTTCTACGATTTTCTGTAAGTCCTCGGGATACTCGAAATAATTCGGAATTAATGCTGGATGTGCCTTTGGGTTTCTACTCCGCAACATGACTCTTCCCTTTGATTTAGGGCGCATTAACATCGGGAATACCATAAAAGCATCAGATCTTCCTAAAGGTCCATATGTATCGGTAAAGATTTGATCGTCAAAGCCGAAATTTCGACGTAACAATGGATCTGAGTTCAACCCACCGGAGATAAAGAGCAGTTCCATATCTGGCCACCCTGTAGAATTGAATTTATCTTTCAGATCCATGAATACTAGAGCTTCACAACCACCAGGGATTGAAAGTGGGCCTTTGTGTGTCCTCATCCATTTAAAAACTAAGTCTAAATGGTTTAATATGTATTCAGTCGATATAGTAAGATTTTGTTGCCGAACAATAAACTGAACTCCACCAGCCGCTATGTGATCCATTAAATTGTACCCGACAGGTAAATCTTTTACAACTTTGATTTTCATCGATTCTAAGTGATTCCTTGGTCCGATACCTGACAACATTAACAACTGCGGAGAATTGATAGCACCGGCCGATAAAATCACTTCCTTCTTTGCTAATATTTTATGTTTTTTATTTTGTTTTTCAAATTCTACGCCGATTACTTTAGTATTGGTGCTGTCAAAAATAAGTTTAGTGACCATGCTGCCTTTGGACACATGTAGATTATTCCTTCCGTTTATCGGGTGTAAATAAGCTCTGCTAGAACTATGGCGCGTTCCATTTTTCATTGACAGCTGAAGAAATGACACTCCTGTCGGTCCTGCTCCGTTATGATCTCCATATTTAAAGCCCAATTCTTGTGCTGCTTTTACCCAAGCTTTCCCCTTTGTTGTTCGGAATGGGGCATATTCAATATTGAGATGGCCGCTGTGTCCATGGTATTTTGGATCTTCAAATGCCGGTATGTTATAATTTTCAATTTTCTTGAAATATGGGAGGACATCATCCCACCCCCAACCTTCATTGCCCATAGCTTCCCAGCTATCATAGTCTGGTTTAGATCCTCGAGTATATATCATGTAATTTAATACACTAGAGCCGCCAATAACTTTTCCACGTGGCCAGTTACATTGTTGGTTATCGAATCCAGCACAGTATTTATTTGATGGCATTGTTTTATATGCCCAGTTAGCTGATGTGAATTGGAGATAGTTGGCAACAATAGGGATATCCATAACATAATTTTCGTTGGTTCCAGCTTCAATTAGTAGAACTTTCCAGTCTGCGATTTCAGTCAGCCGATTAGCGAGCACACATCCTGCGGTGCCGGCTCCGACGACGATGAAGTCATATTCAGTCAGCATGTTGTTTTGATCTGGTGGTTCATTATCCAACTGATTGGAGCCCTCATTCAAAAAGTTCATGAATGATGAGACTGGGTTGACGAACTGTGTTTCTGTTGGAAGCAGGAGGGCGAAAAGCACCCATGTTGCCGTCGCCAGGTCAGGCGCACGATGCTGATGCCTCATCTGGAAAATTAAAAGAATTTAATTAAATATAATCAACTCAGATCTTAAATGACGATCTGTATGAAATTTGGCACAGAGATAGACTATAGGCATCTTGTTTTTACATACACACGCATCAAAATTTCCACGCAAACGAAGTCGCGGGCAAAGCTAGTTAAGCATATCTTGTGAAACCAGAGGTGTTCATTGTAAATATGGCTAGAATGGAATATTGTTAACAGAATTGATTCTCAATTGAAAACTGGACGGTAAAGATGAAGTGGACTGTCTCACGCGGTCACTATATTGGATTTCAATGGTGAGGATAATGCTAAAATGGAAAGAAATCGGACTTTCCTAATAGAGTATCATGGTAGAGTTTTCATTGTAACTGTTATGGATTCAAAGTCGATGTCATCGCCAAGGCTGGTGATTGGTACCTGTCCACAACAAAAGAACATCTACATCAATGTTTGCGTGACTTGGAGTTTAATGTGGCCAGTATTGGGCCTTCGCATGTCTCGCTGATTAAATCGACTTAGTAGGGAGCATTTTCCTGCTAACAGGTCCAACGACTGCACTTTATAAACATTCATGTTGTCTTAATCTTGAAATAATTGGCTTGTCTACATAGTATAAACGAAAAAAAAAAATACTACATAAATAAATAGTTTGAGGTTTAGATTAAAAAAATATGTTAACAAATTTTGAAATCTGCGTGTTTAAAAAGAAATACATTCATTATAATCTTACTAATATTATAAAAGCAAAAGTGAGTTTGTTTGTTTGTTACGTCTTCACGCCTAAGTGGTTAAACCTTAATAAATAACTTTGATTAATTTTGGTACAGAGATAGTTGAGAACCTGGAGACGGTTAAAAAAGTGAGAAATGAGGGAGAACGACGGAAGAAAAGGGAAAACTTAGCTTTGCTATTACAGATCAATAAGGCGCAAGGGAAAAACTGCAGGTAGCAGGTACCTGCAAATCAGGATAGGAGAACTGTGTTACCCCGAATTTAACGCGAGCGAAGCCGCGGGCAATAGCTAGTCTAACATAAATTCAATGTTGTCTTTGTTTTGCCCTAGTGTCACGGGTGACTTATTTATTGTCCAATGGCATACGAGCACCTACCATAAACTTGAGAAACTGATCACGGATGTAAATTCTTGGGTCAAACGTCAGTTTTTGTTCTTATAGTAAACATAATAGTTAATTAGTTTTTTTTTTTCTTAAAGTAAACATAATAATTATTAGTTATTTCCTATATAGAGGTTTAACGTTTCTGTGATTGTTATAATTGATTGATTTACAACAAATAACTATACATTGATTGTTGCTGCGATGTATGGTCTACTCTACTGGATACTTCTGCAGCACTGCCCTTGTTACTTAAATCACATTGACTTAAATGCCGGTTCCGCCATAGTAGCCATGCATTTTCGCGGGAACTTTTGTTGTTAGATCAATTTTGGCTATCCAATTTTATATATATATAGAAAATCAACACTAAATTCCGTGGACTGCTCTGACAGTATTAAATTACCTAATTCTGCAACTGCTATCCTCGCGTTTTTTTCCGAATTTTGCACATCTTATTTATATTGTTAAATATATATAAAGCTGGTAAAAAATAAACTTACATGTGTGGACTGCAATTAAATATGGTGACATTTCTATTTGTAGCGTGAAGACCTTGTTATACTGTTAATATTACGCAAATTTTCTATGTAACCCGTTATCTATACTAATTTATATATAAATATTATTCAATAACTAATAATAATCTATGATTGCGTAGTTTGTATAATTATTACTAATCAAGGTTGTAATTCTGATTAGTTCCTCAACGCATGTCAACCTGACTTTCCTTCTACTTCCCCGTTTGCAAATAATCTACAAACAAGCTTTTGATCGCGGTTTCGTCTGCGTAGGGTTTCTATATTATCTACTAGCTTAAAAAGAAAAAAAATCCCATGTCCTAAGCTAGGCCTTGACTTAACCAAATTTCAATACAGTCTTTTTTAGCCGTGGAAATGTAAAAAGATTGCAGCGACAACATTGTCTCTGCTGTTTTGAACATTTTTTTCGCATTTTTTAATGAGATGCAATCAGGATCCTGTACTAAGATTCTGCTGTCCGTCTTACATGAACCGTGGCAGTTAGACACTTGAAATGTTCGCAAATGCCGTATATCTGCTACCCCTATAACAAAAACACTAAAATACATAATAAAATAAATATTTAAGGGGGCTCCCATACAACAAAAATGTTTTGCAGTTTTTGTAGATAACTAGCTTCCGCCCGCGACTTCGTCCGCGTGGCATAATTACTTAAGGCTAACGCTAACTTTAACCCGCATGATCGAAAAAAAAAAAAGATTTCTCATCTACAAAAAAGGGCGTGATAGATTATGATATTACTAGCTGGCGCCCGCGGCGTCGCCCGCGTGATATCGAACAAAAATGTTATCCTATGCGTTATTCCAAACTATAATCTACCACTGTGCCCAATTTCATCAAGACCCGTTCAGCCGTTTAGATCTGAAAGAGTAACAAACATCCATACATCCTCACAAACATTCGCATTTATAATATTATAAGTAGGATCTTTTCCAAAGGACAGTTCTAAAAACCGGCCAAGAGCGTGTCGGGACACGCTCAGTGTAGGGTTCCGTAGTTTCCCGTCCGTCACAATAAGTGTTCCCAGTTATGAGGCCAACCGAACAATTCGGTAATACCCGATCCAATGTAATAAGTACCTAGGAATTGAGTTACTAATTAATACAAAGACGTGCAATTTCGGTGGTAATTTTGGATTGCGAGAACAGATTTCAATAATTCTTGTTTTGTTTGAAAAAAGATACGTTCAGGATAATAAAATATTTCAACTAAGTTACCAAAAAAGCTTGCATTACCATTATACTACAAACTTAGTCTAGAAATTATTTTGTACAACTTTTTGTCTTTTTTGTACAAAAACTGTTGTGTCAATCAAGTTCAGAATAATTTTCATAGAAAGTCCTTATAAAGTTCTACTTTTCAGATTTTTTTCATATTTTTTAGACTTATGGTTCAAAAGTTAGAGGGGGGGGGGACACATTGCTTTTTAGTTTTGGAGCGATTATTTCCGAAATTATTGACATTATCAAAAAATGATCTTAGTAAACCCCTATTCATTTTTAAATACCTTTCCAACAATATATCACACGTCAGGGTTGAAATTAAAAAAAAAATCACTTCCCACTTTACATATAGGGTGGCTACCCTAATAAAACATTTTTTTCAAATTTTTATTTTACCACTTTGTCGGCATGATTGATATACATATTGGTACCAAATTTCAGCTTTCTAGCGCTAATGGTCACAGAGATTAAGCGAGGACGGACGGACGGACGGACGGACGGACAGACAGACATGGCGAAACTATAAGGGTTCCTAGTTGACTACGGAACCCTAAAAAGATTGTCTGTGCGTAGACGTTCCTTTGTCTAAAGACAAATGCATAACTTTACTAAAAATAGTGAATAATATATTTCGATCCTCACATACAGTTAAAAGCGAAAACATAAAGTAAAAGAACAAACCCGACACCCCGACCTTTTCCTTAATAAAGAAAAAATGTGGTTATTTAATGTTCGTCGACTGGTTTTACTATACTCCAAGTAGACAGGATACGTAGACTTTATTTATTTTAAAAGTTCCCGGAGGTTTTTATGCAATAAGCGTATCTTTGAAGTTTCTTAATTAATCAGTGAAGTATAATTTAATCTGAATTAAAATCTCATATTAATTAATTTAATGTTCGTAGACTTCAATCTCTAAAACTATCCAACAGATTTCGATATCATTTTGCGAGACTTTTGGATTGGATTGTTGGCTCCGTGTAAGCAAGGCGGACCACTAATGTTTTTTTTTATTTTAATTTTATTTTTAAATATAAATGCACCTTCCACAATTAGCTGTCAATTTTTATAGAATAAAACATGAAATGTTTTTTTATTAAATTAGTCTGTGAATTTTTTAGATAATTTTGATGTCTCGATTTTAAGTGCATTTTTGATGCTTTCTGTATCGCTATTTCACCATTAAACCCGCCTATTTGTGAGTGCTACTATTAGGTACCTACACCTCTGACCACCCCTTCGGGGATTACAGGCCTTTATGTGATGTTTAATAAATTATTTGATGCAATAAATCTTCTAACCTAAGAGGTTTTAGGTTTGCATATTTTCTTAGATTTTCGCATCAGTGGTGATGTGATGATTAGACATTTACCGCGGTATACAGTGTTTTTTAAAGTAAATTTTACAAACATATTTTGCTCACAATATCTACAGGAACATGTGTTTTTATACATCAATGCGGAACATGAACATTATTTTATAATTTATGTAATTATGCAACCTAATGATTTGTATTACAAAGCGCTGTATCATAATAACATCTCATGTTTAAAATTAACAAGATTAATAACTTACATCTCGCGACTGACTTCGTAACAAACGTTCAAAAATCTTCCGTGTCAAAACATAACGATTTTCTGAATCCCAAAATAGCTTATAACTTAAAGGTTCTACAACAAAACAATAACAACAGGTTGCACATTGTACAAAAGGTAATCGAGTACCTTTTTTTTGTGAATGGTATCTCGTAATTCTCGTAAACCTATGAGGTTGTCGTCTGCTAAACCGGGCAATTCCTGTGGATGCCTTGAGACCTACTGCTAGGGTAAAAAAATTAAAACCTAAACAACTAGGTACACGCTAAGGGCACCCCCTGTGGGGTTGAGCCTCGGCTTCGGGCGTCACTGGGGAGGACAGCAAAGGAACAAGCTGGATCAGAGTGATATCGAGTACCTATTCGGAAAACACATAAAAGTTTACGGAATCCCCTGAATTACGAGACAAGTTTCGGATACTGGTTTAATTTATTACTTACGGCTCGAAACGGACGCTCGACAAACCTTGCGATCGGTCATGGTCACGATTAATTAGTTAATAACATAATTGTCACATTTAATGCGAATATAATGACGTCACGGAAGAAATACTGTATTTTGTGGTTTCAATGCGGAATTGAGGAATTTTGTGGTCTTTTGTGTGACATCTACGCAATCGTTATTAGACATTTTTTTTTGTTAATTACTGAATTTTGTTATTTGCCTGATGTGTGGGTGTTTGTTTAAATGTTATACAACAGACCGTCAAGACGTTTTATACTAATCGCCTGTTGTGAAGCAATGATAAAGCCTAGGGTGGAGTACGCTTGCCTCGACTGGCAGTTCTATGAATGTGAGCACTATTTTGTGGTGTCACAATTTCAACATACAAAAGAAAATAATGAAGGTGGTTGCTTTTTGAAAAATATCTATAAATTGGTCTTTACGTTTTCAATTTCAAAATATAAAAAAAATAATCAATTTAAAAATAATATAGCAGAAAATAATGATGATGGTTGCTTTCTGATAAATATCCAAAATTTGGGCTTTACGTTTTGCTATTTAACTTTTAAGTAAGTATTCATTTTGATTAGCCGTCATGTCATGTCTTTTTTATTTTTTCCAAAGTATGTCATTCGCAACAATGAACATGCTCTTCAGCCTTTAGCTTTTCATTTGTTTTTCTAACGTTTTCTGCCATTTCCCGTGCCTAACCCTATCCAAAAAGGTTTATTTTCGTTGGATCCCAGTTTTTGATCCCACTTTAATATTTTTGGCGTTGGATCCCACAAAACATTATTATATATTTCCGTTGGATCCCAAATTTAAGAAATACTAAAAAAATACGTTTTATTGCCATTGAATCCCAAAAACTATTTCCGTTGGATCCCAGATGTTTAAAAACATCTGACTGCGGGTACATCCAACAACAAAAGCACAATAATATTTTAAGGCGAAATTTTGTATGTATGTTTGTTATTCCAACACATTCAACGAACGACTGATTTGTATGAAATTTGGGTATGTGGATAGCTTATATGTTAGAATAACGAGTGCCTGTCGTTTTTCCGAAGAGATTTTGACAAGAGTTAATTACCCAAACAAATTATGGGAACCGGGAACTAGGTTAGGTTAGGTTAAAACTGTGACCTCCTACGCACGAGCCGAGCGAGCGGAGCGAGTGGTGCCGCGGCAGCGGCCGGCGAGTGCCACAAACGACCTGCATTTGTAGAAAAAAGACACACACGGTGCTTTTGAAATATTTGATAAAATTAAATCACTTTTCTTCTGAAATGTACACATGTTGGAATAACATGGGATCCAACGGTAATATGAAATGGGGCCCATCGTTAATACCTAAAAAATGGGATCAAAAACTGGGATCCAACGAAAATAAATCTCCAAAAACTGGGTGCAGCTGAAAGACAGCCATGTCATTTTGAATGGAGAGACAGCTTATCTGACCTCCACACCCCAGTACCGGGGTAATACGATCCATTTTGTAGGACACTGATCATGAGAAACAAGACACAACGCCATAAATATTTTCTAATCCTTTTTTTGTATAAATCGATCGAGACCTTCCATACACGTAGATGTTTACCTATTTTACCTTATACCGGAGTTTCGAAGCGTATCATTATCGAGACACAGACGTATACTTATATTCTACCAACTGCTCACGGTATTAACCTTCAAAATATAGAATCAGGACTGGGGACCGCCCACGGTTGTATACAAATGAATTTGTTTAAAAATTAAATTAAAAAGAACCCGGAAATAATATAAGATGATAAACATAATGGCCATAGTCTCGCACCCTATTACATCATCATCTTGCTGCCCTTGTCCCATTCCATTCGGAGTTAGTGTAACATGTTTTCTTCCATTCTCCCTTGTCAAATGTCTCGGCATCATTTACTCCTTTCTCTTTCATAAGACTCCATCCATCCTTTTTTAGCTTTTCTGTCTCTCTCCATCAACACCATCTGCCTAGCCAGCTTCGAATCTAAACGGATGCAGCTAAATACCAGTATTTTATATGGAGCTTCTGCCTTTCCGATCTCCACAACTTCACTATCTTGCCTGACATGCAGTCTTACCAAGGGGTATCGCATTACCACTGGGTAATGCGCTTGGTAAGACTGGTTTTCAGGCTTTCGGGACGCTGACTATCTGTAACGACTGTCAAAAATCTATAAATGACAGCTGGGACCTGTTGGTTCAGCTCTTGGTCAGCTTAATGTGCTTTCCGAGGCACGGACGAAACTCGGGGAAAAATAATTACATTTAAAATTTTATCCAAATCCGTTAGCTGTTTGAGCGTGAAGAAGTAATAAAAACACAGACATACACACACACACATATACAAACTTTCGCCTTTATAATATTAGTGTGATAAACTACGAGGTTCTTGGATACGTAAAACAACGGAACTGGAGAATTATTCACATTGTTCGAAAGTTAAGTCATTGATGATTTTTGATTAAATTCCTGAAGGCCTTTAAGTAGTTTAATTTTAATAAGTTTGCTTCTAAATAAAATGCTAGAAACACGTCATCATACTATTATTATAAACGCCCTAGTTTGTAAAGATGGTTCTTCCTCATTTATACAAAATCTATGAACGGATTTTAATGGAATAAAGAAGTTTACAACTTGGATTAAACACAGGATGATATCTCCCGTAGGATTTTTTTAAATTTATATAAATTATAAAGAAATTAGCAGTGCCCAGCGATATCACCCACTGCTGAGGTCTACTTCTGATAATAATACAATCAAATTTACGCAGGCGAAGCCTCTGGCGGAAGCTAGTTCTTCTACACATGACCATGTAATGTAGTACAACTGATTGCAATTAAAAATGGACCTTCCTGAACTATTCAAAGTGACAAGGCTATTGCACTGGTTTTGAAAAAAAAAAATCTTAAACTGCTCAGTCTACATAACTTGTTTAGAATTTGATACAACAACATGACAACCGGCTTTAAGACTTCCTGACTTAATCGATCGTTGTGGGCAGAGATCAGAGGGGTCCAAAGTTTAGTTAAAATTTTAATTGATAATATTTCAGAGGTCATGCACCACAAGAGGGTGGGTTAAAATCCGTTACTTTTTAAACTAATACTCATCAAATTGATTAGTTATTTAATTCCAGATGATGCAAACAAATATGTACGTTTGCAAGCTTTTCATTCTCCTCTAAGATTGTGCCGATATTAATTATTTACTACATAAGTCACAAATGAAGGTTCACGCTAAGTTACACAATATGGCGTTTGTTTTTTATAGTGTCTAAACCATTGAGCATAGTTAAATCCATAGAAATAATGGAAACAAAAAGAAACGTCCATTGAGCTAAAAAGTGTGTTGAATAGTAAGCGCTACAGTATTGTGAACCGCACGGGTCATTACCAAAAGCAGATAATTCATTAAGAGATTCCTATATCCTTGCACCTTTTGTTTAATATTGTTCTTGCGATAATCTCGATGATAAAATATCAGTTCACGGCTACAAGGACATGGGTAAAGCAATTACTATTCTTGGAGAAATAAAACCAAGAAGTTTTTAAATGATTCAACCAATACCTTTCCATTCACTACATTTCCGATGTAGTTCGTGAGTTTTTGTGTGTTGAATTTGAGTTTGACAAGCCCTTGATTTAAATTAGGATAACGAAGTAGTATAGTTTAGTAATATATCATAAAGCTTTTACTTTGAAGTATGTGTTCACTCTATGGATACTACTCTAAATTAATAGTTAATAATGATTAGATTATTTGAATAATGATTGAGATATGAATGAGATTGATTTAGTTTGTATTAATTTAGTATTATAATAACAAGTTGTTGTTTATTTGTTTTATTGTGTCATATTCAATACTTTTGTCGATGTTATAATTTCACCATTGTGTGATTTTTATTATGCAAGTTCTTAAATACTACCTTGATTTGATAATTAACTCATTGATTGGAGATTTTCTTTTTTAGTATACCTACATATCTTCAGTACCCCGTAGGAATTTATGCCATTTTTATCTAAGCCTCATTTTGCTAATAGAAAATATAAATTTAAAAACTTACTTTTGAAAATAAATAAATCAATTCCAATACGGGAAGACAACACAACACCACACAGATCAGGTACAGTCACACACTGCGCGTTCTATTTAGCGCGCTACTTGGTCGTTACAAGTTATGCGTACGCACAGGCGGCGCAGGATCCACACTCCTTGCGCACCACTGCTGCGCCAGCGAAGCGCTGCCGATGTTTTATTCAGTCGATGGAAAAATGACGTACACGCGCCCGTGACCTTATCACTCGCGTTCAAGTACACCTGTTGAACGCATACCGCACCTGAAGTCTGAAGATGCGCGGCTCGCTGAATGAATGTTGATTGTCATTTTTCTTTCTTTGACATTGAGCGTGGATGTGTTGTTTGCGCTTAAGTAAAGTGAAAATATTATTTTTGTAATGAATAGTTATAAAAACAAACTTTTTTAGGTTTTTACAGAATTTTCAGTCAAGTTCCCGGATAGGTGCTTCTGAAAGAAGTCCAACACAAACAGTCATGAAGTTGTATCTTGCTTTTTAAGAGCTTTGATTTAAATTCGTTTAATATTGGCAGCTATGACGGCAAATACCTTTTCATACGGTGACCTACGACACTGGTGTCATAGCCAGTATAAAACAAAAATGGTCCTTGAGAAGAACAAGAAATACATCGAAAACAATAGACATGTTAAAATTGTTAACGAATATTCGCAGATCTTTTGTTTTAATAGGCTAGCCACAAAATTATTTTATTCCCTGGTTTGCAAAGCACGAAATTGTCTTAAAATTATTTAACAGTTTATTCTGAATGTAAGCAGTATTGTTTATTATGTAAAATATTGCATTCACGTGGTCATTAACGGTTGTAATAACAACTATTATGCAGTCATAATTTAAAATAATTTTTGTTGGTCTAAACTAATTTTAATTGTAATCTCTTAGCTGTGGTAATTTACTGTGCATGCAGTTTTAAAATGATTGTTTATCTGAATAGGACTGTTATGTTCTTGGTCTTTAAATAGGTAAATATGAGTAATACCTGGGTGAATAATTTTCAACGGATTAAAAAAAATCGATTACTGAAATCTCATGCAACTATATTTGACGACATTGTTTGAAGTTATGAATAGGTGTTTACTATAATATTTTATTTTTGCAAAACAGTGTAGATTTATTACACCGTTTTGAGTTTTCGGCACTGTAGTTAATGTATTTATTACCAAGCAAATAGTGGCCGTTAAACATTGGGTTGAAACTGGTGAAACGTACAAATATTTGTCACATCACATGGTGAGATTAAAGATGCTATAAAAATTGTAACTCCGGTTTAGATACGAAATGCGCCGTCAGATTAAAAGCTCAGCGGAATGTTTGAGGGCTGTGCAAAAAATTCCACTACGTCAAAAAGATATGCTTATCCGCCATGGAAAATTCGCGATCACTGCTTTTGTTTTCATCTCAACGACCGGTGACCGGTGTGTACGAACAGTCCATTCACTACTATTTATCCTCTGACTTTAAAACGATGTCAAAATCACAATGGAAAGACCATTTTCGTAATTCGATTGTGGTCTCTGAGGATGTAAAGAAGAAGATGATTTCGTTTTCTAATAAGCTTAGAAAAGGGTTTGGTGGGTAGAATATGCGCGAGAAAGCGTTTTTATAAGTCTTTAAACTGATATGGTCACCAACATTATTATTAACAGTTGAAACGGGATATTTTTATTTCATTTGCAACATCGCCGAAATAAATAACAAATATGGTAAAAATCCCGTCCGGGGTAAAATATTTGTTGAAGACTGCACTTACATTTTCTGTTATGGTTCAAAGTAAAATATCTTAACTTTTCTCGTGTGTTTCAAGTGCTAATGGTGAAGTTTACTGCAAACAGGACCTTTGGTTTGTTTAGGCCCTAATAATGTTTATTTAGTACCTACTTCTACTAAAATATTTTCTTTGTTTTTTCAGCTACATTACTTTAATAAGTATTATTGTTCGTGATAATACATCGTTTTTATTGACATAACACTTTAGAACAATGTATCCTAAATAATGTCAATATTTCAATATTCAAATAAAATTATACAAATATTTTTTATTACACACGACGGTTTATGCGTTTAGGGTGAGAGGTTATTTTTTGTGCACAATCCAATGTTGTACATGTAAACCGCATCTAAATCAGACAGGCCATTTAGGAGATTCCTAAATGGCCTGTCTGATTTAGATGCGGTTTTCTATAAAATGTTTGAGATTTATTGGTGATGGTTCAGACGTAGTCCACGAACAGCACCCGTCCGAATAGCACCGGCGCGAATAGCACCGAGCCTAGTCCACGAACAGCACCTATCAATATTTTTGGCAGGTGCTATTCGTGGATACAAATCTATTTTATTATTTGTGTCCACGAACAGCACCTACGGCTCGGCAGCCTAGTGCTGGGATGCATTTGTTTAACAGGACATTATTAAATGAAACATATCGATAAAAATCACTAGAACGTTTATTAAGAAATATGTCTAGGCGACATTTAAATATAAGAAAAAACAATAAAAAGCGTTATGATAATAATTATTAATCTTACAAAATAATAAGCAAAATAAAAGCATATGCTATGCTTCTAAATAAAAAAATGTCTACATATAAAACATTATTTCAATTATTAAAATCTTCGATACCAGCAATGACTGTAGATTTTTTCACGAGTGACTTTGAAGAAGCCGCAGTGAGAGGAATACTGTCTGTATTTCCCAACGTAGCAGTAAAGGGATGTTACTTTCACTTTAAGAAGGCGTTAAAAAAGAAACAGAAGGAGCTAGGTCTTAACGACAATTGTATATATAGAAAGCACGTTGCTCTATGTACAGTGCTCCCTTATTTGCCACCGAATGATTTAGATGACGCTTGGCTTTTTATGAGTGAGAGTCCTCAAGATAGTAATATAACAAAATTTAACGACTACATGATCACACAATGGATTGACCACAAATTTTGGTCAAACAAATGGTGTTGTTATGGCCAGACTCACAAAACGAACAATTATACTGAGACTCATTATTCGGTCATTAACAAATCAATTAATAAAAATAATAAGAACTTACTTAATGTTTTAAGAGTCTTACAGGAAAATTGTAAGAATTTCAATGAAATACGAAAAAAATTTGCTACTTCTAATTCACAAAAAAATGCCGCAAACAGAAACCAACTAATAGACAATATTATAAAAGAATATAAAAGTGGATTTATTTCTCTTGGCCACTGCATGGAAAAGCTGCGTTTTTAAGGCTTTCTATTTTTAAACTCTCATCACCTTTGATGTGAATAGACTGATTGTGATACATTAAAAATTAAGAAAGTGTTACAGATTTATAATTTTGTAAGATTAGTAATTATTATCATAAGACTTTTTATTGTTTTTTCTTATATTTAAATGTCGCCTAGACCGAAATATTTGTATTTGCTGATTTTTCAATGTGATATTATTTAGTAAGATTAAACTAAGTCTAATTTTGCAATAAAGGTGAGGTGATCTGAAAAGACTGATTGTGATACATTAAAAATTAAGAAAGTGTTACAGATTTATTATTTTGTAAGATTAATAATTATTATCATAAGGCTTTTTATTGTTTTTTCTTATATTTAAATGTCGCCTAGACATATTTCTTAATAAACGTTCTAGTGATTTTTATCGATATGTTTCATTTAATAATGTCCTGTTAAACAAATGCATCCCAGCACTAGGCTGCCGAGCCGTAGGTGCTGTTCGTGGACACAAATAATAAAATAGATTTGTATCCACGAATAGCACCTGCCAAAAATATTGATAGGTGCTGTTCGTGGACTAGGCTCGGTGCTATTCGCGCCGGTGCTATTCGGACGGGTGCTGTTCGTGGACTACGTCATGGTTCATAGATAAATGTCACAGCGTTTACTGCCCACCGTTTTAATTTAAAAAAATAATAACAAAAATAAACATTTTCAAAACAGTGGGTGTTTTGAAAATATTTATTTTTTGTTTGATGTAAAGACCTAAAACGGAAAAAATTATATCTAAATATTGATCAATTGCATTTCAATCCAAGCGTCGTATTGTCAAGTGGTTCAACCCGAAACGGCTCAAAGACACAACTACAATCAAGCTTTTGTAATTGCGCCGTTTGAGATTTCAGTACCTATTACAGCAGTTCCAACACGGCCCGCAAGATGGGGTGGTACACACGGCGACAGATCAACCTATACAAAACCAGTTTATGCTGCTCTCTCAACAACGGATTGTACACCATAAATTTCAAGTACAATGAGAGATCCGCATAAACTGGTTTTGTATAGGTTGATCTGTCGCCGTGTGTACAAGGGCTCCGACGCAAGTTGCACCAAACTTCCAATGCATTATAGTCATACCGTCTAGGCTCTTCCTATCGCCGCTTACCAAGCCACTGGGTTTTAAAAAGCTCTCACGACGGATGATGTCATTAAAGATGGCGCTGTTCTATCCGGCCTGCACTGTAATACGTTGTCTTTCCCGAGACACTGGGATGAGCCGATCTGCAGCTTGGTACGGAATAACCTTATTAGTACATCCTCCAATACTGCTGAGCGCACCCGGTTACGGGTTGTGGGTGAGTTTGTATCGGGCCTTTGGTTTCAGGACTCACAAGATGTATTCTGGGGGTTATAACCTCCCGACTCGCTAATTATGGGGCTCGCTATACATTACTGTCAATATGGTAAAGCAGTCGACAGCTTTGGACACCATAGCCTTCCCTTCTGTAACAGTGCAGCAGGGTTACCATGACATCTTATAGCAGTTCTTATTCTGTGTGAGAAAGAGATGGTGCTAGACACTATAGCTCTGTCTCTTTCCCTCAGCGGAATAAGTTCTGCTTTAAGAAGTCATGGTAGGGTAGCTGGTCGGCTAGCGCAGTACGTCAGCATTATCGACATTATTTGTAGTTCTTTTGTCACTTGCTGCGTTAGAACGCAATCCTTACTGAATAATATTATAAAAGCGAAAGTGAGTTTGTTTGTTTGTTCCCTCTTCAGGCTTTAATGGCTACACCGATTTTGATGACAGAGATAGTTGGGAACCAGGAGACGGACATAGGCTAATTTTTATTGAAAAAAAAAAACTGGAATGTGACGGAGCGAGAGGGAAGAAAAGGGAAAACTTAGCGTTGCTATTACAAATCGATAAGGCGCAAGGGGAACTGTATTACCTCGAATTTTAACGCGAGCGAAGCCGCGGGCAAAATTAAATTATAAGGCTATTTGCCTGTTTAAATTTGTAAAGTTTCACTACTACTTACTGACCTAGCTTGGTGTATTTATTTTTTCCTGAGTCATTCACAGTTTCTTTACGAACATATGTATTATATTGTAATATGTAATTTTTTATTGCTAGTCAACTTTGAGCTTTGATGTCAGTTGTTTGCTTCCGCGCGATAACAAAAATTCCGGCTTCTTATGAAGTTGTGATTCATTTGTTAATGACGTGAAATTGCTTGATCACCATTATGGCTTGATACTGAAAAAAACTAAATTGATGTATTGTTCTAAAATACCTGTCGTCGTATTATAGTTTAAGTATTAAAACACGTTTAAGTAAGGAATTTTATTTTGCTGTTAACCTCATTTAATAGTCAATGTCAATTTTTTGACATAAATTTATGTTGTTATAAATAAACTAATTAATTTAAATTCCAAATACTACCTGCTTCAATATTTAATTATTACAATTTTATTTTTAATTCTATAAAATATGAACTGCTATTTTTTTAGCATATAGTTAATTATATTGTGCATCCAAATCTGTGGTCTGTGGTCTCCAAATCAAATAAAATGAAATTAAATCAAATCATTTATTTCAATTGGATCATTACAGGCACTTTTGAATGTCAAGAAACAAAATGAATCTACAGTCCCGGTCACAAGGCATAATAACTTGTGAAAGTATTGCAGTTGTCCATTCCAAAGCGTTGATCTCTATGCAGAAGAATGGGCAAGAAACTCCATGGACACTCTTTTAAATTCTAATATTTTTACAAAATAGTATTTACATCATTCGTGTTGAGATTATACAAATATGTGAGAACGATGTAGAAATACGAGCACAGTAAGAGCGTCCAGAGTAATTATAAAGCAAAATTCAATTTAAATCTAAATAAATTAAAAAAACCGGCCAAGAGCGTGTCGGGACACGCTCAGTGTAGGGTTCCGTAGTTTCCCGTCCGTCACAATAAGTGTTCCCAGTTATGAGGCCAACCGAACAATTCGGTAATACCCGATCCAATGTAATAAGTATCTACAGCGCTATCTCTCGAGGAATTGGGTTACTAATTAATACAAAGACGTGCAATTTCGGTGGTAATTTTGGATTGCGAGAACCGATTTCAATAATTCTTTTTTTGTTTGAAAAAAGATACGTTCAAGATAATAAAATATGTAAACAAAGTTACAAAAAAAGCTTGCATTACGATTATACTACAAACTTAGTCCAGAAATTATTTTGTACAACTTTTTGTCTTTTTTGACAAAAACTTTTGTGTCAATCATGTTCAAAATGATTTTCATAGAAAGTTTCCTTATAAAGTTCTACTTTTCAGATTTTTTTCATGTTTTTTAGACTTATGGTTCAAAAGTTAGAGGGGGGGGGGACACACATTGTTTTTTACTTTTGGAGCGATTATTTCCGAAATCATTGACATTATCAAAAAATGATCTTAGTAAACCCCTATTCATTTTTAAATACCTTTCTAACAATATATCACACTACAGGGTTGAAATTAAAAAAAAAATCACTTCCCACTTTACATATAGGGTGGCTACCCTAATAAAACATTTTTTTCAAATTTTTATTTTACCACTTTGTCGGCGTGATTGATATACATATTGGTACCAAATTTCAGCTTTCTAGCGCTAACGGTCATAGAGATTAAGCGAGGACGGACGGACGGACGGACGGACAGACAGACATGGCGAAACTATAAGGGTTCCTAGTTGACTACGGAACCCTAAAAATGACCGTGGTAGTTAAAAAATGACCAGTCCCAACTGACAGCGCCCGTTCACGAACAAGATGTATGGATCAGCCCCATTCAGCTCGACCATTTTGAAGGGAGCTAAATGACCCGACACACCCGCCACCATCAGCGAGACATTTAAGTGAGCATGACACTAATAACCACCAGGGCTTCGTCAAGTCAATAATGTAAGTGAATCTCCTGTAAGTGAATTATAATTTAAGTTAAATGATCTGTGTACATCTTTTGTTGGAGATCCTTAATAAATAAATAAATTAAACGTTAACTTTTTAACATTTTTTTTTTATTTCAGCATTTTTGTTGTGGTATAAATGATATGTCACTTTTTTATCGAGTAGGTATTAATTTTGCATTGTCACTAAAAGATTAGCAAAAATATTTATTACATACGAAAACTAATAAACTAGCTAAGCAATATGAATAAAATTGATATGGGACCTGGAAAATATACCCTATCAAACAAAAGAAAAGAGTTTTTCAAATCGGTCCAGGCGCCTTTGAGTAATCGGTGAATAAAATTTAGGTAAAAAAAAGATTCCGACGAATTGAGAACCTCCTCCTTTTTATTAAATCGGTTAAAAAATTTGAATAACCACGTGAAATCTTTAAAACAGCCAATATTCATACATTTGGGGTTTCTTACCATTCCCATGTTAATAGTAATGTGAATTCGAAAATAAATTATATTAATATCCATTTAAGCATTCCAATTTTATGTGACAGTAGCGGTAATGACATTCTCCTTATGAATATGTCCCAATAATGAGATTATTTTCTTTAATTAGCGGGTGAGGGCCAGGAAATGGACGTAAAACAAGCATAATTCACACATAAAAAATATAAAAATTGATTGCCCAAATACGGATGCAATGGTATATGAAGTTCCAGAAAAACCTGTAGAAGACCAGGGGTTCTAAAATGATGACGGTCTAGAATCTTAATAACACCAATATTATATAGGCGAAAGTTTGTGTGTGTTTGTTAATTCTTCACGCTTAAACAGCTTAACGGATTTAGATGAAATTTGGTATGTAACTTATATCTGTACGAACACATAGGGCACTTTTAATTCTGGTAGAAATTTCCAGTGGAAGAATTACCCAACTTTACGCGGTCAACACCTCGCGCATCAGCTAGCAGGATAGTAATATGATTTACATTCATATTCTTCACTCTTCACAGGCACAGTTAATAAGATGAGTTCTATTCATGACTATTTCACGACGTAATTCATGGCATATACCATGCCATGGCAAAGCCAGCCTATATTTTTTTTGGAGTATGCCTTTTTCTTCTGATGGGCTTATCAGTACTATCTCAGAATGAACTAGAAGTGTGTGTGAGCTGCGAGCATTCAAGCACGAATGCTCAAAATTTCAGTAGGAGCCCTTCAATCTTGCTCATCGCATGTTCATATCCAATGACTTCCCCCGCTCTGGGCGGAGCGGGGGGGCATGTCAGACTTGTGCTACAACAACCCGCAACCCCGGCAGGCGGAGGCTCTGGCAAGCCCCTCTGCTTTGCTGACTCTCTTTGAGGCGCGCGTGAAACACGAACGCGCCGTCGACACGGCCTGTCGTCAATCGACGGACGGACGGTGAGCTACCCATCGCTCACCCTCCACAGGCCCGCATCTACGGTGGCCGGGAGTCGGGTCGCGGCGCCCGGCGCCAGGGGCGTCTCCTGCCTTCCCTCTCGGTCGAGTTTGGGCGCCAAACGTCGGAAGTGTTCCACGAAGTTCCACCGGCTGTCGAGGACGATTCCCAGAAACTTCATCGTCGACCCGACGCCGATGCGAACCCCTCCTACCGTCAACTGTGATCCCGACGGTGGCGTGTTTCCGCGGCCATGAAATACCATGGCCTCGGATTTGTGCAAGGCCACCTCGAGACCTAGTAGCCGGATCCTCTCTGCGACTATCGCACCCCCGCATGTCATGTTGTCGGCCGCCGCCTGGTGCGACCCCCCCTGAGCCAGAACGAGCGTGTCGTCAGCGTAGCAAACTACGCTGACGCCGCTGGGGAGGTCGGCGCGCAGCACCCAGTCGTAATCGATGTCCCACAGGAGCGGCCCCAAGACCGATCCCTGTGGGACACCGCACGACATTTCTCGCCGGTTCCACTCACCAGAGCGACCGGGGTAGATGACCGTCCTGTCCATCAGATATGCCCCGAGCACACGACGAAGGTAGGTCGGCTCCGGTGGTATCGGAGTGCCTCCCTGATGCAGCTCCAAGGCATGGTGTTAAACGCGTTGGCGATGTCAAGAGACACCGCCACGACAACCCCACCCCTGGACACTGCAGCCCCCGTCGTGAGGGCTCTCACGCGCATGATGGCGACTACCGTCGAGCGCCCCTTGCGGAAACCATACTGGTGATCCGCAAGACGGATCTTGCGACGAGTGCCCGACGAGGCGGTTTGCAATTACTCTTTCAAAGAGATTGCCCAACTCGTCGAGCAGCACAATGGGCCGGAATGCGGACGGAGAGTCCGCAGGGCGCCTCGGAAACCATCCTCTGAGAAATGTTTCAAATGTATTAATTTTAATATAACTCGCCTTGCTTTCGCCTGAATAAAAATACCATCAAAGCAAATTTCATCCAAATCGGTCCAGACGTTTGACCCTGAAGGAGTAACAAACAATACACACTCATACAAACTTTCGCCTTTACTATGTTAGTGTGATTAATTCATTGTAATTATGTTTACATTTATTGAATAATGTGGGCTGTTGACAACAATCAATAAACCCGTATATATTATCACATTTGCAATTACAAATGTATGATCGAAGGCAGCAGAACAACAATATGGTCCCGGAATTCTGGAAAACAATAAGGAAATGGCTAATATTCAGAGTCTAAATGTCCGTCCAATCAGTTTGGCTTTTAAAATGCATCGCGGTCCAGCCTCTCTCAATTTTATTGAACTTCGATCTGTGTGAAGTGTCATTTTTATGCTTTTCATTAATGAATCGTGACATTATGTAAAGCCCAGTGTACAATGTCTTGGCCGATACTGATAGTTTACCATATCGTTTTATTAATCCTCAGTAGTACCTCAGTAGTCACAGTAAAATCCCTACTAATCCTTACTAATTTTATAAAAGCGAAAGTGAGTTTGTTTGTTTGTTACCTCTTCACGCTTTAATGGCTAAATCAATTGTGAAGAATTTTGGTACATAGATAGTTGGAAACTAAGAGACGTACATAGGCTAATTTTTATTTTAAAAAAATTGGGATGTGAGGGAGAAAGAGGGAACAAAAGGGAAAACTTAGCGTTGCTATTACAAATCAATAAGGCGCAAGGGGAACTGTGTTACCCCAAATTTAACGCGGGCAAAGCCGCGGGCGAAAGCTAGTAATATATATGAACGGGAAGGTGAGTTTGTTTGTTACGTCTTCGCGCCCATATGGCCAAACCGATTTTGATGAATTTTAGTACAGTGATGACAGTTGGGACCCTGGAGACAGACATACCCTTATTTAAAAAAAAGTAAGATAGGGGAAGAAAAAGGAAGACAAGGAGAAAAAGTTTTTTTTTTGGATTATTTAAAGCTGCTTAAAGTTAGCGTTAGCCCAAAGTAACTATGCCTCGCGGACGAAGACGCGGGCGGAAGCTACTCTACAATACAATTTAAATTAACAATCAAATATAATAAATCCGCATCAGGTGTTTATTTTTGCATAAATCTAGATACATAAAAGTGAAAATCACTGACTCATTACGAAATCCCAAAAAAATCAAGTGTTACTAGTTTAAAATTTTGTAAAGGGGATCCTTTAAATATATATATAAGACAGAATTTAGAATAAAACAACGTCTAACGTGTTGAAACAGGGTGGTAGTTTGCATGGAAGGACGCAATTCCCGGAATTCCGGAAGTTCAGCAACGGGCGAAACAGCTGGGCACAGGTAGTTAATTATAAAGAGCCTGATTAATCTTGAAAGCATGCAATGAAATGGAATGAATGCCACTCATTTCATACATGAGTGTTGATCCTAAGTATTGCTTGTCTAAAGTTGGCATTGGGCCCGAGCGGGTCCACCCTTTATAGCAGAACTTTTTATGTCATAATTTTATTTTGCATAACAACGGATGGCACTTCAACTTCACTTCACAGAAAATAGTTTAGCAGACACTCATTTATCATACATTCTAAACTCATAATTTTGTAAGTCAGAATCATCTCTAGGCATAAACTTCATATCCATCATCATCATTTTCCTGCCCTTGTCCCATTCTATTTGGGGTCGGCGCAACACGTTTTCTTCTTCCATTCTCCCCTATCAGACGTCATGGCATCATTTACTCCTTTCTCCTTCATATCATTCCTTACACAATCCATCCATCTTTTCTTTGGCCTTCCTCTCGCTCTCCGTCCATCAACATTCAGATCCATTACTCTTTTAGTCACATGTCCTTCATCCCTCCTCATTACATGTCCATACCAAGACAAACGACTTCCTTTCATCTTTTCTGTAACAGGCGCAACTTTCAAACTTCCTCGAATATATTCATTCCTTACTTTATCCATTCTTGTCACTCCACACATCCACCTCAACATTCTCATCTCCGCTACATGCAATCGTTTTTCATCCACCTTTTTTACAGCCCAGCATTCTGACCCATACAGTACAACAGGTCTAATCACGGACTTATATATTTTCCCCTTTAACTTGAGGGGCATCCGTGGGTCACAAGTTGTTCCAGTGACCTGTCGCCATTTCATCCATCCTGCGTTGATCCGGTGCGTTACGTCTCGGTCTACTTCGCCGTCCCCTTGGACAAGCGACCCGAGGTACCGGAAGTTGGAGCAGATCGGTATAGGCGTTCCGGCAAGGGCTATGGGCACAGGACTGGAGAGACCGCCGAAATCGCAGAACAAGTATTCTGTTTTAGTTCTGCTTAATTTCAGGCCAACGTTCTCCAGTCTTTGCCACCACACTTCCAATCTGCTCTGGACCTCTTGGCCGCTCTCGGCAACCAATACAATGTCGTCGGCAAACAGCATGCACCAGGGAGCCTCTTCCTGGATGTCCGACGTGAGAGCGTCCATTATCACCAGGAAGAGGTAAGGGCTAAGAGCCGACCCTTGGTGCAGACCGACAGCCACATTGAAGGTGCCGGTAGTGCCCGCTGTGGACCGGACTTGGGTACTGCATCTACTGTACATCGCACGGATCAACTGCACATACTTCCCAGGCACACCTTTCTCCTTAAGAGCCCACCACAAAACCGCACGCGGTACCCGGTCGTATGCCTTTTCGAGGTCGATGAACACCATGTGCAAGTTCTTGTGTGCACTCCTGTATTTTTCGCACAACTGGCGGATAGCGAAAATGGCGTCCGTCGTTCCCCGACCAGGCATAAAACCGAATTGGCTCTGTGTGATTTCGCTCTCTTCTCTCAGTCGCCTTTCAATAACTTTCTCCCAAACTTTTATACTGTGTGACATTAGCTTTATTCCTCTATAATTGTTGCACTCCAGCACATCACCTTTGTTTTTAAAGATGGGCACCAGCGAACTGTTACACCATTCGTCAGGTATGGCCTCTTCCAGCAACAGTTTATTGAAGAATAAAGCTAACCACGTCCATCCGTCCATCCGCAATAACTTCCATACTTCAACCGGTATTCCGTCCGGTCCTAATGCCTTACCATTCTTCATTCCATTCACGGCAATCCTCACTTCATCCATACTAACATTTCTTACTAGTCCCTCATTCACTGGTTTATTTTCAAGCACACTATTCCAGTCATTCTCTTCATTCATCAGTCTTTCAAAGTAACCTTTCCACCTATCCTTAATTTTCTCATCATCTGATATAACCATTCCAGCTTCGTCTTTTACGCATTTTATCCGACAAACATCCTTCGACTTTCTCTCTCTAGCTCTAGCAAGCCGGTAAAGGTTTTTTTGGCCTGCTGGACTATCCAGTGTGTCATAGAGTTGGTTCTGGGCTTTCGCTCTCGCTATGGCCACAGCTCTTTTCGCTTTTTTCTTAAGAGCATCATACTCACTCTTCCTTACAGCTTTCAAATCAACACTCTCATTTCCAACACTCTGCCATTCTTTGAACTTCTTCTTTTTTTCCTTCAGCACATTCTGTATCTCTGTCGACCACCACCACGTATCCCTTTCTATTGTGCCCTTTCCTTTCGTCTCTCCCAAAATACCTTTTGCTGCGCTCCTAATACACCTTGCCATCTCATTCCAACATTCATTTACACTTAGGTCATTCAAATCACCCATCTCTACCATTTTGTCCACCATAATATTTAAAAAGTAGAAACATCATATCGCATAAAGTTCAAAGTCAGAATCGTCTTTTGGCATAATATATTTTATATCGATGATCATTAAACGGCAGAATTGTCATATCGTAGAAAGTTTATAGTTAGGGTCATCTTTGTCATTATAAGTTGTCATTTATTTTGATTAATTATTTCTTTAAAATAATTTCATTTATTTTAGTTGTTGTTTAATTGAATTTGAGATAATGTCATTGAATTCAATAAGTAATTAAGCATCCCAATCTAAGTAGTTCAGTTCCGGGTAACCTACTTAAAACAATATCTTTTTACAAGCTTTTATTTAACTTGCAATGTATGTATGTATGTAATTTTGTTCGGGGGGAATCTTAGAACTCAATTTTGACACAGTTATCTTCAACCGAATGTTTCTATTAACGCAAGTCGTTTCTGGAGGAGGAGGAGGAGGTCACAGTTTTAACCTAAACTAACCTAGCCATTACTGCCGTCTGCATAGTATGCCAAGTAGTATGAAATTATACCAAATAATATATTATGCGAAATTTGAACTCTGCGAATCGTAATTATACTAAATGTAATTCTGCCATCTTAAAAGTATGCCATTGTTAATTCGAAGTTTTAAACATTATGCCAAACGATAATTATAAGTACCAAATATTTTTTATGCCTTTAAAATGTTCGTTTAAAGAAAATTATGCTAAGTCTGTTATGCCAAATAAATTTCGGAGCATCAAGATTCTGTCAAATAGAGCCCAAGTAACACAGACGTGCTGAATAATGATTGAGTAGAGCAATCATCAAGATCATTAAGCTGAATACTAAGCTGAATAACGTCTGAGTACCGTCTATTCAGCTGTTATTCAAGCAAAAAGGGCCCCAATTTTGAATGCTTAACGCTGAATAACATCTGAGCAACAGCTAAATAACATCTGAGCACCATCTGAGTAGGAGCTTAATAACTTTTGAATAACAGCTCACATTGTTTTTATTAAGCTCTTACAACTGAGTTATTCAGTTTATTCGAATTGGTTATTGTATTCAGAATTTATTAAGATTGTTCACATTTTTGCAAACTTTATTCATACAAATTGTGAAAATAATTCGATATTGGATTTTAATGTCTAATGTTGATTTGACATCCGCCGGCGAACTTATAAAATCGAAAACATATATAAATTTAAATTGACTAAGTTAGAGGTCTGCTATTATGTTAATTGTTAGTGCGCAAGTAATTTTGTCGTGAATATAATGTTTTTATTTTTCATTACACGACGCGCTGCGTGAATAATCAAGATAACAGATAGTAAATAGTATTTTCATACAAACATACTAGGTCTGACAAAAGTACTTGTGACGAAATAGCTAATACTAGCAATTTTAACCCATAAAATAAGCCATAAATGAGTTGAAAATGTTGTAGTTGTGAGATTAAGCATTTTGGTGATTCGTAAATTCCTTTTAAGTATAAGTTACAAAAATTTTTAATGGCGATCGATAGTTTTTGCTTTATAATGCTGAATAAAAGTGCACACATGTCTTGTTACTAAACTATAACTTTAAAAAGAGAAGACTAACTTCTGAATAACAATTATATAGGTAGTTTGATCACATTTCTACATTCAGATTTTTAGGGTTCTCTTATCGAACGAACAAAAACCTTTTCATCCCACCATCTCGGAAAGAGTATTTTTAATCTTCAATATCTGAGTGGAAAAGCCGTTTTTATTCTCTAGAGGATAAAGTAAATTGAATTTAGAACATCGTGTGCACTAAGTTTGTGAATTAAAAAAAAACGTTAAACCGATTTACTGCTACCTCTATGGTACCGAATATATCATACAACTTTTTTTTAATTTGTTAAAAACTCAGACTCGGAACCTTCTTGGTGATTTTTCAATTTGCTTTGTACGCGGTTCTTTACGCGGCATTTTTTCACGTCATTGTTAAACCATAAATTAAAAACAAGAAACTTGAAAACAAGTGAAAAATATTATCCTTACTTATATAATATTATAAAAGCGAAAGTGAGTTTGTTTATTTGTTTGTTTGTTTGTTACCTCTTCACGATTTAATGGCTAAACCGATTTTGATGAATTTTGGTACAGAGATAGTTGGGAACTAGGAGACGGACATAGGCTAATTTTTATTAAAAAAAAGTGGGATGTGCGGGGGAGAAAGAGGGAAGCAAAAGGGAAAACTTAGCGTTGCTATTACAAATCAATCAGGCGCAAAGGGAACTGTATTACCCCAAATCTAACGCGGGCGAAGCCGCGGGCGAAAGCTAGTTTTGTTATAATTTAAAGATTATTCTGTAATACTTACCTGTCATAATGTAGTAATTAATACTTATACTGAAATAAAAGTGTACCTATCTTGTGATTGCATTTAGTCATTTCCTCGCTGAGGTGGAATGAAAAGTTACGTGTTGCACTCGAGTGCAAAGATTTTTCACCTCGTGCTCTTTTGATTCCCTCGCTAACGCTCAGGATTCTAATTTTGAATCACTCGCTGCGCTCGTGATTCAGTTTTAGAATCCTTCGCTTGCTCGGTCATCAAAATTGAACACGCGGTTAAAAAGCAACTTTGCACTCTTGTATAACAAATAACTATTTTTAATGTGGAATTTTCCCGCCCGGCTTTCACTAAATTGAATTGGAAGACCATCCATGTTTATATTCAGTGATATCTTTTCTGGCACAACGTTTGTGTTAATCAGTATGTTTATATCCTATCTCAATGACGCTATTGTACCAGTATTCACCTTGCTCAATAGACTTTATGTGGACTTGTCTCGGTGTATTTAAAATTGTCCTTGGATCATTAGGTACAATGTCTGGGAATTTTTGATTTAATATTTCTGCCAAAACCTTTAGTGCTACTTGTGTAATGTTTTTTTTCTGATTTTTTCTCGAAATATAAAATTTTTCATGTGTTCGGTACATTGTTCTTCTTCGATATCTGTACAGCTACCATCAGATGCACTCTCTTCTTGCGTAAATCGCAATGCTTTTTGACTTATTTGGGGGACGGAACCCTCATCATTGCACGGCAAACACGCATGATGGCTGGGACCGGGTTCAGTTTTGTTCAAACAATTTTCACAAATCCTTTGATGAACAGAAACATTTGGACAATTACTACTTCTGATATTTCTTTTAACAATTTTCTTTTGATATTACCGGTTCTCTTACTTTTTTTCCATAACGCAAAAAATAAATACGTACAATAATACTTTAATTAAGCTGGTATTAAGCTATAGACGCTATAACAATACAAATATGGTATATAATTTGAATAAATAGTTTGAAACTCTCTATTATACTGAAAAAAGCTTAATAAAAACATAAATAATATTGTTTATTCAGCAGCTGAATAATTAGTAAAACATAGAATCTTATCCAATTTAAAGATAAAATAAAGACAATTATTCAGTATCAAGCTATATAATAGAACTATGTAACAATATTATTCAGAAGGTGATACTTTATTCAGCAAATAGCTATTTCAAACGCTACTAGCTTAGTACTGCTTTAATAATAGCAGGACAGATTATGGTTATTCAGATAAATGCTGCCGACGGGGCTGTTTTTCAGCTTTAAGCCACCTGGAATGCGTAATGCTAAATAACGTCTGTATAATAATTTTACGGTGATTGGTTATTAAGCCTAAAGAAGGGAAGGACAGAAATACAGAATTTATTAAGCTTTAAGAATTTTAAGGCTCCGAACTCAACCGAGTTCAGCATTTGGCTATTCCCAAAGCTCTTATACAAACTATATTCATCTTTGAACTGTAAAATGTTCTTAATGCGTACTGTTATCTTGCTTATGTGTTACTTGGGAGGGAACCCGGCCCGAGCAGGTGTTCTTTTATGACTTCGACTTTATCCTTACTAATATTATAAAAGCGAAAGTAAGTTCGTTTCTTCCGTCTTTACACCTAAATGGCTAAACCGATATTGATGAATTTTGGTACAGAAATAGTTGGGACCCTGGAGATGGACATAGGCTAATATATTTTTGTTTTTAAGTGAGATGTGAGGGAGAAAGAGGGAAGAAAAGGGAAAACTTAGCTTTGCTATTACAATAAATAAGGCGCAAGGGCAAAAACTACAGGTAGCAGGTACCAGTAAATCAGGAAAGGGGAACTGTTACCCCGAATTTAACGCGAGCGAAGCCGCAGGTAAAAGCTCGTTTTTATATAAAGCCTTCATTAAACTATTTCTAATGTAGACCATAATAAATCGTTGGGAAATTCTGCAACTCTTCCGCGATAATGACGTCACTATAAAGAAGTTATAAAGTGATCAACTTAGATTGTTAGGAGCACAATGCGTATAGATATACCGAAGCCAGCTAGTTGGCGGTAATGCCTTGTTAGTCTGTGTAAAAGGGTAAATTACGAGCATGCACTCTGAAACGGTCACATCATTTGCTGCATTAAGGCGGGGCCACATTAGCGGTACGACACGCCATGCCATGGTCACCGCACAACATCTAACATGAACTTATGTGATCACAATTCTTTGACTAGATGGTGCTTAGGTTATACGTCCAGTAAGCGGAAATGCTGCTTAAGGCATTGTCACACGCACCTTGCACACTATTATCACTATTTTCCTTCTGAATGTTGGCAGATTTTTTTCCCGGCTTAATTTATCCAATAATGACTTTTATTGAACATCTGTTATGTTCATAAACTAATAGTTCACATAATAAACGTGATTTGTGTGACTTAAATTATACATTCGGTCGTATTTTTATTGCGTTTTTTTTTATTACTTATAATCACTTTACTGAAAAGATCAGGGATAATCGGTCTCAACAGAAGACTGCGGCATTTTTAACGTGGACACTTTATTCAGCCTAGCTGAACAAATTATAAGATATGGTAAAATTCATGGTCCTTTAATTTGTGTTGTACTTAATTAGCTTACGATTCCCCACTGCTGGCACAAGCCTCGTCTAAGTGTAAGAGAAACCATGACATACATCATACAGGCCCAATGTGGATGTCTTCCAATTTTTAGTTCTAGGACTTACTGGTGGGCCTGTCGACAGTGAGCAATGAATAGCTCACCGTCCGTCCGTCTAGTGACGTCAGGAGTATCGACGGCACCTTCGTGTTCCATGCACGCTCTATGAGATGTCAGTAAAGCAGAGGGGCCAGCCAGGGCTTTGCTCGGGATGCGGGTTGTTCGAAAGAGATACCGCGCACACAAAGGTCAAAAGAACCCATTAATGTTAGGGTTTTCAATACCAGTCTAACACTCTCTTCCACTCCCCCATTTTATTAGTGGGAGATGTCACTTGATGATTGCTCATCCGAAAAAAGGACTTATTATGACTATGGGAGCAAAAACTCATTAGTCGCGGCCATTTCTAGTAGGCCACTAAAGCGTTCTGAACGCTTGTGGGTTGCTTGGTAATATCAAGATCAATCGTTGCGGATATAATAATCGTCAATATGCAAATCTAATAATAATAAAACTGCCAAATGAGATTTACGAAGATTTCGTTCCGCATTTAAAAACAAATGACGCTTCTCTATATGCGTATGATAGGAAACCAATCGGCCTTCATACGAATTTGAATCAAATTATTTTTTTTGTTTTGGTAAACCTGACATAATAATCAAGTAACATTTAGAAAAACGTAAGACTAAGGAATAATAATAATAATATGATTAAGAATTCGATACTTCCTCGTTGATTTAAATACACAGCGGTCAGTGATCTTTTACGCGGCATTTGAGCTTGTTTTATGTAGAATTGAACAAAGAAAACAACATTTTCAAAAAACCTACAAAAATGTAGTAAAACTTGTTATTTATTTGGTCAGTGAAAGGTTCGCACGTGGCGAGTGTCCCGATGACCTCGGTCATCTGGTGTCACGGATTTGAATGACACATTCTCCGCACAATGGTGTAAAACTATCTTCATTTCATTTTTCATTAATTTCTTCTTTATCTTCTTCTTTTCGAAATTACATCTGTTGCGTTACAATATTTGGATCCAGTGAGTACTCACAATTATTGTGGCGATAGAGATGTTGTGTAGATCGTCAAGTGCACCCTTTGTCGCACTTGCTCCTGCATCTGGAACACTCCAGCAAGTGAGACAAAGTCTGGCGCTCCTGCCGCAATGGTACTCGAGGTTGCAGAAATCGATGATCCATATTTAGCCATATTATTATATTGCTTTCTAGATAGATCACTCCAGTTCACGACCGGGAGGCAGATGTTCTTGGGGCTCTGCCAGGCGGATACTTTTCTTCCATCGCCCTAAGGTGGCCTGTTTATTAATGTTTCTTAAACGCGTAAAAAAATGCTTCGGCGGGTATTGTGTCTACCCGGAAATGTCTCGTAGTCGTAGAAAGGGTTGTTAGATTTAAAAATTATAGGTAAGAATCTGGTGACGCACAAAAACTAAAAAAAAAAACATTAAAATTGATCTAGACAGAAAGATAAGAATGACGGATACACACACGTAGGACTTTTTTTTATGTATCTGAAGATCCTGCAATGAACTTGAAACAAAAATGTGCAAATAATATTACACAATATTAAAATAGTGTTACATAAAAACTTAAAATATCTGCAGATGAATTATTAATTCGTGGTTTTCTATTACAAAATTAGATATGCATCAAACCTGTTTAACGAGAAAAATAACAACGTTGAATGAACCTGAAATAAGACAGTTATTACTGTCAAATGTCTCTTGTGACTAAATGGGTTTTTAGAAATGCTAATTTAACCAATACTATTTAATGAAAAGCTATAAACGTATTTTAATTTTCTTTTTTAACAAAACACATTGGCTGCTGCTGGAAATCGCGTCGTTTAAAAAGTTATGGAATCAGGCGTAACTTAAAAAAAAATTGTGTTCATTCCAAGAAAAAGAACTAGGATTTGATGCAGGTTCACCCTCCCGTCCGTAAATATACACATGCAGGAAAAGTAAAAAGTAGTATTTGAGTCCGTGCTAACCGACAGTGAGACAGGCGCTTTTTTCCCTCGTATGTGAGAAATCATCAAATAACTTCCCCCTTTTTGCCCTGTATATTCCAGGGTCGCGATATCTCTTTCGATCAACCCGTAACCCCGGCAGGCAGTAGCTCTGGCAGGCACCTCTACTTTGCTGACATCTGTTTGAAGCGCACGTGGAATACGAAAACGGCCAAAAAGCATGCGCTGTTTCGCGGAATTAACGCTAAATATTAATATTTTGCAAAACATTTAATGCTGCTTTTTTTTGCATTCTGCTGGTACATTAGTGTACCTACTCATAAGTAATAGTGCACAACTTCGATCCTTCCTTTTTTTGTGGCTAAAAATACTTTGTGGCTGAAAACCCCCCAGTGTGTAGTTTGGCGATCGTTCCTTAGACCAGTATTTCGTACATGCCTTCACCTCGCACAGGTTTACCGCGTAAAAACGCTGTAACGCTACTTTTAAAATGAACAGCTACCCTACCATGACGTCTTAAAGCAGAACTTATTCCGCTGAAACAAAGAGACAGAGCTATACAGGGTGTCTAGTACCATCTCTTTCCCTCAGTGGAATAAGTTCTGCTTTAAGACGTCATAGTAGGCCTGCAGGGTATTGCCCTCCAAAACAACTCGCTCGATCAGCATACACAAAAAGTGATCCATATGAACTTCGCTGTTTATTTCACTCTCGAACATTTGATTTATTTCGTCAACAATACGTGTGCGTTGATCTAAAAGTTCACAGTAACTTCCTTGATCGACGCACGCGCATATTAATGCTGGTGTCCTTCTGCAGACGCAAGGTCAATAGCAACGACTAAGTAACCTGCTCTAGTCTGGTTTATGTGAAGTCGCGAATAATATTGTCATGCTGTTGCATATTAAAATACCAGAAATTAATGAGAATGTTTTAAAGGTTTCAGAATTGTTATTGTTTCTCGTAAGTTCGTCGTGACACACATTTTTAATCGTTGTTTACGGTAATTCTCGCGTGTTTATAATGGTTTGACCTATTAATAATGCCTAGGTGTATAGGTCGATACCCATTTAAATTTTTAAACACACACACGCTCGTGATTTAAGTTTTTAACACCCTCGCTACGCTCGGGAGTAAACCCCGAGTCTTTCGTTACGGTCGCGATTTAAATCGTCACCCGCGACAGAAGACACTGCTTTATCCCCTTGGTTAATAATCTACTAATATCACTAACTTAAGGGGGTGACTAATAGTGCATTATATCCATATTTTTCAACGGCTTGACACCTGACTACTGCCACAAATGCAGAATAGAACGGCAATGAGGCAAGGCAGAAAATAGTGTAATAATACTGGAATTAGTTAACGGATGCAAATAAAAATGGAATTAAGAACTTCCTCACTTGAAAAACTTACTTTAAGCAAGTCACGAACGAGTTCGAGCACAGCGATAGCTGTGACTGATAAGTAATAAATGAATCACCTCATGGCCAAGAAAATATGGCGGGATGACCTGTACATTTCCTTAAAGGACTGGCCTATAGGCGCACTAGATCGCGAACGGTGGAAAGAGATAACAGAGGCTTTTGCTCTGCAGTGAGACAATATCCTTACTAATATTATAAAAGCAAAAATGGGTTTATTTGTTCGTTCTTCACGCCTAAATGGCTAAACCGATTTGAATGAATTTTGGTACTGTGATAATTGAGACTCTGGAGACGGACACAGGCTATATTGTTAAAGTGAGAAATGAGGGAAATATGGGAAGAAAAGGGAAAACTTAACTTTGCTATTATAATAAATAAGGCGCAAGGGTTAAAACTACAAGTAGCAGGTACCTGAAAATTAGGAAAGGGGAACTGGGTAATCCCGAATTTAACGGGAGCGAAGCCGCGGGCAGGCTTATAATAATAATCACGTTTCTGACATTTCTTTCTTTCATTGTCTTCGTGTTAAAAAAAACAGGTCCGTCAAAGCTAAGAACTGATTTCTAAGATGGCGGATAATGGTTAGGTTGACATAACTAGCCTTAATTAGACGTCTTGTAATTAATGCCTAGCTAACTCGCTAACTTGCACTTGCTTCATGTTACAAAATATGTTGTCTCATCATTGAATCATATGGGAATGTCTGCGAAGAGGCGCGCAGTGGAATTGTACTGAATCAACGTTGGTCTGATGCCTGCTATTATTGTGTCGGTAAAACCCAAATGGTTTTGCTCCTCTGACGGCTGTAAATAAATTGGTTTGAGTTAATATGTTGTTCTGTTTTTAGATGCCATGGTAAATCCAAACAAGGTATAAACAGAGTTTTCACGAAGCCGACAACTAAGCATTTTGTATATGAAACTAAGTAAATATACGTAAAAATAAATTTTATGGTTTACGGTAGCGCTTACTGTGACGCGCTTAACCTTTTGACCGCCAGTGTCGCATATATGCGACAAGCTAGCGCCCTGCAGCAGCAAAAGCAGTGCTCTGGACGCCAATTACACAAATTTGTGTAAAAAATGTAGATTAAATGAGTTTCTCGGCGTGAAGGGCACCGCGTGCGTTTATGCGTTCAAAAGGTTAAAACATTGTGCTAACGGATGCATTCAATAGTGCAGTTGTCATGGAGGTATTTAAAGTAACATACCGACAACTTTTAACATTCCAAAACTTGTAAGATTGTAGAGGAGGCTTATGCGCAGCTGCGAGAAAAAAAAGTGTAGGCTAAAGAAAAAAAAAGTTGGAACTGTGACCTTCAAATATATCCGTAACTAAAAGTTTCCCTAGTATGGTCTGGCACAAAAATATCGCGATGACGGGCAAAATAAGTAGCTTTCGGCGACTTGACCTAAGGGTTTTTTTTACACCCTTTATAATCTTGATCACACGAAAGTGTTGATGCGAAAGGAAATGTAGCCGTTAGGTTTATTTTTGGAAGTGTATGCCTACGAGTTCTTAAATGATTAATTAATTCTTTAAGTGTTGGAAAACCCATTAATCAAGTACAGTTATAGAGCTGTTGTAGCTAGTTTTAAAATAAAATTAATACTTATCAATTTTAATTTTATAGGTTTGACTGCGAACATAACGCAGTCAAACTAGACGAGCAGTTTTCAAAACTGCGTACGTGCAGTTACATGTAGTACTTACAAGGAAACGCGCCAACTCGATTCAATTTTTTTATTTTTTTATTAAGTTTTGTGTATGTTCTCATTGACCTATTTTAAAAAAAAAAACGAGATTTGTCCTGATCGTGTATCTATGACTCGAGTAACATAACATCACGTGCGAGGGGTTAAGGAGAGGTTCACCTAATAGTAGATCCATATTTCGCAAGTTATATTTAAGGCTCATGTCATAGGACACAAGCCTATTACCACCAACCGGACCTAAATCCAGGCTCCGTGGTTGCTATTGAGAGAAATTGCCGATGGAAAACCCCAATGACACTTAAACCTGACCTAGGAATGGAAACAAGTAAAAAAAAAATCGCTATGACGAAGAGCACTCAAAAAGGTTTTTATTTCAGCCATTTTAGTTGTGGTATGATGATATCTCACACAATTTCTTATCGAGTTGCTACTAACAGATATCCTATCGACAGTAATAGAAAAAAAAATGAGTATCATAGAAGATAACTCATAAATTACCCAAGCAATATAGTTACAATTAATGTATGGGATTCGGAAGTATAATATACCTTTAAATTTTGAAACAAACATACAAAAAAATACAAAAATGTCAAATTGAGAACCTCCTCCCTTTTTTTGAAGTCGGTTCAAAAATATTACACATACAAAGCATCAAAAATACCAGAACATGTACTCACTTAATTTTATCCCTGACTTGGAACATTAGTCAGATAGCTATCTGTACACATGGCATAATTAACCTAGTGCAGCCTTTAATTGACCTAGATAGTAGACATTGAACGGGTGCCCGCCGTTCAGAATAGTACTCTGTGAAAATGAGGACTTGGTCGAGTGTTACGTGTCTCACGCATCGTAACCTATCAAAACTGTATTATTTGAGATGTGTTAAGTACTTAAAGTCACGGTATACTGAAAGAAGTAGCGGATCTAATGATATCTTACAGTTTAAATGGTCACCTGCTGCTGCGTATTAGCTTTATTCACTAATTATCTTACATTTTATATTTTTAATTATTTCTTTTACAAAATATATTCACATAAAACAAATTCTCATCATACATACAAAATACAAATATTTGTTCCGTGCGGGAATCGAACCCGCGACACGGAGTGCAGCAGTCGATCGCTCAGCCACTGCGCCTACTGTGTCGTCGACTTCGGTACTTGTAGACAGAAAAAAAAACTCACGGAATGACGAAGTGAGAATTTAATTGAATTTGACATATTTTAGCGGTATAGTTAATTGTTAGTAGAAAGAATTCTGTAATTCCAAGAATATGACGGGCCTGTTGGTCTAGTGGTTAGTGGCCCTGAATGCTGAGCCGGAGGTCGTGGGTTCGATTCCCACCCAGGACAAACTTTGTGTGATGAGCATGATTGTTTGTTCTGTGTCTGGGTGTGATTTATCTATAATATGTATGTATTTATAAATTATATAAGTATGTATATCTGTTGTCTGGTTACCATAACACAAGCTCTACTTGGCATGGGATCAGATAGCCGTGTGTGAGTTGTCCCAAGATATTTATTATTATTTATTTATTTATTAATATAATAAATATAATATGTCGTAGAAATGCGGAGAGTTAATGAGGGTTTAATCAAACTTTAGAATTAATTTATCACAGAATACATACAAAAAGTTGTGATTTCCGTATAAACTATTACACGTGTTAAATTAGCATCTAAGCAATAAAATAAATACGTATATTTTATAATTTTATGGGTTTTTTAGATTAATATCTAATAAAAGTCACTGTAAAAATAGCCAACCGGTCCACAAAATATAATTAAATGAATATTAGAAATCAAAACAGGAGATTTAACATAATTACAGAAATATACACTTTGCTTTGAGGAAATCAAGAACGTGATCACAAAATATACATACATTAAATTTTATTTTATAACGCTGTCCAAAACTATTAAATGCTTCTTATATCAATTTAAAAAGTCCATTACACGAGCGCAAACATGAACCAATCTTCTGACTATTCTCGTTTAAACGATTAACGTTTCAAAGAAACTCGAAATTTACCATGTAGCTTACATTACATATTGAAATTGTCAATTTCAGTCATCCATTATTAGCTGAGACATCAAGTCGGAAGCTGACTCAGAAACAGGTAGTGCGACGGTTTAAACGTATACCACGAGGACTGTTTCGAGACTGTTCAACAATAAGACAGTATAGGCAAAGATTCAAGACAAGTAACCGGACCGTACCAAAGCAGAATCAGAGCTACCTACTGCTTTATTTCTAGCCAAAGAACCTTCTCGAAACGAAATTCTTTGTTAATAAATTCTGCTTTGACAAAAAACACGCGATCATTGAATTCAGCTAATCCATACAAGTTTTCATTTTATTGTCGCATACGGGTCGTGGATTATAATTGATCAGTTTGACGTCAGTTGGCTGTTTACGGCATAATGATGTGGTTTCTTGGCAAGCCAGCCGTGAATCCACGCCAGATTGATTTATACTGAGTTTTTCGTACTAAAATACTTAATTTTGCTAAACTTTAGCTACCTTTTTAATACCTACTGACATCAAATAACAGTAACAAGTTCAAACATAAATTCATGAATCAAAATCAAACTTTAAAATAATTACGACTCTGAAAAATACGACATAATTATAGCTGTGGATATGACTACATTGAGACTAAGATAACAAAAGCCTAGTTATTAAAATTTCTCCTTATGTATAGAACATGGCGTTTTCTTTTGATTACTGAAAATTGTTCGTGATAATATCCCTGCATAAAAAGGATAACCTTAAAAAATACAAAACTTGTCGTTGTTCCAATATTTTGCTAATTCTTATTGTTTTATATTGTTTCTTAAAACACATTCTGATTAAAGAGCAGTATGTTTTCAGAAAGTACTTACAAAAAATAAATATGGCTATTTATGAATTGTTAAATCAAATAGTTATGCGTATGGGCCAAGGTACCTATTACAGCCCTATTTATGGACTAAGACTTTCGATTTTGTCGACCGCAGAATCCTTATAAAAATCTAGATAAACATGGCGTTATAAACAAAATCTTACTTCTTATCTTACTAATCTTACTTATTATAATATTATAAATGCGAATGTTAATGAGGATGGATGATGGATGTATGGATCTTTGTTATTCTTTCACGTCAAAACGGCTGAACGGATCTCGATGAAATTTGGCATAGAGTTAGATTATGGTCAGGAATAACACATAGGATACTATATTTTTTCTTTTGATATCATGCGGACGAAGTCGCGGGCGCCAGCTAGTTTAAATTAAATATACTTTTACGGACAGAAAACAGTATAAGAATGTAGTATCAATATTGCAGTTAATGTCCCAACAGAACTGCAATTAATTACAAATCAAAAGATAGACAAATTTACTATGTGTGCCGCATGTAAGTGTGCTGGGCCCTTTTCGTATATTTATCTTTACACATATTTTTTAAAATAAATACACTTTTCTTATTAAAAAAAAAAACAAAACAAAAAGTAGTAGCCGTTATCGGGAACAGGATCCAAGCTTCCGGCGATCAGGGTCCAGAGAAAGGAACATCCTAGCAATACGAACCGTGTCTAAGAGTAGGTACTATCTGTATCAAATCTGCCCTTGATCCAGTTTCCTCACGAGAGCCTCCTTAGGTATTGGTCGAGGCTCTTGGCAATTAAGCCATTGGCAGATATGACTATCGACTCAATGTTCGCTGAGTCCAGATCTGAGGTCCTTAGTTATATTTATGCTATACCATCTTCCGCCCGTGACTTCGTCCGCGTGGCTTAGTTACTTTGGGCTAACGCTAACTTTAACCCGAGTAATGATCGAAGAAAAAAATCTTTCTCTCCCTTTTCTTCCCTCTTTCTCCCCCATTTCTCACTTTAAAAAAATTGCATAAGTCCGTTTCCAACTATCTCTGTACCAAAATTAATTAAAATCGGTTTTGGCCATTTAGGCGTGAAGACGTAACAAAAAGAAACAAACAAACAAACTCATTTTCGCTTTTATAATATTAGTAAGGATAAACGATCTTCCGAAAACCAAAACACATCCTATGACATTCTATTTGCTGATGACTGTTCTGTCGTATTTTCTGGTAAAAAATACTGTCAAAATTCTATGGCTAAATAATAACAATTTAAAGGATAATTCTAATAAAACTCAAATAAAGACATTTAAACAAAAAACCAATCCTATTATTCTTGACATTCATTGTGACCAAATAACATTATTAAAACTGTACGGACCAAATCTAGAGATTTGGTTCATCAATTGGGCAATCTGGCTAGATGAAAAGCTAATATGGAAAAGACAAATGGGTATTATGATAAAGAAAACTATGTCGCGCCATAAGCTTGTTAAAACCACAGAAAAGCTGCAAACCATACTTCGTGAAATTAAAAATTTAAACTTGAGATAATTTGCAATGTTATCGAAAGCTTTTATCCAAAATTATGAATCATCCAGACGATATATCTGTTATCCAGCAAGACTTTATAAAGTTAAGTGAAAACAACGTTTGTATGTATGGATGATTTTAACAAAAATTAAATGTCAATTGCTTGGTGCCAGTAATTTCACGCTATGTCGTGATTGTCTCCGTCGGTTTAAGTATACAATCTTGATTTAAATGATGGGGAAAATAATTTATCAACATGTTTACATCTTCGTTTATGACTTTAACTTCATAATTATGCCTTCCGGCGACGACGTGGAGATAAAGGTAAAATGCGGTACAGTATACGTAGAGTATGCATGAGTGAAACAAATGACAATCTGGTTAATATACATGTCATATTACAAATAGTATCTGCAAACAGTCTGCATCGTATATTATTACGTACGTATATTGAGAGCAGACTGTTGGCGTTATATCGACGACTGTACTTGGGCAATAAATACAAAAATGAAGATATTAACTTCAGTATTTAAATTTGTATTGTATTCTTTTGATTTGGTGTGAAATGTCATTATTTGCTATTTGTAAGAAGAAGGCGACCATACTACGTGACCAAAGTTCTTTAAAATGGCGTGATCTGTATATAAATGTTATGATTTCACACTTAACATGGACTTTTATTTCATCTTTGTTGGAGTTAGTTGAGTATTCATGTTTTTCATTGACATCAATATCAAGTCTTGATGCAAAATATAAATTCTATATTGCCCGGTAAAATTAACATAAGATATCAGCTCGCTTGTAATCGATGTAGCACTTGGAGTGAACGAAGCATGGCAGAAGTGGCTATCAATAAATGGAGTCTTATGCGATTCTCGTATGCCAATAAGAATCAAAGGCAAGATCTACAGAATCTGCGAGGCCGGCCATTATATTCAGAGCAATGAACAAGACGAATATACAAAAATTTCACGCATCTGAGATGAAGATGCTAAGGTGGCCTGAAAGCGTCACAGTACGAAACAAAAACAATAGAAACGAAATGAGCATATCCGGGCCTGAAGGGCTACTATGACATCTTATAGCAATTCTTATTCCACTGAGTGAAAGAGATGGTGCTAGACACCCTGTATAGCTCTGTCTCTTTCCCTCAGCGGAATAAGAATTGCTTTAAGAGGTCATAGTAGGGCTACAGTTTCAAAGTCTCCTCTCTGCCAGAGTAACTAACCTAGAGCTGTCACAGATGTTGTAGTCACGTGATGTGAAGAGACCAACCAACATTGTAATGCAGAAGGCATTGAAAGTGCATGAATGTAAGAGAGGTAAAGGACGATTGCCGGCTACATGGTGGACTAGTATGACGAAGCTCTTATAGGCGGAAGACCTGCCCGATCCGACAACCCTATGTAAATTGTCCTGGCGCCTGAGAATTAAGAGAGCCGGACACCACTAAATTAAAGGGGATAGCGGAAGGAAGAAGAAAAAGATCATCACGCTTGATATCACCGCAATATTAGGCAGAGGTGTACCTAGCTTTATACCTACCGATTTCGCCAGTTATGTTTAAGTCCCATGTTAATAACCGCCGAGAATATATAGTTGCATCAAACAGATACAAATACAGACTCTGTGGTTGCTACTGTGAAAATGCTAGTGAAAAAACCCAATAACACCCGACTCGAGAATCACCCAACCCTCAACAACCTAACTTCATGCTTAACAGCCACGCAAATTATTACACCAAGGAGGCTGAACAAGGAGAATTGTTATGATATATCTAAGTAGAATATAGTTAATGAAAAACTGCTTATAATTCATTCATCGTCGTATTAGTACGAGTGTTTTATGGCTGTAGAATGTACATGGCTTCATTAAATCCGTCACCTTTGCTAAAATTCATTCGTAGTTACCTACTACCACAATCTAGTCATCTATCTTGATTTAATAGATATTTTTAAATTAGCAGAATATTTTAAATACGAAAAGAATATAAATCTCAACTTCTATATCATTTAAATGTGGATTCTCCCATGAATAAAAATGAATTATGAACCGTTAAAACAACTTTTGGAAGATAAGGTATCATAACAACAAAACCAGAATTAGAAACTTCTATTTAATTCTCGTTGGCTAGATTTTATGGTTAATCGCTCATCACCATTCTTGCTTCGCTTTTTTCCACATAATACTTTATTTATTGAAACTTTATGCACTGTACAAAGGCGGACTTAATTTCAACAAGCTTAAATATAATTAACCGACTTCAAACAAAGCAGGAGATTCTCAATTCGTTATTTTTTGCATGTTTGTTTCTCCGTCGATTATAGGCTGATTTTCAAAATTGTTTTTATAATCGAAATGGTATTAAATGAATAGGTAAGTACTCGATAAGAATTTGTATGAGATACCATCACACCACAACCAAGATGGCTTAAATAGAAAAACATTTTTGCTAAAAAAGAAAAAAATAATTTACTTCTAGAAGTCGATCACTGACTGATTGAATCAAATACTCGGTGGTTTTTGGCAAAAAAAAAACAGCTTTTTAAAAAATGATTTTTGCTAAATGTTTACTTATTCATGATGATGGATATGGACTGCGTGAAGGAGGGTATGGCTAGAAAGGAGCTGTCTGATGAGATGACAAGTATGGATGAAGAAGATGCTGATGAAGATAATGCATGCTGCGCCGACCCCAAATAAATTAGGATAAGGGCAGGAGAATGAAGATGTTTACTAATTCAGCTGGCCTACTGATTAAAAGGCTAACATGATGTATGATTCATTCATTGGCTATTAGATCACGTCTCCGTTGGGTCAGGGTGATCACCCTGAATGCACATCTGTCACGATTTTCTCCCATATTTTATCTGTAGGAAAACATTTGACATATTGTTGTGTGTTTACGGAATAAGGGAAATTAAATCACAAGGTGCTTCGATTCCCAAGATACGCTTGTTATACAAACACTTAAGTACTTTAGTTATTCGTCTTTTAATACATCAATAACTAACTTTTGCTCGCGGTTTCGCCTCCTGTCGGAAGTGTCTTGTAGTTTCAAAAGAAGATAGATATAAGACATCTCGAATCGAAATAGAGTCGGAATGATACGTGAATACGAGGGTAGGTTAAAGACTAGTTATCAAAATCAAATCAGCAGTTACTTCGTGAAGTGAAGTGGTAACAGACAGACAAACAGAAAATTTTCTTACGCTCTTACAATATTAGAAGAGATTAATTTCCATTGTCTTCGTTTGCAATGAAAATTATATTGAAGATAAATGAAGTGCTTACAAAATAAGTCTTGTTGTGCCGAGCTTCAGTAAGTAGGTAATAGTATTTGTGTATGCTGGGGACCACTGCTATTAAGCGGCTAGACCTAGAAGAGCACATTAGGCTGTCTAAAATCCAGGCTTAAAACAACAAAAGATAAATACTGATCTCCAAGACTCCTAATAAATAAAACATACACACATTACAAATTGTATGCCTAAAAGTTTTATTCCTAATTTTTATATATTTTTTGAGGACGCAAAAAATGCTCAGCGTATTTGCATTAAATTTGGCACCCTGATAGTTTATAACCTGAATTAAAACATAAAATACTTTTAATCCCGGAAAAACGATCCAGCGGGACGATTAACAAATGCGGGCGAAGCGCATACGATAGTAAAAAACATTTTGTTGGCGTTGAGAAATCCTTTTATTTAATGGATCTTTTTTTTTTATTAATAATAGATTTTTTTGTTTGCAGTTTATTAAACATTGAATAGGTCATATCGGTGGCACGACAAATATTTTATTCTGATAGAAAATGTACAAAGGTTTGTCAACCCTTGTCTAGTCAATGAGGTGGCTACGTCGCAAAACTGAGCTTACTCATAGACATTAAAAATAATCCAAACACATTAAAACCCATCCACAAACAGATACAATAAGCTAAGCAATCTGGTTGATTTATATGTGGCTCATGGGATAGAAAAGGGTTAATTCTTCACTTATTATGTTTAGAAAGATAGTGGTTTTTATTGAAACTGTGTCATAAATACAGGCAGGCTTTTCCGTTTTATATTGTACACTATTAGCGATGCGGGCCTGTGGACGGTGAGCAATGGGTAGCTTACCGTCCGTCCGTCTGTGGGCGACAAACCATTACAGGCACTTTTGAATGTCATAAAAACAAAAAAAAAGATGCTGCTAAAGTCCTATTCACAAGACATAAAAACTTGTGAAAGTTCTGTAGTTGCCCATTCCAAAGCGTAGATCTTTAGGGAGAAGAAACTCCATGGATACACTTTTAAATCCATGGATATATCATTAATGTTGAGATTATACATATATGTGATAAGACTGTAACAATAACGAATTTAAGCCTGATCTCCTGACCATGAAACTAAAGATACAACTTAGCAGGTAAACTGCTTCTCCATGTCTATCTATCAACGTACTTAATGATGCTGTTTATTTTCCTCCCATATTCCTTACAAATTTTCATGTGACTTGACTTCCCAACTATTTACCAACAGGTAAATGTACCTCCATTTAGACAGGTAAAACTTGTATCGTTTGATTAGTTTATCCTTGCTAACACTAAAATATGTTGCGTTACATTTCCTATTTTGTCATACAAATGGATGTAGAATATTAATAAGCTTGTATTACTTACTATGCTATTCCTTGGGATCCGATCAATGTCAAAATTATTACAATATCGATAGCCCTTTCAAGGTCTTTAAAGGACGAACTCAGTATGACATAAACAAAACGAAACGTGACAAGCGTGCTCCATCATAGCCTACGACAGGGATGGCGAACCTTTTTGGATCAGCGTGCCATTTTCCCCACAGAAATGTTAAACGACGCCATATATGTGGCGTCAATAATTTCAACTTAGTGATACAATAATAAAAAAAAAACGAGTAAATATTATTCACTAAAATCACATTATTTTCTAACAAAAACATTGTGTATTTTCGAAATCATTCAGAATGTTCATTGCACTATTTTATCTATCAGATAAACTAAATTGCAAACCGTTTTGGTCGGTGGCGTGCCCAAAAAATTGTGTCACGTGCCACCAAAGGCACGCGTGCCATTGGTTCGCCATCACTGGCCTACGACAACGCTTAGAAAGCCTATTTGGGTAAAAGGCTTTTGATTTCTTTTTCACTGAGGTGATCCACCTTATCACCACCCCACCATCTTTATATGTTCTTTTTTTATGTGCATTACAGTTTATGAAACAACCTGCTAAAAGCATCAAGGATAAAAGCTTGATTATGATTTGTTTATGTATTTATTAACATTAAAAATTCTGTTTACCTTCCTTGCTAAAATATTATGTTAGTTAGTAGGTTCTTAATTCCTTTTTAGTCTTTGTTGTCCGTTTATCTGTCTGTCTGTGTGTCAAGACCCTTTATCTCGGGAACGCGTGAAGGTATCGAGTTGAAATTCAAATCATATTAGTACTCAAGTCTGCGGTCCCTTGGAGTGGTGGATAAATCGACTACGCAGTCAAAAGATATGGCTGTTTATGTCCCAAGTTTGTACGGAACCCTCGGTGTGCGAGTCCGACACAGACTTCCCCAGTTTTTTGTTTCCATTCGTTTCTTTCCATTTTTTTTTTCTTTTGTCTTCATATCATTTCGTACACAATCCATCAATTTTTTCTTTGGACTTTTTCATCGTTATTTATATATTAGTATACTAGCTGTGCTCAGCGGTTTCGCCCGCTGCTCAGGTTCCCTTCTGAAAGGGCCACCCTTATCACTTAGGTCTGAAAATTGGTCTTTATCATAGATAAAGACCAATTTTACCTAACTAATAAACGGTCGTAAAAAAATCGGTCAAGCCGTTTCGGAGGAGTATGGTAACTAAAACTGTGACACGAGAATTTTAAATACAAGATGGAAATGTATTTTCATGATAGTTTTTGCAAAAAAAGGTGCGTACGCACGTGAAATACCGGCTGTGTTATGAAAATCTAATACCTTTTATAAAACCATGCCACTTTGTCTTGTGGAAACTGATGACTTAATTAACGGCTATTGGGCCATAGAATAATGAATAGATTAAATTCGTATTATTAGTGGATCTTAGTAAAACATTAGGGAATTTAAATGATAGTCGAATGACGTCAATCATGTCAGCTGCGAATAATTAATATTGATGGTAGATACTTTTTGTTCGTAGTAATTTCTTCAACAAACATCGATGAAAACAAAACGATTATAATCTTTGTGGTAAAAAATAATTATACAATAGTTGTAAACAAAAAAGTATGTAAGTATAGGTTTTGCTTTATATGGGTTTTTCTGTGAACTCGTGGAATATTTTAATAATAAATCTACGAACGATACTCAGTACTATAAGGAATTGTATCGCCGACGATTCTTGGCAAGAAAAAAATGTTGATAATGATATACATGTAGAAATAGTAACAGGTATACAAGTCTACGGAAAACCCCACGATTGCAATAGTCATAAACAGATTAAGTACTTACACATTGCATTAATTAGAATAAAATAAAATAGACGATGGTTACGCAAGTGCCTACTCGACAGTAACTCGGCATTCGTACAGGCAAGAACACTAGGATAAAGTTGAAATTGTTTTTCCACGAGAGCTTTTCAATTTTGGTTAGAAACAATTCCAATTTTAAGAAAATTGTCTATGGTTTCCAAATATTATGTCCGTAACCGACGTTCGAGGGTCCCGTACAAACTTGCGACATATACGGCTATTTATTTAAACTGCGTAAACTAGAGGGTTAATTTCTTTTTCACAGCTTCAAAAGACCAGACTTAAGTATGTGGTTTTAATTTCAATTTGATATCTCCACGCGTTTCCAAAATAAAGGGTTTTGACAGACAGACAGACACATAACAAAGTGACCTTATATGGGTTACGTATCTTCCTTTTGGGATGCGGAACCCTAAAATTACATCATCATATCCCTAGCTAGCCTGTTCCCGGCTATGTTGAGGTCGGCTTCCAGTCAACCCGGATGCAGATGAATACCAGTCGTTTACATGGAGCGACTGCCCTATAAAATCTATTTAGCACTGAATAATACGAGCTAGTTGCAGTAGCAGACTTTCGACAGTCAAAGACTTACAAATGACAGCCAACAGATTAACGTGCACAAGAAGTAGAATAATCTTTAACGAGCTGACGCCCGCGGCTTCGCCCGCGTGATGATCGAAAAAATGTATCCTATGTGTTATTCCAGAGACTATAAATCTACCGCTGTGCCAAATTCCATAAAGATCCGTTCCGCCATTTTGACGTGAAAGAGTAACAAACATCCATACATCCATCTTCCATCCTCACAAACAATCCCATTTACAATATTAGTGGGAAATAGCTACGTGCATACATATTGGTGTTAATTCGTCAGATAATATAAGTAAGAAGTATAAATTTACATACCGGGTAGTTATTTTTCTCGCCGCGATAAAGATGGCGCTGTGGCTGTGGTCTGCATTTCCAATGAACCTGGAGCCAAGGTCCGCACTTCTGCGTGGAAGCACATCGTCAACCAAGTCCGGAGGGACACAAGTGAGTATGCGACAGCCGGCACGTCCACAAGCGTTTTCTTTTTTGATCACGTATCGAGTATCAAGTGTATTCCGTAATAATAGATAAGCATTTCATAATGGAGATTAAAAATAGTTGTAGTTTCCTTTTGTTTAGATTGTTATCTATTTCATTTTTGTTCAAACGAACTAATTTGATTGATGTCCGTATCTCTGGATGTATTGATCAAAGCACAAAAGTAATTACTCATCATCTACCTGCCATTGTCACATGTGAATTCGGATCAGCGGAACTTGTTTTTTTCCCCCATTTTTCTCTGTTAACTGTAATTTACTCTTTAAAAAAAACGGAAGACTTATAAGATCACCTTGCTGGCTGTCCTTCTGTCTGTCTGTCAAAACCCTTTATCTCAAGAACGCAATATATATATATATACCTACGCAAGTTTGTGGCGGTGGTGGTGTGGTGTGTTAATTCAAACTAAACAAAGTTAAAAGTGTAAAAGTAAGTTCTCCACATGATGTGAATTCATGTAGAGAACTTACTTTGGAAAAGCAGCAAGACAATGATTACTCAGTAGTTTAACTACTTTACTTTTAGTTTGATTTAATTAGAAGTTCAATAGAAATTAATTGTCTCATTAATGTCTCCAACTGATAACACTGTACGATGATTAATATCTTAATGACCTTACATTAAGTGATTAAAATGGGGTTAAAAGAAACGTGACTTTTGACACGAACGCTCAAAAAAAATATCGATAATATGCTTCGTAAATATAATTTGTAGATATGTACAAGTTTTATAGGTTCCTTCTTATGACATGGGACTTCGCAACATAGTATAAAACTTCGCTTCCAGTAGGAAGCGACTACAGACAGACAACAGATGGGAGACAGACAGTAGTCTGTCTGTCCCTATGTGTGCTTAGATCTTTAAAACTACGCAACTGATTTTGAAACTGTTTTAATATACAAGAGGCAGGTTTATAAGTATGATATTAGTAGTTTAGTATCTACATTGTACTCGTGTAAAGCCGGGGCACTTTGCTAGTGATACGAAAATAAATATGACTAATGAAATGTGGGTGTAAGTCAGTAATTATAAGGTACAATTTTGCCTAACTATCTAATTTGAGAATAACAGTTGTGATGTTAGATTATGAAGAGATAATTTAATTTGAGTCTGAAATACCTACCTTTTTTTGCTATCGGGGGAAACCTTCAAAAGGCGACCGGTTTGCGGGTAAGACCGGGGACTGTGGAAGTTTTACCTCATTAACACCCACCAACCCGGTGGTCACAATCCGCACATGAGAGGAAGCACCGTTTCCTCTTAATAGACCTGTCCGGAGCCCCTCCTGTGCAACGTCTGTTAAGCCTTTCCCAGGGATGTGCCCTGGGGAAGGCTGAAATACCTGCAAACAGAAATAAATGGACCGTCATATAGGTGTGCTTAGTAGTATAGGTGTAGTACTATCCTATTGGAATGCGCTCATTTACAAATGGTTCTGTATACTTTCATATTATTAAGGTTTCAGTAAAAAGCTGTTTATTTTAAACTGGCTGCGCCTCGCGGTTTCACTCGCGTGTGGTGATAGAATATACAATATATCTCAATGAAAACCTATGTATTTATTCTGATATGTAAACTATATTATTGTAAAGTTTCATTAAAATCTATTCAGTAGCTTTTGGGTGAAAGAGTAACATTCATACAAACTTTCGCGTTTAAATGTTGCATATAATATAATATGATAATACGAAGTAAGATTACTTAATAAATATTTATTTGTAAACCATTCATTAAAATTTGCAGATTTGTTTTTTGACGTTGTGCTATTCGTTTTTTTTTGTATTGGGTGCAAGCGAACGAACGGGTCACCGAGGGAATCACGGTTGCGATTTGGGTTTTATTGCAACATGAGATTTTATTTTATCTAATTTTAGAAGTGGGTTTTACCTTTTCCTGCCATTGACGTCATATAACAGCATTCGAGAAGTTAAAAATAAGCTTACTCTTTTTTTTAGCTTTCGAGAGGCTATATTTAGGCTCGAGTTTGATATTTTTATTAAGATAACATGTTGTTTTGGTTAGGTAACAAAACAGGGATAAACCTGATATAAGACGCAATTTGGATAACTTTTTGTAAAGAACTTTTGGAAGCCTTACGGCATTTTTTTTTGCTTTATATAAACTTGGCCCCACCTCATTTCACCACCCAATTTCTCCTGTATCGCGCCCAGCGTTTAAAAACATTTAAACTCATAAACAAACAGCCAAATACTAAACGACTATTGCGTCGCTGATGAGCCCTGTCGGCGAAGAGTCCTGTCGGCGAAGTGTCCTGTCGGCGAAGAGTCCCGTCGAAGTAAAGTCTTGTCGGTGTTCATTCTGTCGGCGTTAAGTCGTACACTCCAGACAGACAGCGAGAAGCAGCTTTGTTTTATACTGTGTAGTGATTTCTCATTTAGAGTATGCAAAACGTCCGTGTAGTGGATATTTCCACTCCACGGACGTACGACGGACGTCTTTAGTAGCCGCCCTAACCCGTTAAAAAATTTTAACGGTGTCCCAAAAGTAACGTTATAAATCTATGCGTTATAACACCGTTAATATGCAAATCTGCGAATAACTGTTAAAAGAATCCAATATCATAAAGATCAAATTCTATAATATTATTATATTTATATCGCTAAAGCTAAACCAAAATAAAATCGTGTTAAAGCAACTGAATATGATGTAATTTATAAACTTTTTACATGATGTGATTAAACGTTAGTTTTGATTCGGTCAATTGATGGTCTATATATATATATAGATATACTAGCTGTGCCCGACATGCGTTGCAATGCAATTTTCTACCTACCCCACCTATCCTATCTTTCAAGTTGGATCAAACTACACACGGTGTGCAAATTTTATTTTAAATCGGTTAAGCAGTTTAGGAGTTCATCGCGGACAAACAACGTGACACGTACCTAATTTAAATATATTAAGAAGATAGGGAGTGTCATACTTGTACTGAATAAACCCATTCAAGTTCGTGTTGTATCCCTTTGTGTTCCAGGGCTGCGGTATCTTTTACGAAGAACCCACAACAGATCGTAGGGCTAAGCCCGATTTTAAAAGTATGTGGCTGTTTGATCGAGTTCAAATATAAAATTGTTCTGAAACTAAACTAGCAGGTGTACGTGTACCTCATTTCGTAGCGGTATTCAGTTAAATTGTTTCTCCGGGTGTACGTTGAGCTTCATTTTATTGGTGCTTTTCTGGAGGTCCCCTTTTCACGAGCATTGAACCGGGTCATTGTACAACGAACAATAACTTTTCTAACTTTAAAAAAAAATCTTATTTCGTTATTAAGGCTTCCAAAATACTATGTTCGTGAAACCGTAAAACGTCAATCAATACAGTAGGAAGAAATCGGTTTTGAATTTTGGATTGTGTATACAAACATGTTATTGCTCGTGATTGTACTCACCATTATGGACAACTTTTACAGTGAGACAAATATGCTGAAAAAAAAAACGTTTAAAGCTGTTCCCTCATTTTGACGATAAACTTGAACATGTAAAGAAAAACTGATTATATTTAATATTCCAAACATGTTTGTATATAACCAGTTGAGCTACTGTTTTAAGACTTCCTGCTCATCTAGCTAAAGTCTGCTTTTATTGGATGAAGACTATTTTTTGCCATCTTATGAAATCCTTTGGTCACTTTTAAGTAGTTATTACTATGGCATTTACCTAATTCTTTGGAATAGTCTTAATGCTTATGCACGGAAGAGATTTAGTGTCGAGATTGTAGTTTTTTGTTGGGATGCTGTGGTTTTAGCCTTGATGAATTTGATAACAAAACATGTACTTAGTTTTTGTTCGCTGAGCTATGGGATTTTACTATACATATAATTGACGTACAAACTGCTTGTTACAAAAACTGGCGTAACATTCATAACAACATGTTTATCTAATGTTCTTCGCGTGTCGGTTTGGGAAAACTAATTTGGTTAGCAATTAACTCAGTTATTAAAAAGCAATTTATAAGTCAATCACTCCAAAACGTGTGAACAATAGATTAAGCCAATTTACAGGAAACTTGGTAAAAAGAGAGATTAAAAAGAAAAACCTAGAAAATACCCCATGAAAGTTTTTTTTTAATTACACTTTGCCCCACACTAGGATTTATATTACAAACATTTAAACATACACAAAAAGCCAGACCCGATACAACTATCTGCAGGTCATACAAATATTTGTTCCGTGTGGGAATCGAACCCGCGACACGCAGCGCAGCAGTCGATTGCTCAACCTCTGCGCCAACCGTGTCGTCAGCAAAATCAGCTTTAATTTTAACAAAATCTATTGGAAGGTTTGATAGCTTGTTTTTTTTGCTGATGGGAAATCGTCAAATTACTTCCCGCGCTCTGGGCGGAGAGGGGGGAAGTATCATACTTGTACTGACTAAAACCTACTCATTTTCTTTCTATTGCTCTTTATGTTCTGGGGTCGCGGTATCTCTTTCGAACAACCCGCAACCCCGAAAGCTGGCGTTAATATACACCACAACACGCCATTTTAGTGCTTCAGAATAGCTTATCCTTACTTTCTTCCTAATATTATAAAAGCGAAAGTGAGTTTGTTTGTTACCTCTTCACCTTTTTTTTAAAAAAAAGAGTGGAAAATAAGGGAAAAAGGGGTAAATTTAGCATTGTTATTACAATAAATAAGGCGCTAGGGCAAAAACTACAGGTGGCAGGTACCTGCAAATCAGGAAAGGGGAACTGTCTTATCTCGAATTTAACGCGAGCGAAGCCGCGGGCAAAAGCTAGTGATAATATACATAGAAAAAGAACTGTTGAGCTCAGACTTCGCCATACAGGAAATGTCCTATGTATATCAAGTACAATTTTGCCCAGCCTGTATTGCCACGCCGAGAGGAATTAAATGCAAATAATGAAGTCACTGCTCAAGATGTTTGTTATGCTAAGTTGTAATTATAACGTTAAAGAGTGGACTCTTCAGAGTCTTCTTCATCCTTATAATTGCTATAAGTATAGGGAACTATTGCATGATAGAAAAACAAACAATAATAAAACATTTTTATTTATAACAAAAACAACCAACATGATCCGAACATGGCCTCGCTACGGTAATGTGATGAACAAATTATGTGTTATGGCAATACTAACTAAATAAATAGGAGTATTATGTTACAGTGTTAACTACTACTTACCTATTTTACATATTTACATCATTACATCTACTGAACATTTCTTATTAGCCAGGTACGAAGAACGAGTTTCCACTGAAGGTTTATTGTATGCAAATTTTGATGGCAATCAAAAATTATGCAATCTTTTCCAAAATCATATCTCAGTGCAGTTGTTTCCGGTGAAACTTGTTTACAATTACTTTACAGTCTACATAATGCACAGAGATACTGAAATAGAACGATTGTGCCAAAGCATTCGTTATATTATTATCGAGTTATCGAACTTATAATTATTACAAAATTTTTTTCGGTTCGTTATGCAATTACAGGGAATCTTTGGAACTTAGAGTATGCTAAAATTTACCTAACTTTACTGGTAACTTACAAGGTACACAAGACTTCTCACTGTCATCGTCTTTTGTTTAACCAGTCCTGTTTAATTAGGTCAGCGCCTTTCTCACCTATCATTATGACTGCGGCGTTCGTGTTGCCGCTCACTATAGTAGGCATTATACTAGCATCGATTACCCTAAGACCTTCCACACCATGCACCCTCAGTCGAGGGTCTACCACCGCTTCTGGATCCCACGATGGACCCATCTTGGCAGTCCCGCTCTGATGGTATATCGTCATCGATATAGTCCGCACTTGACACTCTATGTACTCATCTGACATGAACTTATGCTGCTTACAGTTTGGTAAAGGTTTCATGTACAGCCGAGATCCAAATTGCTTGAAGGGAGTTGCGTTAGCAACTTTCAGAGCAATCTTGATTCCTTCAACTAGACGCGCGACGTCTAAAGCATCTTCGTGATACCGGGGATTCATTAGAGGATAGTGGAATGGATTGGAACTTCTTAATTTGACATATCCTCGTGTGTTTGGACGTAGCAACAGAGGCATTATTGTCCATGCATCTTTGTTTGCTATCGGTCTGTATACAGTGTCATATACCTCATCGGTAAGTCCGAGAATTTTCCGCACAATTTGTCCGTTGTCAGACGAAAAAGATGCCGGTGCCATGTGAAACTGAATGTCAGGCCACAACCCAGACGTGTTCGCATACTTTGTGTTCACAAAAGCAATCCCTTCGAGTCCTCCGAGAGTTGTCATAGGACCTCTCTCGTTTACAACGTAGTTCATCGTAACAGGGAAAGCCTGGAATCTGTTTTGGACAATCGCAACGGGCTTGTCTACCAAGAATGTTAATCCTCCGACGCCAACATGATCCTGTAGGTTCTCCCCGACAGGCAAATCTTTTAGAACCTTGATTCCGACGTCTCTCAAATGATCTTGCGGTCCGATACCGGACAACATCAATAATTGTGGACTGTTGATAGCGCCTGCTGCTAAAATCACTTCTTTTCTCGCATAAACTGTGCGTTTTACTCCATGTTTCACGTACTCTACACCGTAGGCCTTCATCGTCACAGGATTGATGAGGACTCGGGTCGCTTGGGAATTCAAAGATATGTCAAGATTCTTTCTCGTTCGAACTGGCCTCAGGAAAGCTTTTGCTGTGCTGCATCTGGAGCCTCGCCGTATTGTGCCCTGAGCGATCATAAACCCGGTTTGAATAGCACCGTTTATATCTCTGTTCTCGTATCCTATTTCGACCCCAGATTCTACGAAGGCAGCTACTAGAGGTGTCCTCCAAGGGGCTTCTTGAACAGTTAAATATCCTCCTCTACCATGATACTTGCTTTTGGCCAAGTAAGGGTTCCTGTTGTCCTCAGACTTGATGAAGTATTTGAGCACTTCTTGGTAGCCCCAGCCGGGATTGCCGAACGACTCCCATTGGTCGAAGTCGAATTTGTTGCCTCGCACGTAGATCATGTAGTTAAGCACGCTTGAGCCGCCAAGCACCTGTAAGGTGATATTTTTTTGATATTAATTAAGAATTTAGTGCTGTTAAATTAATTTAACCAAAAGAAGTAAAGGAGGAAAGGAGATTACTATTATCAGATGCCTTATTCTGGTTGTACAACCTTTCAATCAATGATTGTTTGCTTCGTATACGATACGACGAAGCAAGTATGAATAGCAATCAAACTTGCAGCAAGTTTGCTCCAACATTACTTGTAGGCGCTTACGGCACGCTATTGAGCGATCCAATGGGTTATTCTAGTTACTGCTTATTAATATTTTATTGGAATAAGTATTTATTAAATTAATTACTATTTATTAGTAAAGTTACTGTTGAATAAATTCTTTATTTTTCAGATTTTCATCAATTGACTTTTCCCAACAAAATTAGGATCGGCTACTCGGCTTCCAGTTTAACTGAACAAAATTCTAATCTCAACAACAATTTATCATTTTGTTTGTGCCATACTTTTTGGATCACAGTTTTTACGATTCCAGATCCAGTCTCATTCAGATCAAGCTTAATATTATTAGCTGTTTACCTTTCCTCTCGGCCAGCTGCACCGTTTCTTCTTGAACCCCAGGCAGGCGTAGGACGTGGGCTCCGTCTTGTACTGCCAGTCCAACTTCGTTAGCTGTAGGTAGCCCGCTAACGAGGGCACGTCCGTTATCTCGTTCTCGTCTGGACCTGGAATTGCAGGCGGTGGACTTGAGTTTTTATCTGTGACTTTTGTAAGTTGTTGGGGGTAATTCATAGTCGGCTTTTCATAACAGTAGCATAAGCTTGATGCAATATTGTATGACGTTTTGGATAACAAAGATAGTAGCTGGTTTTCGAATCTGCATAATCCATACTAATACTCGTATTATTAATGCGAAAGTACCTCTGTTTGTTTGACACATTTGCACTACATACGGCTGATCGGGTCCCAAGAGATATATATCGTAATAGATGATATTTCAACTTGGAAAACGAAGGTTAAAATTATATTATCACGCTAATAACTTAGGGGGATGATAGTAACTTAGATCAATATTTTATATTCCTCAATTCTAATGGCTATAAGGCAAGGTAGACTAGATGCTAGTTTTAAAGAGATTACTTATATCCTTTGCTGACTGTTTTACTTACCAGGCTGGCCAGAATAGTTAATTTTTTTTAAATCGATGCAAGTCTTAGCTTATTTTTTTTAAGTGATCTAAAACATTACCGGATTCTATATTCGAATTTCTCCTTTGCTGATTGTACATGCCTTTTTTCTGTACCCTATACCTATTACAATGTTGGCCTGTCTAATCAAAAGGTTGATTGATATAAAATGTATTGGAGCACTGAGTCTGCTGATGTGCCGCTAGTGTACAAGAAGATGTTAATTTAAGTAGCCAGTTAAGATGACACCGCATTCACTTGCAACAAATTATTGACTATATAGTCTGACGGTATTAATACTTCCGCCTTTAGGTAAAGTCTTGCATCATAACTTACCGCTTTCCAATAATAGTACGTTCCAAGTTTTAACCTCACTGAGGCGGCTCGCCACGACGGCCCCCGCAGAACCTCCGCCAACCACAACGAAGTCATACTCCTTAAGCGGCTGCTCCTTATCCAAAATCTTCGCTTCCGGGTCGTAAGAGTTATAATTGTGGTATGTCAGAGCTCCAAGCAGCAGTGGTATCAACCACAGCCCTGTCACACTCACCGTCTTCAAGGCTGTCGACGCTAAAAGTACGTGCACGCCCATTTTCGTTTCTTTTTCTATCTTAGTTCAAATCGGTTGCCAATATCACAGCATTTGAACTTAACTTTGGTTTCTTTTGTAGGACTAGTTTGTTTGTGATTACAGTGTACGTTTGTGTCTGTCTGGCGGTTTGCTCCTGCGCATGGGGTGGGTGGCGGGGGGCGGGTGCGGGCGCGGCGGCCGCATGTTACGACGCATTACAGCGTCTCATGCAAGTGCGGTCGGATTCTCGAATCTGGAATTAGAGAAAAGCTTCTTTGAGTACAAATATTTTCATAGGAATTATTTCTTCCATGTTAAACAGTTTCTTCAAGAGAAAATCAACAACTCGGATAGCCTTTAACGTTTGTTTCTTGTTGCAGGTATATGACATCCCCTTCTTGATTTACGACTATCGTTACGTGTTTATCGGTAAGTATTATATATGTCATTAAAGATTAATAAATTATCCAGTAGTAAATGCCACTATTTATATCAGTAAGCTATTATCAATATTAAGAACAGTAATGACGTAAGTTTTCATTCGAATGCCAAGGGAAAGTACAAACAATTTAATCTTATAATAACGTTACATACGCCCATGAAATATTACGCTGCTAAAATAATAGAACGAAAGAGAAAACGCTATACAAAGTGATTGTGGAAGGAAAGAGAAGCACAATGGGTGACTATTTCCTACTTGTGCGGAAGATTATGATCTAATTTCCAGACATTACCCGTTCCTCGGGCGATCTCGTGAAAGGCTTAGTTGATAGAAATCTGTGACAGAATATTTTTACAATTTCTTTGCAATGAGATCAAGATAGAGTTTTTAGCCAATGAAACTAGTTAGTGATAATTATCTAATATTGTCGTACCCTTCATCGATACAATCATAGTAAATGTAAATAACTTTGTAAAAGTTTGGATGTCTGTTAATATTACTGGGGCTCTAATATTGCCGCTTTAGCTGAATCATAATAAATAGTATATTAAATAAATAATAATATTTTTAGAGATAAACAAGCAGCTCCATCGAGACTTCGCTAGTTTTTTACAGAATGTTTTCGGTGGGATATGAATTACGTTAAAATTCTTAAAATTTCCACAGACGAAGTTAATATTGTGAATTGTCACTTTGTCACCATCTTACGAATGGTAACGTAAATCATATTATTAAAATAATAAGATTGTTCTTTTAGATCCCCTGCTACCCTACTATGACCTCTTAAAGCAATTCTTATTCCACTGAGGTAAAGAGACAGAGCTATACAGGGTGTCACCATCTCTTTCCCTCAGTGGAATAAGAACTGCTATAAGATGTCATAGTAGCCCTTCTGATCACAGCGCAACAACGTAGGAGTTAAAGCTTTCATCTTACTTATTTCTTAGAGTAATTGCAATTTCTGAGTTTGTCCAAACCTTCATTTATCCCGACACGAAATTGTCGGAAAGCATACATATAATACGGTTTATAAAATCTGTTACTGCATTCGGTTTAGTTATTCCATTTATTTATTTTCTCAGAAGCTGTAATATTTAATAGATATTGGTCGTTGCTTTTGTCATTATAATAATGCTCTTGTTTCATAACATACATCTGTTAATAAAATTATTATTTCATGAAACGATTCAGTGATGTACTTTGCAGCTGTAACTTTTGTCATCTTGAACCACTAAGTCTTCACGTTCTCGTTGGTTGGTTATTCTCTTTTTTTTTTGTATGGGTAGTCATCAAATAACTTGTCTCGCTCTGGGTGGAGCGGGGGGAGTATCAGACTTGTACTAACTAAAACCCACCCATGTTCCTTCTATTGCCCTTTATGTTCCGGGGCCGGTATCCGGCAGGCTATGGCCTTGTCAAGCCCCACTGCTTAAGCTGACATTTATTGGAGCGCGCTTGAAACACTGTCGCGCCGTCCACACGGCATGTCATCACTGGACGGTGAGCTACCCATTGCTCACGGTCCATAGAACCGCTTCTAAGGTGGCTGGGAATCGCCTCGCAGCGTTCGACGCCCAGAGCATCTCCCGCGGCGGCTGGGTTGCTTTGAGGTTCTCTCCCTTAAACGCCCGGCCACCTCCTTCGCTAGCATAACTGCTTCGCTGAAGCAAGGGGCCGCTTCCTATTCCCTCCCGCTCCGCTCCGCTCTTTTGAATTACATCTATAGTAAAACGTTTCAGTAATTTATTCATAATGGTTAAAATGTTCTTCGTGCTGTCACGTTTTTACTTTCCCCTGTATGTCAGATGCATCTCTGGGTTACCAAGTCCGACAGTGGTGTGTTCGCGTTTGAATGGAAGACGATCCTGTCAGTTTGTGTAAATGTTATGTAATTATGTCTGATAAGAAGTGAAACTTTATCATAATAAGTTAATTGGCAAATTACATTTGCCAATTGACGGGCCTGTTGGTCTAGTGGTTAGTGGCCCTGACTGCTGAGCCGGAGGTCGTGGGTTCGATTCCCACCCAGGACAAACTTTGTGTGATGAGCATGATTGTTTGTTCTGTGTCTGGGTGTGATTTATCTTAATATGTATGTATTTATAAATTATATAAGTATGTATATCAGTTGTCTGGTTACCATAACACAAGCTCTGCTTAGCTTGGGATCAGATAGCCGTGTGTGAGTTGTCCCAAGATATTTATTATTTATTTTATTTATTAGATATTTACATTAGTTATGTAAATAATTTCGTTTGTCAGATGATTCCTATTTTGTCCAACAAATTCGTGCCACTGTTCCAGCATACTTTACAATTTGAGTTTACAATAGCTGTTATTAATTCTTCGGTTCTCACTTCACCTATACTTAGACACTGGTAGTTAAGTAATTCTTTCACATCTTGTTAGAACGGAATTTCAGATGATTGAACAATAATCACAGGTTCAAATTATATTTTATTGGTCATATAACATAATTAATGCTTACCTACTGTTACATCAATTTTTGCTTTGTGGGAGAGAGTATTCCGTTCTTATACAGCAAGATATTAAACGCAAGTCACTTCCTTCACGGTTGCATCGACTATTGGCATTTTATGACTGCAATAAATTATTATATGGTTGACTTATGATTGTATTATATGGGTCAACCATTGAAAAATGCTGTCGAGCATTACTGACCTTTGAATGAAAGGCGGTCGGCACACTAATGAGGTGTTGCTTGGCAGAATGTGAGGAGAATGATGTGCGCGTGTCATAATGATGATTTGGTTGAAAGAGGTAAGCAAATTATCGAATACTTCTAGACCATTTATAATGTAGACAGTAGTGTCTATTCTGTCGTCATAAACTGAACTATAACTACTCTAAACAGAACTAAAATTTAGTTGTTTCCTGTCAAACGACGTTTCCTCTTCTAAAATTGATTAAAGTGACTCAACTTACTTTATATAATACTAGCTTTTGCCCGCGGCTTCGCCCGCGTTAAATTTGGGGTAACACAGTTCCCCTTGCGCCTTATTGATTTGTAATAGCAACGCTAAGTTTTCCCTTTTCTTCCCTCTTTCTCCCTCACATCCCACTTTTTTTTAATAAAAATTAGCCTATATCCGTCTCCTGGTTCCCAACTATCTATGTACCAAAATTCATCACAATCGGTTAAGCCATTAAAGCGTGAAGAGGTAACAAACAAACAAACAAACTCACTTTCGCTTTTATAATATTAGTAATGATTATAGTTTGACAGCAGAAACGAAAATGGAAAAAAGGTTTTTTTTTATCGGACGTCACAGTAAAATGTTATGCGTGGACATACATAATATGACAATGTCGAATTGAGAACCTCCCCCTTTTTTTCCACGCTAACAAAAATAGGGAAAATGACAATCCTAGCTTGATAACCATTTATTTTTCTGGTCTAGACAGATACTTCCTGTCTATCCTATCTGTTGAATTCTTTACTTCATGCTCGAAATGTTTGTTAGATAATGTTGATGGGGGAAGCAGTAAAAAGTTAATATATAAGTAAAACTAATGATGGCGGTGTGTCACGCGAGCACAACGCACTTCACTAATTACTTATCGATTCTCTTCAAAGTTCGTGTCCTCTATATTGACTTACTTGGTACCATTCGTGGACGTTATATTTGTTTTGTTTTTACAAATATACGTGATGTTATGTGTTTTGAGTAAACGAACTGTTTAATCTAATCTAGTCACTCATTAAAAACTTGTAAAACACATTTTTATTTAAAGCTTTGCAACGTTTTTTTGTTCTGTAAGGTCTGCATTTCGGGGTAAATTATCCATTTAACCAAAAGTGAACTGCATAAGTAATAAATAATTGAAGATGCTTGTTATTGATGAGTTGCGCCTTTTTTTAATAAATATGTCATGTTTTGGTTCAGAGAAGTTCAGACGCGATTCAGAACAATACTGTACAAGTAAACGGGCAATAATTTAATACTGATTTCATTGATAAGTTGCACCACTTTAATAAATATGTCACGTTTTGGTATTTTATTTTAGCCACAATAGGTCCCCAAGAGTTCAGACTCGGTTCAGAACAATGCTGGCATTAGATACGGTCTGACGAAGTTATCAGAGCGTACGCTGTTTTGCTCACTCTTATATCCGTGCATAACATTTTCATGTAATAGTATTGTGTTTACATCTTAAATCTCTTTCGTTTACATATTATCTCCATCAGTTTTTCATTCCGTATTGGGGATTCTCTGATCTCTACCCAAAAACTGATGGCAGATATGAGTGGCAAAGCTAGGAGAGGATACCCTAGAAGGACATGTACTGACCTTCTTGGTGAGGTTCGCCAGTAATATGCTTTTTTTTTCGGGTGTGAAATCATCCAATGACCGCTCTGGGCGGAGCGAGGGGGCATGCCAGACTTGTACTGACTAAAACCCACCCATGTTCCTTCTATTGCCCTTTACGTTCCGAGGCCGCGGTATCTCTTTCGAACAACCCGCAACGCCAGTAAGATGCTTAGGACCCTACTGGCGTGCCTGTATGGTCAAATGTATGAATGTGGAAGAGGCAAAAGGAGTGTGTAAGTATCACAGCAGGTGGCGTCTGCGGTTTCTGATAATCTCTAAGGAAAAGGTGAGAGTTTGGGTATGTATATGGGAGTACATAAATACATAAATGAAAAAAAAATATAGTCTTCATGCAACGTTTTCTCTCGATTTTTTTAGACGGCGTCAATGGTGAAGAGAACTAAAATAATAAAATAAAATTGATTCTGACAAATAACTACCTAATAAGTCGTTTACATAGATGTGTTCGGAACCGACTTTTAGACAAAACAAGAACTGTGATACTAATGGCGCTATCATAGCCAACATCGTTATTGGAAGAATCTTTGAATATCAATTTATAGATATTAGAAAATAGCGTGACCTCATTTGTCAGATTGGACGGACCTAGGTAAGGACACGCTATCTATAGTAAGCTTTGTCCGACCTTTCCAACTTGATACTTTTCTCAAAATCATCTTGTTGTACATACCTTTAACAGTCAGTCGCCAGAAACATTGTTCTTGAATGACCAACTGATAATGTCTTTTTTGTAAAAATATCAGCAAAATTATATCAATAAACAACGCCTTGTTTATTGATACAATTTTGCTGATATTTTTCTTCGCTATACTGTTTGATCTGTCTGCTCGTGTCAAAATTATTAAATTGTTTTTATTAAACATGTTAAAAGAAAAAATAACATCACTTATACTTTGTACCATTAAATATGTACAAAAGCAAAGTGAATGTTCTTTAAAAATAATAAAAAAACTAACCATAACTGGTTTATTATTTATTACGATTAAGGTTGATCAATAATTTTGACAGCTACTTTATTCAAGTCTAGTTCACCAGTAATTGAAATCTAGAAAAATCCAAGATGGCTACCACAATTGTTGGTGGTATAGTAATATTCTATGTAACAGTTTTAATGAATCTATGGTCAACTAGCCGGAAAATTAATCGAATATCGTTTAAAATATGACCTGAATACTTATATCTATCAAATATTATAAAATACAGTGCGCTTTTGTGGTACTTTTAATACTTTATGCCTGAAAACATTCGTATAAAAACTAGCAGCTTTCGAAAAAGTAGGCGATTAATAAGTGTGGAACCAATGTTCTATTTTTAAACAAAAGTAAACTTTATAGCTTGTTATATAATTACAATCATCGATTTCCAGTCACGTTAATTATTCTGTTAAATAAATTATAATGACGAATATAACGAAAAATTTGATGGAAAGCGAATCGAAGCAAAGATCATCAAACAGATTAACTGGTGACCGTAACAGGTTGTTTCTAATCGACCATTATCAATCACTAACTATTGATTATGGCTTTGTTTAAAGCTACCAGGAAACGACATTTGGGGCGGTCCCCCTAGGCAGCAATTATTAGCCTGCACATATATTAATTATCTGTTGGGTAATCTGCGGCCACACCTTCTTGTGCTGTAAGAACACCAAACCCTTTTTTTTATTAAGGTCGCGTATGCCTACGTTTCTATTTATACATATGAGTCACTCTCCTACTTTACTCGCGGGCTATCTAGGCTAGCCTATGCTATATGTTTGCCATATATATCAACGAAATTCGTTCAGCTGTTAGGGCTTGATAAGGACAGACACACAGACAGACTAGAGTTTCTTCCGAATCTATACTAATATTATAAAGCTGAAGAGTTTGTTTGTTTGAACGCGCTAATCTCAGGGACTACTGGTTGGAATTGGAAACTTCTTTTAGTGTCGGATGGTTCATTTCTTGAGGAAGGCTATAGGCTATATAACATCACGCTACGACCAACAGGTGCTGGGCAGCATGGATGAAACCGCGTGGAACAGCTAGTTTATAATATTAGTTTCAAAACAACCTTGTGTGGACCACTGGCAAGTATAGATGACAAATGCTTACGTAATCTTTCTGTCAGCACTACTTATTAAGGCGAAGAGTAGCCCGCGAAATGTTAATTATCTTTCTTTTATTGTAGTATGTAGGTCAGTGTCAGGCTTTATCTTGAAATAAAATTGATTCGCGACGATACGGGCTTCTCCTTAAGCAATAAACTGGCATGAGGAAGCGCAAATGAGGAGTCGATAAGTAAACGAGCAAAATACAACTTATAAATATAAATGAACACTTAAAATGTTATTGAACTTGACCGCGTTCAATAACCATTAGCTGTGAGTTGCAATAATAATGCTGACATTTAAATAAACAATACTAATTTGTTTCAACTTTTAAATGACGACACACGAGAATTTTTACGAGTTTTCGCAATAGAATGCTGTAATATTTTGAGAGTACGTTTGTTATGCTGTGATTTTACTAAAACGAAAGATTTAAGGAAATGACTATGCAGAAAATGAAGTAACGGGCCCGTGGTGGCGCAACTTCGCAAGTTTATGCCCGGCTGTGAATTTTGATAAATATCATCAGCATTTTCCTGCCCATGTTTTTCTTTCATATCAGTCCACAAACAATCCCAACCACCATTTCTTTGAATTTCGGTAAATATGCGGATAGAATAGAACGGCCGGGACCTCAAGGATTACAAATACTCCAAAACTCCACAAATAACTTTTTCCGCGTTCTTCCCCACACGTCTTTGACGAGTACAGTCTGTGCACCTGATGATAAATAGATTCATTATCTATTATTTTATAGTGCAAGTAATTTCAGCCACAATCAACCTGCTTAAAATTTTAACTCTTCATTTTCTTTAAGCTGCTTTTCTTTACGTCTGTCATCTGCCTAACCTTCTTAACTTAATTGGATGGCTGCTTCTAATATAAGTCTTACATAGAGCGACCTCCACATGACCGCCACAACACAGTTAGTACTGGATAATGCTTCACACTGATAGAACTGGTTGTAAGACTTTCGGGCCACTGACGACGTGTAACGATTGTCAAAGATCTTCAATTGACAGCCGGGAATAACGGCTTAACGTGCTGACACACCCATCACTACCCATTTACAGATCGATTTTGACAAAACATGACTTAAATTGAAAGAAAGACTCGTGCGGTTGTTATTATTTTCATCCGTTTACACATTAATTCCTTACGTTTCCACATTTGCAAAAGATAAGCAGTTCATTCTATTCTCGGTCACAAATAAACAAACGTTATGCAAGACAACCTGTTCGCATGTTCGTTATCGGTGGCAATGGGTGAAGGCCGTTTCTCGAACTTTCGTCCGCTGACATACGGTGTCACAAGATGGCGACGTTTGACATACGGCGGGAAAGTTGTCTTTAATGTCTTCCGACTTAGTGGGTGTCTATGGAAATATTAGTATTGCAATGTTGTTACGTTGTTTCGTAATATGTCACCTCATTTTCAGGATTATATTTTAGTATATGTTTTGTTTTCCTCTTGTCCTTTTCCTCTATACAAGACAAACACAGCAACAAAACTAAGGCCCGGTCTCCACCAAAGCGGAGAGCAGCGGAGCGGAGAGGAGATGTGCAAGAGTCAACAAATCATAGGAAAGATGAGAGACGCGATGTAGATTTAAAGCTATGTGATTGGTCGGTTTCCGCCCATCTCCTCTCCGCTCCGCTGCTCTCCGCTTTGGTGGAGTCTGGGCCTTATTCGCGGTGGCTGATAAATGGACTCTTTAAAAGCATATTGTTGTTTTTTTTACCTTTTTAGATAATATTCAACCTTTTTCAGACCTTCAATTAACTTGGTTGTAACTCTGTTAATAGAATTATCCAAATAAAATAGCTAGCTTGAGATTTGATAGACTTACTGGTCATGGTCTTGGACAAGATTAGGAGAATCGGTGGACTTGACACCTTTATCGACAATCAGGCGTAATTTCTCTTATTTTTTATATGCAATTTGGTCAGGTTATTCGCTATGAGCCTTATGTCCATGTATTACAAGGTTATTGGTAATGTAAGTAATAATGCAGACCGTAATTGCAATAACAAATTATAGGATTCAGCCAGTTCAAAACCTTGACCCAACTTGAGTGTTTTTTTTTTACTTAATTATTACTTAAGTTTGAGTTGAAACAATTACTTAAAAAAGTAATTATGTACCTAAAATGTAATAAAAAAAAAAATATCCAGGTGTTTTTTACCCTGTACTGTCCCATTACTGGGTTAAAGCCTTTTTTTCTTAATGTAGAATTCTTCCATGGATGTCCTCCGCCATGGGGTGGCGGAAGGGTCTATCTGACTTCTACTGACTAAAACCACACGGTGTTCCTTCTCGTCACTTCTAACTGGGTTGCGGGGACACAGTTGCATTCTACACTATCACCCCAGCGGTCTCTGGGCAATAGCCTCTTTCCCTGACTCTTAAAACTTCCATGGGCTCTATTCCCTTGCTTCCTCGAACTAAGTGAACAATTCTACACACAAACTGAATTTTATTATAATTTATTTTCCATTACATAAGACAACGTGTCAGCGTCGTAAATGCTCACATTATTATTTATAACTAATTAAATGCAAAATAATGCAGATGGTAAGATATCGTAACCCGATTAAGTTTAGTAGCACATTGGGTGAAGGCCGCGCCGAAATTACTTTCACTGTTGCGCAAGAGTTGTTCGGACCGTGGCGGCGCGCTCATGCTAACTTGTGAGTGGTCAAGAATAAGGCCTACTAATCATATGAGTAACGAGTTCTTCACACTTTTTGACATTATCTGTTTTTAAATCAAACATACTTAAGTGTGAATGTTTTTTTTTGTGTGTGTCTGAGAGTTCTATTTAACACGCTTTTATTAATTTTACCTCTCCATGACGATGTAAACAAATCTTAGAAGCTAAATTTAACCCACTTCCTGGTTTTCAATTGAGCTGAAATTTTGCACACATATTTAGTTCGGATGGCTCGCCGAGTGTCGTCATTCTAAATCCAATATGGCGTATTCCCGTATACGAAATAGTATTTTTTATACATTCCTATGATATGGGTAGCAATTGAAAAGGATTGATGAGAAGAATACGAGAAAGCATGTTACATTTAAACATATTTTTAATGGTTTCAACAAATAATTTTAGGTTAAGTATTTATTTTGGGATAATTATCTTTTTAGTAGAAAAACCTACACGAGATTGTCCTATTATACCCATCGACCCCCCTGGTTTTAACCTTATGTGATTTAAGGACAACTCATAATTAAACTAAAACAAAGCATTCTTGAGATATGAAGTATTTTAATGTCACTAGTTAAACCTCGTGCTTTTTACGGTATAATCTACATACCTAGCTATCTAATAAGATTTGTTGTGAATGAACATCAGTCTCAAGCTAATGTCATTTAAATTGGTGTAACTCTATAATTTGACATTTCAATTACGGTTACGTGCCAACTATAAGGTAATAATATCGCATTGAATACATTATTTATTATGCTCTTACTTTGTTCCGGACTTTAAGCATCTTACATCATCATATAGGCAGTTCTTTGTTCTAAATTGACAAAACAGTAACATTGAAAATATGTAGTTTGATAAATCGTGAAATAATTCCATCGATGTCAACCTTTTTGGAGCCAACGTAATTTGTGATTGGCATGAAATAAGAAGAAGTTAAGCAAACGTATGTTAAAAATATGTTTTACTTTCTGATAATACATTGGCTCTCTTTTTTTCGAAACTTACCAGTAAGAACTTTATGAATATACTTGACATTTAATTTGACATTTGATTTATACATTTAATAGCTCAAAAAAAAGTAAATAAAAAAAATGTGTTTTACCTGTTATATTTTCCAATAGCTGCAAGGAAAAACCTTTCATGTACAGTTGTAGTAAACTTACAATTTTGAATGCCAGAGCACAAACTTACGCGAGTACACTCAACGCCAAGCAAAAAATAATACCTAAAAATCTATTTTGGTTGTTCCGGTTGTTGAGTTTTCCGAATGTAATTGTAATTATTAATGTTACTATTTATCATTCTAGGCAAATAAAACTATTACTTGCAAACAAATAGCGATCGTTTAGTTCATACAAAAGTAGTAATTTTTCATACCTTAAAAAAACTGTAGAGAACCAAACCACAATTAGCTTTATAATAAGCCATCTATATAAAGACGTTTACAATGCTAAAGAAAACGTAAATATTTTGATATTACTTTAGCGCGTATTTCAACTATTTTACTGTCAATTTGCGGCTGTGTAATAGGCACTTTGAACATTGTTACAACATAAAATATCTATTATATTATGAGCAACGGTGTTTTACTTCGACAAAATTGAAACGTAATTTATTTTGGTTTTTATTGAAATTGCGGCCATTGCATCGAGCACGCATGATGTTTGTTTTTATTTTATGTTACATAAAACCAACGGTACGCACAAATTGACCCTCACCAGAGACTAAAGCATTTTTGTTTTATTTTATCGAAACTGTTATCTAAGTTTTCTATTAGATGAAAGTAGTAATATTAGATATTGATAATTTTATTCATATAGACAAATCATCATGTCTCTTTTACATAGAACGACTGTCTGTCTTACTTCCACAAACCAGTTAGTACTGAGTAATACGATACTCATTGGTAAGACTGATTGTCAGACTTTCGGGACACTTACCATCTGTAAGCACCGTCAAAGATCTATCAATGACAGCCTGGCTCAACAGTGTAGGTATCGTGTTTTCTTAGGCACGGAGGAAACTTAGTATGTAACGGGTGGTCACCCATCCACAGACCAATATCGCTGACCGCGGCTTAACGTATAGGTCGACCCGAGGCGCTGCTATTATTTAGCCACGAGGTTTTCGAGCTCCTTACACAGACAAATAAGTATGCCATTAAGGTTAAAATTATGTGATAGTTCCAAAATAATTTAAAAAAAATATATAAGCGACAATACAGAGATTAGTATTTTGAAAAATTTATAAATCAATCATAATTGAATTATATTAATAATGGGCTAGCTTATCATGTTATATTCATTAGTAAGTCAAGTCTGAATACTCAGTGTTGCAAGCCTTATGTAACGACTGGCGAGTTTGTTGTCGCAACATTGGCGTCGCCTGCCTTGCAAGGATTCGCGGTCACAGCCTCGACGTTCTATATTAAAAATGATCGCAGTGGCACGGTCACGAACGCCATTAGCCTTGTTATTGGTTAATTCATTCGTTTTGTTCATAATTTAATTCAATTTCCTATTCAAATGAGATGACGACGTAAAAGGGTCACTTATGAAATAACAATATTGCAAAATACAAGAGTTGTGAAAATTTGTGCGGACGATGGTCTTATTTGAATGTTACTATGAAAAAGAACAGGCGGGAAAGGTGCTTGTGTATTTTACGGAATACCTTTCGCTTTAATTAGGTATGAAGATTCAAACATTATTGTTAAAAAATGAAATTGTCAGATACGACAGTTTACCTAACACATGTTTATTTATAAACAGATGTCATTCATCACGTCATAAACGCTGTTGATCGACGTAGCCATGACTATCGGTCACTGCGCACACGCCGCGTCGTCGTTCCTCTAGCGAGCGCTGTGCCGTAATACGGTTACGCTGTTATGCCGCACTTCTAGTGTCTATGAGAAGCACTTGTTTGTTGACATTCTTATTGATAATCTTCGTGATTATGCGATGGTAGTGTTTTTATTAGATAAAAACATACAAGAAAAATTGAAAACTATTGTAAACACTAGAAATTCTCAAGGTTTAAAAGATGGAGATTTTACTCTACCATGATTATTTTCATTAATTTTCAAGATTTCTTGCTGTAACCTGCGGCTCAGTACTCACACATTTAATGGTAAATAAAAAAAAATCAATTTCAATAATTGACGCGTAACAAAAAATATGACTTGTTGTTGGGCGCCATTATTGATTCATAGACATTGTCTATGTGTCTCATGTCTATCCTTACTATATAATATTATAAAAGCGAAAGTGAGTTTGTTTGTTTGTTTGTTACCTCTTCACGCTTTAATGGCTAAACCGATTGTGATGAATTTTGGAGGAGACGGACATAGGCTAATTTTATTTTTTATTTTATTTAAAAAAAGTGGGATGTGAGGGAGAAAGAGGGAAGAAAAGGGAAAACTTAGCGTTGCTATTACAAATCAATAAGGCGCAAGGGGAACTGTGTTACCTCAAATTTAACGCGGGCGAAGCCGCGGGCGAAAGCTAGTGTGTCTCATAAAAGCCACAACGTCATGTCTTTAAATGTACAGATAGTCGGATATTTAATGTTTGGAGACAACTTCATAAGTCTTTTATTTGCCTAACCTTTAACCAACATTTTATATCTATTTTCTTTAAAGAACAATATCTTTCATGGCCAAAACTAAAGTTACAAATATCTTTCGTCACTTTTGTTTATTTTATTTAGTTACAACTTTCGAGGGCAAATCAATTATTACAAAGTTGATAAAGTTCTGTAACTGAACATTTTGAAATCAAACCGAATGACCTCTTACTATCATTAGACACATAAATACATTAATTCTTACTTAAGGAGTTTCGTATAAATAGTTAATTTATTCGGAAAGAATTATAGTTTACAAGCTTCCGCCCGCCTGGCATAGTTTGGGCTAACGCTAACTTTAACCCGCGTGATGATCGAAAAAAAATAATGTTTTAGTCCCCTTTTCTTCCCACTTTCTCCCCCTTTTCTCACTTTTTTTTAGCCTATGTCCGCCTCCCTTTTGGTACAGAGATATTGGGACCCTCCCAATATCTCTGTACCAAAATTCATCAAAATCAGTTTGGCCATTTAGGCATGAAGACGTAACGAACAAACAAACTCACTTTCGCTTTTATAATATTACTAAGGATTGTACTCTAAAAACTGTTCTACAACATTACGAATTATTGGATCGAGCTAAGATTTTATTACGCATTCGATTTATTGTTTTAATCATCGTTGCATTAATTACAGTTATAACTTACTAGCTGTTCCACGCGGTTTCACCCACGCTGCTCAGCACCTGTTGGTCGTAGCGTGATGTTATATAGCCTATAGCCTTCCTCAAGAAATGGACTATCCAACACTAAAAGAATTTTCCAACTCCAACCAGTGGTCCCTGAGATTAGCGCGTTCAAACAAACAAACTCTTCAGCTTTATAATATTATAAGTATAGATATGTTGCTAGCTATGATTCACTTATGTTTTAAACCTAACCTAACGTGATATCTGAAAGTGTCAATTGTTACACTGGCTGAAAAATAATTAATTCGTTAATTACGTAATTTCGTTTAGATGTTAACAAAACAAAGCCAGAACTTAACGACGTAAGATTGCGTTCGATTCGTGCCTTTAGCTTGCAAGGTGACCATTACCTCAGCAATGCTTATGGGATGGTAGTGCGGGCCAGTTATATCATCGGCCTTTGGATTCACTTTCGTCGGCAAGTTGTAGGTAGCGGTTTGAGGACGCTATTTGCATGGCTGGTCGTCATAGCAACGGTGTTATTTATGACTGGTCGCTATGGGTCGTGACTGCTTCTGGTTGATTACGATACTAAATTTAGAGTGTTATATTTGCTTGAACGTAACTTTTCTGGTTTTAATACTAAATTTTCGGTTACCTATTTGTTCGTTTAAGTTTAAAATAAAAAACTTACGCTTACAGAATTTTTGGACACTACGATCATTGGATAATATTTCATTTTGCTAATGCGTAGAGTAAATTGACAACATCGTATACGTTTGTTATGTATGTTTTACGAAATGTTAGAAGACACATTCCCATAAAATGTATGTAAGCTTAAAAGTTTTGTTATATAAGAAACACACTAAATAAAGCTAGGCAGTAAAATTGACTAATTAGCGCCCAACAAGAAACTATAGAGGAAAGTGCTGGAGCAAAGACTAGGTGGACAAACGGTGTCATAAATGTTGCTGGAAGAAATTCGATCGGCAAAACTGAAGAGACCTACACTCAGCATTCGGTTGGTCAAAGGTTGAAGAAGAAAAAGAAAATATTATTTGTTGTTGGGAGCTTAAATAAAACCTTAACATCGACCTACTGAGTCGGAAAATCAGCGTTGGCGATCGTGCTCGGCTAAATTTCAGGCGGTCACGTAGTCACAGTCAAGCAAGCCTGCCCACTCTTAATAACCATTATTTATTTCCGTCGTTTTTCTTCCGCACGCATATCTGTTAAATTTACAATATAATATTATAAACGCGAAAGTAACTCTGTCTGTCTGTCTGTCTGTCTCTTCTTTACGCATAAACCACTGAACCGATTTTAATGAAATTTGGTACAGATATAGTCTGGGACCCGAGAAAGGACATAGGATAGTTTTCATCCCGTAAATCCCCCGGGAACTATTAATCCACGCGTACGAAGTCGCGGGCAAAAGCTAGTTTACAATAATTTAACCTCATTGTTGCGTCACTCAATTGTTTCCTTCAGACCATAAATATGTGTTTTAAAAAGTTTTATTCCATTACTATCGCAGAATTTGCATGTTTTAATCGTTTACTTTTATCGTAATCGTTCCATTTTTATGGAGTGTTTTGTGTGGCCAGTTATAATTACAAATGGCTTGCAATTAAGATAATTTATAACAAACATTTGCACTTGAAGATGATTTAGCGTAATGTTATTTGCATTTTCAGGCCATAATACATTAAAAAGACGAATATTTATATTACAACGTGAAGTAATTGAAATCCAGAGCATTTGACGTCCCTTCCTGCTTTTAAATGTCTCATTCAAAACCACTATGGACAGAATAGTGTAAAAGACCCATATAATTGTAATGTTCATATATCATACTTTATCTATCGCCACTGATTTAAATACAGCAGAACCAAAAAATATAAATGAAAATGCTCGATTAAACACCAACATTTATCTCTTAAATATAAACGTATAACGTTTAAAATATTTTAAAAAAGAAGCCGCGTCTCACCGCGAGGTCACAAAGTTCCGCGCACTGAGCACGCAAGCACAGTGCGGAAAATAGACGGAACTAATCAACGTGCTTCTTAACAAATACGTAGATCGTAGATATTACACTTTTACTTATTGGGATGTTTATTGCAACATTTAAATATAGAATGTTAGATCAGACCAAACTGTGGTTTTAAGCAAAGCTCTGTCCAAGATTGTTGTGGCTGGCAAAAACTGAATTGTGGTTTGAAAGAATCAATAAAAATTAAGTTCTAGACGAACTTACTTGAAATCAACAATAATTGTGACAATTTGTACTTTAGATTTTAGACTAAGAGTAAATTCTTTTGAAAAAGTGTCATAATTCTAAATTCTATAAAAGAAATGCTGTTATTTATAGGTTTTGATTAAAAAATAAAAATGTTGAAAGAATGTTAAATACGACCATTTGTTTAGAAATGTTTGACAACTCAACAAACGACGTTGAATTGAAGTAACCAAGTAAATTCAATTTTAAAATTGGAAGTGGTACTTAAACCGTGTACTGGCCGCTTTATAGTTGCGCAAACGCATTACTGAGCATTTCCCGGGTGCACTATTATGTGTTACGTAGTGTTTGTTATTTGTCACTAGTTACGCTCAGACCATGCTGTGAGAACGCACTTTTGTGTGCTTGTCCAACTAAGGAAACTACGTGAAACATCATTAGCAGTTACATAAAGAAACTGCATTTTTATTTATCAAGACGTGTCTGTGCTGCTTTTGTTTTTAATAAAATCAGAAAATACGTCAAAAAGGTTTACCTTGTTCAAACTTCCTTAGTCGAGTTTTCATCTATCTAAATAGACAAGAAGGTAATTAAAAGAAAAAGTGTCGTGCCAATATTCGTGGTGTCTATGATACAATACCTCCTATCAAAGACGACCAATATCTAAAAAGTTTTTACTGTAGGTACTAAAAGGCAGTTGGAACTAGAGAGACAACCCCCGAATACTAATACGTCACGTAAAGTTTAAGAGCTGTTCAAATGTTAAGCAGCCCTCAAATTTTGAGTGACGTTTCAGTATTCGGGGGCTGCCAAGTACTTGTAAAATAAATGACTGCTGAACACAGCTATCGAAAAGTTAAGTCCAGTAATGAGTAATGGCATGTATAACAAAATAAGAAAAAAAAAGCGAGCATTGCTCCGCCCAGAGCGGGGGAAGTTATTTGATGATTTCCCACCCCCAGAAAAAAAAGGGCAGGAAAATGATAATTCGTCCAATCATGTAGGTATATCTGCTGCACACGTTTTTATTTATCAGCTTACAAAACAAGCTAGGGGTCTAAAATGACCGCTTTAGCAGAATCTTAATAGAACGATAATATAAATTGCGTTAAAATCCTTATATTTATCACAAATGCAGTTTATACTATGAATTGTACATTTTTGTATTCGTAAACCTACGGAGACATCGAGACATGTTATTCGGTGTTACACTTTTCTAAGTCACGTATCACACTCAACTAATTCATATTATTATGATTCTGCGATGTCTGATAAAGCGGCTATTTTAGAAACCCCCTTTTTTGGAAAATGGAATATCATTAAATAAATTCCCTCGCTCTGGGCGTAGCGGGAGGAGTGTCAAACTTGTACTGACCCACCCATGTTCCTTCTTTTGCCCTTTACGTTCGGGGCCACGGTATCTCTTTCGGACAACCCACAACCCCGTTTTAGATCCCCTGATCTGTTGTAATGATACAAATACTTAGCAATGAATACCTGATCTACATACGCATCTTCACCAAAGATTTTTTTCGAGGCGGCCCTTTCTAAAACCGTAAGTGATGCCTAAATATGAGATGATATAATGTGCGTTAATGATATTCAATAAGATACCTCACGCAGTAAGCGCTTCCTTATTAAAATACCTCTGAGTTACGTCTGCGGTTAACAGTGCGTGAATGTGTTTATTACAAATTGTTAGCAATTGATTAATGATTGCTTTAGAGACAACAATGATTAAAACAAATATTTTAATAGGAGAATACTCGAATCGATCGTAATCGTTAATAGAATTACCAGCTCATTCGGACAGCCTGAAGACGAGGGGCCTAAGTCTGCTATTACAATAGTGTCAGAATGGTCGATCACTGATCGCATAATGGTTGATTTTAACAAGTTTAGTATGCAGTAGATTACCAAACTTGTCAAAATTAACCATTAATGGTTAAGTCTGCTATTACAATAGTGTCAGAATGGTCATTCTGACACTATCATGGCAGACTTAGGCCCCAGTATTCATTTTAATGATACAGATGTGGAAATGGAAGATAACAATCTATCAATGGTTTGGCATCTACTGCGATCATTGGTTTTCTAGAATTTCGGTACCGTTAGGATTTAAATGTAGTAGTAGTATGTTATTAACAACATTTGAAACGTGAATTTGCAATGTTTTCAATATTTTTTATTTATATTTTTAGTCGTCCGTACTTCAATAAAAAAAAAAGCAACACTTTGTTGTCCGTCTGTCTGTCTGTCAAGACTTAAAGGGTCACAACTCACAGGAAGGCGTGGAGGCGCGTCAGAGACGCGATTTGAAGTTAAAACCATACACTCAAGTTTATTGTCACTAAGAGCCTTAAAAATTAACAATAAGTCTCCGTAGTCAAAGGGTATGGGCGTTGTATGTAGCAAGTTTGTCCGGAACCCTCGCCTCGGTGCGTTAGTCCGACTCGCACTTGGCTGGATTATTATCTTGGCATTTGCAACTGCTCCGAAATATCGGAAGACCAAAATAAATGGAAAACATGGTAAATATACCGTTTTAAATATTATTAATAATGTTAGTGACCATGTCAGCTTAAAAACTTGTATTAAGATATGTTTAATAAGTATCTACTATATAGGTAAAACTGTAGATACATAATATACTTAGAAGATTTTACATGACACATTTTTGAAATAACGTTAAGAAGTAGTAATCAGTTCAGAAAATATCTGCAGTCTTGTCACTAACAGACTTAGATTCTATTTTCACAAGGCTCCATTTCCACATTAACAGCTGACCCCAAAATCCCAAAATTATCGCAAATTTAGTTCAAACTAATTTATTACCAAAGATTATGTCAAAAACTGCAATAAAACGTTATGTATTATGATGCAATGAGATTTGAATCTGCTTTGCATAATCAAGCGATTGGCGGCGCGCGCGCCGACTGAGGTGTGACGCCTGTAAGGTTCCAGTCCCACCGCAGGCGGAAGGAAGCGCGTAGCTGGCAACTATTTTGTCGCTTAAGAAACATACTCATAGGTGTGTGTTCCCGTAGAAAGTTAGGACTCCGTCGTTAGCCTAGTGGTCGCAAGCGCGACTAATGAGCATGAAGTCCTAAGTTTGATTCCTGGGAATTTCTCAGTAAGTTACGGAGCCTGGTTTTGTGCACGGTTGGTGGCAATAGTTGGTCCCCTTTTACATGTGATTGAAACATGTTACTGGTGAAAAGTGTGTGTACTATTAAATACAAATCAGTCTCACCCTTCAGGGAATACAGACGTGTTGTTATCATACCAAACAGCAGGTCTAGGTGGTGCTAGGGGTACCAAATCGACACTTTTCACAGTAGGCTAAAAATGGCTGATAATAATATTAATAGTTGATCGCAGTTTGCTGGCGAAAACTCTCTCACCACTATAGTTAGTACTACATACTTCCAAAAAATTGTTCAAGTCGTTCCTAATTGCTGGCTCTACTCGCTTTTCGTTAATCGCCGACGGTGGGACAAACGCCTTACTTTGCACTTAATAATCATAAATAGACCTCAATTCATTTTGTTGCATTTATTCGTTATGATTACTGGATAAATGGAACTCAATTTGAAAATCATTATACAAGGATTACGATGTTATATTCATGATGGTAACAAGTTACTTCCTTACCTACGTATCGTTAGTTGAAGATGTTTGGATAGGTAGTGATTTGATATTTCGCGCCCGAATTAACCTGTATTAGATAATGATTAAGTAATCCGTGAAACATGTCACTTTTTAATTTATTTGTTGATGACTGTGCGCTCTGTCATTCAATCACTCATACCTCAAACGGAACAACAATTTACATGCACTTTTACCCTCACTAAATAGAAGATTTACGTCGAGACATTAATCTCGAGTAGGAAGTAAACGTGCGACTATTTGTCAGAGAATGGCAACAAATTATGTACACATGCAAGCAGTCTAATTACGTTTAGGTGCTAAACAGCTAAAGACTCATTATGTAGAAGAGGTTTCACACAGTGTAGCTGAATTAGTTGTGCTTGTAAGAGCTGAAATTTTAAGATGTTTCCGCTGTTAATAGACACTAAAGAGGTTTCGACAGTGTAAGATGTATTAATTGAAAGGAAGATTATTTAACTCTTAATGTAAATTGGAAACAGGGACAATCAATTCAGCTCTGCAATGTTATGAATGAAATTGCCTATTAATGTAGAGCTTCCATAATTGCTAAAACGCCGGGACATTTGAAATTAAAGCAGAGTACCTAAACCATGGATGATGAGGGCAAGATACCCACAAGGATCCAAGATTTTAAGAGACTCCTGGGTTAATAAAGAGATTTATTCGAATTAAAAATCAATAGAAAAAAAAAATTCCATCGCCAGTTTTTGGCGCAAGAATTTCAATATTTAATGAATATTTAGCAGGAATGCCTGAATATTTGAGGGAGGAAGGGATGAACAGTGCAGTACAGCGTTGAGATGACCTTTTCAGCTGTGTGGTCAGCGATACCAAGAGAGTTAACAGTCACTCAAACTCAATGTAAAATACTGGCATTCAGCTGCATCCGGTTAGACTGGAAGTCGACCGCAACATAATTGGGAAATAGCTAGGCAGATGGTCAGTGTGAATTGTAATAGGTTACCTACGAGACCGCCAACCTTGATCCATCTATTTCTCAATCCATTTTCGTAACTTAAACTTGTTTACCAAAGAGAGCTGCTAAAAGAATACAGAATTCACCGGACACTTAGCACTGACGGTGAGTTAGCGACAAAACCACTCCATTTCACAAGAACACTGCAATATTTGGTTTAGTTATTCATCGGCCTTGGCACACTGTTGTTTTATTTGTATTATGACACCGAATATCTATTAGAATAACATAATATAACACCTATACATATCGTTGTGCAATGCCATGGTTCACGGCACACACTAATCTGTGCGAAGATAACAATTTGTTTACTCTCAAAAATCGTGAGAATGTAAAATGAATTACGTAAAAAACGTTTGTATTCTTTCCGCGATTAAGAAATTTTGTAAATAAAAATAATGTTATGTTTTTGATTGCTTAAACTTGACCACGTAACTTCAGCTTTTGCTAAAATTATAACTTTTGTTCAATGGATAACACAGACTTTTTTATTGTTCGTTTTAACTATCTGGGAAAAAAATACTGTAAAGAATTTTGCCCGAAAATGTCTTACAAAATTCTTTCGGCATAATGTCCAGTCCAGAGCCTTCATTGGGATGCGATTAGGTGGCGATGGAATCCACAAACGCTTTCTATACTTATAATTAATTATACACCCTTTGTATTGTAGACTGTGTGTATATGTATTGTCGTCCTCCATAGCTTATTCATCGAATTCAAGTCCAATCGAAGTTTTTTCCCAGTTTTTTTTTAGACTAATAACAAAATGCACTCACCTTCATTTCTCTCGATTTTCATCCAAACACGCGAATATAAGTTCTACAGTAACTTCACTATCACGGGTCACACCATCAAACTTCACTGATGAGCACTCACTGGTGGTCGACAGGCTCAGCAGGAACCCTTAGTAACCTCAGTAGACCTTGGTGGCTTCAGTGGCCTTGAGACTTCAGTCACCAGTGCAGACGAATGATCTCTTGTCGAGTCGAGAAAGTAATACGTCTTATTATGAGTATTGTGACAATCTTTCTCACGCACTGTCGATGCACTTTGAACTTGAATGACGAACCTATAATTAGAAAAAAGTGACAGTATAAGAACTGCTATTATGTGTGGTGACAGTTTCATACGCTGCTGGCTATATGTAGTCGTCTCGTTTGTGGTGATGTTCTGGGGATTTGGACTGTAAACTTTGGCGTTATTATTAAATGTGTGAGAATTTCATCTCAATTAAACGGAGGATCTTCACCTCATTGAAAAAAGAAACAATAGGAATCTAATCACGATACCTTGTGAAATTAATTTCGTCTTGTATAACAAGATGCAACTTTTTGAACAGTTACTACAGAATACTCTGTCATTAACTAATTAACAAATTTGTTATCTTCAAGCAATTAAGGTCCCAAAATTCAAAGGAATGTGGGTCGAAAAGTAACGATGTCATAAAATTGAGGTAAACACATTTTAGATAGAGGCTTGCGTCAGAAGAATTAAACATAGCAGTTATATAATAGTTAATAAAGCTAATTGCACCCAATGATTAGTATAATGCTGGAGAAGCTATTACTGTTGTTTTGACGTAATAGGTTAGAAGCGATTAACATTTGACATGTCACGCCAAACTAACATTAGACTATTCAAAATTAACGAAAAGAAAAGAAGAAAACAAAAGCATGATGCGAATTTAACGTCACGATAACGAGACTTGTCTAAAACAGATTACAAATAATTTGAAGCTGAATATTTGGAGATCAAAGGAATTAGGGAAGTAACAATGATGTCGTGTAACAAATTTTTCGATGAAGCTAGGAAATAAGTTCACTACTTCGTTAGTACTTAGAATGCGCTTATATAACTTAGCGTTCCTAGCTTTTACTAAGTTTAACACCAATTTACCGAGAAATTCTTAGACATTATCACGATCACGGTTTATTATTAGATGCTATCACAATTACGTCTTACAAGTCTTTATCGTGATAACGACAGGCACCTACGCAAAACTACAGGACCGGTGATATTACGTGACCTACCACAACACACGCTAACGTTCTTACGTCAATCCAAGGGTGCAAAAGGAGTATGACGTTATGCAATAATAGACAAGATTAACCAGTCGTATTACGCTACGTTAGATAAGGCTCCATTACACCACATTACAGGTACAATGACTTGAAACGATATAATCGCTGAACTCAGTCACGAAACGAACTGCTATTGAAATTCATGACGCTGATTTTTTTTCACAGTTAATTAATAGAGGAGAGATAGAGATAGAGGTTTTTAGTTAAAAAATAGAACTGACGTAATTTGTGGGTGGTGTTCCGGTTGGTTCGCGACAGCTACGCGACGCGACTCCGCGTGGTGGACTGGCGCTGCGCGTGCGCCGGTCGGCCGCCGCCCCACGCGCTCGCGCTCCCCAGCCTGCAGATCATTCGTAATGTGTGTTACGAGGTGGCTTATGTGGAGTTGTGGGTCGCGGGTATGCTATGGTTTGTTTGATGAAATTCGTCCGACAGATACTGTGGCTGCTGTAATCATTACGTTATACGAAAATAATGAGAGCTGTGACATTGATAGCTTAATTGGTGTGATCTGATTTGTGTTATTTACATTGTTAATGTTATATTCGAGTGGTTTATTAGGTGTGTTGCGACATTTTATGGGTATTTTTTAAATTACATGCTTTTCGACAGCATCATGGTCAATTTCATCGCCAATTCCCACCTCATCACCAATTTTGTTCATTAAAAAATCACACTCTAACTGCGTCCATTTTTTTTTTCATTCAGTCGAAACACGTTAAGCCGTTGGTCCCGGCTGTCATTTGTAGATCTTTGACAGTCGTTACAGGTAGTCAGTGTCCGAAAGTCTGAAAATCAGTCTTACCAAGGGGTATCGTATTACCCAGTGCTAACTGGGTTGTGGAGGTCAGATAGGCAGTCGCTCCATGGAAAATACTGATATTCAGCTGCATCCGGTTAGACTGGAAGCCGACCCCAACATAGTTGGGAAAAGGCTAGGCAGATGATGACTCTAACTGCGTTCATTTTGGAGGAATTGTAAAAAAGTAAAAGAAATGAGAATGGGCAATATCCTTTATAATAACTTGGGAACGACGACTTCTATCCAACCTGACAATCTACTGCTAGACCTAAAAATGAATCTTAAAAACAATAAATCATATTAAAATATGTAAAGTTATGCTAGCAAGTCCGCCAAGGAACTCATCAACGTCTTCCTCTCTCGCGTGATTAGTTTTTCCGGTTGCTACAAACAGTGTTTATTCTTAGAGGTACATCCTCAACATTGACGTGACATTGTTCGTTTCTGAATGACGTGGGATTCATTCATTAGTGCTAGCTTTAATTGATGTTTTTGTAAGTTGTTATTTGTAGCATATCATAGTTTGATTTATGTTTGTAGTTATACTTTCCATGAAAATGTTAAGGAGTAAATAGGTACTTTTTAGCAGACCTCAAGCGAGCCCACTGGTTAATAATGCTAGATTAGTAGAATTGTTTTTGGTGTATGAGTAACAGTATTAGCTATAGCAACAAACCATCTCTTGCTGCATAAAAAAATACGAAAATCCTTCTGAAAACAAAAAGTTGATCAAAAACTTAAACTTTAGGTCTCAAGTAAATCTGAATCCAACAAGACACTTGGCTAACATTGATCTATAGAACAAAAAACCGAGAACCGAGGGTTCCGTACATACATGACGTACAGACATAAACAGCCATATTTTTTACCGTAATACAACCATCTAAGGTTGTATTTTTCACAGCACAAAACTACCACAGACTTGAGAATATGGTTTATATTTCAACACGAGATAAAAGATCTTGGCAGACAGACAGACAGACGGACAACAACCAAAAAGGGTTCCGTTTTATCTTTTTACGGAACCCTACAAGATTGAAAAAAAAAAACACACACAAGTAAACAAATAGGAAAAGTAGATCATGAACTTAAACTCTACTCTAACGTTACGACAGATGTTGTAACATGTGCTCGTAAGACAAAGCCGACGTGATGCGACGCTAGTGAGTATACCGATGACATCAGTGACATCGACGACACCGGTCAGGTATGCATGTGGCGAAAATCACACGTAACCGTTGCAAAACGATGCGATCAACCTAATTCCACTATCGATTGTGAAATATACAATATCGATTATTTTAATCGATTTGTGGTGTTTCCTGACAGTTGTGTGGATTTCGGACAAAATTTTGGTCTTTCTCTTCATTACCTTTTTTATGTTAAGGAAAGTGTTTCCAACTGCTGTTTCTGTATCTTATTTCTCCTACTTCCACATTTTCTGGTTAACCATATGTCCTATCTTCAGGCTCTCCATTCCCAGGATGACTAGGATTTTTTTTTGATGGGAAAAGTGACTTCTCCCATTCTGGGCGGATCGGAAAGAAATGTCAGAATTATACTGACTAAAACCCATTTATGTTCCTTCTTTTGCTCTATGTGTTCCAGGGCCGCGATATCTCTTTCTAAACAACCGTCAACCCCGGCAGGCCTCACGGGTCCTCTCAGATGTTGACTAGGCCGTAACTCTGATTAAAATGTTTTTCCAAATTCATTGTTGTCATATGTAGTAGCTTATTATCTATACATCTGTATATCTAATAGATAGGATACGTCTATGGCTTAGTCAAGAATTATTTGTCGAAGTTATATCACCTCTCCACAAGGTTAACACTCGCCATGCGCCGAGTAAGGAAGCAGACTCGGTTTCATCCAGAAATCGAAAGTTGTGGGTAATCGGGCCGCTTACGACATCGACCCCAGCCTCGGGCCAATGCGCTGTTCGAAACAAACACACATCATACTCAGCTGGATACTTGATTAGCGGAATATCGATTACCGTTAATCGATATTCTATTATGAAATATGCATTCTAAAATCGATTATGAAATAAATCTTAAATCGTCTAACGTCTTATAACTTTACCATTTTTTTTGCTTCGATTGATTTATTTTTTCTCTCTTTCTTTTTAAATATCCTAGTGTGGGGACACTAGGATTTCTCCTGTATCGTGGGTGCGTTTACTAACATTTAAACTCACATACACAAACAGCTAGACCCGGAACAACTATCTATAGGCCATACAAATATTTGTTCCGTGCGGGGATCGAACCCGCGTCATGCAGTGCAGCAGTCGATCGCTCAGCTACTGCGCCAACCCTGTCATCCGTGCTCATGCATGCAGTTGAGAGATGGCACTTTTATTAACATAATCAAATCAAATCGCCGTCTTCTAAAGTTGACAACGTTTGAAAACTTTTCAGAAAATTACAAGCATCCGCAAAGGAAGTGAACACGATTTCATCCAGAAATCGAAAGTTGTGGATAATGAGACCGCTTACGTCACAGCCAGGCAGCCAGGCCGTGGACCCACACTGCAAGTGTGAAAAGCTTTCACAGGCGTGCTCTCAAACCGACGCGTATTGTTCGTGTTATATTACGGTTTAAACGAGCAATTGTTGTGTATTTTATGTAAATATTCAGCTCTTGCATAACATTCGCAATACTTATCCACAGGTGAATGAACTGCGAATGTTTGTCGATTCGTTTTGCTTGTCAGATTTATTGCACTTCTTCGGATACTTAAGGCTTTGCATGTAAACTTCAACCCTATAATAGAGTAGACTACAAAAAAAAAATATTAGTCCGTCCTTTAGATTATTCAAAAATAAGGGACACGTTTTTTACGTGACGTCACGCGTTGGTGCATTTTTTCGCAACGAGTGACGTCACAAGTAACTTTAATGGGCTATATCTTTGTAGTTTTTGGTCTAATTTACAAATAGAAAAATACGTGTCCCTTATTTTTGAATAATCTAAAAGACGGACTAAAAAGAATGTAATTACTTTGACCCTGGAAACTAACCTATTGACAAGTTTTTGGATAAATCGGGACACATGTTCTTCTTGAATACTTCTTCGCCCTCAAAGGAGCCTGTATGCGTTTCTGAACTACATTCAGAGATTGTCTGAGCGTTATTTCTTAGTCACGGAAATATCCGTTGCCTCTTTTTGCTCGTTAAACTAACATTTCTAAAGGTACCATTATAAATACTCACAGCCTGTACACAGTGGACGTGATAAATAGGAAATAGGGCCATGAAACTCATACTTCTCTCGATTACGTCAGGTAATATAACACTTCTGTAATATGAGCCTTAGTAAGTATAGCAGTGCGATCGCGGAGATATGTCCGGGGAATGCAAACCGCCTACTTACTGTACTAACAAATGAATATGAATAGAGATTTTGAGGTTACTGATGGTATGTTTGGTCTACTTACGATCTGATTAATTGCTTTGTTTTGTTTCTAATTGTAAAAGCTTTTATGCAATAGATGTTGAGGTATTGTGGAATGACGATGAGTAGGATTTATTTGTATGTCCTACAGATAGGTGTTTCGGGTCAGACTGTTTGAGTATATGTGTTTAAAAGTTGGAGAACTTCCTCGTGTATGGTAAAGTTTAAAGAAAAGTTGTTTTGTTAATTTTTGCTCTTAAAATTTACCTTATTCCTTTATATCAATTGATAAAAGTAAATTGTGACAATCAGTACTCTGTACTAAATTATGTTTCAGTTCCGAAAGGCAGCATATGTATGTGTGTATCAATATTTTTCTAAAAATAACGCTTAATCCTAGGCTCAATAGAAAAAATCTTAAAAAAAATAACAAAACCAATTGATATTTTAAATGACAGCTAAAACAAGACTTATGAAGCGTATTCCAATGACGGTTAAGTTTGAATAAGGTTGTATGGAGTTCAAGTTACTTATTGTTCAAGTAATACAACTTACACTTGTTTCACTTGAACTTTTAGTAAATCAGTAGGTCAGTACTGGGTCTGGGTCTGAAAAGGCAGTTTAACGGTCAACAACTTAAGTCCAATTACAGTTTTAAATTTTTTGGAGGACTCCTTGATTACAACCATATGTTCTAGACTTAAGGTTTAAAAAATATATTAAACTCTGAAACCAGTGTTGTAAAATTTGGATTGTATAATTGTCTTAGCTCTTGTATAAAATATTAACTCAGATAAAGATGAAACGATCTGTAATGGTTGACCTGAACATAAGACAACGTTAATTAATACAATAGCATTTTTTTCCAATGTTGCTAGTTGCTACGTGTCCAGGGTTGTTGGTTGTTCGAAAGAGATACCGCGGCCCCAGAACATAAAGGGCAAAAGAAGGACCATGGTTGGGTTTTAGTCAGTAAATATCTGACATCTCTGGTTTATTATAATAGTTACAGGTAAAGCTGATAAAAGCGTCTTAAAAATAATGTTGATACTATCTGGGACACAATTAAGGTGTTTATTTAAATATTTTAATCGATTCAAGTGGTGAAGAATTATCAACGGGTATTACATTTAATACTAGCTGGCGCCCGCGGCTTCGCCCGCATGATATCGAAAAAAAAAGTATCCTATGTGTTATTCCAGACTTTTATCTACCTCTGTGTCAAACATCAAGATCTGTTTAGCCGTTTTGACGTGAAGGAGTAACATCCATATATATGCTTTATATGTTTTTGAGGAATATATGATTCCTCAAAAACATTCGCAATTATAATATCAGTAGGAAGCTAGATATAACCTTGACAAATAGAAACAACACTATCTAATTCCGAGGCTCCTTCCTTCAATGTTATTCGGATACCATATTTGTGTACATAATAAGCAAAGATTGCTGCAATCAGGTTACGTCATTATTTCCCTGATTTAAGTCAGAATTTCTAGCAAATGTGAGTTCTAACCGGCAAATTTTGTAATAGGGCAATTGAAATGATTAAAAAATTTAAATGAACGACTCAAACCGGCGTGTTTGTACCGATTACACACGAACGGATTTGTAGAACAATGTTGAGCGAAGCAGAGATCTAAAAAGCATCTGGTAATCTGATAAAAATGTTACATTTAGGAAATACATTTCCTCTTTTTTTTTTCGGAGATGGGAAATCATCAAAAAACCTCTCCCGTTCCTGGTGGAGCGGTGAAGTAGAGGGTCAGACTTTTACTACTAAAACCCACCCTTGTTCCTTCTTTTGCCCTTTTTGTTCCGGAGCCGCTATATCTCTTTCGAACAACCCGCAACTCCGGATACACTTCCTCTTTAATCTATCATCTCAATTCTCCTTATACTAAACTAGCTATTGCCCGCGGCTTCGCTCGCGTTAAATTCGAGGTATTGCGGTCCTTCTTTTCTGATTTGCAATTTTTGTTGGTAACATAGAGTATGTGTACCGATCTTTAGCTTCCTACCTTTAAAATTACGAAAAGACCCATATAAAATTTCACCCCCTTTTTTTAGGGGGTTGGGGGCAGATTTGGGGAAAAAAATGATGCACGATGTTTTTGTTAGAGACAAATAGTCCGCATACTATTTTTTTGCATTCTACCTTGAAAATTGCGAAATGCTCCATACAAACTTCAACCCCCATTTTAGGGAAGTGGGAGATTACAAAGAGACAAAAAAATACAGTTGAGGTAGATAATTGATCATGATCAGTTCCCCGAAAGACGTGTTGATAAACATTGACCGGTATGTTTTTCTCTTCTATTGATTTCCCACCAAAGTCGACTCTGACATAATACTTTTTAAAACACAGCCTCTCCTTTTCATTAATAGAAATTATGGTAGAGCCTCAACTTTACCTACAATACATTCCTAGCAAATTGTTACTTCTGAAAACAGTAAGTTAGCACTAGTAGTGTCAGCTCCGCAAGTGTGCGCCAGGTTTTATGTGGAACCCTGCGAATATGTGTGCGTGTTACATAAGTGGCGTACGTGAGCGCGTGCGCATTGTTGGTCGCGCCGCCAACATCGACCGACGCGGTGACGTGTGGGATTCGTAGGCGCTGACGAAAAACACATACCGTTTCATCCTTACTAATATTATAAAAGCGAAAGTGAGTTTGTTTGTTTGTTAGGTACCTCTTCACGCTTTAATGGCTAAACCGATTTTCATGAATTTTGGTACAGAGATAGTTGGGATGTAATTTTTTTTTTAAAGTGGGATGTGAGGGAGAAAGAGAAGAAAAGGGAAAATTTAGCGTTGCTATTACAAATCAATAAGGCGCTACCGAATTGAACACCAGCGAAGCCGTGGGCAAAAGCTAGTTGATTATAATTATGTATCAAATCAATGAGCTACGTAGATATTATTGAAGCTTACACAATCAGAAATGTGTTTAATGGACAATAATTACCACATCCAGGAACGAACAGATTAGCATGATTTAATGTATTCCACTAACTAATTGTAAGTTCCTTATGAATTCCAATAAGTGTATCAATTAATGTTGCTACTATTTCATAAATTGACTTAATAATATTGGAGTTAAAAAAATAATTAAAAACTCGCTTTAGAGACGTTATTTCATTTCTCTTATTCTTCCCTTCAAACTCTTTCTTTTATTTTTTATAAGTAAGATGGAAATGCTTACAAAATAATTAGTCCGCCATATTTCACAGTTGGCCATATTGGATTTTGAATTTTACACTCTGTTAACCAATCATTGTGATCAAATAAAACATTTAGGTATACAAATGAGCTTAATGGGGAAACAACCAAGTGCGTCAACGTTGACTTCGTAGGTTTTTTTTTGCAAAGTTACAGGTGAACCTCTCTTTTTCGGTCGAGGGTGAAAAAGGAAGATTTTGCGAATAATAAATGCGAATGTTTATGAGGATGGATGGATGTATGGATATTTATTAATCTTTCACGTCAAAACGGCTGAACGGATTTTGATGAAATTTGGCACAGAGCATAATCTTATGGTCTGGAATAACACATAGGATACTTTTTTTCCGATATCACGCGGGCGAAGTCATGGGCGCTTGCTAGTATTAAATATAATAGCCGTTGATATTTCTTCACCATTTTAATCGATTAAAATGTTTAAATAAGCCACTTGATTGTGTCCCAGAATTTCTACTTTTTGTTGTATGTGTATTTTACCTTTGACTGCATTCTGAGTGCAACCTTGCAACCTTATTGTAACTGAAATAGAGATCATTATAATTTTAACGTTCATGCAAACACAAAGGTTAAATTAAATAGCTGAAGAAGGGTTAAATCTAAAACCTTGCTGTATAACTTGTATAGGTATCTAATCATATAATCTTGTATTATATTCAAATAATCTGTGCATGGAACCAATAAACTTGTCGAGATTCTAACCTTTAGATATGCGACAGCACGTTCGTACATGTAATTATATATCTCACCTTTGTCGACTTGTAAATCAGACGCCATTTGACCCCCGGGACCCCAACTAGTCACCACGATAGAAGGAGACTTGTGGGGTCATAGATGAGAACTTCCGTGTTCAAATGCAACCATGTAACTAGATAAACGCCATTTTGATGCATCGGTTTTCTGCAAAATGAGATAGCTGTTGCATAAATAAGAAAATTAATCGTTTCACAACAGATTGATATATTCGAAATTTTAAAAGTTGCTAATAAATACACATATTTATTTAGGTTTTGCCCGCGGTTTCGCTCGCGTTAAATTCGGGGTATCACAGTTCCCTTGCGCCTTATTGATTTGTTATAGCAACGCTAAATTTTCCCTTTTCTTCCCTCTTTCTCCCTCATCTCTCACAGACGTAACAAACATCACTTTCGCTTTTATAATATTTCTAGCTGTGCCCAGCGGTTTCACCCGCTGAGGTTTAGGGTTATGAAAAATGGATGTTAGCCGATTCTCAGACCTACCCGATATGTACACAAAATTTTGTTTAAATCGGTCCAGCCGTTTCGGAGGAGTACGGTAACTAACATTGTGACACGGAAATTTTATATCCTTACTTCCTTACTTAATATTATAAAAGCGAAAGTGAGTTTGTTTGTTTGTTACCTCTTCACGCTTTAATGGCTGAACCGATTTGGATGAATTTTGGTACAGAGATAGTTGGGAACCAGGAGACGGACATAGGCTAATATTGAAAGTGGGATGTGTGGGATGTGTGGATGTGAGGGAGAAAGAGGGAAGAAAAGGTAAAACTTAGCGTTGCTATTACAAATCAATAAGGCGCAAGGGGAACTGTGTTACCCCAAATTTAACGCGGGCGAAGCCGCGGGCGAAAGCTAGTATTAGATAAGTAAGGATTCATCTTGTTGAACCCTTTATTACTTATACGTATTCGAACGCCAGTGGGTCGGTATTTTGTATTTGTTATGAGGTAACGAAGGGCCTCCATCGCTTCATTTACATATCTAATATTTATTTTTCTATGAGATGATTTCTAAATCATAACTTATTTATTCTGCGGTATTTACAAAAGGAGGGATCAGTATTCGTACCAATAGCACTTATTGGAGATAATGAAAAAGCATCCGCTTAACTAAAAAAATAAATATTAAAATAAAAATAACTCATATATTTTAAATTATCACTAATTTTTATAGTTTAAAAAAATATTCGTCTTGTAAATCAAAGTAAGCAAACAAGTGCGAGTCCGAATCGCATACGGAGGGTTCCGTATAAACGTGCAAGATAAACGGCCATATCTTTTGACTTACAGATATGATTTTTTCACTACTCCCACCCAAGGGACCACGGACTTGAGGATGAGGTTTTAATTTCAACTTGATACCTTCACGCGTTCCCTAGATAAAGGAGCTTGACAAACAGACAGCCAATAAAGTGATCTAATAAGGGTTTCGTTTTTTTGCTTTAAAGGCACGGAATCCTAAAAATAATTTATTTATAATTTATGTAGAAAATCTCATTTGTTAAAATGATATGGGGAGGGACATTGTAACTGTATTCTATTATTGTATACCATTTTCTTATATTAAAACTGATACATTCCTCTCCACTGGTAGATAGTCAATCATTGGCTTATTCGTCAACTCGCGCCTCATAAACTCAGTCAACTCGCGACCGAGTGAAAATCTGACGTATTTACAGTCATCTACAAAAGACAAAACACTTTTGAAGATGACTGCTAACTCGCGCGCAGTCGCGAGTTTATGAAGCGCGAGTTGACGAATAAGCCCAATCATTTGTGCAACTATCGATCGAAAGCATGTAACTACAATGTATTGAATATCAATTAAAATTCCCCAAGTCGTAAAGCAGGTGGCGCTTATGGCCATAAATCAGAGCAACTAATAATCGCACCTGATCGAGTTGATTGAATGTTGTGCAACGACTCATTAAGGTACTTCACACACCAAATCCGGTCAGGCGACAAAGCCTGGTCGCTTTACGTAAAAGTATTAGTGGGCAAAAACAAACAAAACCTTCTGATTTGGGTTTCTATCGAGCCCCGAATTTGAAGGAGCTTTTAGTACATGTAAGTATGTGTGTGATCGCCTCGGAAAAAGCAGAATAAACAGCAGTGCCCTCCCCTTAGCCTTATTTGTTTAGTGCTGGCGCGGTATATCTTCTTCTTTCAAATTTCTTTAATACTCGTGTATATAGCCATGGTATGTATGGCTGATGTCAGCAGCCAAATCTTTCGTCAGGACTTTTTTTCCCCGGGGAAGGGGAGGCTGCGAAACTACAATGACATTATTTCGAAGTGCTTTAATTTTTGATAGAATAAAATTTTAATAAGTTGTCCATACGCAATTAAGAATGCGTATCAATGATTTCCTTAGGTTTGTTAAACCGTCAGAGAGGCCACTGCCGGCTGAGGTTACGGTTTGTTTGAAAAAGATACCTCGGCCCTGGAACACAAATGGAAAACGAAGGATGGGTTTTTAGTGAGTAAAAGTCTGACGGGAAATCGGGAGAAGTTATATGAAGAATTTCCCGTCATTAAAAAAAAACGAAAAAGGTTATTAAACGTCTAATACTCGCGCGATCTGCTGCCGTGGTGTGTAGAGCCCATTAGCTCGTAGCCTCAACTAACTGGTTACAAGTATGCGTAACACTAAGCACGACGATTGGTGCTAGTCTTGCTAACATTATTATGATATGCAGACATCTTTATCAGCCGCTCCTTGTTTATTATGTAGAGTGGAATATGAAGCTAAAACGCCTACTATTACATCAGCATCAGTTTGATGGTGTCAAATATTTTATAAGGGACCGCTAGTACATGGTTTATGATCTATTTACACTAGAAATCATGTTTGGAGCTGTAGCTCTAAATAAAAAAAATATAACCGACTACCGAGCCAAGTATAATCTATCAAACAAAAAAAAATTGAAAAACCCTTTTCCAGGCGTCTTTGATTAATCGATGAAAATAAGTAGAAAAGTCCGACGAATTAAAAAAACTCCTTCTTTTTTTGAAGTCTGTTAAAAATAACATTGGACCCAGAACTGATAACGACAACCTATGGAAAGAGCAGTTTTCACCAGTAAAGTTTCAGCAGGAACTTACACATGTTCGAAGACGCACATTATGCTAATGTAAAAAAAAACTTAGCCTACCTAGAGATGACTATTAGTGCGAATTAAAAAGAGGTTTTTTCTCAATTCAGTTGTGGGGACAAGATCCAAAGTTATGTTCCTGTTAAAAAATTAACAGCAATTTGCGGTACAACTGCGACTGTAGAACTTTAATCCGTGCGGAGTTAGGCAAAAGTGAACGTAATAGTGCATATACATATGGTCTTTTTTTAACTTGGCCCCACCCTAGACAAAGAGCCAGACCCGGAACAACTACATGTAGGTTATACAAATATCTGTTCCGTGCGGGGATCGAACCCGCAACTCGCAGCGAAGAAGTCGATCGCACAGCCACTGTGCCAACCGTGTCGTGATTCGTATAATGTACTAAGGGGCGAGCTCATTGCTATTAACCGGATGGATACAGACTCCGTTAATTATCCGAAATTTATCTTGAAAAATCCCAATAACACTGCTCGATCCGGGAATCGAACCCAGTACCATATGCTCAGCCAAGCCTTCGACTACTATACCAGCAAGGCAAAGTTGACTTTCTATCTTCTTACTAGCTTTTTCCCGCGGCTTCGCTCGCGTTTAACTCGGGGTAACACAGTTCCCCTTTTCTGATTTGCAGGTACCTGCTACTTGTAGTTTTTGCCCTAGCGCCTTATTAATTGTAATAGTAAAGCTAAGATTTCCCTTTCCTTCCCTCTTACTCCCTCATTAAAAAAAAAACCTTAATAATTAGCCTATGTCCGTCTCAAGGGTCCCGACTATCTCTGTACCAAAATTCATCAAAATCGGTTTAGCCATGTAGGCGTGAAGACGTGACAAACAAACAAACACAGTCACTTTCGCTGTTATAATATTAGTAAGGAGTAAGGATAAGGTTTAGTAAGGATATTATAACAATTGGCAACTTAGGTATTCAATTAATCAAATTAAAACAAGGTATCTTTATAGAACGAGATCTAGTTCTCTCCCCGTAAATAGTAATATAACCTAGGTACCCACTTTAGTCAATTGCTGAGGTTGTTATGTAAATCCGCTGCCACATAAAATTATTCATTTGAATACTTAATAGATTCCAAGTGAGGTGTGAACAGGAACTTATCTAACGGCTGGGAAAGGATAATTTATAATAAATGTATTTAATGTAGGCATAATTAAGTAATATTAATAAGTGGCTGTCATATTACCAGTACCTACTGGATTAAACTAGCGTGGGGCCCGTAGTAAATTCTATTAGGAGGCCCTTGATCTGCCAAAGAGGTTACATCCCAATAAATGTTTTGCCAACATTACTAGGTACTAGTTTTTTTTACGGTGTGCCTGAAGCTAACTTTTAGATTTGAGTTTAAAAAAAATCCTATGTTTATTTTGAATTAAACTCGATTTAAGTAAATTTTGATAAGTACTACCATCTATCCATTGGCCGGTTTTCCATTATAACGACAGATGGCGGGTTACTAAGAACCCTCAAAAATACGCTCAAATGGTAGTGAGCACATGTACACATGTCTAATATACATGCGGGGTCCCATTTAGCGCGGGGCCCGTAGCGGTTGCTACTCTTGATACGTGGGTAGTCCGGCACTGCATATTGCGTGTTTTTGGTGTGGGTGTTTTATTAAGTACCCCGCTGCATAACCCGGGGGCGTCTTATGTATTATGTGGATGGGAATTTCAGCTATTATCTATTTGTAACCTTTTTCTTATCACTTTTATGTTGTAATCTGATTCTGGCTATTTCTACTTTGGTGGGACCAATAAACAAAATATTTTGTTTTGAATTGTTTTGTGCCATGTAGTTTTCACGCTGCAAATATGTCTAGCTGCTAGATTTTCTTCAACCTATCTTATCAAAAAACCATTTTGGAAAGTACCAGCCAATAGTTTATTTATTTTTAGGGTATTTTTTTTCTGTATTTATCGCTTAATATGCTAAAAACAATCAAACAACTCTACCACCCCACCTACTGCATCGAAAATGAACTGGTAAGAGGTTTTGGTTATGTAAGTAGTACCGCTATTAGACAAGAGATGGCGGTTTATTCAATGCTTACTATTCACTAACAGATGTCACTAGGAGTACGGCGGTAAAGAGGTTTTATTATACTGTGTCATGATATATAATTATATTTGACTCGAAATGTCCGTAGAAAGTAATACTTGAACTAACCATCTTATTTGGTCCAAAATTCCAATTTTCTTAAGTTGGTTGATGTGCGTTACGATAATTTTCGCACTCATAAATTCTTAATTAAATGTGACTTGTGCAAATAAAATAACCAAGAATGCTTTATTTTTTATTTTATAGCGTACCAACGATTGGTAATTTTTATCATAATATATTACGCCTAAAAGACTTGGAAAGTAAAATAATTACGTACACTACATCCCTTAATTTTATATTTACAGACCTACAACAAGAATAACATTACTTTAAATAAAATACTATTTTACTTAAAGAGTATTTATGAAAACAATTTTTGTTCATGACTGAGTATTTTTCATTCACTAATATTTAACACTGTCATAATACAAGCCAGTCCTCTTTAATCATGTCCGATGCTTTTTCAGCAATCATGATGACAGGAGCGTTGGGGTTACCACTTATGATGGTGGGCATAACACTCGCGTCGACGACTCTCAAGTTGGCCACGCCATGGACACGTAGTCGCGGGTCTACCACAGCGTCAATATCCTGCTTAGGACCCATTTTACAAGTCCCAGTGGGATGGTATATTGTAAACGTGAAGTGTTTCAAACTACACTCCCAGTATTCATCACTGAACAGCACGTGGTGCTGACAACCAGGCATAGCAATGTTGTGCGGCCTCGACCCGTACCTCTGGAAAGATGTCGTGTTCGACAAAGCCATCGCTATCTTTATACCTTCCGTAAGGACCTTAATATCTTCCTTGTACGCGAAGTAATTCGGTTCTATAGACGGCGCCGCGAACGGATTCTTACTTTTCAGTTTAATCCAACCGGAGCTCTTTGGTCTCAACAGTAATGGAAGAATAGTCCATGTCTCAGCGTCCTCAATTGGTTTGTAGACAGTATTGTATACTCTATCGCGTAGGTTCAATATCTTTCTGATTTGTTCTCCGCCATCAGAATTCACTGAACTTGGCGCGAAGTGGAACTGTATATCCGGCCAGTTGCCAGACGGTGGCGCGTATTTAGTGTTCACAAATGCTAGTCCCTCTACGCCTTGAGTCGTCATCGGTCCTTTCTCATATAGAATGTAGTTCATGGCAACGTTGAAAGTCTGGAAACGGTCTTTCTTAAATGTTACAGGTTTGTTGACTACGAAAGTCAAACCACCGAGACCAACGTGATCCTGCAGGTTATGGCCTACCTTTAGGTTCGCTACCAAGGGAATACCATGTTCTCTCAGATGGTCTGCTGGTCCAATTCCACTCAACATCATTATTTTAGGAGTAGCTAGCGCCCCAGCGGACATAACCACTTCTCTTTTGATTCTAACTTTGTGCCGTTGACCATTTCTATAGAACTCTACACCGTATGCCTGCTTTTTAACAGGATTGATAAGAATCCTTGTTACTTGGGCGCCGAGAGCAACATGCAAGTTACTCCTCTGTCTAACGGGTCTGAGGAAGGCCTTGGCCGTGCTGCAGCGGCTGCCGCGCCGCATGGTCGCCTGGGTCAGCATGAAACCCGTCTGTTTCGCTCCGTTTATGTCACGGTTTTCGTAACCAAGTTCCATGCCCCCTTTCAAGAACGTAACCGATAATGGCGACCGCCACGGCGCTTCTTGGACCGTGAGGTATCCGCCGGCGGCGTGGTATGGCGTGTTCACTAAGTACGGGTTGCGATTGTCTTCGGATTTTAGGAAATATGGTAACACTTGATCGTACGACCAGCCAGGGTTACCAAGCGCTTCCCAGAGGTCGTAATCATTGCGGTTGCCTCTGACGTACACCATCGCGTTGAGAACGCTGCAGCCACCGAGTACCTTGCCTCTAGGCCAGTTGCAGCGGTCGCCGTTCATGGCGAGGCAGTAGGAGCGGTTGTGTGAGGGCGTTGTCTGGAACTGCCAGTCCATCTCGGAGAGCTGTGTGTAGCCCGCCAGCGCGGGGATGTCAGAGATCTCAGTTTCGTCTTGGCCGGCCTCCAGGAGCAGCACAGTCCAGTTGCCGATCTCGGAGAGCCGCGACGCTACCACTGCACCAGCAGAACCGCCGCCGACTATCACGAAGTCGTAGATCGGCAACAGCTGAAACATTTAAAAATATCGTTATTACATTGTAATTGCATTTTGTCGTTTAATAAAGATATTTGTTACATTGCATTTTGCGTAGTTAAAAATGGACTTGTTATTTTAATGACGTTACACTATTCGAATTACTAGCTTGAACGCAAAACTACTCACAGTATTGACATCCGTAATATAAGACTCTGGGTCGAATTGTTGGTATCTGAAGTACGTGATCCCGAGTGCCAGGAGTGGTATCAGACCCAATACAGTGATGGGCGACGGTGCCAAGCTGGCCAGCGCTCCTGCCGCCTCCATGGCTGCCCTTACAACTCATCTACCGCTAAACTAATATTTACAACTTAGCCTACTAGTCTTAGCTCTCTTAAATCCAATGCTGGCTTTTCTTTCTTTGCTCTTCTTCTGAAAGAATTTTAGGTGTATAATTCCTAATGCCAGGCTTTTTTATCGGCGTTGTTTTCGCCTTTTCTGTTTCGCTAAGATAGCTTTTGAGTCGTGCGCTCTTAAGTTCGTCTTTGTCAGCGTCGAAGAGTTGTAGCGTGTTGTATCGCTTTTCTTTGTGAAGTTTGACGGGTTTGTAGAGTTCTTTGTTAACGTCTTTGTAGTGTTCGTTTTTGTACAAGGACGTACAGTAGTAGTCGCTTTTGGAGGATCTGTCGGAGCGGTACTCGCAGGCGCTGGATCCGCTCCTGTAGCCGCTGCTCTCTGTCGAGGAGTTGTCGCTCTTGAAGCTGTCGGCGCTCCTCCTTGCCTTATGGCGCTTGTAGTCTTTGTCGAAGTCGTTGGCGCGGTAGTCTACGGGCGAGCTGCGGTAGTGCAGGGGCTCGTCGTACTTGTCCTTGTACCGTCTTACTTGCGTGCCGCTAGCGTGCGCGTATGACTGTTCCTGGCCCATGATGTAATGCGCGCTCGCGCTCTCGCAGGATTTCTGTAATGATAATAATTTAGATTTTTAGTACAAATTACAAAAATGCTAAATAATTGGGGTGAATAAAAATATTTGACAAAATACCTAACCAATGTGTATATCAATATTTATTGTTTTTTATTTCTTTGTTACAGGTGAGATGACGATTAGAAGTTTCTGATGACCTTATAATGTTGAAGTAAGTTTATAAAAATGACTTAGAATACTGTCAAAAGTGACATATTTAAAAGCAAAATACTGATGGTCGTTGGCCCTTGCGTTGTCAGTACCGTTACTGATAACAATATCAACAGGTCACCGCTGCAGGCAACAATAGATTCAAATCGTGAATGATTAGTCACCAATATTGTTGATGAAAAGTTTGTACATAGTGTGTCAGTAGAACGGGCACTCGCTTGGGAACGGACCGGCCGAAATTAAGACGAGAGAAATTTTTAACAGGTTTTTCAAACAACTTGCATTGGAGGTGACGTGTTTATACAATTAAAAAAAACAATCCAACTCAATAGATTTATTAGGCATAAGGAATGATTAAGAAGAGATAGACGCAAATTGATTAATAGAAAAAAAAATATCATCTCACTTTTACTTTCAACTTGCTATGTAATATAGCAAGTTGATGCATGGGTAAATGAATTACTGTATATTACTGGCTTGCTACTCAGAGGACCGTAGAAAAAGTGGATTAGTAACTCTTATGAATACGCTTCAAAATTGTAGTATTTACTTATGTAAGTGTTAAGAATAATTAACTATAATCTTGTTGGCTTATTGCTAAATTATTAACTTTCTTTGGTAACAAAGAACTGCAGTTTTGTGGTTTCTCTGTGGTGTCAACTGTAAAGTTATCATTACTTTCACTCACAGTTTTAGCTTTAATTTGTTATCTACAAGTTTCTGCGCGATTTTATTGTTTCCTTGTTTATTGTTTGTTTTACTGTCATTAAACGTATTAATGGTTTCCCAAATATGAATTAGTTTCACTCATAAGAACGTACTAATTGCATGTTTCGATAACATCTTATGGATGACTATCACTGTTATCTCTAGATTTAGAAATCTATGATTTATGTTTAGTGTTTCTTTTAATTAAATATTTGAATCAAATACCTAATCCCAATATATTAGATAGTTCATTGTCTTTTCAGACATTACTAAACCATCATAGAAGTTATACATCGGGCAATGACTTTTATCACAGTATTTTACAGTATAAAAATAACAGCTGATTATTGTCTCCAGTCGCCATAATAATACGAGGTCGTTTTAAATAAATAAATAAATAAAATAAAATTCATTTATTTCAGGTAGTACACCCATAATGACAATTATACATACACATAATAAAAAATAATAATAAAAAAAGAGAGAGTCGTTAAGAGTCTGGCAACACTTGAAGTGTCAACTACTTCAATTTCTTCTCCTGTAATTTTAATCTTAGTTTTATTCAAAAAATATTTTCTTAACAGTTTATACAAATACTTACATCTAAAGTTGCAATAGCTGAACCTCATCAATCGATTTCCAGTGCAAAATGAAATTAAATAGTTCAAATAGAAGCAAAAGAAAAAAGGTGACATAAATGACAAATGTCATCTACAAAATCAAAAATACACCTAATATGAAATTGAAGACAAAAAGAAAATGTTGACGAGATCAGCTCACGCCAGAAGCGCACGCCATCCACCTCCGGGCTCGTCGCTCAGCTCCGCCTCGCCGCCGCCGGAACCCAGCCTCGTCGTGAGCGCTGTGACACCGGCCGTGGCAGTTGCGTCGAGCTCGAGCGACGAGTATTTTTCCCCGCCCACGACGCCACCACCTGCTCGTCGACGGGGAGGACGCCGGCCGCCGGACGGTTTTGGACTTCGAGGCCCACCGGCCTCTGATAGGGTCCCAGCTCCCGGCGGAAGTGTGCAGCGCATGCGATGGACTAGTTCCATCAATGAAAACGTCATGCGCTCATACTATGGGGCTACAGAGGGAGGAAACAACCTGACCGCGTACCGTGTTCGGATGCTCTCTCTGTTTCAGGTGCTTGAGCCAGCTGTCAACGTGTCGGCACAACGACTGTCGGATCAGGTGCGGGTAATCCAGCGTAATCGTATGTTGGATGACACCGTACTTGATCGCTTGCGAACCGAAATGCAGAGTAGCCAGGTCATTACCTCTTCGTCGCAGGCTGTGGTTCCACCACAGTCCCACCAACTAGTTTGTCACGCTGACGAGGTAAGTAATGACATGGCTACTAATGTAAGTACCCAGTGCAATGAGGAAATGAGGAGTGCTTTGGAGGGTGCGATTCGAGAATATCGGTACATATCGCCCGAACTTAGACCACGCTTACCTCGTTTGCCCATGCATAATAAAAATAGGGCGCTGGTGGCTGTTTTGGATTCGCAGTTGTCAAACTATTTTGACAACTGCGAAAACCTCACTGATGCTCACTCAATCCTGTATTGTGCGGCTGTAGCAGCGTGTCGTGTAGCTCACGTTAAATTTCCTGATGACAGAGCTGCACGACCGAAACCAGCTGTTCCATTCTGGCAGTGCAGGATTGAGCGGCGTATTGGTGTGGCCAGAGCACTCATTGGCAAACTAATCAGTTTCAGGGAGGGCAACACTCGACCTCGAGTGATGCGCTTTGTGAGGCGGGCATTTGCAGGGACTGACATAAGTCCTCCAGACTATATGTCCCGCATCACAGAGCGCATCGACTTCCTGAAACAGAAAGTATATGCATGGGCAAACCGTATTCGTAGGTATAAGCGGCGGGTGGAACGATACACTTTGAATCGCACATTCCAAAGTGATGAAAGGTGGGTGTATAGAGCCTGGGAGCGACCGGACCAAGGTGTGTCTGAGACGCACCTACCGGATGATGACGCCATGTGTTTGTTTTGGCGCAACATCTGGTCGGTGCCTGTCAGTCATACCGAAGGTGAATGGACTCGGGAAGTCGAACGAGCGTGTGACCCCATACCAGAAATGGGGGCCTTAACAATCAGCCCCCAAGATGTAGCTTGTGCTGTCCGTCCGCTGCCTAATTGGAAATCTCCAGGGCCGGACGGACTGCACAACTTCTGGATAAAGAACATTCAGAGGTCGCACGCTTGTTTGGCAACCCTATTCCAGACAGCCTTAGAGTCAGGGTCGCTACCCAGGTTTCTGACAACTGGTATAACCCACCTGCTCCATAAATCGGGTAGTACGGCGGAACCCAAAAATTATAGACCAATTACGTGTCTTCCGACACTTTATAAAGTTCTTACATCCATTTTGAGAGCTAAAATCACTAAACACATTGATGACAATTCTATCATGTCTGCTTCTCAAAATGGATGTAGGAACGGGTCCCGCGGTACTAAGGAGCTGCTCCTCATTGATATGGCCATTAGTCAACAGGTTCGCCGTTCTCGAAGACATCTGTCGACATGTTGGATAGACTATAAGAAGGCCTATGACTCCGTGCCACATACGTGGCTCATGAGGGTGCTAGAGTTGTACAAAGTTGATGCAACTCTGCGCACCTTCCTGAGCTCGTGTATGAGGCAATGGAATACGGTCCTTCGCTATCCAGGATGTCGGCAGATTCTGAGGAATAGTGAACCGATAAGGATAGAGCGAGGTATATTCCAGGGCGATAGTTTGAGTCCACTTTGGTTCTGCTTAGCCTTGAATCCTCTAAGCACGTTGCTGGAGAATTCAGGTCTGGGCTATCGATTGAGGAGAGGTGGTCAGGTTATATCTCACCTCCTTTACATGGATGACCTGAAACTCTTTGCCCCCAACGATTTGCAGCTGATGAAGCTACTGAAGGTAACTGAAACTTTCAGTAGCGCCATCAGGATGGAATTTGGTGTGGACAAATGTGCGGTCATGCATGTAAAGCGAGGGGAAATTGTGGAATCTGTGGGAACCCAGCTCTCAGATTCCATAAACCTTAGATCCCTCTCAGCAACCGAAACCTACAAGTATTTGGGGATGTCGGAAGCGCTGGGCATCAATGTTGCTGACATGAAGCAATCGTTGAAGGAACGCTTCTTTGGCCGCCTGAGAAAAGTATTTAATAGTCTTTTATCAGGCGGAAACAAGGTGCGTGCTTTCAACGGTTGGGTCATGCCGGTTTTGATGTACTCTTTCGGCATACTCAAATGGACTCAAACAGAACTGGACGCCCTGGATAGGAAGGTGCGTACATTGTTAACGGCATTTCGTATGCATCACCCACGTTCCTCGGTTATGAGACTGTATATCCCGCGGAGTTGTGGAGGTCGAGGCTTTTTAAACGCCAAGACTCTCCACAATCGCGAGATATGCAGTCTCAGGGAATATTTCCTAGAAACCGACGTGGGAATGCATCGGGATGTAGTTGCAATGGACAAAGGCCTCACCCCGCTCTCCTTGGCTAAAGAGAACTGGCGCAAACCTGTAGTGCTTGACACTAACGACCGCAGGGAGGTATGGCAGAGTAAGGAGCTTCACGGACGCTTTTTTCGGGCCCTACATGGACCCGATGTAGATCAATCAGCGTCCGTAGCCTGGCTACGTTCCGGGGACCTCTTTGGAGAAACCGAAGGTTTTGTCTGTGCAATTATGGATGAAGTTATGATGACAAATAACTACCGGAGATTTATTGTGAAGGACGGTACGGTTGACATATGTCGGGCATGCCACCGTCCGGGAGAATCAATACGACACATTATCTCCGGTTGTTCGCGTCTAGCTAACGGAGAGTACTTGCATAGACACAACCTTGTAGCCAGGATTATCCATCAGCAACTTGCTCTAAAATACAACCTTGTGGAATCGGAAGTGCCGTACTACAGGTATGAGCCCGACCCAGTTCTTGAACATGGCAATATCACATTGTACTGGGATCGCTCCATCATCACTGACAGGACTATTGTTGCCAACAAGCCTGATATAGTGGTGGTGGATCGATCAGAGCGGCGCGCAATGATTGTTGACATAACAGTCCCGCATGATGAGAACCTCGTGAAAGCCGAGAAAGATAAGCAAATCAAGTATATTGACTTGGCTCGCGAGGTTGTCGACATGTGGGATGTGGACTCAGCGATCATTGTGCCGATAGTCGTATCTGCCAATGGCTTAATTGCCAAGAGCCTCGACCAATACCTGAGGAGGCTCTCGTTAGGCAGCTGGATCAAGGGCTTGATACAGAAAGCGGTACTCCTGGACACGGCTCGTATTGTTAGGAGGTTCCTTTCTCTGGAGCCCTGACCGCCGGTAGCTTGGACCCTGTTCCCGATACCGGTGGGCTACTATTTTTATATTTTTAAATGTTTTTTTTTTTTATGATTATAAGAAATATTTAAAAATGTAATTTTATGTATAGAGATCAATAAATGGACGAAAATAAAAAAAAATAATACAAATTACATAATACAAAAAGATTTATAATAGAACCATCATCTTAAGAATCATCTAGTACGTTGACGTCTGCCAAGTTCGAAACTAGGTTAAAGCGCTATTACTTGAAGCGTCTACAAATGTAGACAAACTAGCTGTAAACAGAACATAAAACCACTAAAACGAGCTGGCTTTAACCAACCTTGAAGAGTAGAAACTTAACGTGCTAGTCACGTTGACATTCAAACTGGGCATGAAATGCGATCACCATAGACCATCCGTCATGGAGACATTACCGACCAAAGTGCCCCGAGACAACGGCGGTAACAACCGAGAACGACTCATTTGTTCACATTGTCACATGTGTTGTTTGAAAATGAAAATAAATAAGGCGCTATACGATTTGGAACCTTATCTGAACAGAATAAAACCCACACCTGGTGGTTTTACCGTCGTTTTTTAAAAAGTTTACTCAGTGAAATGCCCTTCAATTTGGATCCTTATGTCAAAGCAATAAAAATAATACTGCAGTTGACAGAAATCCTTTTAAGTGTTTTCTTTTCCATGCTAAGTGAGTAAGCTTGTTTTAAAGATGCAAATTGCGTATTTGTTGTTGGCAATTGTTCGTTAAAGCCTTAAAACCAATATGTTTTATTTACGAAAGTACCTGAAGCTTAAAATCAAGACATCTTTAAAGGTAGCTTTGTAATAAATGAAAAGTTGATTATTTTAATCTAATAATCAGTTGAAGTACTCATAAACAAAAACATGATTACCATAATCATGGTAAAGGCAGCATAAAACAATATAGATGTTCTAAAATGTACATTCCTTAATGTCAAACATTATATATTAGAATTTGAAATTAACTGTTTATTCTTCTATGTGAAATAGAAGAAATAGTTGACACACCTCGTGTGTCATCGTAAAATCCGTTAACTTAAGTAATTTCATCGTTCCTATCAGTAAAACTGGCATTCTAAATTTTCAGAGCACAACGAATACAGATTTTATAACAATTAATGCTATGTTTGTTAATTATGTTTCTACATAACTACTTATTTATTTAATAACAGTACATTGTGGTGCCCGTTAATTTATTTCGTAAATAGCGGTATCTTTGGAAGAGTCAAGTGTTATAATGATGACTTGCCAAATGCTGCGAATAGATCTTCTACCAAAATTTTACGACTGACAAGAAAGCCTATATATTCTACAGTAATAAAGATCTAACAGTTATAGGTATCGTTTGTGTTTATAACATTATCAGCAAAAGGTGAATTAAGGAATTTGCAATGATAAATCTCTTTTTCTCTCTCAATTCGGCCTACTTGGCATATATTTCTGTTCGTTGTCCAGATAATATAATATACTAGCTGGCACCCGCGGCTTCGCCCCCGTGATATCGAAAAAAAGTCCTATGTGTTATTCCACACCATCGTCTACCTCTGTGCCAATTTTAATCAAGATCTGTTCAGGCGTTTTGACGTGAAAGAGTAACAAACATCCATAAATCTATACATCCATCCATCCTCACAAACATTTGCATTTATAATATTAGTAAGATTGTTCTGTATTAAAACATTGTGGCTCATATTTAGTTTTTTACTTCCACCATGTTCAGAGCTCGTTTGTAAACGAATGCTCCGTTAGTTTGGCCTGCGCGTACGCGTGTCTGTTTCCGCATCGTCTACCTGATATTAATTACGTGTAACTAACTGTCACAGCTTCTAACACCATATCATGCAAGGCTTTTATTGTTGTGAGTACTATAAAGAAAAAAATCAGGAACGTTCTGAGGCATTTTGAAAATCATTGCGTTAGTGTTTAATGGTTATAGAAACTTATAAGCATTACCATTCTCGCAACGTTGGCTTTAAAACCATGGTCAATCTAACCACAATATGTGGCTACAATCTATGCAGTTGCAATTCCTTTCGCGTTAACTTGGTAGCGGTACCACCACATCTTCATGGAACATAGCAAAGTCCCAAAACGTATTTTTGTGTTAACTTACGTGTGTATATTGGCAACATTATTGAGAAATGGTTAAGAGTGCTAACTGGGCTACTCAAGTATATTATACCGTCTAGGCTAACAGGTATTTTGTAATCGAATGTTGCACTAAGTATAGAGTCAACAGGTGCAAGCCAAATTTAACTTGAATAGAATATCTTGAGTTTTACAGAATTTGTAACCGGTATTACTAAATGTGGGTGTGCTATAGCGAACTACACATCTGTTTCACCGTAAGATAAATACAGGCGTCATGTTATCTTTACAGAATTTGTAATGCTACACGAATTATATTTGCAAACGGTAAAAATGTACAAATTAAAGAATTCAATTTAGGAAGGCTATTTCCTGCATTTGAAATTAAACTAAAAATGTTATTAGACCCACATAAATTATTGTCGAAATTTCAAAACGCATAAATATAAAGAATGGCCTCAGAATGTACGTTTTGATCCTTGAACATGTGCAACAGAGAAAGGAACTTTCAGAAGACGCCTTTTGAATTGGATTACTCAAGTTAGACAAGCATGTTTCATGTAAGAGTAATACTTGCAAGAGTTAGATGATAATAAAACTTCAAAACGTCGATAGCAGAAGGTCTGTTAATGAAAGAATGTGAGAGAATCTTGCAACTGTAATCATAGTCTTCCTGCGCTTGTGTCATATCAGTTTGGGGTCGACACAAGACGTTTTCATCATCCATTCTCCTCTGTCAGCCATCACGGTATCATTTACACGTTGTCCATTCATATTATTTTTCACACAATCTATCCATAATTGGTTTGGCTTTCACCTCCCTCTCAATCCATCAAAATTTATTTTCATAATAATACCTGTAGTTACAAGTAATTCTTTGAGTGTTATTTTGTCGAGGTGTTCGCACTGGCCCTTAATACTTCAAGTACATTTTTGGTTGGCCATAAAATTGCCATCTGACCTCCTTAAAACGCAATCAGGTTTTTACTTTAGTAGACTCCAAACCAATCATTACATTCTGCAATATCTATTACGGTATCCGGGCAGGCCCTTTAAATAAATAACCTTGATTTTCTGTGCTAGTTCAATATTTAATTCTAGATCTCCCGATTCTTCGTCTAGGAACAACAGATTCATTTAACTCAATACGAATTCGTTTCATTCAAAAATCTATCTTCTGCCTATCAATCTTAACTAGATCCTGTTCTTTAGAACCCAGTAGTTCCTTATGCAGGTCATAAATACAGGGCAACAAAATTTCCATGTAAATGCTTGTCACGAAGAAATTTAAGTATTTTGCCACCTGCGTTGTTTCGGTCCACAACATGAAAAGCTTACACAATGAGGTGATAATTTAACAAAACATAGACCATTGGATATAACCCATCGTGTGAAGTATGTGATCAGAATTTCTTGATAGGAAACGCAAATTACAATTTGTATTTGTTTGTGTATCCTTATTAGTATCACACCGGTGTCAGTTTGGAAAACAAAATGCAATGAAGTTTCTTTACTAAGGTTTATTCTGACTTCTACTTGTGTTATTTTATTTTGGTTTGTTTTTCAAGTAACAGATTTGATCAGCTTACTGAGCTGTTTTTTAATTTTATATTGAAATCGAACAAGATAGCGGGTAACTGTGTCGATATACCGTATTTTGTATTTATTCTCCGTTTCCATGGCTCAACCTGAATAATGAATTTTATTTCTTTATTCATGGGTATTGGCGGCCTCGAATTATGCAGATCTTTAACGGTTTTGTACACGAGTTGCCTTTTAGTTCTTATATAAGATGAATAGTGCGGCTGTAAAGTAGGACAATGGGCTAGGTTTTGTTTGAAGTACTTCTAGTGCCATTCAAGATGAGGTCTCCATACATATTTAAAGCAATTCTGCTCTTAGATAAATGGGCTTTAGAACCTTCCACAAACGATTTGTTAAGTTTTATTTCGAATATCTTTCGAGTATCTTCACAATTTGATTGTGTCGTCATAACTTTTATTGTATAACTTTCTTTCTAATATGATGTCAATGCATACGTAACCCTGCTACTTAAACCTGACACGCAACTGTCCCATTACATTATCTGGTTCAGAAACGTAAGCCACGTCAACCGTATTCAGATTCATAAATGCGTTCATTAATTCGCTGGCGGTTTCATTGCGAACTTTATTTGGAATGTCCACTTCACTAAGTGGGACATTGGCTTCATTTCCAACAGCCTACGTGCAGATTGGTTCGTCTCCAATATGTATTTCAAGCCTACCACGAAATTAATCTTTATGGCAATCACGTATAGTTCATAATGGTGTGAGGTTGACATACAAATGGGTCCACCCCCTTGTGATTCTATTCTGAAGGCATTCCTTGACGTAAGAGATTGATGTATTTGTGTCCATCCACGTTAGAAAGCTGTAAGATTGTTCGGTGCGTTTTGTTGGTTCAATAGTTAGCTGACCACCGCGTGCGTGTGATGGCCGGTGTGTTGTGGCGTAACTCAGAATTATGGACGACACTCTCAATTTCTATTGACACGTGCAATTTGGGATCTAGTGTGAGACGTGTCGTAGACTTAGTTGCACAAGAATCTAGTGGTATGGTCAGTAATGTATATCTGTGAATACACAATTGTAGAATTCATTCCACTGATTCATATTTAACTCCTGAAGGTAAAATTCAAATCTTAACTTAATGAGGTGAAATATCATTCCAAAGTTTATTTATTTAAACTTCATCTTCAATATTGGAAAACTCCTTCACATCTTTAAGTAATAGTGACTAAATGTTGAAATGCTGGGCTCACGAATTACGCCAGTGTTAGTTGATGAGTAGACTTAATGAGTTTAAATGAATAGTTAAGTATGTAAGTAGAAAATAGCTATGTCGTAATAAGCTTCAACGGAAATATTCATTTACGTGATGCTAGTCATGCAAATTGTAAATCGTTCATACGAACCTGGCATCCATGGATTATAAAACTATAGGAAGCCAACGTGTATGAACGTGTTAAATTTAAACATGGTTACGAATAATGAGACAGTGTGACAAGATCAGGATATAGATGCAGGTTGATAAGATAAGGTATGAAACTACTTTCTAGGCAATGAATGGCGGGGAGATGTATATCACTAATGTGGCTGGTAAGAGAAAATTCTCGTAGGCAAAACGACAACAATAATTTAACACAATCACTGCAAAGTAATGGATTTAAATAACTATGTTTTGACAAATATCGTAGAGTATGTAATTCGAATACCTTTTAATAGTCTGGCCAATGTGAATAAGACCACTATTAGGAAAAAAAATATGTAAAGAATCAATGTTACACACTTTATTATTAAGAATCAATATTAAATTCTTATACAATTACCAGAAGCTATGTTTAAAATGACACAAAGAATACATTTTATGTAATGTTTCTATATAAAATATTGACATTTAACTGAACTTTGACCGGAACAAACTTTGTTTTAATGAAAGGTTATTATGTAACATATTTTATGACAATTTGTGAAAATGGCTAGATAAAATGTTATGTATGAATGTATCGGCACACCCGTTTTTGTGCAGAAGTGATAAAGCTTAGAACAATAGAAAGCCATCCATAGAAAACATTATATGTAACTAAATAAATATATATAACTTAAATGCGTACTAAAATTAAAATAACTAAAATGCTTAAATAATTATGTACGGTTTTGTGTAACTCACTTAGTGCCTTCTAATTACTCAAGTATATTCTTGTTTATGTTGTGTTTTTGTACATTGTGCTTAATCATTTTATAGCGGGCATCTAAGATATAAACAACTGTCTTTAAATAAAGCCTGCACTATGATTCTTCACTTTCGAAGGTGCTTTGGCATTTTTTTACTATTACCAAATTCGATAAACTTTACAAGTTCTTTAGATATTTCGTTATGTTTAGATGCAACAGTAACATAATATTTTACTATTACGTGTATGTGAGCAATTATAACGGTGCAACAATTTGCCATCTCAACCAGTTTCATCTCATACTACTATTGGTGATGGTTTAGGTTTTCAATCTCAATTTCTCCATCACTTTGTCTTTTCTAAAAATTTACTCACTCACATATGCCAACCGGTTTGAGAAAGCACTCGGTCTTATAATCATATCGAGTTTATTGTCCTGTATCATTTTCCTTATTTCATACTGTTTTCTTGTTGGGATCAAGATCATTGGCACGCATTGTACGTCATTTTGTTAACAGATAACTCCAAATTATACATGCCATAAATTATATTCATTCATTTACTCTCCAAACAATCTTCTGTAATTATTTACAATACAGGTGCCGCCGACCTTCGTGCTGATTCCATAAATCAGTTTTTTCTTAAACTATCATTACCTCATTATTCACAATTATCTCTTTAAACGCACGAAAGACAGGTTGAAGGACTTCAGCTATCATCATAATTATTACAAAACCCGTAGTTTTTTGCAATGGAAGCCCATTATCTCGGTGGGTCAACATAACATCTGTGTCACTGGGTGCGTGTTCGAGCCTGCCATCTACCACCCACTGCCTCGCGTCACGTCAATATTAATTGTCTTCGTGTAGCGTTCAATTGTTTGTTAATTAGAATTCTTTAACTAGTGTCGCGGCTAGATCGCGTGCGCATCTATGACTATCTTAGTGATCATCGGAAGAAATTATAATTGAAGTTTAATTGTCATAAACATTAAGTATTCTGTCGTTTACAACAATAATAGTCTCCCATCTCTAATCGTTGTTTTATTGATACGTGTTAGCTAAGCTCTTTTTATATAACTACAAATCGTTGCAAAATTATAATATCGTTTGTTAACATAATATTCAATCTCAAGTAGGTACTATAAAAGCTTCTGCAGCTTTGGCTGGTACACAAAATATCAGAAACTACTCAAACGGTTTCAAAGTAAGTTAAACTCCGAATGCTTGCTTGCTTTTTAAGACGTCAATCAAAACCCAAATCGTAAAATTACTCATCAAATCTTCGACCTCTTCAGAAGCTACAAGAAAGAAAAGGACAGCAATGCAATGATAATAAACCTGACACTACTGGGAAAAGGGTCTACCTCTATTGAAATAGGACGAAAGTAGGTGGAATCCAGTTTGACAAGTGGATCAGGAAGCCAAGTGACCGGTCGACCCCTGACCAAGAGAAAGGGAGGCGAAACCAAGTTGAGATTGCACACCTTATTTGTAAATTTAAGATTATCTGACAGAATATGGTAAAAGGTCAGGGCTAAGTGAAATATCAACTACAGAAACTTGCAAAATTGATTCAGACGCTAAAAAACAAAACGATGAAGATGAAATTTTTACTGTATCATCTTTTAAATCAGAGAACTATGATAAAACTTTTGATGTTCGTTAAGAAATACCTTTTCGTAATAAGTTGTATGGTAATTACGCCAGTAACTAACCAAATGACGGAAGAAGAAGCAACAAGACATTCAATTATGTAGTCGTACCAGCTCTGCGTGCAATCCTGACGGTTGCTGTTGCCAACACTGCTATTATGTTGTTGCATTGCACATCATAATGTCAAATGGTTTTGAATATTTCGTGGTGAAGTTAAGTTTGGTATGTTACGCATGACAAATGTATGGTTGTTAGTAAAAAAATATCTTTTACTGTTTCATCATGTGTATAAGGGCAGGGAATCAGGGATGCAGACAGATTCGAAACAAGAAGTGTTTGACAAGATGAAGAGTAAGAAAAAAGTATTGACGATCCCAAATAAATTAGAATAGTGGCAGGAGAGTTATGAAATTGGAAGCAAAATCTCTTAGTTGATAAGAATATTTTACAAGAACTTCTCCGGTTATTACAAATATTGAAAATCAAATTAAAAATCATATACTTATTAAATTGCTGTTATAGAGGTTTATAGTTACATAATAATATGAAGGTTTTATTTAGCAGTAGAAAAGTCACAATGTGATATAATGAAACGTCAAGCTTATCTACAAGCATCAGATAGTAGGTCACTCAAGACAAAGTTGCAGCTTTCCAAGCACGAATTAATGCTAGCCGCGGCCCACACCTGCTTGGCGGAATAAATCACAGCGTGGTGTAGCCGTGTAGCCAAACGAATTTATTGATGTTACCCAATGGCTGTCAAAGATGGGTTTTAAATGCAAAAGCACGTTCTATTGAGTCATCAACTACTTCATTATGGTTATTCTTCCTAATTGCTTGTAGTGTTCAAACCGAAAAAGGGCTTTGAAAAGCTGGTTGCTATGGTGATGAATTAATTGCGTTAAAATTCATGCATTGCCTTTTAATGTAAATGTTATAGTTCAGTTTCATTTTCTCAGACATGAAAATATCAGAATATCTCAAAATTATTTTACATAGTAGTTATTTGTTGAACATTAAACCGACGTGGCATAAAATAATATTGATGCAATAGAGATCAAAGTGTTTATTTTCTACAACTAGAGAAACTTCTCAGCTGTTAGATATCTTAGTTAGACATGAGTACGCCAAAAGTTCAGTTTATGACGCTATAGTTTGGAGAAATTAAAACCGGTACGATCGTCCTCTCTAAAAAACAACTAAACATATACCTATAGTTATAGACATGCGCGAAATTGAAAACATTACGAATGTTATATTTGAATGTTACCTTGGATCCATGGTGATGTTGAAATTTTTAGCATCCAATAGTTATAACAAACGATCCAATATCTGTGACATAAAACGACGTCACTATTTAACCCAACTGATATTTTGCATTCCTCACTAAAAATTCACTTTCGTCACACTAGTTGTCACTTCAATTCAAAATTTTGACAGTTTATGTTTAAATTTCGAAGTCCACCAAAAAGAGCACTGCTATGGTTTTGTTCTCGAATTCAAATAAACTTTATAAATTCCATTCGAAATGTCTCGGTTGATAGAAAGCCATGAGTGTTCCGGTGTGGACTTTCTTCGCGCGTGCGCCGACGTGCCGCAGCTCACGGTGAGTGAAGCGCAGTCGCCGCCACTAGTGTTGATACCGATTGGACGTTGCTCAATATATGTATTGAGTGATCCGAATCATGTTTGGAGATGTTAATCCGAAGAGCCTTAATTTGTTGACCTTCGTGCCAGGTAATTGTGGCTCCACGGCCCTTAAAAAGGACATGACGGAGTGGTCAAGTAATGCTCGTATATTTATTATGTACTTAAATATTAACCTTAAAACCTGGAGTCAATAAATAACGAAAATGCTCGAATGTATAATATCTTGGGTATGCAAGTAATCCTATGAAAGGTAGATTATGTGCTCTATACAACAGAGGTTTCATTTGTAAAGTAAGCTTTTAAATAATGGCGGCTCTGTTTAAGTGAGACAGCAAACATTAGTCACATGAAATGAACACGATCTCTTATAGGTTATTTAACGTGTTTCTCCTCACGTGTTGGCCCTTTAGAGTTAGACAGGCTGGCTGGCAGTTAGAAGCATGATTACTATCTGACCTGCTCAACCCTTTAAAGCTGGTTTTCTCTGTATAAATGAAATAGTGTACGCCATAGAGCTGCATATGTTATGTCGTAAAATACATGTGTGGCTGTATAGAATTATTTCTATGAGAGACGAATTAACTTTCTTGGCAGATAGGCGATGTTTTTTCTAACCACTATACTAGACTAAATAGCTTCCGATAATTGGGGGCTATTTAGTCTATTATCATAATTATAATTGTAGGTATTATAATAATTATAAGTCATAGTAACTAGTGTTAGGTACTTAAGTTTTCTATATTTTTAGCTTATATTTTAATTTAATTTTTGTCCCTATCACAATGTTGTCGTATTTAACTTAAATGTGATTGGTAAAGAACGCCTTATAGCAGACATTCATATTTACTACAAAAATATTGACTACTCTTACGTACTTTATATATTGGTTCTAGCAATAACTTAATTAATTACTATTTCAATATATTAGAGCATAACATTAAAATCATACCAGTGTCAAGTATTCCGACAAGGAAGCGGCTAAACTGTAATTTTTCGAACAGGACTTGAATATGTTATTGAAGATAAATTCAATTCGGGAAATTACTTCATATCCATTAAAAAGACAAACATAACCAAAGGGTATTTGTTTTTTGAGGAACATTATTTTCATCATTATTTTATAAAATACTAACTGGCACCCGCGGCTTAGCCAGCGTGAAAAAATATATCCTATGTGTTATTCCAGACTGTAATTTACCGCTGTGCCAAATTTTATCAAGATCCATTCAGCCGCTTTGACGTGAAAGAGTAACAAACATCCATACATCCATCCATCCTCACAAACATTCACATTTATAATATTAGTAAGATGGCAAGTAAAAATGGGGCAGCTTGCGTAACTGCACGTTGCACCATTTTGGAAAACACGAGGAATGATATGTTTAAAGAATTTAAGTAATAACATATCCACCATGTTTAGTATTAAAATAATAAATAAATAAATATCTTGGGACAACTCACACACGGCTATCTGATCCCAAGCTAAGCAGAGCTTGTGTTATGGTAACCAGACAACTGATATACGAACTTATATAATTTATAAATACATACATATTATAGATAAATCACACCCAGACACAGAACAAACAATCATGCTCATCACACAAAGTTTGTCCTGGGTGGGAATCGAACCCACGACCTCCGGCTTCGCAGTCAGGGCCACTAACCACTAGACCAACAGGCCCGTCTACAGGGCAGGCAGGCAGTATTTATTATGAGTTTCCGATATTTTGGCGAGTTTCACACGGCATGATCACGCGGGAACTGATCATTGCGGGTGGGTGTTTATAAGCAGACAAAACGGTCCCTCTTCCTGGTTGATGGTAAAAATCCCGTTTTAAACGTTATCGTTAACGTTAGTGACCATATCAGCTAAAACTTTATAGGAAAGTCTTTGGCCTCAATCAAAATGCTTTTTTTGTGTTACGGTTGCTATGTGTAATCTCTTAGTTCCAATCAATCTCAGTACTGTAATTTGATGGTTTTCGACTTGTTATTATTTTTGAAGTCATTTTCACTCTTATCAACAACGAGTCTTACCTAGGGTATTGTATTACCCAGCACTCTTGAGTTGTGGATTTCAGGTCGGCAGTTGTTCCATGTAAAATACTGGTATTTAAATGCATCAGGTTAGACTGCTGGCTAAAAAAATACCGGCCAAAAACGAGTTAGACTAGCGCACCGAGGTTTCCTTATAAATTTCCGACATAAATAGCCATATCTTTTGACTACTTAGACTTAGAGGGTTGATTTTTTCACAGCCCACGGGGAACACAGAGTTGGTTACTTATATGTTTTTTTAACTCCATACCTCAACGCGTTCAGCATCAGCATTGGCAGACAGACAGACGGACAACAAAGTGATCCAATAAGGGTTCCGTCTTTTCTTTTTGAGATACGGAACCCTAAATAAGCTTGGCAGATGATGATTTATTTTCACTTTTGCTTGTCATTGACATTGACTTTCAATGCTTGATTCTTTATCAACTTCTCTTTCATTCCCAGTTTGTTTACTTCACTTCCATTGTTTACAACATCTAATAAGTGATCAACAATAGCGGTGGCGCGTGAGTGGTCGATGAGGTAAAAGCCTTTCTCGCCAGCCTCCGTGTCAGTGGCCGCAACGATCCCTCTGCGCGATGCTGTGTTGGTGTGCAGGAGAAAGGCGTTGTTAGTGAAATTTTGCCGCAATGTGCGTTTTGGCGAAATGATTCCGTTCGACCAGTTTCTGTGGGATTTTTTGGTGTTGATGTAGTCTTGTTATTGAGATGTCCCCAAAGCTGTTTTTGATCTTTTAAAGTGAAAGATTTCGTCCGTTAATCGTGTGTTCCGAGCTGATGCTTTCGTTTATTGGAGATGACGACTTATCCCGACACAATGAATGAGTAATCAATTATGTTTAACCTAATTTTATTCAATGTTCATGTTTTAACAATGAAAAAGAATTGACGATAATCAATTAACTAGTCAGAAATGAATACTCTGGAACAATTAGGAAGTATTAAGCTTAATTTAGTTCCAGTTACGCGAATTATTATAAACCTTCATTACAATATCACCTTTTAATGACTTTAAAAGCCATAAGAAGAATTTCCTGCAAAGAAATGCCAACAATTTCCGGCGATGGTTAGTTCTCATACATTTTCTAATTGTAGGTCAAGTTCAAGAATTTTACTGTATTAAATAACGGCTGATTATAGTTGGAAAGCAAGAGTATCCTTGCGGTCTACCGTTAAGTTGACTATTACTGTCCCGTTATACAACGATCCGACCCTCTGCGCCTCACGAAACCGGAAGGTTCGCTCCGAGCTCGAGATTAAACTTCACTCAGAATGTTATAGGAATGTCCAAATAAATGAAATATCCCTGGTGGTGATTGATAGAAATGATAGAGAAACTACACTACCATTAAGAAAAGTAAATAATTTATTTTAAAATAAAGTGTTTTCTATGTCAAGCCTCTTTATAAATAATACTATTTTTGTTATGTTTAAAATGAAATAAATCATAAGTCTCTTTGATTATCAGCAAAACCACTCGTAATGTCGACGTGTAGCGCTACTAGTGCTATCTTTTGGAAAGTAGTTGAATTAAAACGTAACTTGGTGGTGCTACTCACCGGCAGATGGCTCTACAAAGTTCTTCATAGTTTGCCTAGATGGCGCTGCTAACAATAACTTGTTATGACCACTATTGCAACATTTGGTAGATATCCTGCAAACATTAATTTTAAGACTGTTTTCACCACTTGGAACCGACTTTTATAGTACCCGGTATGTGCTTATAATTTTTTAGTCTAGTCAGAGATACCTCTTAACATCATGAGTCCATTAATGCGTTTCCAAAGGAGATCGAAAGATCTGTAGCCCTACTATGACCTCTTAAAGCAATTCTTATTCCGCTGAGGGAAAGAGACAGAGCTATACAGGGTGTCTGGCACCATCTCTTTCACTCAGTGGAATAAGAATTGCTATAAGATGTCATAGTTGCCCTTCTGATGAGACAAGTCATCCTGGAAAGTCCAATGGGAATTTAACTTTTAGTTATGCCTGTAATACTTTGTGGGACTGGTGCGTAACAAAAATCATGATTTCTTTCCAATCATTTCTCAAAATGCAAATACCCAGGTGTAAATAATGTTACTAAAGTAATCATTTAAAAAAAAAACTTTAAGCTTCAGTGTCCACATACATACGTCAATAATTTAAATAATAATCAACTTGGCCTACGACTTAAGCGGCATTTTAGTTTTTTTATGCAATACTTGACCGATTTCTGCGTTTCCTTGTTTGTATGAGCATTCCATGTTTGAATTCAGCTAGCTACATTGTGTGCTTTACGCAAATATTACTATATTTGCGTAAAGCACGATGAAAGGAGAGTGTTATTAACATTTATTTGAACAACTTTATGTAAACTTTTCACGCAGTGACAATTTAAATAGAGAATGCGTTCTATTCATAACTAGCAATCAGTCTGTCTGTCAAGACCCTTATCTTGAGAACACGGGAAGGTAACGAGTTGAAATTAAAACCATATAAACAAGTTTGTGGTCCCTTTGTGCTGTAAAAAAACCCTCTAAGTTTACGCAGTCAAAAAAAATATAAATATGGTTGTTTATGTCGCAAATTACAAAATCTTCAGTGTGCGGGTCGTGCTTTTTTATTATTTTAAATCATGTTATTGTGTCAGTGTTATGTTATGTCGTGGAGTGAAACTGTTTGGTATTCATTAATCGTGCACGTTTTCCTTCTATAATTGAATTGTCAGTTACATTTTGGTAGTGCTGGGGGTAATTTTAAATTTATCTATAATATGTATGTATTTATAAATTATAAAAATATGTATATCAGTTGTCTGGTTACTATAACACAAGCTCTGCTTAGCTTGGGATCAGATAGCCGTGTGTGAGTTGTCCCAAGAATATATTAGATATTAATTAAGGGACTAGCTTAAGCCGAACAGTTTGTTGGTTTCACACCTTATCTTCGGAACTAGTATCGGGTTTGAAAGGAGCAATCGAGCGACAAGAGAAACGCCGTGGGAGCACAGTTAGTTATGTATTGGATTAAATAATTTTCAAAAGAAATTCGGTACCTATGCAAAGTAAAGATAACTTATGCAGATTCTGAAACCATTTTGAGATCGTAGGTTTTTAAACAATATTTTTTCTGTTTTGAGCACTTACAATTTTATTGGACCAATTGACTGTTTTGTAACTCTAAATGCGTCACGTTGGGCTACCAAATTTCATATGATTTGAGATTTGAGTTTAAGGAGCTCGTGGCTGAATAATAGCAGCCGGTCGAGTCGATCGGTTAAGCCGCACTTGCCTAGGTTGGTCTGTGGATGGGTGACCACTCGTAACATAACGAGTTTCCTCTTCTCTCTTATTAAAAAAAAACTTAAACCACAGCTTGGAATACAGCAGCATTCAAATCATTTGCTAAAAGTGTGGAAAATGTAAAACATTGAAATCAATTTCAAGCAACTGACTGAATTTTTTTTATCTAAAAACTTTACACATAAGTAGTACCTATGTACCGAATTGCAACTGTATTGATATTCGTCCAAGGATTAGAATGGCCTAAATAAAACACCTACGCCACTTCCGAAAATGGTGGAATGACCCCGAGGTTAAGATTAATGGCCTGTTAATAGTTTAATAGCCAAATATATAAAACTGGTATGTAGACCAGACTAGTCGATAGGCTTGACATAATATTTATTCTAATTTGCTTAATTATTTAAACAGTTGCAAAATTACTAACTTTCTACGTAACCGTATTTGATCGACAAAGGTTTTTTAAATATTCAGATGTGAATTTTATCAACAGGTACTTTTGTAAAAAAAGAAATGATGCTGATTGATTAACATAAAAGACACACATTAGATGTAATAAGTGATGATAAGTGAGCAGAGTCGTGAGAAACAGTTGAAGTTTTCTCAAAAATCCTTTAATGTTCTCTCAAACAGTTAATTAAAAACATGAGATTTAGACGTTAATCGGCTTTTCAGAAAAAGCAACTGACAAGCCTGGTTACTTAACTTTTTGTTGACTGTACCTTGAATGAACGAACGCAGTGTAACGGCACAACACTACAGTAGCGAATGACTGAACGAATACATGACTGCGTAATCGAGAAATCAGTAAAAGAAAGATCGATACTCTCGCCAAAGTCAAGTCGATTTAGTGTTACGCAAACTGGCACGGCCGGTGGCGCCTCGATCTCATTTTGTTGCAATTGTACGATACGTCACTTCATTCTGGTTTTAACTAACACAACGGCCTACTGTTTCAGAATCATATATTTACATTAATTTGTCTTAATAATGTCACCCGCGTCGAGTTCTAGTTTACTAAAAACCAGATAACTGATTTTTTAATAACACAGCATAATCCAAACAGTTAAAAACGTTGGTAGCACTCGGCGTAGGGGATTGGTGGACGTCGCATTTCTTCGATTTTTGGGTTCTAGAACATGCCACTTACCATAATGATGTTTTCGATTTTTGAATACTGATTCAGATTTTTTGCTTGTTTTATCGTTTTCGTTTTTTTAATGAGCGATTAATTTAAATGTTTAGTTCCAGTATTTGATTACATCTCAGTTCACGCCTACATTGGTTTTTAATTCCATTAGCCCCATCTGCTAAATCGATTTATTTATGTATGTTTTTTTTCAAAAGTTGAATGAACAATTAATTTTGTTTAATTTTGTAGGTAACTTATTCAAATGTGTACTCAAAACTAGTGATCTCTTAACTAAAACGACAGGCGCAAATTGAAAAATAATGATAAAGTATCATTAATATTAAAATTAATATTAATTCGTTATTAATATTGAAATTAATATTAATATAGAAAAAATGCAAAAGCATTCGCGCTAATTTAAAAAACAAAGACAGAAACATATCGAGGTGACGAGAGAAATTTACACCACCTTCAACCGGATAAACAGTAAAAACATAGAAAATTGAGCTTTTGATTCACAAAATGTGGGTTACTTATTATTTTGAACCCGAAAACTGGATATGAAATTTCTGGTCTGGATAGGGAAAATAGGAATAATATTACAACGGTTTCGGATACGGTTACTTATATGAAATTATTTCGGATTATCCGCTACATTCGGTAACAGATATATATTTTCTTTTAAAACTTATTTAGACTCCGCCTTTATCCATACTTTTAATAAGTTACATTTACGGATATATTTTTGTTTTGGAGATCCGATTGTTAAAATAAATAACGGTTTCGGATACATATTTGTTTTGGATAATTGTTTTGGTTACGAATCCGCATTTGTTTCGGATATGCGATAGGTTTGGTTACGTTACGGATTCACCTTTGTTTCGGATATGCGATAAGTTTGGTTACGGATTCACCTTTGTTTCGGATATGCGATAAGTTTTATTACGTTACGGATTCACCTTTGTTTCGGATATGCGATAAGTTTGGTTACGTTACGGATTCACCTTTGTTTCGGATATGCGATAAGTTTGGTTACGTTACGGATTCACCTTTGTTTCGGATATGCGATAAGTTTGGTTACGGATTCACCTTTGTTTCGAATATCCAATAGTTTTGAATACGGTTACGGATCCGCATATGTTTCGGATATCCCATAGTTTCTGTTACGGTTACGGATATTTTTTTTCGGATATCCGATTCTATAGGTTACAGTTCAAAGCGCCTTAAAAACCCTGACCTCGATCACATAATTATATGATTCTTTAAGTATGCGCTACAGTCAGAACAATGTTGGATAGTTAGAAACTCGTGATCGTAATTGGATCTCGTTACCTACTATCTGTCTGGAGACATGTTTTATGTCGCTAACTGCCTGTATAACTATCATTACACGCTATATGTACATACGACGGCAGGTCGACCTATTCTAAACTGTTATAACCTGATCTCTCTAATACGAATCGCACATCGTAGTAGAGAGATCAGCTTAAAATGGTTTGGTGTAGGATGATGTGCCGTCGTGTGTACTTGGTTACTGCCAATTTACTATAATCGGCTAACAACAGTTATTGCATGAAGCTGTTGACTAATGACTGATTTTGACGTGAACCTTCTTGAAACCCGTCAGTAGGGTTCTAGTAGACAATATTTAGGAAAAGAGAATGAGCGTATTAAAAAAATATTGTCCATGTGCGTGTCGGACCCGTGCATCGAGAGTTGCGTACAAACTTAACTACATAAAGTTACATCCATAATGTAATATCTTTTGCATCATCCCTGACGACCCCATCACTATTCTACAAGAGAACTATAAGAAAACAAGTACTCTAAAGAAACACAGACACAGACCGCCGTCTTTCCGTCCTCGCCGCCGAAGACCGCCGCGACGTAATTAAAAGCCCCCCCGTCTCTTTGCTAGAGCCAGCTCGCGACGCTAAACCAGTAACTCAAAATCCTCCAAATAATGGCACACAGATCCAGCCTGTCCCTTTTTTCTTTTTTTTCGGCTGGGAAATCATCAAATGACCTTCCCCGCTCTGAGCGGAGCGGGGGGGCATGTCAGACTTGTACTGACTAAAACCCACCCATGTTCCTTCCATTGCCCTTTACGTTCCGGGGCCGCGGTATATCTTTCGAACAACCCGCAACCCCGGCAGGCGGAGGCCCTGGCCCTGGCCCTGACTCGTCCCGCTAATAGTTCGTAGATTAGCTTTTACATCTTCGCAACACAGCTTCACATCTCTGGTGGAAAAGCACGCTTAAACACACAGAGAGCGGGTGCGTGTCGAGCTCGTGTCGCTTGGCAATACAATGCATATATCATTTCTAGTATTTTATTAACGACAAAATACAGAGAGCGGACGGTTGCGGGGCGGACGCGGGTCGACACATCTGATTTTGTTTTAGTGATGTCGGTTTACCCAACACTCGTCAAATGGAACCGCTATGTAAAGTCGTTTTACTCATGGGATTACTTATTAGTTTTTGAATTTAAGTACCATATTGGCAATTCAGATGAGTGAGTACAAGAGGAAGAAACGATGGATATACAGTGGAAAGCATAAAAATATGCTGCGTCGACCCTAAATAACTAAGGATAAGGACAGAAGAATTATAAGAGTATAAATAGACTAGAATAATTGGAACGAAGTTCCTTATCACACGTTGCGAAAGGCTAGACAAAAAAAATAAGGCCAAAATTTATAACGACACTTTTTGCTATAGTTGTAAGTCGTGCGGCGTGCACGTGTTTCTCTATCTCCCTCTCATTCATAAAAAGCAAGTCAGTTACTTTCGTTTCGTCTTTCTATTTTGCATGGAACAGTGTGGTATCGCGACGATTACTTTTGTTGAGTGTATACAGGTTTTTTGTACATAATAAATAATAACTTCGTTCCATCCGGGTGTCCCTTGACACCTCTCAAGTTTTTTATTTATTGTTAGTTTAGGTGGCTCATAAATAAAGATTAATATGAAAAAGTTTCCCAACAGGAAATCTCAACATTAAATGCATTCAAATAATAACATTAGTTAATTAATTTCATTGAAATTAAAATAAACCTAGTTACTGTATTAATTTTAACATATTTTCTAACAAGGAAGGTTATAGTTGTTGGGCAATTGTTTAACATTGTGTTAATTATAATAATGTTATGTGTGATATGCTATGTAAGTATTGAGGTTCTAATGTTGTAAGTGAAAACGCATAATAATTTAATACGTACGCATTTTACTGAGAAAATGCGTTAACATAAATAAAGCAGAAGCGTGTAAAAATAGTTTTACGTCATGACAGTAAAATAGAACAATGACAGGAACATGGACAAGGGCGCTAAAATGCCGCTTTTTGATGTAGTTCATTATAGTATACTACATAAGCCGTGTGAAAAAGATGACGTTAGTACTTCAACACAAATATCTATTCATATAGAGATACACTTACAGAAATCCTTCCTTAGTGCTCATTCTTCTTACAAATATAACTAACATCAACATTTTTAGGGTTCCGTAGTCAACTAGGAACCCTTATAGTTTCGCCATGTCTGTCTGTCCGTCCGTCCTCGCTTAATCTCTGTGACCGTTAGCACTAGAAAGCTGAAATTTGGCACCAATATGTATATCAATCACGCCGACAAAGTGGTAAAATAAAAATTTGAAAAAATGTTTTATTAGGGTAGCCACCCTATATGTAAAGTGAGAAGTGTTTTTTTTTTAATTTCAACCCTAACGTGTGATATATTGTTGGAAAGGTATTTAAAAATGAATAGGGGTTTACTAAGATCATTTTTTGATAATGTCAATAATTTCGGAAATAATCGCTCCAAAAGTAAAAAACAATGTGTCCCCCCCCCTCTAACTTTTGAACCATAAGTCTAAAAAATATGAAAAAAATCTGAAAAGTAGAAGTTTATAAGAACTTTCTATGAAAATTATTTTGAACTTGATTGACACAACAGTTTTTGTACAAAAAAGACAAAAAGTTGTACAAAATAATTTCTGGACTAAGTTTGCTAGTATAATCGTATATGCAAGCTTTTTTTGTAACTTTGTTTACATATTTTATTATCCTAAACGTATCTTTTTTCAAACAAAAAATTGTTGTTGAATTACCACCAAAATTGCACGTCTTTGTATTAATTAGTAACCCTATTCCTCGAGAGATGGCGCTGTAGGTACTTATTACATTGGATCGGGTATTACCGAATTGTTCGGTTGGCCTCATAACTGGGAACACTTATTGTGACGGACGGGAAACTACGGAACCCTACACTAAGCGTGTCCCGACACGCTCTTGGCCGGTTTTTTATGCATCAGTTCGCAGCGACTCAGATTTATGCAGTGTCTGTCAGTGAATAAATTAATTTAAGAAAATTGTATTACATAGATTTTGCTTTTATAAAAACCAGAGTTATTTTCACACATGTTTAGACCATTAAAATTGTGTACGTAACAAAGAAATTAGCTTCAAAGGTACATACACGTGCGGGCCAGAGAGTGTCTTATCCAATAACATCATCTTTGGCCCCTTTACTTAATGACTCAACACTTTCGGACATTCATATTTATTTTATTTTCCGCGGCTAACTTACCTGTATTGTTATTTCTAATTATACATCGATGGTATGAAGAGATAAGTGTAGATATACTCTTGTACGCGGTATGTTTTAATATGTGCTGGTACTGGTACTTTGTTGGTTATGACTTCCGTTTTGCTATGAGATACTTTTCTTTTAAGATATACTTGTAGGTACTATGTTTAGCTGTAGACTACGGTTTGTTTGGCTTTGGTCTGAAAAACTAAAAATTTAATGTACCTACCATAAGGATTTACCGTATAACGCTGTATTCTTTTTATACACTCACGTCAAATACTCTCATAAATAAGTGCTACAAAACGAAAACAGGTTCCTTTAAAATTAAAATAATTTCACCTACAAATAACTATTCTAACCGTTACTTTATTTATTTTTTCATTTTATTTTGTATAATTAATTCTTCTATGTCGCAAGGGTCAGTGGGCTCAATTAATACTGATTTATAGTCGATAAATTCACTAATTACCATATTATATTTGCGAAACTAAAATATGGGTAATTATAGGCCTCGGTAACTTACGGAAGTGTACCCATAAAATACGAATACATAACTTCTATTTATATCTAAACAGAAACTGTCCTACTCTATTGACAAACTGACAAAAATCACGAATGTTTAGCTTTAATATAATTTTAAACTCTTTTCTTCGGTAATAAAGACGGAAATCGATAACTTGTCAGTCCAAATTATGAATATGTATAGCACGCGCTGAGTACTTATAAATGTATGGGTTTTTATGACATCCCATCAAAATCGGTAGCTCATAATGGTGAGCTACTTTCACGAGTTAAATTTAACTTTTGTATACATTTCGTGTCTAATGACTTCACATCGATTTTATATGATTTTATAATTAAAATGACGTATCCTGTGTAGAATTTCAATTAACTTCACTGATGTTATAACAATTTAATGAAACGTCTGATATTGTATCCCTTTATTATTTATTATTCTACTCGTTTTAACGACTTCTTGTAAACTCTAGACCGTATGTGAATTTCTCTAATATACTGTCTAATAAGTACGATCTTTTTAAGCTTTGTTTTTGTTCTACGATAAGGTGGTGGGTCACGTGCAATTCATCTGCCTCGCGTTTCTTTTGAGCGTGATTTCAATAAAAATGGTTATCTGGTATATCCTCGTCTGAAAATCGCTAATCTAATATCTACAACATGTTATTTGAATTTTGAATAAAATCTTTATAAGTGTTATAATCGTTAAATCGTTTGAAAAGCAAAGGAATGAACAAGAAATAGAAAGGAGAGTTTCGATACTTGGAAAAAGTTTTGGAGCTTAAAAGAAATCATGAAAAGTGACATGCCGATCAAAATCAAACAAAAAATGATGGATACCTGTATATTGCCAACACTCACATATGCTAGCCAAACTTGGAAGTTCACATATCAAGCGAAAGCTAAAATCAGGACGTGCCAAAGAGGAATGGGAAGGAGTATGCTGAGAATAAAAAAAATCCAAAAAATACCCCATAATTTGATACGTAAGAAGACAAAAGTTACAGACGCTCTGATTCAAAGCAGAAAGCTTAAGTGGCGGTGGGCTGGATATATAGCCAGGTTAACGGATAACCGATGGACAGCCAGGATAACATCCTGGAAGGGTCCATCAGGCACCAGAAAGAGAGGTAGACCAGCTGCCAGATGGACTGACGACATTATACAAGTGGCTGGCAAACAGTGGATGGAAACAGCAGAAATGTATGGAAATCTCTAGAGGAGGCCTGCACCTTCGAGAAAAACGAGGGGTTCTTACAAAAATAGTAGCATAATTTTAATATTAAAGTTAAGAAAAAAAAATATATGTAAGTTTATCTTTTTTGTATTATTTTGTAAGAAATATAAGGCTTTTTTATTTTTATATTATTTTATTTTATAAGTGTTATAATTAATTGCCATCATTGAAAATTACTCAATAATCTAGCCCCTGTTAAGAATTATCCAAAACTCTAAATATTAATATGTTTTTTTGCATGTATTAGTCATTTGTCAACATTTTAGCGCTCTTTTTTTCAAAAATATTAATGTGATGTTTTTGCTCACTCTTTTGCTGATTAATATTTGTGTGGTCGTCTACTGATTCATATGCCTAATTTATCAAAATATTTTTATTTCTACATTAGTTCAAACATGTGATTGAGCAGACACTGATAGACTCAGATTTTAGAATTAAGCTAGTAAGTTAACGAACCGTATTTCAACCAGTCTACAGTCCACTTGCTTCAGCAAGTTTGTTGGTTTCATGAGTTCAATAATTTTTATAAATTTATATGTTGATCTAATTTTCCTTTAAATCGTAGATAGCTCAATAAAAGCTCGTAGCTGGTTCATATTTATCAATAATTTAATTCATATTCATAAAATAAATTATGAAAATCTTAGGCCACCAAGATATGAATTCACAGTTCTAATGTCGTTTTACGACGAAAACACTTATTGCGCTAGATTACTACCGACATTGACAGGTTAATTTAGGTTCTCTGTTTGTAACAATACACATATCTGTACCTATATCAAAGTTCCGATCTGTCGCCATACTATTTTGTGTAAGATTATAATTCCTAAGTTCGAATAAATAATTAGTTTATACAATAGCCTTCGCAAAAATATATACTATGAAAGTCTTTACCAAATATGTATTTTTTTTGTTGCCAAGTGCATTAATTACTACTCAAACAACACGAAATTCAGTTTATTAAGGAAAATACGACAGATGCATGCATAATGATACGTATAATTCATGACTTGTCTGCGTATTTCAGACATCGTAAACTATTAAGCGCCAGTTTAGGTGCCCACGCGATGTTTGGCGCTGGTTGAAGCGTTCGTGACATTTTTATGTATCTGTCAGAATCACGCTTCCCTTTATGAATTAATTATCTGTATTAAGACATTTGCATATTCTGTGACTGTTGAGGTGTCAACTTGTAATATGTCTGCATCAGCCATGTTGGAAAAAAGATTTATCGTTACACTTATTATTATAATATGGGTGAATCTACGATAAGAGGTAACTTGTGCGGCAATCCATTTATAACAGTTTTTTTAATTCTATATTTCACTATTTCATACAATGAATCACATCTTCATAATATACTTTATTAAATAACATCACGATTGAATATCTAATTAATACATTTTTTTACACATTAGCTATATGTAGGTACGGTTTAAAAAAGGATGGCGAGATTTTAGGAATCATGAAATTTTTGAACAACATTTTGATTCTTGAATTTTAGTACTTTGGATGGCCTACTCGCGGCTTGGCATGCTGTACACCAAGTTCCATGATTTTGAAAAATATTCTTCCATTCACAAAGCAAGATTGGGGGAGAGTTTCGTTGTTATTCACATTTCTCTAGCTCGTTTCATGGGATTCAATGTTCTAGAGTCTATTAATTAAATAATTTAATTATGTACAAGCCCCAAAAGGGGTATATAATTATAGGGCGCCAAAAATTCATTTACATCGCTGCCAATAGGAAAAGTGCTCAGTAGGCTAGTTATATTACCTCGTTTGATGGCACTGCTGATTCTTTGGCCAAAATAAAGACCAGCCCTCTGGTCACGTGAAGAGTCGACTAACCGCTTTACGATATACCGAAAAAAGAGGTGAGCACTCGGTGAGTACAACAGACACCTCGTAGGGTTTCAACCCCAAACGCATAACTACCAATTAGGTATTATATTTTCGCCGTTAGGTTTTCGGCACCTGCAGCAGCCGCCCCAGCACAGCCGCCGTGCGGGAAGATGGGAAGATGGGATGGCCCAAGGGTGTCGACACATGTCAATTTCAATTTCCAAGGCATTATGGTCATATAATCCTTACTAATATTATAAAAGCGAAAGTGAGTATGTTTGTTACCTATTCACGCTTTAATGGCTAAACCGATTTTGATGATTTTTGGTACAGAGTAGGGACCCGGAGACGGACAAAGGCTAATTTTTATTTAAAAAAGTGGGATATGAGGGAGAACGAGGGAAGAAAAGGGAAAACTTAGCGTTGCTATTACAATTAAAAGGCGCAAGGGCAAAAACTACAAGTAGCAGGTACCTGCAAATCAGGAAAGGGCAACTGTGTTACCCCGAATTTAACACGAGCGAAGCTACGGGCAAAAGCTAGTTGTATTATATAACTTTGATGACTTTCTTCAGTCAGATCAGTGCGGTCAAAAACTGCATAGACTCAAAATTTGTATCATCCGGAAATAAAAACAAATTCAAAATTTATATTATTGCTAATTTTGACCCGTGGAATCATATAATTAAAAATGTAGTTCTGCATGATGCGACAAAATCGGATGTAACACTTTGCTGTTAGGTCGATATTGACATAACAATGTGCTCAAAGAGAAGTGAAAATCTTTTTAAATGTACTTTTCGTTTATGGACGAGATAACATTATGTAAGGCATTATGTTTGTTATTTATGTAATAATAACACATTGCAATATATGATCTGAGCCTTTTGTTTTCGAATTGGGAGCATGACTGTATTTAATTGGCATATCTTTCAAGATTCGGCTCGAAAGACCAGAAAATACCATCTCTGGTCCTTTTTTTAGTTTTTTCCACATTGCAATATATGATCTGAGCCTTTTTTTTCTAATTGGGAGCATAACTATCTTTATTGGGCATATCTTTCAAGATTCGGCTCGAAGGACCCGAAAAAACCTTCTCTGGTCCTTCTTATACGGTTAAGTACAAAACGTGAGAAGTAAATTTTACTGAATATTGATTGTATTCTCATTAGACTGTTTAGTGTTATATTATGTTACCCATAATTTCCTATAGACATAAAACAAAACGAGTTTATTTCTTATTCCAATTCGGAAATTAAAAATGTTAAACCAATGAATTAAAACAAATCAACACATAATGTTGTGTAAGCGTATCCGATCGAAAGAGCCTAGAAAAAAGATTTATTTGCAAAAAATACCAGATTTTTAGGCCGGGTATTCTTGAACGTAAATATGTGCAAAACACGCTTTTTGTATATATAATTGAAATCGTGAGTTAATTAAACAAATAATTGTTAAGTAATCGGCTACTGCTGAACTGGATTACTCAATGTTACGACTTAAATGGGTTGATCATCATATATTTAGGTTTAATTGTTATCGGTCTATCATTACTTACAGGACTATTGTCGCCAATAAGCCTGACATAGTGGTGATAGACAGATCAGCGCGCCGCGTAATGATAATCGATGCTACCATCCCTCATGACGAGAACCTCGTGAAAACTGAGAAAGAGTAGCAACTAAAATATCTTGACTTGGCACACGAGGTTATCGATATGTGGAATGTGAGCTCGGCTGCCATTGTGCCAATAGAAGTTACGGCCAATGGCCTAATGGCCAAGAGCATCGACGACCATCTCTCGAAGCTCTCCTTAGGCGGTTGGATTAAGGGCCTGATTCAGAAGGCAGTAGTCCTCGATACGACCCGCATTGTGAGGAAGTTCTTGTCTTTGGAGCCCTAACCACCGGTAGCTTGGACCCTGCTCCTGATACCGGCGGAGACCTATTTTTATATTTTTTAATGTATTTAAATGTTTTTCTATATTTTTTTAAAGAAATGTTTAAAAGTGTATTTATAAGATTGAAAAATGAAAAAAAGAGATAATAAAAATAAACGATAAAATCATAACATAAGTAGGTAGTAAGTCAAAATTGTAGGTTCTGCGTGTATCCTTTCTAATATTATAAAAGCGAAAGTGAGTTTGTTTGTTCCCTCCTCACGCTTTAATGGCTAAACTGATTTTAATGAATTTTAGTACAGAGATAGTTGGGAACCAGGACACGGTCATTTTTTTTTTAAGTGGGATATGACTCATATCCCACTTTTTCTCCCTCATGTCATGAGGGAGACAGAAGGAAGTGAAGGCAGAACTTAGCGTTGCTATTACAAATCAATAAGGCGCAAGGGAAATAACTGCAGGTAACAGGTACCTGCAAATCAGGAAAGGGGTCCTGTGTTACTCCGAATTTAACGCGAGCGAAGCTGTGTGCAAAAGCTAGTTGTGTATAAAGTACTAGATCCGCCCGCAACTTCGACTGCGTGGCTTAGTTTTTTTGGGCTGACGATATTTTAAACCCGCGTGATGATCGAAAAAAAAATATCTTTCTCTCCCCTTTTCTTCTCTCTTTGTCCCCCTTTTCCCACTTACTTTAGCCTACGTCCGTCCGTAAGAGTCCCAACTATCTCTGTACACGAATTCATCAAATCCGTTTGTTTTAAATTTATTATGGTATGATAATATATCACGTAATTTTTTGATTGAGTATTTATTTCCCGTTGTTAATATATTAAAAAAAATGTAAATAATTAGACTGTTTTTAGTTGCCTTTTATGCTCGTACGTTACTCTTAACCCGGTCGTTAGCCATGGTTTAGTTGACCTCTTTTTATTTTACGGATTTCTTTGGTATGCACTGATTTATCTACTGTGATACGCATTCTCTAAGCATATTCATCTATTTACGATGATTTGGTCCAAATTCCAATAAATTAATAGAAATAAAAATAAAACCCCACCACCAACCAACCATTCTCAAGTGATGCGCTAACGCACACCTTTTATTGTTTTATTTAAACTTGTAGTCAGCGACAAACGTTTTATATCTTTTTTGTATAAAACAACCATTTGAATTGATTATTCAAAACTGTCGATCTAGTTTATCTAGACATATTTTGGACATGTTGTATAATCTAATACAAAGGAAGTCTGTTATTTCAACCTGACTGCGGCGAAGCCCAAAACGAGGGTTATGTGTTTTATTAATTTCTCAGTTACATCAACAAGAGGAGTTCTTATCTAAACAGTTACACGGTTGTCCCGTGTAGCTGTAAATATATTGCGATATAAACGACTACATTCTTTGACTGCGCAGACTTAGTGTTTTCTCCTGTATCGTGGGTGCGTTAACAAACAATCAAACACACATATACAAACAGCCAGACCCGAAACAACTATTTGTATGCCATAAAAATATTTGTTCCGTGCTGGAATCGAAACCACGACACGCAGCGCAGCAGTCAATCGTTCAGCCACTGAGCCAACCGTGCCATCTACTTTCATTCTTTTTCACAGCTCCATAGGACCAAAGACTTAAGAGTATGGTTTTTTTGAGCGAAGCCGCGGGTAAAAGCTAGTAATATTATAAATGCGAATGTTTGTGAGGATGTATGGATGTTTGTTACTCTTTCACGTCAAAACGGCTGAACGGATCTTAATGAAATTTTGCACAGAGGTAGATTATAGTCTCGAATAACACAGAATACTATATTTTTTTCGATATCAAGCGGGCACCAGCTAATATAACGATAAATTTATCTGCAATCTTAAGTTATTTGTATCCTGTTAGTTATTTAGATGCGCTAAACTGAAGTGTTGTATATAAGAGCTAACGGCACCACTCAAGCAACATCGTAGGACGCAACAGTGCAGAATAATTGGTTTAAACAGTCTGCCAACTGATCGAATGCTGTGCCACATGAAATTACTTCCCCAGTAACGATTTAAAATACCTGTCGCAAACTAACAAGTAATTTGCAGTTACATGTAGTTTTGGAAGAAACAGATTCGCTTAAGTACTGCAGTGTCGAATGTCCAGGCTTCTAAAATTCGACTGTGAAGTCTGGTGACCACAACTGTAGATGGATAGAGAAAAAAGATAGAGAGAGAAAGAGAGAGAGAGGTACCAAAGCAAAAGTAGATGAATGATAAAAAGTAGGTCAATAATTGACGGCTGACTGGGGAAAACGAAAGAAAAAATCCTTTTGCGCTAACACCAAGTAGCTAGGGGAAAAGGACAGATGATGATGATAATACAGTGTTCCAATCAAATTTCAATTGGTAAGTGGTACTCGTTAGCCTCGAAATATATAAACCACCAGAATCCAAACGTCTTTCTTAAGAGAATGTATGAAAATTAAATCCTTGATTTGCAAACACCACACGTCAATCGCTCTATCTATGAGGAAGTAATTTCATAAGTATTTAATAATAATTTACAGCAGCATCTTTCTAGCATAAACATACGATACATAAAAAACTGTATATTAATGTTTAAATCAAATCTTTAAGCGGACAGTATAATACAAATCTTGTTACAGTGAATAACAATATCTTTCTGGAAATATCCGGCTCGAAGGACCAAATTATTAGTGTCGATTCTCCTGCCTCGTAGACACAGCATTTTTTCCTCTTGTACACTTACATTAATAACATAGACACATACATGTGTGTAATCCTTAATTTCTTCAAGGAACCAAATGCTAAGTTGTAATATTAATAATGAGAAATTCTAGCTGAATGAAGCAGTTAAACAGTAGTTCGTCGCCACTCAAAAAAGTTACATATGAAAGAATTTTTTTTTCGTAAAACCCAATAACGCTTTGCTATGCCTAGGACTACATGCTCAGTAGTACCGACGATTTAAAGGTATCAAGCAGAACAGTGACTAGCGACAACAACATTCTCATACCAGTTAACATTATTCTAAGTGAACTAGACGGTCTACACCTACAAAAGGAAAGCCGCGACGTCATCGCGCTGTTAGACGATATTTCTACGATTTTGACAACACTAATTGGCGTGCCGTTATATATAGTGATTCGCCGAGACGAATTTGAGAATAACTCTTACTAGAATAATCTTTATCGTCCATAGCAGACGTACGCAAAGATCAGCTGTGGCTAGCTTTCTATGCGTTCGATGGCTTAATACGTTAACTATTAGATAAAATGTGCCTTGGTAAAGTTACGAAAGAAACAATCATATTTGAAGTGTTTTTAGCTATTCTCAGATATTATGCATCTCTTAGACATAAAGTGTGGCTAAATATAAATATCTATATAAAAGTTAGTAGCTTGGTAAAGTTATTAAAGTCTTTAAATAGGATAGAATAGTAATAGTACAACTTAATAGTTAAAATGCCCATTTTTTTTAAAGATGTAGAATCATCAAATATCTTCCCCCGCTTTGGGCAGACCGGGGTGGAGTGTCAGACTTTTACTGACTAAAACCCACCCATGTTCCTTCTTTTGCCTGATTGCAAGTTGTTCGAAAGTGATAACGAGGACATTATGGGTCCCCCTTTAAGAGTATATTTAAAAACGACTGCGGCACTCAATTGATCCAGCTCATTGTACCTAATAAAAGTTGATAACCGATTCAAGATCCGATTTCATTATTTCATTTTTGCTTACCGTTTATGAAAAGATTGGGACTTTTCTAGTTTCCACTCAGTAAAGTGAATCATAAAATGTAGTTGATTTAACTTGTTGTACACAATGGGTGTAAAGGCAGGGTTTAAACTCATTACAGCTTACTTTTTCAACACCGTGGTGTGGAGTAAAGACCTACATAGAGTCAATAATGTAATCAATGTTGTCGCTTTTCATGAGTACCGCGTTGCTTGATTAACTAACAATATAGAACATTATTTATTGGGTGCAGTACCTATATGCTATATATATCACTAGGTTGTCCGTTTGTCTGTATGTCTATTTATCAAGACCCTTTATTAATTACAATATCTTTAAGTCCATGGTCCATTGAAGCTGCGGAATAATTAATTTCGCATTTGGCCGCTTTTTTTTCGGTCTCCTATCTAGTGCTGCACTGGCGCGAAATGTGCCAATCGTTTCAATATAATTTTAACTAATTAGACAACTAGTTATAAAACATTAAAACGATAAAGTAACTCAATAGCAAACGTAATTAAAAACATAAATGAAAAGTCATGGAAACGTGCATTAAGTGAACGTAAATGTCAAGCGTTCTATTGTTGTGACCATCATGTTGTTAATGTCTCGAATAAATCTTTATATTGAATAAGTGAATAAATGAACCACTAAATTATAACCTGTCACTGCATCCAGTGTTGGATTAGACCATAACCTGTAACTTCGAGTCACCTTAAAAGGTATACTCCGACAGTCTTGACTTCCACGAATGGTCAATGATTATCGTGATTCATAGATTTAGGAGTGATTTGGGCTTGTTAACCATATCTGGCCTTGTGTAATGGACACTCCATCGCACACACTTTGACGATACGGTTGGCGCAGTGACTGAGCGATCGACTGTTGCGCTGCTTGTCGGGGGTTCGATTACCGCACGGAACAAATATTTGTGTGACCTACAGGTAGTTGTTTCGGGTCAGGCTGTTTGTGTATGCGAGTTTAATTGTTTGCTAGAACTAAACTGAGACAACTCAATAATTAATTGATTGATGAGTGATTTTTTAGTTAGACCCCTATTCGAATTTCTCGACGAACATACAGAACTCTCTAAAATAATACAATTTTGACACTGACATTTTACAACATATTAATGACATAAAATAAATTACTTTGTTATTTCCCATACAAACAGTTTATTATAAAGTAATAACTTTATTTGGGTTGTCTCGGTTTTTTGGGTTGTTTCATTATCTATTTTTGCTAATTAGTTGAATATTAGACGCAACACGAAATAGAAAGGAGTCCCTTGTCAAGTCCTAACGAAATAAGTGGACGTAACCAGACATAGACGTATACCAGTAGTTTGTCGAGTGGTTGTAAGCGTGACTGCTGAGTATAAGCTCCTAGTTTCGATTCCCGGGCCAAGCGAACTGATTTTAGGTTTTTCGGTTAGGTTTTTTTTTTGTATCAGCCATAGGATCTGTATATGTGTCTGTTGTGGTTGTAAGCGTGGCTGATCAATAGCTACCTACCTTAAAACATATCTAGCGAAATGTGGGTGAACTATTATGTAGACTTCTGCCAATATTTTCGGCTATAACAAGCATAATGTTATGGATGTTGCAACCGAAATGAGTAGCAACATTCAAAACGTTTGCTTATTATTTTCAGTCACTTTCATGAAACTGAAGCAGCCTTTATAATGAGTACATTAATATGTTACAGTATGTTAGTTTCACTAACTATCTTACCTTTCTATCAAATTCTTAATTTTACGCCAGTAATTAATCTTCTTATCTTTGAATTGAGAAAACTTTAGTTATACGTTAAGTTTAAAATACCATCAAATAATGGGGTATTATGAGAGCAAGATCGTTAAGTTACCTAAGTAATTATATGATATAAAGCCTATACGCGAGTATAAAGATTTAATGACTAAGTAAAGACAGAATGTTGTCGAACAGTTTGCTTTGTTATGAAAGATTTTTTACTTTCAATATTCGATGATAATAATGTGTTTAAGTTGCAATTAACACTACACGATTACGATTATGTAGATCGAAGTTAGTGTTAAGTCATTGTTCGTAACTTAAACTTTAGATCACTGATATCATACACGTTATATTAAACAGGGTGTCATAATGAAAATCGAACAAAGGTAATGAGTTCGTCCCATAATAATGAATATCTTTAATTATGTTCTGAATTCAATTTTCTCAATCCACTTAGATTTTAGAATTTTTAGAATTCAGAACTTGGTTGCCTCAAGATAATCAAATCTTTTTTAATTATATTAGGCAGTAAGGGAAGCTTTTGCCTATCAATGTGACGTTCCCGGATTAAATTGATACAAGCAACTCACTGAATTTTCACAATTCTTTTTTCTTACTTTCAAAACTGTATCATACTCACTTATATAAAAAATCAATTACATTTAAAACCTACCTTTATCAATAGGGATGTAACTCTTCGGTCAGTTCAAATCCTTGTTTTAGAGGGACACTAACACGTGTAATGTTTTCACCGCTAGAGATCGAGAGTGGCGCGTATAGGCCGCGCGCGCGCTTCACCGCCAATGCGCACACGCACGGTGCACACCCGTACGGTCTCCTACTCCTGTGCTTAGCCCCGTACAGCACCGGTGTGTGCGATGCTTCCTGATCTTGTAACAATGCCTTGTAATTGTGCTTTGGAGTTTGGACTTCGGTCATGGTGATGGACAATAAGAGTACTTTTTTTATAAATGTCAAATAGTGTGTTGGACTAGAGTTTTCTCTTTTTAATTGATTTTTGTTGGCAGAAAAGTCTTAGAGTCTACGGAGCCTACTTTAAGAGCTTTCTGATTCGTTTACTCAGCTCGTGGACGTACGAACAGTCGCAAAATATCTGTGTGTCTATAAATTAGGTGTTATGAATATTGATGGATATCTGTTTTCAGTAAAAGAAAAATCCTGAAAATTAACAAAAAGTGAACTTATTTTAGACTTATGTGTTTTGATTTTAGCATTTGATACATTGTCTTACTTTGCCCAAACATGTAACTATAAATGTAACTAATTGATCTGTTACTGTCAATGACAAAAATCCTCGAATATGGTCAAATAGTAAACTCTTAATTTTTGTGTAACAATTTAGATTCGCATTTCTCCAGAACATTTACTTTTCGCCCACGCAAACATGCAGCTATCAAAATGCGTCTAATTACGAATTCATACACGAAATCACATGACTTTCCTTGCATCCATTACGTTGATCGCTCTATGCATCTGAACGTCATTATAACGCAACCGCGTCATGTCATTATGTAACAGTAATGACATATGTGACATTACCACTTACGTCAATTTGACGTATGGAAGTGACAGAACCATCATTTACTTGTAACGAGCGGTTGATTTGGTTTGAACGGTGCATCCGTCAATGAATTAGTTAAATTGCAATACTTAAATAGTAATTGATTTTAATGCATTTAATGATCGTGCCTGTCAAAATTACATAAGTTTTAACTCAAGTTAAATTGTTATCAAACTTACGTCTTCCTTAGATGAATGATTGATTAATGAATCCAACAGCTTTGGTAAAAAAAAAACAAGATTATGCAAATTAATTATATTATGATATCATCTTGAATGATTTAAAGATGTATGTTTGGGATGATGATGCAGTATCTCCGTGACATAAATACAATGGATTTTATAATTGAATTAACGTTTTTTTTTGTCTTTTTAGAGTTGTCTTGTTATCTATTAATTTGTCGATGAGATAATTCATTGTATTTTGTTCCACCTGCAGTAGCGACTACAACTTCATTAGAAAATGTTTAAAGGGGTTATTTTATAGGTATGATTGACGTTTAGATAAAATTATAGTAATATATTTATTAGCGAAGCTAAGAAACTATAAAGTTTCTAAGGCGGATAATACTGTTAAATATGACAAACAAGATATATACGTTTACGTCGTAAATCACTTAGCTACTACCGATTTCTGTTACTCCGGTATTCTCATAACTTATTTGCTGTCAAATATCTTACTAGCTTTTCATAACATAAGAAAGAACGAATAGCTATTTAATTTAATTTTGTGAATCTTATGTTACTATTAGTGTACATTCGAAAGTTCGATCGATTGATAGAAAAAAATATCTCCACGGATTTGAATGAAATTTAGCACACAAATAGTTAAAAACCTGGATAAATATAATCTCGGTAGTACTTTATAGATTTTATAGGGCAATTACGACATGCGGGCGTGGCCGCTTGCATATTCTAGTTAATGAAATATATGACAGTAATTTCAGAGCAGTCGACTTTCTAAGAATAGGTTATTACTTCAACTAGAATTTTAGTCTTCGCCTTATTTGTTAACACAAATTATTCACAGAAAAAAAAACGAATCTGACACAATAGTAACATAAAGCGAGTGATTGTACAAACATTTGGCAACATGAGATTAAAAATTATAAGCCTTTTGAATATTTATGATATATACAATTATATATAATCTAGTGTTAGATAAGAGGTTTTTCGTTAAATAATTACATTACTCAACAAATGGAGGCATTCAGTTAGATTGTGAGCTAATTAGTAACAATTGAGGCTAGAATACTAGACTAGATTTAGTGCCTACCTAGATGGACAATAATTGTAGAAGAGAACGAAGGTGACTAGACAGCTTCTTTTTCCGGTGGGGAAATCATCAAATGACTTCCCCAAACGGCATGTCAGACTTTTACTGACTAAAACTCACCCATGTTCCTTCTGTTGCCCTTTACGTTCCGGGGCCGCGGTATCTCTTTCGAACAACCCGCAACCCCGGCAGGTGACTAGGCAGCTGAAGTGAGTCTTTGTAAGCTGTAGGTAAACATAATTTTCGCTGTCAATTTTTTAAGCGAGCTGGATTACTAAACACTGATTATGTTTCATAGTCAATGTTTATTGTTAATTTCGTTAAGATGCATGTATTTTGATACAATTGGAATGCGTGTTGATTTCTGCCATAGATTAAAAAATATGCACGCAAAAAGATCTTATAGCTATTTTTCCAACGGTGATCACAGCGTGGCAACACAATAATTAGATGATTGAAATGATGTTAGCTTGACGTTATCATGCATTGGTGTCGATTCAGTCACAAACGACCCTAAAATTCACTAATAATTAGCTTATTCCTAAAAGTGACACAACTTAACTACATTATAGTTTGACAGTATTATAATTTAGTTACTCAATTTAGATAAAATCGCAATCTCACTAATCTGAAATCGATGTTTTTCACCAAAAATTGTGGGTGTCAAGCTAAATCGGATTATTAATAAACTAGCTTTTGCTCGCGGCTTCGCTCGCGTTAATTTTGGGGTAACACAGTTCCCTTTCCTGATTTGCAGGCACCGGCTACTTGTAGGTTTTGCTCTTGCGCCTTATTTATTGTAATAGCAAAGCTTAGTTTTTCCTTTTCTTCCCTCTTTGTCCATCATTAATCACTTCTAAGAAAAAAACCTATTTCCGTCTCCAGGGTCCCAACAATCTCTATACCAAAATTCATTAAAATCGGTTTAGCTATTTAAGCGTGAAGACGTTACAAACTTTTATTTTCTTTTTTTTTAAACGTTGTCCCACCCGTTGTTAGCGCAGTGGCTGAGCCTGCTGCGCTGCGTCTCACGGCTTCGATTCCCGCACGGAACAAATATTTGTATGACATACAGATAGTTGTTCCGGGTCTGACTGTTTGTGTGTGTGTGTGTTTTAATGTTTGTGAACGCACCCACGATACAGGAGAAATGCCTAGTGTGGGGCAACGTTTAAAAAAATTGAAAATCGTGTAGTCGATCATTTTCTACTTCTAAGTTTTTGTTACATAGTCTAAAGATAGCAAATGCTACATTATCAACATTGTTAGCATAAACTACACTTGCCGCACTATCTCCTATAATGGCGTTTATCGTAATATTTCCTGCAATAAAACAGGAGTCAAATAGAAAGTGCAATATATAATTTTGCTTGAAATTGATCTTGATGTGCGTACGAGTACATAAAGATGTGTATCATGACTTGTATGTAATGCGTCGCGTGAGAATGGCGGGAACACGTCACGTACGGTGCTCTCTTCATTGGTAATTGACCGTTTGGTTCATATTAGTAGTTAGTTAATAGGAATTGATGATTTCAGAAAATTTTAGTTTATTCAGTTTTGTACATTTTTTTTTTTAAATTACATATTTTTTAATATATAAAATAAAGTCCGGTTTGTTCGAACACTTATAAGTCAAGAATTTCTGGACCGATTTTCATGATTCTTGTTTTTTAGGGTTCCGTAGTCAACTAGGAACCCTTATAGTTTCGCCATGTCTGTCTGTCCGTCCGTCCGTCCGTCCGTCCGTCCGTCCGTCCTCGCTTAATCTCTGTGACCGTTAGCACTAGAAAGCTGAAATTTGGTACCAATATGTATATCAATCACGCCGACAAAGTGGTAAAATAAAAATTTGAAAAAAATGTTTTATTAGGGTAGCCACCCTATATGTAAAGTGGGAAGTGATTTTTTTTTTAATTTCAACCCTAACGTGTGATATATTGTTGGAAAGGTATTTAAAAATGAATAGGGGTTTACTAAGATTATTTTTTGATAATGTCATTAATTTCGGAAATAATCGCTCCAAAAGTAAAAAACAATGTGCCCCCCCCCCCTCTAACTTTTGAACCATAAGTTTAGAAAATATGAAAAAAATCTGAAAAGTAGAACTTTATAAGGACTTTCTATGAAAATTATTTTGAACTTGATTGACACAACAGTTTTTGTACAAAAAAAAAAGTTGTACAAAATAATTTCTGGACTAAGTTTGTAGTATAATGTATATGCAAGCATTTTTTGTAACTTTGTTTACATATTTTATTATCCTGAACGTATCTTTTTTCAAACAAAAAAAGAATTATTGAAATCGGTTCTCGTAATCTAAAATTACCACCGAAATTGCAAGTCTTTGTATTAATTAGTAACCCAATTTCCCGAGAGATGGCGCTGTAGGTACTTAATACATTGGATAGGGTATTACCGAATTGTTCGGTTGGCCTCATAACTGGGAACACTTATTGTGACGGACGGGAAACTACGGAACCCTACACTGAGCGTGGCCCGACACGCTCTTGGCCGGTTTTTTAATTTGTCTCCGTTCCGAAAAGCAGAAGAAGTATTCAAATATACAGCAAAAAGGCACGTTCTATTAGGTAGGTAGCTAGCTAGTTTCTTATACAAAAAATAATAAAACAACAAAAAAAAAATCTTAGGGTTCTAGGGGCTGGACTGTAAGAAAGGTGGATTACAAAAGATAGCATGTAGCGGAGATGAGAATGTTGAGTTGTATGTGTGGAGTAGGTACACTAGATAAAATGGGACAAGGGCAAGAAAATGATGACGGTTTTGAATTGATGATTGATTTTGCGGATGGGAATTCATCAAATAACTTCCTCCGCTGGGAAGTTAGTGGGGGGAGTGTTAGACTAGTTCGAACCAAACGCTATCCCGGCAGTCCTGATGTGCGAGCTTGACGCGTACTTTTCAGCAACCTAAAAAAGTTTTCCAACTGTATGCGTACAGTTTGATCTTTAAAATGTTTTGGTGATGACTTCGTAAGGAGTCCCGGAACGTAAAGCGCAATAGAAAGAACATGGGTGGGTTTTAGTCAGTTAAAGTCTGACATGCCCCCCCCCCCGCTCCGCCGATAGCGGGGGGAAGTTATTTGATGATTTCCCACCCAAAATTTCCATACTAAACAGTAAGGCATTCAAATTATAATTAAACTAAAATGCTTAGTCATGTAAACTTAAAGCTTGACCGTAGTAAGTGCATTCGGCTCTTTAATTATGTCCGGGATTTTAGGATCAAGAGGAAGTGATTGCACTACAAATCAGATAACCTCATAAAGTGGTCGATTTTATACGAATTTATTCGATTATGTAAGTGGTGAAGTGGTAATACACAACCACATTGATTGTGCGGTTAACTCGACGATTTAAGGTGCAATGTTCGCCACACGAAAAACTACTGATATTGTTATTTCCTTCTAGTGAGTAAATCTCTCGACTTTCCTTTTTTTGATGACATATTTTATGTATTAACCTATTTTGTTTTTGACTTTAAGTAAATTAAATTTGAGCCACTTCCTGAAATTGAGCTAAAACTTTGCATACAAGTTGAGTGTGGATGACAATACATGTTTAGCCAAAGGACATCGTTTTAAATCCGTAATTATAGATATGTGGAGTCCCAAAAATAACGAAACATTTGTTTTTTTATGCGTATGTATCAATTAAAAGGCTTTATTGAGTAAAATACCAAAAATAAAAGTCATTTTATTGTTTATATTCCTTTCCTATAGTTAAAAGCTTGTATTTTTAAACTCCATATTTAAAAGCTTGTTTTATTTTTACTATTTTCTTAACGTCTCTATTTTGTTGCGATAGGTAGCTAATCGTTAAAACATTGTTTATCAATAATGTTAGTTTGAAAAACGTTAAGATTCGAGCTTAACCTTAAATACAACAACTATCTAAATACATTTTACGAAATAACTTAACGTAATGTTGGTGAATGGTGGAGAATAAGCTTTGTGGTCGGGTCACAGCCTTATGGGGTCGATACGGTAGTGGCAACGGGGAAGCTCTCGCTTAATGGCGTCTAAACTCTACGTGCCTTGATTGAGTTCCGTTACTGATTTTGTTAAATATTTCTAAACTAAAACCGTTTAAAACATTAAAAAAAAAGCTGAAAACAAATTTAGTTTTAAAAGAAAAGTTCGTGACCCCTACTTAATATAATTTTTGTAAATGACCTAACTGATTTTGATGTAGAGATAGTTGGGACATTGGACACGGATATGGCTGATCTAAAATAAAAAGTGAGAATAAAGGAAAAAGAAGGAAGAAAAGGGGAGAGAAAAATATTTTAATCATATGTGACAAAAATGAGGGTGTACTTTTAGGTCCTGGCAGGCCCCTCTGCTTTGCTGACATCTCTTTGAGGCGCGCGTGGACCACTACCCCATTATGGGCACACCTCTGCCTAGCATTTCAAGACGTGAAGTCATGATTTGTAGGTACTGTGGAAACGAATTTCACGTAAACTGACCCGTCCAAAACTACAATGACGTTATGTATACGACGCTTCGGTGTGAGTAGTGTCACTAAAAACTTGCAATTTCATTATTAGCAAAAACATGGCCTCCGCTTATATAAAACATAACTATGCCATTTCATATTTAATTATGAACCATTGAATATGTTTATGTTTCGAATATATTAGTTGAATGTCTTTATAAGCACTGTCCTTGTATTCTTTTTAGGGTTCCGTAGACACCGTGTTGAAACGGAACTGTTATAGATTCACTTTATTTATTTACTAGCTTTTACTTCAAAGTCGTAAAAGGTTAGTAGTAGATACTTTTAAAAATCTTTAACGAAAATTTGAACAAGGTTTAATTTTTATTTTTGAGATATGAAAATTTTTCATCAAACTGCAGCCGGAATATTACAGTACCTACATTGGAATATTACAGTTTTGCGTTAATGTTGTTGTTTGATGTTAAAGAACCCTGTGTGTGTGAGTCCGACTCGCACTTGACCGGTTTTTTTGTATTATGTTCACATTCGGTGGACGTAATCGTGCGTCTTTAACCGAATCTGTGTGGCAATCTACAAACACGTAGGGAACTTGTACTATGTGTAAATCGTTAAAAAATATTACTGTTTTTTATCTAAGAAAGATACTGTCCACTATATGTCAATTAAAAATTTGAGATGCCATTAAAGCTATTTATATAGTTTTATTTTGAAGCGTTTTTGACCGAAGCTGCCAGTATTTTGTTTAAAATATTGAACTTACCACCTTGCATTTAATTAAATTAGATAGCAATTTTAGACTAACTGTGCCCGCGGTTTCTCCTACTGTGTGATCTTAAATAGCCAACCAATAGTCTGCTTGGTAGTTCCAGATTTATATTATAGTAGAGCTTCCTCATCATCATCTGCTTAGCCTTTTTCCCAACTATTTTGGGTTCGACTTCCAGTGTAACCGGATGCAGCTGTATACCAGTATTTTACTTAGAACGACTGCCTATCTGACCTCCATAACCCCAGTTAGTACTGGGTAATACGATACGAATACGATAGTGAAAAAATTGACAAATCAGTTCAGTAGTTTTCGAGCCCATTCGACAGACAAACAAACAATTTATTCCTCTAATTTAAAAATATTAAAATAAATATTTATTCATGTTATTAATTCAAGTATACTTTGTGAGCTAAAATTTCCACAAACGCTTGATGTTTATTCTCTTCTTCGAAATCTCATTCAACTCAACAAATAACTACAAGTACCTAGTTAGTACAACATAATTGGCCTAAACATCATTCTTCGTCAAAAAAGAGACGTAACTTTATTCTTAAGCAAGACACGGAAACGAGCCGCAAATGTAATGCTCGCTGTTCAAACGGCTTTTCTCAAATGCTTGAGCCATGTCGCTTAGAGCATTTTCACTTTCGCTCACAGAAAGCGAACGCCTCATTGTCGGAAGAAAATAATTCCAAGTTTAAAAGAGAAACAATGTATTAATTCGTTTTATTTACGTAGAGAAATATCAGGCACACGTGATACAACTTCATGTAGTAATCTGTGTTACTGAAGTCATATAATCATTATTTTGATTTAATTTTGATTCAAAATCCTATTTAAGTCAAAATCTGACTTTCGATCTTCGCCTAGGTTGGTCTGTGGATGGGTTAAGCGTTACATACCTACCAGTTTTCTTCATGCCTCGGTAAGCACGTTAAACTGTTGGTCTTTTGTAGATCCTTGACAGTCGTTACAGATAGTCAGTGTCCCGAAAATCGGTCAACGTCGTATTAAATTTGAATTAAATTCATTCATTTCGAAAACCAGTCCATATACGCACATGTTTGAAATAAAAAAATGGAAAATTATAGTAAATTAAAAATATAGAATTAATTAATTAAAAGAATACATATTACAAAACACACATCACAATAGCTCCCTATCTATATCAATATCATCTGCAAGCGTCTCGGTGACATAGTGACCCAGATACTTGAACTGCGATACTGTTTTAAGGATACTACCATACTGACTATTTCTGTATAAGTGTATAGTGTTATAAGTTTTAGCCGCCGCCTTGGACTCCATGAGCTCCCTTTTAACGGATTTAAATCTGAGCCCATGGTACTCACAACTGATATCGATATTTATGCGGGTCTCCGCAGTTTCCGATTGGATCGATGTTGTCAGCAGCAATTAGGGCTTGCAATATCCGTTCATTTTTACTATCCGGATAGTACGGATATTAATATTTTACTATCCGGATTATCCGGATAGTACGGATATTTTTTAGTTTTTATTATAATTAAAACTAGTAAGCTTTTGTAACACGTTTTAATCAGTCTCTCAAGCAAAATGACAAAGAAATAAGAACCTATACCAATATTTCAAGTAATAATCACATAAAAAAACTGCTGTTCAAAAAAATTGTGAGGGTTCTGTAAATATGTCATTGTACCGATTATTTCTGGAACTCGTCGTTGTGATATCCTTCTTTGGAGTGATACTAGAAGTTCATTACTAATAATGCCATCTTTTTGCGATAATTTATGAATCATAAATTTTAACGCTGTTTCAGCAGTCAGTAAGGGTTTAGTTCAGTAGTAAATTAAGGGATTCCGAAATTTCTTTAATGTTTTAATTCCGTATCAATAAAAGATATATCAGATTTAAAATCAATTAATGCTTTTAATATAGAATCTTTTAATAATAAGAACCGATCAATCATGTTAGCAAGACTGCTCCATCTTGTTTTGCAGTTTTAACAACTTTTGACGTGACAACGTCTTATAATTCGATAGAGCCGGCTGCACGCACGAAAAAACATGACTCATGCAGCGTTACCTCGCTGGCGTTCCATGTAAGGCTTGAAGTGCAAGCGAGAGCGCGGAACGAGCGACAAAGAAGCACAATTGGCCTTTGCGTTCGGCAGTGTTCGACATCCGTCTCTCTCCTACTTGAGTGAGCGATGCGTCTGCGTGGACAGCTGCTATACTATAGTACATTTACATGTTTTGATCGAGTATCAAGTGCAGTGAAAAGTGATTGTGGTGTCAATTGTTTATAGCAACGATAATAAAAGCGATAAAGTTAATGATTCTTTTGAAATTAATTATATATCCAGTGATATATTGTCGAATATTCGTGCTTTCATCATTAAAATGAACAGCATCGGTCCGCTAGTGCAGCGATTGTAGGTTATGCTATAATTGACAAAATTAAAACAATAAGTTAACAGAACTATTTCACGATGAGTAAAAAATCGATGGCTTTACTATTCAATCGAAATAATTATCGAGCGTAGCTATACATACAAATCTATTAAACAAATGAAATAAAAATTTTCTTTTGAAAAATGCTACCATTCTATCAGTATTTTCTCAAGTTGTCACGTTCAACTATCGTCAGTACACCGACTTTACAGACAACCAATTTTTTATTTAATTTAAAAGAGAAATATAACTATCCGTAATATCCGTAAAATCCGGATAATTATGCAAGTCAAATCCGGATTTGAAAATCGGCGGATATCCGGATAGTACGGATATCCGGATATCCGGATTGCAAGCCCTAGCAGCAATACCATGTCGTCAGTGTAGCTAATGTTGTCAACAATAACACCATCAATTGAACCGGCGCTATAAAGTTCATGTATAAGTTGATCAGACTCGGCGAGGTGAGCTCGCCTTGCCTGACACCACTTTTCCACTTTTCTTTTTGCCGCAACCTGTCGTATACAACACGATCAAATGCTTTGGATAAACCTAAGAAGTACGCACAGACAGATGTGCTTCTGTCAGTGTAGCCATTTCTGTTGACAAACTAGTGAAAAGCCAAGCTGTGCATCATGAAGCTGGCGGTGTTATCTTAACTGAATATCAAGAACACCGTCCAACACTTTAACAAAGACTGGCGTGAATGATAAATGTCTGTAGTTTCATCTTTTGGAGGAGTCTCCTGTCTTGCTCTTTATTTTGGAGACAACTATAGTTCATCATTGCCTCAGGGAGATATTAATGCCTTGAACAGAATGTAAACAACATAGAGATCACCTTCGGTAGCTGATTACCCACATGCTGCAGGTGCTCCATGCAGAACGGGTCATGGCCTGGGCATTTTGCTCGCTTCATGTCTGTGATGATTTTAGCAACTTGTTTCGCAGATATCCGAATAGGCGGTTTCGCCATACTACTATCTCTCGCCTCGTCATCGCGGACACCAGTGGTGATGTTATCTCAACATGCTCTTTAAATAAGTTGGTTTCCTTCCAAAAGTTATTTTTCGTGGCATGCTGTGAGGCAGGAATGTCCGTCTTTATCTGCGTTTCATTGCCCCTACACCACTTGAGCTTATGTTTAAACGAACTTCATGATTTTCGCATTCCTTCAAAAGTCTGACTTGACTTACTTTTTACGAGTATTACCTAGTACTTCTTAGGTTGTGGAGGTCAGATCGGCAATCGCTTATTCAGCCTCATCCGGTTAGACGGGAAGCCGACCCCAATATAGTTTTGAAAGACTCAGCTCATACTGTTTTTGACTTTTAAAAAGACACAAGTAAGTAACGGAAACTTTCAAGTTTATGTCCAATGAACCAATGAGCAATCCAAATGGTAATCAAAGTCAAGTTTTTTTTAATTATTTAGTGTAATATTATGCCGTATATTATGTATCTAGTTTATCTAGAATAACTCACATTCATTAAACTAGATTGCGTTCACACTCAGGATTTAGTACAGTGATTTCGCAGTCATTGACAAAACAAACTTTTAACAAGGCATTGAATTTAATTATTTATATATGACTACAACTATTATTTTTCCAATTTATCGAGATGTTGCTCTTTTGTCAAAAGTCAAGGCGTCATCCATTGAAACTTACTTATTCATGTCAATGACAATATGTATTAATAATTTGCAAGTAAAAAACATTAAAATAAGCATAGCAAATGGTGGCTTATAAATTCTGTTCTGCCCTGTGCAAGAGCGTCTACTGATCATGAGGTATTGGGTCCTTGGGATTTCCCATTAGATTCTTTTTAATAACAGTCACTGTATCTGGGATTCTGCCGGTTGATGGCAATAGTTTTCCCACTAAAACATGGGATTTAAGCATAGCTGGAGAATTTACTATTAGACACAGCTCTGCTTACCTTTCGGGGATTAGGGCACGAGATTAGCTGGTAAGCCGCGTGTTGCGTGTCGCGGGTTCGGTCCTCGAACGGAACAAATATTTGTATGACCAACACGTAGTTGTTGCTGGTCTGGCTGTTTGTGTATGAGAGTTGAAATGTTTGTGGATCGCACCCACAAAACAGGAGAAATTCCTAGTGTGGGGCACCAAATATATTGTAGATTATTATAATATCAGATGAATTGTCTCCTTACAAACCTGATGCTATTTAAATACTTCTATTCGCTCCTGCTACTAATTCCGTATCTGCATCGAATTCCTAGTTTATATTATTCGATCTATTAATTGACGTTATAACGCACATTGATTGTATCAAATGACTATCAGTCTTCCAGACGGGACGAGCTATATAAGCCGCTTTTGCGCTTCAAAGAAACATATTTTCAGAATGACACCGATTATGTGATACGCATTTTGAATTGCGTTATATAATTATCGAGATTAAAAAAATTTGGCTTAAAAAGCGGATCTAGTGTTCGATTTAAATGCTACTAATTCAAAATTCATTTCAATTTAGATTTCCATTATAAAAACATTTTTGATCTAGTTAAACAACACCGAATCTAAATGTTAACTATCTATTCTAAAGTTATGAAACTCTTTTAATCTTATGCCCTGATAAGTGATTTAATATCAAGTTATGTTTCCATCATACTACACAATGTAAACGATAAAAACAGTTTTTTTACTGAGGTAGTTATTAATGTCGGTGTAAATAACGATAAGAGCCAAAAAACCAAACAGTTACATGGTGTGCATTCAATGGAACACTGTAAACGAAGCACTACAACTGACGAACGACAGTTATTTGATTTGTAGCCAGTTTGGTCGATAGCGTCGATCTTTACGTATGCATATCGCAAATGGATAGATCGCAATCACCACCATATTCTTCTTCTTCTTAGCGTGTTGTAGGCAATGGGGTCCTAGAGTCGTTTGTGTAGAGTGACGTCTTCAGAAATGTCAGATGTCATACTGTTCGCGTTTTTTTAAACGTATTTGGATTGTGGTCAAGAATAATTAAAAATTGATCCATTCCTAATTTGCGGGTTGTTAATCAGTACAAGTCTGACACTCCCTCGCTCTGGGCGGAGGGGGGGGGGTAATTTTATGATTTCCCACCCCAAAAAAAAGCCATTCCTAATTACTTGTTAGTACTTCGAGGAAAAATGTTTTTTAAACGTTTCGTGTTAGCTAATTGTAATTGATGCTATGTTGAAAAACGTTATAAAATAAACTTTTTAAAAGGTTCTTGATACTACATAGAATGAATAAAAGGACCTTACTCTCCAGTGGCGCCATCTGGTGGGCTCAAAACGATAGCTCTCATTTAAATTAAGTCAGTCTAACTTGGCTTACCTACAGTGCGGCGCCATTAGCAGTGTTCAGCAATTCTGGTAATGAACAAGCATCAGGACTAGGACACGACTTTCAAGTCCCAACGTTTGTGGAACCGCACTGTCACCTATATTGTGATAATATGTTGTATCTATCATCATAATATGGAGCGGAGTTTCTTGATATGGTACTAGTTAAATCGTTTTCTCGTTTAAATTTTCGGGTCTGGATCTCCAGGCCTTCATTTTTAGAGCTTGAATATCTCAGAGATTGCGAAGACCCATTTCCCTATGAATATCCCTATTCATACACATAATATTCTTCAAACAAAATTGACAATCTCTTTTTTTATTCCAGGTACGGTTACTCAGCACATTCAACAATATTCGTCGTAGCGAGGCGGCACGTTGATGCGTCGGCGCAGATCTAGCCGCGACCGAGTGAAAGTAAAACTCGGCCGTATATTGCCACCTTCAGAAATTTACTTAGAGTGGCGACCCCACAATCGAAGGAAAACTAAAGAATTCAGAAGTATAGTACCATCTAGGAACAACAGCAAACATCATTACTCTGGTTAACTTAAGCCTGAATAGTTTTCGCTTCTAAAACAGCTGTTTCAAAACTGAACCTGACAAAAAATATATTACGTAAGGTTTGCTAAAAAACCAGAAAGGCACTACCGGATTTTTACAGGTACATCACCAGACTTATGCTGCAGTATCTATATTGCTGTTCTTCTTGATATTCTTTGCAAGTTGTCTTTTGTCCCTTCCTTTACATTTGATTTGAAAGGTTGTCTTGAAAAGATCGCTTTTGGCGATAAGACCGACCATTGTGTCACCCTATTTATTAGTTTCTCTAGTGTTATTCTTGTTACTTGTATGGTGTACATAATAAAGAATATTTTATCTATCTATCTATCGATTGGCTCATACTTGAGCTTAAATCGCCTATTTGACCTTTTCCGTTAAATCGATTCTATGACCTAGTATATATACTTATTGTCTGTATCAAGTAGACCTTCTAAATCTTTTGCTTTGTTGGCACACAGTCTGGAGAGATCTATCATGCTGCTATCACTTCCCCATTACTCAATTTTATTAATACAGCAACTAAGTTGATCAAGTACTTAGCTATGTATGTGTATACTTAGCTAGTTTAACGAGTTTACCTGTTTTACTATCAATTAACATAAAGATGTCTTGATAGGCCGATCTAGCGTGAGCTGATACACCTTATCTAATTTGAACGAAAGTTTCGCGTTATTTGAACCAATTACAGTGCTTTAAAGATCTTTTGGCGCTCGAATGACGTTGATAGGGGACGCTTTGTTGATAAACATTTGTGAAATTGTTTTGTAAAATGTACTGAATGCATGATGGCGGTTTTAGTTCCCATTTTCGCCACGTACTTAAATATCCTTGTACAGCCACACACACGTGTCTGTTTAATTTATGCATATGACAAAGGTTGTTTAATTGTTTCGTCTTTCTGTATCGAACAATATTAGGAAGACTGAGAAAACATCTCAATGGAGTTGACTTTATCTTATGACCAAACGTCAATCATCAATCAGTAAAAGTTGTTTATTTGCCAAATTTTCCTTAAAGTCATAAAAGTCTTCTTATACATCTTCTTGCTACATGAACGGAATCAAAACTTTTTTTATAATCAGCATTAATTAATATGTCTTCATTAAATTTAACTCAAGATGACATAACAGTACAAATCTTTGACAAAATTACGACTAACATCTAAATAAAATGTAAATGGATCGTCATTTGTTTCAAAACAAGTATAAAATCTAGAGCACAAGCATGTACTCTTCATTTTGTAGTTACCAATTTAGTATAAGCGTTAGTAAGACTAACCTATTTGGTGAGAAACTTCCGACATGACCTTAGGTCAGGCCATTTGTACGCGGACAATACAACATCATTGTTACTTGAAGATTATTTCCGATTTGACTTGCAACTTTGGATGACCATTGTAAGTTTGGAGTTGGGAGCAAATTTTTTTCGAAAAAATGTGTTGGAATGCGTTTTTCAGACTTCGTACGGGAGCACGAGTATAATAATTGCTGCTAAATCTCTTGTTAGAAGACATCCCTTCTTCTCTCTTGTGGCCAAATGCCTCCTCCAAGCGTCACCACGTCGACTGGCTTTGTGCTTCTTGCATCCACCGGATTCCCGATTACTATTTTGGATTATTCAGTTACTAACACATAACAAGACAGTGTTTTCATCTTCATCAACATCATCATTATCTGCCTTGTTTCACCCACTACTAAGTAAAACCGCCTCCTCTTCTTCATCGTTATCTTCTTAAATGCCAATTTCGTTATTGCCTTTTTAGTTCTTTGCTGGGAAATCATCAAATAACTTCCCCCCGCTCTAGGCAGAACCGGGGGCAGACTTTTACGGACTAAACCACTCATTTTCTTTGTTTTCCGGGGTCACGGTATCTGTTTTCAACAACCCGCAACCCCGGCAGGCAGTGAGCCTGGCAGGCCTCTCTGCTTTGCTGACCTCTCTTTGCGGATCGCGTGAAGCACGAACGTTATTGCCCTTAGTCCTCACTTTAATCAAGTAAACCAGTATGTAGTTGATGTGTAAGTGTGATCCGGCGCATAATGGGTATCACGCTTGCGCAACTGTCCCCGTAACATTACCGGACTCGCACGATGACAGCGCACTACTCTGTCTCATTGTTGTTGTGTTTGCTTTGTGCGGCCTGCGCTTGCGTCATCGAATGAGGCCAATGAGGCGTTAATCTTGTTACATCGGCATCGCCCATTGGATTATTATCGATGTGCTATGGATGGTTGCTGCTGATAGTCAATTGCTTTAAGCTGCTTGCTTATCTTGACTTGGTCAAGTAGGTTGAGAGTGCCGCTCGAGAGTGTTATCTCCAGTCAATTATGGTTACTGATTTTTGTTATACCAGTCACAAGTATGGTCAATGTAGCAGATATGAGAAATAAAGTTACTTCAGTCATGTTTTTTAGGTTTTTGTTAATAGCTCCTTGCATAAGACATATTAAAGATTTTGTGGTCGATTTATTTTTATAATACGCTTATTTCCCTTTTCATAATATATGATTTGTCACTTTTTATTACTTTTGAATTACAAGTTGTAAATATTATCGTAATCACCAAAAGAAAATTTGAATTCCACAATATGGCGCCCAAAATTCGCATTTTTCGTTTTAAAACGAAAAATGCGAATTTTGGGCGCCATATTGTGGTTTTCGAATTTTCTTTTGGTGCTGGAGTCACTCGCACCACCAAGTCAAATATTACGATGTAGAATTTAATCGGTGCATCCGTTTAGGTGATACGAGAGAATAAAGAAACCGACTTACATTCTTTGTCCTTAGACAAGATTGACTTACAAAATACAGTCGGGTAAAAAAGGTATACACAACTTGTGTTCATCGCATAACAGAGAAAATGTTGTAAAGGCTTAGGCTTAACTTTAGTGTTACATAAGTTGGTTTTCGGCCTAGATTTTAAAACGACTGGTTTTTGAATCTCGACTTCTCGAATAATTTTAAATGCCGATTATCCGGCGGATTGACAATCATTAATTAATTATTATTTGCATTGCAAAGTTAAACTTAAATCCTCCTAATATTATAAACGCGAAAGTTTGTATGGATGTTTGTTACTCTTTCATGCAAAAAAAAACTACTGAATGCATTTGCAATTGAATATAGCTTATACATCAGAATAACAAATATACTACAATTCATAAAGATAAATTGTATATTCTATCACCACGCGAGTAAAACCGCGGGGCGCAGCTAGTAAATTATAAGTACATTGGTCTGTAAATCACTTTTACTGATATGGGGAATCTATAATCCACATAATAATCATCATTACATACCCAGCCTTTTCCTAACTAAGTTGGGGTCGGCTTCCAGTCTTATCAGATCCAGCAGCTAGAGCAACTGCCAATAATGTATATAATAATTTATTTATTCATAATCATTCTTCTGTTGTTACACTAATTTATTTGATGTTGATGCATTATGTCTTCGACCATAAGCCTCAATCTGATTCGTCGCCTCCTTTCCAACATGTTTCTTAATACATATTAATTAGTATATTAACGATCCGATGTCAGTAATAAAATTTTATTTTCCGGTTCCTTACCGTAAGAGAATGGGCATTCATAGGTAATGCGGATACTCAGTGCTGTCAAATGTCAAAATTGTAATAACACACATTAACAGTAGATAACTTATTAAAAAGTAAAACATTACCCTCCTTTGCGGCGCGCAGTCGGGTAAAAACAATGTATAGTACTCTGTTTTTCAAATTGACGGTGGAAATTTTAAATCACTAAAGAAACTGTGATTAACTTTGAAAATTAAACGTTCGTTAACGAAAACTATATTTAAATTTCCGCCGGAGGTTTAAAATGTGAACAACATTATCGTATTTTTACCCTTTGTTTGTGAATATGTGGACATTGCAGCTCAGTCACTTGTTGTTTTAAAAATCTTATTTTCATTAGATTTTATCTATATAAATATTTAAATAAAAAACTTTATTTTAATTGTTAGTGTATGACTACCCCCCGATAAATATTTATTTTCGTACAGTCCATCCAAAGGTTGTCTGGAAGATATCGCTATCCGTGATAATACCAACATTGAAACCATAGAATTATCAATTTCTGTAAAACAGCTATGTTTAACTTTTGCTTTGAAAAAAAGTATACTCTAATAGGGTATTTTACTCTATATGAAAGAAATTCTAAAAATATACAATTCAGATAGCTTAGGCAACAAGCAGTCGGAAAATGTTAAATTTAGTTAATAAAATAACTAAATAAATTTTTAAATTGATTTCAAAGTTTTCACTTTTTTTAGTCTGTTGTTTTACTAAGCGAAACAGTGTCTGCCATGATTATTACGTCATATGGTCATGAAACAAAAAGTGACAACTGTCAACTGAGCAACTATTACTATTTTTGTATTTTAAAACTTCATTTTAATTTTTATTGAAATAATAGTAATCATACCATGGAAGAAATAGATACTACCATATAATAATACCATAAACTATAGTGAAAAATACAACTAAACAAAAAGACTAGTAACAGCGCATTTGTTTACATAACCAACTGACCGCATGACCACAGAGTAACATGGCGTCAAGCGTTTTTGTGATTTTACGCGCGAAAATAGAAATTGTAAAATTGAAATGCAGTTTTATGGCACTTATCGTTTGAATATTTTTTTTTTTGTTTTTTTTGGTGGTTTACTAGGACCCTAGGATCAAAATGATATACTTTTTAAAAATGGGTGTAATACCGTATTCTGACCTTCAAAGATCCAAAACCAGCACAATAAAAAGAATACAAGACAAATGAACACTTCACACTGTTTATTTAGGGAACGTCTGTATGAAGCGAAACTCATTGAGAAAATGTGTGCCAAAATCATAGATTGATGCCAAATCGCTCTGTATCTACATCAATCTATGATTTTGGCTGCTGTATTGTGAGTAGCTATTATTGTGTTAATAACCTTGTTATTACTGTCGCTTGAAGATTGACTAGAGTATAAAACGCTAGCTGTCAACATTATAAAACAGATATACAAGCGCTTTTAAAGACCCAATAAATCACTACTGTATTAAAAAGAACTCATGTCTATATAAGGTTTAGAGTTGCAATAGAAGTGCGTGAATTTGTTCTGGTTAGTTCTTGTTACGGAATAGTGATAGGCGGTAGATCTGCTCTGCTTAATATGATAATTTGGACATTTTTATTGGCCTAGTAAATAGGCTAGTATACTTATGTGTACATGTTGTTATTAAGGCCATTAGCAATGTCCGAAATCTCTACTTAATAAACATCTTAAATGTATTCGCTCACTGACGTATAGCGTAGAGTGAAAACTTGGTATTAAAGCACATTTTCTTGCATAAGATTTCCTTATATAATTAAAGGTAAACACTAAGTAAGGTTTTTGTAAACTTATCCTTTCAAGTGGAACCGCTAGGGTAAATTACTCTGCCGGGGTTACGGGTTGTTCGAAAGAGATACCGCGGTCCCGGATCATAAAGGCCAATAGAAGGAGCATGGGTGGGTTTTAGTCAATACAAGTCTGACTCTCCCCCCGGCCCCGCTCAGAGCAGGGGAAGTTTTTTGATTTCCCACCCTTAAAATTATATTTATTTAATTATATATTTTATTTAAATTTTCTTGCAAGGTCAGTTTCAGCTTTTATGTCGCATAAAATAATTATAATTCAAGACTATGTCACGTAAGTATTTGTAGAATTATAAATCATCAATCCCTTTAACTTCATTGAATCTTATTGAATTACTATTTCATCAAAAAGTTATCAATTGTATTAAATTTTAATTTCGATCAATCTAGCGAAACGTTGGCGGCACGCTGGTGAAGACTCATTCCGCAGTAGGCCACAGACTTGCCCAGCACTGGGTCACAATAGGCTAATTAAAAAAAAAAAAGATTTGTATAAGAGATGATAGACTGTATGAAATTGGTAATTTACTGAAATTCGCCTTAAAATGAATAGTACCAGTTGGAGAGGTTTTGGATTTCAATGGTGTCAAGCAGGTTGCAGACCATGGGCTAAGCTAAGTTTATTTAGCTTAGCTGACGCAGTTTTACATACTTTTGTTCAAGCATAAGTAATTTCTCTTGTAGCTGTGCTTACAAATAATTATAAAGATAACCGATACTACGTTATGAAAATTAAAAACGATTAAATATAGTAACTACAGTACGGCCAACGAGAAGCGATACCAAATGTAAACAAAACCCATGCTAAAACCCCATCTAAAATGGCCGCCCGAATGTTGACGAACCCGTCTTAACGTTGTCATGTTTTTGCCGGGAGAACGAGACATTACGACAAAGGTACAAGATGGAAAGAGCTAAATATTAGATTGTCAACGCCACAGTTGTTCTTTAGGTTAATGACCTTTCATATCGCTTCTCGTTGGCCGTACTGTAAAATAACAACAAACTACAAAAGGGTATCAAAAACTCCTCATGGCTGTCAGGTGGCTTGGCGTTGGTCAAGTTACAATAAGATAAAAGACAAATGTGAAGTACCCATTAGAACTTTTTCGAAAAGAAAGCTGAAAGGAGCCTTGTCATATAAACTATCATAAGTTTTCATCAAGTAATTACTTAAGTATCTGATAATGAACTGCTCAAAATTAACGCTCAAAAAACTTAACCAAAATGGCACACAATTACAATATAATAGGCTGGCTAGTGAATCTAGTGATCTAATTTACTGAAAATGTTGTTTTTTTGGGGTGTGAAATCATGAAGTAACTTCCCACGCCATCTTTTTGTTCCCCTTATTAGAGAAAATCTACTGCCAGTATCCTACTTGCTGCAGGTACTGACATTTGTTTACTAAAACGCTTTTAACCGGTCTGCGACTGCAGCGCCATCTAAACTTCGGTCATTGAACTATGTAATCCAACTACATGCTGAACTCGTAACTTGTTAAATAAATGGATATTGTGAACACGTTCATGAGTATTAGTTTCGCGAAACAACGGCAGAGGGCGTTGCTTTGTTACTTATGTATTGTGTGGGGAAAAGTTATCGTCGTTATCGATGTAGTGCTAGAAGTGCACTTGAAAGTTTTTTGTTTGATCCGTTTTTATTGGAATTATATTATAACGGTTCTGATTTAAGAGCATTGTAAGTTGTAACGTGTACTCTACGAGTATTTAAGCATTACGCACGACTGGGGTTGCGGGTTGTTCAAAAGACATACCCCCGGTGGTGTCTTTTTTGCATAGCTTGATTGGTCTAGGGGAGCAATGCGTTTTTTTGTGCTGATGGGAAACCATTAAATAACTTCCCCGGTCTGGGAGGGGCAGGGGGAGTGTCAGACTTTAACTGACCAAAACCCTCTTTTGACTTTTATGTTCCGGGGCCGCGGTATCTTTTTCGAACAACCCGCAACCCTGGCAGGCGGTGGCTCTAGCAGGGCTCTCTGCTTTGCTGACATCTCTTTGAGACGCGCGTGGAACACGAACGCGTCGTCGACACGGCCTGTCGTCCCATGACATAAATAAACTTTAGAAAGTACATTATGAATTGAAAAAGTCACATTGTTACGTGCCTGGATTTAAGACCACAACCTCATGCATGAGAGGGAAGGCGCATAACCTCTCAGTCATCACGACGTCAGATTTATAAAGAAAAACTTGCAGCTGAACTGAGTTTTTGTAAGGCGAGATAGAGAATCCATGTTGCAAAACGTAATTACGTTCCCTAAGCACAAATTGGCTCTAAGGCATGTTCTTTTATATGTTGTTGCAGATGTTTAATGTTGTAATCTTTTGAAATAATTGCCACTAACTGTTAGCTGTTTGCGGTAACGATACAACTGTGGTTGAAGAAGGTAAGATTTACTTAAATTTGTTGGAAAATTTTGAAGATTACATCGGTTCAGTAGTTTTGAGGATACGCTGGACCATAATTAAAAAAAAATATCAGCTAAACCAACTAGCAACTAGTCTTACCAAGAAGTATCGTATTTGCTAGTTGTTAAATGGGTTGTGGAGGTCAGACAGTCACTTCATCTAGAATACTGGTAGTCAGCTGAATCCGGTAAGACTGGAAGCCTAACATAGTTGGGAAAAGGTAGGCAGATGATGATGACAGATAGCTAATATCCCTAACATGTGCCACTTCTCTTGTCGTACTCGTGTAAACATGAATACGTTCTGCTGCAGTTGTAATAATCGCCCATAATGTTGTAAAAATAATATTAATATCATATATGTTATCACATCAAAGCGATTTGCAAATAAAGTAAAAAAAATACATCGATAATACTTTAATTTAAGGAAATGTCTTTATTTACAATAATTACTTAAATCTAAACCTTATAGGAGAATGACCATTGTACATAGTGTTAATTTTTAAAAATAATTATTAATTAATTAACATTGCGCTCCCCTTTTAATTAAATTAAATAATAATTGAAGTGAATACACTTGTGTGCGAAACTTTTGTAAGAGAACCTCTTTCGAGTATTTCGTTTTAATTATGATGCCTTTGGACTTCGTAAGCTATACTATCTACTATGTGTATTGTTGATAAAGACTAGAACTTTCTACGGTAACTTCGACTTAACAATGAGGTTCACATTGTTTATTTACATAATAATCTACTTGAGAGAAAACAATCTCCCAAACACCTTACAAATATTAGGAATAGTGCACAACTATCGTATTTTTATTATATAAATGTATTGCTTTGCCTCTTCTAGCTTTAACTGCTATTACCCTTTTCGTAAAGGTAGTCAATTGTACAATATCTATCTAAAATATGGCTTAATAATTTGTCTAGTCTTTGTATTATTATCATCTTTCAGTCCTGCAGTATCTTTTCATCCTTTCGCTTTTTAACCCCAGTTGTTCTAACATAGTACATTTCGCAGAGCGGCGAGTTCGTCGCTTTTTGATTGGCTTTGCTTCTGTCATCCAATCTTCCTTGATCATGTCTGCGCCTTTCTCTGCAATCATCATCACTGGGGCGTTGATGTTGCCATTCGTAATAGTAGGCATTATGCTCGCGTCTATTACGCGCAGCCCTTCTATACCGTACACTCGTAACCGAGGGTCTAGGACCGCCATAGGATCGCTAGATGGTCCCATTTTAGCTGTACAGGACACGTGATAAATTGTCATTGTGTACTGCCTTATGTAACAGTCCCAATACTCGTCCGTGTATGGAGGAAGATGCTTGCAATTAGGCAAAGGCTTGCTATGGAACCTTGCACCTAGCCTTTTCATAGCTGTCGTTTCTCCTACAGCTAAGGCAGCCTTTACACCTTCTCTTAAAACACCAACATCATCAGGATGCGTCAAGTAGTTATGCACCATAATTGGATAGTCCAGGGCATTCTTGGTTCGCAGTTTTATAAATCCTCGGCTTTTCGGCCTCAGCATCATAGGGAAGACACCGAACACGTCTTCGTTGTTTACTTCGGCGAATACTTCATTATAGAAATCATCAGTCAGACTGTGAGCTTTCTTTACCTGCGTACCACCATCTGACGGAGTAGATGCTGAGGTCAACATAAACTCAATATCCGGCCAGTCATCAGTAGCATTTGCATATTTGGTATTTATAAAAGCGACCACTTCTAAACCAATACTTGATGTTAACGGTCCATCTTCAGTAATAGCATATCGCAGAGCTGAGTTAATATTAACGAGTCGATTCATTACTAAACTGATAGGATGATCTATGCGGAATATAATACCACCAACTGCGATATGATCCTGCAAGTTTCTCCCAACTCCAGGAGAATCTTGGATCACATCTATTCCAACTTCTTGCAAATGGCTTGCGGGTCCAACACCTGACAACATGAGTAGTTGTGGTGAAGCTATTGAACCGGCTGATAATATTACTTCTCTTGTTGCATAGACAACCTGTTTTTGTCCGTTCCTAAGAAATTCAATTCCGTAAGCCCTTTTGGTGTCTTTATCAATGAGTACTTTAGTGACGTGTGAGAAAAGGGCAATGTGAAGGTTCTGTCGTAACCTAACTGGTCTTAAGAAAGCTTTTGCTGCGGAACATCTGGTGCCCCTACGGATGGTGAATTGATACCACGCGTAGCCAGTTTGTTGAGCTCCATTCACGTCGATAAAGTCGTATCCCATCTCTTCGCCTGCTTGTATTAAGGCTGCTCCTATGGGTGTGTTGAATGGTGCATCTTGTACTGTCAGGTATCCCCCTGAAATTAGTAAATTAACTCATCAGCATTTTTATAAACATTTAAGTTCCGAACCCAAAATATCATATCACAATGCATACCTGTCGAATGATGCCGTGTATCCTTAGCTAAGTACGGGTTCCGTTGGTCTTCTGACTTCTTGAAATAAGGAAGGACGTCTTCGTAGCCCCAGCCCGGGTTGCCGAACGACTCCCATTGGTCGAAATCTCGTTTGTTGCCTCTGATGTACAGCATTGTGTTCAGGACTGAAGAGCCTCCCAACACTTTGCCTTTGGTCCACGCGCAGCGTTTGTCGATCATAGCTTGGCAAGCAGTATCTTGAGGTTGAGTGCTGGAAAATACATTCGAGATAGGTTTAGTATTTAAGTAGAACATTTTAATTAAATGAAAAAGAAAAATTAACATAATGACCAATTATAAAAATATCCGTACGATTTGACAGCAGTAATAACTTAATTTCAGAAATTTACTGTTAAAAGTTCCGGTCAACAACCAGCATTAAATATTACGTTAACACCAAACCCGAAATAAAAAGCATAACTGCCGTTCACTTACCGATACTTCCAATCCAGTTTACTCTTATGCAAATACAAAGACAGTAACGGAACATCGCTAATATCTGTTTCGTGTCCACCTGCTTCTAGTAACAGGACATTCCAACCTTCGACTTCCGAAAGCCTATTAGCCAGGACAGATCCAGCTGAACCTCCTCCTACTATGATAAAGTCATATTTCTCTCGAAGATTTTTTTGGTTGAAAGGCCTCTGTTCTGGATCTAGGATCTCATAGTTGAAGTACGCCATAGTTGCCAACATTACTGGGATGAAGGTAAGTTTGCTGATGCCACCGATTGCAAGAGCCGCCTTGGTGGCCGCAGTAACCACTGAAACCACTCCCATTGTTGCTCAGTGTTGCTTCATCCGCATCTAGAAATAGACAGAAAGATACCTTAGTCGTAAAATTAAGACATCATGTAAATTATGGATAGCTGCATAATTCTGTGTTTCTATCTATGTTGTCATCATGGGTAGTCGAAACATGTTGTGTTTGAGTGACCAAAACCTGATTGACGAAAGAAATGTTTTATTCTGACAGTTCTGTGCAAATGCTTATAATAATTTATCTGAGGGGTTTAGCTTAGAGCGGAAGCTCTCGAACATCCTAGAACTAAAACTACGATAATTATGCACGTTCAAGGTCCAAAGTCAGCCGTTGTCTTAAGCTTTCGAACGGCAGAACATTAATACACGCGCGTGCTTTCTACGTCACGCTAACCATTATATCTCAATTTCTGTCACATATTTTTGTCGTTGGCGTCCAGAGCACGCGTTTGTTTTTCACATATATGTGACAATGGCGTTCAAAGGTTAAGCTATTCATTACAGGATATTGCTAAAACATAAAGCATGATTAATTTTCTCAAAGTAATCGACTATAAAATGGCTCTCAATAAATTAGTCAATAATTTAAACTAATATTATCAAACACGTAAATTATATATGTTTGGATGTAGGGGGTGAATTTCAGAACAGCTGATTCGATTCCTTCTAATATTCCCGTGAGAGAATTTCCCGCTATAATTCGAACGAAACCGCGTATGCATCTCATAGTCAAGAAAAAAACGAGAATATTTATATAATTCATTACAACATACTTAATTAAAGCTTGCCATTAAAGAAGGGCACGCTGCACTGTCCGGGACTTTCGAAACTGGATCGCTTTTTAAACTGTTCTCGGAAGTAAACAGTTTGCACTCGTTAATATCAATTTTGGCGTAAAATTTGGAGCAAGACATGTAAAAGTAAGCTTCTTTCACTTGAGTTTTATATAACTGGTTGTTATTATTAAGAAGCAATTAATGTTATCTTCGTCTAATTACCTAATTATAATATTGAACATTTGTGAATTGTTGTCCCGAAACGAATAAGTAACCGAGGTATTTATTTCATATGTGTTTCCAATCCTACCTTTAAAATTATTATCTGACCAGCATTTAACGTGTACTTCTAAGTATTTAACACATATCCTGTTTAATGATTCAACACGACCGCACGAAATTCCCACCATTGCAAAACGACACTAGAGCATGCAACCAGTTTCTCCAATGGAGGTCATAGTGCCATACAAGACATGAGGGTCTTCCTTGAAGATGTTTCTTTTAACATACAAAGCACTACGTTGGCCTAGTGGTCGAAAGTTCGACTGTTAAGCGTATTTTGATTCAGTCCTAGGACTTTCTGAGGATTTCTGTTGATGGCATTTGACTCGCTGTCTACTACATATGACTTTAAACATAACAATTGAAATGTGTCTGAACTATTACACCTCAGGATAATGAATACAAGCGTAAAATTCTATATATAAAAAAAACATTGTAAGTACACGGACAGAGACAAGTTGGGCCATTGTGTGTACGGATATAGTGGACGGATGGCAGTGTTCGAAGCTGTTTACGTAAGAGCGAATATTATGCAAGGCAACGCAATGTGTCCCCTTATGCGTGCCGAGTCTTCTTTACACATGTTTTTGTGGTAACTTTTTCAATTAGGCGTGTTAATTGTCTACGTATGAATTCTTTTTTTACTGTTTCGTTGACATAGTTAATAAACATATCTGACTTGGTAGTTTTTGTGATCCCATCTTGATGAATTTATAGGATACCATAATTATCTAATCATGACGATATAAAAAAAAATGGTAGTTCACCACAATAAACCTCTAGTTAAGAATGACCAGCAGACCAGCAGATTTGTTAACAATATTAGATAAACGACTGCACGGTTGGCGCAGTGGCTGACCGATCGGCTGCTGCGCTACGTTTCGATTCCCGCACGGAACAAACGCCTACAAACAGTCTGGTTGTTTGTAAGTTTTAATGTTTGTAAACGTGCGTTTACAAACATTAAACTACCACGATATATATACTTTTCATATAAACGAATGAAGGAAATAGAATTTACGATAGAAAAACAAAGAATTTAGAATTAATTTATCATTGTTATGACTTTAATCGTCGATCCGTATTCTGTGAGAACCGGGCCAAGCATAGCACCTTGGTGAATGATTGCCACACCGATCATATTGACTGAGACCATCGCGGTTCCACGGCACACATACTAGATACTTAATATGAGAAGTGTTCCTGGAGGGTTGCTACTTGGATTCTACGTACCTTTATTGCCCTAAACAACTTTAAACGTTGCATCGTCTCTTTGAAGTCTGTCGAATGCCTACGTTAGAATTTCGACTATGTCAATTGCGATTTCTACATTGTCCGGCGTCTCGTGCCATGGTCTTGGTACCTGCATAACTTGATTTACGAGACGCATGCTTTGAGTGTGTTTGTCATAGTCCAGATTATTATCACACTGTGATATTATAAAGGTGAAAGTTTGTACGTGTGTGTATGTTTGTTACTTCTTCACGATCAAACGACTTAACGGATTTAAATAAGTCTTAGTATCAATATAGCTTATGTTCTTATTTAAAACACAGGTCTTTTTTTAATTCCGGAAAAATGCAGTGTTCCCGTGTTACGATCAAACATAGTTTTTCACCGCGGTTAACACCACGGTGCGTAGCTAGTATTAGATAAAATTATGCTTGCCAGTCTGGTGTAAGCAGTTAGTTTACTTAATGGTGCCACTTAGGACAGGCTGGAAATCATTATGTGTCCAGCAGGAATGTGCAGCTAAGGAGATATATTAATAAGGCTAGATAAATAAGCAAGGTTTTGTTAAGGAGCGCTAGTTCTATTTCCTAATTTGCCTGTCTGTACAAGTGTTTAGCAGACATTTTGCGAAAAGGTAGAAACACTGATGTAATGTCACACTTTACGAGTAACGTGTGGGATCATGTGTCGCCAAAGTAAACCATTTATGTGCTTGAAGAAATGGAAATAGCGATGAATAACTGATCTGACGACATCGAAACAATTATATAAAACTTGTTCGTTCTTTTGTAAAGTCAATATAATTGTAACAGAAGTTATGTCTATTTACGATAAAATTAAACTGACTAGACATGGTTAATTATGGGTGAAATAAGTATGCTGTAAAAGTATTACACAAAATCAACCCGATCCTGGCGCGGTTAATACGTCGTCAGAATGTTCACTTATAAATTTCGCTTGGAATTGTTCGTCTTTCTTGCAATCCAAACCATTAAGTAACATGGGAAAACCAATTTATAGTCTTACTGATATTAATTTATTATTTTTCTTTTGATAAACCTATCAACAAATCGTATAAATTACTCTTTAAAAAAATCATTTAGACTTGATCTTATATTTCCGAGATAAAGCAACTCATCGACTCCCGCGCATAACTTTCACTGTCCGTTGCAGTGCGCATGCGTGGTTGCATCGGCTTTATTAACCTGTCGCAGTGTCGCTGTGGACGTGCCAGCTGACAGACGTCTGGTATTTAGGTCGAGTTACATAAACTATTGTAACAATATGATTGCAATGATAATGATTTTGAATAACATATCACATCTTTTAGAAATTCGCTCTATGATAAATCAGTCGGGCAAGTAAGGTTGTTAAATACAAAATAATAATGCCAGCCTATAAGTGTCTCACTGCTCTAGCCAAAGACGTCTTCTCATACAAAAAAAATTCGAGCGTTGATCACCACGCTTGCTCAAGATGGATTGGCGATTTTGAGATTTAAATTAATTACTAGCTGGCGCCCGCGGCTTCGCCCGCGTGATATCGAAAACAAAAGTATCCTATGTGTTATTCCAGACTATAAATCTACATCTGTGCCAAATTTCATCAAATTCCGTTCAGCCGTTTTGAATTGAAAGAGTAACAAACAACCATACATCCTCGCAAACATCCGCATTTATAATATTAATACACATACTTCAGATATATTTTTTCATGATTTCATGTTCTGCTTTACAGAAGATTGCATGATCATTCGCACTGACATTCTCTGGAGCAAGAATTTTCTACTGACGAATTTATAGGGTTCCGTACCTCAAAAGGAAAAACGGAACCCTTATTGGTTCATTTTGTTTTCCGTCTGTCTGCCTGTCTGTTAAGACCCTTTATTTCAGGAACGTGTTAAAGTATGAACTTAAAACCATATAATTAAAGTTTGTGGTCCCTTGGAGAAGTGAATAAATCAACACTAGTCTACGTCTACGCAATCAAAAGATATGGCCGTTAATATAAACTGGGTGCACGCATCTGAATCGCACCTGCCCGTTTTTTTTTTAATTTAGAAGCAGCCTTTTTTTTTTTTTTTTTCGGGTGGGAAATCATCCAATGACTTCCCCCGCTCTGGGCGGAGCGGGATGTCAGACTTGTACTGACTAAAACCCACCCATGTTTCTTCTTTTGCCCTTTACGTTCCGAGGCCGGGGTATCTCTTTCGAACAACCCGCAACCCCGGCAGGCAGAGGCTCTGGCAAGCCCCTCTGCTTTGCTGACTCTCTTTGAGGCGCGCGTGAAACACGAACGCGCCGTCGACACGGCCTGTCGTCAATCGACGGACGGACGGTGAACTACCCATTGCTCACCGCCCACAGGCCCGCATCTACGGTGGCCGGAAGTCGTCTCGCGGCGCCTGGCGCCATGGGCGTCTCCCGCGGCGGCTGGGTTGGGCAGATGTTCTCTCCCTCAAACGCCCGGCCACCTCCTTCGCTAGCATTACTGCTTCGCAGAAGGTGGTGACCGCTTCCCATTCCCTCTCGCTCCGGACCATGGCCTAAACCAGGGCCGGACGCGAGAGATCGCCGCCGCCGATCGCCTCTACGAGGGCACGGCGGTGCTCCGCCCAAGCCGGGCAGATCGCCACTGTGTGCTCCACCGTGTCCTCCGGGCGATCGTCACAATGGTGACACCCGGGCGCTTCCTCCCGCCCGATGATGTGCAGGAACCTCCCGAAACTTCCGTGTCCGGTGAGGACCTGCGTCAGGCGGTAGGTGAGGACGCCATGACGCCTCTCCAGCCACTCCTCAAAGAGGGGACTTACCGCCACTATTGTAGCGTGCCCTGCACGGGGTTGCGACAGTCGCTCTCTCCATGCCACCATGAGATCGCACCGGAGGTCTGCCCGCCGAGCGGCAACTTGCCGCGGCAGTGGGTTTTCCCCCCGGTGTAGTGCCTCCGCGCGCCACTCAAACAGGCGCGCATTTAGAAGCAGCCTGTCGTATCAACAATATATGTTTTTACTCTTCCATCATATTTTCTTATTCATTACATTTTAAGTTGTTCTGTATTGGTTTGGTAAAACGAAATATTTTTATCGAAATTAATAATTGGAATGACGATAAATCCAATCGTTTCTTGAATTCTAAAGCGAGAATGAATTCTAAATGAGGACCATACATGCAATAGTCTAATAGCATAAATAAATAATTTACAATCGAAGTTATTTAACAGGAAGACATTATCAAAACTATTAATAAAATAATGACTAATGCATCGCACATTTATCAACATCATCAATTTAGTCAGGATCGTTTAAACTAAATGTGAAATAATTAATATTAGTAACAATTAATGTATTGTGTAATACTATAAGGTTGTTGAACATGTAATGGTTATCAGTTCCGAAAAATCGCGCTCGTTATAAATAAAGGTGCATTCACATAGAGTTGTATATGTCCGTCATGTCTAAATACAGATACGTATAGTTCAACATTTGGGCGAGTCGCTGGTGTGGGTAATCACTTTTATACCGAACTTAAATTCAAAGCCTTTATTTTGATAAGACCATCACTGGCACTTGTGAATGTCATAAAACAAAAACAAATGATTCTGCTACAGTCCCAGTTATAAGACATAATAACTTGTGAAAGTACTGTAGTTAAATTATCTCTCATGATTCTAGTTCTAATTTTCGCCAGTTAATGAAATTTTCGGTTTATCGCAACCGAAAATTTGTTTGGTGCAGTTAAAGTTTCAAGGGGGTGTAGAATCGTTAACTCAATCATTAAAGTTAATGGTGAGGTTAGTGACTAACGTGGTGTCACTGTTTTTATTCCGCCCATAGTTGCGTGTCTGACTTGGTGTTACATGCCGTCGATAAATATCTTAAAGGCATGCTGGTTCCTACTGGGGTTGCGGGTCCTGCCGGGGTTGCGGGTTGTTCGAAAGAGATACCGCGGCCCCGAAACGTAAAGGGCAATAGAAGGAACATGGGTAGATTTTAATCAGTACAAGTCAGACTCCGCTCCCCTCCGCTCCACCCAGAGCAGGGCAAGTTATTTGATGATTTCCTATCCGCAAAAAAATACATGCTGGTTTCCTCATGTTTTTTTTTTCTTCTACGAAGCAAGTGATAGTGGTACTATCCGCATATGAATCCAAAAATTCAGAGGAGAGTCGTTGTATACAATGTTATTTAAATGCCTTGTGACTGGGACCGTGGCTTCATTTTATTGCTGTCAATGTTTAGACATTTCAAAAGTGTCTGTAACTGGCCTACTTGAAATAAACGATTTTGATTTGATTTGATTTGTATTCCCACTGAAAAATCAGTGTTACGGATTACTTAACAAAGAGAATTTGGTCGGTTCATCAAACCTATCAGACAGTTGTGTTGCTGAGGAGTTTTTTTTTTATCTTTATTTATTAAGGACTTTTATAAATGTCAGTCCATTAGGCCTAACCTTAAATTAACTTGATACTTTGAATAATACCGACATCCAAGCGGTTTATTCCCAGCTGCTCTAAAACCACTTTTCTTTTGCTTTGGGCTGAGGAGTTTTTTCCGCCACTTCTTCTTCCCAGCTAAACACTAGGAAGTGGCGAAGAGTGGGCGTTTTGGGTGACTGTCTTGTGTAATGATGAGCATCATCATCTGCCTAGCCTTTTCCCAACTATGTTGGGGTCGGCTTCCAGTCTAACCGGATGCAGCTGAATATCAGTATTTTACATGGAGCGACTGCCTATCTGACCTCCACAACCCAGTTAATATTGGGTAATACGATACCCGTTGGTAAGACTGGTTGTCAGACTTTCGGAACACTGACTATCTGTAACGACTGTCAAAGATCTACAAATGATAGCCGGGACCAACGGCTCAACGTGCTCTCCGAGGCACGGAGGAAACCCGGTATGTAACGGGTGGTCACCCATCCACAGACCAACCTAGGCAAGCGCGGCTTCACCTAAAGATCGACCCGAGCGGCTGCTATTATTTAGCCACGAGCTCTTCACTCTCCTGTGTAATGATGAGCCTAGTTTGAATAAATGTCTGTTGATTTTGACACTGTATTTTGCCCATAAATCTTTCTGGTGGACTGCAACAACTTATTAACCAATGTGAACTTGCCTTTAGGTTGGGTTATTTATATTATTTACATTTTCTGAATGAGTTTGGTAACCGGGTTTGAACTTTTAAGTATCGAATAAAATTCGACGTAACTTTTCCGTTTCGTTCGTAATATCTTTTTGTTTTTTTTTCTTGTTAAGGTTATGGAACCTTAGATAAACCTGAGGTATGGAACTCAAGAGGCGAAAATGGAACCCTTATACGATCACTGTTACCTGGGTATGAGCTATATGCATACTAAATTCCATCCAAATCGGTCCAGTCGTTTGAGTGTGAAGGAGTAACAGACATACACACTTACATACAAAATGTTGCTGTCATAACATTAGTGTGGTATCGTCAGATCTAAAAGATGGACCACACAACATCATCAGCAGAGCATTTTCCCAACTATGTTGGGGTCGGTTACCACAGGCACCAGTCTAACCAGATGTAGTGTACTAGGACATTTTACACTGTTGCCCATTTGATCCCCCTTACCCAGTTAGTACTGGGTAATACGATACTCCTCGGTACTGGTACTGGTTGTCAAAGAAATGTAGAACCAATTCTTTATTGATTGACCATTTTTTTGAAGTGGGTAATCATCAAATAACTTCCCCCGGTCTGGGCGGAGCGAGATGTCAGATTTTTACTGACTAAAACCCACCAATGTTCCTTCTATTGCCCTTTACGTTCCGGGGCCGCGGTATCTCTTTCGAAAAACCCGCAACCTATTGATTACCCTTACCTCAAGTAAATGCATTAAATTATAATGTCGCTAATTGGGAATGGTTATGTTATGATTTTTCATTGTATAAATGCGCTGGTACCTAGGATTTATATTTATACATATGTACAATTGCAATATGTGAGTTGTCTTCTATTTCGTTTTTTTTACACATATACGCTATATAAAGATACTTTACAAATTAAATTTGCTAATTACTAATTCTTTTTCAAGTAACTCTGAAAAATAAATTAAAAAAGAATACGTTTCTGTGTTGCAAAATGCTAATTAGATACTTACTACTATTTAAATTAAAATGAAATATACGGTATTTCACGATAACTTACAAGTATCCATATCCCGAATTGCATGTACATCTTGATGCATATAAATATTTTTTTCAGTTTATAAAGTAATTAGTCTCATTAATATGTAGGCCACTTGCATATTTTAATTTAAAATATAATATACTGAAATAGTTGGCCCGTAGCAGGCACTTTTGAATGTCAAAAAAAAAAACAAAAAAGAAGAAGAATGGCAACATTCACAAGGCTTGACTTTTAGAGCTACTGTAGTTGCCCAATTCAAAGCGTAGATTTCCATAGAGCAGAAAGAGAACGAATCTTCTTGAATACACTTTTAATTCATTAATATTTTTTCGCAAGATTTGATTTACATAATTAATGTTGAGATCACATATATGTGAAGAACTATGTAGAAAGACGTGCACATCAAGAGCGTCCATAGTAACAGATATAATCAACAATTCAAAAATAAAGAAAGGCCCGCTAAGTGCGAGTCGAACCCGCGCACCGAGGGTTCCGTACGAACTTGCCATATCTTTTGACTACGTGAACTTAGAAAATTCAGTTTTACACAGTTTCAAGGGACCTCAAACTTACATATGTAAATGTTTTTAATTCGAACTCGATACTTCAACGCTTTCTCGGGATTAAGGGTCCTGACAGACAGACAACAACGTGAACGGAACCCAAAAAAATGGGTATTTTAATTCAATTTCGCCAATAGCAAACAGTAAACGACTAGTGTATTCTAATCTCATGTCTAAATATGTTTCGTTATCAAGGACGTATTAAGTAAACGCGTTTGACCTAGTAACATGCAGTAACTTTAACGTTTCCACATCTATCTAGCGACAAGACGTTGAAACACACCTTAAGGCGACCTTAGACCCTGCCGGGGTTGCGGGTTGTTCGAAAGAGATACCGCGGCCCCGGAACGTAAAGGGCAATAGAAGGAACATGGGTGGGTTTTAGTCAGTACAAGTCTGACATGCCCCCCCGCTCCGCCCAGATGGGGGGAAGTCATTGGATGACTTCCCACTCGAAAAAAAAAAGGCGACCTTAGACACCCCGGCGACCCCCGAATCACTAAAGCGATGACTCGATGCGGGTGTTCCTTAGGGTGGCGTTCTCTCTCCTCTCAGCTCTCCCTGTATTTTTTTGCGTATGACGGATGTCGTCAGGGGGGGGGGGGGGGGGGTAATGTATGTCAGACTTGTACTGACTAAAACCCACCCTTGTTTATTCTATTGCCCTTTACGTTCTGGGACCGCGGCATCTCTTTCGGACGGACGGAAGGTGAGTTACCCATTGCTCACTGTCCACAGGCCCGCATGAGGAAAAGGTTGCGTTGGTTTAAACTTCAATAAGTATTTACCGCAGGAATCTCTAATTTTACCGCAGTTTTAATCATAAGTAAATCACTGTTTGAAAGTTCCGACTTTGACAAAGAAGGAGATTCCAAGTTCGACTGTTTTTTATCCTTTTTTTTTAACTGTATATTTTTGTTTTTTTACGCGGTTCTTTCGATGATTATGGGCCGATTTTCTAAATTATTTTTATAATCTAAAGAGTATACTCCCGAAGGGGTTACATATTAATTGTATCTATATTGCTTCGACAGTAAAGAGTTATTCTTCTATAATACATTTGTTTTCTTCTAATTTGTATGGATATGCTATAATATATTTTTTTAGTAGGAATAGAAAAAGAACACTCGAAAAGCATTTGTGTGGGATACCGTAACTAAAAAGGCTGAATTTAAAAAAAAACTTTTATTCGTAAACATAATAAAAGCTTTTCTTTTTTTTCGAAGTCATTGTCAACATTATTCTTCTGCCTCTGTCCTTGTACGAATTCATTTGGGGTCTATTTTCGAAAGCCTAGAGTCGGTGTTGTGTCAGGTCAAGTAACGTACGCGTCTATTTGAGAGATTTATCATCATCTTCATGAAATGCATTAGTTTTAAGTGTGAGACCTTTTACGTAACCTTATATTTACTTAACCATCTTAAGAACGTGACTCAGGATTCTACGATTGACTTTGGACACCCAAGGAACTTGACCCCGATTCTGATAGATTTGTTTATGAGTCAAATTCTAAGATTTGGCAAAATCTCTAGGCGGACAAAACTACAAAATCCATGAAGGCTATGCCGTAATCAAACATTTAGGACAATATCAAGGTACTAAATACAAGTAACTGTCACACAATATTCCCAGTCATTAATGTAAAGATTTAATTGGGTAGAGATACATGAGATTAGCCTTGATTCGTATCACATGTATGTTCTCCCTCTCTAAGTATGTCTTTTTTGTTCTATGTAAGGCTAGTTGTGCCTGCCGGGGTTGCGGGTTGTTCGAAAGAGATACCGCGGCCCCGGAACGTAAAGGGCAATGGAAGGAACATGGGTGGGTTTTAGTCAGTAAAAGTCTGTCTCTCCCTCCCGCTCCGCCCAGAGCGGGGGAAGTTATTTGATGATTTCCTATCCGCAAAGTAAGAAGAGTAGTAGGGTTATGTAGAACCTATATCCTTTTTCAAAAGCTAGACTAACAAATGCAAGAAGTATTTTTCAAATCCAGCCAGTAGTTCCAGCTAAAAGCGTGTTCAAACATACACAAACGATATTCTCTTGAGAAATTCTTTAAGATATGCGTGATGAGTGTAATCATTAATTTTGTAATTAACGGTCAATGGCACACACATGACACTTATCTAGTATCTCACGAATCATAAAATATTGTCGGGAAAATACATCGTGTCTTCTAAGCACCAAGGTTATGCAAATAGATTTAGTAAAAGCAAAAGAAACATTCAAAATGTATATCTGGCAGTTTCAACGTCAACTTCAAATGTTATCGGATTACTAGCTGTGCCCAGCGGTTTCACCTGCTGCCTACCACCCTTATCATTTAGGGGTATGAAAAATAGATGTTGGCCGATTCTCAGACCTTACCCCATATGGGCATATGGGGTAAGGTCTGAAAATCGGCCAAATCGGACAAAACAAACTTTCATAGAAATTGGAAACAAGAATTTTATTTATTAGAAAATAAGGCAAAAGTTCCGTTTATATAACCTAAACGTGGGAATAAAGTAAGTGTGTTAAAATGTTAGTCAGCTGTTGATTCGAATTTACTAGGAAATTCTATTTCTTTTGACGCCAAAATTCAATGAGCATTTCGAAACTTATATTAGAGTAATTTCACAACGTTCGGCAATCAAACACCATGTTTGATCATGAATAGAGCATGTAATTATTTTAATCAAAGTATAAGTCTACATAATTACTCTCATTAACATTCAAATTATCATCTAATGTCTTAACAACATAGCTTTACACGCAAACCTGGATTCCTCGAAATTGTCGCAGATATGCGGTTGTCTTATAACTCTGCCTAACCCTTCGGGGTTCACAGGCGATATGTTGGTATGAGTGGTCACTCAAATCACTTTTATTGGTTTTCTAAATAATATTAAAACACAAATGAACCGCAAGATTTTGCTCTAGTAATCGCAAAAGTAATAATGCAAGAATACCTGAAAAAACAAGCACAACACTGTTACGAGAGGTTCACTGATCACGACACCATGTGGTTTCCCATTCACTGACGGACTGCGCGCGCGTCGCTTGCACCGCGCCTGCGCCTGTGCCGCGCCGTTGCACAACCAACTGGTTGCGAACCTACGGTCAATGTTAATAGGCTAATTTTGATTTAGGACGATAGATTAGGATTCTTATAGCGATGGTGCCTTTGATAGGACGTGGTTGGGAGATCTTGTGATGTTTAAGGGAAGAAAGATAATGGTTACATGCCAATTGATTATCCAGAAAGTAATAGGAGGCTGATTACGGAGAATTACTTTCAGACCCAAAGTTGCGAAGCCAAAGAATATTTATACTGTACTAATTTATTCAATTCAATGTTTGATGTTTAATCTGTAATTTTATTTTAACTTACTATTACAGTTTTAAAAGCAATTTTTTTTTAATATGTCTTGTGGTATCTTATGAACCTATATGTAATGTATTGTATAAATTGTAGCTCAAATCTGCATGGGAAAATTTCCTGAAATAAATGAATTATTATTAATAAAGTAAACCATAAAGATGAAGGAACAGCTGAAAGTGCCTAATTGTCATATGCTACCAAAAGATTTCGGTACTGTTGAGTCTTATTTATATTGTTGCCAAAATTCAAGGAAATATACCTTCAATATAGAAATATTTCTCAGCTACCCAAACACGCAGTCACATCACATTCTGCCTTCTATTGACATTTTAATAGATAGTTAAGCAAGCTAATATAAATGACGACATTGATTCACATTTCGTATTATAAATTGATTTGACCAGTGATAGGAACCTTGGGACTATTGCTCATAGCCCGTTTGATAGCAATATATCTATGGTAATGAAGAATCCGGTCTCCAATGTGGCAACACTAAGTAACAGTATGAGAAAAGTAAAGAGGAAGGTCCATGGAAAATCGCTTATGAAATATCCATAGAGTAATATTGGCCATTTGGAAAATAGTTAACCATCACGTTTTCAATTCAGACTGATTCGTTAAAATTAACTAAGAGATGGAAGATTAAATCATTGCTGAAGATGAGAGAGAGTGCACTGAAGATGAAAATATAATCCAAATCATATAAATTCTACAAACGAATTAAAACAGGATTATACAACAACCAACCGAGTTGCTCAGAAAATAAACAAGCTCACTGAAATGCAGTATGCTGTAACAACAATTAAGTTAACAGTACCGCCGAGAAAACAGTTTCGAATACTTCACTTTTAGCAGGAAAAGTTAAGGTCAAGTGTTATAATGTCTGATATGGCTCCGTATCACGCGATCGTTACGACGGATAGTATACTATACTAGTTGGTAATTAGTCTAGAACAGGATTTGTGTTTCAAGGTAGACTTATTGAAAGTAGGCTGTTCGCGTAGACCATTAGAATTCGAAGGAATTTGTAGTGACTTAAAATTAACACGTGGAATTGAGACATTACTCGTATTGTGTCAGTTATGGAGTTACACACAACAAATGTAACAAAGCGTGACAACAGGAAAGTCTATCTACTCTTTTTTTTGCGAATGTGGAACTTACAAATAACTACCCCGCTCTAGGCGGAGCGGGGAGGGGGGAGACTCAGACATTTACTGACCTAAACCCACACAAGTTCCGTCTTAAGCCCTTTATCTTCCAGGGCCAGGGTAACCCTCCCAAACAACCCGCAACCCCGGCAGGCGGTAGCTCTGGCAGCCCCTTTTGCCATGCTTTGCTGATATGGTTTTGAGGCGCACGTGGATCACGAACGCGTAGTTGACACGGCTATGCTTTTGTGTATCTCAGTTCCAGCTCAATTTACTCTCAATTTAGAAACTTCTTCGTGTTTTCCGCTTAGACAGTATACTAAATTATTATGATGTTTGTATTTGGCAGAATTTAAAAGGTTGATATAATTTTTCACACTCACTGCCAAAATACACAATACTATGACGTGTTCTTCATCTTCTTCTTCAACTAAGCCACTTCCTCGGCGATTGTCGGTGTTATAGTGTTGTAGTGGTTTATAGCGTGTGGTAATTTCAGCATCAATACCAATTTTTATTTCGCTTTTTTCGCTTTTTGATATAACTCCCACTAAACCAAAGATTTCATTAACTATAACGCAAGAGGTTACTATAAAAAACTGCAGAAATAGAGACGAGAGTGTATGTCGCAAGAGTGAAGTTAACAAATCTAACAAGTGCTGGTATACGTGATGCCGGGCGCATGCGTCAGGCCCTGTCGGCGCCTGCGCAGGTACCCGTACCACTGCATTCAATACTAAAGTTACGACATTATTTTTATGCGGAAAAGATTCGAGTGTTTTGGGACAGGTACACTATATCTTAGTTATAGCAATACCAATTTGAACTAACTTCGTTTGTACGAGTATTGCCTCTTTCATAATGATTCTGGTGTATCCTGTGATTACATCACCATGAAACAATGTATAATATTGCTATCTATTGGTTCATAATTATTTTTTAATTGTTTTGTTTTCTAGTAACTGACCTTTATTGTAGTATGTAATTACGTAATTTCCGAATGTTACTGTACGTTGATAATGTAGTGATTAATAATAATTCATATTTTCATTTTCACTTTTGACAGAATGAGGAACCGTCGCGCGTCGGTTGTAAGTGCGTAATTTTTTGCTGATGAGTAATTGGGCACACAGCTTTTTAACCCACTTCAAAAGAAGGAGGAGGTTCTCAAATCGACTGAGTTTTTATTTTTTTGTTTGTTTCGCGATTTCTTTATCAATTGTGAGATTTTAAAAATAATTTTTGAAATCGAAAATTGCAATGGAAAGTCAATATTCGATAAAAAATTGTGTGAAATAAGACAAAAAACATATATACATAAAAAAACGACTTTCAACAACTAAAAGACGAAAGAAAAGAAGCAATGAATCAAACAAAATTCACCAACTTCCGGAAGTAGTCATATCTTACGTCTTCTCAGTGCGTTATTGGAAGTCGGTTTTTACTTAATTCATCTTTCAATCAAAATAAATTATTCATAATAATGACTATGTTTTACATCACTAGTTCCATACTCTTACGCAAGAAACAATACTCACAGCCCGATTAGATCACACTATCATATTAACTTCTACTTCAACGTAAAAATAGAAGTAGGTATAGTTTGTAATCTGTTTATTATTATTGTTGACCATATTGAAACAGTGTAGAGCTTCTAAACTTTTACGAAATGAGTATTTTAATGTTTCATAACTCCGCATCAAATGTGTAGATTAGAGTTATTATTTGTTACTCCATAAGACGTAACAAGGCAATAATATGATCTGAATCCAAGTAAAGAGAAGCAAGAAGGTATCTGAGATAACTTCACCCGTCCGGCGGAGCGAGGGGAACAACCTTTTACTGACTAAAATCCAACCATGTTCCTTCTTTTTCCCTTTGTGTTCCGGAACCACGGTATATCTTTCGAACAACCTGCAACCCCGGCAGAGGCCTGAGCAGGCCCGTTGGTTTGGATCTGACACCTTTGAGGCGCGCGTGGAACACAAACCCGCTGTCGTCTCGGTCTGTCGTCACTAGAACGACGGACGGTGAGCTACACATAACTCACCGTCCACAGACTCTGTGAAAATGTTCCTTGCGAAGTATATAAACCATGTGCCTCTAGCGTTTTATCAACTATATTAGGGAGATGGTTTGCAGTCTAACCGGATGCATTTAGACCAGAATTTTGTTGGAAGCAAATGCCTATCGAACCTCCAGAACTCAGTTAGTACTGGGTAACATGAAATCCCTTGTGTTTGAGAATTATGTGTGCAATAATAATATGAAAAAAAAAGACGTGAAATAAAATAAAGTATACAGGACCATCAACCCCTATGACTCACTGATCGTGGTAATGTTCTGCAAGAAGGTCCAATTTGCAGTACTTACTCTGTGGTAGGTTATATTTGCTAACTTCTGTTATTTGAAAATAGTTGGTATTATAAGGAGTTGGTCTATAAGATAGATGATGATGAAATAATACAGTAGGTATTACCAGGGTCTTGGCCAAGAGAGCAGTCAATCATCATGGCTCTTCTGCAGCATGGTTTTTCCTTCGTACTTTTGTATTTGCCTTTACAAAAAGATCAGTAAAAATATCGAATAAACTAAGAATGCAGAATAAGGCGTTTTATTTCATCATCCTAACTTAACTTAAAAATATATAATTTATTGTTATGTTATTATGAATATGCAAACTATTAAATTTTTGATAAAACAAACTGAAAAATTACACCATTTTTTGGAACATTTTGTAATTTTTACTGTTTGTAATATAAATTAACATTTTTGGTACTTACAACATCGAAATGACTTCGAAAGTCTTCAAATCGTGAAATCTTAGCAGTACATTGAAACATCTTATTCTACATTATTAATTGTTTTCGCTAATACAAACAAAATCGATTATTTCCCATTTTCATCTCCTTTATTCATACTATCTTATATTTACATTGCTTTTTAATTTATAAAAAAGAAAAATAAAAAAATATTTCCCCCTTGCTCCCCGGGAGCAAGGTCTAAGCTACCGGTGGTAAGGGTACCCAAGACAGGAACCTCATCACAATGCGGGTCGTATCGAGGAGTACTACCTTCTGAATCAGGCCCTTGATCCAACATAGCCGATCTCACATTCCACATTTCGACAAACTCGTGTGCCGAAATACAAAATTCATTGGCAATCCCTACTAATATTATAAAAGCAAAAGTGAGTTTGTTTGTTTATGTCTTCACGCCTAAATGGCTACTTCGACATAGGCTATTTCTTTTTCAAGTGAAATATGAAGGAGAAAGAGATTAGAAAAGGGAAAACTTTGCTTTGCTATTAAAACAAATAAGGCGCAAGGGCAAAAACTACAGGACGCAGGTACGTGCAAATGCGGAAAGGAGAACTGTTTTACCCCAAATTAAACGCGAGCGAAGCCGCGGGCAAAAGCTCGTACATTATAATTTTGATATGATTTCACTAAAGCACATCAATTTACACAATGTCAGCGTAATCCACGAACTGACCACGAAAATGAATAGCATAGCCATCAAAAGATGATTCGAATAAAATATGGCAACACACGTTACGTGCAAAGGTGAGAGTGTGGCAAGCTGTAATCTACGTCGCGTCTTCAAGGGTGACCCTAGTAACTACTTGTAGCGATTCAGTGATATAACTCAACTAGCTCTTCCACGCAGTTTCACCCATGCTGCTCAGCACCTGTTGGTCGTAGCGTGATGTTATATAGCCTATAGCCTTCCTCAAGAAATGGACTATCCAACACTAAAAGAATTTTCCAATTCCAACCAGTAGTCCCTGAGATTAGCGCGTTCAAACAAACAAACAAACTCTTCAGCTTTATAATATTAGTATAGATGTCTGACAGGAATGCACGTTAAGTCGTTCCCAGCTTAATGATGGGTAATGGAAAAATTTCGGAATGAAAAGAAAAGAAAAAATGAAAAATTTCCAATATTTTTCCAATTTTTCAAATATTTTTCAAATATTGGAAAAAAATGGGAAGTCGACCAAGATCAGAAATAAAACAAGATAACAAATTTTATTTGTTACTTTTAATCAAAATACTAAAATTTCTCATTTTTAGGATTCCGTACCGTATTACTAAGACTGTTACTTATTTTTTTCTTAAAGGCTTTTATGATTTCCTGCATAAGATTATACCGTTCATCACCGGTATACCGGTCAAGTTCATGCGAGATAAATTTACAAAACATTAAATTTGAAATTCTAATGTTCTCATTTTCTTCCGCTTTGTACTCTGGTTCTGTCATCACTGCCGCATCACAAAACTGTTTTTCTGAATTTGGGATTTGTTTTTGGGATTCTTTAACTGTATAATCTGGACTAGACCAACGTTGAGCGTACTGAATGTACTCATCTGGTTCTGATATGTACGTATCACTTCTAGGTAAGCTGCAATTTGTAGTATTGTCTTTTCCGGCGACTTCTGAAAGCTTATTTTTTTTCTTGGAATGTAATCAGCATTTTCAGTGAATAATTTTTCTGATTCATTACACATACTACTCTGTCAAGAAAGTACCGGGTAAAGATCAATAATACACAAAATGTCTGTTATTCATCCAAATTTATTTTATCACCTTCAAAGTATGCTCCTTTAGAAACGATACACTTGCGCCAACGAATAATCCATTCATCAAAACATTTTTTAAAAGCTGCTTCCGGAATTGAGTTCAGTTCTCGCCGCGAATTCTCCTTTATGTCTTCTCTCGATTAAAAACGGGTGCCGCGAAGTGGTAATTTGAGTTTAGGAAAAAGAAAAAAGTCAGCAGGAGCCATATTATCTGGTGAATATGGTGGTTGCTGGATGGTATTTGTTGAGTGTTTGGTCAAAAATTCGTTCACAATGATAGCCTTGTGCGAAGGCGCATTGTCGTGGTGCAAAATCCAAGAATTTTCTTTGCACAAATCTGGCCTTTTTCGACGAATTTGCTCTCTTAAACGCCGCATAACGTTCGAATAATATTCTTTATTTACAGTTAGACCTTCCGGTAAGAATTCAGAGTGCACAACACCGCGATAGTCAAAGAAAACAGTCAACATGACTTTGACTTTTGATCGACTTTGGCGTGGTTTTTTCGGTTTCGGTTCAGTTGGAAGGCGCCACTCCGAAGCTTGTTGACTAGTTTGCATGTCAAACTCGTAAACCCACTTCTCGTCACCAGTAACAATGCGTTTCATGAATGTTGGGTCCGAACTGACTCGTTCTAGCATGTCCTCAGCGACTTTCATGCGATTGAGTTTTTGGAGAAAATTCAGATCTTTTGGGACTAGCCGAGCAGCAACATGTTTCATACCCAAATGATTAGTTACAATGGTACGGGTCGACTCGTGAGATACAGAAAGTTCGGCGGCTATCTCTCTCAGAGTTGAATGGGGATTTTCACTCACTATTTTCTTCACTTTTACGATGTTAACTTCAGTTGCAGACGTTGGCCTACCAGAGCGAGGCAAATCTTCCATCACATCTCGACCGCTTTTGAACGCTTTGAACCACTCATAAGCACGAGTTTTTGATATAGTCGATTCACCGTAAGCCTTCTGTAACATTTTCAGTAACTCCGAACACGTAATTCCATTGGCGATGCAAAATTTAAGACTGGAATGAACAAAAATATCGAACAAAGAGTTTTGTTCGATATTTTTGTCCATTATGAAATTCGCAATACACACTATCTATACTAATATTATAAAGCTGAAGAGTTTGTTTGTTTGTTTGAACGCGCTAATCTCAGGGACTACTGGTTGGAATTGGATAATTCTTTTATCTATCTATTTAGTGCTGAGCAGCGTGGGTGAAACCGCGTGGAACAGCTAGTATATCATATTACTAAAACCAGCACTGTATTTAATATAAATAGCAGATGCAACTCAAACTCCGCGCCAAAATGGAAAACAGTTGTGCAATCTAACAACTACAACAAAAAAACAAAAATTTTAATTTGGAACCTTAGACAAATCATCCATTCCCGATACTTTTTTGACTGAATGTATATATGTTTATGTGTAAAATAAACCATTGACCTTAAATCTGTATTCAAATATAACTTTGCACATGTTTTTTTTATTAAAACAACATGTAAAGCCATTAAATCCTTTGAATTTCAACTTATTATGAACTATATTTTATAAACTATTTCATTTAAACTAATAATTTCGATAAAAAGATATTTTTCCATTATTTTTCCAATTTTTCAATTTTTCGGAAAAATAAATTGAAAAATTTCCGAGTTTTGAAATTTTTCGGAAAATTACCCATCACTATCCCAGCTGTCATTTGTCGATTTTTGACAGTCATTACAGTTACAGGTATTCAGTGGGCCGAAATTCTGACAACCAGTCTTACCATGGGGTATCGTATTGTCCAGTACGAACTGGGTAAAAAAAAAGATAAGACCGCCCTTTGTGTCACTCTATTTTTAAGTTGTTTAATGGTATTCTTGTTATTTGTAAGATTATGCTATCTACATATCTGGGTTGTGGATGTCAAAAAGTCAGTCGCTTCTGTAAAAGTACTGGTATTCACCTACATCCACTTAGACCGATCACAAAAGGCTAGGCTAAACCTTTCGTGAAGCCGTTAGAGAAACATTCTTAACATCGATCTAAGTAATAATACAGCGAAATTAATTGCTGGGAATTCTGCTGGAAAATCAGGGTTTACCGTAAAACTCAATATGTTTAACGGTATCACGGTAAAACTCAATATATTTTACATACGTAATAGTTAGAATATCATTTTGGTAGATTGGTCGCAAAACCGCAATTTTTAACGTCTAACGAATTAGGACGAAGAGACGAGCATTAAATATTCAACAGCGTTATTTTATTAAGGCACTAGCTTTTGCCCGCGGCTTCGCTCGCGTTAAATTCTGGGTAACAGTTCCCCTTGCGCCTTATTGATTTGTAATAGCAACGCTATTTTTTCCCTCTTTCTCCCTCACATTACACTTTAAAAAAATACCTATGTCCGTCTCCTGGTTCCCAACTATCTCTGTGCCAAAATTAATCAAAATCGGTGCAGCCATTAAAGCGTGAAGAGGTAACAAACAAACTCACTTTCGCTTTTATAATTTTAGTAAGGATTTTTGAGGAACGGTTATAAGTGTTATCACGAACGCACCCGGTGGGATTTACGTATGCGTATAAAAATAAATATTCACTAGGATTTACGTAATATGCCAATATGTTTCTATGGAATGGATACTGTGACCTATGGGTAGGCATGAGTGACTCGTGTCGACCTACACCTAAGTATCGCGAGTTCACGACCCGTGCGTTCCTTATGCAAATTTGGTATTGTTTAAAATATAGTGATTAACATGACATATGGACGCGCCTGTAATTTCCAAACAAAAGGGTTAAGCCCGCAGTTCACATTGGGCCAAAATGTTGGGCCAGCTTATTGGCCCAAGGTGTAGAGGGCTACTTGGCGGGATGTTGGCAGCGATGTTTGGTTGGTGCCAACATTGGCGAGCAAACCGATTGTTGTCGGTTTTTTGTTCACACATCAAAGGATCTTGGCGCGCTTCGTTATGATTGACACCAATGTGTATACAGCGACATTGGGAATTCATTATCTTGGCCCAATAGGCTGGCCCAACACCTTGGCCCAATGTGAACTGCGGGCTTTAGGTTAGCACCTCTTACTATACCAACAATTGGCCCAGGCTGCTTTTGAGAAATGTAAGAAGTAAAAACTCGACCCGACCTGGGCAGAAAACCCACAAACCTAATGTTTTGCAGTAAGTACCTGTTGCGACCACGTAACCAGCAAGTCGCTTGGATCCGGGAAATTGCCAAGTTGGCAAAAAAAAATACGACGCAAAAATGGATAAAAAGAGTAGTTGCATTCAATAAAACGTAAAAAGCAAGGATAATGTCTATGGTCTTGATAGGAACCCTTCACACACGGATATAGACAGATCAAATGAATATGAAAATAGGAAGTGCTGCAGCTAACGGAGTTGATCAAACAGAACAAATAGGATTTGATCTATCTATTTGATATCTAATCTAGTGTAACTTACCTAATGTAGGTTCTATATGAATTATAGAAAGATTTTAAGGAAGTTGGTTTGTAAGAAATTAGAAGAAATATTTTATGTGCTACGGAATTATGTGCCATAATTTTAATAAAATAGTAGATATTATAGTTTAAAATAAAAACGCTTTATAGTTACGTTATTGTAGTCCCCGTTGTCTTCTCAGAAAACACTTTCAAATTATCTATAAGGAATGCAAAAATAAATAACTAGACCGCCATCTTTGACGGCACGGTTGGCGCAGTGGCTAAGAGATCGCCTGCTGCGCTGCGTGTCGCGGGTTCGATTCCCGCACGAAACAAATATTTGTATGACCTGCAGATAATTGTTTCGGGTCTGGCTGTTTGTGTATGTGAGTTTATATGTTTGTAAACGCACCCACAATACAGGAGAAATTACTAGTGTGGGGCAACGTTTAAAAAAAAATTTAGAGGTGTCAAGGGACACCCGGATAGAACAAAGTTCCTATAGAAATGAAAATATCTGGCTTGTTTTCTATAAGAGAGAGAGAGACAGACAGACAGACAGAGAATGCGTGCGACGCCGCACAGCTTACAATAGCTTACTATAGCAAAAAGTGTCGTGACAACTTTTCGTAAGATTTTTTTTCCGTCTAGCCCCCTTTCACAACGCACGATAAGGAACTTCGTTCCAAAACTTTGGGAATCCGCCATTTATGGATTTAGAAAACATCACTTAACTGGTCATGATATAACATGTTTGTTTTGGATCATTGTCATCGTGTGTCAAAAATCAGAAATAGATATTACGATGGTTTCGTTTTTCATTTGATCGTGACCAAACATTCCACGGTCATAATATATTTAACTATATCGCACACATAGAATCCGTGATAGATGAGTTCTTCCAATTCAATCACGTGTGATAGTTATGGGTAAGATCTTGTGGGTAGATATATGCTGGATTTAAATTACCCACCTTTTAACCTAATTACATTAGACATCAAGTGGTGGTATATCTAGTGGGTTATATTAGTTCAGATTGGTATTGGAGACCCTCCTAGAAATTAACTTGCCATAGCCTACCAAAGTGAAATAATCCTTACTAATATTATAAAAGCGAAAGTGAGTTTGTTTATTTGTTACCTCTTCATGCTTTAATGGCTAAACCGATTTTTATTAAAAAAAAAGTGGGATATGAGGGAGAACGAGGGAAGAAAAGATCACAAATAAATAAGGCACAAGGGCAAAAACTGCAGGTAGCAGGTACTGTGTTATATCGAATTTAATGCGAGCGAAGCCGCGGGCAAAAGCTAGTAAACATATATTTGTTTGGGACGATTTACTAGATTCATGCCCGGTTGCATAGCAAAAGGCGCGCCCCCTATTAAATGGGAATTAAACTATTAATTAATTAGCAATGTAGGTGTACTATTAGATAGGTACACATCTGCCTAGCCCTGCAGAGATTACAAGCGTGATATCATGTCATGTTAACCGATGTTTAAAGAAAAAAAACCATGTATCACTAGTGAATGTAAGAGTTTTAGTAATAAGTAACAGTATATTTTCACAATCGCACCCAACAGTGAAGACTTGCGACGGATAACCTTGACTCGTCTGTTTTAGCAACGACGCACCGTGTGTGCTAATACCTGCGCAGGGGATCATGGCGAATGACGGTTTGTTAACATTCTTCCTCTTATACTACAGCTCTCGACCTCATAGCAGTATCAATTCAATGTTACTTAAGTGTAAACAAGACAAAGGAAATCTAATCTAAATGCATCTCTGTTTGTCTTTGACGCGAAAGGAAATCCACCGCTTTGATGCATTCTGGTCGATCTCTAAACTTTAGAATCTGTCTCCTGTTACAGTGGTACCTCACAAAATTTCATACGTAGCTCACTACTTAGCTACAAATTAAATGCTCTGCCGTATCATGTACTAGTATCCAGGGGCCTGAGTCTGCTATTACAATAGTGTCGTAGAATGGTCGATCACTGATCGCATAATGGTTGATTTTGATAATTTTGGCAATCTACTACATACTAAACTTGTAGCAAACTTAGACCACAGGCCACTACTAAGTTAGTACTGGAACAGCTCTGGCATTTGCCTGATTCAAATACTGGAATGTGCAGGTGTTTGTACGTGATGGGCAGGGTTGAAGATTAGGCAAGCCTCTTCACACACATGTGTTTAAGAAGGGTTATTGTTATCCAAATAGATGTCTCTAGTGTTGCTACAGGGGCTACCCTGAGCCCGTAGTTGTTGGAATCATTGCTTAGAAAATGATTTATGTGGTTTGGACGACCGTGATTACTTATAGATATTTACTGACCTTTTTTGAGAAGTCCTTAGGACCAGAACTTCAAGGTTCCTTCTGCTATGAGTGGTGAGCGCAGGATTTACCATCTGCACTAGCTGTCAAACTTCTTAACATGGATTAGGAACAAACCAAACTTGTTGAAGTCTTTTCAACTGAAAAAAGTCAGAAATTCGGAGAGCGGGGTAGCAAGCAATGTGGAGGTGGTGAAAGAGCCAAAATGGTTTCTGATTCAAAACACCCTTTGCACGATAAAACCTTCGTGCCACAAAGGCGGAAAAGTCTTTTCGGCACGAAACGGCAGGGTCCCAACTATCTCTGTACCAAAATTCATCAAAATCGGTTTAGCCATTAAGGCGTGAAGACGTAACAAACAAACCCACTTTCGCTTTTGTAATATTAGTATTGTAAGGAACTAAGGATAATAACTAGAGTAAAAATATGTTTTGTTGGCAAGAGGCTAGGCCAAAGATAATAGAAGACGATGAAATAATTATATTATGATGGTTTGACAAAGTTGCTACGGCGGCAATATTGTCAGAATTAACTAAACTGATGGATACAAAATAACGTTTATACTATTTAATGTTTTCTGTTTCAAACGACGAGAATTTATTTTGTATATGGAAATATCACGCGACTGCTAAAAGAATATGACCACCTGTTCCGTATGATTGCTCAGTAAATATATTTTTAATAGCACCTACATTTGCGTCCTCTTGTTGACCGTATCTTCAGGTGACCTTTGACAACAAAACTTTAAAACTTCTTTTTCAATACCAAAACATAGTTAGGTATAATTGTAGTTATAATGAGGAGCTCGTGGCTACATATTATAACAGCCACAAGGGTCGATCTTCAAGGTTAAGCCGCGCTTGCCAACGTTGATCTTGGATGGGTGACCATGATTGCAAGCCTAGTTTTATCCGTACTTCGGAAAACATGCTAAGCTGTTGGTCCTAAACATCCATCACACATCTTTAATAATCGTTAGTAGTAGGTAATCAGTGGCCTAAACGTCTGACAATCAGTCTTACCAAAGGGGTACCGCATTATTACCCAGTACTAATTGGATTCTAGTGGTCAGATAGGCAGTCCCTCCATGTAAAATACTGGTATTAAGCTGCATCTGGTGAGACTAAAAGCCGTCCCCAATTAATTAGGGAAATGGCTAGGCAGATAATGACCTACGTATAATTATGGTGCATTCATCATTACATCGTTAAGCTTAATCACTATACGAAAATGGTTGCTTGATGCACCAATCATGTACATTACGCAATATGGTCAAAAGTTGGACATTGACCAACTTTCAAACTCATTATTTGCATTAACTTCTTATATTGAACATGCTAAACGCGACTGCTGATCATGAGTTGTGAGGGAAAAACCCAATAACACGTTGCCCGACCTGTTGTCAAACTCACGACCCCACGCAATCAAATCATCAAATCAATCAAACTATGTAATACGTAGGTAGGGTACTGTAGTGGTTTATAAAGGTATTTTACAAATACATGTCACATAATTGCAAAACTATTCTCTTTCATCTATTTTTAGGGTTTCGAACCACAAAAGGAAAAAACGGAACCCTTTTTTTTCCGGGTGGGAAGTCACCAAATGACTTCCCCCACTCTGGGCGGAGCGGGGGGGCATGTCAGACTTGTACTGACTGTCTTTTGCTACTGACTCTTAATATTTAAAATCCTTTTGTTTCGTCCACAGGTATGTCAGAGGCCAGATGGAGGGAAGATTTGCGCAGGACGGTTAGTAACAGCTGGATGCGTGTAGCCGAAGATCTGGCTTAGTTAAGCACCTTGGGAGAGGCATATGTCCAGCAGTGAACACAGGCTGTTAATGATGATGTGGGTGGAATATTCATCATAATTGGTCACTGTACCCCTGCGGGTAATTTCTGGTAGATTAGATTATCATTGTCGATACTAGTCATCATTGAATATATAAAATTCTCGTGTCGCGGTATTTGTTACCAAATTCCTCAGAAACTGCTGGACCGACTTGTATGAAATTTTGTGTGCATATCAGGTAGATCTGAAAATCAATGATCATCTATTTTTAATACCCCTAAGTGATAAAGGGGATCTGAACAGCGGGTGAAACCGCTGGGCACATTAAGGGATTTTGCTTCAGGGAGAACTCATCGCTAACTAATAAATCTCGGTTTGGTCTTCAAGTTAAGCCGGATTTGCCTAAGTTGGTCCGTGGATGGGTCACCACCCATTACATACCTTCGTGCTTCGGAAAGTAAGTTAAGCTGTTGGTGTCAGCTGCCAATTGAAGATCTTTGACAGTCTTAGTCACTGGCCTGATAATCTGACTGGTCGTTAGATTATCTCCTTGGTCTTACCAAGGATATAACTACCAAGCATTAACTAGGTTATAGAGCTCAGATCAGTTAGGTCAGATCTGGTGAGACTGGAAGCCGACCCGAACATAGTTCACAAAAGGCTAAGCGGATGATGATGGGATTCTACGTAAACTCTACCCTTTCTTACTTAGGTGAAGGTTTACTGCCTCTCCACAGACCACATAGTTTATTTTGACTTGTAATCTAAATTCTATAGCACCTACTATTTAAAAGAATGACACACAACAAAATGTTATAAATCATCTGAGCAATGAGTAGGGCTGCGTCTTGCTATTACCGAACTACAAGGCACCTGACTATGGCCGCCATCTTGAATTTTAATACAATTCTCACAAACAATTCCTTAGGTATAGGTTTTCCAATGGCCCTACTGTCCTTGTCATACACTTGACACAAGAACTGCACTAAACATTACATTATCAAAAACATCTGAGCAAAAGTTCAGTTGGACTTCGTCTTGCTATAATGAGCGTTTCTTTTTACACATAAAATCATAACATAACGCCTGTAATCCTCCATGGGTGTGCCAGAGCTGTTCATAATAATACATCCACATTTCCTTGTTATGTTTTACGTCCCATGTAATAAGGAGCGAGCCCATTTGCCATCAGAAGGGAACAATAGCGGCTGCGACTGAGATTTTTTTTTCATAAATCCAATAACACTTTACGCGACCCGGGAATCGAACCAGGACCTTATGTGCAGCAATCGCGCTTTCCGATCACTCGACCAACGAGGCAGTCTTTTTGGAATTAATATTAAATCTCGTTTGTATTTAACTAGCTTCTGCCCGCGACTTCGTCCGCGTGAAATAGTTACTTTGGACTAACGCTAACTTTAACCAGCATGATGATCGAAAAAAAATATCTTTCTCTCCTCTTTTCTTTCCTCTTTCTCCCCCTTTTCTTACTTAAAAATAGACTATATCCGTCTCCAGGGTCCCAGCTATCTCTGTACCAAAATTCATTAAAATCGGTTTGGTCATTCAGGCGTGAAGACGTAACAAACAAATAAATAAACAAACAAACTCTTATAATATTAAGTAAGGATGTTAACAGTTAGAATTAACATTGTTCAAATATATGAAAATGGGATTGAAAATAAATCAGAGTACTTGCTGTTAATTATTACTCGTATCAATAATAGCAAGTAATCAATGAAATCAGTTTGATCTTCTATCATTTGGTCACGAAAGGATTAGTTTTAGGCAGAAGTAGTGATATCAAGCCATCTAATGATTAGATTGCTTGATATACGTAAAAACGCCACGTAATAACTAACTAATAAAAAAAAAAAAAAAAAAATAAGCCTTTATTGCTGTTAGAGTTTTAACTTACATTTAAACTAAACATCACTTAAGATATAGGTAGGTAACAATATAAAATAAAGAGGTAAAAAAATAAAAATAAATAAATAACTAAAACATATTCTCGGCATTCGGTTTTACTCTCCTCTTAACAGCTTGTCTTTCGACAAAGGCCTCCTCTAAGGATTTCCATTCATTCCTATCTTTTGCCGTACGTAACCATTTTGGTCCAGCTATTTGCTTCAGATCGTCTTCCCATCGCTTCGGCTGCCTTCCTCTGCTTCTTGTGCTTTCTCTAGGGTACCACGCCGTTATAATTCTGGTCCATTTCTCTTTCTTATCTCTCAGCATATGACCTGCCCAACGCCATTTTAATTTCCTACATATTGATTGTACTTTTCCAAACTTAGTCTTTCCTTTTATCTTTTTTAATTGTATTTTGTCCCTTCTTCTTACCCCCAATACGCTTCTCTCTATCCCGTTCTGACATATATTTAATTTATTTTGTTGTTGTTCCGTTAGGGCCCAAGTTTGGCATCCATATGTTAGACAGGGCAGTATGCAAGCATTGAAGACCTTTCGTTTCTCTGTCATAGGCATTTCTCTATTTTTCATTATTTCACTCAACGACCAGTATCTTTTCCAAGTATTTGCTATTCTCCTTTCTATTTCTTTCTGCATGCTCTGTGTTGGTGATATTAGCTGTCCCAAATAAATGTACTCGTTTACATATTCTAACTGCTGATTATTCACTATGATAGCATTTTTCTGTGAGGAATTGGTCATTACTTTCGTCTTTGTTATGTTCATTGTGAGCCCTGCATTTGCACTTTCGTCTGATAATTGCTGTAGCATTTTTTCTAAGGTCATCGGGCATTCGGAGAAAAGTATTAGATCATCAGCGAATCTCAGATGACTCAGTTTGTTTCCGTTCACATTTAGTCCGAAAGTATCCCAACCCAATCTCCTAAAGATCAACTCCAGCACAGCTGAGAATATCTTCGGGGAAATAGGGTCCCCTTGACGAACGCCTCTTTCTATCGGGATTTCTGCACCTGTCCTTTCCAGTTTTATTTGAGCTGTGCTTTTCCCATAAATGATTTTTAGTATTCGTTTATACTTTTTATGAACCCCTTGTTGTTCTAGTGATTCCCATATGTAGTGGTGTTCCAGAGAATCAAACGCCTTGTTGAAATCTACGAACCCCAAATAATATATTCCTTCTCCTAAATCCGGCTTGCTCCATCGGCTGGTTTTCATCAAGGGTGTTAGTCATTCTGAACAGTAATATTTTAGAAAAGACTTTGTATATGTTGGACATTAAGCTTATTGGCCTATAATTATTAATATCCCCTTTATCTGAGATATGCAGGGGTTCATTTGCCGCGTGTCCTCTCTCTGTTTTATAACCTCTGTCTCTGTCATGGGTATTTGCCGGATGAACTTACCAGAACGATAGTGGTTCCGGTAATTAAGGATAGAACTGGAGACGCCTCGGACAGGAATAATTACCGGCCCATCTCCCTGGCGACTATAATTGCTAAGGTGCTTGACAGCCTGCTTAATAAGATTCTTGTTCATCAGGTTGTATTGCATGAAGCCCAGTTTGGATTCAGGAGTGGGCTTTCCACCGAAAGTGCTATATTGTCTCTTAAGCAGGCTGTCAGGTACTACACTGACCGGAAAACACCGGTGTATGCGTGTTTCCTTGATTTGTCCAGAGCTTTTGATACTGTACTGTATGACAAGCTTTGGGGCAAACTGGGCAGCGCGGGTGTGCCGGTGGAAGTCATACGTCTCCTAAAAGAGTGGTACGGTTGCCAAAAGAATCAGGTGAGATGGGCGGGTACTTTGTCTGACCCGTATGACTTGGAGTGTGGGGTGAGGCAGGGTGGACTGACCTCTCCTCTGTTGTTTAACCTTTACGTGAATGACCTTATCGGTGAGCTTAGCAGCACTCATACCGGTTGTCATATTGATAATGTGTGCGTCAATAATATCAGCTACGCTGACGATATGGTGTTGCTGGGACCATCGGTGGGTGCAGTTCGTAAGTTGTTGGTGATCTGCGAGAAATATGCGGTAGGGCATGGGCTTACGTATAACACTGCAAAGAGTAAAGTCCTTCTTTTTAAAGGAAGAAACTCAAGTGCGCCCGTGTGTGTGCCGCCTGTTATGTTATGTGGCGAGAGGCTTCAGGGGGTTGCCAGTTTCAGATACTTAGGGCATATTGTGACTGACGACCTGTCTGATGATGCTGACCTGGAACGGGAGCGTAGGGCATTGGCGGTCCGAGGGAATATGATTGCCCGTAGGTTTGCTCGATGCTCCACAGAAGTGAAAATCACTTTATTCAAGGCATACTGCCAATCATTTTACTCGTGCAGCCTTTGGGTGAGTCATACCCGTCGGGCCGCTAATGTCTTGCGCGTTCAGTACAACAATATCTTTAGAATGTTGATGCGGCTTCCCCCCTATTGCAGCGCGTCATTAATGTTTGCTGAAGCACATGCAGACGGTTATAAAGCCATAATACGCAAAAGGGTAGCTTCCTTGCAACGGCGATTGAGGGATAGTAGCAACAGCATCCTTGAAATGATTGCGGGGCGATTTGACTGTCCGATCCAGTCCAAGTGGATGAGGATTATTACTGGACAAGTCTGACATTGACGATTTAATGTTTAGGATGAAATTGTTAATTTATATTATTGTTGGACAGAAATATGTTTTATGTTTGCCACTTATATTGATTTTATGTAATTTCTAAATGCTATTTAATGTTTTAACTAATTATTTTTCGTTTTAATTTGCTTTTGTGTTGTTTTATTTTATTATCAAATTAATGTTAATATGATGTTTAATTGATTGTTTTTATTTTATTTAATGTTTGTTTTCTTTTTTTTTTTTCTGCTGACTAATTTTTCTAACTTTTATTTTCTTTTATGGAACTTGTTTCTGAAATAAACGATTTATTATATATTATTATTATTATCTCCTTTTTTGTGTAACAAGACTATAGTTGATTTCGTCCAATCGTCTGGGATTATTTCCTCCAAAATGATCTTGTTAAACAATTTGGTTAATTTAGGGACAATTATCGACATAGACATTTTAAGAAGTTCATTGGTGATATGATCGGGACCGGTTGCTTTTCCTAACTTCTGAGTACTAATAGATCTTTCTGTTTCTTCTTCTAGAATAGGTAGTATAGGTTCAGTATCTTGTATTTCTTCTGTCATAGTCGTAGCAAGTTCGTTGTTTTTGCTTTTGTATAACTCCTTATAATAAACCGTAGCAATATTTAATATATCCGATCTTTTTGTGGTACTTTTTCCTTCTTTGTCTTTCATATTTGGCATCCAATTCTTTGTGGATTCTAATTCTTTGAACGCTTTCTTTACTCCTCCTGTAATAACTAACTAACATTTTTTAAATGATAAAATTATTTATTTATCATTTAAAAAAAACGTTGCCCCACACTAGAAATTTGACCTGTATCGTGGGTGCGTTTACCAACATTTAAACTCACAAACACAAACAGCCAGACCCGAAACAACTACCTACCTATAGGTCATACAAACATTTTTTCCGTGCGGGGATCGAACACGTGACACGCAGCGCAGCAGTCGATCGCTCAACCACTGCGCCAACAGTACCGTCATAAAAGCGAATTATTTTATACAGCTGTTACATAAAAGAACAATTAAGTTAATGGAGAGTTTACAACGTAGTTGTAAACTGATACTTGACATAATAAACATAACAATGCTTGACATTAATTATTGTAACAAGTAGATTAGTATGCAAGGTTATATTTAAATTACTAGTGTAACATTCGACATCGATATTATACCTGGCCCATTATAGGCTCTATGGTTTGTTTTCGGCAATCTTGCAAAGGATTTAAAAATCATTGGATTTCAACAACTTTTTCTTTGCGAAGTACCAAATAGTAGTAATTTATTTTTTGTAAAATTGCTATATAGTTTTAACAACATTAATTAAACTCTAAAGCGGCTGGTTTGCAATGACGCGTGACGTTCGAATACTCAAGTCGTAAGTAATTGAAAATAATGTTGAATATGAATAATATAAATAATGCGTTAATGATATAGGTATAATGTGATATCATTGACTTAATTATGTAAGCACCGAACAGAACAAAATGTATTGTGCTATAATAGCACATGCCCTACCGTAGGCTAAATAGAATTTAAGACGACTATGTAACATTATAAAAACACCGAATGTAATTTACTCTATTTATAAGTGATTAAATGAATTTGAATTTGAAATGTATTGGTGAAATGATAATCTAAAATAAGTCTGTTTCATTAACGATGAATAAACGACCCTACACTTACACACATTTACATAAACACCTACAGTATTAATATTTGGAAAATCTGATTGACTTTTTTGTTCCAAAATACTTTGCTGATTATTACAAACAAGTTTTTTGTTTAAACATCTCCTCTAAAACATTATTTAAATCAACTTACGTTTGTTGCCAACTGTCTTTAATTATTTTTAACCCACTTTTTTTGAGGTGAAAATTCACACCGATATCAAAAAAACAGAAGTTATCAAAAATAATTTATCGTTAATTCACGACTTTTGATCACGTAAGTGATAAACTGATACAAGGGCACATCGTCGATTGTTGATACTATGCCAATATCAGTCTTCGTTCAATAACATAAATGTCAGTATTGCTCTTCTTTATCAGCCAATTGATTAAGAAGGTCGCACTGTTACTATACTGTGCAAATAATTGCGTATTTTAGTAGCTGGAATAATACAAAATCATTGTTCAATATTGGAACCTCTTTCCGATTACCCAATCAGGTGAATTGTAAACCGGGACACAAATAACTACTCAGTTGAATAGGACTGGTCAATGTTATCTTTATTCCTTAAAAGCTAAAGTAATCTTTAATTTATCACAATTTATAGCAGTTTTATTTGCAATGTTGTACTAAACTTATCACACTTTATAATTCATTGTGACCACGTTGATGCAACCAAGTTTTCATGATCATATCAGCTCCTTTTTCGCCAATCATAATGACTGGAGCATTGGTGTTACCCCTCACCACGAAGGGCATTATACTTGCATCTATGACTCGCAACCCTTTCACACCATGCACTCTCAGCTCTGGGTCCACCACGGATGCTGTGTCGCTCTTGGGACCCATCTTTACGGTACTTGTTGGGTGGTACAGTGAAAATGTAAGCTCTCTTGACAGACACTCCAGATGCTCATCGCTTGCTTTTTCAAAACCCTTGCATGATTCGATCTCCAACCAATTCAATTTTAATCCTGTTCCCTTGAATGTTTCGGTTTCACCTAATCTCAAAGCATGTTGTTTCATTGCTCTTAGAGTAGTTGCCATGTCTTCTGGCTCCTGGAAGTAGTTCGCGTATATCAGAGGGTCTTCGAAAGGATTTTTGCTGTTGAGCACAATTTTACCTGTTGACTTTGGATGTAGTAACACCGTGTATACTAATATTACAAAATTGTCTTTGTTCATTTCTTGAAATAGTCGATAAACCTCGTCATTCAGTCCGTGCTTCTCAAAGACATCCAGCATTCCAGATACACTGGGAGGCAATACAAGATAATGATGCTGAACATCGGGGATAGATGAATCAGGATGTGTAGTATTGATGAAACTAATAACTCTGTGCGGATTAGTATCCTTTAACATTCCAGAACGATTCAAAAAGTACTCCGCGAGTGCGCCCACTATGTTCTTTACTGAAACCAAATCTGCATCACCTGGCATTGTATAAAACAACGGTACAAATAAGTGGTCCTGTAGGTTTTCACCTACGGGTAGGTCTGCAATAAGGTCAATATTCTTGTCCTTTAAATGCTTTTTTGGTCCAATACCCGACAACATTAAAATTTGTGGGGAGTTAATGGCACCACCTGACACAACTACCTCTTTCTTTGCATTTACAATTATATCCCGTCCATCTTTGTGAATCTGGACACCTTTAACTGTTTTAGTGTCGGGGTTGAATAAAACTTTGGTAACCAGGCCATTCTTAATCACATGAAAATTCTTTCTGTCTTTAATTGGAGTCAAAAATGCTCTAGCAGTACCAAATCTTACGTTATCTTTGATATTAGCATGGGTTGCTATGATTCCCATTTGATTAGGACCGTTAACGTCAGATAAGTTAGTCATTCCAAGTTCAACCGCTGCTTTAATAATTGTTTGTTCAAAGAAATTGTGTTCTGTTGGTTCGATAATGTGTAAAGGTCCTTCTCGGCTGTGATATTTGCTCCTTTCTTCAGTAAATTCTCCGGTGAAGTTTTCGCTTTTTAGAAAGTAGGGTAAGACTTCATCGTAGCTCCATCCGTAGTTTCCGTTGGCTGCCCACTCGTCATAGTCAGCCTTGTTAGCGCGCACGTAAAACATGGCATTTATACTGCTGCAGCCGCCTAGCACTTTGCCTCGAGGCCAGGCACAGCCTTTACTCTTGTAGCTTCTACAGGCGTCACCTGGCTGTGTTTTGTATCCCCAATCTATTGGAGTGTTAAGACTGTTGTAGAATAATTGTGGTATCTGAAAAAAATAATGTTAATACTGTTAACTTTCACATTTTTGGCAACTTTTTTTGGTTGATGAACGTATCAAGTAATTGTTTGATCACTGTGGCTGTACTCACTTCAGTACTTAGCGTAGGGTTCCCTCCGGCTTCAACCAGTAACACCTTCCATTCTGGCACTTCACTCAGTCGATTGGCGACCACTGCACCTGCAGACCCTGCACCTACTACTATGAAGTCATAGTTTGGATCTGAAATGTAAAAAGTTAATAATTATAGACTTGACGTATTGACCGTATGTCAGAATCAAATGCGTATAATATTTACAAAGAAATTTTAAGTTTAAAACAAATTATCTCACCGACGTCTGTGAGATTATTTATCTCTTATGTAAGGCGATTTTTTCTTTCACAATATCTTTAGTTTTATTTTTGCAATGATAATGATTCTTACAAATATTTGTTATTTTTTTGCAGTTAAAGCCAGATTGTGTTTCCTCTTGTCGAACTCATTTCATATTCTAGATATTTCACCCAAGTCTGCTAATGCAGACTTAATAGTCTTGTCAGTTAAAGTGTACCCAACAAAAAGCCATGTTCATAATTATACCCAGCTCACCTTGACTTGACCGACATTACTGCTACTTCAAGAAAATAACATTGAATAAAGAATGCATTCTATACCATAAACTTTAGGTCGTCAACAGTACCTACGTATATCCTCAAAGTTATATTTTACTGAATTAAAAACTGTGCTTTAAGTAGGTACACACACCCGCAGGTTTCTTTGTTTCTATAAAATTTGACATAATTATGTAGTACTGTATGTACTTTTGATTTCGGTCTTCATTATGGATACGATTAAAAACGAATCACATTGATTTTCTTACATTAGCTAGAACCTTATAATCATCGCTTTCCTGGGCCTCTTCTATGTTACTTTAGGACAGGTCAAGACAATACATTTTTTAATTCTCTTTATCTAGAAACTAGCTGTTCCACGCGGTTTCACCCACGCTGCTCAGCACCTGTTGGTCGTAGCGTGATGTTATATAGCCTATAGCCTTCCTCAAGACATGGACTATCCAACACTAAAAGAATTTTCCAATGCCAACCAGTAGTCCCTGAGATTAGCGCGTTCAACCAAACAAACTCTTCAGCTTTATAATATTAGTATAGATATAAAAAAACATAATTGTCGTCACCTTCAAGGACAGCGCTCGTAGCATCGTCGGGCCAAAGATGGTCCCCTGCGAGAGCACACTGGGCTGCGAAGATGCTCTGCAGCGTCTGCACGAACAGTGTCCCAGCCACCTGGTAGCTGTCCAGGATCATCGACGTCATCGCCGGGTCACAGGCCCACGACATCTTAACCTGGAATAGTAAAATGAGGGTTAATAGATACATAAAAGCAGAATGGATTAATGAAGAAATGGAGCGGATTGTAGTTTAATAATACCTGCGGCATGACAACCAGTGTAACAAGGGAGTATCGTATTACACAGTATTATTAAATGCGGGGTCAGATAAGCAGTCGCTCTTCCCCCGCTCTGGGCGGAGCGGGGGGGGGGACTGTCAGACTTATACTGACTAAAACCCACCCATGTTTCTTCTATTGCCCTTTACGTTCCGGGGCCGCGGTATCTCTTTCGAACATCCGGCGACACCGGGTTTTTTTTTCCCCTTAGGCTATATATTAGAACCAGTGCCTTTTGTATTCGTGTAAGTTTATTTGTGTTACTAACAATAGTTTTAAGTCTGTCTGTATACTGTATATGTGGTAAGTTAGTCAACCACAATTATGTAAGGGTTATTTATCAATAATGATGACAATCTCATCAACACTAAGATATCCACTACCGTCGTAGATTTTAATCTTGATTAGGAATTCGTTATCGCCTAATCACCTGCGTATGTATTTGTTATATAATATAAAAGAAAAACAAACTGGAATTCTGAACCTCCTCCTTTTAGACGGTCGGTTAACAAAGACATAATTGTTCAGGGTAATTAGTCTCGTCTTCAAGTTTTGTCGATTACATGATCGCATAAGAACGATTTCTCATATTTTTTCAACTATATATTTTTTTTCGATCACCAAAAAAAAATATGCAAGCAAAACATATTAGACAAAAAGTTAGTTAAGTAAGTACCTTTCACTATTTTTTCGTTCAATCCATTCGTTTTAATTTTGATAGATGGTATACAAAAACTTGCGACGGAATCAGACTGATCTTTTGACTGCGTAGATTTAGAGGGTTGATGGTGGTTTTTCATAGCACAAAGAGACCTGACTTGAGTATATAGATTTAATTTCAACTCAATACCTCCACGCATTCCCAAGCTAAAAGGTCTTGACAGACAGACGGACGAACAACAAAGTATTCCAATAATGGTTTCGTTTTTGTTTCTCTTTGAGGTACGAAACCCTAAAAAGGTTAATCAACTTCTAATAATAATTTAGATTTTTTTTGAAAGGCGGGATATTTACCATGTTTGTTAATTAATAAATATCCCGTTTTAATTGTTAATAATAATGTTAGTGACCATGTCAGTTTGAAGTCATATTACTTTTGACAATTACAGTTTCTTCATATGTTCATTTGAAACGGATATAATAACACAATATTGTTGACTATTTAGACCACCCTGTATGAGTACGATAAGCTTCATATTTAAAAATATTTTATTTCACATTTGCCTACATGTTCACTTATAAAACGTCTAGAAAAGGTGCACGGTTCAGGTTGTGGTTAAGTAAATAAGTGTTCAAAGTAGATAACAATGTACATTATGTACATAAATTTAATCAGTTTATTTATCTTGTTATGTAAACACCGTGTTACTTTGGGAAGGGTAATAAATAGTTTTTATCGCGAATCTAATTTTACGAATTATCGATTGTTAAATGGATATTTGTCGGCAAATTTATATAACTTAACTTTTATCTTATCATCACTTTCAATAATTACTTGTTTATTTTACATTGCATGAAGGGAATTTTAATGGGGACCAACTAATAACAATTAAGGTAATCATCAGCGATCATTGTGCCGATAGTCGTTACAGCCAATGGCTTAATTGCGAATAGCCTGGACCAACACCTGAGGAGGCTCTCGTTAGACAGCTGAATCAAGGGTTTGATACAAAAAGCGGTACTTCTGGACACGACTCGTATCGTAAGGAGGTTCCTCTCTCTGGAACCCTGACTGCCGATATCTTGGACCCTGTTCCTGATACCGGTGGACCATTATTTTTGATATGTTTTTATTAAGAAATATTTTAAAATGTCAAGTGTTAAACTGAATTATATACGAATTTAATATCAATAGAAAATATTTGTTAAATAATTAAATTTCTAAGTCATCTTAAACCATAGAGAAATGAAAAGAAAGTCGGAACTTAGAATCGTAGCATAGTATGAAGAATTGGTGAAAGTTGTCTAGGTCAGATCAAAACACCTACATTTACGTCCCAAACTACTCACAATCACTGTAAAGTTTAATTAAATATTATTTCAATTCGAATTATGAGAATTACTAAGAAATTTAAAGATTTTAAGAACTACCATTGTAATCTTAAATCACTCCAAACATTTTATCTCATGTTTTAAAACTGCTTAATAAAATCACTATCTCCTAAACATTGACAAAACCAGATAACTTATAAAAAAAATATTAAAATAATCTTACCGTTTATTATTTTCTTAAAAATGTTTTATAAAAAAATAACGTTGTATAATATACTTTTTCACTGTAACAGTTACGAACGAGATTGCATAGCGGGCTCGTCGACCACTGACCGACAACTGTAGGCACGCAACTCACTCACACTACGTCTCTGTAGATATATAATATACATATATATATATATATCTTTAGATGCTCACTGATATACATAAGTAAACAGATATCGACGCGTCTTTACTGAGTTGTTTTTATAAATAAAGTTGAAGATTCTCGATGTTGGTTTGTTTTTACAACGACTACCTACTTCATTGCATTATGTTTATCGGGTTGAAAATAATTTTAGCTTACTTTATTTAATAACCGTTTTGCCATGCGAAATATAGCAGGCACTACGGTTTTTTTTTTACAAAATTTAGTTTTATTACTGGTCTGTCAAATTTTGTAAGCTTTATAGGTAATTTAATTTATTGCAAGTCATTTATTCATTGCTAACTTTTAAACGACAACACTATATCAGCCGATTTCAGTATAAAATTCTCGTTTTATACTTATACTAGCTGTTCCCCACGGTTTCACCCGCGCTGCTCAGCACCTGTTGGTCGTAGCGTGATGTTATATAGCCTATAGCCAAGAAATGGACTATCCAACACTAAAAGAATTTTCCAATTCCAACCAGTAGTCCCTGAGATTAGCGCGTTCAAACAAACAAACAAACTCTTCAGCTTTATAATATTAGTATAGATTAAAATACTCTCAATATAAGCATGGCATTTGAACTTGCAGTTGAGCTGTTAAATAATTTTATACTTTATATATTGATAGCTATAAATTGACATAAATTCTAATGAAATATTAATATTTTGTTATTTTTTTTCTCGTTATTGAAAATGTATTTCAGTAGGTACAAGTGCCAATGAAATTACTGTAGATTAATTATTATAAAATTCACGGCAGACTTATCTGTAAAACCGAACATCCCAAAAACCTATGATTCAACAAATAAATGAATTTGAATTTAATCTAAATGGGCAAAACAGGAATTAAAAATAAGTTTTTTTTTACCATACGCTGTCATATTTTTTACTAGCCAGAAGTGTATTATGCGTTTTAGATTCAATTTACACGTAAAGGAAAAAAGAAACAACCCAAAAGGAGCACAATTATTCAACGTTCGTTTTATGACTTGTAATTCAAGAGACGAGTAAATATGTACTCATACTATGTGTAAGTACATTCAGCGTGTGTACAGGTACTAAGCAAGAAATATGCATTCTGCATATTTGTAGTAGTTCCACATCGCTTTTAGACTCTAATTTGTATAGTGGTATGTTTCCCTTGATGTGTAATAATTTATTCTGTTTAACAACCTTTAAAAGGAAAATGTTCTTGGCAAGACGACAATATGCTAAATTAATTGATTGAACTTTGGTTTGCAGAATTCATACAGAACAGGGGGCCTAAAATGGTCAGCCTAAATTCGTCTCTGAGTCTGTGACAATTTTAAAAGTTGTGAAAAAATGTAACTAAATAAAGACTGCCCTATTTAAAATCACAATTAAGAAAACTATGAACCAACTCGGAAATTCAGAGAAATTAAACCAATTAGATTATGACTAATATAACGTATTTATTCTTTATGAAATATTTAAGCAATCACAATCATTATTTTACATAAGATAATCTAATTTGTACAAGAGGCTCGTTGCGATTGTAAAGAATTAATAAAGAAATAAATTACACTTTTAACAAATCGAATGACTTAGAGTTCGGTGTGCTTGTTCAACCAGAACTTCTTGATCAGGTCAGCTCCCTTCTCACCGATCATAATGGAAGGCGCGTTGGTGTTGCCTCTTATAACAGAGGGCATGATACTGGCGTCGATCACTCTCAATCCCTGGACCTTGCGTACTCTCAGCTCCAGGTCAACAACCGCGGTCTCGTCACCATCAGGTCCCATCTTGGCGGTACTGGTCGGGTGGTACAGAGAGAAGGTCAGCTCCCTAGAAATGCAGTCCAAGTACTCGTCAGTGTTCTTGCCGTACTTCTTGCATGCGTCAATGTCCAGCCAGTCCAGTTTGAAACCAGCCTGCTTCAGGGCCTTGGTGTCTCCAAGTCTCAGAGTGTGTTGTTTCATTGCCCTGATGACGGTCGCCATATCTTCAGGGTCCTTGTAGTAGTCAGCAAAGAACAGAGGAGATTCTAGCGGGTTCTTGCTCGCCAAAAGGATCCTACCAGCAGACTTGGGTTTCAACAGGGTGTTGAAAATCACCAGCGTGTATTTGTCTTCATTCATTTTCTTGAACTTGGTGTAAGCCTCATCGTTTAATCCGTGCTTCTGGAAAATGTCGATCAAGTTGTACACACCAGGGGGCAGGACGAAATAATGGAACTGCATGTCTGAGGCATACGATTCTGGGTCAGTTGTGTTGACGAAACTGATGACTCTGTTGGGGCTAGTGTTGATCAATGGGCCTGTTCCTTCCAAAATGTATTGGGCGAAGTCACCAGCAATCTTAGAGATTGAGTAGTAGTCTTTAGGACCAGGCTTTGTGTAGAAAGTAGGAACGAATAAGTGGTCTTGCAAGTTCTCTCCAACGGGCAGATCAGCCTTGACTTCAATTTTCATGTCTTCCAAGTGCTTCCTGGGTCCAATACCGGACAGCAACATGATATGCGGCGAGTTGAGGGCACCAGCTGACAGGATGAGCTCTTTCCTTACGTTCACGACGATATCTTTTCCGTCCTTGCGGATCATGACTCCGCTCACTTTGTTAGTTCCAGGCACGAACAAAACTTTAGTAGCTTGGGCGTGTTTGATGACGTGGAAGTTCTTCCTGTCCTTGATTGGGTTTAAGAAAGCACGAGCAGTACTGAACCTGTGTCCGTTCTTAGTGGTAGTCTGTGACGTCATAACTCCCATTTGGCTCTCGCCGTTAATGTCGGACGAGTTCTTCAATCCAAGTTCGATAGCGGCGTTGATGATCATATGCTCGAAATCATGGGACTGTTTGTCGACGGCTACGTTCAGGTTGCCTTCCCAGTTGTGGTATTTCTGGTTCTCTTCGTTGAAAATACCAGTGAATCTCTCGCTCTTCCTGAAGTATGGCAGAACATCTTCGTAGCTCCATCCTGTGCAACCGTCGGCTGCCCATTCATCGAAGTCGGCTCTGTTTCCTCTGACGTAGAACATGAAGTTGATGCTGCTGCTGCCTCCAAGTGCCTTACCACGCGGCCATGCGCAACCCTTTGCTGTGTAACTGCGGCAGGCGCCCTCTTGAGGTTGAGTTTTGTAGGCCCAATCTTGAGGACTGCGCATGTTGTTGTAGAAAAGATGGGGAATCTGAAACAAAATGGATGTATTAAAATTTATAGTTACTAGGCTGATAGTAAATAGACTTGTGTCTTTTATCGTAATAATAAATCATTTTGTACAGTTTGCGGTTGAATATTTACCTCGGTGTTCAGGGTAGGGTTGCCTCCAGCTTCCACGAGCAGAACCTTCCATTCTGGCACTTCACTTAAACGATGAGCTACTGCGGAACCTGCTGACCCTGCTCCGACTACTATGAAGTCGTAGTAGGGATCTGGAACGAAAATTATAAACTTTATGAAATGATCTATCTTAATACTGTAGGTATTAGACAATGACTTCGTCGTATCTTAATGATTTTATTATTCGGTGTTAAGTGGAAGAGTATTTAGTTATGGCGTCATGTGATTAAATTTCTATGTGCGGAGATATATTCTCATACGAGTATGTAGAACAAATTAAAACAATCAATGCACAAAATCTAAATATGCAAAGACGAAGGTTAAGTTGGTTTGTGTATGCTTCAAAAGCTCAGGAAGTACTGGTTCAAATTCAAAAATATTTTTTCAAAAACAAGTAATAAAGGCTGGGAACAATACTGAAACTGAACGTAATTATGGTTTCGTACAAATCTATTAAACTAGAAAGCAATTATTAACAACTTACAACTTCCTTGCTTCGTGCGGTTTTTAAGATATGACAAAGCATCAAAATCTATGTATTTCACTGAGTTCATTTATAATATGCTCATAAAATTTACAGTATAAATTTTCTAAATGATGGTGATCAATAACCGCATGCAAATTCGTTCCGCAATTTAGAAGCGGTCACACAAAATCTTAAAATTAACAAGTTTACCTTCAAGCACTTGCTGGATAGCGTCAGCAGGCCACAGGTGGTCTCCGACCAACGCGCACTGGGCAGCGAAGAACGTCTGCAGTGACTGCATGAACAGGGGACCAGCAGTCTGGTAGCTGTTCACGATGTTGGCGGTCAACGCCGGATCGCAAGCCCACGACATTTTGTTCTGGTGGAGAAAATGGATATGGTTAAAACAACTCAAAATTAAAAGCAAACATATCAAATACGTGTTAAAGCCATCTACATCGCAGAGGGGCCTGTTAAAGCCACCGATATCCGGTTACAGGGCAAGGAATATGGCTGGATTTTAGTCAGTACAAGTTTGTGGACTGCAGTTGCCTATTTCAAAGAATAGATCTCACTGAGGAACATGGGCAAGAAAATTCATAGACACTTCTTTTCGAATCAAGTTACGAATTACGTAAGTACAAGTTCTGGACGTATTACTAGCTTCTATATGTTTGCACAATGTTTTTTTTTATCGTGTGGTTAGGTGCCTAACATGGTGTCAGAGTTTTATGTCGCCCATGGGCCTTTGACATGGCTAAAAATGCCGTGGAGAAATATCTATCAGACATGCTGGTTTCTTCATAATGTTTTCCTTCATTGAAGCAAGTGACAATTATGAAATACGCACACGAATTAAAAAAAAATCGAAGTTGCATGTCTGGGTTTTCTACTCGAGACCTTTGACTTTTTAGTCCAATGGTCACACAACTAGACTATCAATGATCGAATATTATGCACAAAGTAAAAGGGGACAAGTTAAAATATAAAATAATTTGAAAACAAGCCCTAAAAAATAATAAAATGTCTCCATGGCACTCACATGATAAACAAAAATATAAAAACAAGATATAGCCCAATCAAAGTCCACGCAGCAGTCACAAGAGCTCAACAATTTTTATGAACCATATGGTTCATGGTTCAGGAAAACTGTTAACAATTCTTGATAGTTTGCGAGACTAGGTGCCAGTTTTATTGGCCCTTGGTATTGATTAACTTGATTAAACACTTCTATTTAATACAGCAGATAAAATAAAGCAATTAATTAGTGACACACTAGTAATATAAGGTATTTTTTAGGTATGAAGAGGAATCGATATTTGTTTTAATTAGTACAATAACAACAGTTTAAAAAGGAGGTACGTTAATACTTTCAAAGTTCAGTTTATGAAAAGAAAAGAAAATGTGTCTATCAAGTCTCTGATTTGCTGACTAATTGTTACAATTAGAAGCTAAAGAAATAAGTGAACATTCACATTCAAATAGAACAAGAGCAATATACTTAAAGAAAATAAAGACAAATGGTTTTAAATGAAATGGTTGACTTACCTCCTTTTTCAGTTTCCACTATACACTAGTATTTATGATGCTGACAGTTCCAGGAGAGCTGACAGTATGATTATCCAGGGATCTGTCCCAGATATAAATACGGTCTTTTTTAGGCATAAAATATACGTCACACAGAGATAATTGCAATTATGTTGTTGTTACAATATCATAATGGCTTATAATTTGATTTATTAACCTTTGATTTTAATGTAAGTTTTATCAGCTACTCAAAATTTGGGAGTTAGGCCGGGTACATACACAACGCCAACTTTACATCTGTTATTAATAATCTTAAAGTCTTTGAAATCCTATGCCAGTGCCTAGTGAACTTATCAGAATCCTGCTACATCTGGATTTGTTTTCGGCACTTCTAAAAAGCCTGTAGAACCTTATAGCTGTTTAGTATAGGTATATTATACAGCTAAAAGGTTCTGAAGGGTGTCATGTTTAGGCGTTTTCACGGAAGGCACCGACACCTCGACTTAGTGAAAAATCTCGCCGACCTAACGCAGTTGTTAACGTTTTCATTATGTACTAGCTTTCGCCCGCGACTTCGTCCGCGTGGCATAGTTACTTTGGGCTAACGCTAAATTTAACCAGCGTGATGAAAAAAAAAAATTCTCTCCCTTTTTCTTCCCTACCTTCTTAATTAGCATATGTCCGGCTCTAGGGTCCCAACTATTTCTGTACAAAAAATCATCAAAATCGGTTTTGAAATTTAGGCGTGAAGACGTAACAAACAAACTTACTTTCGCTTTTATAATATTAGTAAGGATTACTATATTCTTGTACTTATGTATAAGACTATTTGTGTATTGTGTCTATGGGTCTTCGATACCTGAAAATAAAAGTGATTGATTGATAAATATAGTAAACACCGACATTTCTCTGGTCAGTTATATCCTAGCTATTTCTTTCAACATGCAACTCGGTCTAATTGCTGACCATGATTCTCACGCACTGTGATACCATGTGATAATTGTGATACCACACCCATCCACCACCCTCTACCTTCCGCATTCAGTCTCGACGCAGCCAGTTCCCACTCTTGTCTCCATTCTAGAATTCGTTTGTTCCACCTGCTGTTGGTTCTTCAACATATATGACCAGCTCACTATCACTTCAGTTTGCTAGCCTAGTAAGCATATCACTGACTCCGGATTCCATTAAGGCATAGGTTCTCAACTTGGGCAATAATGATCGCTTGTGGGGGTCCAGAGAAAATTGAGATTCCAATACACAATAGCTGTTTTAAATTGGCGATAGTAAGTAAAATTGAGATGGAAAAAACACATATTCTTAAAGTGGGCGGTGAGCAAAGTAGAGAAACTATAATTTATTCTCTTTTGAAAACTTATTGTTATATGAAACCCTAAGCATATTTGATCACGTTTTGTGGCACGATGAATTTTCTTCTACTCAATAGTCATACTTGTAATTTATGTTGTATGCAACATTAATTGGTTATGTTCAGACGTCGGATTATATAAATTAACATTTATAAATGCGTTTAAAATGCTATTTTATATAGTTATTTCATAATTTTGCACTTTTTTAGTGGTAGTGCTTATTCCTGTTGGTAAATGTGCTAGGTGGAAAGTAAAAGCATATGTCCACGACACTGGTTAACCTGAAAAATGGCGTCAAATTTGAAGTCGTACTCAGTAACGACAGTTGACGTAGAAGGGTCATTGTCAGCTTACATATTAAAATTAATTGAAAATCTAGAAAAAATATTTTATTGTTTACCACATAATACTGGTGTGTCAAAAAAATACAACTGATTTATATTTTGTGAAAACGAACATACAAACCACCAAAAGTCTATTTCGCCTTTTTATTGCATATTTCGCCCTTTTATAGAAAAAAAATTGCTTGTGAAGGTTTTCAGTTTTACCCAGGGGTAAGGGGGTTAGGGGGGTATTACCCACTATTAACTAGGTTGTGGAGGTCAGATAGGCAGTCGCCCCATGTAAAATACTGGTATTCAGCTGCATACGGTTAGACTGGGAGCCGATCCCAAACATAGTTGTGAACGCCATCATCTTCTTACAGTTGTAACTTGGGGTCGGCACAACACGTTTCTTTCTTCTTCGGCGATGATTGTCTTTTGTTTCTTTCATCTCATTCCTCACACACTCCATCCATCGTTTCCTTAATCGTACTCTCGTTCTCCATCGATCAACAGTGTTAGTCAAGTATTATCAATTCTAGATGCGTTATTTTAAATACACTTGTCTAGAACTAAGCCATTAAAAAAAGATTAGAATGCAAGAATACTACAAAACGCATCACGCTGTCATTTATTTATTTACTAGCTGGTGTCCGGGGCTTCGCCCGCGTGATGACCGATCGTAAAAAGTATCCTATGGGTTATTTTAGACTCTAATCTAACTAAATTGCCAAATTTTATCAAGATCCCGTAAGTCGTTTTGACGTGAAAGAAAAAGAAACATCCATACATCCATCCTCACAAACATTCGCATTTATAATATTAGTAGGATTTTACAATTTATGTACACACAGTAGACAGACAGCTTATTTCTTAAGAATTCTTCTGCACATTAAATTATATGTTTATTTCTAAAAATCACAAATGACATTGAATTAGCATAAAACGCTCGTTCTTTTCAGTATATTAACGTAATTTTCTCCTGTTGGTGATCAAAAATTGCACTGTTAGAAGTTTATAAGGTTTTCCACATAATGTTTCCATTTCCGACTGGTCTTTCAAGTCCGGTCAAGCTTGATGGCAATATGCTCGCTTTTCGTAACATGGCACTTGAAATTGTTTCTAGTAGTGTGGTTGTGGGTACACCTCTGCTTAACCTTCGGGTATAAACAGACATTATATTAAATTAACTTTGTTACATTGAGTACGAGCCCTAATGGGACAGATCGCGTCCAAATAAATTAAAGATAGGTAGATAACTCAATGATAAACTTTGACTGTTTTTTTTAAACTGTTTTTGTTCTGCAATATCATAAAACTGCAAATTATCTACTTTGTGTCAAGCAATTAACCTCCTAATGCGATAATCGCATACCATAACAATTTTGACTCGTATCCTATTCTATTTGGAGGCACTGGGTCTTGTATACATCTACATCTTAGGAATTAAGATATCCTTACTTAATATTAATAAAAGCGAAAGTGAGTTTGTTTGTTACGTCTTCACGCCTAAATGGCTAAACGACGATTTTGATGAATTTTGGTACGGAGATAGTTGGGAACCTGGAGACGGACATAGGCATTTTTTTCCGATTTTGATGAATTTTGGTAAAGAAATAGTTGAGACCCTAGAGACTGTCCTACCCTACCCTATTTTTAAAGTGAGAAATGAGGGAGAATGAGGGAAGAAAAGGGAAAACTTAGCCCTGCTATTACAATACATAAGGCGCAAGGCCAAAAACTACAGGTAGCAGGTACTAGCAAATCCGGAAAGGGGAACTGTGTTACCCCGAATTTAACGCGAGCGAGGCCGCGGGCAAAAGCTTAAGCAACTGAACTAAGATTCGGAAGACTTTGTGAGTGGGCCTTGCAATCGTCACACGAATTAGTTTAGACTTAGCTTTTCCGTTTGACAATCAGTCTAGATAATAATGCAACTTACTACATAAATGTAGAAACTGTAATATCTATTCTTACTAATATTATAAAAGCGAAAGTGAGTTTGTTTGTTTGCTACGTGTTCACGCCTAAATGGCCAAACCGATTTTGATTAATTTTGGCACAAAGATAGTTTAGACCTTGGAGACGGACATAGGCTAAAAAAGGAGGAAAGGGGGGTAAATGGGGAAAATGTAGGCCGTTGATGACGACTATCTTTCGAACAAAGTTACATTAACAAATGAACATTTCTACTGCACTTTGGAAAAATTATCAACATATAACAATATTTATTCTATGACCTACAATTGAAATAGTTTTACTGTGTAAATATTCTAAGCAACGACATTGCATCTATTTGAAAGGGCACCTTTACATGCTAAAGGTGCACTTAAATAGATGCAATGTCGTCGTTTCATGAATGTAAATCAATGCATTTACATACATGACACGTTTTGGTTGATGCAATTCTGGTTGTTGATGTGGTTGACTGTACATGAGTATAAATATCCATCTATTAATACCTCGTTAAGAAACCGCACAGTTAACTATTGAGACTGATACATTCAAGGTATAGTAATAGAATATTCTTTGGTGGTTGGCATGTGGCATACTTAGATTTTTTTTTACTTACATTACCGATTTTGTCTTTTGAAGGTCCATAGAAGTTTTTAAGATCATTTAGAAACCTCTGGCACCCCTAACTTATTTTTTTTTAAGCTCTGAACATTTTTGATTATCGAACTCTAATGGTAATTTTGAACTTTTGACTAATTTTGTGGTAAGTTCTACAATGCCTAGGCAAACGGTTTTTTTTTGCATGGTAGCTATTGTTATCGCTAATAGATTCCACAAAAAAGAATATCTAAAAATAATAGGAATAAAGACATAAAAACCAATGGTAGGTGAAAATTTTGAAAATAGTACTTAAAAAAATCTAGCTCCTAAACTACAAATAATCGCGGAACATACATGGGGGTAATTCGGGTACCCCTTAGCATAAGGCATCTATTTTTTTTCTTTGGACGCCTATCAACTGGCCACCCTGTATATTACTAGTATAGTTCAGTTCAACGACTGTTTTATTTACATAAGCTAATAGTTTTAAGTAATTTATCTTTCAAAGTTTACAATGAAGTCGCTTTTTCTGTCTGTTTACTTAGAACTTTTAAATAGTAGTACTTAGAAGTACAATTTTAAGCAGAAGATAGATCTATTCAAAAGGAAGGTTTATATGTATAATATGTCAGTTTACGTGGGTGACGACACGTTTGACGCAGTGGCTGAGCGATCGACTGCTGCGCTGTGTGTCGCGGGTTCGATCCCCGGACGGAACTAATATTTTCTATGGCCTACAGATAGTTGTTCCGGGTCTTGCTGTTTGTATATGACTTTAAGTTTAAATGATTGTAAATGCACCCACGATATAAGAGAAATCCTAGTGTAGGGCAACATTTTTTTTTAATCTAATTTTCTAAACATAAACTTACTAAATAAAGTATACCTCCACACCACTGCCTGTCATCATTAGCTAATACGTATACCAACGTACTAGTATTTTTTAAACAAAAGAAAAAGATCATGAAAATAATATACACATTTATTTTAATACAATATTCCTTAATACTCGACATTAATAAAACCTAATTCTAATTCACTTGGTTTAATGTACGTAATACTTAAATCTAACCAAATAAATACATGATAGAGGTACCTGCAGATCTACAATACAACTTCATACTTCACACCGTCATTGTACAACCAGATCTTGCATTTCTTCTGTCCTCTAGGCGTTATCACTTCCCCAGTCTCATAGTAAATCGGTTCTTTAGGTTTGTAAACCAAAGGTCTTGGCTCCAGATTTGCCAATAAATTCTTAATCAAAGGTTTCTGCCGTCCTAATTTTGGATATGGGTAAAGCCGATTATGTAGCTGCCCGTAATTTGACCTAAAGTAAGGATTTTGGTCTCGAACATTCGGCGTACCATAGAGATAATTACGGAAAGGATTTTGTGCTGGACTGTTAAATTTCCTTTGATTGTAATTTGGTTGTAAATGATTCTTCCTTAAAACCGGTTTTGGTAATCTTTTAGAACTGTTTACCGAGCTTGGTGCTACATTTTGTTTATTTTCTTTTTTGATTTCAAACGTTTTACCATTATTCTTCGTATAAGGATTAACCGTAATTTTGTTATCTAGTAACGGGAATAAACAAGTGGTTTCGTTAAACAAGTCTGGTGGGGAATTCAGCTGAATTTTAGTTGGTTCTTCGTCTTCCGTATTCTTGGACTGTTGATAGTATATAGGTTCTTCAACAGGACATGCCTTGTCTCCGTTTGTGTCTTCATACCAGTCTTCTTTGATCATGTCTGAAGCTTTCTCAGCAATCATTATGATCGGTGCGTTTGTGTTACCGTTGGGTATTGTGGGTATAATACTGCCGTCGATCACTCGAAGGCTTTTGATTCCGTATACCTAGAATGGAAAGCGTTAGCTTATCAGTAAAGGAATAAGGAGTTATGTCAAAAGAAAGGTCATATTTGTTGACTATAAATTCATGCATTTTCTGATACGGGGTAGGCAGATACAACAAAACTTCATCTGCTACGTTATTCACATTCCTTTTGCTTTGTCTATGTCAGATTTAGTTATAAAAATACTGAAGTTTAAGAGTTGAATCATCAATTAAGGAGAATTCTATTAGTTGGCAACTCTATAGACCAAGAAATTAAGATCCAAGAATATTCTTACCTTCAATCTAGGATCTACAACGGCAGCTGGATCCTCAGCAGGACCCATAGCACACGTGCCCACAGGATGGTATATGGTCAGCGAGTGGTGCCTGGCCTGGCACTCTAGGTGTTCGTCTGACATGAGCTCATGAGCCGCACAGCCTGGGTTCCGTCGAGGGTTGGGCCTGGCGTTAAGCTCGCGTAGTGCTGGTTGGTTCACTAGCTCTTGAACGATACGAGCTCCTTCCACCTAAAATTGCATTGTTTTTAAGTAAGTTTTAAGTATGCGATCACTCGCGTCCGGCCCAGGTCTGGAGCGAGAGGGAATGCAAAACGGTCACTTCCTTCTGCGAAGCAGCTATGCTAGCAAAGGAGATGGGCGGACGTTTAAGGGAGAGAGTCTCAAACCAACCCAGCCGCCGCGGGAAACGCTCCGGGCGTCGGTGGCCGTGAGAGGAATCCCGGCCACCGTAGATGCAGGTGTGTGGACGGTGAGCAATGGGTAGCATACCATCCGTCCGTCTCTTGACGAAAGGCCTTGTTGACGGCGTATTTGTGTTCAAAGCTGAGGGGCCTGCCAAGGCCACCGCCTTCCAGGTTTGCGGGTTATTCGAAAGAGATATCACTGCCCCGGATCATAAAGGGCAAAAGAAGGAACATGGTAGGGTTTTAGTCGGTAAAACTGACACTCCCCCGCTATCCGCCGAGAGCGGCAAAAAACTATCCGCAAAAAAAGTAGTTTAGCTTTTCTGTTGTCACGCCGTTTTATGTTTGTTGTTATGATAGCATTATCAGTTCCTTTGACGTTAGTAATACTAGTTATTTTTGTTAGAACGCGTCATGGACCTGACCCTTGAAATTATTTAATATATAGGTAGCAGGACCGAAAATATCGAAAAAAGAGCAATTATTATTATATAATGATGTTTGATAACATTACATTTTAAAGTAATTGCTTTAACCTTTCCATTTCCGTGACCCAATGATAGCATTAATCACAATTTTTATGCATTGTCAAAATAATAACAAATTTAACTACTTGTAATTTGCAGATATTTAAAGTTTATCATCTCATTACAAGATAATAATGATCTGTTATATCAACATTCGTTTCAAGGTTTACTAATGTAGTTATAATAATGCTTACGATTATTTTGATGTCTTCGGGGTCGGTGAAGTAGTTCGGATAAATCAGTGGTGGTGAGTAGGGGTTCGCGTCTCGTAGTTTCAAGTAGCCGCGGCTCTTCGGCCTCAGTAACAAAGGCACGATGGAGAACGACGAGTCAAACAATATCTCCTCATACAACTCTGCATACGTGACGTCATCCAATCCATTCGCTCGTTTACCAAACAAGCCACCATCCATATTGTCAGCAGTTGGAGCTATAAACAGCTGTATATCCGGATAATCTTCATTCGGGTCCTGGTATTTAGTGTTGACGAACGCCATCGCCTCTGCTTCCATCATACTGTAGAGTGGTCCATTCTTGTGAACGCTGAAGTCTATAAGACTTCCTACGGTCATGACTGCGTTTAGATTGAAACAATAATCTGTTCCGTTATCGTAGGGGTTGTCGAAGAGGAAAGAGTGACCGCCCATCGCGACGTGGTCTTGTAGATTTTTTCCAACACCAGGCAGATTGACTATCGGGTAAATCCCAAGTTCTTTCAAGTGTTCACCGTCACCTATTCCTGACAGCATTAGTAATTGTGGAGACTGTATCGCGCCCGCTGATAAAATTACTTCTTTACTCGCCTTCACGATTTTTTCTTGTCCATGTTTTGTAAACTTTACACCGTATGCAGTTTTCTGTTCGTCAATCAATATTTTTAAGACCAACGAATGTACACTAACATGAAGGTTTTCTCGTTTGGCTGCAGGCCGTAAAAATGCTTTAGCAGTGCTACAACGAAGACCATCGCGTACCGTCCCTTGGGAGCGAGTAAATCCAGTTTGATACTCTCCATTCACATCGCGAATACTGTATCCTAGCTGTTCTCCAGCTTCCAATATCTTTCTTGTTATCGGCTGTTCAAAAGCGAAATTTTCAACGGTCAAAGGACCTCCAGTCGCGTGATAAGGATCGTTTTGCTGTTCAGGTATTCTTATATCTTCGGATTTCCGGAAGTATGGTAAAACACTCTCGTATCCCCAACCTTCGTTGCCCATACTCTCCCAGTTATCATAATCACGCTTATTACCTCGTATATACAGCATAGCGTTTAACACACTGGAACCACCGAGCACTTTACCACGTGGCCACTTGCACTTCCTCTCCACCATACTCAAACAGTACCCGTCACTAGGTTCCGTCAAGAATTGCCAGTCGATAGAAGATGTTTGCAGTATAGGGAATACCACTGGCACTTCTGACAAAACATTTTCGTCCTGTCCCGCTTCTAGTAGCAGCACTTTCCAGTTAGAGTTCTCTGACAGTCGATTGGCTAGAACTGCACCTGCAGATCCTGCACCAACTATGATAAAGTCGTAGCAATCGTAGAGTTGTTCAAAGGGATGGTCTCTAACTCGATTCTCGGCGTCTTCAATATCGGGTCTGTATAAATGTATTGCCATGCGGAGGATGATCATAATGCCGAGTCCTGGAAGCAGCCCGAAGGTGATCCTTGAGTTAGAGAGGAGTCCCCTGAGTGTCGTTGGGTTGTGAGTCGACATGGTTCCATACTACACGCGCCGCTGCTGATCTGACACTGATATGCAAATAAATTGAATGGCAGTTGATTCAGCAGATTAAGCAAGTTATTGTTTACATCAGGTCAAACTGTATTGTGTCACACTTGTAAGTTTCATTGCACAGAGTAATGAATTTGTTACCAAGGAAAATTTTATTAATAAAAAGTCGATTTTTAAAAACACTTTTAAATGTCGTCATTCTTTTTTAAACTGGATGCCATGTTACCCGACTACTCAGAAGACACACTCTCTTTTAAGGTCCATACAAAAATCTTGGTCATCTTACATGAGGACTATGCAGATTAGTGTCTTAAGATGGTATTTTTAAGAATGAACCACAGTGGAGCTGTAAGACTCAATATGATCAAAAACGTTTATGAATCTTATTATAGCATCGAGTCTGTAATACTCGAAAAGGTTTGATAGGAGGAACCAATACTACACATACACACACACACACACACACAAAACTGCGCCTGTTATTTATAAATACCACATAAAAGAAGGCTTTCTTTTATATGGTATTTATTGTTATCAACCTATTATTACTTTGCTCAATTTGCGACTCCAACCGAAGATTTCTTGCTCAGTAGTCGTTACTAGACCAACAAGACGTCAATGTTTTTAACATAATAACAGTTTCTAAGCAAAATATGTAGATGTGTTGTGAATGTTTTATTTAGAATTTATCAGTGAAATTACATCACCGCTGTATTCCCAAAAAAAAAGTCTGTAGTATAACCGTTTCCCTTGATACGTAGATTTATTTTAACAAGTTAAGTTAAATTGAAGTAAATATAGAAATCAATAACATATTCCCACTATGTTACTAGACTTTATCTATATTCTGATAAAATAAATGCCACAGTAACCTGTAGGTACTTTAATTGATTACTACCTCTATACTTAGTTCACCGTATCACAATAATGAATTGATGTCAGCAGATATAGTAACAATATAGTATTATGCCATCGCAGGTCACCGACCTAGAAATGATGTCATGAGAGCAATCAACGACTTTTAATAGACTAATTTATTATCTATGAACACGATCCTTAATCAAATAATTTACAATTGCGTGCCGTCAATAAATAAATTCACAATAATCGACGAATGAAATATTTTCTTATATTTACAACAAAATTCACACGTCCTTAATACTGATAAATAATTTAGTTTTGTACGTCAATTAAATGTAATATCTGGAACTTCGTCGTTGTAGCCAGAACTCTTTGATCATGTCGCTGCCTTTCTCTCCTATCATAATGATAGGAGCGTTGGTATTCCCGCTTACCATGTTAGGCATGATGCTGCCGTCTATGACTCGTAACCCTTTCACTCCATACACCCGCAGCTGGTTGTCCACAACCGCGTCAGGGTCCCAGTACGGGCCCATCTTCGCCGTGCCAACAGGGTGATATATCGTGCTCGTGTACTGTCTGATCATACACTCCCAGTAAGCGTCTGAGTACCTCTTAATGCTCACACAAGCAGGAAACACGTGCTTGTTTAAAGCTGAGCCATATTTCTGGAATGCCCGTGTCCTGGACAGCGCTACAGCGATTTTCACTCCTTCTACTAAAGTTTTGACATCCAACTCGTCATCCAGATAGTTTGGATAAATGTAAGGGTAATCGTAGGGGTTGGCACTCCGCAGTTGTATGAAACCTTTGCTCCGCGGTCTGAGTAACATAGGGATGACACTCCAAACATCCATACTGTTGATAGGTCTAAACACAGCATCGTAAAACGTGTCCATCAATCCATGTGCCTTAGTAAGCTGCTCTCCACCATCAGAATTCGTTGATCCAGGAATGAAAAGGAACTCTATGTCCGGGAAATCGTCTGTTCTGTTCACATATTTAGTGTTGACAAAACCTAAGCCTTCGACGCCTCCCATGATTGTCAAAGGACCTTCTCCTAACATGGCATACTTCAAAACTGGTCCAACAGCATACAGACGATTTTGTACAATAGAAATTGGCTGGTTTACCATGAAAGCTAAGCCACCCAAACCAATATGGTCTTGCAAGTTTCGCCCAACTTTCAAATTTTGTATCATAGGTATTTTGTGTTTATGCAATTCCTCTGCAGGGCCTATTCCAGACAGCATCAGTATCTGGGCAGAGTTAATAGTCCCAGCTGATAAAATTACCTCCTTTCGAGCTCTGATGCGGTAAATCTTTTTGTTTCTAACAAATTCCACTCCAAAAGCAACCTTAGTTCTGGGATCTATCATTACTTTGGTGACGTGTGAGTACATGGATATGTGTAGGTTGGGGCGATCCTTAGCTGATCTTAGGAACGCTTTGGATGTTGAGCAGCGGCTGCCACGTCGGATGGTCCCCTGTGCTTCCATAAAACCTGTTTGATTCTCTCCGTTTATGTCTCGGTTCATGTACCCTAATTCTAGTCCTCCATCAATAAAAGCTTGTAAGAGTGGAGTGTGATATGGCGTTTCGGACACTGTCAGATATCCTCCAGTACTGTGAAATGGTGTCTGGGCTAGGGAAGGGTTCTGGTTGTCTTCTGACTTCTTGAAGTAGTAAAGCACGTCTTTGTAGCCCCAGCCCTTGTTACCGAGCGACTCCCAGGAGTCGTAGTCCTTTTTGTTGCCTCGCAGATACAGCATGTAGTTGAGAACTGAGCTACCTCCGAGGACTTTGCCGCGTGGCCAGTTGCATCGACCGCCTTCCATAGCTAAAATAAATATCAAAAATACTTTAGGTAAACTTAACAGATATCGATTTGGTCGTCATAAAAATGACTCCTACTATTTTAAAAGATGATCGGTGTTTTAATGCTTTCTGAAAATAACATGCTACATCCTCTCGAAAAAAAGTTGATTCAATTTTAGAGGAATACGGTCAATAGCTGGTAAATTTTGAATGACCCGCATTCAAATAACAATAATGGCTTCTTCTAAGCAAACTAATAACCTATAAAATATAATTTTCATGCAAATGCATTTATAGTATTTAATATGGAGTTTTTATATTATTCATTGCTCCCAAGTGTAGCTGAACTACCCAGTCTAGTTCTTTGGTGCCACTGTATTTGTATATTTGGTTAACAGATTACCTAAACAGCTGGTTCCCGAAGGCTCAGTCTTGTACTGCCAGTCCAATTTGCTGAGCTGCAAGTATCCAGCCAGAAGAGGGACATCAGATAACTCCACCTCATCTCCACCAGCTTCCAATAGTAGTATCTTCCAATTGCTGACTTCTGATAGCCGGTTAGCTACCACTGCACCTGAAAATAATTGAATAAATTGGTTTTAGTGTCTACCCAAAATGTTTAAACTAGTAATTACAAAAGTTTTAATCTAATAGACCCAGTGTTGGAAGACGGTGTCTGCTCTTGGTGTTAAGTATACAAGAAAATTGAAAAATAAAATGTTTTCATACAATACTTGTTGGTATTGATGCCAGTTATTGAATAATCCAGTTGTAATGCGTGACCTTAATAATATTATAAAAGCGAAAGTGAGTGTTTGTTTGTTACTTCTTCAAGCCTAAATGGCTAAACCGATTTTGATGAATTTTGGTACAGAGATAGTTGGGAGCCTGGAGACGGGAAAAGGTATTTTTTAAAGGTAAATGAGGGAAGAAAAGAGAAAACTTAGCTTTGCTTATACAATAAATAAGGCGCAAGGGCAAAAACTAAAGGTGCAGGTATCAAATCAGTAACTGGCAACTGTGTTACCCCGAATTTAACGCGAGCGAAGCCGCGGGCAACAGCTAGTGAAATATAAATGGTAGAAGTTAGAACTGACAAATAATTCAAAGCCTCTTGAATCCCGTGGGCATTCCAGGCTCCTTCCTCTTCAATAGTGTTAGTCATCGTCAGGGACTGATGAGGAGGAAACGAGATATATCGACTACTTTGAAAGGAACCTGGGGCAGACTGGGTCCGGAAAGTGGAAGAGAAGGTGTTTTTTTTTTTTTTTTTTTTTAATCTTTATTTAAGGGGACTCGGTCAACAATGACGATGTCGCCCCGTAATCCTAATTACAATATACATAAAACAAAATTAAGTAACAAAACTAATTTACAAGAAGCAAAACTATAAAACTATTGTTGGGTGTTATCTACGCTCCGCATGCGGGCCGTGTATAGTGCACACAGCTTCTCGGCTTCCTCAGAAAAAGGGGAAGCCAAGAAGCTGCTACATATCCCCATGTTGTACTGCGTGCTTCCAAGTGCTTGAAGCCGCTGAGTCTCATTCCGGACACATTCAAGCAAGACATGGTGGATATCATCTATCGTATTACACTCCAAGCAATTAGGTGATTCCGTTTTACCCATTAGATGTGCAAATTTATTTGATGGAATGTGTCCAGATCGGAGTCTCAACAGCGTCACAATAAATTGTCTATGGGCTTCCATGTCCTGGAACCATGGGCTACGAAAAGGTCCTGCTTGTATAGTCCGATACCATATGCCTTTAGTGCGCGATCTCTCATCAAAATATTCCTGCCACAAATCTTTGCAGATCCTTTTGACTATTTGGTTGCGGTCTGAGTGCACTGGTAAACAAGTATATGTGATCCCTTCTGATGAAGCTAATTTTGCTGCTTGATCCGCCTTTTCATTACCCATGATGCCAATATGAGACGGAATCCATTGTAGCATTATTGTCTTATTAGCCCTATGCAGCTCGAAAATGGTTTGGAGAATAACAAAGGCTATCGGGGAACCTCGAAAGTTCGAGGGTAGCCGAGCCAGATGCAATAGAGCACTTTTGGAGTCAGTTAGAACCAAAATACGATCCGCATCAAGACTTAACGCATAAGACAGTGCTTCTGAAATCGCTATCAGCTCGCAATACATAATGGAGACATTGACATCAATTTTAAATTTAAATGCATTATCAGACTGAGGGTCGAATACAGCTGCTCCAGCACCCTGCGCGTTTTTTGATCCGTCTGTGTAAAGTTGGTAGAACGCATTATAATTATCACACAGGTATTCGGAACACTTTTCCCTTAAATTGGATATATTCATAAATCTCTTGGGGTTGTTAACATTAGGAATATGGTAAGAAATGCTTTGGGATAGGTCAATATTGGAGAGCCATGTATTCAATGAGAATACGCCCACTATGGTGCTAGAATGCATAGGTAAGTCCTGTAGTTGTCTGTGTGAATCTACTAAAAATGGTTGCTTTTTGTTTCTCCAGTATTGGCCCTCACACAGGTTTGACAATTCGTTTGTTATGCTTATAGTTACATTATCTCTTATCGATCTAGATTTGAGCCAGAATTTACCTGCTAAATATTTTCTTCGAATCTGAAGCGGTTGTAAGCACAATTCGTTTTCCATGACATGGATTGGAGTACTCCTAATGAAACCCCCTATAATCCTCATACATACATTTTGAATTGCATCTAGTTTATGTAACTGGCTGTTAGCATAATTGCCAAATAAAAAACTACAGTAATCAAATCTGCTTCGAATCATTGTCATATACAGTCGTCGTAAATGTTTCGGGTGGACGCCCCATTTGGATCCCGCCAGAACTTTGAATATATTTAACAATCTTGAGCACTTTTCCCGTATCTCGTTAATGTGTCTTTTCCACTTCAAAGATTTGTCCAGCCACATACCTAAATATTTTACAGTATCTACCTGTTGTATGCTGTAATTGTTAATATTTACGTTAACTATTTTTCTGTTTCTACCCCTACTAAATAAACATATTTTTGTTTTATTAAAAGATACATATAAACCTACCTCTTCTATTAAACACTGAAATAATTTTAACGAATCTTGAATATAGGCGACTGACTCCGAAATTTGTTTCCTAGCTACATATAAAACGAAATCATCTGCATATTGTGACACAAACACATTAGTTAAGTTATGACAGATCTTTGAAGTAGCAGCATTAAATAATAATGGGGACAGCGGATCGCCCTGTGCAATTCCCATCCCAGTGCTTCTTACTACTGTGCCATTGCCATCAATTTGGATTGATAAATGTCTGTCATGTAGAAATTCCCATAGATATCTGCATAACAGCGATCCCACTTCCAGCTCGTCTAGCCTTTTTAAGAGGGCTACTAAGTTTATGTTATTATAGGCACTATCAATATCGACAAAACATCCCAAAGTGCTGATACCCTTCGAAAATCCTTCCTGTATACGCAATACTAATCTGGCCAGATTGTCAGCACAGGATCGCGTTCTCCTAAACCCGGTTGTTTCATGTGAAAAACAATTATTCCTTTCGAGAAACCACTCCAGCCTGCGATTTAAAATAGTGTGTAAAACTTTACAAGGGCATGACAATAAAGCAATTGGTCTGATACCTGATATCGACCCAGCATCACGGCCAGGTTTCGGTATGGGCACTATTTTAACCTCTCGCCATTGGTTCGGAACAAAGCCCGAACGTAAGAATCTATTATATAACAACACTAAAATAGTTTTTCCTACATTTGGTAAGTGCCTGATCATGGAGTAAGATATATCGTCTCCACCGGGAGCTGTATCAGTCTGTTTAATACAATTATTAAGCTCTTGAATCGAAATTGGGTTACTCAATTGCTCATTTTCTGATATAAAATTAGGTGGAGGAGGGCTCACGTAATCTGGTGCCAAACTACGTAGCAAATGTATCGTTTGTTCCTGATCCACGGTACATCTCGCTGTCTTATACCCTTTGAGCCATTTCATACGTCTGTACATCTCTGTTGCTGAAATTGTGTTATCTATACTATCACAAAAATTTCTGAACGAGCGGTACTTGCCGTTACGTATCGCTCTCTGGGCAACACTGGTTCTATTTTGTATTTTGCCTAAATTCTGCGGCGTAGGGTTCTTCCTGAATTCTGCCAAGGCAAGACGTCGCTCCGCAACTGCGCGTGATAAGTCCTGTCCCCAATATGGTTTAGGTTTAAACTTCTGTTGTCGAATCGGGTTGTCACAGTTTTTTATTGTGGGTATAGTTTCATTCGCTGTTGTATTTATGACTTCAATAAAATTATCATATGCTATTTGATTATCTGTATGTAATTCCAAAACATTTAATTTATCGTTCATGATCTGTGTGTATTTTACCCAATCTGCTTTTTTATAGTTTCTTTTAATTTTGCCCGTCGTTACAAAACTAATTTCTGTTTTGATTTTTAGAATAAGGTGATCGCTCCCTAAGTTCTCATTCATAACTTGCCAGCCAAACTTCATTGCCAAATCCACTGAAACTGCGGATAAATCTGGAGACGTACTTTGTACCACGCCACTAACCAGTTTTACGCGTGTAGAAGTGCCATCATTAAGAGTCATGTAATTGTTTTCAAATATGGAGTCAAATAGTTGCATACCTCTGGCATCTGTCTTAGTTGACCAGTTCGAATGGTGTCCATTGAAGTCTCCAGCTATAAGGGTTTTGTTTTGTTTCAGAGAAAAAACCTGATCCCAATCTCTTTTGCTACAGTATACTGATGAAGGACAATAAATAGTAATAACGTTTTCTAGGTGATCACAGTTAGCTATTTTTATGTGTAGTAGCTGAATGCCTGCATTACTTATTTTGGTATTACATCTAGATGCTTTTAGGGACCAATGAGTTAATATAGCGACGCCACCGTAACCATCATGGCGGTCTTCCCTAAAGATGTTGTAACCGCTCATACGAAAATCGCTTTCAGGATCAAACCAAGTTTCATTAATGATTGCGATGTGTATTTTCTCTTGACTTAACAACATTTCAAGTTCTGTAGCTTTAGGCCGAAGGCTTTGAGCATTCCATTGCAGGATATTGATTATTGAGGTTCTGCTGGTTGTTTGATCCATTGTTTTAAATTAACGAGAAATGGTACTTCTGAAATGTACTTCATGATAATATCCTTAATCCACTCAAGTAGAATACATACACATTTTTTTATTTTGCTATCCCATGATGCCTCTGTATCCAATATTTTTTCTTTTATCTGGCTCCATATCCTTCCACTAGGTCTTCTGTTTTCTGAACTTTCTTCACTATTATTTGCTTCTAAATTTTTGTTGTAAATGTCACTATCTGACTCTTGAAAGCTATCTTCTGCTATATCATCCCACTTCTGTTTTTCATCCCTCCTTTTTTCCTTTTTCTTTTTACTTTTCTTGTGTTTTCTTGTGTTATTTCCACCATCTTTCACTACGTCTGCGTATGTATCGGAAGAGATGATTAAAGTACGGTCTTCGGTTGACACATTTTCCTCTCGCAATACAACTTGTTTCTCTCTCGTAGAACAGGGTTTGATTATAGGGTCCTCTGGTGGGACATACATGGTAAGGGCCCTCTTATAGGTACAATTGAATTCTGACATCAAATCCCTGATTTTTTTCTCCTTAATATAAACTGGACACTTCTTTGCTAAAGTCATGTGCTTCCCGGAACAGTTATTACACTTGTAATCTTCTGTATCGCAATTAGCATGATTCTTGCTACACTTCGGGCATATCACTTTATTGGACGGGCATAGTTGAATTGTATGTCCAAATCTCCAACACCGCGAACATTGTGTTACTGGGAATTGATAGGGAGTGACTTCTGCTCTTGTATTAAATATATGTATATAGGAGGGTAACGAGGATCCTATAAAGCATGGAAGAGAAGGTGTTGTAACGCAGTTTCGCAGAGGCATATTATGGACTGCGTTGTCTTGTTTGTGGTAAAAATTAAACCTTTATACCCACTGACCAGCAGAACCAGCTCCAACGATGATGAAGTCGTAATCGGGCAGAATATTGGAGTCGCCTATGTCTGCTGGCCTCCCCTCAGGGTCCGTGGCATCGAAGTTGTAGTACGCTATCGCTGCCACCAGCATCGGGATGAACCAGGCCACCTGGAATGTTATGAGTACAGTTTAGTATTTGTGTCTTGAAATAGTTACTAGAAATGGTACTAAGGAAAACCAAAAGAACATATGATGGACTTATTTTGTAAGTTGAACTGGCTGAAACATACAGATTGCTGACAGGCCGTGTCGGCGGCGCGTTATGATTCCACGCGCGCCTCAAAGAGATGTCAACAAAGCAAAGGAGCCCGCCAGGGCCACCATCTAACGGGGTTGCGGGTTGTTCGATAGCGATACCGCGGCCCCGGAACATAAAGGGTAAACGACGAAACATGGGTGGGTTTTAGTCAGTACAAGTCTGACACTCTTCCCTCTCCGTCCAGAGCGGAAGTTATTTGATGATTTCCCATCCGCAAAAAAATTATAAAGTAAAGACAATGAAAATAGAACGAGCTTCGTCGTTGGACTAGTGACAGTTATCCAGACTAAGAAATTGCTTGTTACAATAATTCTGCCTTTATACACCACTATTGAGCACAAGTAAAAGTGCACCCGTACAGGGCTAAAACGAGCAGCAGCCGGCACGGGACCGGTGTCCAGTTTCCGGTTCCGTTATAGACTTAAACCCAGGCCGGTGTAACTAGAACCGGATGCCGATTACTTTAGACTAAGTCACCAGGTAGTTTTAAGCCTAAGTCTATTTGTTTTTTTACAAAATTAATTATGGAATCGCAGCTTGTAGTTTTGCTTCGTAATTCTAACTAATATTATAAAAGCGAAAGTGAGTTTGTTACGTCTTCACGCCTAAATGGCTAAACCGATTTTGATGAATTTTGGTAAAGAAATAGTTGAGACCCTAGAGACTGTCCTACCCTACCCTATTTTTTAAGTGAGAAATGAGGGAGAAAGAGAGAAGATGAGGGAAAACTTAATTTTGCTTTTACAATAATTAAGGCGCAAGGTCAAAAACTACAGGTAGCAGGTACCTGCAAATCAGGAAAGGGAAACTGTGTTACCCCGAATTTTATGCGAGCAAAGCCGCGGGCAAAAGCTAGTTATGAATAAAAATATGACAGCTAAAATATTGTGAATATAAAAAGTAAGGTTTAAAAAATAAAACAATAAAAATTTGCTCTGACCTGTTTCGCGAGCTGAAAAGTATTTTAACTCTTATTATTTTGGGTACTGAATTCTATAATTATAGCAACGTAATATTCAAAAATAAAATAAACAGCAAGTTGAATTAAGCATAAAAATCAACAATTCACACACAAGTAAATCAAACTTATTACCTCGAATATTAGCTGTGAAAGAAAGGGAATGTCGTAATATTAATTAGGTAATTAATGTGTACAGGGTGTAGGTAACTAACAATAACAGTTAGTACGTATTCAGTTTATCATTCTGAACCCATAGATATAAAAAATCCGTCGACAACTTAAAAGAACCGGCCAAAAGAGAGTCAGACTCCCGCATTGTGGGTTCCGTACAAACTTGCGACGTATTTTGACTGCGTAGATTTAGTTTAGAGGGTTGATTTTTTCTCAGCACAAAGGAACCACAGACCGGTTTTAATTTCAACTCGATACCTACACGCGGTCCCGAGATAATGGGTTTTGACAGACAGACAGACGTGCCCGTCCGGAACCCTTATTGGATTAATGCGTGCTCCACCCTAGGCCGAATAGGTTAGTTTCCAAGGTCAAAGTAATTACATTCTATTCAGTCCGTCTTTTAGATTATTCAAAAATAAGGGACACGTATTTTTTTATTTGTAAATTAGACCAAAAATGACAAAGATATAGCCCATCAAAGTTACGTGTGACGTCACTTGTTCGTCCTATTGCGACAAAGCGCAAGCCTATTAAGTATTTTTAAACAAAATGTAAGAAAGACAAGAGTCTAACAGATTTATAAAACGGCCGGGCCGTTTAGTTCCGGAAGACGGAAGTAACTCGTATCGCGTGCATTTCGCCTAAAGCTTGCCACTCGGGTGTAACGTGACGTCATATAACGCTGATGGTATGAATTACACACCTGTATGTTACTACACGCAAACATAGATACTAGAATACAATAGAATAGAATACACTTTAATGAACACCAAAATAGGGAATATGTATGAACTCACAATCCTAGAAAAGTATTAAAAGCCGTATCATTCTGAAACTTTCTATCATATGTCTTAGTCAATCGCCGCGAGATTTCTGACTGTATTTTATTGTTAAAAATCTTCAATAATGATATAAACTGCATCGATATTCTATCAAAATTTTATTTTAACACCCCCAGGAAGTTAAACGTTTTAACCCACTTTTACAAGAGCTTTTTACATCAACTAATTATAGGCAGAATTCGTATGTGGTGCGTGTATGCCGAAATTTATATGTAATTATAGTGAGCAATATGTGTTAAGCTGTAGTAATTTCTGCATTAGTCATTTTCTTTTCGGTGTTTTGTTTTAGTATGCTACTGTAATGTCCATAGAATTTAGTTTTGTTCAGAAGGGCTACTATGACATCTTATAGCAATTCTTATTCCACTGAGGGAAAGATATGGTGCTAGACACCCTGTATAGCTCTGTCCCTGTCCCTCAGTAGAATAAGAATTGCTTTAAGAGGTCATAGTAGGGTAGCTGGTGTGTATAAGCGAAGTCTTTTTTGCTAAGTTTTGTTATGTTCTCTTAAAAATAATTAGATAATTTCAACTACTACTTGTCGCAATTTGTACCATTACAATTTTCTACTGCTGTAGAAAAGCCTGTGACTTTTACGGCCATGATGTGACACCATTAATTTATCACAACTTCCCTTTTTCAAATTTAATTTTAAGCTCTTAATTCAAGCAATAATTGCGTCTACTTACAATATTATAACAATATCTTATCTTCTTTATTCTCTCTTAAATGTTAATCTCATAGTTTTCATGTAATCTCTACTTACATGAGCACTATGCAGATTAGTGTCTGAAAAGGTATTTAAAAAAAAAAAACACCACACGGATTGAGTGGTCCTGTCCAGTCAGTGTAAGCATTTGTCATTTATCGTGTAGCTCGACTCATAACTCAAGGAGCTCAACGACATGACGAACAATTCCAGAGGAGTACTATAGTGTAGTTCGATATAGTACTCGAACTGCCAGATTATCGTCAAAAACAAACCAATTAAATAAACTCAGGTTACATTACGCTTGAACTGAAACACGTGGAATGACGTCTTGTTCGCTTTTATTTCATGGAAATAAAGCTTTTTCTGACTGAAGCCGAATCCCTGTCACTCTCTGATGGCTATATATCGTGTCTGTCTATAAGGATGTGGCCTGTGATATCTTGGTATCCTGTGATATCCTGTGGCGGGGAAGAGTGTCAGACCTTACTAACTATAACCCACCCGTGTTCCTTCTTTTGCCTTTTATGTTCTAGTGACGCGGTATCTCTTTCGAACAACCCTCAATCCCGGCATCCCTGCTTGATATTATAAACTCTCACGGACTTAAAGGAAAATTATGAAAGGTTAGCGGACATTTACCTGAGAGCCGGCGGCGGCGGCGATAGCCGTGCCAGACAGCACGTCAGCTGCCGCGTTCACAATGGCACTCATCTTCACACCTGAAAAAATAAAGTCCATTGTTACTGCAAGATATTAGGGGTTATTTTCACGCATCAGTCAAACTTGTGTCGATATTTTGCAAACCGACTGCAGTAACGGGTTACTGACACATACTTCCTGAACACGATTTTGGTAGGACAAAGGTTTGAAGTATTTCGTAAGGTAACCACTTAACAGGTCAATGTCTCTGGCCTGAATAAAAATCAGAATTAAATTAAATATATAAATAATATTTATATTATGTTAATTGTTTGATTGTTAGTAAGGTGTTTCTTAGTTTGGCACGAGTTGCTGCATAAGAATTTTCATCGCACCCTATTGTCAATAATGTTTCAACTTCATCCAACAGTGCCACTTGGTTTACAGCTGATGAGTGGTGTACCGTTAGCTCGGCGCGTGCGCCTGTTTCTACGTCACTACGCCTTTTAGCACACTGGGTCAGTCGAACTGCTTGCATTCACAAAAGCTGGCATTATATTTTGACACTATGCACTGAAAGTTTTTGAGTTTAATGTTACGATATTGACTTATGACTTATTGTTGGGCCTAGTCTGTCCTCTTATACTTAAGTACTTAAGCTGCAACAACATTGTAAACCAAATGATTTTACAAGAGTAACCATGGAGTTTCTTGCCGGTTCTTCTCCATAGGAACAACGACCAACCCGAACCGTGTACCTTTTCTCGACGTTTTATAAGTGCCCATGTAGGCTTATGTGAAATAAAAATATTTAGATTTTTTGATTGATATTATTCGGGCCTATAATTAATGAAGACGTTTTATCAACGAGAAAAAGTCATGCCAGGATCGACATAAGTTACTGAAGGCTCAATCATGTTAAAAAGTGCTGTAATAAGTAGTTTGAAAAAGTGACCGCCATTTGTCTAAGCCCGCATTTGTGATGTCAAAATTATGTTGATGGGTTCAGTAGATATTTTTTTGTTAAACCAATAATTAAACAATTTCACATATTGTCCTATTGAATGAAAAACCTAACAAAACATTCAACAAAAATCATGAAAGCATGTAATTAAATGATTATTTAGAAATCTGCCATCGGGCGCCCATAAAAACTGTAATCATCTACGCGTTACAATGGCATCATTAGTTTCCATAATTTGATCGTATCTCGACAAACCAATTGGGAGTCTGTGAATTTCACGACTCACAAATATGCATCTGCCAACCTTGTTCACTATACAAGAAAGCCCTTTTTGATTTGTATACAGTAATTACAAGTTATGTTACCTGAAAAATCTTAGGGGCTGACCGCAAACTTGCTCAAACTTCTAAAATAGCTCATCCCCTTATATTTCCCTGGTGCTAATGGGAATATCCTTAGATCGATCGGATGCAGCTTAATAAATAAAAGAATACTACTCTTTCGCTGCACAGAACTCAGCGTACGAGTCCAAAATATATGGTATAATTTGGACTGGGCAGCGAAAAGGTTAAGAATGTTATACTTACTCCTCGCACTCAAATCTCGGAGTGTCACGGCGAGAGCGGACAGCCATCTTAAGACTTTCGCGTTTCTGGCTATCCGTAACGTCTATCAAAGATCTATAAATGCCAGATCCACAAATGACAGGTCTATGAACTTAGTTGCTATGACACAAACGGGTCTCGAATATGTAATGGGTGGTCACCCATTCACAGAGCAACCTACGCAAGCTAAACTTAACCTTCAACTTATCCTTCCAAACTATAATATACCATTAACCTCCAATAACTTACATTACTAATAGTCAATTTTTTTCGACTGGGAAATTATTAAAGAACTCGTCTCGCTCCGGGCGAGCGGGAAGAGAATATCAGACTTTTACTGACTAAAACCTGCCCATGGTTCTGCTTTTGCCCTTTGTGTCCCGGGGCTGCGGTATCTCATTCAAACAAGGTACCGGCAAGGTCAGCAACCTCGGCAGGTTAACAGACCCATGCGGTTTTTATTAAGTTGCCATAAAACATTGTTCCAAATCGGCTCTGGGATCATCATACATATATGTACACGTCTTGCTACATCGTACATACATAGTTTACCATATTAACTTATTTTGAAACAATATTCTGATTTAAAAGAGTGTCCATGGAGTTTCTTGCCCATTCTTCTCTATAGAGATCTACGCTTTGGAATGGGCAACTACAGTACTTTCACAGTTATTATGCCTTGTGACTGGGACTGTAGCTTCATTTTTACTGTTGTCAATGTTTCGACAGTTCAAAAGTGCCTGTAACTGGCCTACTTGAAATAAATGACTTTTGTTTTTTTTTATCATTTATACAGAACTCTTAACGCCTTGAATATTCCTGATACAAAACTCATATTCAAATCTTTACCTGGTTCAGCGAAACTAGTAACTTGACGCTACCGTACTTCTTTCGCCTTACGCGTACGTAAATCGTACACTTGTTTACATCAGACTCCGGCTTTTGTTTTCCTAGATTCACTTTCATCTTACATACAATAACAAGTTCCGCCTGTTTGATTAATCGATTCTCACGAAAAATTGACTTATATAGTATAGCTGCCACAATTCTGTTAGGCGCTTCTAATGAAGTTGTGAAACAAGCTATTTTGATTTTTAGCTGAGTAGAGTTTGTAATCGAATGCAGTGGTTTTTAATAAAGTAAGTGCAATCTTATAAAAACATGTACAATCGGATTCAAAGTAAACGACCGTTCTAATGACGTTACAGTTGTCACTTTTGTTTTTGATTTACATTTTGTGTTAGAAACCTTTTGTTACTGATTGTACTAACAGATTGAATGAACATGCTTCCGAGTCATAACATTGTTGAGTTGGTATCTATTTCATGCTTACGTGATTAACATATTTCTGCATTATGTTTCAGGAAATAGGTATCTGATTATTTAATGAAAAAGGCTTGAATCAAATTATTGTACTTAGTTAATTGGTGTGCAAATGAAATCTAAGTATGTTATTATTTAAGCGTTTTATTTAAGTGTTTTTTAGCATATGCAACGGCGTACTCATTGTTGAAGTGTCAAATAAAATATATACATTATTGGGGTGTTTTCAATGAACTAACAAACACTTGTGTGAATTGCATTAGAAATACCGTGGTTTGGGAAATTCTTTTGCACAAATCCATGTGATGATCATAATTACCCACATAGAACACTACTTACACTTTAATATAGTTATTGTTACCTAGGTCTAGAACAGCGTTAAACTACTAATCCGATAAAAATCATAACTCTCCTTTTGCTTCGCCGTAGTCGGGTAAAAAACATCGTAAACAATTTTATACTTAGTTAGAAAGTGTACTAAAATGTCATTGAAGCGCGGCCAAGAGAGTTCTAAGTTCGAATGCTAGTCGCTGCCTCCAGAATATTAAAGAGTTCCGGAGAAAATATATCCAATGTCGTTATGTAACGGTCCCTTTTGGCAACTAAACTGTTACGTAATTAAACTTAATTATATTCAGAGGCTACAAGAATATTGATTAAAATCTTAATATGCGGAGTCTTCAGTTTTCTACAATATATAAAAACAAGCTTAGGTAAGGCAAGCAAGCATATGTATATAAATAATGGCAGCCACTCAAATCAATCATTAGGTAAAGCTGCACTTGTCTAAGTTGGTCTAAAGATGGGTGACCAACCGTAACCGTTCTTCCATACCTCAGAAAGCACGTTAAGCTGTTGGTCCCGGCTGTCATTTGTAGAGCTTTGACAGTCGTTACAGTGTCCCGAGAGTCGAACAACCATCTTACTAAGGGGTATTGTATTCCAGTATTAACTGGGTTATGGAGCGCTCCATGTAATACTGGTATTCAGCTGCATCCGGTAAGACTGGAAGCTGAATCCAAAACGACACGATTGGCCAATTGGCTGAGCGGTCAACTGCTGCGCTGCGTGTCGCTAGTTCGGTCCCCGCACGGAACAAATATTTGTATGGTCTACAAATAGTTGTTCCGGGTCTGGCTTTTTATGTAAGTGAGTTTAAATGTTTGTAAACGCACTCACGTTATATTATTACTAGCTTTCGCCTGCGGCTTCGCCCGCGTTAAATTTGGGGTAACACAGTTCCTCTTGCGCCTTATTGATTTGTAATAGCAATGCTAAGTTTTCCCTTCTCTTCCCTCTTTCTTCCTCACATCCCACTTTTTTCAAAAAAATATTAGCCTATGTCCGTCTCCTGGTTCCCTACTATCTCTGTACCAAAATTCATCCAAATCGGTTCAGCCATTAAAGCGTGAAGAGGTAACAAACAAACAAACAAACAAACATACAAACAAACAAACTCACTTTCGCTTTTATAATATTAGTAAGGATTTGTTGTTCTTTAATTTTCTTTTCTAGTAAGAGAGTACTATAACCCTACCCACGGGCCGAGGCCAAGTTTGTAGGGGGGAGTTTAAATGTAGAATTTTAATGATTTATTAATATTTAACTCATTCCTTACTTTATCCGTTCTTGTCACTCCACACATCCATCTCAACATTCTCATCTCCGCTACATGCAATCGTTTTTCATTCACCTTTTTACAGCCCAGAAAAAAAATTGTTTCGCATAGGCATGCCCACTTATAAAACGTCGAGAAAGGGTGCACGGTTCTGGTTAGTCGTTTCGTATGGAGAAGAACCGCAAAGAAATGTTATGGTTACTCTTTTAAAATCATTTGGTTTTAGAATATTGTTGTTACAGCGTTAGTAATTAAGTATGAGAGGACAGTGTAGGGACCAAGTCATTACTTATTTTATTAAACGTAAGATAAGAAGTTAACAAGCGTATAAGGATCTACAAGGTCCACAATGCCCACTGTTCACCACAGTCGTCTTCCTGTTCTTGTGTATTTCTGACAAAGTACAACATTTGTCAAATACAGACGATCGCCACCACTAGATTATTAAACCGTTTTATTAACCGAATTAAAAAAAAAGAGAAGTTCTCAATCCGACAGTTGTTTTTTGTTTGTTACACAATTTCTCCGGGATTTTTTTAGCCGATTTTTAAAATATTTTATATAAACTAAAGGATGTGGGACCTCCGAAGTGGTCCTATCAATTTTATTTATATTGCTTGTTTAGTATGTGAGTTATCTTTTATAATACATACAGTTTCTTCTACTGTGTGTGGATAATCTGTCTTTAACTTTTAGTTGCAATGGAAAATGAATATTCGATAATAATTTGTATGAGATAGGTACCATCAAACCACAACTAAAAAGGCTAAAAAAAAAACTTGAAAATCTGACTGACTGAAAAATAAAAAAAAAATGGAAATTGGTCGCGGAAGTCACCGACTTCCGGAAGTAAACTTATTTTCGGCTTTTTGTTATTTTTTTTGTGGGTTTGGTATGACGATGGTCAAGCTGGACAAAACTAATGACCAATGGTCCACATTAGCCTTGGATCGTAACAACGGGACGTCATTGCAAGAGGCCTTTGCCCTCCTGCCGTAGGCTCTACTCCTGCCGTAGGCTCTATTCCTGCCGTAGGCTCTATTCCTGCCGTAGGCTCTATGCCGGAGTCGTGCGGTCCATGGCCCTTTACGGGGCCCCAGTATGGGCGCGTTCTTTAGGGCGGCGCGCCGCCCACTATCTGAACGCGCCCCAAAGGGTGGTGGCCATACGGCTTGTCCGGGGCTACCGCACGATCTCCGGCGAGGCAGCTAGCCTCCTTGCCGGACTGCCACCGTGGGATCTGGAGGCGATAGTCCTCGCGCGCCTGTTTGAGTGGCGCGCAGAGGCACTACACCGGGGGGAAAACCCGCTGCCGCGGCAAGTTGTCGCTCGGCGGGCAGACCTTCGGTGCGATCTCATGGTGGCATGGAGAGAGCGACTGTCGCAACCCCGTGCAGGGCACGCCACAATAGTGGCGATAAGTCCCCTCTTTGAGGAGTGGCTGGAGAGGCGTCATGGCGTCCTCACCTACCGCCTGACGCAGGTCCTCACCGGACACGGAAGTTTCGGGAGGTTCCTGCACATCATCGGGCGGGAGGAAGCGCCCGGGTGTCACCATTGTGACGATCGCCCGGAGGACACGGTGGAGCACACAGTGGCGATCTGCCCGGCTTGGGCGGAGCACCGCCGTGCCCTCGTAGAGGCGATCGGCGGCGGCGATCTCTCGCGTCCGGCCCTGGTTCAGGCCATGGTCCGGAGCGAGAGGGAATGGGAAGCGGTCACCACCTTCTGCGAAGCAGTAATGTTAGCGAAGGAGGTGGCCGGGCGTTTGAGAGAGAAAACATCTGCCCAACCCAGCCGCCGCGGGAGACGCCCATGGCGCCGGGCGCCGCGAGACGACTTCCGGCCACCGTAGATGCGGGCCTGTGGGCGGTGAGCAATGGGTAGTTCACCGTCCGTCCGTCGATTGACGACAGGCCGTGTCGACGGCGCGTTCGTGTTTCACGCGCGCCTCAAAGAGAGTCAGCAAAGCAGAGGGGCTTGCCAGAGCCTCTGCCTGCCGGGGTTGCGGGTTGTTCGAAAGAGATACCGCGGCCTCGGAACGTAAAGGGCAACAGAAGGAACATAGGTGGGTTTTAGTCAGTACAAGTCTGACATGCCCCCCCGCTCCACCCAGAGCGGGGGAAGTCATTGGATGATTTCCCACCCGAAAAAAAAAAAAAAAAAAAAAAAAAAAAGAGGCCTTTGCCCAGTAGTGAGATAAAGCAGGATATCAGGTCAGGGCTTTGTATAGCGCTAGCCAAACTAATACGAAGAATCGATTCGCATTTCCTAATGATATAACTCGCTTCAGTATCGCATGTTAACAATATTTATGAGCAAAAACTAACGTGCGCTCATCAAGTAGACTAGACACGTGGAGTTCCAAGTTTCATCGTGATAATATTCATTCCTTGGACAACCAAAGTAAACTAAAGTTATTTCAACTCTATGCAGATATACTATGCGACGGGCCTGTTGGTCTAGTGGTTAGTGGCCCTGACTGCTGAGCCGGAGGTCGTGGGTTCGATTCCCACCCAGGACAAACTTTGTGTGATGAGCATGATTGTTTGTTCTGTGTCTGGGTGTGATTTATCTATAATATGTATGTATTTATAAATTATATAAGTATGTATATCAGTTGCCTGGTTACCATAACACAAGCTCTGCTTAGCTTGGGATCAGATAGCCGTGTGTGAGTTGTCCCAAGATATTTATTTATTTATTTTTTATTTATTATATGCATAGAGGTTAAAAATCAAAGTATCCAAAATGTTAACAGCGCAATAAATTTACAAATGCATCAAACTAATATTTACTTTTAACAACAGCTTTAAAACAACTTACGTTCAATTTACACTTTCACAACAAAACATAATACACAAGAAAGCTCCACGGTTCGCACCGAATTATATTAAACACTTCGTTTCACGGATTCCTGAACACTTTCCCCCTGCGTCTGCGCACATCACACATCACGTACGTTTCAAACAAAGCACTTTAACACAGTTGATTGGTTTCGGTTTTTCGAAATTGTCAAGTAATACGTTCGATTTTGTGCGTTGTTTCGTGTAACCGGGTGACGGGCACTTTCTTCGAGTGTTGTGGTTCAACTCCCGCGCAGGTTGCGTATTGGATAGTAGTGAAATGGTGGGAGATGGGACTGTTTGATTCAACATGCTGTGAGCGGCATTTTGATGTGTTATTTATTTTTTTTATTGTTCATTGCCTTTTTAGTTAGTTTTTTTTTGTTCTGGACATACACATTAGCACAACGGGTTAAGAAAACGAAAGAAATGCTGATAATTCCCTCTGTAAATAAAAAAATACTTAACTGATTGGATGTGGCGAGAAATGTCTATACTCTTTCACTAGAAAATCTGCATTCGACTGAACAATTCAAAATTCTTCACTTGAAAAAATACAGATTCTAATTTGATTTTGTAGCGACAATTCTAATTCTATTGTTTAGATTTGTTCATGTTTCAATTACAATCAGGTAAATTGATATAGCTTTCATGACATGGAACCGTATCATTTTACACAGAAAATCACAAATTCTTAATTGCATTAAATTTCATGTAGCAATTATAGGAAAACCCCAAACTGATGATTACAAATTTGCTAAATTTGTCACAATTAATATCTTATTTTTTTCAGCCGCAGTGGCAATGTATTTCATTTGGCAGTTAAACAATATTCATTGCGTTTTTAACGTTGTCGTGCAGAGTCTTTTTCCAAGCTTATGTAGTAATGGTCAGGGAAATCTCTTTTGCTAAAAAACTTTGTTAGGATGCAGGTTTTTTCCTCCGTTTTTGTAGTATCCATGAATGATTCAGGCGAACAAATAACTTGTGTCTGGAAATTCCGTAGCAACACGGATGTTATGTTGCAATTTATTTCTGAGTCGAAGTCTTTCCTCTACTTTCATTTTCATAATATTTGCGTGAATCATTTTTGTTAGCTAGAAAGCCTGCCTAAATGCGATATTGGTGATGACTCCACAATTTGTTAGGCTATAAAGAGTCTTATGGCTGACCTGACGTCAACTAGCAAATGCTTTAGGAGAAATTAATGACAAAGACATCGATTGAAGTTGTGAAAACGCTAGAAAGATCTAAAAATGTCTTGACTTATTTATTACTTATTTCTTGTCAAAGGATTTTTGTATGATTTTTTAGGGTTCCGTAACTCAAAAGAAAAATCCGGAACCATTATTGGATCAATTTGTTGTCTGTCTTTCTGTCTGTCAAGACCCTTTATATAGGAAACGCGTGGAGGTATTGAGTTGGAATTCAAACCATATACTCAAATCTGTGGACCCTTTGTGCTGGGAATAAATCAACCCTCTAAGTCTACGTAGTCAAAAGATTTGGTCGTCCCAAGTTTGTACGGAACCCTCAGTGCGCGAGTCTGACTCGCTTTTGGCCGGTTTTCTGAAACAACATTTTCACCGGGAATTAACCATCCAAAAGAAAATAATCATTTATTAAGTTGGTAATTGTAGTCACGTTGTTGAAAACCAGTTTTTATGCTTCGCTGTTCAAAGAAATTGTTCTCGAAGGAAAAAAACAAAGAATAAGAAGGCTGTGTACCTTGTTTAGTTTTTAGGTCGCAACACTTTCTTCGACGGTGCGCGCGTGATGTGTTGGTCGTCGACAATAGTCGCCATGACAGGACGAGTGCCAGCGACCACGTACTGTCCTTTCATTGTTGCTGTATGCCTGAATTTGTAGCACAGTGACCTTTATTGTCGTTAACATAAGGTTTGTGTCAGCCGGCGACCGGAAAACGTTCGGTATTCACATCCCATAGGGATTGACTTGCTTTCATATTGAGGAGCGTTGAACTAGTTCCACTAAGCGTACTTTTATTTATGTTGATATTAATTATACTCAAATGGAATGGCTAATAAAAGACGTTTCGTTGCCTATCATTAGGCACTAACTATTATATTACTTTCTTTTAAAATTCGGTAGGTACTTATAAGAATCATTTGAGTTTAAAGCTTAAAATAAAAACTATATCGTTGTCTACTATCTTAACAATTAATCAGGTGCTCTTCAGAAGACAGATTCCTATTGTTTGTAATAGATATTTTGTTCTTATAATAGAATTACCACAGACTATGAATATCGAAGATGCTGGTGGCACTGTACGTATTGATTTTATGAACAAAAAGTTTTCACCCGCAAAAGTAGGTCACTTACTTGTTTTCAAAGATGTTATGTCACATTACAATGTTACATATACCATACCTATACATTATATTGACATTATGAGTAATGTCACAGCATAGTGTCATTATCCAAGAGTTGCGCGGGAGTCGTTCGCGATGTCAAGTAACGGTCAGTTACCCACCATTACCGATGAAAGTGAATTTGGTCTCGACATTTAACTATCGTTCGAGAACTTACTTTACAATTTACATATTTATTTATCGTTCAGATGATCGTAAAGTTGTAAATTGAGTCGGCTTTCACGGTCGATGGAGACTGGATTGCAACTGGATATGCTTTTTTTGCGGATGGGAAATCATCAAACTACTCTGAATGGAGTTGGAGGAAATGTCAGACTTCTACTGACTAAAACCCATCATTGTTCCTTCTTTTGCCCTTTATATCCCGGGCTTCGCTATCTGTTTCGAACAACCTACAGCCCCGTCAGGCGGTGCCCTCAGGCCGTGCATGTCGAATGCAGGCAGTGTCGACGGCGCGTTTGTGTTTCACGCGCGCCTCAAAGAGATGCCTCCGCCTGCCGGGGTTGCGGGTTGTTTGAAAGAAATACCTTTACGTACCGGGGTACGTAAAGGGCAATAGAAGGTACATGGGTGGGTTTTTGTCAGAATGAGTCTGACACTCCCCCCGCTCCGCCCAGAGCGGGGGAAATTATTTGGATTTCCCACGCCAAAAAAAAAGGTGGTGCCCCTGGCAGGCGACTCTGCTTCGCTGACATCTCTGTGAGGCTCGCGTCGAACACGAACGCGCCGTCGATATGACTTGTCGTCAATAGACGGACAAACGGCGAGGCACCTATTACTCACCGTCTGCAGGTCCGCATCTACGGTGATCCACTTCTTTTGCCCTTTGTGTTCCGGAGCCGCGGTCTCTCTCTTCAAAAACCCGCAACCTCTAATGTTGATGCGCTTTACTTGCGTTTATAAGGGCTGGGTTCTGTAATACTTTTGGCGCGTGATGAAATTCGGAATTATCTTATCATCCACCAGCGTCAGCTTCCCCCTTACAATCATCTTGTCTTCATCTGTTGAAATTCTGTGAATAAAAGATACGAACGCGTCCTAAAAGGATATCTAGATAAGTAGAATAAACTTGATTGTGAACAAGAATTATTACACAGCTCTTTAACAATATTCCAGGTACAATGACGGTCTTATCACTGATGTGATTGGTCTGTTGAAGCCAGAGGAGCGCGTACTTATATTCCGATACAACACATTTAGCAATGCTGGAAGATACCTAGAATTCGGAAACGCCTGACTTATAGGAGTCGTTTCATTATTTTGACTTATCTTTAAGATTCTCTTTATGTTAAACAATACTACACTTTTGGCCTAGTAGGTAGCAAGCGCGACTGCTAAACTTGAGGTTCTAGGTTTGATTTTTAGTGTGTTTCAAACGTGTCGTCAAACATGCAAATGCGGTGTTCCCATGGAATGATCATACAACTCAAATGTGGTTATTCACAGCGGGTAACACCGCGGGGCGTAGCTACTCTAATCAGTGGTGTGAGCATCTGATTGAAAAAAAGAAAGCGTAGATACACAAAGGACTAACACGTAACCGTATCTTTGTAGTACGGGAACACAAACTCGTTTGGAGCTCGTGAGCACCTGAGCTAGTGAAGGCCACTCAGAGGTTACCGCCCTTTAACGATACTGTTCCCTCCCCTCCTCCCTGCTACCTCTGCAACGGGACGAATGGGGAATGGGAATACTTTCCTTTTTATCAGTTCTAGAACAAAATGATGTTAGTGTACTCATGAGAGAATGGTGCGTTTACGAACATTTAAACTCACATATACAAACAGCCAGACCCCAAACAACTACCTGTGGGTCTTACAATTGTACCGTGCGGCGATCAAACCCGCGACTGCAGCGCAGCAGTCGATCGCTCAGGGCTGTGTCGTCAAAATTTACAGTAGGGTAGGGTAACTAAATAATTTCTAAGTTTAATTTAAGCATCAATGACAAGTATAAAGCAATTTTAATTACTGCGAGTCTGAATACTTTTAGCAAGGGAAGTGATCAATACTTTTTATGCCTGGTACAAGATAATACAGAAACTCTTCCAGTTTTCCCACGGAAGATATAGAGAAACCTCGTCCACGTTTATACATATAGTCACCGAAAATTACGAGTACTTCGCACCTGGACCTGTATTTAAAGTTATATTTTTGTAATGAATCACTATATCCTCGTCAATCATTTTTAGATATAACACATACTATATATCTAAAAATGATGGAGTAAATGATGCCGTGACGACTGAAAGGAGAGAATGGAAGGAAAAAACGTGTTGCGCCGACCCCAAATAGAAAGGGAAAAGGGCAGGAAAATGATCTGATGAATTATCAAAAAATTAAATGTCATTTATTGAAACTAAGCTGATTATCAGCACTTTTTGAACGTCATTACACAAGACATTCCCCCAAAACGCCCACCTTTAACAAAATTCCTTATCCAACAAAACATCTCATCATCTGCTCATTAGTGCTCATTTGTACTTTATAACGTCATCTCCCGTCGTGTTATCCTGTCTAACCTTTTATTTTTTCTCTGTTGTCCGCAGGTGGATGCTTCGGCTCCCAGAAGAAGCGCACCATCGTGGGTGGGTGGGCATGGGCGTGGTGGTGGGTCACCGACGTGCAGAGGATCTCTCTTGAGGTAACTTTACGTATTGCGCGCTTTTCTTGCTTGCGTTATTTTTTAAAAGGGACAGAAAGCAAACCCTTGCCTTTTCAGAACTCTGACCTATTTCTTGTCTATATAGAAGATCAGTTTCAGAATCCTTGCTCAAAACTTACTTACCGCCCGTCTAAAAAATTCAGCTTGTATAAATTTGCCTATCAACTAATTAATATAAATGCGGCAATGCGTTCAAACATTTATTTATTATTGTGTTCTCCAACAAAGGGTATGTGCCAGTGAGTGTATAAATTTAAGATAAAGTATCTCAGGAAGCCTGGTCATACAATCAAATAATATAAACGCTTGTCGTAGGTCATGACCCTCAACCCAGTCTGCGAATACGTAGAAACAGCACAGGGCGTACCCCTCTCCATAACGGGTGCGGCACAATGCAAGATCATGAATGAAGACGAACTTCTCACAACTGCCTGCGAGCAGTTCCTGGGCAAGCCAGTCGACGATATCAAGATGACGATACTTCAAACTCTGGAGGGACATCTGAGAGCTATTCTTGGTAAGTGTTTTTTGTAGGTCGGCGCCACCTATTATTTATGAGTGGTACTAATAACATTCGTAATGTGACATCTATCTTTACAATATGTTAGTATTACTTAGCTGTGTTACTAGATGTCGCTAGTAATTGGTTCGCGGTCGGCACTAATTAATGTAATTTGTATATATAGACTAAAAATAATAGAAGATAAAATAACCTATTTGAAACAACACCAGTGTCCGGTTTCTAGCACATATATTTTTTTAAGGCTGTTTCGTGAGGATGGGCTAAAAACAGTATTCTAAGGTTTAAGATTTTATTAAATTGAAGTGTTACAATTTTTAATAACCTTTGCCGTCCTACCACTTAGAAGCCACATGTATCGTGATTTTGCGGCTTATGTTTCCTTGACAAACTGCATACACGGTAACAATAAGAGACCGGAACTTTGGAACTGACAGTCTGACAGTTGTCAAACCTTTATTGTGCGTTCTCAATACTTCCCCTTCCGTTTATAATCAAATTCAAATTTATAAATGCGAGAGTAACGCAGTCAGTCGTACGTTAATACGCCTAAGAATCTGAATGGGTTACTGTGTGTGACCTGGATTTGGACATATTACTGCATATTTTTACTTTTAAGTTCTGGAGGAAATTGTGGCTAAATAATAAAATTCCCTCCTTTCCTTCCAATACTCAAATCTGTGGACTCTTTGTGCTGTGAATAAATCAACCCTCTAAGTCTACGCATTCAAAAGATGTGGCAGTTTATGCCACAAGTTTGTACGGAACCCTCTGACTCCATTCCTGGGTCAATTTTTAGGTTGTAAATGGATAGGTCCTCCCGTTAATACCGAGTTTCCTATGTGCCTCGAAGAGCTCGTAAACTGTTGGTCGACTGCTGCGCTTCGTGTCGCCAGCTCGATCCACGCACGGAGCAAATATTTGTTTGGCTTTTGGATCTTCTCTCTTATGGTTTCCGGGTCTGGCTGTTTGTGTATGTGAGTTTAAATGTTTGTAAACGCACTTACGATACAGGAGAAATTCTTAGTATGGAGCAAAGTTTTAAGAAAAATCATAAATCATAAAATCATAATATATGGAGCAAAGTCTGACAAGTGATAAGACAACCAGTCTTATCAAGGGGTTCTCATATTACCTAGATCTAACTGGGTTGTGGAGGTCAGGTCCATATAAAATAGGCAAGCACTACAAGTATTTCCAGCTGCATCCGATTAGATTAGAAGCCAACCCCACCATAGCTGGGAAAAGGCTAAGTAAATGATAATGAGTACTTATATTCCATTCCCACATCCACGCGGGCGATGCCGAGGGCAAAACCTAGTAAATTTATACAAGAATAGGTATAGATGACCTTGAAACGCCTAGCCCTTTTTGCTAACTAATTGGATAAACGGTTATGTGTCCATTTGTATGCTTACTGTTTCATTTAGCTAGTCTCTTGGGGCTTAATCCAATAACGCAATATAGACATTAGTTTTAAACCCCTTTGAATTTAGCAACTGTGACGCACATCACTCTCTAATTCAAAACCTACTCCAACATAAATTCCTAATTTAATCCGGTTTTTTTTGTTTAGAAGCAAATTCTGTCAGTTTTGTTATTTATTTGTTTTAATTTTCTTTTAGTATTTATTTTAGTAAATTAGTATAAGGTTTATGTGTATAAAAAATGAGCGCATCTCGCCATCAAACATAAAGTTTGGCGAGTAATCCTTACTAATATTGTATATAATATAAAGTGAGTTTGTTACGTCTTCATGCCTAAATAGCTTAACCGATTTTGATGAATTTTGGGGCAGAGATAGTTGAATATATAAAAAAAAATGAGATAAGTATGAGTTAGAAAGGGTGAAGAAAATGGAAAACTTAGCATTGCTGTTACAAATCAATAAGGTGCAAGGGCAAAAATTGCAGGTGCAAATTAGGAAGGGGGAACTACTTTACCCCGAATTTAACGCGAGCGAAGCCTCGGGCAAAAGCTAGTTTGATAATATAATAATCACCCTCTAAAAAAGAACTCCAGATAAGTATTTCAATCGTGAAGATCCAGAGAGAGACCATTCTTATTGAATTTTATCGCTAATTCCTTTGAATCATTTTAATCCTATTGCCTAACCGATGTCTCAGCGAGATTCCCCTTTAAAACATTGTCATCAAAAAGTATTGCCAATGCTGTATGAAATTGGATTTTGGAGCCAACATTGGCACCAATTTTTTCCAGTGTGGTTAAAGATTAGATGTATACTTTCATGGGGCTACGTGATTAACCTTGGGTTAAAGAACCAGAGTTGGTGTAACAGTTCCGATAATCATCGGTTTACCAACAGGTTTTTATAATTTATCGACGATTTACGGAGCATAGGTATTTCCACTCAATGTGTTTAATCTATTAAATTCACATGTTCCACAATGCAAGCGGAAAGTGGAACCTTTAATTTATAAGTTTACTTTCTTATGCGTCCGTTACAGAGGTTTTTCTCCAGATACAGCATTTTAGGATAAAGGGTTTTAAACGTGCACGTAGATATGCAAACATTATTTTTTGCAGAAGTGAGGAAATTTTGTGATTGCGCCCCAGGCGGACTTAACGTCCGAGCGGGTAGGAGAGCGTGTTATGGAGCTGAGAACAGCAGTGACAAATTCTCACGTGAATCAAACGTTGTTTTCCAATACACTTCGGAGAAATTAAATAAAAACATCGCCGACTATAGGGATTTCAGCAGTTGTTTATCCGTGACGAAATCAGGAAAAATTAAGGTGCCTGTTGCGATAAATGAGAAAAAAGCACGCGTGTGAAATACATTGAATATTGAACCTAAACGTGGTGCAATAAGAGTCAGTTTTAGGAAGTGTATTGAAAAAGTTGGTAACGTAAAGTTTGTATTTTTTCATAATGCAGAGGCTCATACGGAATTATTAATATTTATTTATTCAGTTCTCACAAACTGTTCACTGTTACAAATTACAACTCTATTATTATGTTGCATAAAGGCAGGAACCAGGAAAGCGTTAACGTTAGGTATAATGAAAGGGTAAACCAAACGAACAAGACCTTGCCTTGAGAGCACAAGCAAGGTTCCGTCACGATGAGTAGGTACCTATGACCTAGGTGTTCTAGTACTTTCATATTATTACTGCGGGCATTGTACAGGCTTTATGTTATGATGAGGAGCATTTCCCCGCATATGATCAGTTAAAAGCTATGGGCATTATCTTAAAAAGAGCGTAGATTCTATTCAGAAAAGAAGTGACGCCAGCGGTAATCTAGCACTACAGTACTGTAAGAGGTTTTATATAACCTAAGCAATGCTGGCTGATAGAGCATAACGTTCGAATACTCATGTCGTTTTTAAGAAAAGAATAGGTTTTTCTCTCTGATGTGTAACATTTAAATTAATATGATTTTAAACATTATAATTCTTAAACGATTATTTGCGCTTTATTTTAATTAAATAGAAACCCGTAGATTCTACATTCCCGTAGATCTTACAGTACCTACTTACTACAATACTTTCACAGTTATTATGCCTTGTGACTGGGACTGTAGCTTAATTTTAATGTTGTCATTGTTTCGACAGTTCAAAAGTGTCTAACTGGCCTACTTGAAATTTTAAATGCTTTTAATTTTGAAAAGAGAATTGTACACACAGTAATTATAAAAGATGATCAAATATCTCAAATATGTATTATATTTTCACTGCGGTTAACAACGCGGGGCGCAGCTAGTTGTGTATAAGCAACCCGCAATCAGTAAATAGATTATGTTATTGCAAAATAAACATTAAAAGAGGTAAAAGCTGCGCGCTGGTTTCTGCGCGTGAGTCACTCAAAGTAGGCGTCTTCTTTCATATATCTTGCTGTCAGTGACCAATTGTAAGGTTAGCAGTATATTTAACTTATTTTTTTAATAGTTTCTTCACACGTCTTCGTCCCCATTGAAGTCGATGACTAGACAGCCATGACATGGGTATAATATAACTTCCTTATGTATGAGTGTTTTTTTTTTACCCGTTCAGCTTTCCCGTAAATTACCAGACTTTTCAAAGCTTATTACCAAACTTACACACTTTAACTTACTGTAATTAGTATTTTAGAAGTACTTAATATTTTATTGTAGGTAACAATTAAACAGTTTTATTTTTCATTTAAAGATCCATCGAACATGGCATTCATAGAAAACTAGCTGCGCGCGGCGGTTTCACCCGGTGCTCAGCTCTTTATAGTCTACTAGCGGCCCGGTACGTGCTTCGCTACGTATTTACAAAAAAATGTGATGCAGCGCCATCTGCCGGACAAAATTGAGAATCTAAACCATTCCCAGATCCCCTTGAACACACACAAAAAATTTCATCAAAATCGGTCCAGTCCTTTGAGAGAAGTTCAGTGACATACACACTCACAGAAGAATTATATATATAAAGATTATAATTCCGTAAAAGATTGCCTATGTACAATTTCAAGTCAATCCGCCATAAAATCCCGTTGTCCCATACAAACTTTGCTATCGTGTCTCACCCCTTTAGGCGTTGAATTTTGATAAATCCCGGGTTAGTGAGCAGTGTGAGCACCTCGTCCTAAAAAAAACTCGACACTTGATACTTGAGACTCCTAGCTTGTAGTTTCTGAGATTTCATGAGGACTGAGTCAGTGATTTTCGGTTTTTTTTATACCTACTAGCTGCGCTCCTCGGTTTCACTCCCGTGGTGATAGAATATACAATATATCTTTATGAATTGTAACCTACGTGTTATTCTGATATGTAAGCTATATTATTGTTAAGTTTCATCAAATTCTATTTAGAAGTTTTTGCTTGAAAGAACAACAAACATACTTACATACATCCCCACAAACTATACATATATTGTTTTAGTAATTTAATCTTTTAACCGAATACTTCTATACTCCATAATTTTTGTTTATAATATACCTCACTTAGAGTTAAATAAAACATCTATCTATTTCATCGCAAGATAATAACACCGTTCCACAATAATTTAATCAATGTCAGCTCACAACAGTCTACTTATTTTCCGCCATCAAATTGCTCCACAAAAACTTTGTGAACACTTTCCCTGCTGTCGGTACTTTGCAGACGTGCCTAGGGTCACGTAGACCCCATGAGGCATCGGTACTAAAACTGCAGTGAAAAGAAAAGTTACATCGTTATAACTGTACTGAGAATTAAGTACCTGTTAAAGAGGTTGCTCGCCTTTTGTTATGGTAATAGCAAGTAACAAGAACCAAATACCTCACTGTGCCAAATGCCAAGTCTCGGTCGATAAGCCTGATGCATGTTTTTTTTTCGAGATGCATTCCCGTTTGAACAACATAAGTGACAACAAAATTAATGCTTAAATAAATTAAACTTTAAGAAAATGGTTTTGTGCTAGTCTGAATCGCTTACCGAGGTTTTCTTTTAAACTAATGACACTAATGTTCATATTTCTCGACTACGTAAACTTAGAAGCTTATTTTTTTTTGCAGCTCTAAGGGACTAACTTGAATATATGGTTTTTAATTTCAACTCATAGCTTTATATGCATTCCCGAGATCAACGAACGAATATTTTGCAACATTTGAGTCTTGTATAACTCTTTGTAATGACAAGAGGCCAATAAGTATATTTTTACCACAAAATTTTGAATTGTTTTCAAAACAAGTACAACATTTTTAACGTATTCTTAAGATTAAGACGTCTCATCTTCTGTAATAAATATAACTATCCGGTACCCGCTAAAATATAAAATACTTACACACATTTAATCTTCAAATATTTCAGTAAACACACAAGTGCTAATTGAAAAATAAATAAATTCATATTTGTAAATATCTCACCTATCAGTACCCACAAGTAAACAAAAATGTCCACGACCATTCAAGATCATATTAAAAAAAACAGCTGACGACATAGCTATTGTTTTCAATACGCTATTGGTTCCAAAGCGTCTCCGCTTCATGTAGTCGGTTCTCTCTTAGGTACCTCGAGACGAGGGTATTGTACGAGAGGGCTTACACACGAAATCTCTTGCAGTGATGTATTCAGGAATTTGAGACACTTATAGATAGTGGTAGGTAGGTATCTCTACATAAACCCCAGGATACATCGTTCTAAAGTTCTAAACCAGTTGGAAATGTGAACAGGGAAAATATTATACGGTGATATTTAGGTGTTACTCAATTCAAGCCCATTACTGTCCTACAGCTCTGGTCAAAAGGCCGCTTCTCATACAGAGAAGGTACGAACATCGACAATTACGCTTGCTCAAGACGTGTTAGCGATTATAGACTTACTATGGCCTGCACCCTGCGGTTTCACTGTCGTGGTGATAGAATATACAATATATCTTTAAGAATCGTTGCCTATGTATTGTGAAGTTTCATCAAAATCCGTTTATTTATTTATGTACACACAAAACACATGATGGAAAGAAATATACAGACGAAAGAGCACAAAGGTACTGCTTATTTCATTTAAAAATCTCTTCTAGCAGACCTGCTCCATTCAGTAGTTTTTGCGTAAAAGAGCAACAAACATACATACATCCTCACAAACTTTCGCTTTCATAATATTTTAGTAGGATATTAATGGTAAGTCCAGGTTTCCTTCACCGATGTCTGTGATGAACTCACGAAATCTTAAATAAACTTTAAAAAAGTACATATGAATTGAAATAGTCACATTGGTTTGCCCGGATTCGAATCCACAGCATCATGCATGAGGGACATTGGTGTTACACCCTCATTGAATTCACTCTTGGTATTTTGGCGCGAATAGCCTCAGACTCAAGTTGCTGTTTGAGTGTATATTCATTTCCCTAAGTTGTACGTATAACTGGAACAATAGAATTATGAGCGGTTATGTCCGACCAACTACCAGGGTTCCACAATCATGACAAAACCATACAGCTCTAAGTGACCACAGAATTGAGTATATGGTTTTAATTTCAACTCGATTCCTCCACGCGTTCTCGAGATAAAGGTGCTTGACAGACATACGGACAACAAAGTGATTCTAAAAGTACTTTTAAATTTCTATATAATACTAACTGTGCCCAGCGGTTTCACCCGCTGCTGATTTAGGGGTTTGAAAAATAGATGTTGGCCGATTCTCAGACCTACCCGATATGTACACAAAATTTCGTTGAAATCGGTCCAGCCGTTTCGGAGGAGTATGGGAACGAAAACTGTGACACGAGAATATTATATATTAGAAGATGCTGCCTTTATTTGAAAAGTATATCGTGATCCTGCATAGTGAGCATTCTCAGCAAATGAAGGGGTTCCGGAACCCCAGGTGTAAAGCACCTGCGTCGTTTCAGTGCCCCCTTTAGCTCGTCCCGGAAGACAAAGTCGGTCTCCGGAACCATTTTCTCCCTAGCTAGCGCTTTCCTTTCCACAGAATCTATTCTTCCGTCATCTTAGCTTTTACTCTCGGGTTTCTCTTATAAAGTTGCTCGTATTTTCTTTTTATTTATTGTTTTATTGTATTTTTAGGGTTCCGTATCCCAAAAAGAAAAATGGAAACCTTATTGGATTTTGTCTGTCTGTCAAGACCCTTTATCTCGAGGTCTTAGAATGTCGCAAGTTTGTATGGAATCCTCGGGGTTGCAATGTAAGTGTCAGACATTTACTGCCTAACCCACCCATGTTCCTTCTTTTGCCCTTTATATTCCGGGGCCGCGGTATCTGTTACGAAAAACCCACAACTCCGCCGCTTATCCGCGCGAGTATTTATGTACTACAAGTATTAAATTCCTTTCAGTCGATTCTCAACTTACCTTCTTTATCACAAAATCTTTTGACATTGCATTTATATGCATAATACATATAATACGAGCGACAAGATAACCAAAAGATAATATCGTTAACTGGGTAATACCCGGTTAAAAATGCAAGGAGTTCGGCTAGCAAACCGCATGATATCAAGGAAAACGCCAACATTTTCCCTTTCCTGGTACCTACCATTTACGATTTCTTTTTAATTTGCTTTTATTAGCTACCGCTTACCAGTTTCCGATTGAGGTAAAATTTTATGTTATAAATATCTTTTAGACAACATTAGCCCACGTTGTGTGATATTGACTGATAATGATAATACCTACGTATTATCAGTACTCAGAGAAAAAAGAAATAGTGTGGCCATACTCAGCCTCGGTTAGATTCATCATGCATGGCCCATATAAGACATGTAGCTTGATAAACCTACCCAAGGTAGGCCCATCCAGCCTTTCGGCAAAGAATCTCAAAATGCTGTTATGTCGAGGTATGAATAATGCGTGTTAACGTGACATCATTCTATAATTGTCATGGCGGACTTTTACTAGTTATTTTATTCTAGGGGTATTAAGTGAAAGAGTTTGTTGAGAATACGAGAAAGCGTGGTTTTTTTTTAATTCAATACTTTCCTGGTCAGCGTATCAGTCTGTCTACAAAATACCTATTTTCTATTTAATTATGGTAAAAGGTTTAAAAAAAAAGGTTTTAAGGTACAAGACAAAGTTTTGTTTGAAAATGAATAAATATTGAGAAAGGATACGATGGAGGTAATTTGTAAAGACAAATGTGAATTACGAGATTGGGTTGTTTGACTGGGAAGGACTAATAATTCGGATTGTTGGGATAAGCTTACAAGGGATATTAATCTACGGATATTTCTTCAGTCTGGCGATTAGGGCAATAAACAATCGGCTTAGATGTAGAATTAGATACATGAATTTTAAAGTGTACCTAGCCTTTAAAAATCATGACCTTTTTGAAAATTTTAGACCTCTCTATTTATTAATCTCTATAAATTAATCTGATCTACGCCTTCGGAGTTGTTGCTCTTGTTTTGTTGCTCACTCTGTAAGTATTGAGATTTTTGCAATTCGATTTTTATTTGAATTCTAATTTTGAATTTAAATACTAGACTAAAAAGGTTGCAGTCTCTTGTTAAGTCAGCAACTGACTGAAAACCTTTAAAATGCATAAAAAAAATGTACTTGATTCCGTGGAGTTGACCGATTAAATACAATGCTTCCGTGCTGGATGTGGAGTTTAAATACAATACAAGGTATAAATAAATCAATAATCCGGCTCTTCAGGTAATAATGACGTAGGCCCGGCAAACGGCATTATTTTTTTCAAATAAAACAACTAACACGGCCTTAAAAGTCTAGGTTAAGTTCTAATGCAATCCCAGTTACTACCTATTACTTTTTATTTCAGCGGACCTTGGCTAAGGTCAGAGCCAGTATTAGGTGAAAGGCAAAAGATAACTATGCTATTTAGGACTTTAGGCTATCCATTTAACGTTATGTCGATTAACTATTCCTCTGAAACAAAACAATTACATTACAGAATAAAGCATAGAGACATGAAACTTCCTCTTTTTTATATGACAAGGAAACATTTTATAAAACATCCTTTGCGGAGACAACGATTTTACTGATTTAGGTAAACAAATTCAAATATTTATTTAAAGCACTCCCAAGATAAGTTAACAAACTTTCTTAGCCATATTTTTGTTTTTTTAGGGCTATATCTAAAGCATCGTCACACGTCAAAAATCGGATAAAACGCTGAAATGCAAGAAAAAATGTGACAGCCCTCTTAAACAAAACACGTCACGGTCTGGTACCTAAATGTGGTCCTTTTCCACAAACGATAGAATCACGATGGGACATTAAAGGGTCTCTTTGACCGCGACGTTTTTTCTCAGCGCTTATTGGTCGATTGGTCGGGAGTACGTCTACTTCATATCCCCAAAAAGCAGTTTAGTATTTATTTTTAAAAAAAGTAGTACCTATTACAATAAAAACAAGCTTTATTATTTTATTTAACTTTCAAATATTTTTCCAAGACATGCGTTTCAAATCGTAAGTTTTGTTCTTGATTTTTTTTCATCGAACCGTCAAATTTAGGTCACACGGCCTTCGATCATAAGTTCAACTTTAATAAAAAATAAAATTCATGGTGTTCTTTGTTATATTTGTGAATTTCCATAGGTTCGAAAAGTTCCTGCCGGGATTACGAGTTGTTCGAAAGGGATACCGCGGCAACGGAAATAAAGGGCAAAAGACGGTACATGTGTGAGGTTAAGTCAGTAAAAGGAAGGAAGGAAGGGGAAAGTTATTTGATGTTAAATTATGAAAACATACATAGCTTCAAAAAGGTATGAAGTGGTAAAACCATGCCTAAATACCGCTTTTTGTTCGCCCTGCAGTTTGCACATTACCGGAGCTGAGCCCTTGTGATGGGGCTTCAGAACACTACATTGGCACTACGATTTTAACATACTCCTCAATTGCTTCTTCCACGTTTGTACATCCTGTTGTAGGTACAGTAAGCTGCATGTATTAAGACTTTCAACAAATGTTAGCTTAAAACCCCTTGTGTCAATTAATTAATTCATAGGCAAATTAAGCCTATGCGTCATTCAAGGTGTGCCGGTGAATTGGGAATACCCTAATTGAAATTGTATTATACTTGTTTATTACTATTTAAAAACGCGCTGTTTAAGCTTCGGCATCGGCGGTTGGAATTCAAACAGTATTTTATTAAAGTTTACCATTAGTTACCTAAGTACTAATTCGTATTTACTATGAACTACTCCACTAATTGCTAAGCCATTCACATAATCCTTATCCTTACTAATATTATAAAAGCGAAAGTGAGTTTGTTTGTTTGTTACCTCTTCACGCTTTAATTGCTACACCGATTTTGATGAATTTTGGTACAGAGATAGTTGGGAACCAGGAGACGGACATAGGCTAAAAAAAGTGGGATGTGAGGGAGAAAGAGGGAAGAAAAGGAAAAACTTAGCGTTGCTATTACAAATCGATAAGGCGCAAGGAGAACTGTGTTACCCCGAATTTAACACGAGCGAAGCCGCGGGCAAAAGCTAGTTAAAATAAACCATAAAAGACAATATTGAAATAATATCGGTAGGAGACTACTATTCCGGGGATGCAGGTAATTTGAGATACCGCGGCCCTGGAACATAAAGGGCATAAGAATTGTGACACTTCCCTCCGGCTCCGCCCAGAGCGGGGGAAGTTATTTTGAAATTTCCTATTCGCAAAAAAAAGGATTCTACTACTACTAGTACGTTTTTTTTATCATCAGAGAATTGCGCAATGAGAAGACACTAGCCAATTGGTTAATACATTCATACGTACACAAACAACCAGACCCTGAACAAATACCTGTAAACCATACAAATACTTGCTCCATGCGGGAATCGAACCTGCGACACGCAGCGCAGCGGTCAATCGTTCAGCCATTGTGCCAACCGTGCCGTTAATTGCTATCAGAGGGCCTGAAACACCTGAAATGAAGTCCTAATTATGAACAATTTGAACTCAATATTATAAACACTCAACAAACCTTAGGTTTTGATATCGGCACAATTATTGTCACAAATAAAAACAGGAAACATTGCATGGCGTTGTTTAATTGTGTTATGTGCACATGTATTTCAAACTAAATAGAAGTTGTTTGAATTGATTTGTAACAAAACAAATACCTATTGAGAAAACAAACATGTTCGAGTTAAACATAGAATGAATTACTGAAACAATCTGCCAAATTGAAGAGCTAACAGCCAACTCTACATATGTATTTACATATTTACGAAAAACAAAGTGCATGCAACAACATCTGTGTTCTCATTTTGCCTGCTGCAAGGAATTGCACCATAGAGCAATATTATTGTGGCATTAACCGCGAAGTTTACTAAAGGGGAGTGCGGGGGGCAAACTCCGGTTTATATTGTAAAGGACAGCACAACCACGCCTATCGTTCGCTAGCATTTGAACTTGCTACTCGATCAACTAAACTGCTAACTTTCATCGATATATTCCTCTACTAATCCGAACATAAAAAAGTAAATATTTAAAAATAAATACTGCCATAAAAAGAACATCAAAAGTCAATCATCTGTCAATTACGTTCACAGACAACTCAAATCATAATTTATTTTCACTTCCATTCGAATTCGGAATTGGTTAGTGTTGTGCCTTGTCTAAGGAATGAACGGGACAATTGTCTAGTGTTGTGAAGTGCCCTTAGATATCGATATCGAGGTCGTACTGATTGCAAGAAATAGTCATGTCTTTGCTATGGATGAGCGCTTTTAATCTTGGATTAACTGTAGGCGCTACTTTTGCTGTTGTTACGAGGTAAGCATAAGTCTTAAATTTAAAATTATTTAAGTTTTTCATAAACCCTCTTAACTTAGGTAATTATTATGTATTTAAGTTCAACTTCGTTTTTTACATTATGTGTTAAATTGATGTTCAAGAAATTGTTTGAGTTTATAATTCCCAACGTGAAACAAAACAAATAATAGACAAAAAAAGTGATTACAATTACTCTGGCCGGGAAAAACTGTACCCTTTTGTTTGGCAGACATTAATAATTTTTTCCACGAATACAATTTTAGGTATAAACGTCCCATTCCCTTTTTGAAATGTTTGATACACTTTTCAAATATTTAAAAGAGAAGACAGAACTAAAGACGCCTTTAAAGCGATCTTGAGCTTTTGCAATGTCAAAGACCACGCGTGAATAGTTTATTGACCTCTCTCCCCTTCTAGGGATGTGCTCGTACTAAAGTCCGGTTTATATCGAGAAAGAATAGATTCTTGTACGCGAGTAGAGTTTGTACAGCAAATCCCATTATGCTCTGGGCTACAGTGAACTGTATACGAGCTACTTTTCTAATGTAAAATCGATTTGGATATTGGACTAGTAGTTTGTTTCAGTAGTGCCTCGCCGTCTGTGATGCTACTTATAGGACTGTTGTTAAAAATGAGTTTGTAATTGTGTGTGTTTTTTAATGCAATGGGTATTAATCAGCGCGAGCGCCAGGAGAGCATATTGGGCAAATCTAGATTTGGCTACTATTTTCTGTTACGCGGTTGTTTTCAAGAGAGTTAATATTGAAGTATCCCCGACGATATAATCTTTGGCCAAACAGCTTCAATCAGCCAGCTAGCTAATCAAGCTACGTAAAACAAGTACATGCTAATCTCTTGTTGTACGGGAAGCTCATACAAAATGAGGTCAGGTTATACTGGATAATCTTGATGTGTTGCCGCGTGTACAATAGGTTTTAATCTCTTGCAGTATTTTCTTTTGGTCTTCGTCATATTCAGTTAGAACCTTACTTGGCCTCATAGGTATTATTTGATCTTACACGTCAAATACATATAAGCCAAGGCAAGCTATTCCATAAGCATTTTTTTAATTCCATCTTTTTCTTTTAATATACTATTAATAATCAAAATTCTAAGTTATACTTGTTTTATGCCCTTAAATAAGTTTATTTAATATACGCAAAGTACATAATGCTATCATTTCAAATTAATATGAATCGGCGGTATTATGCATAAATTTTACTCGTAAATATCGTTTTTAACTTACGAAAATAAAAAAAAAGGAGGAGGTTCTCAATTCGACTTGTATTTTTTTAAATACGCAAGTTTTATTTATTTACTAGCTGTTCTCCGCGGTTTCACCCACGCTGCTCAGCACCTGTTGGTCGTAGCGTGATGTTATATAGCCTATGGCCTTCCTCAAGAAATGGACTATCCAACACTAAAAGAATTTTCCAATTCCAACCAGTAGTCCCTGAGATTAGCGCGTTCAAACAAACAAACAAACTCTTCAGCTTTATAATATTAGTATAGATAATTGCTATAATATTTTTCTTGTTTTTACAACTTATTTCATACATTCAGTCTAGCTTGGTCATCTTTATAATAAATAATTACCATAAACAACCTCTCATTGAGTATGACGTGGTTGCATTACAAAATTCCGCGAAGATCTACCGCAGAGTAAACCACATGTTTACGTCAATTTATTATTTTTAAATAAATAAGTTTAATAATTTTATCACACTTGACGTTTATTAATAACATCTATTATTTTTTTATATATTTTATTGTTAAAGTGACATCGATAATTTTGTCGTAATGTGGAGGAACTCTAATTGAAAAGTTTATAATTAGGTGGTTATTCTCGTAGTATAATAAATTAGGCAATTTAAACGTAATGCTTTGCCTGCGACTTTCCAAATTATTATAGGTTGTTGAAATATTGAAAGCCAGCCATTGATTAGGAAGCAATTGTCTAAATTGGTAGTACTCATTTGTAGGTACCAGTCTCGTAAAATACGTTAATAAATGTATGTATTTAAATGACAAAGCCTTCAAACTTAGTGTGTTATTCCTAGAACGTACTAATGACTGTAAGGATGTCAGTTTTTTCTAGTCCTAGTAAATTTAGTCATTTTATATGCAATGTTATCTGTGGAAAACCTAGTTTAAAACCCAATTTCAATTAGACCATTACAGGCACTTTTGAATGTCAAGAGACAAAAGGATGAAACTACAGTCCTAGTCACAAGGTATAATAATTTGTGAAAGTACTGTAGTAGCCCGTTTCAAATACGTGGATCTCTGTGGCGAAGAATGGGCAAGTAACTCAATGGAAACTCTTTTATATCATAATTTATTTACCAAGATCATGATTACTGATTACAAGATGATTCATGTTGAGATTAAACAAATACTAGCATTCGCCCGCGGCTTCGGCCGCGTTAAATTTGGGGTAACACAGTTCCCGTTGCGCCTTATTGTTTTGTAATAGCAACGCTAAGTTTTCTCTTTTCATCCCTCTTTCTCCCTCACATCCCAATTTTTTTAGCCTATGTCCGTCTCCTGGTTCCCAACTATCTCTGTACCAAAATTCATCAAAATCGGTTTAGCCATTAAAGCGTGAAGAGGTAACAAACAAACAAACTCACTTGTGCTTTTCTAATATTAGTATATATCAAATATGTGAGAACAATGTAGAAAGACGAGCACATTAAGGACGGCTAGAGTTAAAGCAAAAATATCAAATAAAATAAATTGTGTTAAGTATCTAAGTCAGTTATCATTGCTTGGACCAACTACATTTATTGTGCTATTTTTAATACTATTTACTACGCAACGTACGTACAACGAAATTGATTTAATGTGGGCTTCCCATCCTTATCATATTTTGTGTTTCGTGTTTCTGGGAAATCCACAATGCATTGCTGTTTTACAATATCTTGCATAAATGTATACTGCGAAATAAGTTGCTGCATATTTTATGAAATAACGTAGGTTTTGTAGGTATAGATATTTGTTAATAATTGAGTACCTATCTTTTACTTCTTGTTACAGGTGTCTTGATTCAAATAATTCGAATAAAAAGTAATCAATCATTATTCGAAATTTATTTTGATTGAACCCGTTCGCAATTTGAATGACTGGCACGTTTTCTATAACCAGCTCATATAAATAAAATAGGTATAGGTAAAGTGGGCTACTACAGGCGACTTAATCGTAATTAAAGCCGCCATCTTTTGAAATTTTCAAATCCAATTCCACAATTTCATAAATCTTTTCTTTTCTACCAGCGGTTTCCTGTCATCGTACTTCAATACGCAAAAAAAAACATGTTACACTATACAGCCAGCAATTTAATAAATAACTTTAAGCGAGTTTCATAGTTCTACTGGATGGTGAAATGTTTCTGTTCGAAGTTCAAACAATAAACAAAATGGCCGTATGTTTCATAAACGGCGGGAATATTCCCGCGCTGGCAGGCGAGGTCTGGAACTAATTGTTGCTACTTTGTTCTGATATTGTGCTGTAATCGAAACTACAGCCTATCGCAACAGTTTATTAAGTAATAAGTGTGCGAATCAATTTGAAAGTAGGTATTAAATAAAACAACATAACAAAATGACTGAAACGAACTTGATGCAGACGGTTATTTGTAAAACCATTACAATAAATGTTATTACGATATTATCACACTTCTGCACAATTGTCGTGATCGGAAATAAAACAAATATATTCTGAACATCATGAAGCATCGGGTTATTTCCTCTTGAATCCCATTGAATTACAACATATACCTACGAATATACAAAGGTTAAACAAGTAAAAAAGTTCCATAGCATAAGCCTCAAAGTGCAATAATGACCAAGCACGTACTTTGTCTTGTGAAAAGGGCTCGGCAAACAATTCTGACGCAATCGAACTCTCTGGAACCAGTCACTGGGTGACGAAAACTGACCTCCTTATTTGATGTATTATCTGTACTTATTTGTGACGTCACGACCGTGAACTTGGCTCGAAGGCCGGAACGACCTTGATGCAGGTTTTACGATATTTCTGAACTTTATCAAGTAACTAGCTGAGCCCAGTAATTTCATCCGCTGCTCAGCTCCTTTTCTGGAGACGGGTTTGAAAGATAGATAGTAGCCGATTCTCAGACTTACTGAATCTGCATACAACATTTCATAAGAATCGGTCGAGCCGATTCGGAGCCTCGGAAAATTCTTCTTTCTTCTCGGAAATTTTATATATTAGATAAATGTACAATGTCATGATCACAGAACACCAAATAACTTGAGTACTCCGTTAGTCTAGAACCTAGACCAGACAAAGTGTTAGTGTAGTTTTCCCGCAATTTTTTTTTTATTCGTTTTTCTTTTATTTCGATTTAGTTCGATTCTTCTTGTGAGCAGTCCGGAGTCTGAAATTGCAGGCGATTAGGTATAGCTATGGCGTACGGCTCCTCTTTATTACAAGAGGCTTAAACTCAACTTTATTATGTGGGTTTATTTTAATGTAAGTTACACTCCTCCCTAATCCTCCATGGATTCCAGTTATGATGTTATATTCCCAAATAGTTTGGTCAAAAGCGAGGTCAATAATACCTAGTATGTCAACTACTGGAAAATGTTAACGTTACGTGACTAACTGGGACACGTTGATCGCGTCATCAAGAGGTATCGCGTCGAATACGGGTCAATGTTCGTACTACTCGATTTCGTAATAGATGCGGCAAGGGCTTGGGCAAATGGATACGTGATGCACTTTACTATTGGTCTCCTCTGTTTATAGAGTTAAAAGAAAATGGACAGAGAAAATCTTGACTAGTTGCCTCATTTTTGAAAGCAGCAATTTGGTTGGCTGATACGACTTACGTGCGCATTTGAAACCGAATGCAAAATCTATCAGAATCACAATTGCTATGGACTTTTGAACCTGACAATTATGGCATGCCGCTGATCGTAGGTCAGTCTTACTAAGGCTTTACTTAGTCCAATACATTTCGAAATAAATAATTGACTCGATAATTAGATAAATACCACGTAAAGTTTGTAAAAGTAGAAATTAGATCAGCATTTTATAAGTCGTCACGTAAACCTTATTAGAGGAAAGTTTAAATCCGTCGACAACATTAACCGTAATTTGATGAGGGTTCCCTCAAACTTTGACTTAAACCAGCCAACCTTATGTGATTATTTTCACATATCGTACCACTTAGATATATTACTTCTGAAATGCAACTTATTTGGCCTATGGTCATTTAAGATCATACAGCTAGGAAAAAGCTATTGAAAATTGCTTTCAAAGAGAAGATTTGTATTACAAAGACTAGCTGTGCCCCGATGCGTTGCTATGCAATTTTTTACCTTTCTACCTACCCTACCTACTCTACCTATCCTACCTACCCTACCTTTTCTTTGCTATAAACCTCACGGAGCCCAAGACCTTTCCAACGAATGCAAAACCGTGGAAATCGGTTCTTGCGTTCTGGAGTTACAGCGTCAGGAAGCAAAACCCGACTTATTTTTATATACTAGATGTTGTGTTATGAAAGCTTGAAGATAAAACGTGCAAACTTTTCGAGCATCCTGACTTATTGTCGCTATTGAAGAGGTTTTCAAAAGAAGGTTCCAACTGATAACGTTAACCGGCACGGTAGACGCAGTGGCTAAGCGATTGGTTGTTATGCCACACGTTGTGGGTTTGATCCGCTCATGGGAACAAATATTTTAGGTTTCAGGTTGTTTGCGTATGTGAAAAATAAGTAGACAACTTACTCAGTTATTAGCAGATAGATTACTCACATAATAAAAGTCGTGAAAAGGTTTTTTGAATCGGGAATTTCTTCCACTTAATTCTAATAAGTCGTAGTCCACGACGCAGTAGAAATTCCTAGAGTGATCCCCAACTTGGTTGAAGTAATACAAATGACATAAGTACCGTAGTCTAGAGCTAATGTTAGTTTTTGCTATAATAAGACTAACGATCGACTAATGACGGAACGAATGGAGCGAAGATTGCTTTCGGATGCTGTACGTTTCATTTATTTATTTTATGATGTCTCTTTCATCAATTCGTCAAATATTAATGACAGCATGTACTGTCAAATAGTCCTGAATTATTTTGCCTGAAAGTCGAAAAAAAAATCAAATATAGCAGAAAATGTTTTATTATTTACTTAAAGTACTGCCATCAGAATTGAGCCTGTTTTCTTTGCCAAACTCTGAGAAAAACCAGTATAATACTAGCATGGAACACCCATGCTAGTATCTTAAGTGTTGACATCTTGATTATTACTTGCTTAAACCTTGCCTGTCCAGTAGATGGAAAAATATACATATTACGTCACGAAATAAATAATGACGAAATAAACAACCCGGGGGTCAGAGGTAAGGTATACATCAAACTTTGAATGCGGTCCACATACAAAGGAAATCCCATGTCATGTCAGCTGCCTTTATGACAAACTGGCCAGTTTTTTATGTTCCCCTGTTGTGGTGTTCGTAAAAAAAATAAGAACAGATGAATGAAAACATGGAATTAATAAGTACTATATAATTTTTAATACAAATATGGAATTATTAGGTACTATCTATACTATACTATACTATGTATAAGTTGAACAGAACCGAAACGAATTTAAAAAGTATGCTAATAAGGAGACAGATTTAGCTCGTTCTTTTTTGAAATGGCTCACTTTTCCTACATTGTGATTGAGGATCAAGAGTGCCAGTTAATCCTGATGCCAGTCATTTATTTTGTCATTACTCTCAGGTCGTTACTATGAGTTAAATCGAGTGAATCCGAGCGTAAAGCGTTTGTTCGCGAAGCGGATACGTTTACTTTGTGTACTTACGTTTATATGTATTTGCAAATATATATGTTATAAAAGGACGTCATACTTGGCATTGATTTTTAGGTGTCGACGGCCTCTTTTTGAGTGTTTAAAGCAGGCAGGTAATTTGCGTTGCAAATATTATTTATTATTTGCACATACCCAAGTACCAATCAGTGAATAGCTTAAGTACCACATATGACATACTATCTGTGGTAAATGTACTAAGGTCTGCAGTTTGATATTTGAATTTTGAACGATTCATACCTTAGTTTCAATAAGATATGCTAGAAAAAAAGGCAAATACCTTGAGACCTTCACATATAATGAAAAAAAGCTTTCCTATTCAGAAAATGTGATCAAAAAACTGCTGAATACACATTTATTTAAAGATACGACTACTCAATCAAGTCTGAAACTGCCTATAAAGCCATTATGTCACTCAATGCCCTTATCTTTTCCCGCCACTCGTTAAAATGTCACTTATGTCTTAAAAAAAGACGTCAGCTTTCAGGGGCTGAAAATGATTATTAAAAGTGTTTATGTCATTATATAAGATTAAATTGAGGAAAAATCCTTACTATTATTATAAAAGCGAAAGTGAGTTTGTTTGTTTGTTACTTCTTCACGCCTAAATGGCAAAACGGAGAAAGAGAAAGAGGGAAGAAAAGGGAAAACTTAGCTTTCCTATTACAATTAAATAAGGCACAAGGACAAAAACTACAGGTAGCAGGTACCTGCAAATCAGGAAAGGGGAACTGTGTTACCCGAATTTAACGGGAGTGAAGCCGCGGGCAAAAGCTTGTCTTAGATAAAAAGAAAAATATGACCGTCCTTTTTCATTTCTTATGATGATTATCGTCTGTTGTCATCTGCCAAACCTTATCCCAGGTATATTGGAGTCTGTTTGTAGTCTTACCAAATGCTACATGCTAGTATTTTTCATGAATCGACTGCGTATCTGACACTAGCTGTTCCACACGGTTTCACCCACGCTGCTCAGCACCTGTTGGTCGTAGCGTGATGTTATATAGCCTATAGCCTTCCTCAAGAAATGGATTATCCAACAATAAAAGAACTTTCCAATTCCAACCAGTAGTCCCTGAGATTAGCGCGTTCAAACAAACAAACTCTTCAGCTTTATAATATTAAGTATAGACTCCAGTTATCACGGTGTAATCCTGAACTGGTTGTCAGACTTCATTGACACTGACCTATTTATAACGACTGTCAAAGATCTACAAAGTGTATCGGGACGCTCAGTATGTTGTGAGTGGTCATCAATCCACGGACCAATCTAGACAACCGCAGCTTAACTTGAAGATCATCCGGAGCGTCTGTGATTATTTAACGATGAGTTCCTCGACGATTATCTTCGACTGTGCAGTAAATTCAATTAAAGTTATCTATTGAATTTTCTGGTTGACAAAGCGACGAAACTACGTTGATATATAATATTTTACATACAAACCTTTCATTTGTTAAAGTACTGTGACCTGGAACTTTTTGCTGTAAGGCTCCTTTTCAAAAAAAGGTTAAGCCAGTGTGACACATTCCAAATCCCCAGTTCAGAATTTTATTTCGAACAAAGTTGAACAAAAAGAACTGCTTATTTAATGCCATATGCTGTCGCTTGGAAAACGTGTCCGATTCTGCACGGCTTTTTGCATTTAACTATAAAATTGCTTCAAATTCGTACCTCCTCTGGATTTTTTATTCGTCCATGAACGATTGGGTCTCTTTGTGTCACATTTGTGAGGCAGCCAGAACTGCTTGAGCGTGTTCGAATTTCAAAAGTCTTTTATCCGCCTCTATGCGAATCCAGGTCGCACACAAGACTAAAGAATTGGGTATGCCGTAGGTATATATGAACTTTAACCCATTACTTACCTACCAATAGCCCCGGCTTAACGTCACTACCCAAATCACAATGATCTTTATTTACATACTAGCTTTTGCCCGCGCCTAGCGCCTTATTGATTTGTAATAGCAACGCTTAGTTTTTCCGTTTCTTTCCTTTTTCTCCCTCATATCCCACTCTTTAAAAAAATACCCTTTGTCCGTCTCCTGGTTTCCAACTATCACCGTACCAAAATTCATCAAAATCGGTTAAGCCATTTAGACGTGAAGACGTAACAAACAAACAAACTCACTTTCGCTTTTTTAATATTAGTAAGGATTAAGTAATAAGGTTGATATTGGGTTGGTTTTACTGTCAAAATTCGTGTTTTTTACTGCTGTCACTAAAATGTCAGTCAAAATAACAGTGATTTTAATTATCTAATATATAAAATTTTCGTGTCACAGTTTTCGTTGCCATACTCCTCCGAAACGGCTGGACCGATTTAAACGAAATTTTCTGTACATATCGGGTAGGTCTGAGAATCGGCCAACATCTATTTTTTAGACCCCTAAATGAGCAGCGGGTGAAACCGCTGGGCACAGCTAGTTGTTATAAAATATAGGTAGTTGTTACAGTTGTTACATATCTGTCAGAAGCAAAATAACTGTGAAAAGACTGTCCTCAGTATTGACTTTTATTCCTCCGCAGCCGCAGCTATCAGTTCTTCACTAAGTATTCAGTACCTAGACGTTGCATTCGTAGGAAATTAAACGTCAAATCTTCAATAAAAGCTCACGTCATTTAGAAGGGACTGACATCTCATAAACGTGACCCCATTTATGTGGAGTCGGAGTAAAACGTTTTAATACCTTGAGGAGACACTTTGTTATTAAAAAATATGGTATTAACTATGCAGGCCTTTCTTTTACTGAAGCCACGTTGCGTAAATTATGAAGAATGTTACTAAAATATATTTACTAACTCTTAGTTTATACCGATATCAAAAATACTAATAATATAAGTGAAAGCCGAGAAAGATAAGCAAATGAAGTATATTGACTTGGCTCGCGAGGTTGTCGACATGTGGGATGTGGACTCAGCGATCATTGTGCCGATACTCGTATCTGCCAATGGCTTAATTGCCAAGAGCCTCGACCAATACCTGAGGAGGCTCTCGTTAGGCAGCTGGATCAAGGGCTTGATACAGAAAGCGGTACTCCTGGACACGGCTCGTATTGTTAGGAGGTTCCTTTCTCTGGAGCCCTGACCGCCGGTAGCTTGGACCCTGTTCCCGATACCGTTGGGCTACTATTTTTATATGTTTTTTTTTTTCATGATTTTAAGAAATATTTAAAAATGTAATTATATGTGGAGAAATAAATAAATGTACGAAATAAGTGTCGTCTCACAGCTTTTTTACCACTAGGTAGTAAGTTGGAAAAAGTAACATGTTTCACAAGGTAATCATTCATTCTCAGGTTAACCAACCTAATAACTGGTCGTTAATAATTTGGCAAGAACTGTTTATGGTTTTCGAAACAAGACAAAGCAATGTATTCCATTTTTAAAAACCATTTAAAAATGTACAACATAAACGAAAACACAAAAACTGGTCTCCAACTGTATGTTCATAATATGCTTTGCGCCCTTTCGATGCTCGTTTATGGTCGTAGGTAGAGGAACCCTTTTTAGACATGGATGGATACTTGACCCACTTACAGAAACCATTAATATCTTGTCAAACGCAAGTAGATTAAGAGCATCACAAAGTTTTATGGAGGAACGCAACATGTTACTGAGATTGGCGTCGCCATCTTTGAAACGTTTTCAAATAAAATGTGATATAAAAATTGTAACCACTTTTCAAATAGAATGTCGTCCGTAATCCTTTTATTGTATAATAACTGTTTATATGGTTTAAGGCCTTGAATTGTAGACTTAAACAGGGTTATCGTATTACCCAGTACTAACTGGGTTGTAGAGGTTTCATGTAACATACTAGTCTTTAGCTGAAACATGCTTGTCTTTAGGAATGGAAAACAACCGCACCATACTTGGGAAAAAGCTGTACAGATGAGTGTCCACCATATTTTTTTCTTTTTAGTCTAAACTGTCCCACTAAAAAGGTAAAGGCGCTTCCCCAATTCCTTTATATTTTTGTATTATGGTTAACCAATCATACGTTGCTAATACGACATAACGCCCGGTTCCAATAAACAAAAAACGATTCGTTTTGCTTACCGATAGTAGTATTTTGACACAAGTCTCATAGAACTTATGTCAAAATACTATTACTATCCGTAAGCAAAACGAGTCGTTTTTTGTTTTTTGAAACCGGTTCGTACCGTGTACTGTTATGAGGCTAGTTCAAAACCCTAATTGCACAATTTTCTACTGCAATCGAAAAGAATTTCAAGAAAATTCATAAAACATTGCTTCGCAAATATATATATAAAATGATATTACTACAGTACATTTAATAGATTTCTCGCTATTATTAGAAACTGATGCAGGTGGCCTATTTAATAAATAGTGTTGTGTTGTGACATAAATGAAGGGCTTATGTACCGGTCACTGGGCTTTATGAGCAGCCTTTCAGTGGCTTTTGCTCGTAAAATAAATAAAAAAGCTTTGCAGTACGCCTTTACTATAGATGTAAAAAAAAAATCTACTGGATTTAGATTTCTTGATAGAATATTTATCTAATACTAATCTTTACATTAGTAAAATAGTAAATTGCATACTTCAATAATAAAGGCATATTTACTGCCTACTTTGTGAAAGTTAAACTGTAGTTAAAATTCTTCTAATATATAAAGGTCACAATGTTCGTTCCCATACTCCTCCAAAAGGTCTCGACCGCTTCTTATGAACTTTGTCATGTATATTCAGGAGGACTGAGAATCGGCTACTATCTATCTTTCAAACCCCTTAGTATAGCGGGCAGCTAAGCAGCGGGTGAAACCGCTGGGCACAGTAAGTAGATAATTTCTTTCTAAAAATGATGTTCAAAAGAACAGATTTCATAGCCCAGTTTTGTTTTTTATTTTTAATAAATCTATGGTTGTAGCAATCGAATAAGCCTTACGGCCAAATGAATAAAATGATGTATGTTCTTTTTTTTTTCTTTAAAGTTCTACTACATTGAAACAGATAAGATATTCCTAAACAAAAAGTTTAGGCAGGCACAACTTTTTACAAAAATAATGATTCCAGCCTTAAATGTGATGTTTTCTATCAAACCTTGAGATCTTTTTCATCCCGCCGAAGCGAGTAAAAAAATCTGGAAAAATGTTTTCCGATACAAACAATCGCGTATACTTGGTTGGCAGCCTTCTAACGAGAATATCATCGCAACACAACACAGTTTAATTTTCATGTAAAAAATCAATAGACTTGCTGAAAGAACTTTTAGCCGTTGGTCCCAGCTGTCATTCGATGATCATTGACAGTCATTACAGGTAATCGATGACCTGAAAGTCTGACAGCCAGTCGAGTCGCCAAGCGGTATGGTTTTAGTTAGTACTGACTCGGTTGTGGAGGTCAGATAGACAGTCGCTCCGAGTAAAATATTGATATTCAGCTATCCTTCTATTAGTATAGTTTGACTTTTTAAAATTAATTCAATAACCCAAAGTTTTGACTATACTCTCATAGATAGGTAAAGTTTTTCATTCAAAGAAAAATCAATCTCGCTTTCGCTCCCGGCTCGTCCCCCCCTTTAAAGTTAACTTTGATGAACGATCGAAGCTTTTCGGAGTTGTTTTATTACTTTTCAATGTGTACACGTAAGCTCTTCAAAGTCGAAACACTTGAGAAATGATGACATCTTCTGTCAGAAATAACATAATTGTATTTTAGAGTACTTAACTGTGCGTTGGTGATTTTATGATGTAGTATTTAGGGCTTGCATATTTTTTTCGAATGGAACCGCACACCGAAGCTCTCGACACCTAGTAAGCCATCGAATGTAGTCGCCGAAGACGAAATCGGCTAAGTTGCATCATCATCATCATTGTTTTTTTTTTTATTATCTATACTTATCTATACTAATATTATAAAGCTGAAGAGTTTGTTTGTTAGTTTGAACGCGCTAATCTCAGGGACTACTGGTTGGAATTGGAAAATTATTTTAGTGTTGGATACTCCATTTCTTGAGGAAGGCTATAGGCTATATAACATCACGCTACGACCAACAGGTGCTGAGCAGCGGGGGTGAAACCGCGTGGTAAAGCTAGTATGATATAAAAAATGTAAAATCTCTAAGCATTAACAATGAAATTCTAGCTAATTTTATGTTTATGCAGTAGATATTTTCACATAATTCGAACTAGCTTAATAGAAACTTGTTCAACTTTATAGATTTTCTTTTAATTTGTATAGAAGGTTTTCATCGTATACAATCTGGTCCGTAAAGTAAATAAGTTTTGTATTTTCTCTTCAATATTTAGTTTTTATCATAAGTCGCAAAAAGAGCTTCTTATTGTTTAAAATGTTAAGTATTTTTGAGCTACATTATTTTCATATTCAAGTCGGAATGAAATAAAGGTATTCCGTCCCTAAAAAGGTCATTAGAAGTCTGTAAAGGAGACACTCAACAATGAAAAATTGTCTGTCACTTTTCATCTCATTGATCGAACACAGGAAACTCACACAATGCCAGTTATTTGAAGTCAACTTTATCCAAAGCGATGCCAACTACTTGCAATATTTTTAAATAAAACGTGAAATATTTCATTTGATTTTCAACGATGACATTGGCAGATCTGAATATCACAGATAATAAATATTCCTTTTGACAGTCATTATTGTGAAGACACAAAATAGTGAGTGCAATCAAAAGTATAACGAATTACTTTTAACATCTATTTATACTAGCATTTTTTTTGGGTGGGAAATCATCAAATATCTGTCATATATCATATGTGTCAGACTTATACTGACTAAAACCCACCCATTATCCTTCTATTGCCCTTTACGTTCCGGGTCCGCGGTATCTCTTTCGAACAACCCGCAACCACGGTTCGAACAACCCGTAACCCCGGGAAACCGTAACCCGCATCTCATTTTAATTCGCTGCTATACAAATAATTTTATTTTAATTGTCAGTGTAGTATTTGCTGTAGGTAGATACATCATTGACCATCCCCCGTTATATTTTTAAATTCATACAGTCCATCCAAAGGTACTCTGAAAGATAGTCGCCATCAACGATAAGACCGCCAATGTAAACATAGAATTAGCAATTTCTGTAAAACAGTTAAGTTTAAATTTTTTATGTACATTCGATTCTATTATATTCGAATACTTTTCTAAATAATGTAATCTTAAATAACGATATTGTTGTAACCTAAGATGCAACTGAACGGGATCAGTGAACCACGTTCAAAAGCTGTCGTTCTATCAGTGATCCATCCCAATCAACACTGTGCGTCGAACAAATGTGCTGAACGCGTTCAAATTTAGTTGTATGATTCGCTCCAAGTACAATAATATCTCATATCTATATAACAAGATACATAAAGGGAAAAGGAGCTGGCTGGAAATGGGACGCGATGATAGTCGCTGTGACTACAAAGATACGCAATTTTCCGCTCCACAATGGAAGCTGTCTTACGGATGTTGTAAGTATATAAGATACTTTTTTCTAATAAGACTGCGCGAATCCAACTCCATAACTGTTTATTTGAAGTACGAAGATAGATTAGCTATAAATGTTGTTTTAACTGATTTAAAAAAAATCGGGGAGGTTCTCAATTCGACTGTGTTTTTTTGGATGTTTGTTACGCGATTTCTCCGTTGATTGTGGGTCGATTTTCAAAATTCTGATTTTAATCGATAGGATCCCATATGAATTTTATTTATATTGCTTGAATAATTTAAGAGTTATCTTCTATAATACATGTTTTTACCGTTGATCGGATCTCCGTTTCATTATTTTAAAATTAGTCTGGATTTTTGCAAAGTTAACTTTTTATTCTTACTGCGTAGTCTGGTTTTTATTAAAAGCGGACCTTTGTTGACCTACTTGGGGCTTAAACGTAACTGGGGAAACCTGCTATGGGTATACTATTCGATCGGCTACTTCTTGCTCTGCCTAACCCATTGAGAACCACAGGTGTAAAGTTACATGTGTGTAATGTTTATTACTTCCTAAACCTTATTTGTGCATAAATTGTGACGTTAAAAATTAAAAATGCATTTGAATTTAGAATAGAATAGAGTATAGATACTTTTTATACTTTATGACATACCACTGTTTTACGGAAATTTCTAGTTCTATGGTTACAATGCCGGGCTTATCGTTGATCGAATAGAAATCTTTAATTTAATTGACCACCACTATTTTTTTATTATTGATTTTCATTAAATAAAGCCCTACTTATACAAATTACAAAGATTTATTTGAATCTGTGGAGATACTTTGTAGATCGGCGGCAATCTGTTCGCAACGGGTGCGGTGAACCGGTTCAAGAGTGCCTTTTATTTCAGTATCTGAAATTAAAACGAAGCTCGTGTTTTTACTTCTGTTTTTATAAAAACAAAAACTCATGTGAAAATTAAAAATGGTAATTCTGACAAACGAAGCTGGCTATCCAATACTCGCTTGATTTAAAAAAAAAAAAACTTACATACATAACGACGCCTGCCTATGGTAGAACAAAAGTTTGGCCTTATGTTTGAGGTCCATGTAAATCGAAGTCCGATCAAAATTGATACTCCGGGCTGATACTGAGAAATTGCAAGTAGAAAAACCCAATTACATCCAGGACCACAGTAGAACATGCCACACCAAAGGCGCAGTCCCCTAGGTACTGATTACATTATTAAAAAGAATTAAAATTGAATCTCCGGTCCTAAGTACCATTAAGTAATATAGCACAATATTCTCCATTGTGGCCTAGAATATCCAGATTATAATAATAGTTGGCTAGGAACCGGGCCACAGAGATTGCGGATAAATTGGTTTTAATTAGTCCCTCAAGGCGGGCCCATTATTCAAGATTATTCAGCCGACCATCAACTGCTTGTCTATGGAAACACCTGACATAACATAAAGGAGTTTTCAAAATGAAGGTTTAATCGTTTAATGTGCCAGTTCCAAATATTGATATTTTGTAGCTGGTACTAAAATCAATATAAAATAATAAAATGAGTTATTTACCCCGTGTTTGTGCGACGATCACTTAAGAAAGGCTCGGTTGATTTAGCAATTTTTTTTTGTTGTTGTAGTGTTCGTAATTGTTAAACATTCCACATGTGGGAAACCGGGGCGGGTCTTTAGAATTTATAAAAAGTAGGCAAAAGGCAAAAGAAGGATCATAGATAGGTTTTATTCAGTATAAGTCTGGCACTCTCTTCCGCTCCGCCCAGAGTGGTAGGAGTTATTTTATTTCTTCTCATCAAAATGAAAAGCTACTAAACATGATTCTCTTGCTTTTGTTTTTCTTTAATTTTCCCATTGTCAACCGCTATGGTATCATTCACCCCGTTTCCCTTATTATTCTCTACAGTTAAGTACATAATCAATTTATCTTTGCTTTAGATACTCGTATTTCACTATCCTACTAATAATATAAATGCGACAGTTTTTCAGGATGTATATATGACAAAACTATATTTTTTCATATTTCACGCAAAATCTAGGTTTGGGAGAAATTTGGCAAACATACAGTCTATAAACCTGGATTAATCCTGTAGGACAATAACCTAACTGCATGCGGGTAACGCCGCAGCTATGAGCTAGTTACAAATAAATTAGTCATAGTCGTACTAAAGTTGTTCGAGTTAGCTTAAACTTCAGGCTGAATGAAACACATTGTTCTCATTGTTTCAGAATAAAGGCTAGATAAGTCTGTGTGGGGTAGCTGCACTTCTAAGCTGAAAAGCGCTTTTGTTAACACGAGTTTGTTTTTTGCATTACTTTTTATGTTAATCAAATGCATTTAGTTTTCTCAAGTCTTTGTCATATAAATTACTTCTAAATGAATTAAACAAGTATGAAGCTATAGAGTCGCAGTCGACCCGCCCGCATTACTGCCGTTATTATTTACTAGCTGTTCCACGCGGTTTCACCCACGCTGCTCAGCACCTGTTGGTCGTAGCGTGATGTTATATAGCCTATAGCCTTCCTCAAGAAATGGACTATCCAACACTAAAATAATTTTCCAATTCCAACCAGTAGTCCCTGAGATTAGCGCGTTCAAACAAACAAACAAACAAACTCTTCAGCTTTATAATATTAGTATAGATATGGTAGCACTCATCTTATTTTATCAATATAATTCCCACACAATTTCCACAGGCATATCATTTCGAAAAATTATAACTAACAGCGGCACCTGACAAGTTCATCTATCAGCAACTAGAAGCTTTTGGTTTAAAAAAGAATATTAATTCAGTATTATGGGAGACCTAAACCGGCAATCAAAAAGATACTGGCTAGTTATCGTGAAAATCTTTGACTGAAACACCCGAGAAAATAAAAGGAATAATTTAACTTTCTTTTTGTTGTGTTAAAGGCATTGCAAATCGTTTTTCGAGCATTTCGGCCAGTTTCAAATCATTATGATTCTTAAAAAAGTTATGGAAACTATTAAACGCATTATATTACTAACGCATGTAACATTTGATCAAAGCAATGGAATGAAAATACTTAATTTGAGGTTAATTGCCGCGATATTATTTCTTTCTACATAGCAGTGCCATACCTTAAACATTCTGGTTTATTTTCTTGATTTATAAAATATGTTCGGAAGATCTTAGATTTTTATGAGAAACGTACAATCTTAAGTCATAATATTAAGAATATGGTGCACTTTATTTTATTGCTGTATGTATGATCTTACCCCAACTTAGTTGGGGTTGGCTTCCAGACCTACCAGATGCAGCTGAATACCAATAAACTACATGGAGTTGCTGACCATCCCAACCTACCCCAACACAATTGAAAGAATGCTTAGCAGATGATGATAGCAAAATTAAATCCATGATAATTCATAACTATCCTTTTACATATTGAATAGAATTGGAAAGCCAATCCCTCCTAAATATTACAATGCTGCTATGTTCAGTCCATCGAACTGCCTATTTAGGTATTAATGTTATTCGCGTCTACGTGTGTTGAAGTGTGCCAGGGAAGCATTCTCTGATAAAACCCAATATTGGTTTGTGGTATCGTCCATCAATATTAATATCCTATTTGGAGGCAGAAATCAATTACATCGTTATATTTCTGCTGGTTGTTATTGCCAAAATGATTATAATTTTGCCCACCTGCCTAATGCTTAAATGTCTTGGTGTTGTTATTGACTTTTCCTGAGTTTTCTGATCACAAAATGTGGAAGTTTTTGATTTTTATATGCACATCGAAATAACGCTAATGAGTTTTAAATTAATATGTCAGGATAAAAACCCACCGTGGCTGCTGGTTGTTCGAAAGAGAAACCACGGCCCCTGAACCTAAAGGGCAAAAGAAGGAACGGTGTTTTTAGTCAGTAGTTAAGCAGATAGTAAAAGTCTGTACTTTGCTGATTTTCAATACACAATAAAACACCCCAAAAACAAACGCTGGCGTGACGATTTGAACCCGTTCCTGATTGGCCTGAGAAGGCAAAACAGGGAGAGTTGGAAAGAAATGGGCATTTGCCCAGCAGTTCCAACAGTAATAGGTTGGTATTATATTATTTCTGCTATCCTTCGCGGTTTCACCCGCGTCTTTGGATTCTGCCCCGCACCCTAGGGTAGTAGCGTGATGTTATATAGCCTATGTAAGTGATAATGTAGCTTTCCAATGGCAAAATATTTTTTGAAATCGGTTCAGTTAGTTTTTGAGGTTATTCGTTACATAGAAACATTTAAATCTTTCCTCTTAAAAATATTAATGTAAGTAGATGTCAAGATATTAGTTTTTTTTTTTGTAAAATAAAAACTTATACAATTAACTTAAATCTTCAATTTGTTTTATGCCTCAAATATTTTTTCATAAACATGTTACATATAAACATAAGTCACTCTGTGATAGATATATATTTCTATCTTTACGACTCTTAAAAGATGACTTATTTGGTAACCTTTAATACAATCTATAACACAGTTCCCGACTAAAAGGAAATCCATTCCATTTTACGTGTTAACAAGAAAACCGTCACTATATCCTGCTTTAAAGTACAAACGCTCAAGGAAGAAATGAATTGAAAATGGAAATGCATTTCCCTCCAATAAACTCCCAGAGACACACAACTGTAAATTCGTTGTCAATGAAGGATTCATAGGATTGTATACGAACTCTCTGGAAGATCGTAGGTCCGTAATCTCTCTAGTCTTCAGTCCCGCCGCGGCCGTCGCGAGCGGCGGGTCACGCTGCCCTTGCACTCCTCCGCCTTTGAACAACGAAGGCCTTCGTGTATCAAACACCTTAAACCAAACATATTTCACTAATTGGGACCGTAATTATATCAGTGCTAAGACTCGTTTTTGAATGAAATGCGTTGTAAAGAAAATATTTTAAAGAGGTGAACGGGAACACAATGCGTTGTTGATGTTGATACTATGTTGATAGATGTTTTCAAAGCTTTGTTATAGGTCACTTTATAAGCTTGTACTTTGACTTGTGAAACTTAAACGTTTAAGGTTTTAAAACGTTACTTTTATACCGATATCTTACATTTTTCAATAGGGATAATTTAGGACTAAGGCAAGTTACATCGCTTTTGAAGCGATTCGTATTTTTATACTGTAACAGGATTTTTAGCCGTAACTGAACCTTCGACCTTCTTGTCCCTAGTTTCAGCCTTAACTGAAACTTATTTAAAAATATATTGAAGAGATTTTTATGTGTTAAATCTTGTTTTTTTACACATATTCGACATAACACGTATTAGCTAAAATTAAAATAATGATTAAAGTATGTACTTTTTTTAAAGTATTTTTGATACAATTTAAAAAACTGCAAACATCAATTATCGTGGGCAGCAAACTCATTTAAAGTGAACTACGTACGGCGCAATTCACCAAAATCGAATTCCGGCGAGGGTGAAGTTTTGACCATAATTGTCTGAAACCAAAACTGGGGCCGACATTATCTTCTTCTTCTTTATGTGGGCCCCGCTCCTTGGGGGGTCCGGTTTCCGCACTTAGTCCTTGCAGTGGACCATTGTGAGTAGGGCCGACATTATAATATCCTTACTAATCCTTACTAATATTATAAAAGCGAAAGTGAGTTTGTTTGTTTGTTACCTCTTCACGCTTTGATGGCTAAACCGATTGTGATGAATTTTGGTACATAGATAGTTGGAAACCAGGAGACGGACAAAGGCTAATTTTTATTTAAAAAAAGTGGGATGTGAGGGAGAAAGAGGGAAGAGAAGGGAAACCTTAGCGTTGCTATTACAAATCAATAAGGCGCAAGAGGAACTGTGTTACCCCAAATTTAACGCGGGCGAAGCCGTGGGCGAAAGCTAGTAATATTATAAAAGCGAAAGTGAGTTTCTTTGTTTGTTACGTCTTCTCGCCCTAAATGGCTAAACCGATTGTGATGAATTTTGGTACAGAGATAGTTGGGACCATGGAAACGGACAAAGGCTTTTTTTATTTAAAAAAAAGATTGAGATATGAGGGAGAAAGAAGGAAGAAAAGGGAAAACTTTGCATTGCTATTACAATAAATAAGGTGCTAGGGCAATAACTAGGTACAGGTAGCAGGTACCTGTAAATCAGGAAAGGGGAACTTTCTTCCTCATTTCTCACTTAAAAAAAATTACTGTGTCCGTCTCCAGGGTCTAAAATATCTCTACCAAAATTCATCAAAATCGGTTTAGCCATTTTGGTGTGAAGACGTAACAAACAAACTCACTTTCGCTTTTATAATATTAGTAAGGATTATTACTCGTAAATTGGAACTAGGTCATTGTTTCTTTGCCATAATGTGTAGTCTAGCTCATAGAGCTGTCAACTTTTTCCCACCATTGCATTAAATATAACTAGCTGTGCCCGGCGTTTGCACCCGCTGCTTAGGTCCCCTTCTGAAGAGAACCACCCTTATCTCTTAGGGGTATGAAAAATAGATTACGACCGATTCTCAGACCTAACGAATATACATTTTTTTGTTAACATTTTTAGTTATGGTATAATGATATATCACAACATTTTATTGGGTAGATACTAGCTGCCTTCCCCGGTTTCGCTCGAGTGGTGATAGAATATACAATATATCTTTATGAATTGTAGCCTAAATGTCATTCTGATGTATAAGCTATATTATTGTAAAGTTTCATTAAACTCCATTCAGTAGTTTTTGCGTGAAAGAGTAACAAACATCCATACAACAAGTATCACAGTAGGTTTAATTTTCCATTGTTACTAAAAGATTAGCATATCATCTATATATATAGACGATAACTCGTAAACTGCCTAAACAATATAAATAAAATTGATATCTATCAAATAATTTTGCAAAACAGTCTACGCGTCTTTGAGTAAACGGTGAAAATACATAAAAAAAAATTGAGATCGAATTGAGAACCTCCTCCTTTTTTGAGTTCGGTTAAAAACTGTGACAACACGAGAATTTTAGATATATAAAGAAGCAAAATGATAGCATTGCATTTAACACCTTATAATGTTGTATATAAGTATATATTGTTTCCCTAGGAACACCACCAGATGTGCCAACTGACACGTTATTATTATTACTTACTGTAATTTAATACATTATTGTGTGCTGGGAAAAAAGGCGCTTCATTTAGAACAAGGTTACTTTATATTATTATGGGGATAAGGATGAAAGTGAGAGCAATGTGTTTGGGTTATAAGTTTTGGAGTACCGTATAGTGGGGATATTTGGAACTAATAAAATAAATAATTCGATTGATAGTATTTTTTCTTCTATTTTTTTTTAATAAAACACTAAAACTAATGTCCTTTTTACCGGCGAAACTAAATAATTAATCAAATCTTTTATTCCAAATTCAAAACTATTTATGGTGCCTGCCTAAAGTGATTTTGTTTTAATATTAATTATTGTTTTGTTTTGTGTGCTCCTTACTGTTTAGGAACATTGACATCATTTTTCAAAATTCTAAGACACTTCACTTTTAATACTAAGATATGCAGTTACATGCGAGTAGGGTAGTAGAATTTTTATTTTCTGACTCAAATGGTTCAATGGCCTGTCAGATGAAGACGTAGGTACTAACTTAATTAATTTCCGAAAGCATAGGTATAATAAATCTCTGTAAGCCAAACCTCACCGTCCAACATAAAAAGTAGCCCTTTTCAGGTATTTCTGAAAATTGATTTTGTTACGCCTAAAATGAAAAAGAAAACTGTCCAAGGTTTCAGTATATAAATAACTTGAGGGTAAGATTCTTCGAAATACGTGATTTATCGACTTTTTTTTTGTATAAAGGGACCATTTTCGATAAAAACAGGACTTTACACGAACATCTAAATACAGGGACGTTGTTGGATTTTCGACTTATTCCGCTGTACGGAGCGTTGAAAATCACGCATTCATTTAGGTGTCATCATGTTGGCGAACATGTCAGAGACGTTTCAGCGATGACGGTCTTTATTTGAAAGCTTACCTTCTGCCCTTATTAGTAAGGTTCTTAAGTCTGTTAGTCCAGTGTTACTTTGGGTCCAGATTATAAGCCAGACACAGTTATTTCGTTGTTATAAATGTAAATGAACTGATTCATGCCGAGATCGTAGGCGGCTAACGTCTCTCTTCTGTGAGAGTGACACATTCAGCTCACGCTATGCTATCAACGCCACCTCGTTCTATATAAAAAAGTAGCTAGAAGTGCGTAGGTATTTTTTTAATATTATAGGCTATAGATTACCCACTTCGACGCCCGTTATCAGTATGACAACGATGTTGGGTAAGAAACTAAAAGCATCGTTCTGTTTCTGTCAATTATATTAAAATGGCACAGGCATACAAATGATTAAATTTAATCTTTTAACTTCATAGTTCATTCTCTTACTGCTAAATAGGTCAATCAATTACCTATCTCAGGGAACGACAGTTCGCTGAATTTTCATCGAGGTTTAAACTGCGTTTTCATAAAAAAAAACCCTACACAGGTACTTCGGTACGTATACAAACGAATATATTATTGTGATCATGATTTATCAAACAGAAAAAGCCCACCAACCCCAAAAAGCACAAGAGTGACAACCACTCTTGCCACCTTTTGGTAAGACTGGTCATCAGACTTGTCTTGAATCGTATTAACCTAGTAACTGGCTTGTGGAGGTCAGATAGACATAGACATAGCATTCGAATAAGCTGGATGCCGAACCCATAACAGTTGAAAAAAAGACTAGGCAAGATGATAATAAATTATTACGTCGAACATCCACCGAATGTTCAAGAGAGTCTTGATAAACACCTTAAGAGGCTTTTGCTTCGAGGCTGGGTCAAGGGTCTAATTAATAGGGCTTTATTTTCGGGCTCTTCAACACGATAGATACGTATTGTGTGGAAGTGTTTCGCTCTCCTTATAGAGCAGACACAAGTTAATGGCTCTTGTCTTTATTTCTGCGCCCTTGATCGAATTTCTTTTTGCGATAAAGTAAGAAAAATGAAGCGACATAATTTTGCTTTTTATTTTGGTTCTGTGCCTACAAGTGTAAGAAAAAGGATTAATAAAATCAAATTTATATTACTAGATATATAAACAAAGTTCACAAATAATCAGAATACTTTTTTTTAAGATCGAAGCCTAACTGCGTTTTGGCGTGGCGTATGTCCAGTGTATAGTAAACGCAAGTACATAGATAGGAAGGCACATGTGACATTACACACGCTAGGCACGTGTCAAGGTCGTTACAGAACGATATATCCGCATTTAGCGTTAGATTTGCAAAGATAATATGATAAGTATAACGTGGAAAGAAGAAAATTGGAAAATGGTTTAATCATCACATACTTAGGGCCGGTTGCCATCAAGCGGAAAAATCTTTACGTACTATTTTGATACCATTGAAAGGACTTTTCTGTTTGGTAACGCACACGAGGGACGGCACGGCCAAGCATTTCATCTTTACCAAACACAAATCCATACTTAACTTGTGGTAACAAGGTACAAATTCCTTTGTTTAGAGATCGAACCAAGGCGTCCAAAGGGATTTCCCTCCGCGGCATTGAACGACGGCCCTTACTCGTAGAAATTGATTTAAATTCGGATTTGACTTGGTCTCTGTTTGTTATCGTTTTACGCCTTAATGACTAAACAGATTTCGATGGAAAATTAGCAATCAGGTAGATCAGGATTTAGGTTAGGTTAGTTACTTATCATCTCTGTAGTCCGTACTTACGTTCAAAGTGCCTCCGAGAGGGCGAACCCGCGGGTAAAAGCTACATTATTTTCTTTTGTTAACATCTTGTATCTTGTAAAAAGGTTTTTCTCAAAGAGCTGTCAGGGTTGTCTGGCGAAGATAAAACCTCAATTAATTAGTTTGAAGTAATTGAATGCGCCTTTAAAAGGTTTAACAGGAAAATGCAAACCAGAATTAATTGCAAATCTCTTCAAGATTTCAGTTTCATACTATGTGAAAATGTAAAAGCAAAATCTTGCATTTCCATGTTACAGGTTCATTCATTTGCAAAGACTGTTAAATTCACTTGCATTTCCATTATGGCGCTCCCACACCAAAGCAACGTAAGTAACAATTCGATTTCGAGCTGAAACAAGTGAGTTATACAAATTACACCGTGACAGGTTGCGAATTTTAATGCTCTGCTATCCACAGTCACTGATGTTACCGTTTATTATTTAAAAACAAACTTATTTACTCGCGAAAAACCCTATACTAACTTCGTAACTTAAAAACCGCTGCGCAGTTTTTGCAACAGCATTAAACTTGAATTAAGAACTCATTTGTATTCAATTAAGGTCCGTAATCATTTACAAGCATGGGCGAGCAATGTCGACCGATGATAAGCCCGCTAAAGTAGCTATTGTTTAAATTATATTTGCGAAATTAAGTTCAATGTCAAGGGCGAGTGCAGACGAAGTGATCGAGGCTTTATTGGGTGTTAATGTACCCTTATCTATAGGAAAAGACACTAGTTCTCCCTCGTCATTGAGATGAGTTTTTGTGTCCACATATACTAGTCTTTAGGGTTCTGTACCTCAAAGGGAAAAAAAACGGAACCCTTATTGTATCACTTTGTTGTATGTCTGTCTGTCAAGACCCATTATCTCAGTACCACGTGAAGCTATTGAGTCGAAATTAAAACCATATACATATTATATCTGTGGTCCCTTGAGACTTGTGAAAAAATCATATCTCCAAGTCCACGGGTCAGTAAATATGGCCGTTTATGTCGGAAGTTTGTACGGAAACGGTGTGTGCTAGTACCTACGACTAGCACTTGTCCGGTTTTCCTTAGATGCTTTGTCTGCTCATTTAATTCGCGACCATTTTAATGGACTATAAATTGAATGCGAGGCGAAATTAAGGAGTAGGGACGTACATAACAGAGAAGAGTGGCCGAAGAAAAAGGAGGCCTATACCCAAGTGTGGGTGATTCCGGGTTAAGATGATGATGATGATGAGACGAAATTGGTGTTGTTTACGAAGACCTACGACTACCCTACGGAGACCTACTCCTATAAGGAGATATAGATGTGTCACAGTAGCCCACAAGGTAATTTAGTAGGTTTTATAAAGGGAAAAATATAGAAGTCTTAAAACATAGGAGAAAGAAATGTAAGGCAACCTTGCCCTCTGAAAATTTACTGCTAACGGAATCAGATATAAATCTACGTGAACAACGCGCAAATTCCTTGAGAATTGGACGAATATGGTCGCATCTGTGACCTGTTTCTTGTTTTAACATTAAATACTGTACAGAAACAGGCTTTTAGCGGAAACTGAACAATAAATTGTTTTTAAATGTATTTAAAAAAGTTGCCCCACGCTAGGAATTTTTCCTGAATCCTGTTTACAAACATTTAAACTCAGATACACAAACAGCCAGACCCGGAACAACTATCTGTAGACCATACAAATATTTGTTGTGTGCGGGGATCGAACCCGCGACACGGGGCGCAGCAGTCGATCGCTCAGCCACTGCGCCAACCGTGCCGTCTTCCTTATACGTATTGTATAATACGTATCCGAATTTGGAGGCAATAAAACTATAACTAAAATAGATTTGCAAGTACTACAAGACAAAGGATCAACAAGACAATTTTGCAAAATAAAGATTACATCACACCACGCGAAGGAAGACGTAATATAATAGTGACTGCGACTGAGGTCAATTGAGTTTTAAAACTTCAAGGTTTTGTGTCCAATACCTTAGTCATTAACAATAGACGACACTTAAGTCTAATGTCTAAAGATAAAGCACTGTTGCATTTTCAACCCTTGTCACTAAACTAAAAGTTGAAAATCGAACAGTGCCATTTATTAGGATACTAGGTTTTGCACGCGACTTTGCTCGCGTTAATTTCAGGTTAATACAGTTCCCTTTTCCTGATTTGCAGGTACCTGCTTCTTGTAGTTTTTGTCCATGCGCCTTATTGATTGTAATAAAATCAAAGCTAAATTTTCCCTTTTCGTTCTCTCTCAATTTTCATTTTTTTTAAAGTTAACCCATGCCCGTCTCCAGGGTCCCAAATATCTCTGTACCAAATTCTTCAAAATCGGTTTAGCCATTAAGGCGTGACGACGTAACTAACAAACTCACTTTCGCTTTTATAATATTAGTAAGGATTTCATTCAGTTATTTCGGAGTGTTAAAATGTTCGTTTGCTGTTGGTGCTCTAGTGCCAAATCCTGAACAAGAACGCAACGATCAAGTTAGGTTAGATAAAATATTTCGGTCAGTGCCACTCTTAAAATTCTATTTAAAAAATATATGTCAGAACCTATGAACAAACTAGGCACTTCAATCATGGCGTTTTAAAACCAACATGTCAAGGTATTCAAAAGTAGAACATTGTAACTACTCCGTGCTCTATGGCCACTTAAAGAAATTAACCTAATGTCAAGATCACATGCATTTGGAGCATGGAAGACAACGCTGTCCAATTTGTTTAAAAATATTGTTTTTTTTTTTTTTAAATATTTGATTAATAGACTTCCAGTTGCAACGTAGAGCGCATGTATAAATGTTTAACAAAGGTATAACCCTTACATTTAATCAGGTTTGTTTAAAAAATATATTATGAGGAAACCGCCATTTTGATTTTAGAGGAGCGTCATTTTATTTCTCATATTCTTCTGTCCTTTTTTTTTTCGGGTGGGAAATCATCCAATGACTTCCCCCGCTCTGGGCGGAGCGGGGGGGCATGTCAGACTTGTACTGACTAAAACCCACCCATGTTTCTTCTTTTGCCCTTTACGTTCCGAGGCCGCGGTATCTCTTTCGAACAACCCGCAACCCCGGCAGGCGGAGGCTCTGGCAAGCCCCTCTGCTTTGCTGACTCTTTTTGAGGCGCGCGTGAAACACGAACGCACCGTTGACACGGCCTGTCGTCAATCGACGGACGGACGGTGAACTACCCATTGCTCACCGCCCACAGGCCCGCATCTACGATGGCCGGAAGTCGTCTCGCGGCGCCCGGCGCCATGGGCGTCTCCCGCGGCGGCTGGGTTGGGCAGATGTTCTCTCCCTCAAACGCCTGGCCACCTCCTTTGCTAGCATTACTGCTTCGCAGAAGGTGGTGACCGCTTCCCATTCCCTCTCGCTCCGGACCATGGCCTGAACCAGGGCCGGACGCGAGAGATCACCGCCGCCGATCGCCTCTACGAGGGCACGGCGGTGCTCCGCCCACGCTGGGCAGATCGCCACTGTGTGCTCCACCGTGTCCTCCGGGCGATCGTCACAATGGTGACACCTGATGTTATGCAGGAACCTCCCGAAACTTCCGTGTCCGGTGAGGACCTGCGTCAGGCGGTAGGTGAGGACGCCATGACGCCTCTCCAGCCACTCCTCAAAGAGGGGACTTACCGCCACTATTGTGGCGTGCCCTATATTCTTCTGTCCTTATTCTTTCATTTGAGTTTGAGAGAGTAATTTTTTAGGAATTTCCATGATATGGGTAATATCGTGGAAATTCCTAAAAAATACTTCTTCAGTCGAAGACGGCGTCTTTGGGACTCCGCCATATTGGATTTAGAATAATGTTGCTTAGATAACCATTCATTGTGTTCCAAACTACACGTGTTTTCAAAATATTAATAAACAAATGTAAGTTCTAACATTGTTCTACATAGCATAAAAACAAGATTAAAAATAATTCCATTAAAATTAAATTATCTTTCAATTACACGTTTAATCCATGCATATTCTGATTATCATTCTAATTGAAACTAACCAAATTTCCTTCAATATTTTAAGCGGTATCTACAACCTTATCTCTACTGAAAACCTGCTGAAAACTCTAAAATTAAATTACTTTGGCTATGAATTTAATATGGAGGATTATTTCCTTTCAGCTGAACAATAATCCGCTTAAATTAAAACTTTGCATAGAAAATAATGAAGGAAAGTTTGTATCATGACATGTGTGAAATCATTCAAACCTCAAATATGCGTTTGCACACGTTATGTTATGTCTTGGCACGTTCTGTGTAATAAAAGTATAAATGTTATGTGTATACAGAGGGTTTTAAACTTAAGGTTAATAGTGACAAAGGTCGTTTTCGAAGAGGGGTACTGTAGAGAGACCGGTATTACCAAGGGGTTTCGTGTTTCCCAGTACTAACTGGGTTGTGGAGGTCAGATAGGCAGTCGCTTCATAGCTTGTGTTAAGGGTTATAGCAAGAAGGTGAGTGAGAACCGATGAGATGCGTTCGGTCGTGAGAGAGGTACAGAACGTAAAAAAGGTTCTTTAGTTATCTATATGAAAAACTTCTGCACTAACCCATAATTAATGGCGCCTGAACACAGGGGGATGATTATATTGTTGAATATATATAAATGTTAAAACAACTTTCCTCACACAGCTCAACATAGCTCTGTTGAAGAGTTTCCTATGATTCCCTGAAATTGAAATAAAGTGAAGAGCAGATAATCTAAAGATTTGTGATCTGGTTTTTCATATTACTTATTCTAGTGCGAGAAACAGATGGCGCTAGACATTCTGTATAGCTTTGTCTCTTTCCCTCATTGTAATAACTACTGCTATAAGACGTCATAGTATAAGATCGTCGATCGTCGTAGGATAACTGAATAGATTCTGAGGCCCCGGAACATAAAGGGAATACATAAGGAACACATATACTAAAACCCACCCAGGCTTTTAGTCAGTACAAGTCTGACACTCCCCTCCGCTCTGGCCAGAGCGGGGGAAGTTATTTGATATCATCAAATAACTACTAATAACTTTTATTTGATGATATCAAATAACTTCCTGATATCCGCAAAAAAGCGCTACTAAATGGAATAGCACATTTACATTTTCTTTTTCAAACGAGAAAGATGGAATGAAAAATAAAAGTTTTGCTTTTTCTCTAAAGTGCCAACGTTACCTTGCTGTACTCCCGATGGTTGGGAGTGGTTAAAAGGGTTTGCTAAAATGCATAATGCATCACCTCTACGTTTGTGAAGTGGCCATAACTTACTATGCGGGTTTTTTTTCAAAATGTCATCATGCTAGGTAATGATGTTAGTGGTGCCACATACCTGTTCGAATCGGCGGTCATATCGCAAACGGGTCATACACAAAACGGGTTATAAAAATGTTCGAAATAAAAAGTCGTTGTTTTTTTTTCAAATCAGTCTCATTTATTAGGTAATGTTACAAGTAATTAGAAATTAATCAAAAACCAGATCGTTATTCGAATTTCAGCAAGTTATTTCACTTTAAAAAATTTTTACGTCTACAGAAAAGACCCGTTTCCACAGAAGAGAGGTTAATATAATATAATCACTGTGGATATTGACATTTACTTGCCATTTAAACTCGTAATTATTAACAAAAGCTATCCTGTAAAGAATAGGTAGGTACTTTGGTAAATACAAACAAAAAAATCTTAGCAACAATCTTTTTCTTTGATGATATATATACTTATAATATTAAAGAGCTGAAGAGTTTGTTTGTTTGTTTGTTTGAACGCGCTAATATCAGGGACTACTGGTTGGAATTGGAAAATTCTTTTAGTGTTGGATAGTCCATTTCTTGAGGAGGGCTATAGGCTATATAACATCACGCTAAGACCAACAGGTGCTGAGCAGCGTGGGTGAAACCGCGTGGAACAGCTAGTTAGTAATAAAATGTAATTTTTCAAGGGTCAAATATTGAAATTATACCATTTTTTATTTATTTTAGCCTCTTATCTTTATTTATTTTATTTTTGATTAATAAATCAAATGTCAAACCAAAAAAAAAACCATAAGAATACCTTTCAAAAATGTTTTTCATCACTATAATCATTTTCAAAGAATGAAGGTCTGTTTTTGGGGTGGGAAATTAAGAAAATAAATGAGCGGAGCGGGGAGTGTTGTCAGACTTGTACTGACTAAAACCCACCCATGTTTCTAAAGGACAATAGATTGTCCTTTACGTTCCGGGGCCGGTATCTCTTTCGAACAACCCGCAACCCCGGCAGGCGGAGGCTGTGGCAAGCCCCTCTGCTTTTCTGACATCTCTTTGAGGCGCACGTGAAACCTGGCCTGTCGTCAATAGACAGACGGACGGTAAGCTACCCATTGCTCCCTCAAACGCCCGGCCACCTCCTTTGCTAGCATTACTGCTTCACAGAAGGAGGTGTGGTGCTTCCCATTCCCTTTCGCTCCGGACCATGGATTGAACCAGGGCCGGACGCGAGAGATCGCCACTGCCGATCGCCAATACGAGGGCACGGCGGTGTTTCGCCCAAGCTGGGTAGACCGCCACTGTGTGCTCCACTGTGTCCTTCGGGCGATAGTCACAATGGTGACACCCGGGCGTTTCCTTTCGCCCGATTATGTGCAGGAACCTACCAAAACTTCCGTGTCCGATGAGGACCTGTGTCAGGTGGTAGGTGAGGACGCCATGACGCCTCTCCAGCCACTCCTCAAAGAGGGGACTTACCGCCACTATTGTGGCGTGTTCTTCATTGTGGCGTGCCTTTAAGAAGAACGAATGTCTTACTCTAGTTTTTTTCATGTGGTTAACTGAGTCATCAGAATAGTTACTCTCACATAGAATGCTCTTTCGCTGAGTACCCGGTTGATTAGTCACATTGTTTAGAAGTTCTGGAGAAGGTATTAACAACAATGGCGAAGGAGTTCTTGGTCCAGTGACAATTGATACAGATGCTGTTCTATGAGAAGATGGTGAACTAGTCACAGAAATACTTGACGAAGGCCTTGAATAACCTACTGATGAATCTTCTATAGGATCTGAGACACATTCAATATGAATTTGTCTTATTTCAAAATTAGGACAAGGAACATGAGTGGCGCTGGTGGGGCATAAAATACAGCTTAATCTCCTGGCGTGCAGTAAATTAGGTTCAGTGTTTCATACAACTTGGTGGATTTGGAAGGTACCTTTAAACGGACGACATTTATTTGCATCCGCTATTCTCTGTGTTTCAGGAACATGATTATCATCAACAGGAACAATCTCGATACCTTTACAATTGTTAATTGAGTTATAGACCGACTGGATCGAGGCATTGTACCTGAAACAAACTCAAACATGCTAAGCACCCAACATTTTGCAAAAAAATAATCAGGCTCCTTTTTTGGAAGCCGATACCAATGATGCAGTTTTTAAATCATGCTATCTCAGCCCGCCTGCTTGTTTTACCAACATTGTAGCTTTATTAACTTAGGAAACTATTAAAATGTTATTTTTTGTGGACATGCATCTTTCCAGTGGACATTTATGTTCACACGAAAGATGTCCACAGGAGAGATTTTTCAAACTAAAATCAAAGCAGCCATTTTATTTTTAAGGTTAGTAAAACAACAAAAGAAACTTTGAAAATACTCCTCAAAAGGCATATCGCCGCAATATTTACTAAATTATAAAATAATAACTTACCAAATTATAACCCAAGCAGGAAAGACGCACTGAACTTTGACAAAAACACTTAATTTTATTTAAAAAAATCGTAAATTAGAAAATGGCACGTAGCTGTACTAACAAGGACTCCAACAAATGGCGGCTATCCAGTGTTGTCAAAATAAAAAATATTCGATACAAGGTAGCTTTAGCAGAAATTAAAATGTGGTTGATTTTTAGGTCCACCAAAAAGACCTAAATCCGTATAACAGCATGTTTATTGGAAATAAATAAATATATCTTGCGCAATTATTAACAAGTACCCAATAAATATAATATTCATTATATATAACGTAAATGCGACAATGATGTTTTAACAAAAATGTACAAAATAATTAACTACATCTATCCAATCACTCATACCCCAAATCTGAACAGTCCACACGAAGAGACTTTTGAAACATTTTGTTTTTTTTTTTTAAATAAAGACATATCATTTCAAAGCTTGAAATATTATGAGCAAACAGAAAAGTAGCAATGATTTAACTAAAAAATAAAAGACTTCAGTTATTGTCGTAAATTTTTAAGTTATTTTGTCCGAACACCCATATGTGTATGACCCAAACATGACATACAAAGTGTTGTAAAAACAACAATACAGTTACATAAAGCCCATATAACAAAATATAAATAGAAAATGAAGGAATAAATTAATTAAGTCAACCAGAATTTAAAATTAAACTAAGTAACAAAATGCTGGAAACGACTGTTTTTTTAGGAAAAACAGTTCACGGATGTACTGAATATCAATCAATAAGGTATCTAAAGTTAGCTCATAACATTTTTAAACAGATTCTTTTAGGGTTCCGTACCCAAAAGGTAAAACCTAGTACTAAGATTTCGCTGTCTCTCTGTCACCAGGCTGTATCTCATAAACCATGATAGTTAGGCAGTTGGAATTTTCATACTATGATGTATTTTTGTTGCCGTTATAATAATAAATACTAAACAAAAAACACAGACATGATTTTTTGGCAGTTTTTATTACATCGAGACCGACTTGCACTTGACCAGTTTTTTTAAGTTTTCAAAATGTTGGAACTTTGATTTCCGTAAATTCTAGTTTCGTGCTTGTGCTGCTGCGTGCCAAATTTCTTCAAGATCCGTTCTGCCGTTTTGAAGTGAAAGAGTAACAAACATCCATACCTACATCCATCTATCCTCACAAATATTCGCATTTATAATATTAGTAGGATTGTATATTTTTATCTCGTTTATCACTGTTTCAATAATTAACATACCACATGGTCATACTGCTACTAATGAAGTTAATCTACTAAACCATCATATGTATATATATGTAGGGATCATATCGTGTCGTTCTCTGGTCGTCCACCAACCAACTAGCTAACACCTGCGGCTTCGCCTGGGTTAATTTCGATTATTGTCTTACGAGATCCTACTACCAGGATAAAATCCTATGTTTTAGTCCACGTTATAGGCTATGTGTGTGCCAAATTTCACCCAAATTCTATCAAACATACATTCATCCACACATCCTCAGAAACTTTCGTATTTATTATATATGTAAGTAGGACATAGTAAGAAGTTGAATAATATTATTAAGAGATACTTTTACAACGAATTCTGAAAAAAAAGGTTTTTTTTTTAATTTGAAGAGTTAAGCAAAGCTGAAGAGTTTGTTTGTTTGTTTGTTTGAACGCGCTAATCTCAAGGACTACTGGTTGGAATTGGAAAATTCTTTTAGTGTTGGATAGTCCATTTCTTGAGGAAGGCTATAGGCTATATAACATCACGCTACGACCAACGGGTGCTGAGCAGCGTGGGTGAAACCGCGTGGAACAGCTAGTTTCATCATAAGAATGTTTCCTCCGGTTTTACCTCAATATTTTATTGGTTATTCTACGAGACGATTTCGGGGGATTGCTCTACGTTATCGCTACATATTAGATACGGTTTATGCGGAACGATAAAAATGTCGTATCTTACTGCAGTACTAAATGATAAGAACATTTAACACGCTTACGTTGTTAGTATCAAGTTATTGTGTTGGATTTATGAAAAAACGGAACCTTGATCACTTTATTGTCTGTCTGTGGTTGTCTATCTGTCAAGATCCTATTATCTCGGGAATGCGTCAAGGTGTTGAGTTGAAATTAAAACCATATACTCAAGTCTGTCGTCCATCGGAGCTGTGAAAAAATCGACCTAAGTTTACGCAGTCAAAAGATATGGCCGTTTATGTTGGAAGTTTGTACGGAACCCTCGGCGCGCCAGTCTGACCTGCTCTTGGCCGATTTTTTCTCTTCTTATTGAAATAGCAGTTCTTAAATTAGGGTTAATTAGTAGACTTAGATTTTATTTATCCTCGATATTCACAATAGGGGCTGTAGAGGTCAAATGCGATGCCGCTCTCGTATTCCACTGCATCCGGTTAGACTGATAGCTGACCCCAACATTGTTGAGAAAACAAAAAGCTAATGATAAAGATATTTTTTCCTGGACTTCTGCGTTGGTCTAATGGTTGCAAGTGTGACAGCTGAGCGTGAGATCCTGGCTACGATTGACAGGTCGGTCAAATTGTTATTAGGTTTTTTTACTCGTTAGGAATTTCTAAGTAGCAGATACGGAGTCTAGAATTGTGTCCGTTTGGTGGATATAGAGTCGCCCCTATTTTATGGGACTTAAACATAGCTGTCGAAATATGGGTGTACTATTAGGAGCTAACCTAAGCAAACCTTCGGGATTATGTTTGATGTTATATTATGTATTTCCACTGACTCTAAATATCGTGATTTTGGACTAAGTTTGAGTACTTAGATACTAATCTTTACATAGTTAAATGGTAAATTGCATATTTTAATAATAACATTTCTTACTACTTTGGGAAAGTTTAACTGTAGGTTAATATATACTTACCTCAAGAAAATCTGAATAAATAAAATGTTTGATTTGAAAATCAAAGAAAATAAATCTGAAAATCAAAATATTTTATTTCACATAGGCCTACATGGGCACATATAAAACGCTGAGGAAAGGTCCAAAGTTCGGATTGAGCCTTTCCTATGGAGAAGACCCGACAAGAAAATCCATGGTTTTATTGGCGTCCATATGTATTGCGTTATATGTACTCCATATGTTGTTGTAAGCAGAAATTTTAATCAAATAAGTCGCCCGCGCAACATCTAACATATCTACAGCAATCCTTATCATTATCATATTAATATCATTCGCAACGTAAATAACGATAAAATCTTAGTGTGTATGCAATTCCATGTTTTATGTCGGTGGGTTAAGATTTATAATGGATTTAGTTGTAAATAGAGCATGTTACAAATAAGGGAGGTAAGATATCAGTATTTTTTCGCATCTGAATCGGTCGCGACGTCTTAGTGATATTTATTTGTGAACATTATAAATAATCCAAAAAAAAAATACTATGTTATAAAACGTAAAATGTATTTATTTCAAAACTTTGAAATATTTTCTAACCAGAACTGTGAAATTCCCAGTATTTGTGTTTCTTGTCCGTTTTATTTTATTCGTTTTGTTATTTTAATCTATCAGTGTAGCTGATTTTATTCAATTCTTATGTGGAAATAATTGGTATAAAAACCACTGTTTTAATATGAGAATGAAAAAGGTGAAACATGTCTAAACATGCGTAGGGCATACTAAATGCATAAGATAAATACAAGGTACTAGGAAGTGCATTCAAGATCGCACATAACTATTAAACGCTGATACATATTCATCAATGTTAAATGTATACTGTTTATGTATTTTTATCTACCATTTATGTATCAAAATAATAGTATCTCCATTTTCATTAACATCGCACCAGGTTTTCCTAACACCTCACAATTATTTTTTAGAGAAAAAAAATTAAAAAAGACAATAATAAAAAAAGAATTCGAAAAGTAGACCAAAATATTTATCAGTATTAGTCTTCCATATACAATTAATATAATAGTAGAAAAGTGCAATAGTGTGTGAGTGGGTGTTAATAATTAAAAAATAAAACTATCATAATTAATAAGTTGTATTTTTTTGTGAGTAATTGTCACTAATAACTGTCGTGAGTACTAAAGTGCGATAGTGTGGGAGTGAGTGTTAATAAATTAATAAAATAAAAAACAATAATATTAATAATGTGCATTATTTTGTGAGTGAGTTTTAATAATTATTAATAACTGTCGAGTATGGAAATGCTACGGCTGGGGCTGCTGCCAGTGACTGGAGTCGCATTGACCATTGGATTGACATGGCTTAATGTGAAGAAGTGAGTGATAATAGCAAAATCGGTACCATTACCACTGCTGGACTACAGGTTTTCCTGTGCGAGGGAGCGGACCATACACATAATCTACGTCGCGACTCCAGTGCGGGTTTTGAATGTCGCATGCTTTCGATTTTTTGGGTCTATGTCGTTTTTCCGTGTAGTGTGTGTTCCTCTTGATATAATAACGACGACCGTGAATTTTGATACTTACATATTTTTTCACGTGACAGCACGATAGTCTATTCATTTAAGCATCAGTTCATCTTAATAAGTATCCGCTTAACGAAACTTATACCTGGTTCTGTGTGTCAATTGTGGATTTTTGATAGTCGTTATAGTTGTCAGTGCCCCGAAAGTCTGACAACTTGTCTTACCAAGGGGCACTAACTAGATTGTGGATGTCAAATAAGCAGACGCTCCATATAAAGTTCTAGTTTTAGCGGCATCTGGGTAGACTACTTACCCTAACATAGTTGGGGAAAAAGAAACAAGCATAGTCCATAGTAAACACAATCAATTAAAATTACACATCAAATAAATACATTAGAATAAGATGCAAATTAATTTAAATCATATCAGTAATACTCATCTATACTAATATTATAAAGCTGAAGAGTTTGTTTGTTTGTTTGAACGCGCTAATCTCAGAGACTACTGGTTGGAATTGGAAAATTCTTTTAGTGTTGGATAGTCCATTTCTTGAGGAAGGCTATATAACATCACGCTACGATCAACAGGTGCTGAGCAGCGTGGGTGAAACCGCGTGGAACAGCTAGTATAAAATAAAATAAATATTATAATGATATGAAATTCGATAAATTAAAAAAAAAACAGAATATTCAGCATATGATGTTGTAGTTGACGATCTTCTAAGATCCAGATTGCAGAGGATAAAAATATTCAATCTCGTTTCTTTAATCATTAGGTAACATTATAGCTGAATGCACATTTTCACAAAGCCAAATAAATTGGCAAACACAATAACATTTCTTTGAAGCAGCAATTCCATCATTGCTTAAGATAGACCAATTCAAATAGCAAAACAGATTACTAGAGGCAATGCTATGCGGAAAAGTTGAGAAATAGATCTATGATCTTGACTATGGTATAATTAAATTTCAGTCTATAATTATAATTATCGTTCGATTAGGTAATTTGTCCGAATAAGTAGATTCTGGTCTCAGTGATCGTAGGACTTAATCAATTTAAATTTAACATTTTATACTATTACCACTAAGGGGGCCACAAAGTAACAATCCACAATATTAACTGCGTATCTAACCATTTTAAGATTTTGAACGTAAATCATTATCATTATTATCCTATTATAAATCTGTTAAAGTGGCATTTTAGATCCCCAGATAACCAGAATATAAAAATAAACAAAACCTTGCATTCCTGCTAGCCTAGTACTTTGTTATGGTAGGTTTTAAGAGACGTCGTCACATGATTAGCCAAATTATTTTAGTAATTTAGAATCACAGCTGTAATTCGTACTTATTGTGTCCGTACTCCGTGACAGTCATATCAAGGCAAAACAAAAGACGATGCATTAAAACCAAGAATTAACAGGAATTAACTGTATTTTTTTTTGTATCAATATCTAACCATATTTCTCTTTCTCTCTTGCAGGAACTCTTACAGTAGAAGAGGTGTACAAGGACAGAGATCAGTTCGCAGCTCTTGTTCGCGAGGTGGCAGCACCGGACGTGGGCCGCATGGGAATCGAGATCCTGTCGTTCACGATCAAGGACGTGTACGATGACGTGGAGTACCTCTCCAGTTTGGGCAAGGCGCAGACGGCGATCGTCAAGCGCGACGCCGACGTGGGGGTGGCGCAGGCCAATCGAGATGCTGGGATCAGGGTAAGGACGATAACATTACTTGAGAGCATTACAGAGCTGTCTGCTAGGGCCACCGCCTGCCGGGGTTGCGGGTTGTTTGAAAGAGATACCGCGGCCCCGGAACATAAAGGGCTAAAGAAGGAACATCGATAGGTTTTAGTCAGTACAAGTCTGACACACCTCCCGCTCCGCTCAGAGTGGGGGAATTTATTTGATGATTTCCGATCCGCAAATACAAGATCATTTATGTAATCAGTAAAAGATCCTAGGTTTCCAGGTCTGGAAAAGTGTAATTGGATTTGTGTGTAGGTGATGGCAATAGTGTCGCCCTCTATTATATGAAAGTTAAACTTACATAACTGGTAAAATGTACGGTTAAAGACATATATTTACTAGCTGGCGCCCGCGGCTCCGCCTGCGTGATACGAAAAAAATCAACAAAAATCCTATTTGTTATTCCAGGCCATAATCAGCCGTTTTGACGTGAAAGAGTAACAAACATCCGTACATCCTCAAAAACATTCGCATTTTTTAACGAAAATTTTAAAATTTTTACCAAAGATCCCGTTACATAATCATTGGTGTCGATTCTATAGTCACAAACTAAACTAATACTACCTACTCTAAAAATCATTAAAATTTTGTTTATTACTGCAACGACGTTTCCTCTTCTGAAATTGATAAAAGTCACACAACTTAACTAAATTACAGTTTGACAGCATTAACGATTTAGTTACTCAGTTTAGAGAAACTGGCAATCTCGCTATTGCCAGTTCTCGCTATTACGTTTTTCACCATAAATAGTGGTTGTCAATCTAAATTGGACTATTTTTCGCGACTAAAATAATATGGCATTACTTAGATGTGATTAGGTATGCCATTTTGATATTAGTCTAGTTTAATCCGGTGGTTCATCTAAATCGGTAATATTGTGTAAATATGATGGGTTGTCAACAAAATGTTGGCTGTCCCTGTGCTACCGAGATAACGGTATCAGGGCAAAGCGAGGGATTAGGGACTATGAGTGTTAGGTTAAGTTAAACTATCAACAAAGCCCTCTGGTTTCCTTATTCTTTTTTTTATTTATTAATGAGACCTGCGTCAGAGGAAGAGACAAAGAATGAAAATAAAACAGTGAATTAAAAGTATTCTCAGCTAAACAAATTACTGCGCAGGATAACGACACTTCTAAGGGTGAGGCCACCCTTAGAAGTGTCGTTATCCTGCGCTAATGTAATTAAAGTTCTACAGCGTCACATAAGGCTCTTAAACTCACAAGCAATATTCTAAAAGTAGTTCTCAATTATTCTGTCTCGAAGCCTGAAATCACAACACTTATGTTTTTATTTCGGATGGAAACTCATCAAGCTACTTTCCCTGCTCTGGGGGTAATGTCAGTTTTTTACAAAGTACCATCTTATTCCCTTTGAGTTCTGGGGTCGCGGTGTCTCTTTCGAACAACCCGCAGCCCAACAGGAAATCACAACCCTTACAGTATAACATTATAACGAAGGACGACAATTCGTGGAACCGGTTGAATGAGCATTATTAAGCTCATTAGGTACGTAATGAGCATAACAGAGTCTGTTCAAATGAACTTTATTTGATGCCCACGCATGCTTGAAGCAGTCATTTATTTGCTGTCCACAATTACGCAGGCCGTCACTACCGCGAACTGCTTTATTAATGTATTGCAAACAAAGAGTTAATAAAAGCTTCTATTCGTTTATTTATTTATTCATTGTTAGGAAATTAATTACATTTGCTATCAGTTTCTAGGATTAGAGATCTCGGCAAAAAGTTGTTTTGTTGTTCCGTCTGTTTCATTTCTTTAGAGTCAATTGATATCATACAGCACAGGCTGATGAAACATTCTTTATTATGTGTATTCCATAAGGTATCGTGTTTACTAAATGCCTCGACTATGTCTTAGACCCTAAGAATTGGAGTCCTGGGTCCTAAAATATCCACTTTTGCAGACCCACAATTTTATAATGAATATAAATCACTTTACAATACGTAAAACGCTCACAATGTCAGAATTCATAAAATTTACTTATTGCGTCTTAAGAATTTTATAGTGATATTATTACCCTATTTTACTTCTGCTAATGCAAATATTTTGGGCTCCGTCACACGCCTGTTTCCAGAAACTGTATGGTCATCACTCAAACGTATGGCCGGTTACTCGAACAAATCACAAAAACAGTCTGGTGTAGTGGGAATATTGGAAGCAACATCTGACAATCACTGTTTAGGGGACAACAGCTGGCATAATTACCGCGGAGCAGACGATAGACAATATGTCCGCCGTTAAATTGAATCCTTCATTGATTGCCGCGTTGTTCTTCATCCATTGATGTTGCAAACCGTGTGCTACTATTAATTGCTCGTCGTTTGTTCAACACCTTAGAAGAAAGTTTATTTGAAATTAGACATTCAAAGCATCACAAACATTTACAAATACATCCTTACTTCCTTACTAATATTATAAAAGCGAAAGTGAGTTTGTTTGTTTGTTACCTCTTCACGCTTTAATGGCTTCACCGATTTTTGGTACAGAGATAGTTGGGAACCAGGAGACGGACATAGGCTAATATTTTTTTTGAAAAAAGTGGGATGTGAGGGAGAAAGAGGGAAGAAAAGGGAAATCTTAGCGTTGCTATTACAAATCAATAAGGCACAAGGGGAACTGTGTTACCCCGAATTTAACGCGAGCGAAGTTGCGGGCAGAAGCTAGTACATAATAAAAAATTGATTTGATATTTTTTTTGGGTTTTCATGATATTAATGTACTGAGCGAGATCCGATACTTATAATACATTTTCTTTTAATAATGTATTTTTATATTGTATTACAGGAAGCGGAGTGCGAGAGGAGCGCGATGGACGTGAAGTACGCCATGGACACGAAGATCGAAGACAACACGCGCATGTACATGTTACAGAAGGCACAGTTCGACCAGGAGGTCAACACTGCGGTGAGTGTGCACTGACCTTTAACGTTTGCCATATCGATTGTTAGATTGTGACCTGCTCTTTACTGTTGTAGTTACACGCCATAGTGACTAATATTTATTCTTAGCCACTTCTTAATATGGCTTTATTCTACTGTATAAATACTAATGTCCTACTATGTTTTCTCTCTGCGTCACCCTAAAGTAGACTGATAGAAAATACCCAAAGCATTAAGTCCACCTTTGTACAGTGTTTTTATACAGTTGCATAGAGTTTTATTAAATAAATAATGTCATGTTGTTACGAACATCGTATTTTAGTAGCCGCTAGTTTAACTTAAAACACATAGATTACGTGTTAATTCAATTAATTTAAAAGGGAAATATTCAAAAGAGCATTCTCAGCGAAACAGCGAGATAACTTCAATGGTGGAGTGTGTCTATGATTCGCAGTTTAAAGCAAAAAAAAATTGTAGAAAAAAGTAAATAGTCAGTCGAATAATAATTAAAAAAAATTAAATCAGAATATTAAGCTAATTAATACCTTTTTGCATTGAAGTCATATTTTTTGTTCCACTTTTAAAATGATAAATTTGGGTTGTGTGATAGGATGTAAAATAGAGGAGTTTGCTGGATGTGGAATTAGAATTAATTTTAATTATTTACTGACCTTTGACAAGAACACACTCATCTCTTGAAGGTCTGTCGCCGCTTTCTCGATGGGGACACTTTTGAGTTTTACGTCATTATTCCAAACAGAATATAAAATCCTGGGTCTCAATACACTGACGTACCTAATAGCGCTTTCTACTATTTCGTTGAACGTAAGTTTCTGTAATAATGTGTACATTTAACTGTTGTAGAAAGCAGAAGCGGCACTGGCGTACGAACTGCAAGCTGCGAAGATAAAACAAAAGATACGAAGCGAAGAGATCGAGATCGAGGTCGTCGAGAGACGCAAGCAGATTCAGGTAAGACACTACTTCTTATAGCATGGGTTTAATGAATTTGAGATAAGAATTTAAACACTGAATTTCATAACATCATATCACATCACATCACAACACATCATATCACATCACAACACATCATATCACATCACAACACATCATATCACATCACAACACATCATATCACATCACACCACACCCCATCACATCATATAACTGCTGTACAACTCAATTACACAGTCTGTAAATAATAGCAATCCTAAGTACTGGTTATTCGTTTACAGGTAGAACTGCAGGAGATCTTGCGTCGTGAGGAGGAGTTGAATGCACAAGTGAGGCTGCCGGCCGAGGCTGAGGCATACCGTCTGCAGACCATCGCGGAAGGAAACAGGTAAGCAACACTACCGTGAATATCTTCCGCCCAGCTCTTAGTCCGCTTCTTTTCTTTTTTAATAGTTTTGGCCGCAGCTCGCCCGACGTGAAGTGACGATGCGTCGGAGCCCGCTTGCCTAGAAATATTATGTTTGTAACTCCTAGTCTATGTGTTGTTCCGATGCATAAGTTGTAATTCCTAGTCTATTTGTTGTTCTGATGTTTACTGTAAAGATTCTTCAAAATCTGTACAGCAACTTGTGTCAAAGACTTACAAAAATCTATCCAACCTCAAATAGTTTTGCATTTATAATAAAGAGTAAAGAAGTTGTACTAGTTCTGTGTGAGCTTTAGCTGAAAATCTTTTAGATCAAGTCTGTGTCTAAAAATTGAAAAAACAAATGAAAACAGTCTCTTATAAAATACTGGTTGTAAAATATCGCGTTATTAACTTAGAATAAAATGTTAGGGCAAAACAATGGAGCTCGTGGCTAAATAAATAGTAGCCGCTCGGGTCGATCTTTAGGTTAAGCCGCGCTTGCCTAGGTTGGTCTGTGGATGGGTGACCACCCGTCACATACTGAGTTTCCTCCGTGCCTCGGAAAGCACGTTAAGCCAATGGTCCCGGCTGTCATTTGTAGATCTTTGACAGTCGTTACAGGTAGTCAGTGTTCCGAAAGTCTGACAACCAGTCTTACCAAGGGGTATCGTATTACCTAGTATTAACTGGGTTGTGGAGGTCAGATAGGCAGTCGCTTCATGTAAAATACTGATATTCAGCTGCATCCGGTTAGACTGGAAGCCGACCCCAACATAGTTGAAAAAATATATAAGCCACAATTGTTAAAGTCATGTTGTCAATAGGCGATTAATTAGATTAAACACATCAATAATTTTTATTATCCACTGTTTTGAAAATCATTGCGTCAATTTTTATTCTTGTTTTCCAGAACTAAAACCGTGGAAGAAGCCAGAGCCGACGCGGAGCGTATGAAGGTGCTGGGTCTGGCCGAGGCAGCTGCTCTTGGAGATGTCGGCAAGGCTGATGCCGAGCGCATGCTGGCAAAGGCGAAGGTCTACAAGCAGTACGGAGAAGCCGCCATCATGGCGCTGGTGCTGGAAGCGCTGCCTAAGGTAATATTGCAAGTTATTGTAATACCCAACTTGTAACCAAAAAAGGGGTGTTTATAAATATGTGGAGAAAAGCTCTGCACCCCTTTCGTGCATTGCGCCTTCGGAGAAGTTTGTAAGTTGTCAAAGGAGAAACCCGTTTTTGGGCCAACCGTTACACGAATCAGATATGTACCAAAAAAACCGTCTATTTTACTTGATTAACCCATTTAAATCTTAGCCTCATTTACAATGGCCAAGTGTAGAAAATAAGTAGATTTCTATTTTTATGTTATAAACAATCTTTGTAAACCGTTACAGCATTTATTTTTGAATACGTCACTAACTTCACAAACGCTGGCACTGGCATTATGGCTGTGAGTGCGTTCCGAATGACAAAAATATTAGTCAACATCGACTTTACTTGCCATTTAATAATAAAAATAGAATAGAATAGACAAAAATATTGATGTTAGCATTCACAGGTTACAAGGTACCACGTTTAATGGTGTTCCACGACCATTAGAGGAAGAGTTTTGACGCCCCATAAACAACGATTTTGACGTAATTCGGAACGCACTGAATGTCAAATTGTATGCAGTTGTAATGTCATACGTCATGTCATGTCATTCGCTTTTCGTATTTTGCGCAAGTGAATGTGCTTTTCGGTATTTGTCGGTATTAATTATTTTAAGACCTCTGCTCAAATACTGGACTCCGAAATTGATTGCCTTTTGACTGACCCTCGCTTGAACATTGGACACCGTACCCTGCCTCCCCTGCTGACCTTTGCTAGAAAACTGGATTTGTAATTTGCTTTTTGACGACTTTATTAACGACATCATGAGCCTGTGCGTTAATTGTGGTATAGCAACAGACCGCTGCAATACAATTGGAAGGCGAAGATTGGAAGATGAAATGATTCTTTCAATTATACAAGAATGGGTTGCACCTCAAACGGTTAGTATTCAGTCTGTCTATTATGTAATTACGACCTATTTACCTGTCTCTTATGTTTACCCAAATGTGCCACACAGATATTTATTGCTAAATGCTTGCTTGATTTATTAGCCAAATAATAAATGTTTGCTTCAGGTCAATGAAAATGACTTCATCTGCCAAGCTTGCTGGAATCATGCTAATACTCTTGATGAGCAAAGACCGGAAGTGAGTGAACAAATACCTATAGGACACCGGCGAGTGTGTATTCTCTGTGGACGTTCTCTTCTTAGAAGAGTTCGTTGCCATCAACTTAGGACTGGTACAGTGCAAGAACGCAGAATACACGAAGTTATAAGAGAATGGATCCTTCCTCGCACGGTTAGTATATTAGTTTAACTCATGTTTTATTAAGTATGGTCTTTAGTTTTCATAATAAAGACATTATAAATGTTATTTGGTATGCTAAAACATTTAAATGAAATAGGTAGTCTAAGAACGGTCAAGCTTATACATCAGGTTTTTTTCAAAGGGGGTCATAACGTATCACACACCTCTGGCGTAAAGGCACTCTTTAATGTAAGTAATATTAATTTCAGGTGGGTGCTTCAAGTGTTGTATGTCACTCTTGTTGGGTGCGAGCAAATAGAGCATCCCGGCATTTCCATTCAGGCCCCTCAACATCTGGTACATCGTCATCAGCTGTCCGTGAGTCATTTCAGGACATTCCTCATTTAGAAGTACCTCCAACAAGAGTAGAAACTTATTCTGCACCCAGGGCACCTACTGTTGGAACACTTATTGTTTTACCAGATTATTATAGAGCTGTTGAAACTGAAAGTAGATGTTTTGTTCAAGGATGTCGGAGACTTGAAAGAAACCGGATAACAATCACAATGCGAAAACAATTACTTAAAATGTATAACTATTATGTACCTCCAAATAATCGCCTTTGTGATATTCATTTAACATGCACATCGTGGAACTTTCTTAATGATATTAGTGATAATATTATTAACACATTTAATGCACATCAAATTCAAGATATGTTTTTGTTAAAAGAGTCTGATTCTAATATTTTGGATTTTGAAAATGTTGAGTCTATGGAAGATCATATTTTTTACCACTGGGTTGGTTTTAACAAAGAGCAATTCAGACAGATATTGAATGAAGTACCTCAGTTCCTAAACCTTAAAAAAGGATCTACCACATTAGCTGCTTATTTAATTAAACTTAGGACTGGGGACTCAGATGATCGATTGTCAACACATTTACAAATTCCTAAAACTACTTTAAGTACTTTACTGGGTAAAGCTAGAAGTCTCTTATATGATTATTTTGTGCCCCGTCACTTGGGACTTAATCATATTAATAAGCAGCAAATTATTGAAAGAAATCTTCTTATTCCAAATGAATTGTTTGGTAGCCATAATAATGAAGTAAAACCTATAGTAGTTCTAGATGGCACATATGTTTATGTGCAAAAAAGTTCTAATTATGAGTACCAAAAAAAGACATATAGTTTGCATAAATATCAAAATCTTATAAAACCATTTTTAATTGTTTGTACAGATGGATACATAATTGACGTTTGGGGCCCCTATCCAGCGACTACTTCAGATGCTGAAATAATTAATAAAGAATTTAGAAACGAGTCTGTTCTAAGATGTTGCCCTTACTTAATGAATGTGGTTACAGGACATATGTACCATCTTCGTTACAACAAGGTGAATCTCAACTTTCAACCCTCGAAGCCAATAAATCGAGAACAGTTACAATATGTAGATGGGTTGTAGAAGTCGTTAATGGTAGGTTCAAGCGAGATTTTAAGATTTTTCGCCAAGATTATTTTAATAGAGCGTCAAAAAACGTTATGGTTCACTTTGAAGTGGCTGCCGCATTAATAAATGCATTCCACCCTCCTATCGCAAACCGTAGTGATGCTCAGGAAATCCTACAAAAAATTAATCAGTATATGTATGTGGAAAATACATTAAGTAACTATGTGATTAGCAATAATAAAAATCGACGTAGGGCACAGTTCGAAGCAATAGATGTTGTTAGAGATAATGTTAGCGAATTTCCTGAGTTATCATACAGTGACCTTATTCTTGTCTCCTTAGGCACATACCAAATTAAACAGGCCCGATCTTACTATGGGGAGCATGTAAGAGATAATGGCTCATACGCTATAGAAGTGTGTAGAGAGGTGGATTCTGACCTACAGCAAGAGCTGTCAACATCAGAATCAACCTGGATGTTAAGAGGAAGAATAAAATCCAGGCATATTAGTAGTAGAATGTATTTCGTTTATGTGTTAGTTGACAGTTCTCTAAGTGGAAGGGATTCAATAATCCAATACTATTGTACCTGTATCGTTGGCAAAAGAACGGTTGGTTGCTGTGCCCACACCATGAGCATAATATGGTATCTAGGTTGGGCACGGCATCAAGGTAGTCAATTACCACCTGCACAATTTCTGGACACTGTTTTATTATATTATGATAATCCAAATGAAGTTGATTAATAAAACCTTTTATCACAATCATTAGGTACCTGTGTTTTTTTTTTATATATTTTTGTTAGTATCTCAGATTTCTGTATTTCGAGAACGCATCAAATATCCTACTAGAAAGATACAATATTAACTAATACCTTGTGTGATATTTAATATAACATAGTTTTCAGCAAAAGTATTCAGTAAGACAAATCTGAACTCGGGGCCCTCTAAACGCTTTATACCTAGAATCTCATTCTGATATGGATATGGATGCAGGCGCTGTAGCACAGCAAATGTGTACGCCCGGTTTGTGTATTAAACAAAGCCTCAACAATATGATTTTTTAATTTAAATACCTCAAATAATAAATATAACCTAAAATGGAAACATAGTCTGATTTTACCAATTTGGCCATTGCAGGGAGACGTGAAACTTAGGCTGGTGAAACCTTCCTAAATGTTCTTTTTTATGACCAGTTTCCAGCCCTGTAACGTCAGGCCCAAGTTTGTATGAAGTTTGGGTTTCTCCTTTACAGTTCATAGGGTCAAACAGCGCAGATTAAAACTACTTATTTTTTTATGAATAAACTAGGTTTTACCCCCGGGTTCGCTCTTGTATTGAACTATAATAAACGCACGGGTACGTTATAAATGAAGTCTCTGAAACTTGTTGATAGCGTAATTTCCTGTACGTGTAAGATTTTTTGGAATCGGCATCAGCGGATCAGCAGTTCCGAAGATGACTGATTATTGAGTTGAAATTGAAAACCATATACTCAAGTTTCTGGTGCCTTGGAGTTGTGGAAAAATCGTATCTCTAAATCTACACAGTCAAAAGATACCCTCACTGGTCCGGCGCACTTGCCCACTTTTTTTAATCGTGTTATAATGTTCTCTTCTAACTTATTCAACCCTTTCATCTCCCCACAGATCGCAGCAGAAGTGTCGGCTCCCCTGGCCAAGACGGACGAGATCGTGCTGGTGGGCGACAACGGCGCGACGGGCGAGGTGGCGCGCCTGGCGGGGGGCATCCCGCCCGCCATCAAGACGCTCACCGGCCTCGACCTCACCGCCGTACTCAAGAGACTGGAGCCCACTCGCGCACAGTAACGGACACTCGAGACAAGAATTCAGGTAAGAACTCAATTTTATAGTTTTGAGAAATGAATATTAGTACTAGCTGTGCCCAGCGGTTTCACCCGCTGTTTAGACCACTCCTACCAGTTAGATTCTAAGATGTACCTACTCGATATGCACACAAAATTTCATAAGAATCGGTCGAGCCGTTTCAGAGGAGTATGGGAACAAACATTGTGACACGAGAATTTTATATATAAGATATTAATTATTGGATATCACTGTATAAAGTCTGGTTCATCAAACCTATCAGACAGTTGTGTTGCTGGGGTGGTTTTTCCGCCACTTCTTCCCATCAAAAACACTAGGAAGTGGCGAAGGGGGATTGTCTTGTGTAATGACGTTCAGAAAGGGCTGATCATCAACCTAGTTTCAATAAATGAATATTTAAGTCTCTCGGGTTGAATTTCAAGTTTAACTTGATCTGTGGTTTCTGTTTGTGACCCCCCATTGCATACGGAGTTTCCGTTGTGCCTCGTAAAGCACAGGAAGGTATAATGCCGCCATGATACTCGCATATGGGTATGTACAAAACCTTTAATATGACCTCTGGTTTCTAAGTATAGTACGGCCAACGAGAAGCGATACCAAATGTAAACAAAACCCATGCTAAAACCCCATCTAAAATGGCCGCCCGAATGTTGGCGAACCCGTCTTAACGTTGTCATGTTTTTGCCGGGAGAACGAGATATTACGACAAAGGCACAAGATGGAAAAAGCTAAATATTAGATTGTCAACGCCACCGTTGTTCTTTAGGTTAATGACCTTTCGTATCGCTTCTCGTTAGCCGTACTATAACTTAATTTTCTTTTCCAGACCTAGCAGAAATAAGTTAACACAAGAACGAAGCAAGCTAGGATCCTTTCAGAAAGCAAGCTGTCCTTGCCGCACATGCAGCAGAACAAGCAGCCAGTGCCATACAAGTTACCGCAAACACCACAATATTACATGGTACAATCTATAGCTATATAAGCAATAACGTTTATATTTTCAACTGTAATACGTAAACCCAGGTTGAGAGAAAAGGAAAATGGCATCGGTTTCTAAGAGCCTGGTGCGAGAGAAATGGAGCTATACAAAACGTGGAGCGCTATCTCTTTCTCACACTTAAGTAAAACAGCTATATATATTTTGTCATGTTATGGAGTGCGCGCATTATACAGACACACTATGCATTGAAATTTGAGCTTTATTTCGTGTTAGTTATGGTTGAATCTTCAATATTTACTTAAAAAGCGATTTACGTTAGTCAACTGTTTAGCGAAGTAGATAAGTATAGTGAGTTAGGACAGTGGTGTACACCGAATGGACAGAAGCAAGTAAATAGCTACTGACGAAGTGATCGCCACTCGCCACTGTACTTGTAGTCGCTACTCGCCACTATCCTTGACCAAAACCGAACCCGAAGAAAGCGCTATGCTTCCACTTTAAATAGTCTGTGGAACTCACTACCGGTTTCACTGTTCTCTGATCATTATAATTTGGATCTCTTTAAAGTTGGAGTGTATCGGTTTCTTCTAGGCAAGCGTCATCACATACATCGGGCTTAGTAGCCATGTTGACATTGTTTTTTAGTAAAATCGGAATGAAATCGACGTCGAGTCTATGTATTGTGTGCATTTTAAACAATTGACACATCTTATAATAAGTCATATGATTGGCTGTTGTTACTTTGAACAGCCAATCACAACAGTTAACATAAGTTTGATCCAATTTTTTATCTGTAGCTCACAGCATATTCACTGTTGTTTACATCTGATAGCTGCAATCTAATAGCAAACTTATCGTTAAGGGAATAAAGGTTACTTTAATTCTGATTGATAGTGACAGCAAATTAATAAAAAAGAATAAGGCGCTCGCTCTATTCACACACGGAACAAATATTTGTATGACCTACAGGTAGTTGTCCCTTGTTTAGTTATTTATGTTTATTAGTAAATTCACTAACAATACAGGAACAAATCCTAATATTGGGCAGAGTTAAAAAAACAACATTATCGTAAGGCGAATAAAATTCACTGTAACTTTGACAGTCAGAGGTAAATTTACAGTGAAAAGACTGTAGAGATGCTTTCAGAAACTGGGTGATTTTCTTTCCTTTTCTGTCAATCTGCATCAAAATGTTTCGTACCCCTTTCTTCCTCATTCATGTTGGGGGCGTCTCCGATCAAATCGATGCAAATATTCGAATTACTACGATACTATACTATAGATTAATGTCGATTGCCTATCTAGTACATACTTATAGCACATAACGTTTAAACGTACTCATAGTGTACCTTACATGTTAACCGAAGATGTATATTTTTCAATAGAAGGACTACAGGTAATTGTCTAATTGAGAATAGATTTTGTACAAGTGTTTAGAACTTAAATTTAAGACGATGTGTTCTTAAGGCACTGCCTTTTTTCAGTAGTTTATCAAATTTGTGTTAAAAAACGACACGACTACTGTCAAATTTGTAACGTTTTGTAAATTGTACAAGTTTTGCTTGAATTATATTTCTGATATTATTTTTAATTCTTGTAATCGACAATGTAATAGTTACACTTAAATATGGCTGTAATGTGAATCTGTTTTTGCAATCAAATTGTTTGACAATTTCGACCAAAAAAATTGAATCTTAGTTCATTCGGCTTTTTTTATTATATATTTTTTTTCTAATTTAATAATTATTGATGTTAGCTTCTGAGTCCCACCATAGCTTACTTCGCTTGTAAGCATTTGTTACAACTCAGGAATGAGGTTTTTGTGTGGCGTGCGTGTGTCTTTATATTCCAAATAATGGCATTTTTGACATGTTATAATTTTTATTATTGTGTACCTAAAATTAATGTAACTCTTTAATTTTGTTGGTACTTATACCTTATTTTGTTAATTCTTATGTTGTTGCTATTATTATTTAAGTACAACGTCTTGAAATAGTGTGTTTTTAATATATTTGCACAATAAATGTATCTAAATTTATTTCTGATATGAATAAGCTAAAATGATTATTTTAATATAAAATATGTGTAACGATCTGACTTGTTTTTTTAAATTAGGATCTCCAAAAAAGGCTGATTATAGGTAGATCATTACACTGACAATAGTTTGTATGTAAAACCTAAAACCTTAAAACCTTTGTAACCCTAAAACCTTTGTAGGTAAACCTACCTAAACTTAATATTGTCTTGCATAATAGAATTTTATTTACGTGAATGTTCATTTTCGGTTGGTTAATCTGTCAGTGCAAACCCAAAATACTCCCGAGCGGAGCGAGCTTACTTACCCCTGAGCGGAGCAAGCTCTCCCACAAGAAAAGCGAAGTTAACTCGTTACGTTAGGCTAAGTTGTGAATCCCCATCGTAATGTCTGCTTAACTCGAATGACCAATCACCACCTTTAACACTTTCGCTGCCCAAATTATACATGTTTACTCTTGCACAAAATACGCTTGTATGCGTCGGCATACAATTTAAAACAGAGAAAATGGCTACTTATTGTTTCAAATCTTGAAAAAAACATGCCGCGCTTTTTATTGTTCAATTAATTAGGATAGAATAACAGTAATAGTAGCCACTATTGTATGGAGTGATAGAGCCTGGCACAATAGGTTCACGAAGGATAGTATAGGGAATTCTTCTCATTGAATTATCATCATCTGAGTAGGTAGCTTTTTCCCAACTATGTTAGGATCGGCTTCCAGTCTAACCGGATGTAGCTGAATATCAGTATTTTACATAGAGTGACTACATATCTGACCTTCACAACCCAGTAAGTAAAGGTACCGGGTATTATGGTAGCGGTACCTCTTGGCAAGACTGGTTGTCAGACTTTCAGGCCCCTGACTACCTGGAACGACTGTCATAGAACCGTCTATGGGTAGTATATAATAAAACCTCTATCAATAGGAAAACTTATGAATATATTTATTCGACGTTATAATACATTATAGATTATTAATTTAGCAGATTAATAAAATAATATTAATTATAAACTAGGTATTGGTTTGGTTACAACATCTCGCCCCGGATATTCGTCTTCATCAACTGCAATAAGAAAATAAATATTTATGATTAGATATAGGTATGTACACATTACATTACGCCTGTAATCTTGGCAGGGTTAGGCAAAGGGGTACCTAATGGTTACCCAAATGTCGCCAGTTATAGTCTCACACATATGTGTAACTAGCTGCGCCCCGCGGTTTCACACGCGATAGGTATATCTTTATGAATTGTAGCCTATGTTGTATTCTGATATGTAAGCTATATTATTGCAAAGTTTAATTAAAATTCATTCAGTAGTTTTTTGCGTGAAAGAGTAACAAACATCCATACAAACTTTCGCGTTTATAATATTATCTAGGATAATAGGACCTTAACATGGAATGATGTATCCATATTTTTTTTTAAATATTATGATGTAAATGGAGTTTCTTGCCCATTATTCTTCATAGAGATCTACACTTTGAAATGGGCAACAATAGTACTTTCACAAGTTATTATGTCTTGTGACTGGGACTGTAGCAGCATCTTTTTGATCTGATGACATTCAAAAGAGCCTGTAATGGTCTAATTGAAATAAATGCTTTGAGTTTAAGTTTAACGACTCATGTAATATGGGGCAAGCCTAATTCCATCAACGTACAGGTCAACCAACAAGTCCAAGTAGACAATTAGGTACCTTAGTAATAAAACTTACTTTGACTTTTTCCTCATAGCTGAGCTCTTTCTTCGTGAGGACGTAGGAGAGCTTTGCCCACGCCGCCTCCGCTGTCATGTCGTATGCTGGGACTACTCCGCATTCCAACAGCAGCTGGGAAATATGAATAAGAGGGTCAAGTTTTGTATTTGGATGTTAGAACCTTTTTCCACTGCAGATAAGCAGGACTCAAATATACTAAGAACATTTATTCTTGCTCATGTCATATGTTTTATAATAATAATTATGGACACATGGTATGAAATAAAGATTTATTTATTTATTAATGAATATAATTTAAAGGTACTACAAAGATATGGCACTTAAGAGGAAAGTCCGAATTAGGTTTTTTCGAAAAATATACCGCCCCGGAACATAAAGGGCGAAATAAGGAACATTGATGGGTTCTAGTCAGTACAAGTCTGACACCCTCCCCCTCCCCCTGCTCCGCCTAGAACAGGGTAAGTTATTTAATGATTACCCACCCCAAAAAAAGGGGGAGAAAGAGAGAAAGAAAAAGAGACATATTTTTTTTTTATCATCACGCGTTATAAAGTTAGCATTAGCCCAAAGTAACTATGCCAAAGTCACGGGCGGAGGCTAGTAAAATATAATTGGGTAATCAATTGAGAATGTCATCAAAACGTTACAAAGATTGATAACTCACCAGTCCAGTCTCATACAGCGGCTTAGCGATGACTGTACCATTGATGCACTGCGTCACGTTCACGACGAGGACCTTGTTCTTCACCGCTGTCTCGATCTCCTTGTAGATCTCTTTCCTTTTGATGGGGATGTTCCCGTTGCCGTAAGTCTCAAGGACCACACCTGGTAGGGAGAGACTGATGGTTAATCAAGACTATAAGGCTAGAAAAGAGGTTTTTATGCCACAGTTGTATAGGTTTAGGACTCGTTTGAGTTTATTGATAGATGCTGTAGTTTCCTTTGGACAATTCACCAGCAGTGGTTGATGGAAGTACTAAACAACTAAAAAACTATTTTTCTTATGAATGATAGCTAAACACATATACACAAATAGAAAATCACGGAATCCTGTAATTAACATTGTTAAAATACATTATTTACTTCCAAATACAAAAATAAAACACAAAGATCGCTTTTATCGGCAAGACTGCCCATTGTGTCATAAATTGTATACTTTGTATGTTGTACATATGAAAAAATATTCTGTCTGTCTATCTACATTCAATAATATTTAAGACTAGCTGTTCCTCGCGGTTTCATCCACGCTGCACAGCACCTGTTGGTCGTAGCGTGATGTTATATAGCCTATAGCCTTCCTCAAGAAATGGACTATCCAACACTAAAAGAATTTTTCAATTCGAACCAGTACTTCCTGAGATTAGCGCGTTCAAACAAACAAACAAACAAACTCTTCAGCTTTATAATATTATAGTATTTAGTATAGATAGTATATATAGTATATAGTATAGATAACATTATAATCACCTTCCATTCCGGAGAACACAGCCCTGATTAGTTCAGGAGTGATAGTCGGGGCCACCTTCAGTATGTACACCTTCCTGCAGACCTGGTCATGTAACCGGCACTCGTTGGGCACAGAGCCAGCAGGGTGTATCAGCATCTTAGGGTCCACCTCCAGGGTAGTCTTGGCTTCTAACAGAGCTGGGAAGTTGGGAGAATCGAAGGCGTAGATCTTTGTGTTCGAGACTTTCTTTACTCTGAGAAGGAAATGTTATATGAGAATTGCATCAACATCAGTTTCTATCTTTAAAAAAACCAGTGCTGGAGAAAGTCCAATCCATCGTGGTGAAAAGGGTGGCCAATCATCATGGAAATTCGCTAACTTCATAGGGTACGCCAGAAGTATATCAAGTGGCTTCATAGTAACATAGACCGGGTCCTTCCGTGGTAAGATATAAAGGACGAATTGAAGAATGGTTCGAACGGGAATTTATAGAATTCTAGGATACTAGAATATAACTGGCTATGTCATCCGAGTTCAACTAAACAATCCAGATCAGATTCTCAATTCTAGTTAACAAATAATCCCTATTTGGTATTTCTAATATTGGAAGACAAAAACATACAGCTGCAGCCATTTATAAATAATATTCTATGAAACATCTATAATTTAATCTCTACCTTGTGCCTCTAAACAGTCTGGCTCCGAAGAACACGGTGACTTCTGGAATGTGCTGCGTGGCTGCGATTAGGATAGCGCATAACAAGTTGTTGTTGCCATCGCTTCGAGGTTGGAAAATAGGGACCTGGAAGTAATAAGACCTTCAGTTAACAACAGGCTGGTCACCGGGAGTATCTACAAAAGAGATGGAGCTATACAGGATCAAGCTCTTTCCCTCCAGTGAAGTATACATAAAATTAAAACTTTGTAAAAAGTGGTCGTTCAATTTTTGAGCGCCAATCACCATACTTGCCAACCAAAAACTATATTTAGCTTTAACAGATTACGGTGCTAAATTATTAAAACAGATGAGGTTTTTGCTTGCACTATTTCTTCCCAGCTTAAAATAGAGTTATATAGATTTAAGGGGGTAAAAGTACTGATTCTCAGGATTATACGTGTATTTTTCTGTCTCTATTCCTCTCTATTCTAAAACCTCGAACACATCGTATCATGCGTCGTATGCGCAGATTTCAATGTGCATGAAGCGTTCATTTAATATCTAGTAAAGGCATTTCTGGTTTTTTCCAGTCTGTTTTGCATGTACCTGTGCTCCAGTGAGTACGACGGTCTTGCCGACGGATTCCAGCATGAAGGAGAGAATTGAAGCACCATATGCTGTCGTGTCCGTGCCGTGGAGAACTATAAAACCATCGTAGTCATGGTAGAATTTCTGGAAATAACGTTTTTTTAGGTTAGGTATGTCGAGCATAGTGTTAACCAGTAACTAAGCAGAGCAGACGTCAGATCATTCTGCTCAGTTACTGGTTAACACTACGTATTGATATCTTGCTAAAAGAAGAGGTCAATGATAATGACGAATTGGACGTCAGGGTTAAGAATATTCATGGTGGCATGGAGAGAGCGACTGTCGCAACCCCGTCAAAGGCACGCCATAATAGTGGCGGTAAGTCCCCTCTTTGAGGAGTGGCTGGAGAGGCGTCATGGCGTCCTCACCTACCGCCTGACGCAGGTCCTCACCGGACACGGAAGTTTCGGAAGGTTCCTGCACATAATCGGGCGGGAAGAAACGCCCGGGTGTCGGAGGACACGGTGAAGCACACAGTGGCGGTCTCCCAGCTTGGGCGGAGCACCGCCGTGCCCTCGTAGAGGCGATCGGCGGCGGCGATCTCTCGCGTCCGGCCCAGGTTCAGTCCATGGTCCGGAGCGAGAGGGACTGGGAAACGGTCAGCGGTGGAAAGTGATTATAACGGTCGGAGTCTATTTTTTGATTTTTCCATCGCTCGCGTTTTTTTTATTGAAATTATCTACCTTTATATCTCTGGCTTGTCTAATCCAGTCGTCCATAGTAAAATCTGAGGAGTCTTTTAGCTCATCGTATTCATATATCTTGTATAAAATCTTCTGCTCTGTGTCCTTGCCATCTGAAACAAACATACATTCATTTATTTATTATTGGCTGAATTAGAGATAACGAAAGATCCCCGGGGTATTACTGCTCTCTTATCGGTGATGCCTTATCTACCTAAACTGTTATTCTATGATCATCATCTGCCTAGCATTTTCCCACCCATGTTGGGATCGGCTTCCAGTCTTACCAGATGTAGCTGAATACCAGTATTTTACATAGAGCGACTGCCTATATGACCTCCATAACCCAGTTAGTACTGGGTAATACGATACTCCTGTACTTCTATGCTATAATATTATATACCTATTACTAGCTGTGCCCAGCGGTTTCACCCTTTGCTTAGGTCTTCTTCTCACATAAGGGTTTAAAAGATAAATAGTAGCCGATTCTCAGACTTACTGAATTTGCATAAAAAAATCATAAGGATCGGTCGTGCCGTTTCGGAGGAGTATGGGAATGAACATTTTGACATTTTATTAGATAAAGAAGGTCATCTTTGTAAGGTTGTAGAGTAATCTCTAGATCTACAGAACCAATTCTGAAATATGTTTAAGCAATAGAAAGCTACGTTATTGTGATTGTTAAAGGCTATTACGCTGCGAGCAACGGGAGCCGAGTAGTAGGGTAAGCGTCTATGAGAACGCCAGTGAAAAGCTAGAACTTAATTTAAAGCTGAAGATTGTTTGGTTGAACGCGCTTATATAAAAAACTACTGGTTTGAATTGAAAGATTATTTAGTGTTAGATAGCCTATTTATGGACGAAGACTATCTAATATATAAAATTTCCGTGTCACAATGTTAGTTACCATACTCCTCCGAAACGGCTAGACCGATTCTTATGAAATTTTGGGTACATATTGGGTAGGTCTGAGAATCGGCTAACATCTATCCGGTCAGCAGGTGAAACCGCTGGGCACAGCTAGTATGTTATAAACCATCACGCTACGACACTTAGCAGCTGAGCAGCGGATAAAGCTGATGTACACAGTTAGTCTAATCTAATATATTTCGCACCCAAACAAGGACATTATTTCGTGTAATTAATATTGCAAAATATTGAGCAAAAAACATCGTGAAGGAATCGAAATTACCAGAAACGAAAATTCTAAAACATGGGACATCTACCAATTCCTTAATGAGCCCGCGTGCTGGATTAGTGCTCATTGTCTCTGAAAAAGTTCTCTATGTGGTCGTCTAGTACGCACGGGGATAAATCAAGCTATGCAATGCAAGTTACGCTGATCTCTCATTGTTACGGAAATTCATATAAACCGAGGTTAGATAATACTGGATATGTATGTTGATGTGTCGATATGAGTACGATAAGTGAAGTCAAATAGAAGTCATGGAAATTGCGTCAAAGACATCATCAATCATCATTAATAGCAATTCACTGGACATATCTGGGTAGGTATTTTGATTGCCTTATGAGCATTTATTTTAGAGGAATTATTTTGGTCACGAACTTTTCCCATAGGTCCAAATTGAGTGGCTATATATCATTCAGTTTGGACGTTACGTAAGACTTTGGCTAACAAAGAAAATAAAGATAAATGTGAGAGAGAAATAAGTCGGTTTTTTTACTACTTTTACTGTTTTCGCTGTAGCATGGCAACAAACCGTTCTTCTTCAATGTGAAACGTCCCCGCGATTTACAATCATAACCGAATCATCGTTATCGTAAAGGATTACCCATCATAGCAATACGTCCCATCACTAAACATTCTTATGTAATGTCACCCGCACCATGCTACATGCTACAACGAAGACAGTAGATATAAGTTAAATAAAGTACTTTATTTTATAGATACAGATAGCAAAGGAGAGAAGTAAGTAGGTTATCAGATATAGTTGATTTTTTCTTACAAACCGATGGACGTTTTAAACTCAAATTTAATTTATTCGATGAAGTGTTTGTTTTCTATCAAATAATTGTATTCGAAAACAATCATGGATTTTTAAGAAAATGACAATTGTATCCAACGAGTCGCGTAGTGTGCGTCGAAATTTCAAACAATGGTACATTTACTTTAGTTACTGTTCTGCTTTTTTACCGCATGCAAAGATCAGTTGGTTAAAGTATAACAGCTGTAAACATACACATAATACAGTACAACTGTATACATGGCTATTTTTACAAATATTTTTTTTTATGTTTTTCCACTACATTATTCGAAAGTTTTGATCGGATTTACACATAGATAGTCGTTTTTTTTTTAAATATGTGCCCATATACTTTAACTTCTCCCGTAGGAACTTAATGACATTCGAGGAAAAAATGCGTTTAATCTTTGGTAAGGTGTTCTAGGGAAGTCCGCAATAGGTACCTGACCCAAAAACGCATGCGGGCACAGCTGTAGGCCTACTATGACATCTTAAAGCAGAACTTATTCCACTGAGTGAAAGAGATGGTGCTAACGGAACACTTAATGGATCGCTTTGTTGTCCGTCTGTCCGTCTCTCAAGACACTTTATCTCGGGAACGCGTGAAGGTATCGGGTTGAAATTAAAACCATAAACTCAACTCTGTGATCACCTAGTACTGTAAAAAAGTAATCCAAAATAACCGTCTAAGTCTACACAATCAAAAGATATGGCTGTTTATGTTGCAAGTTTGTATCGCAACCTCGGTTCGCAAGTCTCACTCGGTCTTGGCCGGTTATTTTTGCAAGAAAATCGTTTCTGAATGTTGCTAAGTGTAATAAATGTGACTGTACACTTATAGTTAACACATATAGTTTATCTCACATGTTGTAAGCTGGGTTCCGTTGTGATTAGCCACCATGACATTAGTCCAAAAGTTCTTCTCTTGTGAACATACCTGGTAATGCCAGATATTCCTTGTGCTCTGTCCCAGCCAGGTTCGTCTGCCAGTATTCGTTGTCATGTAGCTGTGGCAACTTCCTGATCACCGCTTCTATGTTCTTCTGTGGCACCAGTACTGGAAGATTGGATAGGTTATTCGTTAAAACATATACATGTACATTATGTCATCAAAAAAAAACTTATTCAATGCACTTCCCCAAAAACTGGCTCTTATTGCATTAAGCAAATTAAATCACAGTTTCAAATTGATTAATGACAACTGAACTATTTGTTCTGGTATTTAATTTATTCGTAAGTGTATTGAAAAACGTCGTTTGATTCACGTGAGCATTTATCACAGCTGCACTTGGCTCTATATTACCCTCGCCTAGCGGCTCGGGCGTTAAATCGGCCTTGTGCGCAATAACAAAGTTTCCTTCCTTGATTAAAAATGTAATATTACTTTAATTTAGGATTCCTTACTGTATATTTATTGTAGATATATTATTAACACTGTATATTAATGTAATGCACAATATTCCTTATTTATCAACACGGCCTTCTGCAAAACGTACTAATAGTGAATCTAGGTAATTTACACCTTTATAATGTGAGTGCAAAGAAGTAATACTAATATTTACATGAGTTGCATAAAGAACACGAACATGCAGTCATGGAACGTAAATCGTAGACTAATTTCTTTAGTCAATAATAAAGTTATTATCTTCTACCTATTTGTGGAACAGGCCTACATATTTTTAATTTTATTTTCAAATAAATAAAAAAAAAATTAAACCAACCTCCTTTTTCATTTTTCAGCATACCAAAGGTACCTCCAGTGTAAATAACAAGCACTCTTTTATTTTGCACCATTTTAACAATTTAAAACAATTTAGAAATATTGGAAATAGAATTATTATTAGGTTCACTATCAATTTGACGCTGAGATAATGAATGGGTAAATTGTCGCCGCCTTCAGCTCTTATAGTGGTTCACACGAACTCAAGATTCGCGGCGTATCGCCGTTCTCAAGGTGATAATTATGTGTCGTGTGTCATATATGTTGTATCGTGTGAACTGTGCCGGGCTGCGTGCAGAACTGACACTCACAAGATGTTGTTCTAAATGATTTAACAAAACTACGGAATATACAGGTTGGTTTTTTTAATAACACAAGGAGAATTCTTATTTATTAAATCAATAATTTACACACAGAAAAAACACAAGGAAAATCATTATCAAACAAAGGCACAGTTTATTTCAAAAGGAATTTCTTTCAGCAAGCCTGCGAGAGGAAATGTTAAGAAAAGAAACGTAAACAGTGGTGTGTGAGAACAGGAAGAGAATAGCATCTAAAATATGAATGTCTTTAAATATATTACCATTCTTATTCAGCTCTGCTCAGCACCTGTTGGTCGTAGCGTGATGTTATATAGCCTATAGCCTTCCTCAAGAAATGGACTATCCAACACTAAAAGAATTTTCCAATTCCAACCAGTAGTCGCTGAGATTAGCGCGTTCAAACAAACAAACAAACTCTTCAGCTTTATAATATTAGTATAGAAGTATAGATTGGCCTACATAGGCACTTTTAAAACGTCGTAAAAAAGTGCACGGCTGTTGGTCACATTTCCAATGGAGAAAAACCGGCAAGAAACTTCATGGTTACTCTTTTAAAATCATTTGGAATTACAATGTTGTTATATGTTACTTAAGTATGAGGGGACAGCTTAGGCCCGACAATAAGTCATTGCTTACTTTACAAAACGTAAACTAAGATAAGAAGTTAACAAGCGTCTAGGAATCTACAAAGCCCACAACGGTTAAGAATCACCTCAAAACCACGAGATACCGTATTACCCAGTACTAACTGGGTTGTGGTACGATAGGTACTGTAGTAACTGGGTTATTATCTACTTAAATAAAACGCAAATAATCGTTTAAGGATTATATTTTTTTAAATCATTCAAATTTACATCTCATACTTCAGAGAGATAAACCTATTCTTCCTTTAAAAACGACATGAGTATTAGAACGTTATGCTCTATCAGCCAGCATTGCTTAGCTTATATAAAACCTCTTACAGTACTTAGTAGTTCCATGTAAAAACGAGTTATCAACTGCATCCAGTTACTGCCAATCCAGCAAAACCAATCCTACCAATGGGTATCGTATTACCCAGCTATTGTGACGTGGCGGTCAAATACTGGTGTTCATCTACATCTAAATCTAGTTAGACTGGAAGCCGACTCCAGGATAAATAGGGAAAGTCGAGACAGTTTTTTTATACCAAACTAGCTGGTGCCCGTGGCTAAGCCCGCCTGATGATTGAAAAAAAAGTTTCCTATATGTTATTCCAGACTATAATCTAACTCTGTGCCAAATTTCATCAAGATCCGTTCAGCCGTTTTGACGTGAAAGAGTAACAAACATCTATACATACATCTATACATCCATCTATCTATGCTCACAAACATTGGCATTTATAATATTAGTAGGATAGTCTTGCGATCTCGCCTGATGTGAACTAATGGTGTGGAACTCGACCTTTGAAGAAACCCTAATGATGATATATGTGGCTTTTCGTTTTCTATCAGTCAGCCTGTTTTTGCCATTACCTTCAAAGAAACGGAGCAAGTAGGTGTATGTGTTTAGGGTGAGAAATTGTTTTTATTTCGACTCATTTACCCATCACATTTAAACACCATCCTGTATATATTGCACAAGATTGATGTAACATACAATAATGGTAAGTATGACTTGCCTTATCACTAAGTCTTATCAGTCGCCAACGTTTTTATCAGAATTTGACGGTTAATCAAACTAAAACATTTTTTATAAGTTTAGAGTCGCGTGCTACTGTGTTTTACAGAAACTGAAATAAACATATTAATTTTTGGAATCAGATAAGTTTAAACACAAAGATTGGAGATTGAAGAAAGGTGTCAATAATAGTACATTATACTATTATTGACACCTTTCGTCAATCTTCAATCTCAATCCAGCGACAACGTTTACTCCTATAGATATGTGTATGATAAACTTTCTAGTTCCTTTTTTGAAAACCACAATATTCCTCAACCATTACAACTCCTTCGAAGCCGCCAGAATCAACAATGGCGACCACCAGAGAAGTATCGCGACAATGAAGCTTGACGAAGTCTTAAAAAACAATGTAAGGAGGAGGAATAACATAACAAAACAAGGCTAATAGACACGAAGGGAAGTTTGCAACTGGGATAATCCCAGTTAGTAAGCACCATTTATACTCCTGCGCAGTTGTTATTTTATTTAAATAAATATTATTTTTTAAAAAACGTTGCTCCACACTAGAAATTTCTCTTGTATCGTGGGTGCGTTTGCAAACATTTAAACTCACATACACAAACAGACAGACCCGAAACAACCACCATACAATACAATTTCAATTGGTCATACAATTTTGTTCCGTGCGGAGATCGATCCTGCGACACACAGCGTAGCAGTCGATCGCTCAACTACTGTGCTTTCGAATAAATCATATTCCGATAGAAACACAGATGATGAGGACCATCAAAATAAACACAGCCTTTAATATCCGAATTTTTGGGTTGAAGTGTTTTTCATAGAGTTTAAATACTTCTTAATAGAAAAAATAATAATTAGAGGTTGCAAGCGACACCCGGATGGAACGAAGTTATTATTTATTATGTACAAAAATACCTGTATAAACTCAACAAAAATAATCGTCGCGACACCACCACTTTAATGCGAAAGACAAAAAGAAAATAATTGGCTTGCTTTCTATAAGAGAGAGAGAGAGACAGACAGAGAAACACGCGGACGCCGCGCGGCTTAGGTACAACTATAGCATAGGGTCGTTACATATTTTGGTATTAATATTTTCCGTCTAACCCCCTTTCGTAACGCGCAATAAGGAACTTCGTTCCAAAAACCATTTAACACTTGCTCGATTTGGAAATCAAACCCAAGTCCTCATGTTCACATGTCGTATTTGCGACCATCAACAAGACAAGTATAAACACGTGGATCACCAAACAAACAACCTTTATCTTTATGAAATTGATATGATATTACGCCAGCGCCTGCCAAGCGATAAGAATTAATAGTTTTATCCATTTAAACTTACTTGAGATAGCAATAAAATAACATCTTAATTTTTGAGATAAATATTTTACTAGTTTCATAAGTACATATTAAATAACGTTACGTTATCACCTTAAAGTATTAATATATCTGAATTGATATAGATATGTTAATTGTCATTTGCATCACTATCTCTAACATCAACAAAATATGCTTTTCATAGCATTTGCGATTTATTTGCTCTCTCAATCACTCAGCTACCCTACCATGACCTCTTAAAGCAGAACTTATTCCACTGAGGGAAATAGACAGAGCTATACAGGGTGTCTAGCACCATCTCTTTCCCTCAGTGGAATAAGTTCTGCTTTAAAACGTCATAGTAGGCCTACTGGGACGTTAAGATTACCAGGGAGATATAGGTGCGCAGGGCTAGCTTACAATACGCTATCGGGTGTTTGATCGGGTTGGCAAAGAGGACCTAAGAGCCTGTACTCTATGAACTGATCAACCCTCAATTACACCTTCAGCATGACCTTATTTAACCCACCGCTTCCTCCTTCCGAAGATGACCTCCACGGACCCCACGCAACTCGCCGTGACCTTCTAACGGAACACTATGGCAATTTCCCCATCCCTGGCTATCAAAGAAGACGTGTTGCCTTACGTACGCATTAACACCAGCGCCGCTCGGATCAACCCTCCAGGGGCCTTAGTCTGCCCCTGGACTCTTCATCCCCAATAGATTGAGCGAGTGACAGAGTGACAGAACGACAGAACTACAGATTGATTGATCGACTGATCGGCTGATCGACTGAATCCAATGCTTATCTCAACCTAACAAAAATCGACAAAGCAAATTGATCTTTACCAAAACTTTTTTTCATTGTACTTATCTGACATTGGAATTATAAAACAAAAGCCTTTAAATATCAATCACTGTAATATTGTAAAAGCGGAAGTTTGTATGTACGTAACTCCTTCAGGCTTAAACGTCTGTACCGATTTAGAAGAAAATTGGCACGTTGATAGCTTTTACCCTGTTTTGTTTAGCTATCTTCTCAAAATAATACTTAGAACTAAGTAAATAAGATACAGAGTTGGTTAACAAATAGTATATTTTACTTTAAAATATGATAACAATGTAATAATAATATTATTATTATTACATAATTATTTTTATTATTATTATTTATTAAACTACGCCCTTCAGCGCTACTAACATTGCTGCTCATCATCCTAGTTACATGAAAGCACTGCACACATCGTGAGGGGTTCCAAAACAACCTTTTAACTTAAATTAAATGCTTTACTTTCAGACCAAAGATCCATAAACAATTTTTTTTTGTTACTAATTATTAATCCAATATTTCTACAAAACCGACTACATCGTTGGTATATAATTATAAGCTCGCCCCCTTTTACACAGAACTCAAAAAATTACTGGCAAAATGATTTTATGTTAGAAAAAATAAATAAGTGAAGTTATTTGCTATATAACTTTTTTGCCTTCTAAAGATTACTCGTACGTATAAATGTAGTTAAACAGCATCTTTGGTATAAATATATAAACTCATTGTAAAAGTAAGTACAGTTATTAATTACAACATTATAATTAGTATACGATTAATATTATGGCATGAGCTGTTAAAGCTGGCATGTGTATGTACTTTAAGTTTGTTAAATATTAAAAATAATTATTTACAATAATTGCACCTATAGGAAAAACGAATGGGGTGGTGCTGCACTGCCTGGGAGACGCTTTTACACCCAACATTTATACTATAGTAGGTTGACTTGATCAATTGATCAAACTTTATCTACAACTGAGTGTAACACATCATTACTATGGCTGTCGCAAGCAACACTTGACTCAGAAGGTGGACAGCAGAAGCACCTGGTGCCGCTGTTGTCGAAGCTTCAGTTGAAGCGTCTTCAGTAGTACTCGAGCTTTCAGTAGTAGTGCTTTCAGTTGAAGAGGCTTCACTAACAGGAACTGGTGTCACATCTCCCTCAGCATCACTCAAAGCCGGGTTTTCAGTCTGACCATCAGTAGCAAACCGTCTGCCCCAAACAGCGAACGTATACAACTCAGCGCTGCTGTTCTTCAATGACATCGTGTATATAGTATTGGTGCTGACTCTGGCCGTAGTAATGTCAAACTCTTTGGATTCGAGAGGCATGATGGACACCGTGGAAGAGACAGGATACACGACAGCGTTGTTAGCATCCAAGTCTGCAAAAAGGGCTGGAGTCGGCATTGTGGCTGTTATGACCAGCTCCTCAAAAATTGCCGTTGTGTTCTCAACGTAGGTGGAGAACCTGTAATTAATACGGAGATTAGGATGTTTTATTTATTTTATACCAGTTCTAATCGGTGGTTTTCCACAGTCGTAATTTCTATTAAATTAAGTTTCTATTTTCTTTCTTCGTTTATCTGGACCATACATAATTTAATGGGTTTTAATGGGTTTGCCAACAGGACAATGATTTACAAAGTAGTATCCCTCAGAGCTCTAGACATAGGTCTGTCAACTTGCAACATTAATCACTTCGTGGCAGACTTCGGTTCTATCGTTTAGATCGGCGATCGTAGAATACCAGTTACTTCAATATCACTCCTAAACATATTGTTGTGTTTGTTTGGAGGGCAGAATTTTTATCAATCATTTGAACCGATCATAATGCTGTTTGTTTGACACAAATTTGTTTTTCAGCATGGTCATGGTCATCTTCATTTAGCCCATTACACGGAATGACTGAGTCGAAATATCTCCCGTTGACAAACCATATCAAATCAGCTGGAAAGACAAAATAATATGCTTTGTCACAGGCATTCCTTCATGTTCCTAACATTCTAGAGTTTAATGGGTCAAACAGGTCCCTAGACAAAGTAACATTTGATCAGCGGTAACTACGATGGAAAAGTCAAACATTGGAATGGCAAACAGAAGGTTATGAAAGTTAATTTTAATAAATGTGCATCTAATGAACTATGCCAAATCGCAGGATCAAAAGGTCCTTAATTAAAGGAACATTAATAAACCATGAACAAAAAATCATTCCGTAAAAACTTAATTTATTCGAAACTGGCTTCCCTTTTTTTGTGGATGGCAAATGATCAAATAACTTCCCACGCTCTGGGCGAAACGGAGGGGAGTATCAGCCTTTTACTGACTTAAACCCACCCTTGTTCCTTCTTTTGCATTAATCTCTTTCGAACAACCCGCTTCTCTGAGATACCGCTTTAGCATTTACTGCACAGCAAAATATGGTCAATCCTGTTAAGTCATGAATGGCATTTTCTAAGCTTTAACAGCGTTGTTTCGTTTTTTTTGTCTTACCTCATGCCACAAGTCTCCCTGGTGTCTCCGGTGCAGGCGTAGACTCCACAGATCCTGGTGCCACCAGTCGCTACGCCGGAAAATGATCTCACACCGCTGAAGACACCTGCTCTGTACCTGTAATGCTGTAATCAGAATAAACAATAATTGTACGTGATGCTTTTAATTAGGACCTGTGGTTTACCAGTTGTAATAGGGACTTGTATGTCCCTCATGTGATCTAACACACACACTTTGTGTAATGATTTTATCACTACAGCTAATATAATAGGACACTGAGTTCCTCCCTGTGGGATCCTTGTTCGGTATTTCCATGATGTTTTAGATCACCGCTTGGAGCGCTGTGCCCCAGACTGGTAATGTAAAATTAAATATTTAACCCGATTCGAACTTAATTTTAAGAATTTATTCATTATCAATGGATGACACTGTGTTTGCTTATTGCAAACAATTAACCTAAAATTCTACAGAATAATTGTGCTTTCGACTAAATAATTACCGTATTTACTTTACGTACGTATCCATATTCATTCGTAGATACGATATGTATTAAATTGAACAAAAACATTATGAGGACGCCGTACTGAAGGTATGATACCTCAATGACTGCTTTTGGACCTTAAAAATTAAATTTAGCATTCAAGTCTATTTCTTATAGTCCTATACCTTTTTCTGCTAAGTTTGTAACTCACGTTATTTGAAACTTTGGGTATAAAGCACTGAATGATGATGCTTACGTTTAGGAAGATGGATGTGATAGGATGACTGGAACGAAGTAAATAAGTAAAGATACTATAACAATAAACATTTAATAATGAATAATATGAACCTCAGCACTTAACCACTAAACGTTTTCTGAAGAATAAGTAAGGAAATCTCAAAATGAGAAAGCAGAAATTCTGTCTGAATTTGAGATACTTATTAGATAAGTGATTTATAGAATTAGTAGTATAATAAAAGAATTACCGTATAAAGATGGATGTAATGATTCTGACCAGGCTCTACGTAATCAAAAAGTAAACATGCTATATAACGAAAACTTTAAAGACAAACAATATTAACTATTTTCAGTCCAATATCCATTGCATTATTTCAGTTCAAAAAATAAAATCAGTCAGTCTTACAGATCCATTCAGCATCACATTACTTACAAACTAAACATACAGATTAAAAATGGCACTTTTTTCGTAAATCCAGTCTTCTTAATCAGATTCAGAACTAAATATCTCATCCAAGAGAGTGTTGAAATTTTGAATGTCTTCTTCAGAAACGCCTTTATTGTGATCAATGTCTCTGGTGAAGATTCTTCCCCAAATTCCAAAGGTGACTAATTCATTCTGAGGAACGTTGATCTTGAAGTTGAGACGCTCGCGATTGTTTCTGCTCAAGATTTCCCTTTGTAGCACGGAGAAAGTGTTTCGGTCCTTGGGCCCGCATTTAGATTGGTCCTTCAGCTTCATAGTTAAAGTGATGTTCTTAGGACTGAGTGGGAACTTGTTAGTTCTCAGTGTTACGGGGAAGTACTCAATGTTATCACAGTCAAGCGTGTCGTTGTGTGTGTTACTTTGAGTTTGCATATCAATTTCCAGTCTTTCTATTGTGTGTACTTCTGATTGGTTGAACCTGTAAGTTTAGACACAAAATTTTACAACCGTATAATTTGCTTACATGCAATGGAGGAAAATACCAATGACCGAGTTGAATAGGACAAATGTTTCGCGCAATTAATAAATATTCTTTAGGAAGTCAAATAAAAAAAACTGAAGTAAGTATTATTTATACCTACAACCTTTGTTCTAAATAGTTAAAGTACTGATGACAACATCTGTGTCACTTGTTTCAAATAGTTTTTTTTTGGAATATTTTTCTCATTTCTTTTTTTTTAAGAAATGAGTGTTATATATAAATGTGAACGAAGCAAAACGAGAATGTTGAAATCAGGAGGTGGCTTTGGCTTCTATCTACATCTAAAAGGAGTGAGTTTATGTATACTATGTATGTGTGCTATACCTGTAAGGGCAGGTGGTGACGTCATCGGCCTTGCACGCGACGACCAGGCAGGCGACCACGCCCACTTCACGCCGTGCGTATGTGTTGGAGCCATCTTGAATGAAGGCGCGGTACCGCATAGACTAGTAACACGACAAAATTAAATTGTAAAATGATTAAATTAATTCAGCTGAGGGTAAGTAATCGCACTGTAACTTTATTTTCGAAGCATAGAAAGCGTTCCAAACAATTAATATGAACCAATTTTTGATGACTATAATGTAAGAAGCAAAAGAGATAATTAACCAGGCTCGTCATTAAATACCGATAGACGTTCTCAACTCTAAATTTAATTATCAATTTTTCATTTACAATAATAAAAATAAAAAAATATAATTAAGAATAGCCTCTCGGTATCGGGAACAACGTCCAAGCTACCGGCAGTCGATCCCCAAAGAGAGGAACCTCATAGCTATAAGAGCGATAAGAGCCGTGTACAGGAGTACCACATATTAAATGGCTATTTTTATTATTTTATTAAATAAATTTTACTTTATTCGATAACATTCATTCATTTTAAAGGTATCTAACGAGTTAACTTATCCCTTTTACTGTCACCTCAGAGTGATTTTCACTAAATTAAATGAACGCGGTCAGCACCTTCAAATTCGTGATCTGAACTGCGTTCAGGAGCTGCAACTGTTATAGTATAATTGCTATGGAATATGACACTACTCGTGTACGAGTTTTAGATGAGTAGATCGCATTCATTCGGGCCTGTTGGTCTAGTGGTTAGTGGCCCTGACTACTGAGCCGGAGGTCGTGGGTTCGATTCCCACTCAGGACAAACTTTGTGTGATGAGCATGATTGTTAGTTCTGTGTCTGGGTGTGATTTATCTATAATATGTATGTATTTATAAATTATATAAGTATGTATAACAGTTGTCTGGTTACCATAACACAAGCTCTGCTTAGCTTAGGGATCAGATAGCCGTGTGTGAGTTGTCCCAAGATATTATTTATTTATTTATTATTATTTGACTTTGTGATTAGCATTGTGAATGAGCATGGCGCGAATAGCGTTTCGTTTGATGCTTAAAATCTTTTTAAAGCACATGCCAAATGAAATGCAACGCGCTTTGATAAATAAGACAAGTTATATAAAATATATTAACAGAAAAATAATAGCAGATGTAAAGCAGCTTATTCAAATGGCGTTAGCAAACGAAGCTAAGAATGTTTAATAATGTTTGTTATATTTTAGAAGGTAATGCGTATGTTATGCAGAAATAATAAAAAGGCCGGACTCATGGTAAACGTGTAAGTCTATAATAGGTTACACAAACATTAGGCACACACACACACACATATTTGTCTCGTACTCTCTCACACACTACCGTCTACATTCCATTCTCATATATCCATTTACAGTAGGCCTACTATGACATCTTAAAGCAGAACTTATTCCACTGAGTGAAAGGGACAGAGCTATACAGGGTGTCTAGCACCATCTCTTTCACTCAGTGGAATAAGTTCTGCTTTAAGATGTCATAGTAGGCCTACAGGTCTGCTAACAGAAATTTCTTAAGAAATAAGCAGTACCTTTGTACTAAAATTTTATATGTTCTTTTTTTCCTGTCTTGTCCACTGTGTATATACATAAATCCTTACCAATATTATAAAAGCGAAAGTGAGTTTGTTTGTTTATTTGTTACCATTGTTAGCCTATGTCCATCTCCAGGGTCCCAACTATCTCTGTACCAAAATTCATCCAAATCGGTTTGGCCATTTATGCATAATATATAAGGAAAACCATTAAAAATAACTTACCTGTACCATACATAACATAATATTAGAACCATATTAAGCAAGCACTAAACTTCACTTATATACCATAAAATAAAAAAAAACGCGTGCAAACTCCAAATCGTGCAAATTGTTAATTGTCGTATAAGAACTAATTGCGGTGCAGTGTTAGTTGCTTGAAAACCATTTTATAATTGTTTAAATAAATAAAAATTGATAAACCATAAAAATATTAGGTCCACCAATCACAGTTAGTAACAGCTTGCAAAAAAAAACATGCAAAAAAAAAACAAATACATTAAAAAGAACGAGAATTGCAGTCAATTTACAGTTAATTTACCACCTATTTAGCGTCACTGCCAAAATCAAATTGAGTCTTATTTTCGTTTAAATAAAGGTGCTTTTAGACTACTAACACGTCTGTCAAAACCTCATTTATATTCTCATCGCCATAAGGTTGTTTTTGACTTGCTTTTGCGCTGTCAGGGGTAAAATTACTGAGAAAAGACTCGTCACTTCGTATTTCCAAAGACAACTTACGGTAGTCCCTTCTCTCTGGGCGAGGGTGACCTTGAAGGTACAAGTGGTATCACTCTGGGTCAGCGTGAACTCTTGGGAACCAGGCTGCAGCAATCTGCTGACGTGCGAGGGTAGAGACAGGTCTGTGATCAGGCGCAGATTGTCGTGGTCCGCTGGGTTGTCGTAGATTGGTCCTGGGTATGGTTCTGTAACCTGAAGACATAGAAGAAGGGTCATATAAGGCAGTGGTGGCATGTCCTACAAACAAAAATGAGAAAATATGATTAATCCGCCAACCCGATCAGGGGCCGCTTGGTGAATTATGGTCTACAACCTCTTATGAAAGCAGAGTAGTGGAACTTTAACAAATCAAAGAGGGAAACGAAATAATACCGCATAGACAAAACCAGAAAAGGTTTTTTTTTTAATACTGATTAGGCTTGCATTTGGCCATTACTCGCCTGATGTACAGCGATGATGCGGCCTTTATGTATGTTATGAATAAAATAAGTATGTTAGTAATTTATTATAAAACCGAAAGTGAGTTTGTTTGTTTGTTTGTTTGTTACATCTTCTTTATTTAAAAAAAAAAAGTGGGTTGTGCGGGAGAAAGAGGGAAGAAAAGGGAAAACTTAGCGTTGCTATTACAAATCAATAAGGCGCAAGGGGAACTGTGTTACCCCGAATTTAACGCGAGCGAAGCCGCGGGCAGAAGCTAGTAAATGTATAAGTATGTCTTACCTGTCCAGGTACTTTGGGCACTTTTGCTACTAGTACTTTAGTCGTGGGTAGACCTGGCATGATACTGATTAGAGCACCAGCTTTTCCTGAATAGATACCGGAACCTGAAACGTAGGAAACAAAAATTTTAATGAAACAATTTTAGTGGCAGTGATAGCCTAATGGTGTGACCGTCCAGTTGCTTCGGTAAGATAAATATATATCATTTGGAAACCAGAATGTCTGAAAGGTCATGTTAGCCAAGTCGCCGAAAACAAAGGCCAAGAAGCCGAGGCCCATGGGCGGCAAAAAATCAGACACGACGTTAGTCAGTAACCACACGATAACGAACGATCAAAATACTTTATTTCCCTTAAGGCTTACATAGGCACTTATAAAACGTCGAGAAAAGGTTCACAGTTCAGATTGGTCGTTTCGAGAAAACCCGGCAAGAAACTCCATGTGTACCCTTTTGAAATCATTTGGTTATACAATGTTGTTGTGGCAGCATTAGTAATTAAATATGAGAGGACAGCATTGGCTGGTAGAAATAATTAAAAGATTATTGAGGTGAATGGAATAAACGTTGATGGATGAGAACGGAAAGAATAAACAAATAAAGATGAATGGACTGTATGAGGAATGATATTAAATAACACTTCCATCACTGTTTTGGAGATACCGTGGCGGCTCATAGGGGAAAATGAAATAGAAAAACTTGTTGTCCTGACCACATGTAAATAGAAATAGAATTTCCGCCTCGTATGACATACCAAGGATTTTATTGAGGATAAGCCACATATTGAACTTGTTGAAAAGTAATAGAAAGGTTACCTGCACTTCCAACTCTGACATTATTGGCTCCAGCTCCTAAGAAGTTTACGTCCAGAGCATAAGCATACGCCTCCTGGATCTGAACAGCTGAAACATAACATTAAACTTTTTAAATCAACTAACCAATTTTAATATTATCATAACATCGATTAATCAAGGAGACAAAGTATCCCGAACGTTTAAGCTTTTTTTTTTTTAAATCTGAATAAATATTTTCCCAACTGTCTTATGTTTTGCTTTCCGTCCAATCAGAAGCAACTGAATACGAGTACTTATTTGACTCCTGACTTTTTTATTTAGCCACACGCCCTGGTTGATCTTCACTATACAGAAAATATTCTTCCCATATTTTACCCACACTAACCTGTCAAATACGGTAGCTCAGAGAACCACATGGTAGGGAATATGACGTCTTTAACTTGGTACTTCTGCACCACCTGCACAGCCGGGACTTGGAACATGAGGTCAAAGCAGATAAAGTGGCCGAAGGTCACTCCGAAGTCTGTGGTGAATAGTCCAAGTTCGGGACGCAGAGCAGGCGTGTGCGCAGCCTCTCCAAATAGGTTGATCTTGCGGAATCTGCAAAAATGTACGAAAGAAGGTTAATATTACCATAATATACAATAATTGATGATGGTTAATCATTAATTTTACAGTCGAAGATTCTGTGTGGATAAACACAAAAAATAGCATAAAATGTATTCTTGGAAAGCAAATGTCGTGCAATTAATGATGCCATAATTTATACCACTGCGAGGTTGTTTTTAACATAATGACTTTCATAATGCTGTGAAGTAATGTACTAGTCAGTACTGAACGATTTCTCGATTTTAGCAGCTAACACTTGAGTAGGCCAAAGTCTAACTATTGGCATGTACTAGATAGAACGAAAAAAATCGATGATTTGTCTTCGACCCATCCGCTCTGGGCCCGCATAGTCCTCCCTCATTGAGGGGAGACCTTTATCCTAGCAGTAAGAACTATTATTTCAAAAGCCATTCATTACCGTTGACACGAATCATCAAACCTTGGTGACACGAGAACATCTTTTATTTCTGGTCCTTAGGGTCTTACCTGTTTATAACCGCACCAGTCCTGTCAAATACGACGTTGGTGTTGAAGAGGTACTCCTTAGCCTCCGGACAGTACTCTTCGCTGTCCTGAGCTGCTGTGCAGTCCAAGCGTTCGCGACCGTTAATCACCACGTAGATGTCATTCTGTCGTGCCGCTGTAGATATGCCTACCATGAACTGAAACAATGATTTTTACGTCAGATCTTGCAGGGTAATATTTTAAGGCTATATTATTCAAGACGTGTTAATGGGAAGTTCAATACAAACTCAGTAAGCTCTTGGAAATCGTGAATTGGTTTATGAACAAAAAAAAAATGGACTCTGGAAGACCTCTGGAAAGGAATTGTAGAACACATATTTAAAGTAGAAATGCAAACCTCATCAAAGTACAAAGGGTACATGGCAGGAATGGGATACTGCCGCAGTGCTCCGTAGACTGGTACAGTGAAGTAAGTCGAGCCATTTGTCAGGGTCAGTTCTGGGAAGACCACGATGTCAGCACCCTGAAATAAATGCATAAATACTTCGTCAAATATTAATAAATTATATTTTTTACTGGATCCATTTGCCGCTTGTGAGAAAATTGATGGACTAAACGCTCGATTTAATACCTCTTTATTTGTCATGACACTTTCATTTGTCATGACACTTTCATTCGCAGATGCAGGATGACCAGCTACCCTACCATGACGTGTTAAAGCAGAACTTATTCCGCTGAGGGAAAGGGACAGAGCTATACAGGGTGTCTAGCACCATCTCTTTCACTCAGTGGAATAAGTTTTGCTTTAAGATGTCATAGTAGGCCTACTGGTGTCCTTCGAGACTTATCTGCAACAGCCTCAGATTAAGAGAAATGGGAGGAGAGTAGAGAGGCGTTAGTCCGCAGTGGATTGGTCACTAATATTAATAAAAAATAACATAACATCACCCAGAAGGGCTAGGCAGAGGTGTACCTAACAGAACACCCCCATTTCGTCAATTATGTTTGTTTCTCATGTAATGGGGTGCAAACCTATTGCCATCAATGGACTATTTAGAGGTATGAAGAACAGGGTGTAAAGTTCTCCATCCTTTATGGAAAACAGAGGATCCTCCGACCAGACGGGTTTCGTGTCTGGCAGGCCACTGCCCGACAGTTGTTTGTCGGGCGCTCGTATATATGCTAACTACGCGTACAACTTTGCTTGCGCGATGTAGGAATCTTGCCGTTAGTTCTTCAGTGGCTGGATAGATGGCGCTGTAGGCCACTTGCATCTTTGTGTCGCTACAGGCTGCTACTGATTTTTCCTGATAAATTGACACTTTGCCCATTCCGGGATTCAAATTCTACCTCATGATCAGCAATCGCCCTTGCGAAGTTGCGACTAACTAAGTTAGTAAAAATATCTGTTTTTCTTTGTTCCGTTTGTTTGTGTGTGTTGTCGTTTGTTCACATTATCTTGTATCAACGACACGTTGTTCGAATCAAGAGGAAAACCGAACGCTCTTGAAAATATGGTCCTTTTGTTCCATCTTTATGGATGTTGTAACTCATAATGGTCAAGTTCGAGTTTCGGAATTACAACTATTCTGTTTTAGCTGTAGCATGTGCGAGCAACGTTAGTTAGATTAACCTCTTCTCTTCAATCTGAAAGGTTCCGCGATTTTAAGCCTAAATATCATAGTCGTAAAGGATTAAACATTATAGCAGTACCTACATCCCATCACTAAACATTTATCTAATGGCCGTCTAAAGGCCGTGTCGACGCGGCGCGTTAGTGTTTCACGCGCGCCTCAAAGAGATGTCAGCGAAGCAGAGGCCCCTGCCAGGGCCTCCGCCTGCCGGGGTTGCGGGCTGTTCGAAAGAGATACTGCGACCCCGGAACATAAAGGGTGAGGTAGGGTGAAAGAAGGAACATGGGTGGGTTTTAGTCAGTACAAGTCTAACACTACCCCCCGCTCCGCCCAGAGCGAAGGAAGTTATTTGATGATTTCCCACCACAATAAACAAATGTTACCCGCACCATGTTACAGAGAAAACAGTTTTTGGAGTTTATGTAAGTTGCGCACCTTTAGTGCGCAACTTTCTAATTTGGCTGTGAGTGTATTAAGACGTACATAGGGTATGCAGTATAGCCGACTATACCTATATACTATACATATGTTATTGGGCTTGTTTGTTTCTATCAGTGTCGATGTATTTATATTGCTATTTTTTTTTCATTAATTTGTGAATTTACCCTTTCATATGATACTTATTAATATTTTTTCAGTTGAATAAACTTTTTTGCGTATGGTTAGATACTCGTACTTAAGGAGTAAACTCCAGTCGTGCGTCGGAGCTGACACTGTACACACTTTTTTATAATAATTGTAAGCCAAAGTTTAGCTACGTAAACAACAAACCTGATCTGCCGCCTCCTTGATAAGATTGGCATAGTTGGCGAGGTTCGTCGCCACATTTCCGGTTACTTGGTATTCGACAACTGCACCCACGTAATGGTCATCTTGCGGTGTCGATTTCTGTGGAGTATACAAAATTAAATCAATCTAATATAAAATTCTATGTATAAAATTCTCGTGTCACAGTTATCGTTCCCATACTCCTCCGAAACGGCTGGACCGATTTCAACGAAATTTTGTGTACGTATCGGGTAGGTCTGAGAATCGGCCAACATCTATTTTTCATACCCCTAAGTGAGCAGCGGGTGAAACCGCTGGGTACAGCTAGTAGTTTAATAAAAAACTAATTGATAGACCAAGTTATTTTAATACTTTATTTATAACATCTATGTAGATTATTTACAAACTGCAAATAAGTTACTGATAATTGACTAACAACAGCAAAGTTATTTATCAGTATTTTAAATTATTGTTTTTGGATTTATTTATTTTTGTGTTTACTAGAGATAATATTGCGTATCGCAAACAGTGTTGTTTTGGGTCAAAGCTAGGCTGGTGTGGTATACTATACAGATAGGTTATCAATAAACTCGGAGGTATCAATAATTCGTAATCCACAGCTGTATATACCTAGACTGGTCTGACTGCAGACCGGTAGGAAGACTGGAGTGCGCCACACTATGTGATAATTAATGAGTCTGTCAATTGTATTAACTGTCCCAAATAGAAGAATAATACTATTGTTGATGCTTATTGTATCGAAACTCGGTCAGCTGCCTAGTTTGACAGTTAAGACGGTGATCCATTTGAACCCAAGGAGACAACATCAAAATAAAATAAATTTCGTTTGTGAGGACGCATGGATGGATGTATAGACGTGTGTTACTCTTTCACTCAAAAACTACTGAACGGATTTGAATAAAATTTGACACACAAATATTTTATAACCTGGATCAACACTAAACATACTTTTAATTCCGGTAGAAGAAGTTTGTGGGATGATTTCCACAGCGAAACCGCAGGCTTAAATAAGCTAGTTTATACTAATTCTTTGAACACAAAGATCAATAAACCACAACACGGAGTTTCCACTGTTAATAAGAAATATAACAGACATCCAAAACAAAGAGAAACAAACAAGTTTAGTTATTTATTTAGTCGTAATGAATCACTTTACCTCATAAGAATTCAACACTAGACAAAGGAATATAAGAACACTGACAACTGACATTATTTACTGACGAAAATAACTGATGATATTGTTTTCGTAATAAATTGACACATGGATTGGATAGAGACATCCGTCTTCAGAGGAGACTCGCTCGCTACTGACGAGGTGGCTACTGTTTGTGTCTGAAGTCCAAATGATTCAGGCATGCTCAGTTCGTCCTGACCTTCGAACACTATGCTAAAGGTCAAGTTTGTTTGTTAATCAATTTGTACTAAGTTTAGTTTTAGGTCGTTTACATTTTTATTACTCCTCCTAGACTTTGTAGATGACTTCCGTATAAATAAATTATTTACCAATTGAACTTTTTATTTCTTCCTAGTGTCTGTTCTGGTCAATCTCACTAAAAACTGATTAAAATGTGCGTGATTTTGATTGTATTATTCACCATATATATACCATATATACAGGGTGGCCAGTTGATAGGCGTCCAAAGAAAAAAATTAGATGCCTTATGCTAAGGGGTACCCGAATTACCCCCATGTATGTTCCGCGATTATTTGTAGTTTAGGAGCTAGAATTTTTTTAAGTACTTTTTTCAAAATATTCACCTAGCATTGGTTTTTATTTTTTATGTCTTTATTCCTATCATTTTTAGATATTCTTTTTTGCGGAATCTATTAGCGATAGCAATAGCTACCATGCAAAAAAAATCCGTTTGCCTAGGCATTGTAAAACTTACCACAAAATTAGTCCAAAGTTCAAAATTACCATTAGAGTTCGATAATCAAAAATTTTCAGAGCTTAAAATAAAAATAAGTTAGGGGTGCCAGAGGTTTCTAAATGATCTTAAAAACTTCTATGGACCTTCAACAGACAAAATCGGTAAAAAAATATAGAGCTTGATCGGGGATTATTTCCTGTAATTAGCGTTGATAGCAATAAAGGTATTTTTACAGTTATTGTTATAATTTGGGATTTCTTTATTTTTGCCACTTTTATGATAAAAAAATACGGTAGATAGTTTACAAATTTTATTAAAACACGTTACAAAAGGTTTTCAAAGTGCCGCCTTACCACAGAAATGCACAATCTACATCTACGGAGGAAATTTATTTATTTATTTATTTATTAAAACTTTATGCACAAGTAAAAACTGTACAAAGGCGGACTTAATGCCTTAGGCATTTTCTACCAGTCTACCTTAGGGTGATGCAGAGACAAAAAACAGTAGGTGCGATAACAGAAAAAAAAGGATATTAGTAAATGAATATTAAAATATATATATATATATACATATATAAATATTAATAACTATAAATACTTATATATATACATAAAACAACATTATATAAAGTTCAGAGATCGTAACAAAACAACAACCACAACTTAATTACGATTACACCGCTTCGTTACAAAAGGTTTTCAAAGTGCCGCCTTACCACAGAAATGCACAATCTACATCTACGGAGGAAATTGTCTTATAGTTGTCTAAAGCAGCGGTCGGCAACCTCTTGGCAAGCAAGGGCCACAAGGTGACAAATTAAACTAAAGGCGGGCCGCAGTCATTTTACTCGCATAAACCCAAGAAGCCCAATATAGCTGCTCATAATATTGGTCATTTTCATAAAAAAAATATACTTATGCCAAAAAAATTGTTAAAACATAGGGTATTTAATTCGTACACGTAATTTTTTTTTTGGCGTGGGACATCATCAAATAACTTCTCCCGCTCTAGGCGTAGCGGAGGGGAGTGTCAGACTTGTACTTACTAAAACCCACCCATGTTCCTTCTATTTCCCTTTACGTTCCGAGGCCGCGGTATCTCTTTCGAACAACCCGCAACCCCGGCAGGCGGAGGCTCTGGCATGCCCCTCTGCTTTGCTGACTCTGTTTGAGGCGCGGAATCTGTTTGAGACAGGCCCGCATCGACGGTGGCCCGGCGCCCGGCGCCCTGGGCGTCTCCCGCGGCTGCTGGGTTGGCCTGATGTTCTCTCCCGCAAACGCCCGGCCTCCTCCTTTGCTAGCATTACTGCTTCGCAGAAGGAGGTGACCGCTTCCCATTCCCTCTCGCTCCGGACCATAGCCTGAACCAGGGCCGGACGCGATAGATCGCCGCCGCCGATCGCCTCCACGAGGGCACGGCGGTGCTCCGCCCAAGCTGGGCAGATCGCCACTGTGTGCTCCACCGTGTCCTCCGGGCGATCGTCACAATGGTGACAACCGGGCGTTTCCTCCCGCCTGATGATGTGCAGGAACCTTCCGAAACTTCCGTTTCCGGTGAGGACCTGCGTCAGGCGGTAGGTGAGGACGCCATGGCACCTCTCCAGCCACTCCTCAAAGAAGGGACTTACCGCCACTATTGTGGTGTGCCCTGGAGTGCCTCCCTGATGTAGTAACAAGGCATGGTGTTGAACGCGTTGGCAATGTCGAGAGAGACACTGCCACGACAACCCCACCCCTGGACACTGCAGGCCCTGTCGTGAAGGCTCTCACACGCATGATGGCATCCAACGTCGAGCGCCCCCCGCGGATACCATACTGGTGCTCCGCAAGACCCGGCCCCGTCCCCACAAGGTGCCCGACGAGGCTGCTTGCAATTACTCTTTCAAAGAGTTTGCCCACCTCGTCGACCAGCACGATGGGCCAGAATGTGGACGGAGAGTCCTCAAGGCGCCCTGGCTTCTGTATGAGGACCAGCTTTCCCGTCTTCTAACGAAGTGGGAACTGGCCCCTCTCCAAGCATGCAAGTATCTTAGGAGCCCTAGTAGTCGGGGCCCGAGACCAGGCAGGCGCCAGGTCCAAGACCAGGACCCAGGCTTTGCCATGCAAGTCATTAGGGCCCCGGGGTGGTATTTTTGGCTGTAGAATAGTGCTCAAATGCTCATCTGTAAGACGAGAAGCATATTTATTTTTTCTATAATTGCCAATTGAAAAATTGTAATGAACTGCTTAGCAAGCAAACTTTTTCAACTCGTCAAAATCAGATGTCATTTAACAAGATCATTGGATTCATAGAAGGAACTTTGAGAATATCAGCTAGAATGACACATTTCAAAGTGTTGCCAAGCAGAGGTGTTAAAAGGCGCGCTTACTTAATGCGTTGATTTTGATAATAATTATAACTTATTTACGAATCATTCGCGGGCCGCAGGGAAGACGTCCGCGGGCCGCATGCGGCCCGCGGGCCGCGGGTTGCCGACCCCTGGTCTAAAGGCTTCTCTGTTACTTCTTAGAACATTTCCCGCTTCTTCAATTTTCCGTTTTAGCTCTTCCTCATTGTTAGTGTCCCATGCGTACCATCAAGAGCCTGGACGGCAGCTCGAATGGTGGTGGTAAACTAATTGGTAGTTCACCGTTGAGAACGCCGGACCACATGTTCACACTGAAGCGGTGTTGAAAATTTGATGGTCTTACGGAATGAGGATTCTCGATAGCGGACTATGGAGAATCCATAGCCAGACCGCTGTCCAAGCTCGATGGAGCCACCTACAAAGAGTTCTTGAAGAATTACCAATTTTGCTGTCAGACGTTAACTTAACACTGAGACGAGACATGGTTTACAACTAAAAGACAATTTCCTCCGTAGATGTAGATTGTGCATTTCTGTGGTAAGGCGGCACTTTGAAAACCTTTTGTAACGTGTTTTAATAAAATTTGTAAACTATCTACCGTATTTTTTTATCATAAAAGTGGCAAAAATAAAGAAATCCCAAATTATAACAATAACTGTAAAAATACCTTTATTGCTATCAACGCTAATTACAGGAAATAATCCCCGATCAAGCTCTATATTTTTTTACCGATTTTGTCTGTTGATGGTCCATAGAAGTTTTTAAGATCATTTAGAAACCTCTGGCACCCCTAACTTATTTTTATTTTAAGCTCTGAAAATTTTTGATTATCGAACTCTAATGGTAATTTTGAACTTTGGACTAATTTTGTGGTAAGTTTTACAATGCCTAGGCAAACGGATTTTTTTTGCATGGTAGCTATTGCTATCGCCAATAGATTCCGCAAAAAAGAATATCTAAAAATGATAGGAATAAAGACATAAAAAATAAAAACCAATGCTAGGTGAATATTTTGAAAAAAGTACTTAAAAAAATTCTAGCTCCTAAACTACAAATAATCGCGGAACATACATGGGGGTAATTCGGGTACCCCTTAGCATAAGGCATCTAATTTTTTTCTTTGGACGCCTATCAACTGGCCACCCTGTATATACCATACTTGTCATACTAGTTTTCTCGGCAACGAATTAAGGTATACGTTTCCAGTATAACATGACCTTTCCTTGCATAGATTTCAGATACAATGAGAGATCGGCAGAAACTGGTTTTGTATAGCTTGTTTGGTCGTCGTGCGTACTTGTATGGTCACCTTATACTTTATAAGTAGTTCTTTCTTAGATATTTATGGAATTTAAAGTAAAAAGTTTAAAGGCCGCCACATAAAAAGACCGCTGGCTATGTTCCCCGCCACTGCCACTCACCGGCCATTTTGGATTGATTTTGGAACCTTTAAATCAGATAATAATCTTTACCTAACTAGATTTTTTATAAAGACTCCATAATGTTAAACAATAACATATTACTGGCGCAAAACTGTATCTTGATTTTAAATTGGCTCATATCCACAACCACTGCAAGACTTCAATCGATATCATTCTTGCATAGCGCACGGAACTGTCAGAATATTGCCATCCCTCTCTTCTACCACTGAGTTGAAAAGAGACAGAATCATGAAAGACTTTCACCTGTTACGAAATACTTTTTTTTGAACTTTCATTGAGTGCAGTTCGTTCTAGATGATGCACAAGGAGAGCATAACGCTGATGTTAGATTACAGAATGCATTTTAGTAGACTGCCCACGAGAGTGAAAGAGAAAACATTAGGTATTGATGCAATAGGATGAGCACTAATTTAACGGTCAATTTATTAAAAAGGTCGCTTACCCTTTGTGTAGACATGGAGTGTTGTTTAGGTACAGACGCCTGCAGGTCAAGCTACCCGTACCGTTCAAGGTTCATTGGGAAAAATTGACATTGATACTTCAGAAATAAAGTCGAAAATCTATCAAAGAAATCTGACAGGTTGTAGTAGCTTGATGTGCAGGCGTCTGTACTGTTATTACAAAGTAGGAATGTCATTACGCCACAAGTTGGGCAAATAGATTGTATTGTTTATCGCACGAAATTAGACTTTTATGTGTTTACTAGGTATGAATCTATATGTATTATGGGATTTGCGAGACATAAGAACACTCTCGTCCATTTAATCTAACACTAAAGAAAGGATTGTGTTGGGATGATATGAAAGGGAAAAGAGTAAATGATCTCGTGTTGACTGACAGGGCAAAATGGAAATATTACATTTTGAATCAAGTGAGGAAACTTTGTCATTGCTGCCGAGCCGCCATGCGAGGGTGCTATAGAGCCGAGAACAGCAGTGCAAAATTTACGCGTAAAACAAACGACGTACATAACGTCTAAAACAGTGAGGAACGCAAATAAAAATAATTACTATTTTAAATACCAAAGGAGTAGGAAACGAATTCTTAATAAACTCTAAAAACAATAGATAGGTACCTACATAGATTCTTCCTGAGATAAGTACTATCATTACATACGTTCAAGTTACTTTATTTGTAAAGAAAACCAATCTTTATTAAAACAATAACCAATTTGCTAACTATACTTCCGCAAAAAAACATTGAAGATTTGTAGATATGATTTTGATACATTAGAAAATAAATTGCCACTAAGTAAAATATCTTGTTTAACAGAAAATAGATAAAAAGATACAGCTAATGGAACTAAACACCTTGCCAGGGTTGCGAGTTGTTCGTAAGAGATACCGCGGCCCCAGAACATTAAGAGCAAAAGGAGGGACATGGGTGGGTTTTAGTAAGTAAGTCTGATAACCCCCCCCCCCCTCCCATTCCGCTCCACCCCTTCCCCGTATTATTATGATTTCTATTCGAAAAAAAAGGGGAACTAAATACAAGTGTAAACAATAAGGCAGGTTGTGTCGGCCTTTTTTTTAAAAACGTTGCCCTACACTAAGAATTTTTCCTGTATCGTGGGTGCGTTTACAAACATTTAAACTCACATATACAAACAGCCAGACCCCAAACAACTATCTGCAGATCATACAAATATTTGTAGGGGAATCGAACCCGCGACGAAAATAATTAAATTAATTTACTTTCCTTACTGTATATATATACAATGGACAAAGAAAAGCCACAGACTTAGGCATATTGATTTTCAGTGGAAATTAAGTTAGGTACAAAGTTTTACAGGAAAATGGGCGTTCACTGAGCGCGATGCGGGCGGAAAATAACTTATGTTTTTTTTGAGGATACATAGTATAAAATTTAGTCTCTTGCATTGTCTGTTCGCTTAGATCTTTTTAAAGTTCTCAACGGATTTTAATGCAGTTTTCAGCAATAGATAGTGATTCTAGAGGAAGGCTTCATTGTATAATTTCCCAATCTACGTGGTGAAGCCGCGAGTTGTAGCTAGTATCTAAATCCTACTTTAATACTTAATCCTTACTAATATTATAAAAGCGAAAGTGAGTTTGTTTGTTTGTTACCTCTTCACGCTTTAATGGTTAAACCGATTTTGATGAATTTTGGTACAGAGATAGTTGGGAACCAGGAGACGGACATAGGCTAATTTTATTTTTAAAAAGTGGGAGGTGAGGGAGAAAGAGGAAAGAAAAGGGAAAACTTAGCGTTGCTATTACAAATCAATAAGGCGCAAGGGGAACCGTGTTACCCCAAATTTAAAGCGGGCGAAGCCGCGGGCGAAATCTAGTAATAATATAAATGCGAATGTTTATGAGTATGAATGGATGTATGAAAATAGAGAAGTATGGGAGAATAAATTTAGAACAGGACACGATGATGGTGATGATTTTACTTTTTTTGGTTTTGGTGGCCTGGTTGCTGGTATCCTTTAAGCATGCTCATGCTATATGTAACACAAACAAACAATCCAACCATGCAGTACGCTTAGTTAAAACCTTAGGAAATCGCGAAGGCCGGACGTCTTCGGCCTTTGGGACTGCCCATAGTGCCCATTGTAATTTTCCACGTTCAAAATGTGCTGTCTTTCAGCCTAATTTGAATAAATGAACTTTAAGCCATAAGGCTTAAAGTTTCAAATTCTGCGTTCAAACTTAATTTTCCTTAGAAATTCCCCTTAAACAATAAATATTATAATGCCAAATAGTTTAGTGTTCATATGATTGTTTGTCCGAAAATGTAATGAAACAATTCTATCAGAATCTTTTCACAGAACTGCCTTAAACAAAACATTGTTTTAGAAACGACCATCAAAATAACTGTAGCTATGACTGTCAAGCACTTTTTCAGAGATTCACACTTTCTTTGAAATAAATAAATATTGAGAAAAGATCTATACGGTAAATGGGAATGCGAGAACAGGTTTCCTTTTTAACACAAATATTAACTGCCCTACGTAGACAAGGATAAAAAGTAGCCTATGTGTGTGTTGTCCAGGGTATATCTACGCTAACCACATACTACCAAATTTTATTCAAATCTGTCAAAATCAAAAGTTATTTATTCAAATTAAGCTGACAATCACTTTTTGAACGTCAACTTTCCACCAAGAGACAGTCTCCCGAAACGCCCGCCCTTCGCCACTTCCTAATGTTAAGAAGAAGTGGCGAAACAAACTCCCCAGCAACACATCTTTGTGTCACATTAGAAGAACCAGATTTAACACATACAAACTTTAGCCTTTGTATTATAAGTGTGATTTGAAACGATTGTCCGTTTGTACCAACAACGCTGGCTTCTAAACAAATGTATAAAGTTGTATCGTTGGAATTTCAACTTTCGCCGCTCAAAACGAGCATGAATGATTTTTTCCAGGTACATTTATGAATAAGTAATGAATAGGTTGTTTTATATCGAAACAAAAAAAAAACGTGATACAATGATGCAAAAAACGATATCACAAACTTATCTGGCCATGAGATAACTTCAATAAGTTATGCACAATAATTTAGGTACAATGTGCATCAATACCTATTATTGTATACTTATAGATAAGTCGCCAAGCGGTATTGCCTGGAAACTGTGCGATGGGAAATTGTTAAGGGCTTAAGAGCTCAAAATATGTAGCAAAGACTGGTTGACACTCGAAGCTGAATATGTTTTAGGAATACTTAATTTGCGTATAGAAAATCTCGGTATGCCTTTAACTAATTCAAAAACACTTAATAAAGGCCCTGAGCGGTTCGACAGGCCTCTAACTTTTTAGCTGTATCGCAAAAAAAAGAGAATCACCGGGTCTAAGCCCCACTGTACTCATTCTTCTCGACTCATTTGCCCGGTCTCGGAGTGTCAAAGCTAGACTGTACAGCGTACGTGTGGAAGACACCAAGGAAATGAATATGTAAAGAACTCACCTGTACAGAAAGTCCTATACAGGAGAACAGTAAGAAGAAACAAATATGTCTCATATTGTGTGTTACCACACAGATCTCACTACTATCACGATGGAACTCCGACGAGACTCGTGCTGTGCCGACTTATCTCAGCATATTTATGTGAACCACTGTGCGTGTACATTGTCGGACGATACGACACGTCACGAAGATAAAATGCTTGTAGAATTAATTCGTTGTCAAGCAAAAACTGTAGGCAGAGGCATGAGAACCGCTTGTTGTTTTATGTCGATTAAAAAGAATATTTGTTTAATGTTTTGCAAGCGTGCCGTTCTGAAGTTCGTATAAAATAAGTTATTAAAGTAAATGCCTTTTTTTTAACTTACTTTACTTTTTTTTTATCTACTTACTTTTTTTTTTAATAAAACTATGCCCCACACTAGGATCTCTCTTGTATCGTGGGTGCGTTTACTAACATTTAAACTCACAGACACAAACAAGCAGACCCGGAACAACTACCTGTAGCTCATACTAATAGTTGTTCCGTGCGGGAATCGAACCCGTTACACGCAGCCCAGCAGTCAATCACTCAGCCACTGCGCCAAACGTGCAAAAGCCTTTAAAGAGATAAATCACAATTCATTCATTCAGTATAATTTGTGTCGTGACGTGAAGGAACCAAATAAAATAGTCTTAGAAATGATTACTTATTTTTTTTACAACATAGTTTCCAAGGAGACAAAATAAGTATAGTAACTAAATAACATAATAACAATGATGTCGTTAAAAATTATTTGAAAATTAAATGAAATAAAAGCTTAAAAAAATAGGTTCTGAAAAAAATAGGTACATTTTTTTTAAATAAAAAACAAAACTGCATTACGAGGCTGCGAAGTCAACATACACCCGGTCAATCGACCAATGAGTGTTGAGAGAAAAAACGTCGCGGTAAAAGAGGCCGTAAGCTATTAAAGATGCGTCTAAATGGAAACACACAGACGCAATTGATGATAAAGTCGTGGTGGGATACGGGGAGATCCCGAACGTACTTAGAAGCATTATACATACAGTAGGGTTACCATCACGTCTTAAAGCAGTACTCATGCCAATGCGGAAAAGAGATGGCGGTAGACACCCTGCAGAGTTCTGTCTCTTTCCCTCAATAGAATAAGTACGGCTTTAAGATGTCATGGTACCCCACCAGGCCTGACAAGGGAAGTACATTTATGTATATAAGTAAGTACATATATAACGCCAGCGGTCAGGTCATAATAAGATAAATCAATACGCAGGAAAATTGATAATGGAACAATAGCTTTCCGAGATTTTACGCTTATTTGTGTAAATGAAAGGCGAAAATAATAAAGGGCGAAAGACAGAACATGTTTGGGTTTTAGTCAGCAAAAGTCTGACACCACACCCTCCCCCATTCCAATCGAATAACAAGTTAGGACTCTGTTGAAAAGCAACAATAATGTTTAATAGAAAGAAGTGCGCACCCAGAATCACAGCTATTTATGAAAATAAAAAAAGTTAGCTATAGAGTAAGATGACAGCTAATAAATATGGAAGAAGAATAGATGCCACGTCAACCGTACATAAAATGAAAAAAAAAATGTAGGAGAATGATGTTGATAATTACTTGTTTTTTACCTTTTTCGAATGGATTTTTATCCGCCCAGAAGAGGACCGTGGGGGAGGGTCAGACTTGTACTGACTAAATCCCACTCATGTTCCTTTTATTGCCCTTTATGTTCTGGGGCCGCGGTATCTCTTTCGAACAACCCGCAACATATTCGAGTGCCTTGTATTGCAGAAAAGAAGTTATCTTACTAAGGAGATATCTTACTGAATATTTTGTTCGAAGTAACTTATAATTATATAAATAACTAGCTTTTGCCCGCGGCTTCGCTCGCGTTACATTTGGGGTAACACAGTTCCCCTTGCACATTATTGATTTGTAATAGCAACGCTAAGTTTTCCCTTTTCTTCCCTCTTTCTCCCTTACATCCCACTTTTTTTAAATGAAAATTAGCTTTGTCCGTCATAAAATTGAAAGTGAGTTTGTTTGTTTGTTAACCGATTTTGATGAATTTTGGCACAGAGATAGTTGGGAACCAACTATCTCTGTGCCAAAATTCATCAAAATCGGTTTAGGCATTAAAGCGTGAAGAGGTAACAAACAAACAAACTCACTTTCAATTTTATAATATTAAGTAAGGAAGTAAGGATTAGTAAGGATGGCGATGGAAACGTAAAAAAATATGACATAAAACATATTAAACTCGTTATCAAGGAATTATAACTTGCAAGCTCGAGATGACTTCACTAAAATTCTACCAATTTACGACCAAAACATATATCTTTCCTGAAAGTACAAAGTCCTATCATTTGAACACTATTTAACATCTCCTATCAAAATAATATCATCACATGGAAACAGTTCCTATGTACCATTTAACCGCCTTATCAACAACTAGTCAACAACTTGTCTATACGAATCAAGATAACAACTTATGTTTGTTATAAAAAGCTATATTATCTTCTCGCAATCAAATAATCCTCAATTTTGTTCCCGGAGTTTTCCCGCTTTATTTCCGAAAGTATCCGATGTATTTAGATGCATTTTCTTGCGATAAGCTTCAGCAAAAACTTTCTATCCGTTAGTTTAGTTAAAAATTCAATAAGGCAGTTGTTTTTTTTCTTGTCCATATTCTTGTTGACTCTTATCAGCACGTAACACAGGCGATAATTCCGTGACTACGCATGGATTGCAATCAGGTTGTACTTTCGTATATTTAAAACCAGATAACAAGTAATAAAGGAAGACTTTGTTTTATCAAATCACTTTCAATCCTGGGTACATTTTAATCCCTTTGTTCCTGAGGTTTTTTGGGATTTTCTCGGAAACTAGAAAACGTACAGATGCCGTTATAATCCCGATAAGGTTTTCTGAAAATTGTCTATAGAATTAGTCCTTCAGATTTTCGAATCGAGTGACTTTTTGAATTAGTGGTGTAATGACATCAGTTATTGTCAATAAAGTCTTATCAATTAAACGTTTTTATTTCGCAATTAATTTGCTTATCGGCTGTTTATCCTCATCTTATAATTTTTTTATTCACTTTATTAACCACTAGCTTTCGCCCGCGGCTACGCCCGCGTTAAATTTGGAGTAATACAGTTCCCCTTGCGCCTTATTGATTTGTAATAGCAAAGCTAAGTTTTCCCATTTCTTCCCTCTTCCTCCCTCACATCCCACTTTTTTTAAATAAAAATTAGCCTATGTCCGTCTCCTGGTTCCCAACTATCTCTGTACCAAAATTCATCAAAATCGATTTAACCGTTAAAGCGTGAAGAGGTAACAAACAAACAAACTCACTTTCGCTTTTATAATATTAGTAAGGATTTCTAGGTTGCCAAGACGGACCATGATTAATAAAGTGTGTGAATTAATTTTTTTCTTTGTATTTAATCTTATTTTTCTTTTATCTTTTCTAAAGACACACAGGAAAACAAAGGGAAATAAAGTTTTAATTTGTTGAGAAAATTTCATTAAAAATGAACAAAATTATTTATAATATTCAACGGTCCAGTGATTGTCCTTGCCTTTTTTAGTAATTAAAAAAAGTAAAGTCTTTTGCCCATTGTGCTCCGCAGCCGCGGTATCTCTTTAAAACAACCCGCAACCACGGCAGACAGAGGCCTTAGCGTGCCCCTCTGCTTTTTTTTGTTATCTCTATGAGTCGCGCGTGGAAAACGAATGGTGAGCTACCCATTGCTCACCATCAACAGATCATCAAGCGTCCATCCACATGCTTCGCTAGCATAACTGTTTCTCAGAAGGAGGCGACCGCTTCTTATTCCCTCTCGCCCCGGACTAGACTAAACCAGTGCCGGAGGACAGCCCGGTCGGCACCGCTCATCACCTCTGTCCTCACAGCGGTGCTCCGCCCTACCGGACCAGACCACCATAGAGTGTCCTCCGAGCGATCGTCACAGTGTTGAACCTCCCGATACTTCCATGTCCGGTGAGGACAGACGTCGAGTGGTAGTCCTGTCCCTTATATCAAATTCAATTCAAAATCAAATTTGGTGACATACCAGATACAATTGTGTTTTAAACCACCACCTATTAATATAGACACAAAAATTCTTTCAAATCGTTCCAGCAGTTTAGGAGGAGTTAGTTAGTTAGTCAAATAAAATCAAAATATTTTTAGTTTACATATCTACCTAGGTCTAGGGTCGGGTTGGTCATTTCCTATGGAGAAGAATCGACCAGATACTCCATGGTTATTCTTTTAAAATCATTTTTGGTTTTAGAATGCTGTTGTTACAGCGTTAGTACTTAAGTATATCAGCAAGCCTACTATGACGTCTTAAAGCAGAGGTGGTGCTAGACACCCTGTATAGCTCTGTCTCTTTCTCTCAGCGGAATAAGTTCTGCTTTAAGACGTCATGGTAGGGTAGCTGGACAGCGTAGGCCCGACAATAAGTCATTGCTTACTTTACAAAACGTTAAATCAGAAAAGAAGTTAACAAAAGTTAACAAGCGTCCAAGAACCTACAAGGCCAGCAATGTCCATTCATTCACAAAAAAAAATTGCAATATAAAAATCAATTTACAAGAAATAGAAAAAAGATTGCAAAAAAATAACTACCTATAAGAAACAAGTGACACAGATGTTGCCGTCAACAGTTCAGAACAAAGGTTGTATAAATATGTGATTTAATAACTATTGTAAAAAAAAACTAATAATAACATTTAAATAATTACCTAATTAGAATATAATTTTCCTTTTTTTAGTATTTTTGGTATAAGTTGGTTTTCTGTTTAGTAATAGGTGAAAATACATTAAAAAAAAAAGATTCCGACGAATTGAGAACCTCCTCCTTTTTTTGAAGTCGGTTAAAAATAAGATTGAGTTAGATAAACCGTTCCTTTGCACGATTACACCATTACGATCATTACTGATTATATGCTTTACCCTGAATTTCATAATATAAAGGACTACCCATCATACCAATACATCCCATCACTAAACATGTAGTTTTTTTTTATCTAATGTCACCCGAACCATACTACAACGAAAACAGCATAATGTCCAGAATATCAGCGCCTGCCAGTTTTGTCCATTATTTTTTCGTGCTTGTGTAAGTTGCTTTGATTAATGTAATTAGTTTTAGGTTTCCTGAACCAAACTCCTATCACCCTCAAATTAAACACCGTACATTTGCCCTACGTGTCACTCTCATACAACGTTGTAATTGGCCAAATACGTCTCACACACAAGAGACGTGAATGCCACTATAGGAAAAAAAAAAAGTTGCATTGATAACGTTTTTTTATACGTTGTAGATATGTATCGTAAATTACTTCTCCTATCCTACGAAGGTCAAAAAGAAGATGGTTGGATACAGTAAAGAATTACATGAAGGTGAAAAGAGTAAATGATGCTGTGACGTTTGACAGGGGAGATTGATTGAAGGGAGGTGACCGCTTCCCATTCCGTTTCGCCCCAAACCATAGATCATCAGCACGGTGGTGCTCCGCCCAAGCTGAGAAGACCGCTACTGTGTGCTCCACCGTGTCCTCCGAGCGATCGTCACAATGGTGACACCCGGGCGTTTCCTCCCGCCCTATTATGAGCAGGGTGACAACAAGTCTACTACCAAGGGGTACTACAAACTGGGTTGGGTAGTTGTGGTGGCTGACGCTCCATATAAAACTGGTCATTTATTAAATCTTAATCCAGTTGGACTAGTGATATATTTTGTAGTTTAATTGTTGCAGTTATACAGAGCGAAACTGCTTGCATTCACTTAGCGTCAGGCGTTGAAGAGCCTCTTCAAACCTTCTTCGACGACGCATTGGCTGAGCGATCGACTGCTGCGCTGCGTGTCGCGGGTTCGATCCCCGCACGGAACAAATATTTGTATGGCCTACAGGTAGTTGTTTCGGGTGTGGTTGTTTGTGTATATGACTTTAAATGTTTGTAAACGCACCCACGATACAGGAGATTATATCCTAGTGTGGGGCAATGTTTTTCTAAAACAAAAAAAAAAGACCGGTCAGTGGCTCAGTCAGTCGATTGGTCGATTTGTGCAATGATAATTATAGTAGGCGTTTAACATTAATGTTACATTTATACCTACCTTTTTATCATATAACTTCCTCCGGATCGGGAAAAGTGTTAGACTTTTACTAACTAAAACCCACCCATGTTCTTTCCATTGCCCTTTGCGTTCCGGGGCGGCGGTATGTCTTTCGAACAACCCGCAACCCCGGCAGGCGGAGGCCCCGGCAAGCCCCTCTCCTTTGCTGACAGCTCTATGAGGCGCGTGTACATCACAAACGCGCTGTCGACGCGGACTGTCGTCAATACACGGACGGACTTCTGTCACCCGTTCATCGTGTGAGGTAAAATTTGAGGAAGGAGGTCAGAAAAAAAAATGAGACGTTTACAATGTTTATTTATGTTCCAACTGTGAATTAAAACCCTGAGCAAGCGATAGTTATTTTTCTAATTATTTATTAGTCTAAAAAACCCAGGCAAGGTTATTTTTAACTAACAGTATATTATTGAAACAAATTTTAAAGCTATCCGATATGTTCTTCTGCTGTTTGTGTATGTGAGTTTAAATGTTTGTTAACGCATACACGATACAGGAGAAATTCCTAGTGTGGGGCACAGTTAAAAAAAAACGAAACATAAAAATAAACGTGGTCCACAAATTCCATAGATATCCTTTAAAAAAATCTCACTCCTCGAAGTGAGATTTTTTTATTTCTATGAAAAAAATCTCACTCGATTAAAGAATGGCTCCATATGGAATGCATCACAGTGAAGCATTACAACTAAATAAGTACAATGTTGAAAACCTACCGCCATTTTGTCATTTGGTTCCCAAAAAACCCAAAATCTTCTTCTATTTAAATTAAGAACTTGTTTCAGTGCGACTACGTCTTCATCTTCTGACGACATAGTGAATGAATTAATAATGTGAAGGAAGCATAGCCGGCTGCGTCTCGAGTCTACGCAGTGACCTATCATCGCCCATGAAGCGACGCCCGCCGCACCGCCGGTGACGTGACGTCGCGTCGCCTCGACTTACCAGTTAGCGACGCGCCTTATGCCCGGTTCCAATAAACCAAAAACGATTCGTTTTGCTTACGGATGGTAGTGTTTTGACATAAGTTCTATGAGACGTATGTCAAAACCCTACTATCCGTAAGCAAAACGTCTACGCATTCAAAAGATATGGCTGTTTATGTCGCCTCAGTGCGTGAGTCCGACTCCCTCTTGGCCGGTTTTGTTGAAGTCGGTTAAAATACATTAGCCTACCCCAGGGACATGCAATACTCGACGAATACATTACACTACAATACATCCTATCCTATATTTAACAAGAATGATTATTACTACAAATTTATAGGCGGTCATACAAATAAATCGTTACTACAGATTCCCGGGAATTCCAGTTTCTCCCCCTTTGGGTGTATTCTCGGAAACGAAACAAATGTCCAAGAATCGCTTAGCCAGAATAACAAACAGAAATATGGATATTAAAATGCTGGTCTAATTGAGATTTTAGAAAGATAAATTAAAAGTAAATGACTAGTCGTTGTATTCGCGGCTGGACGGTCGGGAATGTTGCTGGTGACTCCTGAGACTCTGGCTGTTGAGTTTCTCCCGCCGCAGGGCTTGATTCTTCGCTCTTCGCCTGCCGATGGGTGACTGAAAGCGGGGAGCGTTTCGGCGACGGTCCAGTACTCCTGCTGGAGAAAAGCATTGTTCTTAAATTGAAAGAAGGTTATAGACTTTTTAGAACCCCCTTTCAATAATATAAATTAGCGTACACATGGTCGGAATAGCTGGATGTCTATTCCAACTGTGTGTATGCCCATTAATTCATCTCTGGGCTGGCCTGTCACAAACCCGAGCCGAAGATCAGAAAAAAATCCTTGTAGTTTGGACAGGATACCAACAAAACCTTCTCACAGAAAAAACACCTCAAATGACGACTGTATATCATAATAACGTGCATAGATAGGTATTGTACCCAAATTATTATAGACACCGAAGTGATTCCATTAACCCGTTAGCATCTCTTACAACTCAGCCTATCGTAGTCCACAGCTAGAAAAAACTGCGCTAAAACACCATGTCTTGCGCAACTATTCAATCCAGTCTAACCTGTTTAACCTTTTCCTACTGTTTCGGGGTCAGCTTTCAGTCTAACGGATGCAGTTGAGTACGAGTATTTGACATGGAGTATCTGGTGCACAAAGCCACAAAGTATTAGCTACCTGTTTTATATCGTCTATCAGACTAGATATGAGGTACACGTCGTATCCAAATACACCAACAGCATCACTTTGGCAATTTTCATTAGAAATATTCAAATCTGACAAACCTTCTCTCATAACTTCATAATTATGATCTCCGACGACTCTACGCAGCCTCTTCTCATCTCGGCTGCCGAAGCTTTGGAACGACTCCTGACTGGCTTTGAGCATCTCGTGGTATCGATACATATACTCCTGATTAAGACGAGCGTCTTCCAGAGTTTTTTCAAACCCCTTCTGTATTGAAAGCCCGAGGGACTTCGTTAGAGGAGGATCTTTCAACATGTCCTCCAAAAGCTTTACTTGTCTTGAATTCTGGAAATGGAAACATACTTATTTTTAAACAATCGTGATAAAGGCTCCGACTTGGTAGTAACGTGAATTACTAAGTTTTTATAATCATCAGCATTTGCCTAGCCTTTTTTCAACTGTGCTGAAGTCAGCTAAGGCTAGAAGCCTTACTGAACTCCAAAATGCCTGCCCATCTCATCTACCAACCCAGCTAACAACTGGGTAATACAAAAAGTACTCATTGGTAAGACTAGTTGCCAGATGTTCGAGCCACTGACTACCTGTAACGACTATCAAAGATCTATCTTTCTTAAATGTACCTTGTGATAAACGGAATTGTAGAAACTCTGGTTCTTCTAACCTGAGAGACAGATGTGTTGCCAGGGGAGTTTGTTCCGCCACTTCTTCTTCCCAGCTAAAACACTAGGAAGTGGCGAAGGGCAGGGAGGCGTTTTTGTGGGACTGTCTCTTGTAATGTGAATTTCAAAAAGTGCTGATTATCAGCCTAATTTGAATAAATGACTTTTGATTTTGATTCTATAAATGACAGACGGGACCAATAGCTTAACGTGCTTTCCGAGGTACGGAAGAAACTCGTTATATAATGGGTCACCTAAGTCACCTTTCCAGCACCAAATTTGGCAAGCGCGATCTAAATTTCGAATCGAGCGGCAGTTGTTATTTAGCCACGAGCTCCTTTCATTTCACAACCACTGCTCTCAAAAGGTAAGTCGTAGAACCCAAAATTTATAGACACTCACAGTTACCAAAATTACCCGGCTAGCATAGTGGATAACAACCCACTCCCATTTTTATAGAGGGGGTCTGTGCCCTACTGTGGGAACCTTAAGGCCTTTAATTATTGTAATTGTAATTAAATTCTTATATTTAAAGTCTCTCTTTTATAATTAAACTAGTTTCAGCCCGCGGCTTCGCTTGCGTTTAATTCGGTATAACACAGTTCCCCTTTCCTGATTTACATGTATGTACCTGCCACCTGTAGTGTTTGCCCTTGCGGCTTATTTACTGTAATAGCAATGCTAAGTTTTCCATTTTCTTCCCTCTTTCTTCCTCATATCTCAATCTTTTTTTTAAGAAGCCTATATATATATAAGAAGCCTATGTCCGTCTCCAGCGTCCTACCTCACTACCAAAATTCATCAAAATCGGTTTTGCCATTAAGGCGTGAAGACGTAACGATTTTTTTCAATCTCTTGATCTCTATCTGATAGAGTAGAAAGCGATGGAAGAGAGGCACAAAGAGAAGAACAAAATCAGAAGGAAACTGTCCACCGTTACATTAAGGAATGTGTCTTATATTTGGCCGCTTTACACAAGCAAGCATGAATTTGATGGCTTAAGGTCAACATAGGTTGTATCATATCAGCATCGCAATGTATCCCATAGCTAGCCATAACACAGCACTTTAAAAATTACGCGTAATATCGTGTTACTTAAATTAAACATTTATTGTTATCTAGAAAAACGAAATAATGGCAAATCATCGTATTAAAATGGCATGTTTATATACGTGCAGTTTGAGATAAAATATTTAAGTTATTGTTTTATAAATAACTCAAATTATATAGAACCTAAGTACGACCTTCATCTTCATCATTTTTAGAGTTCTGTAACTTAAACTGTACAAACTGAAGGAACCCTTATTGGATCTTCTTCTTCTTCTTTTTCATGTAGACCCCGCCTCTTGGGGGGGTCCGATTTCCGCACTAAGTCCTTGCAGTGGACCATTTTGCGTATGCCCTTATTAAATAAATAAATAAATATCTTGGGACAACTCACAGACGGCTATCTGATCCCAAGCTAAGCAGAGCTTGTGTTATGGTAACCAGACAACTGATATACATACTTATATAATTTATAAATACATACATATTATAGATAAATCACACGTAGACACAGAACAAACAATCACGTCATCACACAAAGTTTGTCCTGGGTGGGAATCGAACCGACGACCTCCGGCTCAGCAGTCAGGGCCACTAACCACTAGACCAAGAGGCCCGTTATTGGATCAATTTGCTGTCCGTCTGTCTGTAAGACCCTGTATCTCGAGAACGCGTGGAGGTATCGAGTTGAAATTCAACCATATACTCAACCCTGTAGTCTCAATCTTAATAATTCATTTAAGTCCACGGAGACAAGAGATATGGCTGTTTATGTCGCAAGTTTGCACGGAACTCGGTGCGCTAGTCTTATTCACTCTGGGCTGGTTTTTCAGTCCGGACCGGAATCACCCACTGATGGGAAATTATGAAATTACTCCTCGAGCTCTAGTCAGAGCGGAAGGGAGTGTCGGATTTGTACTGACTAAAACGTGCGTTTTACCGCAACTTGCCTGATGTGAAGCGATGATGTGGCCTAGGGTGGAGCACGCTTGCCTAGAAGAAATTGATTTACTCGAATTTTGAAGAGATCCAGATTATAATGATCAGAAAACAGAGAAGCCGGCAGTGGATTTCACAGGCAGGCAGTTTACACAATAATTGTGAAAGCATAGCGTTCGTTCGGAATTGTATATGTATTTACATAATTAAAATTTAAATCACATCACAATAGTGTTCAGAATAAGGAACCAATGGCTCTGAAACTAGGGACACCTCGTATACCGCGGTCCCGGATCGTAAAGGGCAGTATGAACATGGGGTTGGTTTTAGTCAGTACAAGTGAGACACTCCCCCCGCTCCACCCAGAACGGGGGAAGTTATTTAATGGTTTCCCATCCGCAAAAAAAGGCATGCTTGTTTGGTGCCCTCACGATGTTTTTCTTCACTGAAGCAATTGGTAAATAATTATACAATGCGCACATGTATGAATCCAAGAAATCACTTATACAATCATTTTATGTCACTGTTTATATCCTACTTAATATTATAAATGCGAAAATTTGTGTGTAGATGTGTGTATGTTTGTTACTCTTTCACGCAAAAACAACTAAACAGATTTGTATACAATTTGACAGAGACAGTTTAGGATGCTACTCTTAATCCCGGTAGTACGATCCTGTGCGACAATTACTACGAACCCCGGCAAAGCCGGGGATATAAGCATTAAATAAATATCACAAGCGGATACCTCTATTAGTGATAATAAAACCACAAAAATAGTCCACACTTCGGCCATCACTAAAACAAACACATTAGGTTACACACAGCACTACTGTCTAAACGTTTATGTCTGTCTGCAATACATCGCCATTTGCAAATCGGAACGCTACAAACGGATTCCTCTGAATCTCAGTCCTCCATATTGTTGAACAAACAATTGTGTTTTGAAATCGTAATCCCGCTATCAATGACACTCTTAGAATAAAGAAGCACACATAATATTGTATGTTTGTACAAACTTAAACAAATGAATGAGTAGCTTCTAAAGACCTGGCGTTGCGTCAGCGGATGTTGGATATCTGATGATGATATAAAGTATAAGCTAGCTGTTGCCCGCGTCTTTCGTTGCCGTGAAATGATATTCTTCTTCTTTATCGTGTGGTTATATGCCTAACCTGGTGTCAGACTTTATATGCTGCTCATTTTTCGGGTTCCGTACCTACCTGAAAAGGAAAACGGAACCTTTATTGGGACACTTTGTTGTCAGTCTATTTGGCTGACTTTCAAGACCCTTTATCTCGAGTTGAATTTAATGTCATATACTCAACTCTGTGGTCCGTTTTTGCTATGAAAATAATCAACGCAGTCAAAAGATATAGCCGTTTATGTCGCATATTTTTCTTTCATATCGTCTTTACAATACAACCATCTGCGGTATTATGGTCCCACTGCTGGAAGATAGGCCTCCCCTCCCCTCTGTGAGAATGTGGATTTATCCAATAAACCCACTGTCTGGGTGTGTTGGAGACACACCCAAGCGTGCAAAGTTCTAGAACGCCACATGTTTTCCAACTTTGGATCGAGAACGTGCCAGATTCGGAATCTGGTATGTCCTACATCCAAAAGTTTTAACCCATCTGAGATTCCTAACGATATTAGACGGGAAACCCCCATTAACTAATTATTAATTATTTATATTACCTACTTAAGTCACTGATTGTTTTCACTTCAATGAAAGCGGTTCGAACTCGACTTTTCAAGATATCGATAATTTCATCTGTCGAAAGCGTGGACAGCATTATTTTATCATAACGTCATAATATGACTTTACATTGTCTTTAATTAATTATTGTCATACCTTTTAATAGCTTCTCTTCATTAGTATCCGGTACTTACGTCAATCAAAAACCAAAGAACCTTTTAGGTTCGGGGAAATCGTAATAGAAATCCTACGCCTGCAAGAACGATGTGCTATTTTATGACAAACTCTTATCTACTAGAACTAAAAATGTCTACTACAAGGTACTGTCAGTCCGGGCCCCGAAGATATCCACTCGTGTATTCTCACCCCATTTCGCCCACAATACAAGCCAGCAAGCCGATCGCACGATCCGGTCTGGGAGACTGGTCTGGCAAGGACTAAATCCTTAGTTCGCTGCCCCGTCCTTGAGGATGACCAAAGAACGCTAAGCGAACCTTAAGAGAACCTAACAGTTACCTCAGAGGTAAACGCCCCATTATCTCTACTACAATCAGCATAATCCAAATCTGGGCATGAGTCTCTTGATCGTCGGTCTTTCTCATCCGTCTTTTACTAGCCATCCTGCTTTGTTCCACCTAGCCTTTGAGCGTCCTACCCTGCGTTTTTCGAATAAGGAAATGTCATACACAGACAGAAAGAGCTGGTGCCATAAATAAATGTCTTGATGTGATAAAGGGTTATGGATATGAACGTTGATAGATGGAGAAGGAAAGGAAAGATAAGATGGATGGATTGTGTTTAAAGAACCATTATGAAAAAGACGGGAGAAATGATGAAGTCACGAAAAAAATACGTGTCGCGCCGTCCCCAAATAGAATGGGACTAGGGCAGGAAAATGATGATGACTTATTCCATACGATAAATATAGTCTACCCCGCAAAACCTACGCTTTAGAACATAACCTTTTCCTCACGTTCATCTAACATTTCAGAATTAACAACTTCTTTTGAAAGAACGCAGCAAACAGCATCATTAATGAAAAGTCTCTGCAAGGCCAAAGGCTCTAAACAAAGTGCCAAGACAGGTAGATCGGTACGGAGAGTGAACCGACCGTTCAAAACCCTTAATCAAAATCAAATTAGATCGTTATTTTTTCATAGACCATGGTACTTAGTTAAAAAGTTTTGTTTGCAAATAAAAAAAACAAAAGATACACTTACTTAGATGGTATCACTTATCTAGACCTGTTTCTCCTCGAAGAGTTATCATTTTGCAAACCAAGAACAACAATTAATGGAAAAGTTATAAGCAACTCCCGATTTCCAAAACTTACACCACCTAATAAAAACTTACAATGTTATAAATACAACTGTACAAAACAACACTGTTTTGCCAAATCCAGTTTTACCAAGACTCCGTATCATATTATTGTGCCCAAAAACAGGCAATGATAGCCAGCCACCAAACAGCAGCCAATATCAGCTCCCGGGTCACTCGAGATCAGTTCTCCGCTATATTTCATTCACTATCTGGGGTCAATTTATCTGGCGTGCATCGTCACTGTCAATGAAACCGGATTCTACCGGAAACATTCACATCTTGTGATAGGTCTATCTACCTACTACATTTCGCAACGATCGGGTCGTATCTCTAGTTGTTCTGAGAAAATTCAATCAAATGCTTATGGAAAAGCAACTCGTGTCGTATGAAAATTACACGAATATTTTATAGGTAAGCGAAAGTTTGTATGTGTAAATGCCTGTTAGTCCTTCACGGTCAAATGTCTGGATCAATTAAGATGAACTGTGATAGGAAGCTTCTACTCTAATTAAGAAATGGGATACTTTTATCCCGGTCTAAGCAGGTGAAACAGGTTGTAGTAAATATTTCTAGATAATAAGAACAATCGTTTTGTGAAATACTAATGCGTTATTGGTTAAACTAGATGGTGGAAATAAACCAGTACCTCTCCCTTTAAACATCACTAACCTGTTACCAGTGTTATTATTATTTGATGTGTTTAGTTTTATTGATTTGGATATGCTTTATGCATAAATGTTTAATTGGTAGACACTGCAGTATTGTGTCTCCGTCTTCCTGTAATCCATCCAAAGGGTGTCTTGAAAATATTGATTTTAGCGATAATTAATTAATTGAACCAATGAACCGTCTTTGGCCCTCTTTTGGCACAATGAACACAACAATACACTGCGTGAAGTAACTTGAAAACGTTGGGAAAATTGGGGAAATACCCCTTTTGGCAGTAGGGATTGTGTTATCTTACTGGATCAACGTCGATTGCCATTGACCAACGTAATTAATCGCACAAGGTCGAATGGAAATTCACATAAAAACTGTCGATCGATGACATAGATCCATCTATCTTATAAAGTCTGACAGTCTCTCGCAATGAAAAATGTACTAAATTGTCTCTGATATAGTTGAATTAATCAACTGTTCCAAAAACATTCGAAATTTTAATTCTGTCGCACTTTTTAGAATGGGCAGATGCATCCGTGAGTGGAGATACCTATGATGTAAAGGTTCTGTAGGTAGTTATGAGGTTAGGTGTTATGACATAATTTCATGGTAGCTAGTTGAAGTACAGCATATACATCAAGAATAATATTAGATATAGTCTTGTTCATGTTGTCGGTGACGGTTTAAATTGAGTCAGCCTAAAATTTACCGACGAGAGGTGTGCAGTTTCAGTTGCGGTCATCGGGTCCCTGAGATGTTCAATCAACAGGACGGGCATGAGACATTACGATATCAAGTGTCCCTTCCTTTGTGAGGCAACACACGTACTTAATTATAATGTCAATTTATATTACTACTAATAAACTAGTACTAATAGCGTTCTCCAATCGCCAGTTACTTTGCTAAATAATTAGCAAAATAAATGTATTCAACCTATTTGCGATAATTGTTTTCATAACACAGCCGCTAGTTAACCGCTTTTATAATTGAGAACTGCTTCTAACTGGATGCGCTTGTTATCTTTAACCGTTTTAGGTAAGTAATGTGTTTACCAAGTATTATCTTCAATAATTATTCATTGAACTGAATAATAATAGCGTGCCTACACTTTACATTGCTTTAGAGCGTGCCTTAAAAAAGAAAATACCATAGCAGTCTTTCATCATCTTATTTCAGCTTGTTCTCATCGATTGCGAATCTTAGGCGTATTAATAGAGACCGATCGAGAAAAAAAATGCAACTTTGGCAAATGTCTAATATCTATAATGTAGGAATAATATTTTTAGAACTTAGTGCAGTGTTTTCCTGCACGAAAGCCTCTTCGCTTGAAATCTTCCAATGAAAATGAATTGAACTAGGTAAACACAATTTAAGCAGGTAGGTAACCTAAAGCACAATTTATCCGCAGTAGGGACATGTACACATATCTATGTATGTACAGACGCCTGCACAACAAGCTACTACAATCTGTCAGATTTCTTTGATAGATTTTCGACTTTATTTCTAAAGTTTTAAGGTTCAAGGTTCATTGGGAAAAATTGACAGTTTCGGGTAGCTTGACCTGCAGGCGTCTGTACCTACCTACTTTTTCAGTTCAGCAGTGTAATGTTACATTTTTGTACTCATTTCTCCGAACAAATACAAACAAATAGGTAAAACCGTTTGTTATCATAAATGTACGCATGGAAGACGTTTTAAAAAAACTAATATAGGGAATAATTCTCCAATGAAACTCTTTCGATTTAGTTTCCCGCGGTCGTAGATGATTGGCCATCGTCGTAAAATAAACTAAACGGGATGCTTTCGTTTACAACAAGATTTTTTGTAGACGGGTGACTTAATTAATAATAGAAACTATTCTTTATATTGTTTAAATGACTACTTTCACGTGCATAAATATAAATACCAAAAATACTTTAATCGTAATTTTTGGTAGCTGTCGGCACGGCACTCAGCTGTCTGTCATTGCAAAAAACTGACAGTCAACTGTCAAAATCTCAGTTGCCAAAGAAGAAAAAAAAAAAAAAAAAAACTGTCAAAATCAAAAATGAATTGTTTTGGCGGCATCGATAGAACATCACGTCTTTCTTTTCGAAATGAATATACGATTCTCTTTAGCTTTATCGCTACAAACGCTAAACTTACGATAGCGATGTCAAGGCTAAGCCGGTGGAGAAGCAGCTAAATACGAGCGTGCTGTTGGGTTTCATGTTAGTACGACCGCGCGCCAGTCGGCGAGAAGTGGGCTAACAAATTTACAAGTTGTTTGATTATTTTCTGCGAATTAAGACTTTTGACTATTGTTTACGAAAATGCCACCTGTTTCATTAAATGGCGATGTAAGTACTTTCTTGTATTTTATTTAATAATTACAAAATAATGCAACCATTCAAAAGTGATTCAGTGTTTGTATCTTCATTTGTGTAATTCAGGATAAATTAAAAAAAAATATTAGTAGTAACATTTCTTTTTTTCTTACTAAATTCCCATATATTTATCATTTATTTATCCCTGTTAATCCGCCCCTAAGGCTACCCACTGACCAAAAACAGGACAATCATATTTAAGTCAAGTTGGGATGGAAAGAAATAATAATATATTTTAAATTTAAATATTTACTTGTAGGCACCAAAGAGGAAGCTGCGGGTTGCCATAATTGGACAAAGCACATTTGCAGCAGAAGTGTTCAAACTCCTGCAAAGAGATGGTCATGAGGTGGTTGGTGTTTTCACAGTGCTGGATAAAGGCAACCGGGAGGATCCACTTGGTAAGTATTTACTGTAATTTAATATGAAATAATTTATTTCACTTCTTCGTAGGGTTAGACTCTTTATATCAAAACAACTATGTATATGTATAGCTATTTTAAACTAAATGGGAAATCACAATATTTTCCTGCATATTTTATGGAGGAAAATATTGAAATACCTAGTTACTAAAATAACACTTACTGGCACTTCTTAATTAGAAGAGGTATTTATACCCCTACCTAATGTAGTAATAGTAATGGCTATTATTTGTTCACCGGTCCCAACTTACATCTATAAAAAAAAAAATATCATCTTAAACCATGGACAAACAAGAAACATGAAATATTTTTTATGTTTAGAATTTAATTTTTGTCAGCCTCATTCTAGTGGTTGCAATCGTGACTGCAAAGCATGAGGTTTCGAATCTTGGATCAGTAAATTTGTAACCCATTGATGACAATAGCATCACCCGATGGGACTTAAATATAAGTGGCAAACTGTGACTGTACTATTAGTGGCACCTGTGTGACCTGTGCCTTAACTTGGGGCCTTAGTCTGATCGCATAATGGTTAATTTTGACAAGTTTTTAATCTGTTACACACTAAACTTGTCAAAATCAACCATTATGCGATCAGTGATCGACCATTCTGACACTATTGTAATAGCAGACTAAGGCCCCTGGAGGCATGATGATGTGTTAATTACTGTTTTGCTGTATACCTACATCATAAATCTTTCCTACATGCCATACATTGCTGAAATAATAAAATAATTTATCCTGCTAGACAATAACAAAACTTGCTTAGCCAGCAGTTATATAAAATAAAGTCCGCTAGTGCCAATTTTAAAAATATATAATATTATTTATTTATAAAATAAAATTATCAATTTTTTTTTACTTATTATGTACTTTGGAATGGAATTTCAAACAAAAACATTGATTTTGAAAATCCTGTTGCTTTTAATAGTTTTTATTGCTCCAAAATTATGAATTTAAATGAGTTTTATTTTTACTTTGCAGCGACAATCGCAGCTCAAAATGGCAAACCAGTATACAAATACAAGACTTGGCGGGTGAAAGGTCAAGTGTTACCCGAAGTATTGGAGCAGTACAAATCTGTAAGTGACATATTTTATTATGTAATATTACTTTTATTATATTATTCTTACACATAACATCCAGCTTAATGTCGTGAACAAAAAGGTTGCAGAAAAACGAAAAATTAAAAAAAAATACAACTTTTTAAGTAACGGTTTTAAGTTGGTTTTATTATTTTAATTCACTCAATTTAGACAATGCTTGTTTAAATTGAGTAATAGAATTTTATCAGACTAGCTGTGCTCGCGGGTTCAATCGCGTGGTATTAGAATAAACAATATAATTATGTTTATGAATTGTAGCCTATGTAAGCTATATTAATATAAAGTTTCATTAAAATCTATTCAGTAGTTTTTTCGTTAAAGAGTAATAAACATACATAAAAACTTTCGCGTTTATCTACTATATAAAAATAAGTGGGGTTTTCCTTCCTGACGCTATAACTCCAGAACGTACGAACCGATTTCCACGGTTTTGCATTCGTTGGAAAGGTCTCGGGCTCCGTGACGTTTATAGCAATGAAAGGTAGGTAGAAAAGGGTAGGTAGAAAGGTAGAAAATGGCACAGCTACTAATATTATATTATAGTCGGATTGTCAACTAAGGGATGTAAAAATATCCACTATTATTATAAGACTGATTTCTCCCACTGTAGGGCAACAGTCTCCTGTCTCTCTTTCCATTTTCCTCTCTTTGGCTATTTGGCCCCAATACTTTTAGTAAGAGTCCCGCTCGTCACGCCATCTACTTCTGGACCAACGACTTTCTTTTTAATGTTGCCCCACTCTAGAAATTTCTCCTGTATTGTCTGTGCGTTTACAATCATTCAAACTCACATACACCAACAGCCAGACCTGGAACAATTATCTGTAGGTCAATGCGGAATCGAACCAGCAAAAACCAGGAGTCAAACGCTTAGCTACTGCGCCAACCGTGTCGAAATTCGTTCTGTTCAGAACCCAATATGTTACCACTAGCTTTTGCTCGCGGCTTCGCTCGCGTTAAATTCGGGGTAACACGGTTCCTCTTTCCTGATTTGCAGGGACCTGCTACCTGTAGTTTTGCCCTAGCGCCTAATATTATGTAATAGCAATGCTAAGTTTTCCCTTCTCTCCCCTCTTTCAACCTTTTATTTAAAAAAAAATAGGCCTATGTCCGTTTTATCGGTTTAGCCATTTAGGCGTGAAGAGGTAACAAACAAACTTACTTTCGCTTCTATAATATTAGTAAGGATTTTGGCTTAATTTGGTTGCGACATTCGGCTTATGTGGCCTGCCCAGTTTCATTTAAATTGACCAAAAATAAGGCTGCAATGCACTTGTCCCCCCCCAACAAGTAATTCCGCACCCACTCACTCACATTCCAAAAACATTTTTTTTCTGGCCCATGCCCAGCTACTGAGATATTGTAAATCAAAGTTTCAACTGTTTTTACTAATAATTATTACAATGGAAAGTTGACAACTTCTACTTACACATAAGACTACAAAACAAAACCAGGAAATAACGTTTAAATAACAGTGATGCAATCCGATACAACATTTTTAGCACACGTGTTTTTATGACTTGACATTGACTTGTCCAATTTTTTGTTGAAACCAAGAGTCGTAAATTAACACTTAAGTACAAATAAGACGTAAATGCACTTGTTTCAACAACTTCAGGAAAATACTCCTTCACTGTCAAGTACCTATTTCAGAAAGTAGCAAAGTAAAGTCAACTACAAATAGCACAGTCTGTACATCATGTACTACGAAAAACACCTTTACCGCTTTGATATAAGTGATATCAAAGTCACGTGCAGTTCACTGTACCACTTATGTTAAATTCTTAGTAATCTAAGTTTAAAAGTGTTCTAAGTAAATGACATAATTACTAAACTATAATCAATAGGTACATCCTTGATTGGAAGTCGTAATGTATGGCTGTCTATCATCTGTCCGTTTGTGCGCATATTACACAAGAACTACTTATCCGATCTACGTGACTATTTTTAAATTCGATAATAAGAGATAATTATATTCAAAATTATACAGAACACGCTGCATTCACATGTATTTACCGCTTAAATCTAGTTTAAACCAGTTAAAAAGCTGGGAAAAACACATCCTAATATAATAGTAATTCTGGTATGTTTAAAAAAAAAAGTTGTATTTGGTTTGGGTTTTTTTTATATCTAGTCGACTTACGACAGAGCATTATACTTTTCTTTGGTCAGTTTAACGAACCAGCAAATATACTATAGGCTAACCGTTAAACTTAGACCGTGTCTAAGGTAACTGCACGGTGCTGGGGTTTGTGGTAAAGGGATTCTTTGGGACTCTTGGGCGTCAATACCACACACACCAACAGCACACCGCGCAACCTTAGGCACGGTCACAATGATGGTTTCCTATCTCAAAAAAAACGGCAAAGCCTCAGTTAAGCAGTCCACGTATAATATCAGGGTGGCTTTCCCGGTTGCTTACTATACAATCAACCAACACAGTCTTTTTCTTTTGGGGTGGGAAATCATCAAATAAAACCTACCCATGTTCCTTCCATTACCCTTTACGTTCCGGGGCCGCGGTATCTCTTTCGAACACCCGCAACCCCGGACCAACACAGTCTAAAGTAAAGCCACAGCGTAGTGCAAGGCTGGATAGATCTCATCCAAGTTGGGACATATAGCACCCGTTTCTCTACCGGTCCTGATCGCTTTCTTAAGTTTGCCGACTGCAAAATTTTCCTCAAAGATGTGTAGGCATACGACGAGCACAGCTGCATCCCTTTACTGGCACTTCTGCTTGCTACCTGCATTGACCATTACTTGGCTTACGTAGTGACATATGGTCCACTTCCTCGAATGAAGACATGAGTCCCAAAAAATAAATATAATTAGCTTTTGCCCGCGTCTTCGCTCGCGTTATATTCGGGGTAAAACAGTTCCCCTTTCCTAATTTGCAGGTATTATTCGTTGGTAACAAAGAGTGTGTGTACTGATTTTTAGTTACCTTACCTTGAAAACTGCGAAAAGTTCCATATGAAATTACATCCCCTCTTTTAAGGGGTTGGGGGCAGATTTCCAAAAAAAAATATGCACGATGTTTTTTCGTTAGTGACAAATAGACCGCATACTTTGATTTTAATTAAGTGGGGGTTCAGAAAGAGACAAAAAGTGGCCTATGTCCGTCTCCAGGGTCCCAACTATCTATGTACCAAAATTCATCAAAATCGGTTTTGCCATTTAGGCGTGAAGACGTGACAAACAAACATACTCACTTTCGCTTTTATAATATTAGTAAGAATGCGATTTATCGTAGGGACATGACGTACATACAAAAAGACTTGTCTACCATTACTTGTATACCATTTTGAATGTCAAGTAACAAAATAAACCTACAGTCCCGGTCACAAGGCATAATAACTTGTGAAAGCACTGTAGTTGATCACTTTAGAACGCCTGCTACGATCCTTACATAATTCTTTCCCTTCGATATGTGGCTAGTTTATAAGCTATCATTAATAATGAAATTCCTACTATCCCCAATAATAATATAATAAACATTTGATTATTTAACTGACATATTATTGTATCGAATCGATGTGTGTGATAACGGGTTATGTCACAGCACTGTGTATCGATATTTGAGCCACTATTCCTACTGCACTTTTGACCTTTTATATCTAACATACGAGAAACTTGGTCATCATATGTGATAATATGCATAGTGCGGTTAAGTAGCCCATCTATAGATTATAACAGAATACTATTATATAAAAAATAAAACTGAAAAAAGCTGCTAAGTCCTAAGGTAAGGTAAAGTCTCGAGTTCTCGAACTCGCGAGTACACACTAAGGCCCCCACCGTGTTGCGGGTTGTTCGAAAGAGATACCGCGGCCTCGGAACGTAAAGGGCAACAGAAGGAACATGGGTGGGTTTTAGTCAGTACAAGTCTGACATGCCCCCCCGCTCCGCCCAGAGCGGGGCAAGTCATAGGATGATTGCCCACCCGAAAAAAAAAAAAAAAGGCCCCCGCCGTGGGGTACGAGCGTCGGCTTAGGGTGTCGCTGGGAGGGGCAGCAAAGAGACAGGGTGGATCTGAGTGATTCTAGTTGTTTCTAAGATGAGATATTACTATATTAACTCATCAAAACCCACACCGTGACTGCTAGTAGGTATACATTTCATTTGCTTGTAGCCAACCTCATGCTCATGTGCTACCAACAACACTCGTCTAAGACATTACTTATAAGACTCTTCGCAGTTTCTGTTTGGTTAGCAGCCTCTATAGCTTTCACCAATCACATAAGTTTTACAGTAAATACAAACCTTTTCAATTAAAAAGATACGTTATCTTTGTAATAAAAAGGTTCATAGTTCTAATGAAACTTTTCCACGGGTTTCATTTTGGCCGACCTTCGTTCATAGTGTGTCGGATTAACTAGGTAACTTTATCTACTATAAGCTGCACAATAACCACTAGATATACACTGAGCCAATTTTTGATTTGAGTACTAGTAAAACTCTACCATAATCATCATTTGCTTAGCCTTTTCCCAACTATGTTGGAGACGGCTTCCAGTCTGAACGGATGCATTTAAAAAGCAATATTTGACAAGGAGCCATTGTCTGACCTCCACAACCCTGTTAGTCCTGGGTAATACCTCACCCTTAGTAAGGCTGGTTGTCAAACTTTTGAGACACAGATTATCTGCAACGATTGTCAAAGGTCTGCAGTTGACTGCCGGAAATAACGGAATGGCATGCTTTTCAAACTCTAACGTTACTTACTCTATTCCACACTAATCTATACTATGAGTTTGTGTTGCAGGGGAGTATCTCTGACTCTACTGAACCGATTTTAAAAATAACTTAGCTGTAGAAAGCCACTTTATTTGTGAGTGTCATATAACATATAATGCTACGACATAGGGAATTGAGCAGCGGATGAAACCGGTGGGCAAAACTATACCTATATTTTATAATAAAAAACCGGCCAAGAGCGTGTCGGGACACGCTCAGTGTAGGGTTCCGTAGTTTCCCGTCCGTCACAATAAGTGTTCCCAGTTATGAGGCCAACCGTACAATTCGGTAATACCCGATCCAATGTAATAAGTACCTACAGCGCCATCTCTCGAGGAATTGGGTTACTAATTAATACAAAGACGTGCAATTTCGGTGGTAATTTTGGATTGCAATAATCGATTTCAATAATTCTTTTTTTGTTTGAAAAAAGATACGTTCAGGATAATAAAATATGTAAACAAAGTTACAAAAAATGCTTGCATATACGATTATACTACAAACTTAGTCCAGAAATTATTTTGTACAACTTTTTGTCTTTTTTGTACAAAAACTGTTGTGTCAATCAAGTTCAAAATGATTTTCATAGAAAGTCCTTATAAAGTTCTACTTTTCAGATTTTTTTCATATTTTTTAGACTTATGGTTCAAAAGTTAGAGGGGGGGGGACACATTGTTTTTTACTTTTGGAGCGATTATTTCCGAAATTATTGACATTATCAAAAAATTATCTTAGTAAACCCCTATTAAATTTTTTATACCTTTCCAACAATATATCACACGTTTAAGTTTAAATTAAAAAAAAAATCACTTTCCACTTTACATATAGGGTGGCTACCCTAATAAAACATTTTTTTCAAATTTTTATTTCACCACTTTGTCGGCGTGATTGATATACATATTGGTACCAAATTTCAGCTTTCTAGCGCTAACGGTCACAGAGATAAAGCGAGGACGGACGGACGGACGGACGGACGGACGGACGGACAGACAGACATGGCGAAACTATAAGGGTTCCTAGTTGACTACGGAACCCTAAAAAAGTATCTCATACTTTCAAGCTGGCTGGCAGCTTGATAATTTCTCACCTTTAAATTCGGTATTCACAATTCGGCCATCATTCCAAAGAATCCAGGCACAAATATTTATTTAGCAGGTAAACTAGAAGACAGGGAACACCTTTTTAAATTGGACTAGCCTATACTACACTTCTTTATATCAATGTGTATTACTTACAGCGTGTCAAATTATCGATAACCTGTCTATCTCACAAATTAAAGTTTACATTTACACGAAAACAGCACGTGGTTGTAAAAACATACATATATACAAACTTGAGATAAAGTAGAACAGCTGATCATTAAACCAACGATAACTTTGAAGCTAGTTCCGTAAAGACACGTTCTTGAGTTCAAAGAACTATAGTAAATGGAAAATATTCAAGTAGATGTAGATAGTACACTACATACAGATATAGTACCTGACCTCTTTTCTGGTAAAACAGCCAGGTAATACAATGCCGACACGGTTGGCGCAGTGGCTATGCGATAGACTGCTGCGCTGCGTGTCGTGAATTCGATTCCCGCACGGAACAGATATTTGTATGGCCTACAGATAGTTGTTCCGGGTCTGGCTGTTTGTGTATGTGAGTTTAAATGTTTGTAAACGCACCCACGATACAGGAGAAATTCCTATTGTAGGGCAACATTTTTAAAAAGAATGCACTGATTGTACTCATTGCTTAGGATCCATCCGACTTTGAATTCTCTATTCTCCGAACGCAAGTAGGCCGTATCAACAACAATGTCTACAGATGGGGGTTTATAACTTCATATACGTATCAGATCACAAGTGTGTATGCGGCGCGGCGGCGTACCTCCAGAGACGATGGCCTTCCATCTTGGGCTACGTGCTCTGACACCTGCGCACTTGACAATCTTAAGGCTGTATCAGCAAGCTGCCTTCGCATTGCTGAATTTTGGGCAAAAAAAATATTAATTCGAATTCACGCTAAAAAGTGGAAAATTGATCCTTTCGGTACCTTTCTGCATTAAATCATCATTAATGGAATATTAACTCTGACGGGGTTGTGGGTTTTTCGAAATTCCGCGGCCCTGTAACTTCAAGGGCAAATGAAAGAATAGGGTGGGTTTTAGTCAGTCTGACACTCCCCCCCGGTCCTCCCACAACGACGGAAGTTATTTGATGATTTCCCATCCGCAAAAATGGAATATTAACACATGTAATTATGTTCTTAATCAACAGGTGAATGCAGACATCAACGTCCTGCCGTTCTGCACACAGTTCATCCCTATGGAGGTCATCACACACCCCAAGTACGAGAGCATCTGCTACCACCCCAGTATCCTGCCCAGGCATCGAGGAGCTTCTTCCATCAACTGGTATGTCTAACTAAGCTTCAGTTTTGAAGCTGAGCTGAGCGGGGAATTCAATTTGACCTAGTAGGTCATATTGAATCCCCCGCTCAGCTTCTTAGGATTGTAGAGTGACGTATGAGTGTAGCTTCCTCGATAAATGTACTAACCAAACAATCTCAGCTTTATAATCCATAATTATGAAAAGGGAAAATCACTGAGGCACTAATCACGAAGTTTTAAGAATCTGAAATTTCGAATGCATTTTGATAGCATCCTTAAGAACGTAGGCTCACTAGGACGGGTTTTTTGTTATAACAGAGGATTAGAAACGATAAAAAACACCGCAGACCCGTAAATGCTTAAATCATTTGAATGATCCCAAATGCATGTAAAAATTAATGCGTACATAAAATTGCGCATATTCAAATCACTTCTCCAGAAACGACTATCGTAATAATAATTATCGCAGTGCAAGGAGTTCATAATTATAAAGATAAGTTTTTTTGCCAAAATATTAGTAACTAGCTTTTGCCCGCTTTTGCTTCGCTCGCGTTAAATTCGGGATAACACAGCTCCCCTTTCCTGATTTGCAGGTAACTGCTACCTGTAGTTTTTGTCTTCGCGCCTTATTTATTGTAATAGCAAAGCTAAGATTTCCCCTTTTCTTCCCTCTTTTTTTTAAATTAGCCTATGTCCATCTCCAGGGTCAACTATTTCTGTACCAAAACTCATCAAAATCGGCTTAGCCATTTAGGCGTGAAGATGTAATGAACAAACAAAGAAACAATTCACTTTCGCTTTTATAATATTAGTAGGGATTTATGATAACCAAGCGTATTTATGTAATAATATTTTATGGAAAAATCAGGCTCTCGTTCTCTCTTAATGTTAACTTTAAGTTAAACCATGTTTAATGATGAAATGGGCTTCAGTATGTCATCACAGATGCCGATAGAACCGTGTTGGTCGCACGTTCTATCGGAAATTCAACGTTACATAATTACGAGTCGCTAGATCGATTGCACGCACAATTGCAACAGACTGCACATTCAAATCGATTACCGGGCCACAGATAATATAATAATATAATCAAAAGATATGGCCGTTCATGTCACAATTTTTTCGGAACACTCGGCTCGTACTTGGCCGATTTTTTTTTTATTTTTGGTGTCTCCAGTAAACTTAGACCTAGTCAAAGAGAGATTTTTAAAGATTTATAAGTTAACTAAATAATCCTTTTTTTAAATTTTGTAGACATTGATGAGAGTGAATGTGAAATATAGATATGAGATTCTTTAAGCACAATAATCACACATTGAAAACCGAACATTTTCGATTTTGACACACAAATGCTCCCTGGCAAGAAATTTTATTATTATTACTAAGTAGTAACATGTATAGGATAACGATTTTCTTCATCTTGTGTCTCTTACTCGTAAATATCTGAATGCAATTGACGCGGAAGGTAGCAATGTTATCGACATCAAATAGCAGGCAAGTCCGCTAGTCCTTACTAATATCATAAAAGCGAAAGTGAGTTTGTTACTTCTTCACGCCTAAATCGCTCAACCAATTTTGATGAATTTTGGTACAGAGATAGTTGAGACCCTGGCGACGGAGATCCCTCATTTATGACTCTTTTTTTAAAAAAAAGCTGAATCTAGGGAGAAAGCGAGTAGAAAAGGGAAAACTTAGCTATTACAATAAATATGGCGCAAAGACAAAATCTACGGGTAGCAGGTACCTGCAAATCAGGAAAGGCGAACTTTACCCCGAATTTAACGCGAGCGAAGCCGCGGGCAAAAGCTAGTATCAAACCGCGACATTTTCTCCAGAAAAAATACTCGCGAGTAATTTTAACTGATAACCACCAGTAATTTATAGAAACATGGTAGTTTACCTTCTATCTGTCTAGAATTTTCGATTAGCTGCGGTGTTTGATGTTTCCCGCGAAGCTTATTTTCCGTAATGACATCGTTTTGTTATAATGAGGTTAGATGATATGATTACGGTAGTGTTTTTGCTATTTGCTATCTCGTGTTAGAAAATTGAGTGTAGGCATGGTAATAAGCAAAAAGTTTGTATGTAAGTTTTTTTATGCTTCACATCACGGATATACTGACGGTGAAACATTTGTAAAAATAATAACTGCCGTTAATAAAATAATAAGAAAACGCTTCGTAAATCGTCTAGCTCTTAAAGCATATTACAGTGTAAATGATTTTTTCAATCAAAAGGAATTTCTAGTTTAAGCCAATGTAGGTAATTACCTCATACCACCATTTTTTCAAAAGGTGTTTGTGCATTTTATTTATATATTAGTTTGTGTAAAGTGTTTGTGCCAAAATTGTTAGCATGCCAACAGGTAAAATTTGGCTGTACCTGTTTTCCTTTACTGTAACCATATTTGCAAAATAAAGTATCTTTTTTTTTAATATTCTCATACGGAATATTGTTTTAACAATGTATTTATAACATCACATTTTTATCCGATGAAAAAGGCGACCCGCTAGGCATTAAGGCTTGATATATTTATATAATTTGTGGGGACTGTGAGCCCATGATCCCGATCCATTCATTGTTTGTGTTTTCAAATAACACCTTTTGTACTCAATTTTTATGAAATTATATTAGTACAATAGTACTTGAAAAAAAATGTATGTTCCGCCTAATATCCGAAACGGAGGGACAAATTTTGACCGGACTTTAGCGGCAGACAGCTGATGTTATAAGGAGTAAGTTAGACTTCTTCTACTTAAGAAAAAGGATTAAGGTTTCTAAAAAAATAAAACTCATGAAATTGCTAAGAAAATCCGATTGTATTAAGAAAATATAAATAATCAGAATCGGCCAACAAACCAAATTCGGCCATCTATTTGCCTTCACTGATAGTTCTGTAAATACCAATTAAATAACTCACCAATAGAAATAAGTTAATTACAGTTTGATTAATTGGTTTCCTCGACATCTGGAAATTTTCTTTTAATAAATTCCCCGTGTCATTTTACGTCAGTTATCACAACTAGAGGTACCTTAGTAAAACCATTTGTAGATCAAATGGTTTTCAACAGCTAACATGTCAGAATTATGGGAAGTAATTAAAAATTATGTAAACACTAATGTACCCAGGTAATGTGCCCAAGAGACGGTCAGCTTTGCCTTGCCACGTTGGGATATATTTCGCTTCAACAAAAAGTTAAAGACCCATACCCACAACTACACCCCGCGGTGTCAACCGCGTAGACTGGGATATAAATAGCCTATGTCTAATCCAGGGTATAAGCTACCCTGATACCAAATTTCATCTAAATCTGTTTAGCCGTTTAAGCGTGAAAGAGTAACAAACATACACAAATACAAATTTTCGCCTATATATTATTAGTGTTACATATTATACAGGTAACTCATTAAAACAACAATGCCAATCAGCAATATTTTTATTTAATAATAGGAAATACTGAATCGTTTTCCTCTACAAATGCATCATAAGATTCACGATTTATATGACACAATTTTCTTGAGAATGTATGCGTAATATATGAATGCCTGTTAGATGATCCAGCATAATATTTACATTCTACAACTTAGCATGACTTGTTCAAATTGCTCTTACCTAAATTGATCACACGTCTGTTCAAACTCTTGAAAGTTTTGCGTGATAGCTGAACGTGTGGTTTTGGATACAACTCCTAGGTCTGACCATTTTAATTGGATTTTTCGTAATAATTCCAGATATTTTTTATTACGGAAAAGTATAAATTTTATGTCCAGGAAACAAAAAAAAAACCAAAAAGTTCGACTTCCAAAAAAGCACAAAAAGGACGTAAAATGAATTTACTTCCGGAAGTCGGTGACTTTTGTTTGATTCATAGATTTTTTGCCACTGACGGACCGAAGTCGGTCTATTTTTTGGCAAAAACGTTTTTTTATTTAAACCTGTTTAATTATGTATTATGGTAACTCACACAAAGTCTTATCTAGTATTCATTCTTCATCTAAGAAATATTAGCATATCGTCCATATACATCAGAAGAAAAAATATGTTAAAAACAGTCGAATTGAAATCTCCTCCCTTTTTTTAAATCGGTTAAAAATAGTGTCCATAACAGTAATATCGTTACTTTGGTAATCTTATGTTATTTCGACCAAAAGTATTATATGTATACTAGCTGTGCCCCGGTTGCTATGCAATTTTCAAAACCTACCCTACCTTTTCTTGCTATAAACCTCACGGAGCCCGAGACCTTTCCAACGAATGCAAACCGTGGAAATCGGTTCGTGCGTTCTGGAGTTATAGCGTCAGGAAGGAAAACCGGACTTATTTTTATGAATACATTTATGTAACTACAAAAAAATACAAATTGTCTATGACACAATCACTTGTTTATGCCAAACACGCCTCAAATAAATCCTTCTTGCCAATTCCATGGTCAAGTTTACAAAGGAGTTAGCAAATTCTATTCAGCCACGGTTGCGTGTTAGTGGCCCAGCCACCTATTAGCTACAAAATTACTTTAATCTATACTTAAAGTAATTTTGTAGCTAGTAGTAGCATCAGTAGTTAACTAATAACTTGTTTCCTATCCTGTGATATAATTAGGTAATTTGGGCATATTATTTCTGTACTACTGTGTGTAATTTTAACTGATTCGATAGACATGCAATATTTATCTAAATATTATTTAACTTTTTACATTTATATCTCGTGTCACAGTTTTCGTTGCCATACTCCTCCAAAACGGCTGGACCGATTTAAACGAAATTTTGTGTACATATCGGGTAGGTCTGAGAATCGACCAACATCTATTTTTCAGACCCCTAAATGAGCAGCGGGTGAAACCGCTGGGCACAGCTAGTCTAATATATAAAATTCTCGTGTCACAGTGTTTGTTACCATACTCCTCCGAAACGGCTCGACCGATTCTTTTGAAATTTTGGGTACATATTGGGTAGGTCTGAGAATCGGTTAACATCTATTTTTCATGCCCCTAACTGAGCAGCGGGTGAAACCGCTGGGCACAGCTAGTATAATATATAAAATTCTCGTGTCACAGTTTTCGTTCCCATACTCCTCCGAAACGGCTCGACCGATTCTTATGAATTTTTGTATGTATATTCAGTAAGTCTAAGAATCGGTTAACATCTATTTTTCATAACCCTAAGTGAGCAGTGGGTGAAACCGCTGGGCACAGCTAGTTCATTATATAAAATCTATAACCATTTCTACAGGACTCTAATAGAAGGGGACACAACATGCGGGCTGTCCATATTCTGGGCCGACGACGGTCTGGACACCGGCCCCATTCTGCTGCAGAAGAGCTTCCCTTGCACCCCTGAAGATACCGTCGACTCTATCTACAACAAATACTTATATCCTGAGGGTAAGTTTGGCTAAATGCCATTTTTATTTAGCTATCCGAAAATGCCATTGAAAGTCATGTTTAAGAATATAAATAGACTTGATGGAAATTAAATATGTGATAACAATAACTTGGTCAAATTTGACTTTATCGTGTGATTAGTGCCGTACAGATGTCGAGAGTTTTTATGACGCCCCTAAATAAAAAACATTATTTCGGACACATCATCAGATTCACAGTTCACACATAAAAAAAAAACTTGAGAGGTGTCAAGGGACACTCGGATGGAAGTAAGTTATTATTAATTATGTACAAAAATCCTGTATACACTCAACAAAAATAATCGTCGCGACACCACACTGTTCAATGCGAAATAGAAAGACGAAACCAAAATAACTGGCATGCTTTCTATGAGAGAAAGACGAGAGAGAGAGAGAGAGACAGAGAAACACGCGCACGCCGCACGGATTACAACTATAGCAAAAGTGTCGTTACAAATGTTGGTCTTTCCGTCTAGCCTCCTTTCACAACACGCGATAAGGAACTTCTTTCCAATAATCATATAGATATTAAAAAATATGAAAATCGATTCACAGTTGGTGGAGTAATCTGTAAACATACATTTAAAATAAAAACGGTTGAACATAGAACTTCCTCCTTTTTACGAATAAGGTTAAAAAATATTCCTAATGTTATTATTATTTTAGGTATCAAAGCTCTAGCGGAATCTGTGAACATGGTAGCAAACAACAACGCGCCCAGAATCAAGCAAACTGAAGAGGGAGCCACTTATGACCCCGCGCTCTTCAAGGCAGAGACACATCAAGTAAGACCATCACTTCAAATATTTTTATAACGGTCATTTGTTTTTCCCCTCTATAGTTTGCCGTTACTAAATATATTATTATAATTTTCGACGATTTTTTTAAAAACATTTAAAGCATTATCGGTAAATTGTTTGCAAGATGAATCATCAATTACAGATATTACTTAATTCTTAAAATATGTGAGACGATGTTTTTTTTTTAATCTTTAAATTTATGGTACATTTACACCCTGCGCTCATTGAAGGGCATCAAGACTCATTTACACCGACGGCATTTTTTGGTAAACGTAATAGCTTAGATCCTACATACCTACTTATCCAATCTTAATCTTCCAGATCGACTGGTCAAAAGGCGGTGTAGCCCTTCACAACTTCATTCGAGGCCTTGACTCCTCCCCCGGAGCCACTTCTTTCATAAAACCACAGACTAAAGAAGGCATCGTAGAGGACAGTGACACGACCATAGAGGTCAAGTTCTTTGGATCTTCTCTATGGGTCGACGAATATGAGACAAAGGGGGAAGCGTTGGTTATTAAAGGGCTGAATAAGCCAGCCGTGGTGCATGATGCTGGGTTGCTTATTACTGCTAATGATGGAGTAAAGGTATGTAGAAATATGTCACGAATCTTATATTTGACTCCCAAGGTATGCTCAGGTCTGGGTGGGGTGTACTATGGAAATACTACCCTAAGACAACGCTATTAGGTTGATTTTCCTACTTTACTATGTGGTTGATAGACATCATAGTCTGACCGCAAATTGTTTTCTGTTCTCTATGGGACAGTTCCTGACTAGTAGTATTATTATTGCTAAATTACTTTTCTAGTCAGTACGACACGCTTCATTCAATGTTCTCTCACAACTGTTAGAAAGAATGTTCTTTAATATGTACACCATAGAAACCACAAATTGACTAATTTTACTTATAAACTTTCTACCAATGTGTTTCATATCACAACTTTCTATTACAGCTAAACATCCAAAGACTGAAAGTAAACGGTAAAATGATAGCCGCGCAAAACTTCTTCAAGGCGAACGAAGACAAAGTGACACTAGAACTGACAGCCGAAGAAAAGCAGTTCGTTGAAAACGTTCGCGACATATGGAAAGCCATCCTTCGAATTGACATCGAGGAAGACACAGACTTCTTCACATCAGGAGCCGGCTCCATGGATGTAGTCAGACTCGTCGAAGAAGTCAAGGACTTAGCGAAGCTAGAACTACAAAACGAAGACATATATATGAACACGACCTTCGAAGAATTCTACAACATAGCTGTTTTAAAGTCTAGAGGTGGTTCTGGAAATCAGGAAATTGTTTATGACGGGGTAGAAATGGAATGCAATAAAATGAAGATAAAGTTCCCTACGCAGTTGTTTATTGATGGTAAATTTGTGGATGCTGACAGTGGGAAGACGTTGACGCTGATCAACCCTACGGATGAGAGTGTTATATGCAAGGTCCAGAGCGCGTCTGTTAATGATGTCGATAAAGCTGTGAAGGCGGCGAAGAAAGCGTTCGATGAGGGAGAGTGGACGAAGATCAGTGCGAGGGAGAGGGGGGCGCTGTTGTTCAAGTAAGCATAGATTTAGTGCAGCTACCAGCAGTAACACTCCCTACTCCGCATGTTAGTGTCGTAGCGTGAAGTTATATTCCTCGATAAATAGGCTATCCAACACTAAAAGAATTTTATATATACACACGACGGCACATCAACCTATACTTTAACGCCATTTTAACGTGGTCTCTACTACGGTGTGCGATTCGAAGTAAAGAGGTCAGGTTATAATAGTTTAGAATAGGTTGGCCTGCCGTTGTGTGTACTAGCTGTGACGAGTGGTTTCATTCGCTGCTCAGATAAAATTAAATAGCTTACGACCTACCGAATATACTTACAAAATTTAATAAAAAATTCGAGAATAAACACGAGAATTTTATATACAAGATAAATTGTTATGATTTGATGATAATTTTAGTAAATTCTCTAATAACGTTTTCTATTTTACATGCATACTATTAGGAATGTTAAAGTAAGTTTTGGTAACTTATTTTTAAGAATAGAATGTGTTGCTAAATATTTGAAAGCATGCAATGACTTTGTAATTCAAAACTCTTTTCAGTACTCTGATTACTAATCATCTACATTCTACAACAATCAAATATATTTTTCATACAAAGACAGAAAATGACAATAAATTAAACTTTTTTCTAAAACAACCATAAACCATAATGTACGACCTCTTTCCTACAGACTAGCCGACCTAATGGAGCAACACAAAGAGGAACTCGCCACAATAGAAACCATAGACTCAGGCGCAGTATACACTCTCGCACTCAAGACACACGTGGGCATGTCCATAGAGACGTGGCGATACTTCGCGGGTTGGTGCGACAAGATACAGGGCGCTACCATACCCATCAACCATGCTAGACCCAACAGGTAATTATACAACTTACATTTAATAAAAAAAAAAAAACTGCTGCGGACTTAATCAAACTGACAAAACGTATGCTGGCGCCATCTGTGACAAAAATGTTCATCTTAATATCTGCGAGTTAGACTTATATACAACCGGGGTTGCGGTGATCGAAAGAGATACCGCATCCCCGGAACCTAAAGGGCAATAGAAGCGGGACATGGGTGGGTTTTAGGCAGTACAAGTCTGACACTCCCGCTCTGGGCGGAGCGGGGGAAGTTATTTGATGAATTCCCACCCCAAAAAAAGCGTTATATACAAAAACCCGACCACAACCATTGGGGGGAGGATTTTCCCTTTTCTATGGATAGATGGGGGATGAAGAACATTCAGACCCTGCTCTTCAAACATCTGGAATGCTAGTTTTTTAGAACATGGCTCCCTTAGGACGTCCCACAAGGAGTTCTGGGACTTTGCCTGTCTGTCTGTCAAGGCCCTTTAACTCGGGAACGCATGGAGTTATCGAGTTCAAATTAAAACCATATACTTTAGTCTGTAGATCCTTGGAACTGTAAAAACAAAACTTAATTCTTAGTCTACGCAGTCAAGTTTGTACGGGACTCTATTCGTGCGATTCCAACTCGCACTTGTTTAAACTAAGCTGTAGTTTCAAAAGTTTTTAAATCTTAATTTTTATCTACAGAAATCTGGCTATGACGAGGAAAGAGCCAATCGGCGTATGCGCACTGATCACTCCGTGGAACTACCCGCTCATGATGCTGTCGTGGAAGATGGCCGCGTGCCTCGCAGCTGGCAACACCGTCGTTATGAAACCCGCTGCTGTAAGTACAAAGTTTTAGGTTTTCTTTTTAACAGAGACTCAATACCCCAGGCTTGTGGGACACCAAAAAGAATGAAAAAAAAAATAGTTTTTATTCGAAATAACCATATTTGAAAGGTTCAACAGCTGTTAGTATTTTAAACGCTGTTTAAATGTGCTAATTGATGAAGTTTTTAGAAACTTTAGTTAATGGCGTTGAGCCTCTTGAGTTATAAATCGAGCTACACGATAACTGAATCACGCTTGCACTGACTAGACAGGTCCACTCAATCTGTGTAGTGCTGTCTTAAAAAGACCATTTCAGACACTAATTTACATAGTAATGTAAGTTGACAAAATTATTTGTCTGGACCTTAAAAGAGACCTCTGAATTTCTTTCGGCTGTTTCTTCTCGGAGTATTCGATACGAAACACACGCCTCATCTAGTTTAAAAAAGGAAACGACGTGTAAAAGTGTTTGCAAAAACCTAATTACAAAGTAAACATCCTACTAATATTATAAATGCGAATGTTTGTGAGGATGGAAGGATAATTGTACGGATGTTTGTTACTTTTTCACGACAAAACGGCTGATCGGATCTTGATGAAATAACACATAGGATACTTTTTTTCGATATAACGCGAGTGAAGCAGCGGGCGCCAGGTAGTCATTTGTTATCTTGAAATTGACTGATACTTTTAATTATTTCTCGTCCAAAGTACTCTATACTGATAATAGGTCCTTTCTTGGGCAGGTTTGCCCCCTGACTGCGCTGAAGTTCGCCGAGCTGTCGGTCCGCGCGGGCATCCCGGCCGGCGTCATCAACATCCTGCCGGGCAGCGGCACCGTCGCGGGACAGGCGCTCGCTGACCATCCACTCGTTAGGAAACTTGGATTCACTGGCAGCACGGAGATCGGTATGTTACTCAATAACAACTACAAACAATAAGTTCTGCTTTAAAACGTCATGGTAGGCCTACAGTAAGCCTACCATGACGTTTTAAAGCAGAACTTATTCCACTGAGGGAAAGAGATGGTGCTAGACACCCTGTATAGCTCTATCTCTTTCCCTCAGTGGAATAAGTTCTGCTTTAAGACGTCATGGTAGGGTAGCAGTACATTCACAAGTTATTATGTCTTGTGACTGGGACTGTAGCATCATGTTGTTTTTATGGCATTCAAATCAAAAGTGTCTGTAATGGACTGATTGAAATAAAAGCTTTGAATTTTAGTTAAATAGTTTAAGAATTTGATAGATGGAGAAAGTATAGAACAATAGTTTTGAGTAAAAAAGTCATATTTATAGACTTTTTAGTGCTAATAGTATTTTTTACAGTCTAGGTGAAAAAATCATAAAATGGTCACAGAGAGTTAATATTGAGAATTGTCACTTTGTGCCCATTTACGAATAGTATCTAACAATTCATATTGTAAACCTATTATGATTTTGCTGAAGCGGCCATTTTAGGCCTTCAGCACTTTTCGCTAAAGACAGTAAAACATAAATAAAAAAACAACATATAAAGCCTATACAACATACAGTCTTTTTATTCGGATAGAAAATTATCAAAATACTTCTCTCGCTCTGGACGAGAGTCAAACATATACTGACAACTACAGCAACGCGTGACGTCACATAATCTAAAAGACGGACAGTTTTTTTTTTGGAATCTTGCCTTTTGGCGAAATGTGGTTGTACTATTAGATGCTCTACCTAACCTTTTGGGAATTACAGGCGTAATATTAAGTAAAGCTAATAAACATGCTAATCCTTAAAATTCTCTTCAGTCATTGACCCAAATCTGAACTACATATTAACTTTCACTGGAGTTTCTTGCCCATTCCTCTCCATAGGAATCAACGCTTTGGAATGGGCAACTACAGTACTTTCACAAGTTATTATGTCTTGTGACCGGGACTGTAGCTTTAACATTTTGAAAGTGCCTGTAATGGTCTAATTGAAATAAATGATTTTGATATTAACTTTCAGGTCAAACTATAATGAAGTCGTGCGCCGCTTCAAATATGAAGAAGGTATCTCTGGAGCTGGGAGGCAAGTCACCGCTTGTTATATTTGAAGACTGTGATCTCGACAAGGCTGTCAGAAACGTAAGTTAAACTGACCCTTATAACAATACAAATAAAATTTAAACTTTCAGTACAGTTTCATTTGATTTGAAATTGGAAACAAAAGGTTTTTTTTTAAATCCTAAAATTGCGAGTCAGTCCGTAAAAACTTGCGACATAATCAGTCATATCTTTTGACTGCGTAGATTTTTAGAGTAATTGTTTTACAGCTCTAAGGGTCAACAGTTTTTTTTTTATAAAATTGTTGCCCCCGCACTAGGAATTTCTCCTGTATCGTGGGTGCGTTTAGAAACATTTAAACTCACATTCACAAACAGCCAGACCCGAAACAACTATGTGTAGGCGATACAAATATTTGTTTCGTCCTAGAATCGAGTCGAGTCAGTCAATCGCTCAGCCACAGCGCCAGCCATGCCGACAAATTTGAGTATATGGTTTTGACAGACAGAGAGACAGACGGGCAACAAAGTGATTCTATAAGGTTTCCGATTTCTTTTTTCATTTTAAATACGGAATCCTAAATGGAGAAGAAAGAATAATTTTAATACAAAAAATACCCAGTTTTTTTTAAAGCCTGCCCCACACTAGGAATTTCTCCTGTATCGTGGGTGCCTTTACAAACATTTAAATTCACAAATACAAACAGCCAGACCCGGAACAATTATCTGTAGGCCATACAAATATTTGTTCCGTCCGACAATCGAACACGCGACATGCAGCGCAGCAGTCGATCGCTCAGTCACTGCGCCAACCGTATCGTCATTTGTTTTTATGTAAGACGAGTTGAATTCTTTGCGAAGACTAAAGCAAGTATTTTTATCTTTTTCTAGGGAATGGCCGCCGTATTCTTCAACAAAGGCGAGAACTGCATCGCAGCCGGCAGACTGTTCGTAGAGGAGACCATACACGACGAGTTCGTACGACGCGTCGTCGCTGAGACCAACAAGATCAGCATCGGGGATCCGCTACACAGAGGCACCTCGCATGGACCGCAGAACCATAAGGCGCATATGGATAAACTTATTGCGGTATGGATTTCTTTTAACTAGAAACTTCGTGAATTTTACAAATTGAATAAATTTAGGTAATTATTAGTTAAAGGGTATCGTGAAAAGAAGAAAAACACAACAACATATAAAGCTTAAACTTAACTTAACAAAAAACATACTAAGTTTTTTTTCGAATACGAAAGGAAATCATCAAATGACTCTTTCCGCTCTGCGCAAATAGAATGGGACAAGGGCAGGAATATGGGAAGTTTTATAATCTTTGAAGCTTTATTTATTACTAGCTTTTGCCCGCGGCTTCGCTTGCGTTAAATTCAGGGTAACACAGTTCCCTTTTCCTGATTTTTAGGTACCTGCTACCGGTAGTTTTTGCCCTTGCGCCTAATTTATTGTAATAGGAAATCTAAGTTTTCCCTTTTCTTCCCTCTTTCTCCCTCATTTCCAGTACCTCAACTATCTCTGTACCAAACATCAAAATCGGCTTAGCCTTTTAGGTGTGAACCGTTTAGACGTAACAAACAAACTCACTTTCGCTTTTATAATATTAGTAATTGCGAATGTTTGTGAGGATGGGTATATGGATATTTGATACTCTTTCACGTCAAAACGGCTGAACGGATCTTGATGAATTTGGCACAGAGTTAGATTATAGTCTGGAATATCACATGGCGGGTGAAGCCAGGGGGGCGGGCAGCTAGAATCATTTTTTTAAATCTCAAATATTGATTATCTTTCTGCCCGTCCAGTTCGTCCAGCGCGGCGTGAAGGAAGGTGCGACGTTGGTGTACGGCGGCGCTCGCGTGGACCGCGCGGGGTACTTCTTCCAGCCCACCGTGTTCACGGACGTCACTGACGACATGTGGATCGCCAAGGAGGAGTCTTTCGGACCCATCATGATTATCAGCAAGTTTAGTAGCAAGTAAGTGTTGTCTATTAACTTTTTATTAAATTCTCGTGTCGCGGGATTTGATACCAAACTCCTCCGGAACAGGTGGAATAATTTGTATGACATTTTGTATGCATATTGGATAGGTCAGAGAATCACCCAACATCCTGAGGAGCAGGTGAAACCGCTGGGCACAGCTAGTAACTGTATTTAAATGCATTTTCAGTGTATTTTCACTAGAAAATTTATTTACTGTTGTAAGTTAACACATATACGGTTAAGTTTATTTTAACATTGAAAAAGTAATAAAAATGTACGAAATTTTTGGATTTTTTTTCAAGGGTAGGATAAATAGTTTTTTCTGTTCAAATTTCTCAAGTGAGTTTGCGATATCGATAACACATGGCTATGTACAGACGCCTGCAGGTCAAGCTACCTAAAACTGTCATTTTTTTCCAATGAACCTTGAACCTTATACTTTAGAAATAAAGTCGAAAATCTATCAAAGAAATCTGACAGATTGTAGTAGCTTGATGTGCAGGCGTCTGTACCTATTAAACAATGCCCGTTCTCACAACACAATGCGACACCCGAATTTGTTTGTGAAGGCGAACTTTTTCTTAATTAAATCGCGAATTAAGATTGAAATTTTACGATTGGCACTTTTATTATAGATCTAGTATTCCTTCTCCCAATCCATTGAGATTATAATTAAAATCTTTTTTTTTACAGAAACATGGACGACGTAATCCGTCGCGCCAACAACACGGAGTACGGGCTCGCGAGCGGCGTGTTCACGCGCGACGTGTCCCGCGCGCTGCAGTTCGCCGAGCGCGTCGACGCGGGCACAGTCTTCGTCAACACCTACAACAAGACAGACGTCGCCGCGCCCTTCGGGGGGTTCAAGCAGTCTGGCTTCGGAAAGGATTTAGGTCCGTACTACACAATCTTAAAATAAATTAAAACTTCATTGACGAGGCGGGTATAGGTATTTATTTATTTACCACTAATTTATAGCACCTTTACAGACATGTCCAATACGATGCTATAAGACAACAAATTATACAACATACAACAAAAATAAACAAACATACACGTTAATTATATTAAAAAAAGTAATATTTATCTTAATTAAACATGGCAAAGCATTGTGATCAAAATTATACTTAACGAGTCAAGTATAATTAATCAGTAGTCGAGATTAAGACTACGTATAGACTAATTGTCATTCTCCTGCATTACATACATAAGTAATTATACATTTCGGTTAAGCCGCGCTCAGCTATGTTGGTCCGTGTATGGGTGACCAACCATGACATACCGAGCTTCCGATTTGCCTCGGAAAGCACGATAAGCCGTTGGTCGTGGCCCCGGAAAGCTGAAACCAGACTTACCAAGGGGTATCGAGGTATCCAGTACAAACCGGTTTGTCGAAGTCAGATAGGCGGTTACTCCAAGTAAACAACTGCATCCGGTAAGACTGGAAGCCGACCCCAACATCGTTAGGAAAAGACTAGGCAGACGATGATTAGCCCTGCCGGGGTTGCGGGTTGTTCGAAAGAGATACCGCAGCCCCGGAACGTAAAGGGCAATAGAAGGAACATGGGTGGGTTTAAGTCAGTACAAGTCTGACATGCTCCCCCGCCCGAACAAAAGTTTAGTCACAGGTAGCTCTATAATAGGTTAGTGAGCTAACATTGTATAAATAAATTTATAAAAACTACAAAAAAATAATATCAGCTCTTCATTTTCCAACAATCTTTTTGGCGTCTAGCAAGACTAGCTTTATTGGCATCAACTGTAACCTGATGTGACACTGATAACCTTATCATACATAACTAATTTATCTTTATCAATTGTTTTCAGGTCAAGACGCGCTCAACGAGTATCTCAAAACGAAAAACATCACAATCGAATATTAGGTTAAATTATTATAGTACCTACTTATTTGTAAGATTTAATAATTTTATTAATGTATATTTATGTACAAAAATAGTATGTAAGCTTTAGAATTATGTGACATATTTCAATAATTTACAATTATACACATGTGTTTTTAAAACTATTCGTTTCATTTTGTGCAAACGGGGCCGGGGTTGCTTGCGGGTTTTTCGAAAGAGATACCACGACCCCGAAACATAAAGAGCAAAAGAATGAACATGGATGGGTTTTAGTCAGTACAAGTCTGACACTCCCTTCCGCTCAGAGCGGGAGAAGTCATTTGTAGATTTATCAGACGAAAAACAAAACTTATGCGCTCATTTACGGAGTAGAGGCGAGTGGCGTTTTACGCGTAATTTAAACATTACGGCGATAAATGAGAGCAATTTTACGCGCGTTTCGAAATGCAGCGTATATCCGGTGTTGCGGGTTGTTCGAAAAAGATACCGCGGCCCCGGAACGTAAAGGGCAATAGATGAAACATGAGTGGGTTTTAGTCAGTACAGCTCTGACACTCTCCCCCGCTCAGCCCAGAACGGGGAAAGTTAGGTATTTGTTGATATCCCACCCCAAAAAAAAGCCTTATAATATCCACTAGGCAACATTTAATGCGCAACATTATGACCTTTAACACATTCGTAACCGTTGTATTACAGACGAACGCCTTGCTGTTTCTTTACGTACAACATGCAGTTAAGCATAAGTTTTTCATCATGTCGCGCTTCAAATGTTGCCTAGTACATACAAGACTTCATGCATGGACAGACAACATTGCTAAACAAAGATGGCGCGTTGCCGAGTGGATACGAATTGACGGCGGATGCAACGATGTGCCACAGATTCTATTGAATGTCACAACAAATTCGACAAATTTATGAGTAACATTTTAGCGAGGTAGGCCTTCAGAAATACGAAGATTTTACCAGTTGACCGTATCTACACCGTATAAAATTCTCCCATCACTTGTGGCATTTTGTCTTATATTTCCCCGTAGGAACTTAACGACATTCAACATGTTAATACTCCGTTCACTGGAGTGCACCCGTGCGAATTTTGGTTAAGATTCATTTCAATTACATTCAATAAGCGAAGCGAAGATTTTATAGTAAAATGGTTAATTCTATTCAGTCTAAATTTACACAATTCGCTCATCTTTTCTCTTCTCCGCTTCAATGAACAAACAGTCAAGGTCCCGCTACACGAAACGCCCGACGCAGCTCGTACCTATCCGTAAATGAGCCCTAACTAATAGATCCTTGGATTTGGACTATTAGCATTCAGTGAAATTGTGTGACACCAAATTTTTTGACGAAAAGCTTCAACCGATGTAGTGAATTTATGGAAACACGATGTTCCTTACATAATGAGGAATTTCGCCACTAAACGATATACAAGTATTTAAAAGAACATACTGATACACATACTTGTGTTTAAAAATTGTTTTATTCAGCAAATACTAAGTTGTTTTTACCCAAATTTACGTGATTTTAAACAATAAAAAATGTACGATTGACGGAAAAAGAGACATAACGGGATTTAATTGTTACAAACTATATCTTTCGTTCTTATATTATACAAGGCACGAGCATAAAAAAATAACTTCATTGAAATAATGGTCAACTCTTTTTACATGACAACAGCGTTGTACAAAAAACTTTTAATCCACTCCCGATGAGTCTCGGATTTAGGTTTCGTATTCCATTTTTCAAGTATATCAGCTCTGTAAATAAAGAAATAAATTGAATTATGGATTTTGCTTTTAATTGGTGGACCATCGAGTCGCAGAACTACCGTCTTGGAATCTTTGCAACAACACTTGGAGTCTTTTAAACACACGGTCTTTGTAACACGACGCCGTGTTCCAAAACGGGTACACACGCCTTAAGTTTTTATTAAATCAAAGTCATTTCTTTTCCGATAAGGGTAGGAAGGTACACTCCCCGGTGTGCAAGTGTAGCCTTTGCACCCTGTTGCCAGTGCCTAAGGAACCACCTGTAGGTACTGCACTCGCTGCTGATCGTTTTTTTTTTTTATAAAAATAATTATGACAGGAGTTTCTTGCCCATTCTTCTCTATAGAGATCTACGCTGCGGAATGGGCATCTACAGTTCTTTCGCAAGTTATTATGTTTTGTGACTGGGACTAGCAGCATCTTTTTTGTTTTTATGACATTTAAAAGTGCCTGTTATGGTCTAATTGAAATAAATATTTTGAGTTTGAGTTTGATAAATGGCTTTTAATGATAACTACGAATCCAGGTTAAACAACTCTGGCCATGGTTTCCTTTTCTAATTCAGGTCAACTAACTTTTGCCTTGGTTTTGAAATGGATGAGTTCTCTCAGCAAAAAAGAATATATCAATGTACTTGATATATTCACGATTCGAGCAATGTAAGGAGACTATTGACGCGTTTTAGATTTCAACCTAGGTATATAATTTGTCGGTTTTCGCATGACTAAGCTCTCCCTGCTTTGTCCGAGCCAAAAGCTACGCACTCAGACACAGGGTGACTATAATAATAAGAAAGCTAACCGAATGTCTTGGCAATGTCGTAAGCGTTTGGGATCGCCTGCGAGAGCGGATGAACAGGTGATTGTCTTCATGGTTCGCTCATTGGCCGTTTCTTGCGCGTTGATAGGTGTTACGGCCGCACGCAAACTGCGAAGCATAACGCTATCCGAAGAATTACGGATATATCTGAGAACAATAAGCCCGTTATATAATGCAGTTCGATCATCTGCCCTTCCCTATCATCTATAACAATTTTAAACTAATATTATAAAGGGCGCTGTCAGTTGTGACTGATCATCTCTTAGCTACCACGGTTTGTTTCAATTAATCTATTAAACTCTTGCTAATTTTTGCTTTTACTCTGGACGCTCTATATGTGCTCGTTTTTCTACATCGTTCTCACATATACCTATGTATAATCTCAACATGAATGATGTATCCAAGATTTTAAATAAAATATAAAAAATATTATCATTTAAAAAAGTGTCCATGGAGTTTCTCGACTACTCTTCTCCATAGAGATCTACGCTTTGGAATGGGCAACCACAGTACTTCCACAAGTTATTATGTCTTGTGACTGGGACTGTAGCAGCATCTTTTATTTTGTTTTTATGACATTCAAAAGTGCCTGTAATGGTCAAATTGAAAAAAAAGCTTTAAGTTTAAGTTTTGAGTTTTGAAGAGGTAAAGTTTGGATGTAGGGTAATCTTCCGATTTGATTTAGTAACTTCTTTACTGATGTAAAGCGGCATTTCCTCGTATGCTACGCGCACGAAATTATCTAAATTCCCACCGATGCGGTGAGTATCAATATCTAAAAGTAACTAATGAAAAAGAAAAAATATAATAATATATTTTTTTATATATTTTTTAAGTATAAATATTATGTTAGTACAAAATAACATACTTTTCAGGAGCAAACGGAAGCGGTAAAGGGTTGCTTGTTGGTATACTACGATTGTTAACTATAGTCGAATGTGGACTACAGTTATTTCTCTGAAACAAAAATTGAGTCAGTTGAGTCAAGCTGACGTGGTGATAGGCAGGTTTACCTTTTCACGTTTACTAAATCACAAAGCCGATCATTCTGAAATTTTGCATACACTCTACTACTAGTTTACATCAATAGACATAGAATCTTTCATCCCGAAAAAAGTACTGCTCCCGATGAAGCAATAAAATTGTCACATTCTAAATTACTGCGAATACAGCCTCGGGCAAAAGTAAGTTTCTGACACAGTTTATAAACCAAAGATGGTCTATTGAATAATCAGATTTATTCTCGAGAGAAGAACGCAAATCTATTGAATTTTAGAAATCGCAGAATTCATAACAGACGACTGATGGAGCGACGATTATACTATGGCTGATATTGATAATGGTTTTATGTAAAGTACCTAGTGGCAATAATGAAGTTAATGAACGAAATGAAAAAGCTATACATTTTAGATGAGGTGTGAGATTGTCCCACGAAATGTGGATTTGGTGGCTCTAGATAGGCGTCTGGTAGGTACTAGTTTTTGGAACTTACCAGCATATTGCATACATTTCGTGCAATCATATAATTAGTCATTTTTGCACAAAAGGTCTGCAAAAGTACTAAAAATGAACAGATAATTTTGACTACATCTAAAATAATTAAAGAAATGAATTATGTCACTTTCATTAAATTTATTTTTTAAATGAAGAAATAAAGCGAAAAGTTTACAGAACAAAATAAGGTTTTATTTTATATCATCTCATCATGGGATAATGATATTGGCATCATCTCTACGAGTAAAGAATGGGGTAGCAATGCCTCGCTGCCCCACAATATTCAACAAAACCTTTGGAAAGGTCCCAATTAAATTCAATCAGGTGGTGGATTATTTTACTCGTTATAAACGCATCATCATAATTATGCATTTATGCTGATGTCGTCTTCACCACCAACTCGAAGCCATTAACTCATTAGAATTTCTTCCGAAAAACGTGTTTAGAGCGTCGCCTCGTTAAATTATACGAAAATTATAATAGGCTCTCCCCCGATTACACGGGAAAAATAAACAATTCTTACTCTGATTAACCCTTCCGCGAATAAACTTGATTTTATGCCGATTACGCAAAACTAATCTGAATCAATGAATTGGGACAATAATTCCGAACGAAATGGTAGTTGTCAGTGTCAATTTGACGTTCCCCATACGTCATAGCTTCAAATTCAGATGTTTATTTCCTATTCCTGTGAAAATCGCAACTGTGTAAAAGTGGTGATTTTCCCAATTTGCATATAAAATAATTTAGCGATATGAGTAAAGCAAACGTAGTGTTTCGCGATATATCGCCAGTTGTACAAAAATTAAGAGATTTTCTTCTTGGTGTGAGTATGAATCGTTTTGTTTGGGTCCATTATGTAACGAGAAAGGTTTTTGTAAACAGCTGTATTGTTTGTATTATTAGAGAAAGCACACGAACGCACTGCGCTTCGAGCCGCTGTTGGCGGACAGGACTCAGCCACCGCCGCAGATTCCTGATGGATCTTCTCACAAGTTAGTATAAAATATAACCTCATGCCTAAAGAACTAGTTAGTTATTTGGCCTCGGGTGTGTGGTTTAAGTGCATTCCTACATTATACAAGTAGTGATTTTATAATACAGAAAATGGGAACTCGTATTAAATTAACCTATAACAGTAGAAGTTGACTCTTGATAAGTAGGCAATTACTGTACATTATAATCTGTTGAAAATAAAATATTCTATATTCGCCGACACGCAGGTCTGCGAATCTGCTACACTTTTTTAAAATCAAGACTATTTCATAAAATATGGACATCCAATAAAAATAAATTCGGTTGGAACTAAACAGGATTGACTACTAATTAATAAACATTACCTGACCATGGTTTAATAGGTGTTCATCATCAGCATCTTCCTGCCCTTGTCCCATTCTATTTGATGCAACACATTTTCTACTATTCTCCCATCAGACGTCACGGCATCATTCACTTCTTTCTCCTTCACATTATTTCTTACACAATCTTTTCTTTGGCCTTCCCCTCCCTCTGGCCTCTATTGCTCTTTTGGCTATCATTACCATGAAAATACCATGAATAGCTGTCCCATTTCAACCCATTTGACTATACTTTGTTTACAGACATGCCCAAAACTACTACTACACACGGGATGGGCGTCGTGAAGTAGCCCCACCTATGGATCTAAACAAGAAGCTCCTGCCTGCTGCGGATGACAAGTTAGTAGATATCTCATAGCATTACATAGATCAGTACATGAAAGAAGTTTGATTTAAAAAAAATCATAGCTTAATAAAAAGAGGCACTCAAGTTTATCTTCAGATTAACCTACACTTGTCTCGATTAGTATGTATGACACATTACAGACCGAGTTAGCTCTGTGCTTTAGAAAGCATGTTAAGCCCAACTGTTAAGTCTACAAATCAAAGTTGTTACAGGTAGATGAAAGTCTGACAAACAGTTAATTCTGAAAGAATTTAATTAATCCTTTGCGCGACAAAGTGCAGACGAGTGCAAAGTTTCATATATTGTTACCCTACATTTTTGTAAACAATTGTGCAACGGGTTTATAACCCATTTAAGTGTTAATTCCAGTACTAACGGGGTTGTGGATATTCTGTACCTTTTTGAGGCAACTACCTCAAAAGAGTTTACACTTTAAAAGTAAAAACAAAAAACAGTAAGCACTATTATCAATATCATTCTCCTAACCTTTTTTTCAGAGCCCCCAAGGCAGCTACTAATGCAAGACCAACACCGGGGCCTATTTTTCAGTGGGACAAACATTATGAATAAATTGTAGGACCTTAGCAAATGAATATGAACACTATGAAGCTCTAATTTAAATAAAGTTTATGTAGAATAAGTGCAAATGTTTTTTACTTTTTATTAATAACTCCTTGAAAATCATAACCCTTCTTTAACTGTACCAGTTGGGTAAATAAAGGTTTATTTTTATTATGGTGTGCTGTTTTCACAAATGCCACTGGATTATTTTTTATATCATGTTTCGTAGTAAATGAATGTTAGGTAAATAAATGATACAAACAAATTGAAATACACTTTTATGTATTTTTTCTAAAACAGGCAATGCATAAAACAATAACAACTTTTAAATTTTACAATTCTTATAAAGAAATGTTGCCAAAACTTGGCCAGACATGTCAAAATAGTTTCATTTTATCAGATACGCAAAAAATACAAAAAGATCTATTAGATCAGGGGCTTTAGTATGGACTTAAACTTACCTGGTCGTACCTGGCTGTTGTACGGCGACAACACAACTCCAAATAAAATAAAAAGGCTAGGCAGATGATAATGGCACAAATTCCTTCTCAATTAATCACATTACTTTCTCATGAATGCCTATTTCATTCAATAAATGGTTATAAATTAGTAAAAATTACGTGACTGTCGCGAATTATAATATACAACCTGATAGTGATCTGTGAACTGCAAAATTTGTTAGTAAATTTGAATTTCGCGGGCTAAACTGACGCTTTCACCATATGTTACATTGGTTAAGTACAGTAGCGAAAACCTAGACAGCTGTTTGCACGCTACGTGTCCGATCGGGGTACACAACACAACCGTCTTTACTCACAGTACTTATCTACACTTGACTAATGTTTATACAATGGGCTGCAAAAATCTATGATTAGTACAGAAATAAATTTGTATGAAGCTGGAAACACCATCCAGTTTATTTTCCGAAAACTCGAACTCAATTATTCACAGGAAAATTTACACTCGAAGGTGACGCTTTTTTGCAGATGAATGTATGTACAGACGCCTGCACATCAAGCTACTACAATCTGTCAGATTTCTTTGATAGATTTTTGACTTTATTTCTAAAGTGTTAAGGTTCAAGGTTCATTGGGAAAAATTGTCAGTTTCGGGTAGCTTGACGTGCAGGCCTCTGTACATCAGGCTTTGCAAAGACCCTGTCACACTCCAGGCAAAGACAAACCCATTATTTTATTTGGTGTGCCATATTTATGACCAGACATTTTTATAGCTCACAATAAGCCCTGTGAAAACACTCATAAACACACATGCATGCAACCTATATACATAACTTATTTATTAAAGTCTATCCTACATCCCAATAATCAATTTAGTACAATTTTAATATTTAATGTTAACATGATTACGCTTTTTCCGTCTACTATATTAAGTATACATTTCATTCACTTGCCACGACGATGCATTGCAAATAGTATTTTAAAAAATACTGTTTTAATTTATTAAATTTTATTACACGAGTAATGAGATTTTTTATCATAGCTGCACAAGATGACTCAGACACATTGCGACAAGCGTTCAATGATTTCATTGGTTTAAAACTGGTGTTGAGTAACTACGCCAATAGAAATGACGGACAGATTTAATTAAAATTACAATGTTATTTCAGAAATCATTGGAGGCAAACGCCATCTATCTTATCATATCGTATACAATATTGGATTGTGATAATTATTCTTACTTAATTTTACATATTCTTATCCAAATTTTACTTTCTTTAACCGAGGGTTTTAATTACATTGTTGTCCTACCGATATATTACACAAAAACCCAAATTCGAGTTAACCCTTTCTACTTATTACTAAGCTTAACATTTTATCGTCCTTTTCAAATTTATTCTCCACAGTCAATCACGCGAATTTTATCAAACCTTACACTTCCCAAATAATAAAATGGAATGAGGGATTTACACTTCAATTAAAGCATATTAAAAATAAAGCGTCAACAAATAATGGATGTAAAAATATCCTTAATGAAGCTGAAAGGTGCTCTCCTTGGCATTGTTTTTTTTTTCTAGACCATACCTGACGGAGATATTGGGGGTCTAAGTTCCATGTTATCTTTAAATACCACTCAATGTATCAGCACATTTTGTATAGAGTTTCTTCGTATGATGTGCAGAATTTATGGTTGACGGCTTCGCAAAGGATTAATTTACACCCTGTATATGGAACGAACTTATTTAATCATCACTGGAATCGGTGGTGTCAGGGGTTCGTATGTGCATAGTAGAGAAGTGACCAAAGCGGAAAGGTCTATTCCGCGGAGGCCGGCGAGACCTGTACTTAAACTTTTGTCATTTATCGTCACCATGGACTTGCTTACGGAACTGCATGGCGTCTCCGTACGCTTTCTTCACAGCTTTTCTGTCCGTTGGCTTGCGAGACTCGATCAGTTTTGCTTGGTCGACGCTCTTATCGAGTCCTAGAGGTTCAAGTTTGTTGGGAGGCAGCCATTGCCAAGTGCGTTTGACGTCAAAGAATAGTACGAGGTAGAGGATGGGTTCGTGAGAATGGTTCTTCTTTAAGTTGAGGACGTCTTGTGGGGGGACGGGGAGGGGGACGCCGTTGTAGATGAAGCCTTTTGGTATCTTCGGGTCGATGATTAGCGCTGGGTACCAGGGATAGCCTCTGTTGGAACAACGTTTGGATTAAAATTGGTTTCTCATATCGATTTAAAAAAAAATATTTAAAAAGCTTTACGCAGATTTTATACTCGATGTCGATTGTAGATTTGCCAGAATCGGAGCTACTCAACTTAAAATTAAACTTTACTTAGAATAAAAGCGTTTCCAACTTACTTAGTCGGTCTAATGAAATAATCAGATGCATTTATGCAAATTAAACAAAGATTTTAATCGTTAGATTCGCTTTATTGGTTCTAGTTTTACAACAATGCATTTGAATAGTTTTGTCTCACTTTTATACTGAAATGTACAACCTGAATCTGCCAATTTTTAAATAAGGCATCCTTCCTGATTTGATTATGTGCTTATGATAATCAGTTATGTGTTTGTAATATTTCGCTGTATGTTATTGCTAAAGAAGTTGTAAAGTTATATTTTTGTACTCTATTTGAATATAATTTAAAGAATTTATTTATACATCTATTTTGATATAATCATTTAATGAGTTGCCTTGGTTGCCTAAAAACAAAAAATTAAAAATAATAATACAATCCGGTGCACACGATGGCCACAATATGTTATCAATTTACCACCACTTGACCAGTAGAATTAAAACAAAAAAGACCGACAAATATGTGTGCTTATTTATTATATAAACTATACTTTGTTAAAAAAAAGAACTTTCTTACCGTGGTTTTTTTTGGTGATAGATCTTTTTGTAGGTATAGATATCTAACAACTTAAATCTTTGCAAAAATAGCAATCGCCTACTTATGATTATAAAAAAAAAATACTTATAAACTAAGACAGTGCTACATAGAAAGGTTAATAAAATGGATGTGTATACAGCTACTGACTTTACTGACCTGCACTTGGCCCAGACGAGTTGTAGCGGTTCCAGTTGTAAGGTCGACGCCTGCGCTGACTTGACGGGAGTTTTTGATGTGGACGATCTTGTTCCTCGGCCCTGAACAGTACCATAATTAATATAAGGCAATTTTTTAGAGGTAATTACGTTTGTGAATGTCTTTCTTGTAGAAAAGAAAGAAAACATGTTAATTTTGCAATTGCCACAAGTGCACACAACATAACAAATAAACTTTAATCCTTATCACAAAACAGGAAGCTAATACTCTGTGTCGTGAAACTTCTACGCCATAACGAAAGAGAAAAACCGAGAATATTTCTCACATTTTATACTAATTAAGCTTTCAATAGACTACAACTTGCTTGATGTGAAGCGATGACGCTTGCCTAGAATAAAAATCCATGCGTCATGTTCAAGAACAAGCGCTGTCGGTCGTAACTGGTCGCCCCTTAGCTGCCATGGATTGATTTCATTCATCTATTAATTCATTCTTGTCTTTGCTTTTACTCTACTCTGCGACGCTCTAATGAGCTCTTTTGTCTACATCGTTTTATAATGTCAAAATGAATGATGTAACCATGATTTTATAAAAATATTATGATATTAAAATAGTGTCCATGGAGTTTCTTGCCTTTTCTTTGCCATACTACATAGTACTTTCACAAGTTATCATGTCTTGTGAAACTGTAGCAGTATTTTTTATTTTGTTTTATGACTTTCAAAAGTGCATGTGATGGTCTAATTGAAAAAAACAGCTTTGAGTTTTTCAGATTATCCTGATTATAATAACGAGAGTGCACGTGACCCAATACCTGCTGAACGTCGTCCAACTTACTTTAACAGGCGTGGTGGGCTCAGTGTCGGACACGTCGGTGTGTGCAGCGCTGCGGCGCGAGCGACCGCGGCGCTGTTCCGGCCCGCCGCACGAGCGGACACCCTCCAGGGGCTCGTTGAAACTAGACCTGGGAAACATTCAAAAAATATAAAAAGACGGACAAGTGCGAATCAGTCGCCCCACCCGTCCCTTGCAAGAGCCAGCCCGCGTTGCTGAGCCAGTAAGTCAAAATAGTCCATAAATAATATCACTCAGATCCAGCCTGTCCCTTGCTGTCCCTCAGCGACGCCCTAAGGCGAGGCTCGTACCCCACAGGGGGTGTAGTCGCTTAGTTTGTAAGTTTTTACCCTGGCTGGAGGTCTTAATTTTTAAGGCACCCACAGGATTCGCCCGGTTAAGCAGACGACAACCTCCTTGGTTGAACTGCGAGATGACATTCATAAAAAAAAAAGAGTCTGGCTCACACACCGTTCCGTACAAAGTTGAAACATAGCCATATCTTTTGACTGCGTACACTTAGGGATATGATTTTTCTACAACTTCAAGGGACCACAGATTTCAGTATATTTCAATACTCGATACCTTCACGCGTTCACAAGATAAAGGGTCTTGACAGAGAGACAGACGTTCACCAAAGTGATGCAATAAGGGTTCCGTCTTTTCTTTTTGAGGTACTTACAGAACCCAAAAAAAAACGAGAATACTTAACGGTAATTACTATCACTCATGATTGGGATTATAATAGCGTAAAGTAAAATAGTTACCCGTCAGTAGAACTCATAGAGCAGGAGTGGTGTGAGCCCTCGTCTTCGTAATGCGTGCACGACGAGCACGACTGCGACCACGCCGAGCTGCTCGACGACGATCTGCGACACAAACAAGTAATCCTTACTAATATTATAAACGCGAAAGTGAGTTTGTTTGTTACGTCTTCACACCTAAATAGCCAAACCGATTTTGATGAATTTCGGTACAGAGATAGTTGGGAACCTGGACACGATATAGGCTAAACCCATCATCATACGGGTTAAAGTTAGAGTTAGCACGTAAAAAAAGTGGGATAAAAGGGGGAGAAAGAGGGAAGAAAAAGGGAGAGAAAGATATTTTTTTTACCGATCATCACCCGGGTTAAAGTTAGCGTTAGCACGTTAAAAAGTGGGATAAGGGGGAGAAAGAGGGAAGAAAAGGGGAGAGAAAGATATTTTTTTTACCGATCATCACGCGGGTTAAAGTTAGCATTAGCCCAAAGTAACTATGCCCCGCGGACTAATTCGCGGGCAGAAGCTAGTAAAAAATAAAAATATAGGAACACAAGCATAAATAAAGCCTCCGGGAAAAAGGGCGTGTCCGCTTACTTGTGCAACGTTGGATTTATACATTATGGTAGTAAGTTTAGAAGTCTCTTTTGATGAAATAGGATATCGAGTACTTTGGCTTGTAGATACTTTCAACATTCTAGAAGATTAACACTTTCGCTGCCCAGAACTCAGCGTATGTGTCCAAAATAATCTCATACGCTGAGTTCTGGGCAGCGAAAGTGTTAAGGGAATTGAAAATGCGTTTTCAAGTGAAAGTATATTTACCTGGAGAGCGCAAGGTCACTGTCAGAGCCGACCTCGCCTGGTGGGCCGCGGTATTGCAGGAACGACGCGGGCACCGGCGTCGACATACTCTTGCTCTCGCTGCCTTGAGACGACCTGCTTACACCATCATCAATGTACAGCGTTATAAGGAAACAACAGAAATTATGACTGGAAATTGTGTTACGCCATAATTTAGCACAGGACTTTTCCAGACTTATCCTTCTTTTGCCTCCCCCCTCTAGTCATATAAGGGGATTTAAAAAAAAGTTGACTATCGAAAAAGGGTCAGTAACGACCGGATCTTTTTTGTAAATGTTCGACTAGTCAGATCTTTTCAAACTTCGAAATTATGAGTATTCATAGGTGTCATCATGCTAACGGCAATATAGACGTGAATCAAATTAAAAACCATTTATTCAATTAAGGTTGAGAATCAGAAACGTTTGTACGTCAATAAAAAAAAGATTAGGACAAATAAAGAACCTTGTCCCTTTTATAATTTAGTTAAAAATTACATATATATATAGATAAAACACTCGCCCTTCGCCATTTCCTAGCTTTTTTTATGGCGAAAAGAACTTGGGGGATCACTCTCCTTAGCAACACATCTGTTTGTTAGACTAGAAGGACATTGTATCCATCTCAAAGGTAGAAATGATCACTATTGAATTGTACTTTGTCCCTTAGCGTAACCGGCGTAATACAATTTCCAGCCTAAAACGGTCTCGTCAAACATTAATGGCGTACAGAATAAATATTTAAGACATCCTGATTTGTGTTCATAAAGGCACTGTATCACCATTGAAGAAGCGACTAGCTATTGCCTATATTTACGCTCAATAAACATATAAAATTTTGACGGCACGGTTGGCGCTTTATCTGAGCGAACACATTTGCATGGTCTACAAATAGTTGTTTCGGTTGGCAAATTGATATTTCGTTTGAGGAGGCTTGTCCCTTATTACATGAGAGGCATCTGGGAAAAATAACTGGGAAAATGTGGTTGCCCTTTAAGGTACACCTCAACCTTTATCTTAGAAAATTAAAGGCGTGATAATAAGATTGTAGTTCTAGTGTCAGTAAAATAAATACAAGTCTCTCAAATAAAAAATCTGGTCATTAGTACTGTAAGAGGTTTTATACATTAACCAAACCCGAATGCAGACTGGTTGGCCATGAAGTTCCAATACTCCTGAGTCGTTTAACCTCTCAAGGACCGCCATTATTTACGTCAACTATCCGTCAAGCACCGCCGGGCGGGCTCTTATCGTAAGCGCAATCTGATTTTAAGACTTATCTTTACTACAAATACAGTTTTAAATCGGTCGGGGTTTGGCGGGGCTCAACGGCAATACTTGTTTACTGGCACGTTTTTGTGCCGCTGGGGCTCTAGAGGTTAAATAATTAAAAAGAAGAGTAGAGAATGGCGTAATTCTGGTGTGAGATGTATCCGTGAAATATAATGTAATCTTAAAAGTATTTCATGCGCTTTCATTGTAGTACATTTGCACTCACATTACAGTACATTGAGTCGATTTTTCAACGCTTCAATTTGAGCGTCATTAATGTTCGACGCAGACGAATATTATAAAAAATGACAATATTTATTGGTTGGTACAAAAAAGTTTTGCACCTCTTAGTGAACCTCTATGAAATACTTGGAAATAATGGGCTGTATTTTACAGGCAAATATGAGCTTTATTAATAGCGGGATACCTCAGCCCGCGCAAGCGCAAGTCAAGCAATATTGATACATATTTAAAGCGGTGCAAAGGTTTTTTTACCATACAAAAACGTAAGCGGTTGTGGGTCCGCCTTGAGACTCAATCTTCTCCATGAAATCTATCATTTCACATTTGCAATCAAAAGAAGCTTGTTATAAAAACACATTTGTTTTTTGGTCGTATAAAAAAAAACTATCTAAATCGCTAAGCCTAGTTTACATACGTTTTTATGGCATCGTAGAGTTTCTCCACTCCAAAAAATTGTGCTAAAGGGTAATACGGAGTTCGTGCAAAAAAAAAGTATCGAAAATATCCATGGACTACTGGTCAGTTTGGTTATGAACCCCGAATAAAATCTATGTGGGTTTTTTATACATTATTTTTAGCGCAATTTTTTTTTGACCGGATATTCTTGTTGTCCACAGATATTTCCGTCTTATATAATGTACCTAAACAGATCTGGTGACGATGTAGACTTGTCCTTGTCTTGTTTCCGGGGTCTGCCGCGACCTTTCTTCTTGGGCGAAGGGTCTAAGCTGGAGCGACCCAGACTGGCTGATAATGTCGGCAACGACGCTGTTCGTAATGTTTTAATCAAAGTAAAATAAATAAGGAAGAGTAGGCTCAACAAACCGTTGATCAAATACTGCAGATGCAGTGATAATTTTTTCTTTTAAAAATGGCCGATAGAAACGATGCACAATTTTCTTACGCCAATCATCCGTTCATCAAAAAAGCACTTTAACAGGCTTTTTGGCTTCTTTAAAACAATTATTACAGATTTCATATAAAAATCAAAATAAAATAAAAAAACGATCTTTACTCTGCAATAGTTAATTAATTATAGTGTAGTTTCCAATTGAAGTGTGAAAAGAAGTTATAATTACCATCAGAGCCGAAGCTCTTGGGTGGCGCTGCGACGGTAGAGGGCGACACCAGCAGGGTGGGCTTCCTAAGTGCACCCATGAGCCCCAGGCCTGTAACTGGCAACATTCGCACCTATTACAAGTATTTTTGATAGCAGTAAAGATGTTTTAAGAAGCTGCTATCACCCTTGTTCACCCAAAAAATAACCATTATTTATTTAGATGACGAAGAAAATTACAAATAATTGTTCTTATATTACAAAAAAAATAACCTGTCTTGACATATTGCACATAGCTAACAGTGTATCGTCGCCACTTTTATAACAAAACAACAACATTATGTGTTATAATAACACAGTGTGTTTACAAAAATATAATATTTTGTAGAAAAACAGTAACATTATAAAAATAAACGTAACAATTAATAAAAAAACATATTTAAAAAAACAATACATTATGTTCGTTCAGGACATAAAAAACCGTGATCTGTCAAAAATCACAGACAATGGAGAAGATTGGTCTGTCAAGGCGAACCCTGGTCAACACGAGAGTCATAAAATGAGGTTGTTTTACTAACTTGGTGTTGCCTCTGGTTGCTTAACTGGGGATTTCTCTGGTGTTGCCAGTTTCAGGGTGCGTTCTACTGGTTTGAGGGGCACTGGCGTCTCGGAGCCTGATGTTGGTGTATCTGCAAAGGGGAATATGTTAATTTATATCGAACTTTGATATTAGACTGATGACCAGAAATCACAGTAGTTAGAGCTTATTTGTTATAAAGTTAAAATTAAGATCTCAGAGCTACAAATAGCCGCTTCAGCAGAATCATAATAAGTTAATAATATGAGTTACTTTACGATTCGTAAAATCGTCACAAAGTGACAATTCTTAATATTACCTGCCCCACACGGCACTGACATGAAAAAACTGAATAGGTTTCTGTTCAGCAGTATTTTCTTTTACGTCTATCCTCGACGTCACGTCGATCTTAAAACCCCCACATGCTGTACGTTTATATATAGTAATGTTCATAAATACTAACTTCAGTAACTATCAGTGTCTCACCGTTATCTCTAGCCCGGTCCGCGTGCGCACTAACCCGTCCGCGGCCGCCGCGCCGTCCGCGTCCGCGCGCCCGTCCGCGTGCACGTCCGCGCACGCCCGGCTTGCGCGCGGATGGCGCCGCCGCCGGGGATGTGGCGCGGTGAGACTGGGTAATTAAATATCATTGTTTTACATACAATTTATACAAACGACATCGTGTCTTGGCTGTCCTATAATTGCTTGCACATCACAGGAGCTGATGGACAATACTGAAAGTGACAGCCTCGTTGCTAAAATTAGGGCTGATTCCATTTAGATTGTCATCGACACGTTACGAAATCAAGATATTATTTTTAACCGGCTTCAAAAAAGGAGGAGGTTCTCAATTCGTCAGAATCTTTTTTTTATATATGTTCACCGATTACTCAAAGAGAACTGGACCAATTTGCAAAATTTTAATCAATTTTATTTATATTGCTTAGGAGCTTTTTATGAGTTATCGTCTATGACATAATATTTTTTCTCTATGTCTATAATATGGATGATTTGCTAATCTTTTAGAAACAATGGAATATTAATCAAATTATGTAATATAATCATTATACCATAGCTAAAAATGCTAAAATAAAAACTTTTTTGTAAAAATAAAACCGATTTCCAAAAAAACTAAACTGACTTTTGTTGGTTTCGTTGACTTATTTTAATAGGTTTCTTTTGAGTTAGCTCGTCCCATCAGAGACCCCATCTTTGTTCTCGGACGAGATTTAGGAGGAAAAAAGAAGTGTACAATAGTCTACAGTACTTTCACAAGTTATTATGCCTTGTGACCGGGACTGGTAGCTTCATAATTTTGTTTCTTATGCCTGTATTGGTCTAACTAAGGGTTGCGGGTTATTCGAAAGAGATACCGCGGCCCCGGAACATAAAGGGCAATAGAAAGAACATGGGTAGGTTTTGGTCAGTACAAGTTTGAGCGGGGAAAGTCTAATTGAAATAAGTGCTTTCAGTTTGAGTTTGTATGGTGAAATGATACTTACAGCGATGTTTTCATCATCCGAGTCTTTCATCGCGTCGGACTGCCGCCTCTCGCTGCGAGCTCTCGACACGCTGCGTTCATTACGCCTCTCTATTAACACAATATATTAAATGAACTATTATAAAAGTATACTATAAGAACTACAACTATCTTATAGTGAACATACATTTTCAAACACAGTTGTGACATATTTTTTGCATTCTCCATCATAACATGAAGGGGGTGCATAAAATATAACTAGTCAGCACATTTTGAGTTGAGTATGACGCCACTTAGCTAACTTTGCATTGTCATTCCAACTAAAGGGTTAAGGTTACCTGATTTAAAAATAAAGTTGCAATATTTGACCTTAAACAAACATACATTGCAAATTAAATACAAGCTTGCAAAACTCAAACAACTCGGCCAATCATCATCAACTGTTGATTATAGGCTTTTTCCAAATTATGACCACCCCTAAGTTGTAGTAGCTGCGCCCCGCGGTTTCACTCGTGTGGTGATAGAATATACAATATATCTTTATAAATGTAGCAGCGTAGCTTATACATTATTCTGATATGTAAGCTATATTATTGTGAAGATTCATCAAAATTCATTTGTTAGTTTTGGCGTAAAAGAGCAACAAACATACATACTCACAAACTTTCGCTTTTATAATATTAATAGGAGTAAAGTCGTAGTCACCTGGTGTCTGTTCCCGTTCACTCTCACTGCTGGAGCGCGGCCGACTGGCGGCGCGACTCACGCTGCGGCGCGGCGGACTGGCGCGACGGGGACTCGCGATACTAAACCATACCATACACTACACTTAAATATACAGCTTAGTTTAACTGGGAGATGACAGTGTAGGAACAAAGACTGAACTTGAGTCGGTAAGCACACTAAATAAAAATATAAAAAACTAGCAGTGCCCAGCGGTTTCACCCGCTGCTCACTTAAGGGTATGAAAAATAGATGTTGGCCGATTCTCAGACCTACCCGATATGTTCACAAAATTTCGTTTAAATCGGTCCAGCCGTTTCGGAGGAGTATGGGAACGAAAACTGTGACACGAGAATTTTATATATTAGATATTTATTGCCAGAAAGAGATTTGTAAAAAACCACTTACAAACTAACAATGTCTTTAAAATGTTAACATTTATCATATTCGTAAGTAGTGAAATGAACCCTGGCACCCAAGGTAAGATTTAACATGTGATATGGATACCAGCTAGTGTAGTGTAAATCAAACCGACTATTATTTGTGGCGTATTTAAGAACTGGCGTAACGAGATATATTGGAAGGAAAGCTCGTCTTTGTAAAAGAGGGAGAAAAACGAAGACAACAAAATAGACAAGGCGTTGCTTTTGTTTGTTCAATTAATGTTATTCTAGCGATTAATAAAGTTGACACCCCATTTGGAATTTACGCATACACTGCTGCTACAGATTGTTCAATATACAAGATGCGCCTACTTTTTTCCGTTTGTTTTTTTTTTTGACGGCACGGTTGCCGCATTGGCTGAGCGATCACCTGCGCTGCACGTCGCGGGTTCGATCCCCACACGGAACAAATATTTCTATGACCTAAAGGTAGTTGTTCTGGCTGTTTGACACATACTCAAACAGCCAAAACAACTACCTTTAGGTCTAATTTAAATGGTTGTAAACGCACCCACGATCCAGGAGAAATTCTTAGTGTGGGGCAAAGTTAAAAATATATATATGTATATACATATATTGTATCTATTGTGCCATTACTGTTTTTTGAATAAATATTTTTTATTGTAATGGGCACCACCGAATATTCCTAGCGTGGGGCAACGTTTAAAAAAATTAAACGTCACTAGGAATTTTTCCTGTATTGTGGGTGCGTTAACAAACATGTAAACTCACATACACGAACAGCCAGACCCGGAACAACTATCTGTAGGTCATACAAATATTTGTTCCGTGCGGGAATCGAACCCGCGACACGCAGCGCAGCAGTCAATCGCTCAGCCACTGCGTCAACCGTGTCGTCAAAAAAATATATATTGCCAGAATGCCAATAAATTCTCTTACCTGTTCCTCCTAGGACTGACTGCAGCCCGAAGCGGGCTATCAGGTTCGCATGGACTACCATCAGCGCCCACACACAGCGCCTGTAAGCCAGCTTCGCGCACATCGCGCCGAGCTTGGCGGAATAATGGCGCGCATTGTTCACGCATTTTTATGCCGGCTCTGGAAATAAAATGTTTAGATTAGTACTCCAAAAAATACAGCATTTTATTTGAGAAATGAAAAGGAGGGGTGCTCTCGGGAATGTTAAACGTAAACATAACGTTGTACATATTATAGCAACACTATTTTTTTTACTGTCCTTTCTAAATTTAATTACTCATTATTATTATTCCAAGAAGTTTAATTTAATTTAAAGATATTGAATCTGTTTTAATGTATGTCTAACAATATTATATTAGTTTTGTATGGGTCTATGCCACCCGAAATAAAGTTTATTCAATCATAAAGTCTTAAAACTTTTTTTTTACCGTAATGTTATAAACATTAATATCATAGCAACACTAACGTGTGAAAAACTCTTTCCCTGTCTATATCACATTACTCACATGGAGTACATGTCAGAAATGCAGTAGCAGTTAACTTTTCTATGTTTATCTTGAACATCACTAACATTGGAGCACGAAAACATCGTGACGAAACTTGAACTTAATATAAGTCAGAAATCGCCAACCCGTTTTGAACAAACGTGGTGATCAATGCTGCAATGCCTTCTCTGTTTGAGAACAGGCGTTTACCAGTGGGACAGTTATAGACTAGTATGTATAAAAACATATAACCCGTTCACTGTTCATACGAATTCATGTTTAAAACTTTCAAAAACATTTCTTCTACAATTTGAACGCATAAGTAAATAACGAAAATCTATTTACATTATGGATTTTAATGTACTTACTTGTAAAACACAGTATCCTTATTATTGTATGTGAGACAGTTCTCTATCATGAGCTTGAAGTCGGCCTCTATATCGTCTATGGTAGTGTAGGCCCCGCGGTCCAGCTTCTTGCCCATAGAGCTCAGATCCATCGGTTGTTTCACTATGGTGCTGTAGTCTGGTACCTGAGAGGATAATGTTGAAGATTAAAAATAGATTAATTCAGGACTGAGGGATGTCTGAAATATTATAAAGGTCGTAAGGCTCGACCTATCCGTCAACTCGGCCAAGCGCCATCGACTACCGGTCATAGGCTTTTCCAAATTATGACCACACCTTTATGTTGTACTAGCTGCTCCCCGCGGTTTTACTCGCGTGGTGATAAAATCCTACTACTGTGTTGTATAACGGGCTGGTGTCCGCAACTCCACGTCTGAGGCGCGTATTTTGTGTATAGGAATCCTTACTAATAATATTATACATGGGAATGTTAAAGAGGATGGATGGATCGATGTTTGTTACTCTTTCACGTCAAAACGGCCGAACGAATCTTGGTGAAATTTGGCACAGATGAAGAATATAGTCAGGAATAACACATAAAATACTTTTTTTTTCGATATCACGCGAGCGAAGCCTTGTGCGCCAACTAGTTTCTCATAAATATGTTCACAAGTTCCAAGAAAGAGGTTTCACTCGCTATTTAATTAGATAACGTACCTCTTGCAGATCCACGGGCTCAGTGAATATGTCGCTGGCATCCTTCTGGCGCAACAAGCGCAGTAACTTGTGCAGCGCGGCGCGTTCGGGCTGCAGCGAGTGTAACACGCAGCGTTCCCATACGCGCGTGTATTCGGCCTTCAGACGCTCGCGTTTGCGTACTAACTCACAGAGTAACCTAGTGAGGAAGTTATTTATTTTATTTTATTATTTTTAGGAAGGCTTACAGACTAATTACACAATAAAAAAGAAACACTAAATTATAAAATTGCTAATAACGGGCCCCCACAGATATATAACATTAACGACAATACAGTACGGCCAACGAGAAGCGATACGAAAGGTCATTAACCTAAAGAACAACTGTGGCGTTGACAATCTAATATTTAGCTCTTTCCATCTTGTGCCTTTGTCGTAATGTCTCGTTCTCCCGGCAAAAACATAAAAACGTTAAGACGGGTTCGCCAACATTCGGGCGGCCATTTTAGATGGGGTTTTAGCATGGGTTTTATTTACATTTGGTATCGCTTCTCGTACGTTAATACTTAATACCTACATGCGAGTCTAAGGACCACCAGCCGGTGCTTCATTAACAAAAAAGTAAATATTATGTAAGTAATAGTGGGAAAATTAATAACTTCATTGTTTCTTAGTAGCCAGTAGGAATCGCATTCTTAAGTATCTTCAGGCCGCCGTGTCGACGGCGCATTCGTTTTCTACGCGCACCTCAAAGAGATCACAGTAAAGGGCCACTGCCTGCCTTGGTTGCGGGTTGATCGAAAGAGATACGGACAAAAGAAGGAACATAGATGGGTTTTAGATAGTAAAAGTCTGACACTCCTTCTCGCTTCACCCAGAACCAGAGCGGGGGAAGTGATTTGATGATTTCCCATCCCTAAGAAAACGTATTTACGAGCCTGCTCTCCGCTCTCGAAACCTACAGTACCCTGCCTTCAGTGCTCCACTGCTGAGCATAAGTCAGTTGCATCCTATTCAATTCGATATTGGCTACTCCGAACCAGCTGCTACTAGCCAGACTTACACCATTTTTTTAACGTTACCCCACACTAGGAATTTCTCCTGTATCGTGGGTGCGTTTACAAACATTTAAACTCACATACACAAACAGCAAGACCCGACACAACTACCTGTTCAGTCATACAAATACTTGTTCCATGCGGGGATCGAACCCACGACACGCATTCATGTCATTTTATTAGTATTGATTCCTTACGTGGCCAGGACCATGCTGTTTGGGTGTCATTTGACTGACGAGACTGCCGTTTAAGTAGATGTATTTTTTTTTTTTTTATTGTACCTTGCTCTTTCCAGGTCCTGTCGTATCCTCTGCCAGTATTTGAGCTGGTTGCATAGCTCTCTTACATTCACTGTGCCATCCTGTATGCCTCGGCTTCCTGTGAACAAGAGCAACATAATTTGGTAAGGAGTTTTTCTGGGAGTTCATGACTGGGATTCAAGGTATCGAGGTTATGGTAGAGTAGCTAGACTTCAGGTAATGTCGATATTTGCGATGGTAAATACCCACATTGTAAAACAAAATCATAATTGTACACTCTTTTTTCAGATGTGATAGCATCTAATGACTTGTAAAATTCCGTTCCTTCTCCATGCTCTGACCAGAGCGGCGGATGGGGGGTGGGGTTACCAGAGGAGAACCCATCCATGTTCCTTCTTTTGCCCTTTATGTCCTGGTGTCGTTGTATCTCTTTCAAACAACCAGCAGCCAGCAGGCGGTGGCCTGGCAGGCTCCTCTGCTTTGCTGACTTCTCTATCTAGAATGGAGTGAGGACGACATTGCCATGGAATATTGAACGCCGTTTTGGATGTTTTGATCGCGTTCAGTTTAATTCGTAGTAAATTTAGTTACGAACCATGATGACTCGTCAAGCTCTGCAGTCTTCTCAGCAGCGGCACTCCGTTCCGGCTGTGCCGCTTGAGCGTCCAGTAGGCCAGCAGACGCTTCATGAGCCCCGCGCGCGCCGCCGGGGCGCCGGGCGCCAGCGCCGCCACGTCCGCCACGCGCGCGCCCGGCAGCGTGGGCACCGACACCACGGGCGCCCACGTGCGTGCACGCGCCAGCACGCGCCGGGCCTGCGGGAGACATTGTTATTGGCTAAACTAGGCAAAACCGTCAAAAATAGCCCACGTAAGTAAAACAGACGTTTTACTAGCAAATTACATTTCACCGTTTTTTCTTGGTTACCTTGGCCAAATAATCAAATATCAATTAGGTTATGGGTCGCCGTCTCACTGTTTACGGACATAATTCTTAAAAAAAAATTGTCATTTTAAATCTTTGGAAGCCATAAATAACATGTAACATAGGTAAAAGAGGAAGACACTAGCTCCTGTAATACAGTGTACACTAACGCAGGAGCTAGGGAATTTATAAATATGTTTGTTTATTTTGTGCCAGTAAAGATATAAATAAAGCAAAAAAACATATATTTAAACGCTCTAAAAAGAAGAAAATATTTTTTTTTCTTGAAAAAACTTAACTATCAACTTATAACCTCATTATATACTTACAATTTAAATGTTATTTTGTAGTTATCGCTAGCTAGGTCTCTGAGTCTGTTCATATCGTTCAACGTATCATTGTTGCAACGAAGATAGCCGACGGTGCCCGAACATAAATATAAATACTTAAGGTTTGAGTATTTTAACATTATTGTTTTTTTATTTCAGAAAATTAGAAGAAAAAAAAAAGAAAAATGCATGTACTTTTAATGAAGTTTTTTTTCCATCACATACTTGCTTTATCTTCTCTCTGCCTTTTAGCCGGATAGCCGTCAGATCGGTTGACTTTGTATCGCCTTCCGATTCGAGTGCTCGACGCTCCTGGCAAACATAGACAAAAATTTAAAAACAAATTAATGAACCGATTTTTTTTGTGATACAGGCAAAAGAATAATAATTCTTTATTCAAAGTTTAAATTGGTAAAAAATATACAATAAAACTTAATGGTAATGTAGGTAAAACAAAGTAAGATGCCTGTACTAGGATGAACCTGTATCACAGTTCACACATATTATACTTTATGCGATACCATACAAAGTTCCGCAGTTTGATAGAAATATCCTAGATAGGATTATTACTGAAAAAGTATTCACCAGAAAAACTAGTCCTCTAATTTGAGCTACAAAAAATAAGATTTGAAATACAAATACTGACTTGAAGATTTAAGTTTGGACTGTAAACGGAATTAGATGTTAGAAATCGCTTTGTATTAAGACGGTTGGCGTTTTTTGTTGAATATATTTAAACGTCGTAATTATACGGGTAATACAATAACACGTGAGAGGGGGGAGCGGAGGCGAGAGTAGATAGACGATAAATCATTCATTTGATGCAACAGACAATACAGGAATACACACAAAACAAAGCTGAGAAAAAAAAGAGTACCTGTAATATATGCGCAGGAGTGTGCGCGTCACAATACGCCATTTTAGCGACCTGCACCGGCTGACTGGGGTCGCGACCAGCGCCCGCTGCCTCCATCTTCATGTACAGACTGCAAGGAAACATATATTGTCTTAGAATACATGCCTAGTACCCTATTCAGTAGGTACGTTTTTTGCAGATGGGAAATCATCAAATAACTTCCCTCACTCTGGGGGCTCTAGTTTGCTACTAGAGAAAACCCCACCCATGTTCCTTCTTTTGCTATTTTAAATGCAACCTACATAGAGAAGACCTTTAAAAGTCTTTAATAAACTCGCGGCTATGCCTTCTGCATAGTTGTTTATTAAGTGCACTTGACTAAATGAACTGGGTGTTCATTTGTTGGACACGTTTTTCAATCGTTGATTATAAATATTTGTCTCTGCCTGATCCTTCTAGGATTACTGGCTTGATGTTTGTTTTTTAAAACGTGGCCCTACACTAGAAATTTTCTTCTGTATCGTGGGTGCGTTCACAAACATTTAAACTCACATACACAAACAGCCAGACCCGAAACAACTATTGGTAGGCCATACAAATCTTGTTCCGTTTCAATCGCTCAGCCACTGCGCTAACCGTGCCGTCAAATACACACACCCACTCAGATGTTCACTCACCCAGCCTGCTGCGCGCAGGTGACGTGGAAGGCAGAGTAACAGTTGCTCTTGTGACATTGTATGCAAGCGCCGACACTTCGCTGTTTGCAAACCATGCATTGGAGCTTCCATCGAGCCGCGGGAATCATCTCGATCGAGTCTGTGAGGCAAAGAAAAATATATTTTAGTGATGTCACACTTAAGTTGAAATTAGCTTAAAGAATGATGACGATAGCAAAATCTTTCGCGAATTTAGCTTAAACAAAATGAACTTTATTTCGATCAGACAAAGCTTTATTTAGAGTCCAAATCTTACTAAAGAAAGACTTCCGATGCTGACACCTAACACCGCGTTTGCTTTTGAAAAGTAATCCGTATTCGGAGGAAATTAGGGTCCTTTTTGCATTGCCCAAATAACGTGAATTTAGGCTAATAAGTACGGTTATACGGTTAAGAGTAGCGCTAGTAAAAATAAGTATTCAAATATATGTAGAGTTGGTTAAATAGATCACAGAATGGCATCGAACATCGAAAAAAAAATTGGATTCCCTGTTTTGTTTTTTTCCTATATTTAAAAATATTTTGGGAATAAGACTACCATGCAAATTCTTACCTATCGGCTCCAAAAACACAGTGTTAGCGAATCGCACTTCAGGTATCCATAGCGCGCACACCACGTGCGCCCAAGTGCCTTGATCTGTCTGCTTGAATGCACCTAAAAACAAACAATAATGTGACAAAACTCCGGAGACAATAAGGACCAATTTACTTTGATAACATTCCAAACAAAAAGTAACAATACGAGCTGCAATCGAATTTGAACTACATTTAGAAGAGGATAAGTTGTATATTTCCTTAATTGCTGAATCCTTACCTCCGGTATTTGGACAAAGCACGCAGTTTACAAGCCGTGATGGTGATTGTAGACATCGCCGACATAGCCATTGACCTTCAGGTATGTAAGGGACCTGTAACAACGTTAAAAAATAATAGACAAGACTGATGACAGTGGAATTCAGCGAGACAGGACCGACTGCGAACATTTACAGATAGATTTTCGCGCTTACTTACTTCTTATCCTATAGTTTCGACTTGGATGATGCCATTGGTAACTTTTGCTGTTTAAAAACATTTAAACACAAAACACAAATCTAGACCCGGAACAACTACGTATAGTCGTATACCTTTATCATTACTAATATTATAAAAGCGGAAGAGTGAGTATGTTTGTTACGTCTTCACGCCTAAATGGCCAAAACGATTTTTTAAAATTTAGGTACAGATACTTGGGATCCTGGAGACAGACATAGGCTAAAAATAAGTGAGAAAAGAGGGAGAAAGAGGAAAAAAAAACGGGAGTTAGCGCTAGCCAAAAGTAACTATGCCACGCGGACGAAGTCGCGTGCGGAATCTAGTATAATATTTGTTCCGTGCGGAAATCCATCCAGCGAATAGCAGCGTAGCAACCAATTTCTCAACCACTACGCCAAATATAAAACCTTTGATCTGTGACTTTTTCTTCCAAATCTAATCAAATCAAAATATTTTTATTTAAAATAGGCCTACATGAGCACATAAAACGTCGAGAAAAGGTGCACGGTTCGGGTTGGTCGTTTCTATGAAGAAGAACCTCTATGGTAACTCTTTTGATATCATTTGGTTTACAATGTTAGTACGTATGGGAGAACAGCATAGGCCCAACAATAAGTCAACAAGCTTTAAGAAGTCAACAAACTTTAAGAAGTTAACAAGCGTCTAAGAGTCTACAAACAAAACACCAGGAACTGGGTCCGGGCGGGCTTTTAGGTAATCTGTTCTAAGTAACTTGTACATTACCTCGTTTTTCAAAAGGTTTTATTTGTGCATTTTATTTATTTATTTTTTAGTTTGTGTAAACACTTTGTGGCAAAGTTTTGCACGCCAACAGATAAAATACGGCTGATCCTCATTTCCTTTATATACCACCATGTACTGCACCCATATTTGCAAAATAAAATATCTTTATCATTTTGAGATCAAAACTAATCAAATAATTTTCATGTCAAATGTACTCATGGCGAAACTTACCCCGTAGCAGTCCTGGTGCACAGCCAAGTTGCACATGTCACAGAACAGGATCACGTTGGTGTTCTGACACTCGCCATCCATACAGATGCAACATACTGCGTCTTCGTCCACTGTGGCTGCTGTTTGCTGGCCGTTCTGAGATGCCTAAGGACAAATACATGGTGTAGTTGAAAAACATGGGACTTCTTTTCAAATTTGTCTATGAATCCTATCCTTACTAATATTATAAAAGCGAAAGTGAGTTTGTTTGTTACGTCTCCACGCTTAAATGGCCAAACCGATTTTGATGAATTTTGGTACAGAGATATTTGGGACCCTGGAGACGGAGGTAGGCTAAGAAAACGTGAGAAAAGGGGGAGAAAGAGGGATGAAAAGGGGAGAGAATGATACTTTTTTTTCGATCATCACGTGGGTTAAAGCTAGAGTTAGCCCAAAGTAACTATGACACGCGAACGAAGTCGCGATATTGTGGTATTGAATAAATAGGCTCGTGGATTGTTTAAAGAATGATAGGAAAGAGTAAAGGGTATATATAATGATGTGACATTTAACAGGAATAGAAGAAGAAAACGTATTGTCCAACCTCAAATATAATGGAACAAGAGCAGGAAAATGATGATGACTGACTAAGAGAAATTCCTGTGTACTTTTATCTTTCACCATGATAGAAGAGTTATGTTTAAATCATTTTCATTGGTAGGTGTCCATCACAAATGAAATAGACATACTGGCCGGAATTATGGCATCTCAAAAAAGAATTGAAATCAATGAGGTAAAGAGATGAGTTATCTGTAAAAAGCTCACATCTGAATTCCTTAACACTTACTTGAAAATAAGACTCCTTCTCCAATCTATCCATGAGCAGTTCCAGGGTGTCAACAGTAACTGCAGGCAGGTTTTGCTTCGCCCGAGTCTTGTTGATGATGGCCAGCCATGCAGTGTCTTCCTCATCTACATCATACTCCACTTCGCCATCCAACTCTTCAGCAGATTTCTCTATAAAGCGGATGTAGGCGTTTGGACGAGGAGGGGCATCGCAGACACGCTCATTGTAGTCATCGACCAGCTGGAAATGAAAGTTTGGCATAGCAGGTGGATGAGTGACCAAGATTGTGGCGTATAGATAGCAATTGTAGCAGTTTTGGCGAACCACTGGATTTAACTAGACTAAGACTATAATAACATACCTAATCACATCTAATTTTATTCCATATCACTTTAGTCGCACTAAAAGATAGTCCGATTAAGCTTGAGAACTACTAATTTTGGTGAAAAACATTAATTTCAGGACAGTGAGATAGCAATTTTCTCTAAATTGGGTAGGTAACTAAACTAACATTTATGCTGTCAAACTATAATATAGTTGTGTCACTTCAATGAATTTCAGAATAGGAAATGCCATTTGACAGGAAAAAATAAAATTTTTGTGATTTTTAGAGTACTTTTAGTTTAGTTTGCGACAACAGAATCAACACCATTACCCAGGTATGGCAGACTAAAATACTAAAATGCCAACATTTTTCAAAAGACAAAGATGTTCTAGAGCTGCCCTAGTTATTTCCTAAGCCATCACACAATTTTATGTTATCCAAGTTTAATAGAAAAATGTTTTAGGGCTGACCAAATACTTTCCTGCAGTATTTCACTTTAGAAGGAAGTCTAAATCTGGCAGCTACCATTTGTCTGTTTGACTGGCTTACAACCTGCCTAAAAACATGAGCAGTGTCTACAATAATAATTAACACAATTAACTTTGATGACTTTTACTGGTTGAAGTGTGATTATTTTACTGAAAAATAATCTGATCACTTCTACACTGTCAAGCTGTTGGTTATTTAGTTAGTAATCATCTTTGCATCTCCAAAAACTGAAAATCCATTGGCTCTCTTTCTAGTTAATACAAAGTCCTGGTTAAATAGCTCATGCCAAATAAATAAGATTTGCCCAATTATAATAATTAATAATATCTTGTTCTAGTTTTGCATATCATGCATTAAGATAAAAATCTTTACTTTATCAATAAAAAGACTGTATAATAAAGATATTTAATCATCATTTTTTATCATAGGTAAACAAGATTGTGGAATACATAAGTAAACAATAATATTACAACAATCAATGCACCATACCTTGAAGCTTGCTTCAGGTAATTTCACGTGAGGTTCAACTGGAGGCGTTACAATTGGCAAAGGTTTCTCTAATTCAGCATTCGTCTTTTCCCATTCTTCCAAAGACATTATTGGTAAAGGTTGATCAATTGGAATTCTGCTGATTTTGCCATCTATCTCAAATTGAACTACTTTTTGAGCTTCCGCGAAAGTTAAAGCCTCTTTCGGCGGACTCTGTAGAGCGATGTCGCCCGTCGGCACGGCCGCCCTGCCTCTTCCCTTTTTCCGATGACTAGCTACTGCTGGCGTCGCTGGGGTTGGGTTATCGTGATCATAATGAACCAAGTGATACTGTAGCCCACATAAACTCTTGTACACCTTGTCACACTTTTCTAAAGGACACTGATACGGCGGAGGCCGGTTTTGCCGCAGTTTTTTGCAAAATTCGAAGACATCAAAGTCCAAGCCCATTTTGCTAGTTTTTAGGCCACTCCTTCTTTATAAAAGTACGAGCATTATTTGTAGTTCCTACCACAACATTCACTGATTAAAGTTAACACAAAGTGAGAACATAATTTATCAAAATAAATACGATTTAACTATAAACACGAAAGTGAAAGGGGCAAAATTATTTTTTTGTTTGACTTCGTGGTTTACTTGTCAAATAGTGATGTGTACCGATTGACAACTTCAAAGACAAAAGCTTGAAAGAGCTGGGCTTACCCTGGCGTTCTGCCAAAGTCATTGAGGAATAAACTTAGAGAGTGGGCAACGCAGGACTCGCCCCTCTGTCAAGTACGACGACATGCGACACTGTATTAAACTAATTCATTCCCCGTCACACACCATTGTGTTTCGTTTTGTGTCGCAAATGCTCTCAATGAATCACTATTTTTGCAAAATAACATTATCTGCCACCGCAAATAAAAAGAACCATGGTGTTTTGTTTCACAATATCATCTGGCTGGTCTTATTTCAATTTGATTGGGGCCGGCTTATTGTTTTATCAGATGCAATGCAGCTGAATACCAGTAGGTACTTTTATATGTCCAGTCCTGGCTTGGCTACCTTGATTCTGGCCTCTGGGAGTAGTATTTCAATGCTTGGAAGCGTACCATATGACTAATATAAGAATTTATTTACCGTCACAATTTGTACTTTTACGACATATGCAACATTAGTTTTACTTTATGTGAAATCCGAAAAACGTGTCTAGTATTTTTGACTAAAGAATCTATGTACAAATCTATCAAAATAAATATATATAGAAATTACAAAGTTTTAAGCTTGTTATGTTACCTGGTTGCTCGTACTATACATATGTAAGCACGATCACCTTAACTTTTTTTAAATATACTAAAAATGTTAGGTTGAAATTAAAAAATATATAACGTTAACCTTTACCTATTAAATAGGTAAAGGTTAACGTTATATATTTTTTAATTTAGTGCAAATTTTGCACTTTCATTGGGGTTTAAATGGTACAGGCCCAGCTATGCAATATATTTTTACCTACAAACGTAATGATACTGATTCACGTAGTGCCACTGGTCATTGTGTATTTATTTATTTCTGAAATGAGTACAAGTAACTTAAATTAAAATGTACTTTTTGTTCATTCATTTATTTATGGATGACGAATGCAATACCACTCATTGGGGGTGCATTAATAATTGTAAAAATACACCGATACATGCTTGTTTATGTGTGAGTTTCATTATTGTGTGATTGTTTTAGATTTATGTGTTTGTAGCAACAAGATGCATCTTTTTATATGTGTACCTCGTGTCACCGTATAAAGTGGTAAAAAAATGTTTTATGAGCCACTCCTTGTTTTCTTTTAGCTCATTCTTTTAAAGACACAAGTTAAACGAATAATGAATTGCTTAAATATTTTCAAGGTTAAAATAAAATCGACTAAATATTGTATATTGCCAGCATAAAAAAAATATAAAATAGAAATTTCAAGAACATTCTACTTTAGTTTATGATTTAAAAAGTCAGCTGTCAATTGTATCTGTATCGATAGTTTGTTGTTGTGCGACTGTTAATAAAAAAAGGCATAACTCTTCCTGGAAGTTCTGGTAATTTGAGATATTTTTGCTGAGATTTAGCTGATTTGATTACAGTGAAAATGGATATTTATGGGTATCCCGGTTTTCCGTATAATCAGTCTGATGAACTCGCGAAACAAATGTTTGCACATCAAGCGCTGGCGTCGTCGATGCCCTTCAATCGGGGGATGACGGAACCTCACGCAATGCCTGCGCCTTCGGGTGCGCCGTGGAATGTGCAAGGGCTATCATGGGGTATGTCGTCGCCACCGCAGCTGGTGCAGTTCACTGGTCAGCATCCAGCTATGGAGCAAAAGATCAGCCCTGTAATCCACTGCAAGAGAAAGAGTTTGGATGTGGAACCGGCCATGTAAGTACTTGTTTGTTTTTGTTGTATATTTTACAATAGTTATGCAAGATATTCAACTGCTATTTGTCCATAGGTCCTTGCAACTCATATTATTATTAAATCTCTGAACTTGACATTGTTACATTGTTAATCTAAACAGCACATCCCACTATGCAGTTTTGTTTACATTACATTATTGAGTAGACTTACAATTAAATAATGTGCTTGTCTTTTACAACACGATCTTTAGCAAAGATCACCTTTTCTCCTTCTAATGTTAAATTAAACTTGTAACTTAAATGATGTCAAACCAGTTCTCAGCAACCTGAAGAGCGCTGTCCTATGTCTCATTTAAATCCTGGATGTTAGTTGGATAACTCCAACTCACAGAAGATTATATTTAAGTGTATTTCTCTTCCAGACCAGCAAAGCAACTAATAACAGAGGAGAAAATGGCTGCCCACATGAACAGTCTCCACATATCCTCAGAATACACTCCACACACACTAGCTGCTGATGAGATCATGGACGTAGGCATGGAACCAGTGAGTGAGAAGCTGAAGGGTCACACAATTGTTCTGTCCGAGGAGCTGAAGAAATTGCAGGAGGAACCTCTGTTACCTGCGTCACTTATTGAAAGGTAAAACACAACTTCCACTGCTCTGGCTGTAGTGGGAGGAGTGTCAGACTTTTACTGACTTAAGCCTATCCATGTTCCTTCTTTTGCCTTTAGAGTTCTGTGGCTGCAGTATCTATTTCAAACAACCCTCCACTAATAAAATGAAGGTCCTCCACTGTATTATAAAATTTTCTCAAAAAGCAAAGAAGCAATTCGGTCTAATCAGCACTCTTAATTGACACAACCATTAAAAGGTTTGGGGCCGTTCAAGTATTACGTAAGCAGATTTATTACAATTATTTACCCCCCATCCCCCTTGTCAGCAAAAGTAAGCAAAGCTCTTACCCCCTCCCCCCAAGCTTACGTAAACATTTTCAATTACTGTATTGTTTTTTTTTTGTAAACATCCGCATTATTTGCGGGAATCCCCGAAAATGCGTTTTGTTTTCAAGCTAAGACAATGTGAGAGTTGCCATTCGGTAAAAAAGTAAATAACTACCGATGACGTAATCATCATCTAGACTCCCCTACCCCCCATGTCATCCAAACTAAGCAAAGCAAAGACCCCCCGCCCCCCCATAGTGCTTACGTAATACTTGAACGGCCCCTTTTTGCAAAATGTTACTACGTCTTTGTAACAGGGTATATACCATGTTTATTATTTATCTGTAGAGCTTCCGATATTTCTGCACAGTGAACAGCAACACCATGATCACTGATAAACACCACACCAAATTCTTCAATTGTGTTTAGTTTAGACAATTTCTCGATGAACTTCATCCAAAACTGCCTCATCAACAGTTTAAGCAAAACGGTCACATAATTTACAATCAAGCATAACAAAAATGCAGGATATCAATTGGGATTTGACTCCAAGGTGAATCACTCGGCATAGACGTACCCGCTACCTGCAGTAAATTGCACACAATTTAAAAAGACTATAGCAACTAACAATTTATTAGTGATTCTTATCCTCTTTCACATAAGTTCATTATATTGAACCTTTTCATTGTATTCAAATTCTCATGGTCACTAGGTCTTGGATGTCAAGTATTATCCAGACCTAGCTCAATAAAGATTGAATTGAGATAGTTCTCTCAATTCAATGCATTCACAAACTCTAGTTGACACTTAAATATGCAATACCTAAATATCATAAGCCCACTGTTGGATTTCGGACTCTCAGCTTAATATTGAGAGTTGACATTCCGTTGGAGTTATAATATTTTGACATTCGTTTAATTGCCTTGGCCCCTGAAAAAAAGGTGTCAAAGTTCGTTTAAATTCCTAGCTGATATCCAATGGTTGATGAGTCTACTCATTTTTTGTTAAGATTTTTCTGACAGACAATCACATCGCGAGTGTCGCTTTATTCAATTAAAGTAGATAATTAATCTATTGTCTAAGTAGCATGCCATTTTCATACTATGACGCATTTTGCTTCAGCTTTCATTGTTTCAGACAAAAACTTGTACCTATGATCATTAAGGTATTTCTTTCTACAAATTATAATGTTTTCTGCAGACAATTGCTACGAAAAGTGAAACTATTTTGAGATACGTAACCTCTTCAAATGTTCAAGCAAACATAAAGGCTGAGTGGTAGGGTTTGCGCGTATTTGCGAAACGTGCACAATATGAAATATCTTCCTTAAGGCACAAGAAATAAGATGCACATTTCCATAAATGTTTAAAGTAATTTGCAGCTGCATCTGGACATCTGGTCGGGTCGTACGCACAAAGCTTAATCTTAAGCCATTTATAAATTTAAACTGAGAAACATCTATCTTTTGAACAACAAAATTAATTACAAGAACTTCTTCATAACTTCTTTGTGATTAAACTTTGAGGAAGTAGCCATACAAACTCTTCATTAACACACCTGATTGTTAATGAAAACGGTTCTACCATAGGAACTCAGATTTTTAAGAAATTTCACCAAAATAGAAGTGAGAGTTGAAACTAGTTTACATAGTTACCCACTTTCACTTTTCAACAACAAAGCTCTGGCCACATCGAGGAAATCCGCGCGTCGACTGTTTCCATAATAAAGAAGACGCGCTATTATTTGTGCATGTTTGAACAACTTTATATAGTTATTTGACGCACTAGTCTTGAGCTAAGTTCGCCTCTTCTCCCTGAATTGTCTACCGTTGATTTTCTGACTAAGGGGTCGATTTCATGACTAGGAAGTGCTTGTAAATGGAAATTGAATGGAAATCAATTTGACCCTTTTTTGCGGATCGGAAATCATCAAATAACTTCCCGCACTCTGAGCGGAGCGGAGGGAGTGTCAGACTTGTACTGACTAAACTATTGCCCTGGCCTGGACACTGCGGCCTCGGAATGTATTCCAGGGCCGCAGTATCTCTTTCGAACAACCCGCAACCCCGGCAGGCAGTGGTCCTGGCAGGCCCCTCTGCTTTGCTGATATGTATTTGAGGCGCGCGTCGAACACTAACATGGCCTGTCGTCAATAGACGGACGGACGGTGAGCTACCCATTGCTCACCGTCCACAGGATCAATTTGACCCTTGTGGTCCGCTAGCGTAACTGCTGAGCATGATATCTAAGAATCGATCAAGTCCAGAGAAATCTGTTGGAGTCGGGATAGGTTATTTATTAAATACTAGCTTCCGCCCGCGACTTCGTCCGCGTGCCATAGTTATTTTGGGCCTTTTGATGAAATGCTTGTGAGTTTGAAATACAGTCCCGTGCCACATTCGTTTCAGTATGTCCAAAGTAGTTTAGGTTGCTTTAAAATATGAACTTTACTTATTTGTACTATTTTTATTTATTTATAGATTGGAGAAACCCCACATGTCTCTTGTAGTCTGGAAGCCCAGAGAGAGTATTCTATCGAAATTAAAAGAGGATGAGAAAAAAGATGAAGAGAATCAACCAAGAAGAAATGGCGTCCTAGTTCCTGCCCACCAATCAATAGAGGACATTGAAATGTGATAATGATGTAAGATAGTTGTATAATGTCTGTTCTCACTCTATCTAGAGGTTGGCTAAATGGATGTATGAAATAAAATGCGCTGTAGGATTTTCATCATCTTTTTGCTGAGAACAAAAAAAAAGTTTTGTAGAATGATACTGATCAATATACCGTAAGAAACGGCGAGGGGATTAAGATGCTTAGATAAACGCAATACCCAATATGCAATAATGGCCGCTAACGTTTGCTAGCTGTGAATTTACCATTGTACCGTGGTACATCAATTTCAAATGACTTCAATTCTAGCACAAAAATCTCTAAAAAACACTTTAGTTTAGGCCCCAATAATTAGATTTTTAGTTCCTTTGAAACCAATAAATACTTGAGCCATTAAAATCTGGGGGCACGGCAGTGCCCCCACCAAGTCAAGCAAAAAGCGTCACAGCCGTACCATCCTTTTCTCGAAGCAACTCAGACCATTTTCGACCCCCTGTAACTTCGTTGTGGTTTAGTAATTTACATACAAAATCTATGGCGCGATTGCGTTTTGACAGCTCATAACTTGTATGTCAATTAATTGGTGATGTGAAACTACTAAGGGGCGGCACAAATGTAGACACTTTTTTATATCGACACAGCACACATAACAGGAAATCATAGTTTTTAATAAAAAAAAAAACGTTGGTTGGCAAGAGACAAAAGTGACCACGTTCGCGCAGCGCCATAGATATCAAATATTCATCGGTAGCTTGTACTCAACACAAGACACAAAAGTGTCCATGTTTGCCCACCACCTAATTCATTTTCCAAGGTGTATTTGTTGACATTTGAGCGGGACAGTCCCCAAAAAAGCGCCCTTCGCCACTTCCAAGTAGAAAGGAAGTGGATTGTTATCCAACAGCGCATTTTATTTATGTATTCGCTTAGCCGTCACCTAGTGTTAGTGAAAACAAGCATAACTCTGACACTGTGTACCTTTATAAAGATTGTATGTAAGTCAATATCAAGTTTATGTTCATAAGTTACATTGATTTTGCATTGTATGTAAGTACTTGTAGGTTGCTTGGTATCTTTTTGCACTACATTTTATTATCAAGTTTTTTTTTGTGTAGTAGTATTTCCAATGATGCTTATAATTATATTTACAGAAAATAATTGATTAAATCTTTGTACTTTATGTGAGCTATACGGGTAGAATTCCGAAGACTATTGAAAACGTAACGGCAATGCCGATAGCCAAAATTAATACAACTTGATTGTTACTCTTCCAAAAAGTTTGCGTTCAAACTTTATGGCGTGTCGGAAGATAGCTGTCACGTTAACATGTTGTAGTTTTTTTAAAGTGAAAGGTTTATTACATAGTCTCAAACTTTTTTGTCTGTGTGTTGCATGTCGCGTGACGGTCGGTCGCGGAGTAGGGACGCCTAAATATCTATAATGAGAAAAAAGTTGCACTTTTACCATGGATTCATAAAACCACACAATCCTTTTTTTACTTAATACAACTTTAGCAGCGTATTTAAAATCAGAAAGAAAAATGCCAAGAGCGAGTCAGACTCGGGGACCGAGGTCTCCATTCAACATTTAATAAATTGCCATATCTTTTGACTGCGTAGGCTTATGGGATTGTTTTTTTTACAACACAAAGAGCCTACAGAGCTGAGTATAGTTTTAATTTAATCTTGATACCTCCAGGCGTCCCTGAGTTAGGGCCTTGACAGGCAGACAGACAACAGTGATCCATTAGTCGCATTCGGAATTGTACCCGAAATATAAAGAAAAAAATAGTTGACTGAGATGACCTCTCTTTTCAAACTTATTATATAACACAATCTAAGCAAGTTTTATATTAATTACATAGTAAGTAATATTGTGCACAAATAAAATGCCCCATTTTGATAAGTGTAGAACAATGATTGTAAACTTTAAGTATAGTAATCATATAGTGTATTTCTCCTAACTCGTCTTATTTGGTAATAAGATAAGTTTATATGGTACAAAGATCATGAGTTTTCTAAAGAATCACATACTTTTATTGAGGTACAAATACTAACTGCGCCTGTGGCATGCGTTGCAAAGCCTAGTTCGTTTTCAAAAAACAAATTATCCCTGGTCTATATAGAACAACTATGCTAAATTTCATCATTATCAGTTCAGTAATTAAAAGTTTATATGGTACGACAGACAGACATTGATTGTTTTGTATACATATAAATATTCTGACAATTAATATCTCTGTCAACCGTATTTGTTTACCAAGCGAGACAGGTAAAGAAAAATACACCTTACGTGCATTTGCGATAATAGAATTTTCAAGTACTTTTCTTTGTGTAGCTAAATGTACTAATTTCTAAATTGTTAATAAATGACTAATTGAAGATTAAGAATCTATGCTTTTAGTGGAAATATAATGTGTGTCAAAAGACGTGTACCTCTCGCAAAAAACTGGATTGAGCTGTGTAATTACTGCAAAGGAACTTATTACACAGCGCGAACTTTTTTGACCACACTTTTTGAAATAAGAAAATATTGACCGTATCGGGTCTGGTTGTTTGTGCGTGAGTTTACATTTGGAATAACGTTTATATTAAAAAAAAAACTTGTTAATCGCTTTTCTTTTGTTTTCTGGCCGTTTTCACTTAAACAATATAGTGCCTATCCGTTGTTTGCGAGAGTTTTTGTGATTCTTAAACAAGTAACAATGTTATCAAGTTAAATAAAAATAGTTGCAAGTTTAAATGTACTTTTACTTTGCTTTATATGTAAAAAACACTGTAATATGAATCGCACATAATTTTGAATGTATTCTTAGGTTTAATGTTTGTATAATACATATTATTTAATTGTTAAACATCAATGTTGCTTTAAACCATAGGTGTATTGTTGGGGCCCACGGAATGGTGGCAACATAAATGCAGGCGCTTCACTTTCGAGCAGCATTGATGTTTGATAAGAACTTTCTAAAACCTGAAGTTTGTAAGTTGTGCTAGAAGTGTGTGTAAGGATGCAAGATTTTGTACTGTTTGTCTTTAGAAATAAATGTAAGGTAATTATGTTTATATTTGTGTTTTTTTATCTGTTGCCATGCCAACCCTTGGGAGTCACAAATATGTAACTCAGAGATCAGCAAACGCAGTCCCAGACATATGGGTTGCTGGCTGAAAACTAACCTGACTTAGTTTAGCATAGCTCGCATACGGATGGGAAATCATCAATGTCGTTTTGGGCGGAGCGGACCCATGTTCTTTCTTTTGCCCTTTATGTTCCGGGGCCGCGGTATCTCGAATAATCCGCAACCCCGTCAGGCGATGACCCTGGCAGAACCTTCTGCTTCCACCAACCCTGGCACCGTTAAATTTGAACTTCACAAAACTGAATGAGCTTTCGTTTCTTAGTGTACGCGGAACATATTTATAGTTTAGTTTAGCTTGGTTTAGCTTCGGCATGGCTTAGTTTTCGATTCGCAACCTGCAGTAGCCAGTCTTACCAAGGGATATCGGTATCATTAAGTACTGAGTTTTGTAAAAAGATAGATAGTCGATTCAATTAATAAAAATGTCGCAAATTACAAAATATATTTTTACATTTTTTATATCGTAGTTGTCTACTCTAGGTAAAAACTGGTACCTATTCAGCTGTATAGCTGGTTAGACTGGAAGCCGACCCCAACATAGTTGGGGAAAATCTGTATGATGTATAAGTACCTATGACATACCTTCACAAACTAGACGTTTCCCATACAAGGGCATTCATCCGCTAGTCATTTACCTTGGTTAAAAAAAAAACAATGCGTTCAACATTATTATTTAATTCATTTATTTATTTCTTAAAATACTCATATTAACAAATTCACATCATTTTAAATACTGCTTCAACAGTTCGAAGGACACATTCGATATAATTCTTTTTATAAATTCTTAGCGTAAGTATAGCTTTTCATAATTGTACCTAAGTTACATAAAATCGGGAAGACTCTTTGGTGGAAATTTAAAAAATAACTATATTTTTAATATTCCAACACTTTTTTTTGAAATTCCTAATTAAATAAGATCTTTCTGTAAAGACAAATAATCTGAATATCAGTTACAAAGCACCATAAAATCATCTATAAAGTAGAACAAAAGTACGTATATCAATTTTAAACTTTATGACGTTGACATAAGGTAAAAATTTAAATCTCATTGTACTTTTGAAAAATTTAACGCTCCCAATAGCTTTTTTTTATATTACTATATTTATCTTCTACTTATTAGTCATATCTTTTTAAATATTTACACATTCTCTTAGTAATTAAATTGTCTTTGAGACTTGTGATGTGCTTTACTGCCTACACGTATTTACTTGAGATTTCACAAGAGTATGATAATCGTATTTTCTTATATGACACGTCTATGTCCATTCCATGGGTCTCTATTTGTGTCCTCAATTCATTAAAAGCACTTAAAACATTTATAATTTGTGTGGGTAGTATTAGTATTGAAATGACGTCACGCAACTCTTGAAAGTGCTAATAATAATTACGTGGACTCAAACACACAAAACTCTTCCGTAAACATAACATCTATAGGGTTAAATTCCCTTTAATTGGAGAAATCGGTACCAGACCTTAATTTTAACATAATTTTATAACGATCTCAGTTAAATTTTTCGTCAAATAAATAGCATTAAGATAAGAATAGTTTCGTCTAGTAAGTCTTAAAATATCGGAAAATAATTCGTTTAAAAACTCGTTGCGTCATATAAACTTATTTCTCTAAATCTCGGACACCAATCGCTTAATAACAAAAATTCACGACGACATTATCACAGGGAACAATTACTATAAGAACACTGTACCTAGACATTTAAAAATCCTGGCTTTTTTAACGTAATCGTCACAAATGTCAACAGGGCTATCGCGAATGTGACCACATTGACCAATTTTTATCGTCATTTTTCATGACACATGTTCGACAACAAGGCGATGATTTGATTGACCTTGTGTAATAGGACAAAATATCACCATGACGTTCTCGAACTCACGATTTAAAAGAATCCCAAACGCTGTCTTAATAAAATGTCTTTTATATTTCCACTGTTTAAGGAATGATTTAACCAAAGCAGCTCAGAACATGTTAACTTTGACAGTCGCAGTATCCAGGTCCCTCTTCATACTTTCCAGCTGCTCGATGTCCTGGTCCGAAGTCTCGCACTTCTGCACCACCAAAGAATGATAGAAGTGAATCGCGAACGCCACGAAGACGATTAATACTGGAAAAGAAAAATCATTATTGAATATTATGTTGCCTTAAATTGGAAGAGCATCAAATATTTTGTAAAAAGGAAAATGAATCGTGTGAAGGTATTAACAGCATCTCTGATAATAATCCTGTTAAATTCTATTATCCTTACTACTAGGTATTATAAAAGCGAAAGTGAGTTTGTTCGTTTGTTACGTCTTCATGCCTAAATGGCCAAACCGATTTTGATGTGTTTTGGTACAGAGATTGAGTTGGGACCCTGGAGACGGACATAGACTAAAAAAAAGTGAGATAAGGGGGAGTAAGAGGGCAGAAAAGAGGAGAGAATTTTTTTTTTCGATCATCACGCGGTTTAAAGTAAGCGTTAGCCTAAAGTAAATATGCCACGCGGACGAAGTCGCGGGCGGAAGCTAGTTCATAAATAAATATTATTGTAGAACAGCAATTTAAATCAAAAGGAATTGAGAATGTTGGATGCAGTCTAGTTTTGTTAATCAAGTTAATAAAAAAAACTACAGCTTGCATTCCATGTTTTTCATGCAGTTAGATATCCAAAAATGGAGCAATAGCACAAAAACTTTTCCGTAAAGTTTTATTAAAGCAAATATAATGCTACAGTTACGTTGAATAATACAAAACTATATTTTAGAGCCGTTTGGGGTTGAAACTCTGGGGTCCGAGTGATCATAGCCTTTTTAAGGGCTTATCAAATCTCTTAGTTGACGTTTCCCATGACCCAAGGGCTGACTTTGACCTTGGCCAAAGGCTAATTGTCGCTATACAACTTCGCAACGCGGCCAGCCTCCTGGGTACATTACCAGCTGACAGCGTTGAGAATGAGTTTTTTGATGCCCTTTTATAGTCTGTTGTTTGTTAGTTTATTTTATTGTTATAATGTAGATAGTTTAATTACAGAAATAAATAATACAAAATGAAGATGATGTTAAATCATACCTGATACACAGACCAATAGCCAGACATGGAGAAAGATAGAAGAATCACTCACAGAATGACAAGAGGTATCACTGTACCTGGTATAACGATGACTGTGGCGGCGGTGGCGGCTGCGAACGAGTAGTCCCAGAACTTCACCCAGCATAGGATCGCTATCTCCACCAGGAAAAGGAAGAGACCTAAAAAAAGTAGGGGAAAATGTGAAATTCTGGTTTCAAACAGTGTTTGTCGTAACTCTTTCTGAATGGGACAGTCATTGAAAATTAGCAATCAATATCAGTAAGTTGACGGTCCCGGGTCCGCACTAGCTAGTTACCTATATGCACGCGTTTTGCAGATGGTAGAGCGGGGTCTAGAATCCGCAAAAAAAGCGGGGGAAGTGTCAGACTTTTACCGACTAAAACCACCCATGTTCTTTCTTTTGCCGTTTATGTCCCAGGACCGCGGTACCTTTTTCTAACAACCCGCAAACCCAGCGGGATATGCACGTGTGCCTTATCATTTAATTTTCAACATTCGGACTACTCGATCAACCAGTCGATGAGGTTGTAGCGACACAAAGTTGCAAGTGGCAAAAAATACTACAGCGCCATCTATCCAACCACTGAATAACTAACGGCAAGATTTCTACATCGCGTAAGCAAAAGTTGTACGCGAAGTTAGCATTATATACGAGCACCCGACAAGCAACTGTCGGGCAGTGGCCCACCGGACACGACACCCGTCTGGTCGGAGGATCCTCCCTTTTCCATAGAGAATGGAGAATTTTACACCATGTTCTTCATACCTCTAAAAGGTTTTTTTCATAGGGAATTTCTCAGTCTATAAATCTAATTTGGATACGTGTCCGTTTGATACACTAGGATCGTCCCCTTTTACATGAACATATCCGGCGAAATGGTACTATGTACACACAGTGTCATTTTGTATTTCAGGGTCCCCAGTAAATGCAAAAAAACCTCATGCAAGGAGCCGTGAATACATCCGGTGGCTGCAGAAAAAACTGTCATTCTGCGATCACTCAAATATTAAAGCAAGATGGGAAAACCTCATTATAGCCGCGGAACTAAATTTTTCTTGAATTGCCATTTGAGTACCTACTTATTAACATGATTGGTCAATTCTATTTCAATAAGTCAATGGTTTCTTTTAACACTTACCTAAAACAGTACTAAAAGCCCAAGCTAACTCGATGAACCCTCTCATCCTCTCATGCGGCGAGTCCCTCAACGCTTTCGCATGCGCCCTGGGAGTCTCCATCTTGCTGACTGCATCTATATTCGGCAGTAAGTACGTCGATATCATCAACGCAAAGATATGTACTGCAACGAGAACCGTGGTGCAGACTGCGAACATCACGAAGAGCCATTCGGGGACGTTCGTCGGCTCGTTGATCTGAAGTTCCACCATCGCTACCATTGCGAATCCTGGAATTTGGAAGGTGTTTTGTTAATATTTGTTTGGTACAATGCTAGTTCGAGATGGGTGATTGCTTGTAGCGGAGTTGAGAGTGTTGAGATGGAAGTGTGCAGTGACAAGAATAGATAAAGTAATAGAATGGGTGGGTATTTATGAGAAAGTTTGAAAGTTGAGCCTGTTACACAAAAATTGAAAGGGTATCGTTTGTCTTGGAGAACATGTGAGTGATAGATATGAATGTTGATGGATGGAAAGGGAGAAGAAGTCCAAAGGTAAGGAACGATATGGAGGAAAAAATGATGGCGTGACAAATAGAATGGAACAAGGCCAAGAAGATGATGATAACAATGCTTTTCATTTGGTAAAACGTGTTAACGCTACCTCATGGACCGATGACCTTGAAGATAAAGTTTAGGCAGATTGGTGCGGTAGCCTAAGAAGTGAGGACATGGATGGGGCAACTGGGAAAAATCAAGCTCCAGCTGTGGACTGCGGGAACATTGTTTTCGAAAGTACTGTGGGTGATTGATTGATATTCACAAACGTTTCGTTTCGGGAACGAAACTGAAGTCGTATGTCTATCTCGCTCGTTTTCTTGATGCCATAAAATATAAACAGTAAGGGCTGAATACCGTTTATAACCAAACCAGGAAATAAGCAGAATTCAGAAAATGGCGGCTGTAACTTTGCCTTTCTGACAATTATCAAGTCACGTAAGAAACACATTATACCGTAGGTTTAAGTACCTACGCATAATGTCACATTATCCTCCGCTGACCTCTACGACATCTATTGCATACAAAACAGTTTAAGAAGTCCCTTTAACGGAAAACAAAACATGCACCGTTCACGAGGAAAAACATCGTAATTCACCAGATTTCCTTTCTAATTTTAATTGTGTGGACAAAGTCCACACAATTTACATTTTAGTATGGACATATAATGAGGAAGATTTTAATCTCTTTGCTGTGTTCTATAAAACAATGATAATTACTGATATAATCTCCATCGTTTGATGGTCTATCATATAGTATACCTCCGTGATATTGGCGAAGTTGTGGTGTCTCTTTCCACAAACGCCATCAAATAAATAAGTGAAGTGAATGAGGAGGAACGAAGCGCATATGACTAAAAGAGTAATAGATATCAATGTTAATGGATGGAGAGGCAGACGAAGCCCAAAGAAAAGATAGATGGATTGTAGGTATAAGGAATGATATGAAGGAGAAAGGAGTGAATGATGTCGTGACGTCTGACAGGGGAGAATGGAAGAAGAAAACGTGTTACGCCGAACCCAATGGGACAAGGGCAGGAAAATGGTGATGGAATTTGACGTATTTTAATAACTAATTATGTATTCAGCTACTGGGATAAGCCATAAGTATGAATTTAATGGTAGTGCGATTAGACTCAGTTTTCGAGGAAAAAACATATCATTTACCTGACAGCAGTTCTGAGGTAGTAGCGGTGGCTTTCAACTTTGCACGGGACATGTGAAGTCTTCGCCACGAGAGACCCTCGGGGCCCGAGGGCAGCTCCTCGTTCCACCCGGGAGACACCGGCATAGTAAGTGCTACCTCGCTTACACTCTGAAAATAGAGAGAGAAAAATTCTTAAGAAGAATTTTGGGGAGTTTGGCGAAGATGGCTGATTACGAAGCTGGTTCCTAAGTATTAATTGCATTCCGTTGCCTTTCTCCGAAATTATTTGGGATTGAACACAGAGATAAACAGAAGGGGTTGCTCTTGAAAAAAAACCTTTATGCTTTCTTTCGTTTTTTTATATTTTACGAAAATAAGGACGCTGATTATGCTGATGTCCAATTCCAAAACAGAGACGTAAATAATATAAAAAGGTTTGCATAACTGGCGTGATTCTCCGATAATTTCAAATCATGTTCATTTTGCACCTGTGTGAAATCAAAATTAATTAATGATACACGCGATCCTCTAATCCGATAAAAAAAAACTCATGAATATACAATCAAAATTATTAATCATTGTAATTATGGAATAAGAAAGAATAATAATATTGGACAAGAGGGCGTGAGGAGCCGGGTATCAGTAGATGGAGAAGAGCATGCAAGACATTCACACAGACTAGGAAATCATGGCACGAAAGGGAAGAAAATTCAATAAGTACTCGCCAGGACTTCGTCCTTTAAGGATGCCAATGGTGAAGGTATATTGGGGGCTTATTTTTGGGACACAATGGGACGAATGGAAATGCTCGATAATACCCTGTAAGGATTGCTCCTTATTATGCAGCAAGGTGAGGTGCAAACCTCAACTAGCAGCATGGCAATAGAGCGTGCTGCCGATCTCATGGTCTTTCGCTCTAGCAAATAACGGTTCTCAGTGTGAAAAGGATAGGAGCATGGAAAAATGTGATTCCATACTGCATGTTGCTTCGAAACTTGTCGAACGCTGACAGGGGAGAATAAAAGAAGAAAACCGTGTTGCGCTGATCTAATATTCCTACAATAGGATTTAGGGGCAGAAAGACCCAGCCGGGGTTGCGGGTTGTTCGGAAGGAATACCACGGCTCTGGAACACAAAGAGCTATAGAAGTACATGGATACGTTTTAGTCAGTAAAAGCCTGACACTCTCATCCGCCCGGCCTAGAGCGAGAGAAGTTATTTGATGATTTCCAAACCAAAAAAGAGCCAGAAAGATGAAGATACTTCAAAACTTACTTTAATAGACTGATTACATTGACAGTGTCCCTGCAAGTATCCAGGGCTCAGCAACACCGTGGCAGCCGACTTGTTAGAAGCCATCCCGTTGGGAGTCACACTGCCGTTAGGGCTGTTGCCTCCTTTAGTGCACACGTATTCTAAGCTATGCGGTGGGGTCACCGATATCGTAGGACTGTCCGTCACGCTGACCTTGAACCTGGGAACAAATTGAGGAATAAATCAGGGGGTTTCTTGGATTGAGTAAAATTGTTATTGTTACAAAATGGTTAAGTTTTTGGTGTGTTATTAATTGTTTGTACAGTGGCGTGCAGATAGACCAGGCAAGACCTGGTCTTTATTTTTCGTGTGGTTAGTGCCTAAAAAGGTGTCTAAGTTTTTATGCCTCCCATGGATTTGGCTTTAAATACCGTCAAGAAATATCTCTCAAGCATGTTTTGTTTCCTCACGATGTATTCCTTCACAAGTAATAGTGATAATTATATACAAAACGCACATGACCTGTTAAAAAGTCCGAACAAATTAATACAGTAGGAGACATCTTGCGGGCTAAGTATGACAGATAAGTACTATGTTGAAATCGGGTCAGCCAGAACAATGTCCGCCATTTTCCCTGTTCCAGTTTGACCGAACCTTATGATAACACTGTTTTGAGTACTGTTATACACGGTTACGATTTAATATGTAATTGGTTAGGTATGTGGTGTTAATATTAATTATGTCCGTGATATTATGGCCGGATAATGTGTAGAAGTATGTGTAAAGTGTGGGGCGCCTTTGAAACTAAATTAGAATTTCTCATAGAAATGATAGGTAACTATGGTTGGTTCCTCTTTTTATTTTATTTTCTTCGCAAGTAATAGAATATCCTCTTAAAATAGTAAAATTGGGTTTAACAAAACAAACAAATTTAATTGCCAACCTAAATAATAAATGTATATTAAAACTTTGTCTAAATTGTTTTTTTTTTAGTTCAATGTATAACACAGTTACATAAAGAGGTAACCGGAATCTACGATGATGTGTGTCGGGGCCCAGCTGCGTATTTTGCATGGCCAAAAACGAGTTTTAAAATAAATTAAACAGTTTTAGGTAACTATGTACGAAAATGAATAAGTTTACTTCCACATATAATTGTTTAGGCATTTATGATTGAGATTTTTTGATTTTCAAAAGCGGTTCAGTAGTTCATGACAGAACTTTATGCAAAGTTCTGTCATGAACTACTGAACCGCTTTTGAAAATCAAAAAATCTTTCATCAATAGAAAGCTCGATTAGGCGAGCGAAGCCGCGGGCAGAAGCTATGTTTCAAAATGTAAAAGTAAATATCTCATCATTATGGAGAGAAATTCATTTAGGTATGCGTCCATATTAGGCTGATCTAGACAGTACTTTTTCAGAAAATTAATCAGAATTAGCAACATGTAATCAGCAATATGTATATTATGGGTTTAAAAGTTGACTGTAGAAGCAATCGTGTTTAAGATCAAATATTCGAATTTTCTTAAAAGTAACCACGGTTATCACTTTAGTGAATCAAGTTTCCACAGTGTTACTCGGCGAATACATATCTCATAATATAACTAACAATAAAAGTATTTATTTCAATTAAACCATCAAAGATACTTTGAAATTTTTAGGTAATGTCGAAAATAAAAGTAATAAGCTAGAGTTCCTGTCACCAGGCATATAACATGTGAAAGTACTGTAGTTGCCCATTCCAAAGCGTCGTTGATCTTTTTGGAGAATAATGGCGAGAAACTCCGGTCATCCAGTGGGTTATCTTAGGGTCCATTGACACATTTTTTTAAATCAAAATATTATAAATACCGCTGTAACTACTAGAATTTAATCATCATCTTCTCAACTATTACATAAAACTGTTTTAATCCAATTACTAGGTACTTCGCAAGTAAATACATAATGTTTGAGTCTTAGGTAAGTAGGTCCTACAAAGGGGAATTAAACTTTTCAGATGATTGGCCATTTTGTTTTTGTGAGTATCTGAACGATCAATTTTGAAAAGATTAGGTAAGAACACAAAAGGTAAAAACTTTTTGTACACTTAAGTATGTACCTACTTATATTATATTTACTTTTTTGTGTTTTCATAGCGTTTACAATAGAAAATATTACCTTAAAGTCGTCACGAGATGTAATGACTGTAATGATGTCCCAAATTATATTTTAACTGATGATTTCAAACTGTTTCTTACAAGTTTTTTTGCGAACTAAACGTCAGGTAAACGGAGTTACTAACTGGTGTTCAACTACCGTCTCTTGTTGGATAAATAAATAAGAACTTGTGCTTTTTTTTGCCATGGTAACATTTATTGAATCTATGGTTTATTTAAAATATTCCTAAGATGTTATTTTTGAGCGCGAACTTATGATCGTTCTGAACTGTAAGTATTTCATTATCGTTATAAGTAATTTGGAGTCACTTTCCAAAATAAGATTTTGTTAGTTTAAAGGACTAAAAACGAATGCAAATGAAGTTGCAGAAAAATGAATCTGGGTATTAAGTTTTAACATACATACAAAAAAACCTTTTCAAAAGCGAACAAACGATGCCTATGTACGCACCTAGTTCTATAGTACCTGCTTCAGAAAATGTTTTGTTTAGTTCATAAATAACGCATACTGTAAGTCACTATCATAACAAAAATTAATCACAACAAATAAACACAGACTTCAACGAACCACAAAAGTTAGTCACATCACATAAGCCTAAAAACTGAAATATTGAACCTTACTTTGGATAGTCATAGCTCGGCGGCTTCGCAATGAATGGGTAGGAGTCAGTGAGGCCCAGGCTCTTGGGCCTGGGTTCGTGCTTGAGGCGGTAGGTTCTGTGAGATCTCTCGTAGATGTGGTCTGATGTGTGGTACCTTTGCAGGGTGCGTGGGCGCGCCTTGCCGCTGGGCGGCGTCTGCGTACATTGGTCGACGCGGGCAGCCTCCTCCACACTCGTCACGAAGCTTGCTTCCGATATCTGGAATGAAGAATTTATGGTTAATTACCTATTGAGTGGAGGAAGGTCAAAAAAAGTATGACTGGATTGTGTAAGGAATGATACGATGGAGAAAAAAGTATATGTAAATGATGCCGTGACGTCTGACGGTGAATTTAAGACGAAAACGTGTTGCGCCGATCCCAAATAAAATGGGACAAGGGCAGAAAGATGATGATGATTGAGTTGACTAACGTAAGGTAAAACGCAGCCATGCTAGGTGCACAGGGACGATCTTTTCAGGGTCAACGGTTGTAGTTGAATGTAAGTAGAGATGGATCAATTTAATTGAATTGCATGCGATTGAAGAAGCCATTGGCTAGCAGGGAATGCTAGGCTAACGTCTAGGCTGCTGATGATGTCCGCATTTATATACGAAAGGTGTACTGAAGACCTATGGCACGCTAAAGGGTAAGTTATAATTAAAGACGCCTCGTTTCAAATTTAGAAGATTGTGGAGACAACGTTGTCAGGGTCATTCTATTACGATTTCATTAGCAGACTACGGTGGGAGCAGGCTGATGAACTAAACGCAGAACAGCCCTAGCCCACCCCGGCCTAAGGCTTAGGCCGGGGCACAACTTGTGGCGGGAACTGGTTTGTCGTTTAGTGATAAAAGCCGGGAAGTGTCACGGTATTTTCACATGTGTATTTTCACAAATTAATTTTCGAAGTTTGAACATTTCGAAGCAGTATTCAGCTTGGGTCATCAAACGCTGTTTATAAATGTGGTTTCAACGCGGTCTTCAATTTTAATTGGGTTTCACGCACCTATGAAAAAAATACAAACAGGCTCTTTGTTAAACACGTTTCAAAACGATTCACCTGTTCGTAAAATTGAAAATTATTCACACATACCTGTCAGAGAACAAATTGAATGATAAATGTTCATTTATATAGATGACGTGAAGAACTAAACTAAAGTTAAACTATTGTTAAACGTTGCTAACGTGTCGTCAACGAGCCGTGACACTGCGCTGTGGGAAAACGATAGAAAACCGTAATTTCACTGATTGCGGCTGCTTAGCCAGTGATTATCAGATGACATTGACATTGGACCTAGCGCGCGTGCCTCGATAGCCGACAGCTGGCTCGTTTAATATTTTGAAAAAAAGAACGTAATAGACTACGTAGACGTTAATAGTAAGGAGAAATGCTCTTTTATTTTTTTTTGTTTTTGTAAACAAACATAATAAAGCCTGTCACAAAGAAAAAATTTGAGAAATATTTACAGGATTAAGTATCTTCACTTGTCGCTTTGTTTATTAATCTTTTTCTAGTAGCATTAAATCCATGTTTTCTGTTGAGTTTGTCTGACATTGATGGAAGTGAAAGAAACAGCCATTCGAATTTGGTTGCTCATCATAATTTTAATGTAATTTATTTGTATTGAGGTAAATACAGGATATCCAAAAGGATACCACGTAGGTAGAAAATGACTATGTTCTAGATTCTAATTAGGTTTGTTTAAGGCGACATTAACTGCGTCTAACCGTGACAGTAGTCAGCGACACACTGCCCCGCCAGAGCCCCGCTTCAACGCGCACCAAGATTATTCGAAAAAACAACCCACCTTGATTTATCAAACACAATACAAATAAAAGCCGTATATTAAAATATGGGTCATTAAATTGTCTTTTATATGATTAAAGTTTCATGTAAATACGCTCCATAGTTTTTGCGTGATTATCGTTTTTTTGTCCACGTTAGACCATGCTTTACAAATTAATTACACTATGTTACTAAAATATAATTTCACATTTTCACATATCAAATTATGAATAAAATTGTCTAGTATAACATATTTTTTTTTTAAAGAAATAAGACTACAAGTTTAGACGTGATGTACAATATAAAATCATTAAAAGTCGTTTATCTGCGCCTTAAGGCTCTATTTTCTAAGTAGGTAAGTATAATTTTTATGTTTTCTTCATATTAGTTAGGTACATTATCTGTTGTTTTCTTTGTTTTTTCATATTTTGATGGAATAAGATGGAATTAGTGGTATTTGTAATAAAGACGTGAACAAATATGTTTATGAATCATTTTATCACGCATTTTATAACTAACATATATGACAGCATCATAGTTTTACACAGCTGTTCAAATATTTTCAAGTACATACTTAGTTAGCTGTAAAAAATAAAAGCACTTACTCAAGTCACTTTTTATATTTACGACTAGCTGTGCCCAGCGGTTTCATTCACTGCTCAGCTCATATTATGTATCGTAGTGCGATGTTATTTGTATAGCCTATCACGTCCCCTGCGCCATAATTTTCAAAGAACATTCAGATGTTGCTTTGGAGGCCTAAAAGATCTCCAAACTAACCTACCTTTTGGTGCGTTTGAGACCTAATGAGTCTCCTAAAGATACAGCTTTCTCATACTTAAAGAACTTTACACGTTAGATCCTCCCGCAAGGAGTAAGGAGTGAAACAACACGATTATATTCAACGCACAATACAAAAGTCCTGCAAGAGATCTGATTGATCTCGTAGTGAAACGAACGTGCTATGCTATTTCCTGAGAATTTAGCTTTCTATTGGTAAAAAGTGGTTAAAATCGGCCTAGTAGTTTCGGAAATTATTCGGTCCAAAACAAACAAACAAAAAAGTCTTTCTTCTTTAAAATATTTCTTGCTGAGGCTAAAAAGAATCCTTTCACCCATACAAACTTTGCCACCCCTGTGTCACCCCTATAGGGAACAAATTTTGTAAAACCTTCTTTGTGAGCTCCTACGTCCTTAAAGGATCTCTCATGTAAAATTTGACATTCCTAACGCCCTCAGTTTCTGAGATTTCGTGATGTGTGAGTCAGTCATTATAATTATCTTTTGTGAATGGACTAACTGTGCCCAGCGGCTTCATCCGCTGTTAAGCTCCTTTTCTGGAGTGGGGTAAGAAACATAGATTACGACCGATTCTCAGACCTTCTAAATATACATAAAAAAACTCATAAAAATCGGTTAAGCCGTTTTCGAGGAGTACGATAACTAAAACTTTGACTCGAGTATTTTATATATAAGATTAATATACATCCGTATATGTTGTATTAACAACAACCAACATAAGCTTTTCAATATTTTTACTTGTAACAAGTAACAAAGGCTTTACCCGGCTTTTTCTTCGAACTGGGTTTTACAGCTAAATATTCAATTAAAACCAAATATTAGACATCACACTATAATATAAAGGCTAAAGTTCGTATGTGTGTGTATGTTTTTACTCCTTCACGCTCAAACGTCTGGACAGATTTGGTTGAAATTTGGCATGTTGATAGCTATCAACATGCCAAATTTTATGCTATTTACCCTCCTAGCTAGCTAGCTAAATAGCAAGTAAATAGCAGAACCTACCTGAAATTATATAACTTAATGATATCTTACCATAAACAGTTTCATAGCACGACTGACATACATATGACAGATGAATCATACATACCGCCATAATATATGAGCACAGTATGAAATTAACTAATAATTATTGTTTCTTCATCTGATAACGACGAGGCTACACGAACGTGAAACATTATGGTACACACAAAGGGGACAATTATGGTGCGCGTGCACATGGACGGAGTGTGATACGAAATGTAGAACTGGCTTGGTAACATGTAGGTTAGAATATGCTTTATTTTATACACAAGAACGGCACACCAAACTATGGAAAACCAGCTTATACAGATCTGTCAACTACGGTTCGTAAACCATAGCTTTCCCGTACGATGACAGATCCGCAAATACCGGTTTTGTAAAATTTGATGTTTTATCGTGTGTACATCAAAATTTGACCACAATTACTGTTTCACATGGTCACAGTGGCGGTCTTGTCGCTGGTAGCAATATCTTCCAGACAACCTTTGGATGTACTGTGCAAACTTAAAATATAAAGGGGGTAGTCATTGGTGAGTGATGATTGGTGAGACTATTAAAAAAAGGTCAGGTTAGTTTAGGTACGTAGTCTATTTCTTTTTAGTTATTAGCACACTAGAGCCTTGGGGTCCGTGTGCCGAGCTGGTATTTCGAGATATCTCCAAGCGGTTGGTCGACACTTCACGTGACGGAGGGCTGGCTATTTTTTGGCCAAAGAATTAGCAATGCTATCCAAAGTGGTAATTTGGACTTGATCCTCAGGTTCGCGCTTGAGACCATTCGACCAACGAGTCAGTTGCTAGTAGTTATTTTACTTATAGTTCTAATTCATTTACATCATTGCATAAAACATGATGGAAATAAAGGAGTTCCTACAGCTTACCGCACCTCGAAAATCGCCCATATTGCCTTAATTCTCACTGTCAATGTCAAGTTGTGACCACAGATGTGCGGTTGACCGCAAATGTAGGTACTTAAACGAAGAATAATGGATCTTGAATTGTCCTTATATATTATTTTGCGTTTCAGTTTTTATTAGAGGTATATATCCCTGATCTAGGTTTATCATGCCTTTTTTACGGATGGAAAATCATTAAATAACTTCCCACTTAACTTTCCTAAGACAGTACAAGTCTGACACTCCGCTCCGTCCAGAGTGGGGGAGAGTGTCAGTTATTTGATGATTTCCCATCCGGAAAAAAAGGCCTGCGCTTAGGTTGGTCCGTGAATGGGTGACCAGGATCACGCATTACATAACGAGTTTCTACCGTGCCTCGCAAAGCATGCTGTATGTCCTTTGTAGATCTTTAACAGGTGTTGTCAGTAGCCTGAAAGGCTGTCAATCAGTCATTAGAGGTATCATTTTATCAGCTAGTAGATTCTATTAACTGGGTTGTGGAGGTCAGATATTCAGATAGACAGTCACTCATGTAAGATACTAGTATTCAGCTGTTTTTCCATCCCATAGCTTGGAATAACGTTTGGGAAAAGGTTACGTTGATGACATTTATATTTATTTTTCATACAAAACCTTATCGGTGGTGACACGATACTGGCACTATAGACTATTTTCCTCGATGTTCATGCTGGGGATACTTCAGCGGTACGTGGCCTCGCATAATGTTATGTGCAGTATTGAACATAAACTAATAGTACCCTTTGTTATCTGCACATTTATGGGTATTTAGCACGTTTTTATGATGTGCACAGGAAACAAATGTAAGCAGCAAATCCTTATCCTTACTTCCTTACTAATATTATAAAAGCGAAAGTGAGTTTGTTTGTTACCTCTTCACGCGTTAATGACTATGCCGACTTTGATGAATTTTGGTACAGAGGTAGTTGGGAACCAGAAGACGGGAATAGGCTAATGTAAAAAAAAATTAGGAAGTGAGGGAAGAAAAGGGAAAACTTAGCGTTGCTATTACAAATTAATAAGGCGCAAATTGAACTGTGTTACCCCTAATTTAACGCGAGCGAAGCCGCGGGCAAAAGCTAGTAAATACTGTAAAATTAATGAGGAGTATTTGACAAAAAAGGTTTAATTATAATGCGGATACTGTGAACAATTAAAATAACAAACTTGCGACTGCGAAAACTAAGAGAGTGGTTTTTCCAGCACCACAAACTTACGTACATGGTTTTAACTTTAACTACCTATACATATATCGATTCCTCCACGATAAATTTCTCGGGATAAAGTATTTTGACAGGCAGACAGACAGACGTACAACAAAGTGATCCAATAAGGGTTCCGTTTTCACCTCTAGTAGCATTGCATGTTTATCAGTTGTAAACCCGCTTTCGGCTTCACCCACATCAGAAATTCATGATGAATCGAAACCACATGTACCATCGTCATGTCACAGTAGCTAGTAATTACCTAACATGTGCGCCTGCGCCGGCCCATCATGGCTATGATTGTCAGTAAACAGTAATTATTGCTGCCACACGCTTAAACAGAAACAAGGTGTTAGATTGTAAGGTCTTAGTATTTTTTACTATTACGTAGCCAATCTTACTCAAAACTTTCCTTCTTACATATTTATAAAAGCGAAAATTACTGACATCACAGTCATCGCGAAATCTCAGAAGCTACAGTAGGCCTACCATGACGTCTTAAAACAGAACTTATTCCTTAGGGAAAGAGATGGTGCTAGACACCCTGTATAGCTCTGTCTCTTTCCCTCAGTGTGAGTATCAAATTTTGTATGGGAAATATTTTTAGAACGCAGGTGCTTAAACGTAATTGTGCAAAATTTAAACCGGGTGGCAAATTTTGTATGGAATGACGGACTCCTTGGTCGGATTGACTTGGAATGTTGCATAGACCTTTAGACCGTCTTTCACGAAATTAATAAACTATACAATATCACACTACGATAGTAAGGAGCTGTGCATGAAACGCGGATGAAACCTGGCACAGCTAGTAATATTATAAATGCGAAAAAATGTGAAGATGATTGGATGTTTGTTACACACGAAAACTCGTATGAGTTATATAATTGTCATATTGTGAAGTTTCATCTAAATCCATTGAGTACCTAGTTTTTTCGTGAAAGAACAACAAACATACTTACATACATCCTCACAAACATAGGTTTTATAGTCTTTGCTTACAAACTTTCGCTTTTATAAAATTATAGTAGGATTCAAATGAAGTAATAGTACCGGGAAATATATGTAAATATTAATTATTTACCTCGTAACCACGCGGAAATTATAGTTTCGAAGGTTTAATTAATTTAATCATGCATGTATAAGTAGTCTGACTAGTATTATTATTTTAATAATTAATTTACATACATTTTCCTCAATTTTATGGGAAAGGAAAACTAACATTTGTATGAACGTAGCAAATGTTTATGTTTTTCATAAGCCTAGGCTTTTCCTGACGTTGCGCTTATACTTAGTTTACTCGATAAGGTAATAATAAACAAAAAAAATAATAATACTAAGAAATAAGTAAAAAAAAATATGAACAAAACATTGCGATTGATATTCTCACAGGTTGATTGTGTAGAATGCAATTATTATAATTTTTTACTTTGCTCTACACTAGGCGTTTCTTTTGTATTGTTGGCTTTGTGGGTTTGTTTACTAACATTTAAACTTACATACACAAACAGCCGCACCCGAAACAACAACCCGTAAATTATATCCCGCAGCCAGTCAGAAGTGACGAGAACGGACACCGTGTGGCTTTAGTCAGTAGGAGTCTGACGCACACATCCATGGAGGATTTCCGAGGGGTTAGTAATCACAGTAGAGGCAGCTTTTAAGGGCATGACGTCGTATACCTACATAACATCGCGCCTGTAAACCTTTTACGTGTAACCTTTTTGTGTCGATGAAACACTTATTGTGTCAGACCAATATGTAGCCACTTGCACAGCTTTAACAAAATTCTTCTTCGATCAAATCCTTTTTAAAGGTGCAAGTAGTGCAGGATGGGTATTTGATAAAACTTATATTTCAGGCCCACGTTATGGGGGACCGCAACTTTATTGCCAGCAACAAAAAAAAACGAATAAACTGCCTAACTGACGGGAATAGAAATCATACACCAGTAGATGGCGCTTGCGAACACTAGACTTATAAGATAAGATCATGTCTGTTATTAAACAAATCAATGATTGTTTTGGAATAAAGTTAAGTTTATTTGATATAAAACAAACAACTTAAAAAAAACAAAAATCATGAACAATAAACATGGTTAATATTCCGTTTTAAATGATATTAATAGAAAACAAACAGTTAATTAAACAAATGAAATTTGAGTTTAATACATCGCTCAGTTTAAAAAAAAAACTATATCAGACGACTTTTATTTCCTTTGATGACTGTACATAACGGAACACCCACATTTTGCACGTTTTGCTATGTAAAGTATCATTAGCGGGCTTTCCTATTGCCAATAACTGGGCACAAATCTAGATTTCGTGGCTGCAAAGTACCTTTACACCATAACTATTAATTATTATCTGAGAGACATAGACAATAATATAAACTTTTATAAGTTGACAGTCGTAACAATTACTAAAATCCTCTAGCAAACATCCATATTACAACAGTAGATACCTCCTTCATTCGTTTGTGTAAAACTATAACAAAGTTGTTTGTCAAACACATGTTTTTACCTCTTTATCTCAATCTTAGATTCTGTCTGGTAGTTGTGAAGTCTCTGAGACTAAACAAATATTAGTTAATCATTGTACAAACTATAATCACTCGTTACGGAACACGTAACGTGTGTCAACTACACAAAAACTGTTTGATTCGAGGATTTTATCGCTTTTTGTACAAAGTACATTTTAGAAATAGAAAATTGTTTATTAGCCAGGTACAATTAAAAGTTAAGGTCACAGTTTTTGAATCTACTAAATTAAATTAAGTATTAGGTTTTCTACACACCCTCTCACATACACGCACTCATTTTTCTCATCTTACACACAATGAGAACCTATTTCTATTCCTTTTAAGTTTAGTAATAACTTAATGTTTAACATATTTTTGTTAAAATTGTTTCTTTTGTTTTAAAGCTAACGTGTTCTGCAACCTTACTCGAGGGCTTGAGCCGATACACCAGACGCAATTGATCGTATTACTTTGTTGTTACGTATAAGTAGCATAAGCAATTGTGTAAACATGTTTTTACGTTTTTGTTCAATAAAAATATATACCTACACAATAACACCCTAAAACATAGTTATAGCTACAGCTGGCATAAAATAATAATTTATTCTAGTTAACAGAGTGTTGTTGCTAGTGAGCCACTAACTGCACAGTTAGTCTGTATCTTGGAAATTGATATTTGATTTCCAGAGTGCAGCAGACTAGAGTGGTAATCAAGCCGAATTTTAAGTGCTAATATGCTTACAGGAGCTGATAGGCAAGGGAGTGCACGTTTGGTGACCTTGTGTGCGCTGGCAAATCATCTTGGCAATTTTCGTTTTTCTTAAAAAAAAATTATTAAAAACTGGCATACAAGACCATGCCAGTTAAAAAAAATGATGATTGGGGTTTCCTGTTAACGATACAAAAGTTATAATAGTAAGGTAATCAACGGCAAGTCATTTACAAGACTACACAGTTGACAGTAAAGTAAATATTGAATTAGTATTAATGTTCCTCTTTAACCGTTTTGAGAGTAAAAGACAAAAAAAAAAAATTGTGCCTTACTGCCATAAGCTCGAATCCAATTCGAGCTTATTTATGGTTCATAAATAGTAAGGGCAGATCCGTTTAAATTAGAAGTATAAAGGAGGGTGAATTTAGGTAGATTTGTAGTAGGTAGATGCCTCCTCATATTATGCACAATACTTTTACCATATTGGTATATACCCACTTGATTGAGCTGCTAGTAAATCAAACAAGGCATCAACTTGTAAGAAGACATAATGAACATTTAACCCACTTCGGTTTAATGACCTGTAATAGTAAGTTTGTTTGAGGACAAAATAATGCAATTCACAACGCAACGCAACAAAAGCAGAACATAGTTCAATAGATTTAAGTTTAACTTTTTTAAATGTGCAGCTTCGCAATGAAAACCTGTATAAATACGATTTTTAGCTAAGTTTTTTATATTACTGAAAAAATGAATAAATCGTAGATGAAGTAGGTACACAGTTAGCCAATTTCCTGAAACGTTATCGCAAAATACGTTAACGGTATTGTGTGCATCTACGTATACCTACCTACTAACTAATATTTTTGTTGTTGTCCATAATTGCAATTATACAGTGACTTTAAGCAATAAAAATACCATTTTTACCTAGCGAAAAAGAAAGTTAATATGCCATTGTAATAGAAAAATCATTTTAAATTCGAACTTTTTCCTTAATATTTCTTCTTAATAAATGTTGTTCTAGTTCAAGGTTTATCTCCGTATAATCTGTTGGGTCATTAATATAAATTATCATTCTAGGTGACAATCGTACTTTACTTGTCTAAAAGCCAAGTAAAAGTGTGTTAATGCGTTAAATAATCAACAAAAGGATGAAGATAACAAATAAAACTATTAAAAATATTTAAATAATACAATCACCTTTTCTTTCATTTCGTACCGGTATTTTAAATTTCTTTGAAAAATAAATGCATTAAAATCTCACTATAACAATTTCAATATTAAACCAATATCACAGAACACAATAAATCACTTTCACTTAAATAGTCGATTTTGAAAAAGTTACAAAAGAGTTCGTTTAAAAATTGGAAATGAACTTAAACAATAGAAGTTTGCCGCGATCCGAAGGGCGGGAAAAATTGACATTTCGATGTGACGAGCATGCGCGTCAACCGGGAAATGCTGACTGACTCCGCGTTTGTAGAAGATCGACGTTTTAAATAATCGCGCTTCGAAATGATTACTTGTGTGTAGTCGTTAGCATTGCAATTTAAACCATGGAATAGAATTTGAACCATAGAATAGGTACGTAAGTTTTAGCATATCGTCACGGCTGAAATCCCCGAAAGGCGTAAGCTGAGATGAGATCTACATGACCAAATTATAGTTTAACTCAAGGATTTGTAATTTGCGGTCTGAAGCCTGAAATTAGCAGTGTGTACCAGTAATTAATTGCTCATATGGTTCACTCGGTGATTATCGTTTCACCAACTCGTAAACACGAGGTACGTTTAGAACCGAAACAATAGACGAAAAATTATGTGACATTGGCATCATTTTCACACATGCCACATTTTGGTTGCGCTTCAGCCCATTTTTACACCTAGTAATGACGTAGATAATTAGATATCAGTGTCTATCACTTCTGAAAATCAAATAAATAATTACATTTAATAAGTTTTTCGCAAAGCTTTATAAGCAAGGTAGGTACATTTTCTTTGCAAGCTCTCTTTCCGCATATACTTCAATATCTTCATTATTTTCACGTGCAGAAAAAGTCCATCACAGATCAATGGTTTAATAAATTTGCGCGCTATAGAATTTTAGTAGCAGGGTAGGCCGTACTTACCTGTTCATACGTTCCAAGCGTTAATCAAATTATACAGGTACCTAACAGACATTGATTGTTATTGTAGTGTGATCATTTCTATTGTATAATTTTCGTTAAACTGATTTTTTTTTGTCATGATTTAACTCCGAGACGTACTTAATTTGTTTTATTTTTTGGAATGAAGATTACTTTTATGGAAATCGGATCAAATACTTGTGTTGAAGGTACTCTGAAATAAAGCACATTCATGTACTGCAACATCAGATTTTAACAATACAATGACATTACATGGTTTCATATCAATTTATCTACGCCTTAGAACATCATACCTTCCCTTCTTTTTAAACCGATATCCACCCTTTCTCGGGGATTTATTGATAACACATATTCTCTTTAGAATTAGAACCCAATAATTTCCTATAATAACACAATGCTGCCAACCTTCTGGGCACATTTCCCGTTGACAGCGATGTGGACGATTTTTTTTTATTCTGTTCGATTATTTTACCATTTTGATACTTGTACGTTACTCGCTGTATTTTAAATTGCATAACGCTCAGTAGGTAGAATTTTCCTTCTTGAATGTAGGAAATTTGCAGAATGGAAACATACTTTAAAAAAAGTTTAATCATTGATATTCAAGGTGGTCATACCTTTTTTTTACAAAACTACCCAGAAAAAGGCTTTTCTTAAAGAGGAAACCTCAGAAATGTAATGGTAAGTAGGCACCTGAATTTGTTTGGTGGAATCTACAAGTTACTGGGTTTCTTGACTAGTGGGATGTTCCCGCGTGAATGGTCGACGCATCGATACTGTTTAATAGTCTGCCCTAATATGTAATAGTATGCCGCAGAATACAAAATGGAGGAAAGCCAAGACAAGTCTGACTACGGAAGTCATTGAATATTAGTCATAAAATAATTAAACTCACGACTTTCTTCCATGGGGGTTGGCAGAACCTAGAGAACACCACCTAGTACGATCTACTAATAGTTGTCAGCTTTACTGTTTACGTCCTGGGTTTAATTCCTATGTCGCACAAAGTTGTATCAGGTTTTACATTATGACTTTCTCAGTAGCAACGACGAAGTAGGATTTTCTGCAAAGAGATTGCCCCCTAGATATACGTAACTTGGATGACAATTACATTTGCAGTGTAGGTACGAATCTACTTATCAAAGTTAAAATCTGCATAATAAAACTGTTGACATGTCTTTAATGGCTTTTGCATGCAGATTTCAACTCAAGTTACGTTAGGTCAGGTTCGTTAAGTTAAGCATTCGTCTGATTACTTATATTTTCCAAGCCCTTTGTTTAAACCATCTACAGACTTAGTAGGAACGTTTAAAGTTATCAGTGAGCTCGGTAAGCTTTGTGCTGACCTTGTTGCATTTGAAACATAATTTATACTTAAGTACAGAAAAATCTTATCGCACACTGAATTTCCACAGTAATCAAATAAGCAAGAATCTATTCTTAAATAAAAAAAGCTTTGATTACTGAAAAACCTCGCTACAGGGAAAACTCACAATCTAAAGAAGAAAAATGTACGGAGGCAATAAATTACTACAGTAGCTACGAAAGTTAAAGTGTGAATGAAATGAAATAGAGATTCGAATCAATCATTCTCGTTCAGAGTCGTTCATGCCGGAAGACTTGATCGAGAACGGAAATGGCAATTTATGTCTTGGAAAGTCGTACCGACGAGGTCTTCGAGTGCTACGATGCAAAAGTTTCCTAGTTAACACTTCTGCAAGCTTTCTATTTTACTCCATGCAATTATAAACACATGTTTTGAAGCTGTTCTAGTAATCACACGTCATTATTATCGTCATCCACAGCCCCACTTCACCCACTGCTAGTTAAATTAGGAGTCTCTTTTTCTTGTGCGAAACTCTACGGTCAAAATAAACATCAACACTGTTTTAAACTTTCACGCTTCATAACTAACGCTCATAGCACAAAGGGACCACAGAGTCGAGTATTTGGTTTGAATTTCAACTCTCTAACTCCACGTGTTCCCAGAGTTTACACAGGCAGAGAGGGGCCTTAGTCTGCTATTAAAATAGTGTCAGAATGGTCGATCACTGATCGCATAATGGTTAATTTTGACAAGTTTGGTAATCTGCTACATACTAAACCTGTCAAAATCAACCATTATGCGATCAGTGATCGACCATTCTGACACTATTGTAATAGCAGACTAAGGCCCCTGGTTCCTTTTTTACTTTTAAGGTACTGAATCCTATAAAATTACCGTTTCCCCTAGATAGAAATTGACCTCTAAATAGTTTTCTAAGTAACTGTTAATTGCGTTGTTGGATTTGCAAGTTTCGGTACCAAACATCATTTAACAGGCAGTAAGAATAGGTAAACATTTTCTCTAGCTCTTACTGCCCCACTTCTGAGCCTTTACTCAAGTTTTTAAATGATTTCTTGTCCCGCGTCACCTCGAACCAACCAACCTTCCCTTTATTTAAATCTTTTATCAACATATTATGAGCTTAAAATAAACTTCTAAGTAAGTATATTAGTTTCTAATAATCTCATAATAATAGATTTTCACACCAAAACATTATTTCTTAGTACGATTCGACAGTTTTCATAGACAATTAACACAATCTCCGTCTCTATTGATCTATTGTATCTATTTTGAACTCAAATCAATTATTACAACATAAATATGATCGAAGGTCAGCCAGTCCTATGGTGACGATTTTAGGAAAACCCAAAAATAAACATGGACTATTGACACAAACATAGACAACAGTATCATAGACTTTGAAAACATTGTAAAAAGTGGGTATACCTTTGTAGCTATTGTTTTTTAACTGACATGTCATGCATGAGTTAACATATTATTATTTGCAATCATGATCTGATTAATACGGAGAATTTCTAAGTACATGAAATCATAAAAAGACTCGAAAACCCACAGAGTACCTATGCTGTGGTTTTAAGACGTACTTATTAAAAATAAAACATAAGTATTGATCTATTCGTGTAAATGTATTTGATTCAATGAATTCTGAGTCTTTGCCTAGTTTTTCTATGTATTGTTCAACAGGGTGAAATTAGTGGAGTGTCAGATTTTTACTGACTTAAACCCGGATAGGTTTCCCAGCCATATTCCTTTTTTTGCCCTTTGTGTTCCGAGGCCGCGTTATCTATTTCGAACAACCCGCAACCCCAGCAGGCAGTAGGCCTGGCAGGCCCCTCTGGTTTGCTGACATCACACATCATCATCACACATGACACAGAAGAGGTCACATAAAATCGCAATAACTCGTTTTCTATTTACTGGGACTTCGGGATTTTTGTAAATATACCTCCTATAAAGCGCTTACTGTGACAAGTACGCGCCAAGAATACAAAATACTTGATGCGCAATCACACATTACACATTGTAACAAAACCATTGAGGAAAACAAGGTTTTTACGTACCGTATCTTTTAAAAAACAAAGTATCTATTGTACTTTCCTTCTACGTGGAAGAAGGCCTACTTACCTAAGGAAATCCCTAAACCTTTCATAGAGAGGAACTTTTAGTTCCAACGCGATCATTCGACCTCGCAACGTATGCAATGAGAGATTTTCCCAAGCTCAAGTATCACTCAATCCGGGACATCGCCAAGCGGTCGTTCGCCTCTACTCGTTACCAGAGACACAGAATAAATAATAGTACTAACGTCCAGAGACCCATCCCACGTGGCAGTACTGCCGCCTTCTCGCCACATTCCCCATTGGCAGTGATGGGAAAGAATTTTACTTTTCTGGTTTTGATTCATGTAAATATTATTGTTTTAGTTTTGTTGTAGTTCGTAATCGCTAAGATTAAATAATAGCAGCCACTCGTTTCGATTTTTACGTCAAACCGCGTTTGTCTATATTGGTCTGTGGTGGTGATCACCCGTTACATTCATAGTTTCCTCCGTGTCTGGCAAACAGTTTTAACAAGGGGTTACGTATTACCCATTGTTGTTCCTGCAACGAGGCTCAAAAAAATAGGGGGTACGTTCACATGCCAATGTATACGTTATTATAATAAACTGCCAAGCGATATTCAAACACTAAGCCTCAATAAATTTAAATCTTTTATAAAACGTAAACTATGTCTCAAAGCTTACTATAATATTAATCATTACCTTGAAGATAAAAAGGCTTGGGATTAAGCTGCTCCAATTTAGTTTACTCAGTGAGTGTCAAAATTTGCCTTTGTTTCATTTATTTATTGTCTATTCCTTTATTCTATACACTTTGACATTAATGTTTACTTTATTTTTACATTCTTTTTATTATTATTATTATGATTAGTGACATTTTATTTTCTTATTATTTTAATTTATGACATTTTATGATTTCATTATGATCTCATTAATTTTTTTTTTTATTTGTTTATTGTAAATGTGAGGACCATGTGGATCATTTCTTTTATTTACTTTGTTTTTTGACGAAGGTCTGGCAGTTTGAGTGCCATAAGCGACCTACACAAATGTCCTTTTTTTGGTATTGTTCGTCGTGTCGTTGAGCTCCTTGGGTTATGAGTTGAGCTACACGATAACTGACAAATGCTTGCACTGACTGGACAGGTCCACTCAATCTGTGTGGTGCTTTCTTAAAAAGACCATTTCAGACACTATCTGCATAGTCCTCATGTAAGTTGACCAAGATTATTTTGTCTGGACTTTAAAAGAGACTGACCTCTGAGTTTGTTTCGGCTGTTTCTTCTCAGAGTAGTCGGGTACGAAACACCGGCCTCATCTAGTTTTAAAAAAAGATGACGTGTAAAAGTGTTTGTGAAAACCTACTTGCAAAATAAACATCATTTATCATTTATCATTTACCCAATACTAACTGGTTTGTGACTTTGTGAAAGAACATGGAGTAAGGAGCTTACACGTGCAAATTCAGTAGACCGTTCCTGATTCTGAATTTACCAACATTAGAATTTTTCGTCATAACCTAATTTAAAAAAAAATACAAGCTGTTCCTTTTCCAAACATTTTGAGAACACGTGTGACCGGTAATGCTATTCTCTAAGAATGCAGCCTTGCATCGACCCCAGACGATTCTATAAAACTTGATGCTGCGGCTAAGCTCGACGTTGTTTTCTTATAGAATAGCGCAACTACTATGGCTAAACAGTTACTATAAATTGAATACGATATGATTATAGCAATCATATCGTATTCAATTTATAGTAACTGTTTGAATGCCGGTAAAAATTCTGATTGTCGATACCGAAAGATGGAATAATTCGATGGAAAACTGCTTCAGTTATAAAAGGTAAACTTTACTAATCACGTGTACATTTTTATCGGTCACATTTCACGTGTTATGAAACTCGATTGCTGGCTTATTGTTGCGATTTACGACTGTAGATGTTATCCAGATTGAAAAGAGCAGAAATCGTTTGGCTAAAATCGCGAATGGACCAAATTACAGATTCATTTCTTTGCGTCTGCACTTAGCTCAGCGTGTTTTTTGGCAGTCTGACAGTCACACCACTAAGCAACACTAAGCACAAACACTGTGTACTAAGCACAATACCAGTATAAGCCGGCCCTCTATTTAATTGACACTTCATACTAACCTAGGCCAGCTCAAAGACAAGGTGTTAAAGACGTGATGTTTTGATCCTGAACCTATAATTTGCTACTGAGTATTTTTTTTAAACGTTGCCCCAAACTAGGAGTTTTCTCCTGTATCGTGGGTGCGTTTCAACACTACTGTTTTCTTTTTTAACTTTCCCCCCACACTTGTAATTTTCTCCTGTATCGTGGGTGCGTTTACAAACATTTAAACTCACATACGCAAACAGCCAGACACGGAACAGCTATCTTTAGGCCATACAAATATTTATTCCGTGCGGGGCTCGAAACCATGACACGCAGCGCGGCAGTCGATCGCTCAGCCACTGAGCCAACCATGTCGTCAAATGCGTAGTATCCACGGGGTTACTCACATACACGGTTATACTATATTCCAGAATAGGTATATGTACACACGACGACAGATCAACCTATACAAAACCAGTTTATGCGGATCTCTCATTGTACTTGAAATCTATTGTGTACGATCCGTTGTTGAGAGAGCAGCATAAACTGGTTTTGTATAGGTTGATCTGTCGTCGTGTGTACCAGTATAAAGAATCCCGAATCATGCGTAGCAGTCGCTATCTGCTTTACGTAAAATTAAATACCGATGCAGGGTCAATGTTTAACCTGACTTCTACCCTTTTCATTAACAGGTCATTATGACCGCTAAATTAATGGTGTAGTGCTTATATCAAGTGGCATTTCCGCTATGTCCTGTCTTTAACTAGAGCGAGGAAAATGAAGGTTCTCAATCAACGCAGTCAAAAGTTATGGCCGGTTTTGTTTTATTTTTTCGGGTGTTAAATTATCAAATAACTTCCCCGCTCTGGAGCGGAGCGAGGAGCGAGGGGCATGTCTGACTTTTACTGACTAAAACCCAACCATGTTCCTTCTGTTGCTCTCTACGTTCCAGGGCCGGGGGCTGTGGTATCTCTTTCGAACAACCCGCAACCACGGCAGGCGGAGGCTCTGGCAAACCCCTTTGCTTTGCTGACATCTCTTAGAGGCGCGCGTGGGATGACCGTTTATGTCGCAATTTTGTACGGAACCGGTCAACCGAACTCGGTACGCAAGTCTGACTCTGTCTTGGCCGGTTTTTACTTTATAATTTTTCCACAGATGCGCCTCTTTTGTTTTTACCGTGTCAGAATAATAGATAATAATATTAACTTTACTTTACAAGTTTTTGTGACGGTTCACTAAACTTATAAATAAATAAACAGAACAGAATAAATACCTGCTCACCTACTTTTTATGCTATCTAAATAGGTTGCAATCACATGAATAACACAAAACAATGCACACAATATTGTTTACTTGGTAAATTTTTCAAATGGTGATTGTAATGGCATGTGGCGTAAGGCATAGGCGGTAGCGGGTGGCGCGACAATGAAGTTAACCCTTAGCCACCTAACGTGTATTCTAGTAACACATCCACCTAACGTCGGTCATGGTGACCGCTTGCCTATAAGTACTAATAGGAAGGTAAAAAGCTCAAAAACTGCTGTAAATCAAAACTATATTATATTTTTCAATTGTTTTTATTCAAATTGTTTTAATAAACTCTTCAAATTAACACTTTTACTTTTTACTATCGTTATTAAAAGTTGACTTGCAAATAATTTAACAAATTTTAAGTTTTTTAATTAAGTTGAGATCTAAGCAATCACAATCAATGAGACTTCTTAATTTTTATTTTTTTTTAGTAACTAAAACATATTACCTCTTATATAAAACTATCATTGGCACAATAAAATCACAATAATGACAAAATTACAACTCCCTAAAATTTACAATTTTTTGCGGCAGTCTACACAATTTTTTGTAAAACACTCAACGTAAATTAGATTTTTGCACTGAACTGGTTTACTCGACGTCTTAAATGGGGTTCGATAAGATCTTCAGCCAGTCGTTTCATGAAATTCAGTCAGAACATCTTTTTCTGAGATTGGTTCATGTTGCTGATGATGTATGCATTTGCTGCAGATACATCCAGCATTCTGTAAAAGACCACCATTGGCCAGCGCCTTCCTTCTCTTTGATCCTCGGAATCCGAGTCACACTCTTCTAAACATCTACTAATATTTTGATCTTGTTGAGACATAATAAATCTAAAAAAACAACAAGAAAATGTTCCCCTTTCCTGATTTACAGGTACCTGCTACCTGTAGTTTTTGCCCTTGCGCCTTATTTATTGTAATAGCAATGCTAAGTTTTGCCCCTTCCCTCTTTCTCCCTCATAACTCAAACTTAAAAAAAAGCCTATGTCCGTCTGCAGGGTCCCAACTATCTCTATACCAAAATTCATCAAAATCGGTTTAGCCATTTAGGCGTGAAGACGTATAAGGACGGGTAAGGATATAAGTCTGAAAACCCGTCTTGGGCAAGCGTGGTGATCAATGCTCGTGCCTTCTTTGTATGAGAGGCAGGCTAAGCCCAGCAGTGGGTCAGTTATAGGCTGGTATTAATACATAAGTAACTCCCACGGAAAGAGACAAGTAACTTGATTTATTACTTTCTTTAGCGTGAACAACGTGTATCATAAAATCGTTGGATAAGTAAGACTCTACTACAGAAAAAAATGATAATGGAAAATTCAAATAATCTATTCAAACTACTGAAAAGTTGACTTGAATCAACACAAGCATTGACAGCGATTGCCACTTGTCCTGCCAATACCCTTTGTACAGACGCCAGCAGGTCAAGCTACCCGAAACTGTAAATTTTTCCCAATGACGAATTTTTCGCTTACCATCAGGCGAGATCGAGGTCAAGAGTGAGTTCATTCTCAATAAAAAAAAAAAAAAAATGAACCTTGAACCTAATACTTTCGAAATAAAGTCGAAGATCTATCAAAGAAAACTGACAGATTGTAGTAGCTTGGTGTGCAGGCGTCTGTACATTAACCACGTGCTTGTTTGTACGTAATGATGAAAGGAGATAATCTCCTTTATGACACGGAAGCTCCAGGGGCCCTGAAGAAGTCCTTGCCTTAATTGCGGATAATCCACAGTAAATATAAATATTAGTTTAACCGACATCGCTACAGCTGCAACTACATGTTATAAAAACTGCTTTGTAAACAACATATACCTACCTAACTCAAGGAAACTACAGTACGGCCAACGAGAAGCGATACCAAATGTAAACAAAACCCATGCTAAAACCCCATCTAAAATGGCCGCCCGAATGTTGGCGAACCCGTCTTAACGTTGTCATGTTTTTGCCGGGAGAACGAGACATTACGACAAAGGCACAAGATGGAAAGAGCTAAATATTAGATTGTCAACGCCACAGTTGTTCTTTATGTTAATGACCTTTCGTATCGCTTCTCGTTGGCCGTACTTGTAGCATGATTGTGATGATAAGTTTGGATTCTCTATAAAGTAAAGATCAATGATAATATTGATGAGAGTTTAATAAGGTGGAGATTGTGTTAATCTTGACGTCACGGTTAGCGCAGTGGCTGAGCGATCGACTGCTGCGATACGCGTCGTGGGCTCGATCACCGCATGGTACAAATATTTGTATAACCTATAGGTAGTTAACGATTGGTATAAAGTGAAGATTTTATCAATGAGTGCTAGGGCTTAAGAAAATGTTCCTAAATTCCACAATATATGAGAAAGTTCATTCACAAGCATACCAACCCGGTAAAACTGCTAAACATTATGCAAATATTTGTTCCGAGAATCGAACTGGCTAATCGTAGTCGTTGCAAGTCAATGGCCAACTTTATTAATGTTGAATCAATGTGAATTAATGGTTATCTACTAACAAAGGCAATTCTAGCTCAGCCTTTCTTCACCTCTCGGCTCGCGACCCAAGTACATACTTGGCACTTAAATGGGTTCATAGGTCACGGAAAATCTTAAAATGACATTGTTGACAATGGGGAAGACCACTGTCAATTTAATGGCGCTAGCTACCAAGCATCGTCATAGGTTGAAAATCTGACAATTTAATTTTATATTCCAAAATAGCTTGGTCTCATTGGTCTATTCGAGCTTAAGACTGATGCTCCATCAAGTTGGGTAACATTTTCGTTAGACAAAACTACCTTGCTTCTTTTTAAACAGCTTTAACAATTGTTTTACATAAAAAAAATACTCCTGAGCATTTGATAAAACGAGATGCGATAACTTTGGTGGAAATGGTTTGTGGAGACGAAATAGTAAAGAATCTGGAAATCATACCTATTTCAAAGGATACCTTTAAAAGATAATAGATGTACTTGATGACAGATAGATCAATAGATTTTAGAAGAGGGTCTGTTAGTAAGTTAATCCTATTATTACTATCTGGAAAATAAATAAAACATTAGAATCGTGGGGTTCAATAAAGTAAACTTTAGGTCGCCAGTCAAGAGGGATCTACCATAGCCACCGCCTGCCGGGGTTGCGGGTTGTTCGACAGAGATACCGTGGCCTCGAAACATAAAGGGCAAAAGAAGGAATGTGGGTGGGTTTTAGTCAGTAAAAGACCGATACTCCCCCTGCTCCGCTTAGAGCGGAGTAAGTATACGATGATTTCCCATCCGCAAAAAAAGGTCGCCAGTCAATAATGTTGAGAACCGCTGCTATAAGCCATTCGATTTTACAGTAGGTAGGTACTTTTGTGAAAAATATGTCAACGTTGTCGTTGGTAATGTAGCTATAGATATTCTTCGCACTGAGTTACTAAGGTATTTACTTAACTAAGTATCTACCTATTAGCGTCATAAATAATTAGCAACACAAAACAATGAATAAGATATGACGGTCGTCGCCTCTGTCCTGTAGATGAGGTTTGCATACAAAAAGCCTTACTTACAATTTGACCTAGTAGGTATTTTAAGTGAAAAAAAATTATTGTCACAATCATGTGACTAAATATTGAGTAAATATTTTGATTACTTTGTATTATTTCATGGAACCATCGTATTTAATGACCTGATTATACGGCATCATGTGAGCTGTCATAGGTAGTTATTTATATGGATAGATAGATAGTTATATACATACCTACTAAATTAAATAGCTATTTCAAATATTGTGATAAGTTATCAGATCAGTTCGAAATTACTGTAAAAGAAAATTAAAAGAGGTTACAAACATTACTACAGGAGACACCGTACTTTGCAAGAATCTCCTTTTTCCACGACTGCTTTACTACTTCTATTTTTAAATATGTATTTAATTTGAATTTCCATTCACTTCGGCGTAAAACTAAAATTGATTTACGCATAAATTGTGATTGAATGAAAATTTCCACGATTTGAATATCGAATACACTTTAGGTATCAGGAATTTGAGATTAAAAACTATGCCAGTACTGTGAGAAATATTGACTGTTAAAGCCAGGGTGTTGGCGTTTATTGTATACTCCATGTGAGTGGACCCTCTTGTCTATTAGATAAAAAAACTTACCTACAAAGCTAGCAGCTAGAAAAAAAACGCCACACTTTTTTAAATAAACTATTGGGTATTTTTTTTTTATTAACTAATTGACAATCCACATCCTTCAACGTCACATTATTCAGTTTTTATTAAAGCTTTGTAAATATATTTCATTAAATGATCCACCAAAATGCAAAATAACGTTGCAATGTTCAGTTTTCGTGCAACAGGTAGTAATGTTAGTCTTATACTGTGTGGGCTGTTTACAAAAGAAGGCGATTTAACGAGCGACGCTAATACCTGTATGGCCAATGAATACTTACTGTTTCACAATAATTTCAGGTCTGAAACTTTATGATAACTGCAATGGCTTCTACCAAAATACCTACACAAGTAAAAGTAGGTGTTAAAAGACCTTTTACGAAGCTGAAAGACATTTGCAAAGGGAACCCTCTAGTTACGGAGATATTGCTACCCTACCATGACGTGTTAAAGCAGAACTTATTCCGCTGAGGGAAAGGGGCAGAGCTATACAGGGTGTCTAGCACCATCTCTTTCACTCAGTGGAATAAGTTCTGCTTTAAGATGTCGTAGTAGGCCTACTGGTCAAATTACACAATATTACGTATTTCAAAAATCTTTACTTTCAAAACCTCAAAAGCCCCTGTGCTATTTAATGCATTTATCATCACAATGTTTGAAGTGCTAAACATTGAGTTCTACAGTAACAACTAATATTTCACCCAAAAAATAACTTTTTTTTAGTTTATTGGATCAGTTTGTTGTCGGTCTGTCTGTCTGTCGAGACCCTTTATCTTGGCTATTTTTATATGTATACATATAGCGAAGAAAGAAGCCCTACGCCCAGCAGTAGGTGATGGCTTTGGATAGGTGACCAAAACAAGGTAAACATCTTTTATGGGCTGACTGAACAAGCTATAGAGAGATCAAAATGATAGTTGCTTCAATATCATGTTTTTTTTCAATGTTATTGTACTCGTTCGCAGACTTACGCCGTGCATTGTTGTAGTTGTCTAAGTAATTTCTTTTCAATAAGCATTTACTGCGAAAAACCATAAAGTAAGATTTATCTTTGAATCGATCAATTTATTTATTTAAGAATTGCTTGCAGTTGGTAAACAAAACTCCGTTCAAATATTACCTAAACATATTTTGGGTATCCAGCAAACATTTAACTGATTATCGCTGTTTATATACAAACCCACCTAAATTTAGAAACCACAGAGTAGTAGTAGAGTAGGCTACTGAGAAATGCTACCGTCACGACTGTCATTTTTGACGTCTTGGACATAATAGACACGTAATAGGGATATAATATTTGTTTGATTATTAACTAACTGGTAAGGTAACAGTGACTTAAGAGACAAGTGGAAATTCTCTTTACTGCTCGTCGTTGGTAAACACTTATGTAAACTCTGTATTTTCCCACTTTTCGTGCAATCAGTAGTTGCCACACAGATACTAAGTTTGTACCTATATGATAAAACCCAATTACCTACTCCATAAGCGCGTACCAAGCTCGTAATTATGACAATTTTTGACGTTGTAGTGCAGACAAATTTTTCAAGCAATCGATTCGATATTTCTTTCGATTGTTTTGAAATTTTGATGCACTAAGAAACACTAAATTGACGGAAAATAAATTTACTTCCAGAAGTCGGTGAATTTTGTTTGATTCATCGATTTTTGTTGCTACCCACTTCCGGAAGTAAAATTTTCCGTCTTTTAGTATTTTTTTGGAAATTCGATTTTAACCCTCGGTATGCCTGGTACGGTCTGTCAGACCCACGGCATAAAAACCGTTGTATTTTATTCAAAATCGAATACTGAGCGCACCCGCAAGCTGTAGCTGGCCGTTACGAACTAGGTACTCAGTCCGCGAAGCGTTCCCACAATGAAAAGACTTGTTTAAAGTGCTCTCGCTACTTTTAATTTATAATAATTGTTACCATAACGCTCAAAGCTTAGTTTTTGTTTTCGAAAGAGATACCGCAGCCCCGGAACATAAACGGCAATAGAAGGAAAATGGGTGGGTTTTAGTCAGTACCTACAAGTCTGACATGCCCCCTCGCTCCGCCCAGAGCGGGGGAAGTCATTGGATGATTTCCCACCCGAAAAAAAAGCTTAATTTTATGTTAAGGCAAAAAAATATTTTTATTTCAGCCTTTTTAGTTGTGGTGGTGAAAAAAATATGTACCTGTTAGAGAAGATAACTTATACATAAACTACCCAAGAAATATGGATAAAATTAATATGGGCCTTATCGGCAGTACCCTTTCGACTATTAAAAAACTTGGAAATCGGACCTACAATGGACGGAGATATGGCGTAGCATTCAAAAAAATTGCAGTTGAATTGAGAACCTCCTCCTTTTTTAAGTCAGATAAAAGCTATGCAATGCTGGCTACTGCGCATGATGTCGCGGCTAGACGTTCGTGTTGTGTGTGTCATCTTCAGAAATGTCAGATGTCATAGTATTCGTGCTTTTTAAAACGTATTTTAATTAATATTCACGATTGTGGTCAATTATAATTCTAGATTGTACCATTCCTAATTAATCATGATTCATGACTTGAATATTTTATATAACAACTAGCTGTTCCTCGCGGTTTCACCCACGCTGCTCAGCACCTGTTGGTCGTAGCGTGATGTTATACAGCCTATAGCCTTCCTCAAGAAATGGACTATTCAACACTAAAAGATTTTTCCAATTCCAACCAGTAGTCCCTGAGATTAGCGCGTTCAAACAAACAAACAAACAAACTCTTCAGCTTTATAATATTAGTATAGATTTAAGGATCTGAAATGTTAGTACTTCTAGGAAGAAAGATTTTTAAACGTCTCGTGCTTAGCTATATTTAGAGACACATCTCGTGAATATGTATCTGTAGTTTACACTATGTTGACATCCTTCCTTAATATTTTAAAAGCGAAAGTGAGTTTGTTTTTTACGTCTTCACGCCTAAGTGGCTAAACCGATTTTGATGAATTTTGGCACAAAGATATTTGGGACACTGGAGACGGACAAAGGCTATATTTTTTTTTAAGAAAATGTAAGTAATGAGGGAGTAAGAGGGAAAACTTAATTTTGCTATTACAATAAATAAGGCGCAAGTGCAAAAAGTACAGGTACCTGCAAATCAGGAAAGGGGAACTGTGTTATCCCGAATTTAACGCGAGCGAAGCCTCGGGCAAAAGCTAGTACTTACGTTATAAAATTATTTTAAGGTCTACTTATTTTAAGGTCTACTTATTTTAAGGTCTACCTACTTATTTTAAGGTCTACTTATTTTAAGGTCTTGGTACTAATTAGAATTCATGAGAGGACCTTACTTTCCAGAGGTGAGCTCAAAAACGATAACCCACATTGCAGTGGAGTCATATTTTCAGGTACCTAGAATTCCTATATTTACTTAATGCCTTTCAAATATGCTGTATAATAATCTCATAATGTTAGACGACAAAATCAACAATGACGAATCGGCAGCCCTGAAACGGTATTACTGTTAAGAATAAAAATTAGATGAAACGCTCGCTAAACGCTTCTGTCAATATTTACGTTTGTGCAAACTCTTGAACAGTCATAGCATTGTTTTATTGAATTATTAGCTGCGTCCCGCGGTTTCACTTGCGTGGTGATAAATGATATATTGATCTTTATGAACTGTAGCCTTTTTTTTTTTCGGGTGGGAAATCATCCAATGACTTCCCCCGCACTGGTGGTCAGACTTGTACTGACTAAAACCCACCCATGTTTCTTCTATTGCCCTTTACGTTCCGAGGCCGCGGTATCTCTTTCGAACAACCCGCAACCCCGGCAGGCGGAGGCTCTGGCAAGCCCCTCTGCTTTGCTGACTCTCTTTGAGGCGCGCGTGAAACACGAACGCGCCATCGATACGGCCTGTCGTCAATCGACGGACGGACGGTGAACTACCCATTGCTCACCGCCCACAGGCCCGCATCTACGGTGGCCGGAAGTCGTCTCGCGGCGCCCGGCGCCATGGGCGTCTCCCGCGGCGGCTGGGTTGGGCAGATGTTCTCTCCCTCAAACGCCCGGCCACCTCCTTTGCTAGCATTACTGCTTCGCAGAAGGTGGTGACCGCTTCCCATTCCCTCTCGCTCCGGACCATGGCCTGAACCAGGGCCGGACGCGAGAGATCGCCGCCGCCAATCGCCTCTACGAGGGCACGGCGGTGCTCCGCCCAAGCCGGGCGGATGAACTGTAGCCTTAGCTTACATATCAGAATACTTACTCCTTACTAGTAATGTTATAAAAGCGAAAGTGAGTTTGTGTGTTTGTTTGTTTGTTACGTCTTCACGCCTAAATGGCTAAACCGATTTTGATTAATTTTGGTACAGAGATAATTGAGACCCTGGAGATATAATTTAGACCTTTAAGTTAGGAATGAGGGAGAAACAGGTAAGAACAGGGGAAAATTAGCTTAGCTATTACAATAAATAAGGCACAACTTAAGGGCAAAAACTACAGGTAGCAGATACCTGCAAGTCAGGAAAGGGGAACTGTGTTACCCCGAATTCAACGCGAGCGAAGCCGCGGGCAAAAGCTAGTAACACATATTGTGAAGTTTCATCAAAATCCATTCAGTACTTTTTGCGTGAAAGAGCAACAAACATACTTACATACATCCTCACAAACTTTCGTTTTAATAATATTAGTAGAATTCTAATGAATTAGGTAGGTATCTATAACAGTCCTGACGTAGACGTATTTCCACCAGCTCATTAAAACATCTGTCGAACCACGTTTGTCTAGTTGTCGCAAGAGCAACTGCTGTGTCCTAGGTTCGATTCCCGGGTCGGGCAGTGTTATTGGGTTTTTTCATCAAGATTTACTAAGCAGCACCCACAGGGTCTGCATGTGTGCCCAGTTGGTAGCAATGGGCTCACCCGTATTTGTCTGTTAAAAAAACGTTGCCCCACATTAGGAATTTCTCCTGTATCGTGGGTGCGTTTACAAACATTTAAACTTATATACACGAACAGCCAGACCCGAAACCTGTAGGTCATTCAAATATTTGTCCCGTACGGGGATCGAAACCGCGACACGCGGCGCAGCCGTCGATCGCTTTGCCACTGCGCCAATCGTGCCGTCAATTATATGAGACTTCAACATAATGCTAAATGTGAGTGGGATGGGTAGGTGTTTATCAAATGTTTCTCTCTAGCAGCCAGGGGTCGGAAGTTAACCCCATTTAATACGGATGATGTGGTTGAAACACTTCTGCCTAAGCCTTCGGAGATAACGGGCGCGCGAGATGTTTTGCTTATCACTCTAATAATTTAAACACAATTATGTATTGCCAAAGCTAATTGGTTACTGGCAATTAGCAACCATGGTAAATTTAAACCAGAGACTAGTGGGCGTCTACCTACGTCTAGGTTCCTACTAACTAATTGCTGATTAACCGGAAAATTACCTACTATCAAAGGACGATAGCTAAGCCTGGGTCGGATGATTAGAGTGTTTTAGTAAACACGAATATTCCATCAATGTAACATTCGAAATTTAAATCCTAACGTCAATTGCTCAATTCAGATCGGCAATTAATCGCTTACCGAGATCATCAACCTGCACACAAATAACAGATACTTACAGCTAAACAAACATGCATTACATAGTTCTGTCATTTTTAAGGTTCCGTAACTCATAAGGATTAAGCGGAACCCTTATAGGATCACTTTTTTCTATTATAGAAATTAAAACCATAATACTGAAATCTGCTCTATGGAGCTGTGAAATTAACTCTCTGGTCAAATTAAATGGTCGTTTATATCGCTCGGTGCGCGACTCCGATTCACACCTGGCCGGTTTTTTTTTCTTAGGTGATCCTTAATCTCTAGAATAGTTCAACTATCGGAGTATACAGGAATGGCTTGAAAGGGATTAACTAACCTAACTTTTTGTTTGTCTACTCAGAGAACTAATTAGAAAATGTGAGTAGAGACATGTTGCGTCGGTTCCAATAAAACTGGAGGGAAGAAAAATGAGAATCAAGGGCATAATTCCAACTCACCATAAATTAAAAACCGAACACTGTTATAAAAGTAGCAACTTTCAGTAACAATACGAATAAAAATAATCGATGAAACTCGATCGTGTACTAAGGTGGAGGGTTGGATGTCTTCCAATTAAAGACATAGCTATGTAATAGCTGTTAGATGTACCTATTATTACAACTGCTCAAGGGCATTATTGTAAATAGTTCAATTAAAAAAGTAAAAAAAGAGTTTACATTTAATTTCACTTCGTATTTAATTAATTGTAAAAAAAAATGGTTTGACATTTGTTGACATTTAATGTCAAAGCAATATGGTCTACAAAACATACTACTTAGTCTCTTCTTTGTTTTATGTTTTCTTGTTGTGTTGTCAAACTATGTATTAAGTTCATCTAAATTAATAAAATTATGCTGTAACTTTTTGGATCGTTTTTTTTACTTGAAGACTCTGTTCTGTTCTGTATGTTCCTGCATGTATCATGAATTGATAATCTAAATCTGCAAAGAAATACCTACTTTTATTGTTTCTATTTTTTTTAATTACTGTTACTGTGATAGTTTATTAACAGTCTGCACGTGATATTGGCAAAATTGTGGTATCTCTCGTCCACAAAAGCCAATAATGAAGAGTTGAAATTGAACATACTAGTCCCACAAACGCCATTAAATAACTAAGTAGTTTACCAGTCATATTATGATCCTCTAGACAACCTATGCGTGGAGCTTACCCCGAACACTATTTCGGAACACATAATCTGAAGGATAATATTATGATATTTTGGTATTAGTATTCTACTCTTTGGATTATGAACTGACTGCAGTTCATGATGATGAGATGGATGATTGGAGCTGCGTGACTGCTAGACACTGGTCTAGCAGTCACGCACCCAATCATGCATCTGTTGCTACCGGTTTCATCCCAATCCCAAAAATTTTGATAGGTACAATTAGTAGATGTCTAAGGCTTCGATTCAATGACTTAAATGTATGTATTTGTATGTCCAATGTTCATACATGCCTTTCTACTACTTTTTATTTTTTTAAATTGTGGATATGTTTGCCAATGCCATTTTTTTTAAACAAAGCTGTTGCATCCTAGGAGTTTTATATTTCCACACCGATTATTAAAGCCTACCAATGTAAGTACTATCTAGGAGAAAAAAAAAGATAACTTACATTATCTGGTACTTCCAACATTTTACTTGGAGAAAACATCATAATCGGGGAAACTTGAAGAACATGATGATTAAACCTGGAAATAAAGAAAAACAATTTAATTATTGAACTAAAGGCCTAGAATCTAGATCAGTGAAATAAAAAGTACTACAAAAGTGTTTACAAAGTTAGTTACATGCACAATAAATCAATTAAAAAACTTAACAAAATTACTTAACACCATGTTTGGATACGATTAATGATTATTTTACAATGTTATTAATAAATAGCCTAGATTTGTAACTAATAAAACGATCATCATGAACGTTTTGGTATATTTTAGTATGCAACAGTATTTGTAAACCTTACTCTGAGCCATTGACACTTGAACTACTTGAAGTAACATCTGTCATCTATCGCTAATCGCTAACAGCTTGACAGCCTTTAAGCTTCTGTTTACACACATTTTTCATTGTTTTTAATTAAATTGGAGTTCGTATTTTAGTGGAAATAAAAGTCGAATAGGATTATAAAACAAGTTCGTGATTACTTCTTGCAGCAAATTAGATTTTCTTGGAATTGCGTCGTAATTTTGTTATGTTTTAATGTGCCCGGAACTTCGACGGTGAGTAGTAAACAAAATTGTTTTGATGGCCATTTATTTTGTTGCGGTCAATATTAATAAAAATAGAATGCGATTCTATATTCTTGTTTAGCTTAGGTACACTATGATTTAGTGTCTTTACAGTGAAACTTTCGGTTACAGGTAAAATTTTTTGACGATGGCGTTCTTAAAAAAATAATAATTAAGTATTTTAGTCTTAGTTATTACTAAGAATAAAGTACTTATTTTTATAAGAGGTTATATTCAACCTCTTTTCATCAAATCACATTTACTGCTACCTTTATTTATTATTTCAACTACAATTATTGATGATATTCAATCAGCCTCCCCCCCCCCAGTTTATTGAAGAACTAAGGGCCGATTTTTCAATCGTTAGATAACTTATAACTAAAGAGTAAATGTGACGTTTTGACAGAGTGTCCATACAAAAACTATCAAAATGACAGACTTATTAATCGGATAAAACTTAACTGGCAATTGAAAAATCGGCCGTTATACACACAGTAGTCTGACTAGTTTATACTTGTTTTATGAACTTACTCATTATTTTGCCTTTTGGTTATTGGTTTGTATCTGAAACTTTTTTTTTATGTTAGCACTTGTTATATGCTACCAGTAGTTATAAATAAGACTAGCTGTTCCATGCGGTTTCACCCACGTTGCTCAGCACCTGTCGGTCGTAGCGTGATGTTATATAGCCTATAGCCTTCCTCAAGAAATGGACTATCCAACACTAAAAGAATTTTCAAATTCCAACCAGTAGTCCCTGAGATTAGTGCGTTCAAACAAACAAACAAACTCTTCAGCTTTATAACATTAAGTATAGATAAGAGATATAAAAAGATAAACTACAGACATAATATTTCAAGAACATAAAGCAAAAGAGGATACTCTAGAGACGACATTTCCTTATTAGTGCATCCCAAGCACAATCAGGATATACTGTAACAGTATATTTTAATTCTACTTCAGTCAGACAACCTCGTAAAGCTGGCAGAGGTCCAATTTGTCAATGTTATGATGTGCTGTGTTGCTAGCTACATAAATTATGCATGGAAGTATGGATATCAAGGAATATTTGAATCCACATATCATATTGACATCATCTTCCTGCCCTTAGCTCATTCTATTTGGGGTTGGTGTAAAAAAAGAAAAAAATAATAATATGTTTTGTTCTTCTATTTTCCCCTGTCAAATGTCACAGGATCATTTACTGCTTTCCCCTTCAAATTATCCCTTACACAATCTACTTATTTTTTTGTGGGTCTTTCTCTCCCTCTTCATTCATCAATGTTCAAATCTATCATACATTTCGTTACATTTTGTCCCTCCTCATAACATTTTCATATCAAGACAAAGTTACAAAAAAAAAAGAAAGGGTGTTGTCCCTTTCTTTTTTTTCTGTAACTGTCAAACTTCCAATATTATTCTATTCTTAAATTTATTCTTACTCTTATGGCAAACCTTACTAAAAAAACTATACTCAACTTTGTGAAATATGTGTTATTTTAAAGAACAATATTATAAACCAGTTATTTTTAAAACAGCATCATGTTAATAATATTAAAAGAAACTGTCAGTATTATCAGGATTGCCTTAAAACAAATGGTTATATTTGACATTCTGTCAGCAAAAATGTAGAACTGATGTTGAAGATTTTTGCGATTAACTATTTATTATATTAAACTTTACATAAATAATAGGTAAAAAAGACGATGACCTTGAAAAATGCATCATGCGCACAGAATAACAAAATAAAATGAATATGCGAATTTATGTCAAATGAAATCACGTAAGTAAGTAAATATTATACTAATTTCATTACCTATGCTAGCCAATACGTAATAGGTTATAACATGTTAACAAAACATTGAAGTAATACAGAATATGTTTAAATGCTCAATTTTTTAATGCTTCGCGTAATCAAGTTCACGCCACTTTTGGTGCATTTTGCCTCTACCACGGCAGTCTCAGTCTTGCTAAATGATAATAAATAAATAATTGTCTGTGGAAAGTGTCTTTGCCGACAATGTCGAAGGGCCAATGAAAGTGGCCCTGAGCTACTTTCTAACATCCGCGCCGGTCAGAGTAGAACTTCTTCTGGTTATGTAATCGGTCGCCCTTTTCTAATGTGTTTACTTAATATAAATATTATACCAACTAAAATAGCTGCCAAATAAAATATTGATAACATAAGTTGACACTAAAACCGGTTCGTTAGTTTTAACTGGTCAAATATATATTTAAGAATAAATAATTAAAAAGCGATAACTCATTAAGCGACATCATAAAATGCGAGCATAAATTATAGTATTTTGAAACATTAATAAATTGTTCTAAAAATACATAAAATTATTAATATATGTTCTCAGAAAATGTTGAAATTTAATTCTTCTTTATTTTATATTTAACATACATATATGTATTATTCACAAACAGTTTGAAACAAAAAAATATTTTATTTCTTCAATCCTATGATAGGCACCACACGTAATACAAAAATGTTGTGTGAAAAATTAATAAACGAAATGACGTATTCTGAAGATAATGTGTGGTATGTTTAATACTCGTGTGATTACATAGCATAGGTCGTGTGACTGCATATTCTGTCACAGATTGTTTCTGTACGTTTTTAAAACTTTTATAAATTTGCTTTTTTTTTTGTCCAAAAAAAATATAGAACCTGTACTTTTTAAATTTCCATAAACTACATTACGTTTTTTTTTTTATACACGTTTGTGACTTGTTAAGGGATAGATGGAGTACATAATACTTTGAATGCTTATCTATAAATGGACTCGCTTAATTAGCACGCATTAATAGAAAATACCAGAACCCGTAAAACCAGTCTTCAGCCAGTGACACTAACACCTGCCTAGGCTGGGTGGATATTTCTACTTAGAAAGTTGAATGGTTTTTCCAATAACGATAATATAATATTTCTACCTGGGAAAGAGGAGCTATAAAAATGTATTTTAATATCCTAATGTTAATCTGAGGTGCAGTCCTAACGGATTATTATAGTTTCTGGGTGTCTACTCTTTAAGTCCTTAAACGAAGATACGAGCCCGTTCGAAAGTAAATAACATAAAATAAATAAATATCTTGGGACAACTCACACACGGCTATCTGATCCCAAGCTAAGCAGAGCTTGTGTTATGGTAACCAGACAACTGATATACATACTTACTTATATAATTTATAAATACATTCATATTATAGATAAATCACACCCAGACACAGAACAAACAATCATGCTCATCACACAAAGTTTGTCCTGGGTGGGAATCGAACCCACTACCTCCGGCTCAGCGGTCAGGGCCACTAACCACTAGACCAACAGGCCCGTCAAAGAGTGTGAAAGTGGCTCGATACTCCAAAATGAACCCTAGCACCTATACCGATTCATGTGCTTTGAAAACACATTGGGAGTAGAGACAACTGTCTTATCGTAATGTCATAAATTTTTACTAAACCTATTTCCGAATGTGAAACGAGTAGGAAACGACCATAGACTTCGATAGAATTTGCGGATTTTGTGCTAGAGAGTAGACCTCCTGTGACGGATAGCGAAGTATTGTTAATTAAAAACAACTTCCTTATCGCCAGGTATTTGTTGGCGTACGAACCGTAATCTTAGGCCTAGAATGGCGTAATTATAAACTGCATTTTCTGCATTCCCTCTGCTATATATATTGTATTATGTAGTGGCTACTTGGAACAAAGTAGTTGGGACAAAAGATCCTGAAAATATGGTCCCTTTATTTTTCTCATTGTGTCGTCGATGCATGGCCAGGTTGCTGTGGTTTCAGTTTGACAGACCTAGAACCATTTTTGAAAAAAGAAATACAACCGTGTTCTTTTCTTCTCTTTGTAGACTTTAATTTGTTTGATTGACTTATCTTAACAACGTTAAAAAATACGAATTTTGATAATTCCTCCTGCAAGCATTTCGCATGGCGATTAAAACACAATATTCGGAATTTCTTTTCAAATAATTATTAAACAAAGTCAGGAGAGCTCAAAAAGCAAGATCTAAGAAATTTTATAATAAGAAAAATTGCATATCATATGCTTTCAGATCGATAAACTTCCGTCATGTTATGTCCAAGAAAAATATCGTCCTTTTTTTGCATCATTCAAGTCAATCAAGTTATGATGACGCAACGATAGGATGACTTATAAACTATTGTTTACTAAATAAGTTTTTATGATTCATCAGATGTAAGTGCAGATTGTGGAATCAGCACTTACTTCATAATATGTCCTATTGTGTTCTTGATTTCTTTTAGATTTATTAGGATTTACACACGTCAGAGAATAGTACCAAGAATTATCAACTGCATACTTGTTATGTACTGTGACTAAGCTGTTTTTGCTCTATCTATGTCACGTTCAAGGTTCACGTAACAGTGTGGACAAGATGTGGACGCGGCTCCGGACAGCAGTCTGATGAACTGAAGTATCTGTTCTGTTAGCTTTATACCGTACTGTTTTGTCCGAACCTTTGAACGGATTAGCCCTGCAGGCAACGGATTAGTGATGTGATTGAATTGACTCGGAACGGAAGCTTCTATGTTTATTGTTTGTTGGTATAGTGCTATCACTGGATTGTCCATCGACTGATGGTTATCGACCTTCGACATACTTTAAACTTGGCAACTTGACAGCAACTATGGCACACTTTCTTTGTTATCCCTTCTAAGTGCCATCATCATATAATATTACTAGCTGCGCCCCGCGGTTTCACCCGCGCATAAAAAGTACCCTATATCTTAAAAAATACATTCAGTTGTTTTTGCGTGAAAGAGTAACAAACATCCATACAAATTTTGGCGTTTATAATATTATAGTAGGATGACAAGAAGACACCGGTTCTCGTACTGTCAGTTTTCTTTCATTATTGCTGAAAATTTTAGTCAGCTTCACATCAGGACTGTTTTCCCTGACGTCAGTGTACGCAAGTGTATACCTGTAGTATACCCACACTTCGATTGGGCACAAATCTGGTTTGCAACTTAAGTCAACAATATCCGACATATTCTTCTGTCTTCTATAAAAATATAAGAGGATTCTGAATCGTGTTATATCTTCCTGCATATGCAGTCATTACCTACCTTATTTTTAACGGCGATGCGCGTGCGCCGGCCTGTCACACGTGATTTATAATAACAAGTCGCGATTATAATACCGTTGAAACGTGAATTATGCGCCTGATGACTCGGCTGAGTTCATGTGCACGGACGTTCGCATTTAATATGTTTATTTATTTACTTCCATGCAAATTGCCATGCGATCGAGTAGGGAAATTAATGACAGTGTTGATGTTCTTGATAAGAAGTGGATGTAATTGGTGACATTTTTTTGCATAGTATGGTCACATTTTATTTATTTTTTATGAGCCACTTGTGTCCCACTGCAGGGCAGAGGCCTCCCTTTCTTCCTCCCATTTTTTTCTATGGTCACATTGGGAATGGGATAGGCATTCATCGGCTTTAAATCTTACTGGATGCAGCTAGAACGACTGCCTATATCACGATATTCCTTGATACTAGGGCTTGCAACTACCTACCCTAAGGGGTGTACAAAGACCCTTAACAAGGCAAAAAGGCACTTGTTCTCCTTGCCATTACGATATTTTTAGTGTTCCGTAACTTAAAAGAAAAACCTAAAACCACTTTAGATCACTTTGTTGTCGTTGTCTTTGTAGTCCGGCTGGCTGTCTGTATGTCTGTCTGTCTGTCAAGATCCTTAATCATGAAAACCATTTACTTAACTCTATGGTTTCTTTTTGCCCTATAAGTCTACGCAGATAAAAGATAATAATGACTGTTTATGCCGTAAGTATGTGTGAACCCTCCCTCAGTACGCTAATCTTACTAGCTCTTGGCCAGTTTTTTTCTTAGCCATACCTAGGAACCTTCTAGTTAGATATTGGAGGACTAAGTTCAAACTATTTTATCTCATAAAAGAATACAAGTATAAAATGTTGTAACTTCACCTAATATGTATACAGCTGCATAACCTTGGGTACTACTAAATGCATCTCCCACCACAATTTATGAAGTTTTACAATGAGCAATACCGTGATTTTTCACACCCAAAAATATGTTGTTTCTCAGCAACAATTTTTGCGCAGTGTTACTTCGTAGTCTTATTTACAGGATGCTTTTTTTGCGAATGGGAAATCATCAAATAACTTCTCCTGCTCTGGGTGGGACGGGGAAAGTAAGACTTGTACTGATTAAAACCCACCCATATTCCTTCTATTGCCCCTTATGTTTCGGGGCCGCGGTATCTCGAACAACCCGTAACCCCGGCAGGGGGTGGCCCTGGCAGGCCCCTCTGCTTTACTGAAACCTCTTTGAGGCACGCGTGCAACACTGCGACACGGCATGCACATAATGCTTGGATGGCGGTTTCAGGAGGTCCCAGTACGTACACCTAACATATTATATGTATATAAATATACATAACGACGGTATCAATAATTAATCCACAAATGACAACCACAACCAACCAACAATACAAGTTCTGGTTCAGTTCTGGAGAATAAAGCGAGTGAATTCGCAGGGCGCAGCTATAGGCTATATAACATCACGCTACGACATTAAGGAGCTGAGCAGCAGATGAGACGGCTAGACACAGGTAGTAGTTGAAAAAGGGTCACAACGCCCAACTGCTACACAAAGTTCGCATTATACTATACAGTCAATTCTTGTAGTGACTCTATCGAAAACCGTTTAGGAGGTACGTACGTAATACATACCGGTCCAATCACAACTTCAAAGGTTGTCTCCAATTACAAAGACTGAGCTGGTTTTGTTTGAAAATCGCAGTATCGGCTTAGTGTCCAAGTATCTTCGTATGGTTGGGAACCGGTCCGACTTGCCTCGTTAATATAGCTGGCTGGACACGCTAACGGATGTCTTTGTGCGTCTGTTTTTGAACATAGAAAGTACAGTTCGCAAAAGGGTTGGGTGTGCATGCATAATGGAGATGTCGTTGCCATAGTTGTATTGTTTTTTTTAAGAATAAAAATTTAAATAATTGTAGTGACTTTTACGATTGATATTAATATTAAAATGTTTTCTTTGAGTTTAAGATATGCCTATATGTTTATGTAAAACAAACTGTGGACTGTACACTAAACTAAGATTTAAATCTATGGCACTAAAGACGAAATTTGCATACGTCTTTTAAATAATTTGAATACTAAGCAATGAATATGGTTCTATAATCTTATCGATTTAAAATTAAAAACAAAATATCGAAGAATTGGTTTTCAAAAGTAGAGTTTTTTATTTGTTAGAAAAGAAATTAACCTACGTTTTGAGAATGATTTGCTTATTTTGTGTTTATATAAAGTGCCTATTTTATAACAGTTTTATTGATTCCGAAATCAAAATATTCAGAGAAATAGAAAGATGTTTTGGTGGAACTTCTTAGAAGCAACTGTGTTAAAATGTGTTTTTTCCCGCTTTGATTGTTACATAACTAATAAAGTTACCTATACATTATGGTTATTTTATTGTAAACAACGGATGTAATCCTGATTGTTTTAAATATTAATCAAAACTTAAAACATTACGAAATAAATAAATATGTTGGTTGTCTAAATTTGTACATAAATAAATTTTTGTTGTGTTCTTGATGATTTGTTCCATTAATCCTCAGTTTCATACATTTAAATCATTGATAAAAATCTGCCGTCAAACCACGTCTTATTTACACGAGTTGAATCAGTTTACATAATAATGTTAAATAACTCGTTTCTTTCGGTCGTTGCACTAAAGCCCGAAGAGGAAAACCAAATTGAAAATCAAAATCATAACCTCTATAAAACCGGCTGTAATCGAATGGTAAGGACCCTTTAATCGTCCCAAAAACCTTTCAAATGGGATCAAGAACACTTGTGTACACAAGTGTATGAACAGCTAACAGACCATAGAGATACATATTTTTTTTGTAAATAAAGAGGTCCATGTCGTACATGCATTATGCATGCTTTGTCGCCCTAGTAGTTATACAATTTGTACCAAATGAAATAACTAAATTTATCTTAATCTTAGCATTGCTAGTCTGGGGCCTGCCAGGGCCACCGCCTGCCGGGGTTGCGGGTTGTTTGAAGAGACACCGCGGCCCCGGAACATAAAGAGATATAGAAGAAACATGGGTGGGTTTTAGTCGTCAGTACAAGTCGAACACTCCCCCCTGCTCCACCCAGAGCGGGGGAAGTTATTTGATGGTTTCTGAATCTGTATGACGGTATCCTTACTAATATTATAAAAGCGAAAGTGAGTTTGTTTGTTTGTTTGTTTGTTTGTTACCTCTTCACGCTTTAATGGCTAAACCGATTTTGATGAATTTTGGTACAGAGATAGTTGGGAACCAGAAGACGGACATAGGCTAATTTTTATTTTAAAAAAGTGGGATGTGCGGGAGAAAGAGGGAAGAAAAGGGAAAATTTAGCGTTGCTATTACAAATCAATAAGGCGCAAGGGGAACTGTATTACCCCAAATTTAACGCGGGCGAAGCCGCGGGCGAAAGCTAGTATGAAATAAAAATCGTTTTACGAGACTATGAAACCAAAATTCAGATGAATAAATTTGAATTAATTTGACCCGCATTACTACCGCAATTTTATTTACAAAATTAAAGTTACAATCTTTGCCTTCAGTGCAACATTAATAGATAAGATTTCGGACACCTGAAGGGTTACCATGACATCTTATAGCAGTTCTTATTCCACTGAGGGAAAAAGGTGGTGCTAGACACCCTCTATAGCTGTCTCTTTCCCTCAGTGGAATAAGTTCTGCTTTAAGACGTCATGGTAGGATAGCTGACGCTTTAGAAGATGTGGCGATATGATGACGATCCCTTCTTTAAACGTATCGTTTAATTTAGTCAAGGAATTGGCTTCGCTGCCAACAAGTACTTACTGTAAGCTATAAGTTATGTTCTAAGTATTAACTTAGAACATAACTTATGTATAGTTTACGTTCTGTCCTCAAAGTAAATAGGTACCAACCTACTTCGAGTACACACAATTGTTATGATGTTGTACAAGTTATAAAATTAAGGATTTATTCATAAATGTTGGTCGAGGTTATAAGAGACGTTTGAAAACCATTAAGTAATCATTACTTTATCATCAATCTAAATTAAAAAATCTGAATATTAAAAGAGTCACGTACTTTTTAAATATTAGACTAGCTGCCCTAAGAGGTCTCATCCGCGTTTAAGGTTACTGCCCCGCTCCCGTGGTTAGTAGCGTGATGTTATATATTCTATGTCGCTCAGTAAAAATACAGCTTTCTAATGGTGAAAGAATTTTTTAGATCTGCCCAGTAATTTCGGAGCCAATACAAACAAACAATCAATTCTTCTTTATAATATTACTAGCTGTTCCACGCGGTTTCACCACGCTGCTCAGCACCTGTTGGTCGTAGCGTGATTTTTTATAGCCTCAAGAAATGGACTATCCAACACTAAAAGAATTTTCCAATTCCAACCAGTAGTCCCTGAGATTAGCGCGTTATAATATAATAATAATAATAATAATAATTTTTATTTGCTGCAAAATGTGGTAAATACATTTGATGGTAAGCATTTTGATATAGACCAACACATCTTTGTCAGGTTGTTGACATGCAAATAGTAGGTACTGTCATATATTATAACAGCACGTACGTACACAAGTTACACAACACAATAATAGTACATAGTTTATGCAGCTGACATATAATTACTTTAATTTACACATGAATTCAATTAAATTAACATTATTATAGAATTTAAATATCAGTATATAATTCATTTATTGTTATAGATTATTGTTTATATATTACATCAAACACCTGTTTTTCCCTTACATTTAAATATTTCGTCTATAGTATAAAAACATTTTTTAAGCAGCCACTCTTTTAAATACTTTAAAAATCTCGAAGTTGGGTACGATTTTATGCTACGTGGAATGGCATTATAAATACGACCACACATGACATAGCAGTTATTTTGAAATAGATTTGTTCTTGAAATTCGTGACAAGACAATTCTGTCCGGATCTCTCGAGTTTCTCGGATATACATCTTTTGCTCTCGTAAACAAAATGGGGTACTGCCTTACAAATTTTGCTATTTCATAAATGTACATACAAGGGAGGGTTAATAAGTTTTTTTTTTTTAAATAGAGGCTTACAAGAATGCCATGGTGCAGCACCACAAATGGCTCTAAGGCACTTTTTTTGGGCGATAAACGCACGAATCGAGTCCGTAGAATTTCCCCAGATAATTAAACCATAGTTTAATATCGATGCGATGTAGCCATGGTATGCCATCATAACTGTTTCAGGGCTCGACGTCTTTCTCAGTTTTGCCAAAACATATATGAATTTATTTATTTTATTACAGACCTTTTCTACATGTGCTTTCCAATTAAGGTTCTTGTCAATAACTATGCCTAAGAAGGGTATCTCATTTACTTCTTTTAACTCGTCATTCAAGTATTTTATATCTAATGTTTGAGGTTTCGTCCCGTAATTTCTAAATTGAATAAATTGAGTTTTAGTCAGATTCACTTGCAAATTATTATTATGGAGCCATTGAATTATAGCATTAACTGTTTTATTGATGTCATTAGTATAATTAATATTAGAATCATTGGATGTCATAATAAGGGAAATGTCATCAGCGTATAAAATACAAGAATCAGTAGTTACGCTTGGCAGATCATTTATATAGATCAGGAATAACAAAGGTCCAAGAATACTGCCTTGAGGCACTCCTGATTTATTAACTCTATACGATGATCGGTGTACTTTCAAGTGTCCGTTATTGTCTAAATTTAAAATTTCAACACATTGTTCTCTATTTTTTAAGTAGGTTTCCAACCATTGATAGGCAGGGCCCCGAATACCACACTTTTCTAATTTATTTAGTAAAAGTTTGTGAGAAACAAGATCAAAAGCACTCTTCATATCAAAAAATATTCCAGTAGTTTGTTTTTTATTATCTAAACTTTCTGAGATTTTGGTTATAAGGTCAAAGCACGCTAGAGCTGTAGACTTGCCCTTTTGGAACCCATATTGTTCGGTTCTCAAAATTTTGTGTTTCACAACAAAATCGTATATTCGCTTATGCATAGCCTTTTCGAATACTTTGGAAATTATGGATATTAGTGTTATCGGTCTGTAGTTACCCATTATAGACTTGTCATTTTTTTTATATAAAGGTTTTACTATCGACTTTTTAAGTAGACTAGGGAATTGACCTTGACTGAACGATAGATTAATCAGATAGGTTATGACTGGTGTTAGTTCAATCGCACAATCTTTCAAAATCCTTGTGTTGAATTCATCGTGACCCACTGAGTCTGTATTCTTAAGTGATAAGAAAATTTTCAGGACCTCAGGACAGTCGCACGGTGTTAGATAAATACTATTACATGTACTGGGTATATTTATGTTATTAATTGTATTGTTTTGTTTTGTACAAACGTCTAAGAAGAAGTCATTAAATGAGTGTGCTATTTCTATTGGATTCTTAAGAATAGAACCGTCCTTGTTTATCTCACATATAAAGTTTTTTGTTTGTATGCCTTCTGATTCTTTTTTTATTAATTGCCATGATGTTTTACATATGTTTTGACTGCTTTTGAGTTTCCCATAGTTGTGGTTTTTCATAGAGTTAAAGATACATTTTCGTAGTAATTTGGAATAAGACTTGAATTCCAATTTACGCGTTTCAGTTTTTTGTTGGTAATATTTAAATCGTAGTAGACGCTTAGTTTTACAGCTTACTTTTAACCCTTTAGTTATCCAATCACTTTTTTTAGGCTTATGAGAAATGATCCGTTTGAGTATTGGAAAGCATAAATTATAAAATAATGTAATATGTTCGTGAATCTTGGTATACGCTAGATCTAGATTAGATTCCTCTAGTACGTCGCTAAATGATAGGCTTCCCATACATTCTCTAAATTTCAGAATATTATCTTTAGAAAAATCTCTCTTGAATAATGTGTATCTTGTAAGCAAAGGCTTTTTCGTTCAAACAAACAAACTCTTCAGCTTTATAATATTAGTATAGATTATTAGCTTCCGCCCGCGACTTCGTCCGCGTGGCATAGTTACTTTAGGCTAACGCTAACTTTAACACGCGCGGTGATCGAAAAAAAAAATCTTTCTTTCCCCTTTTCTTCCGTCTTTCTCCCCCTTTTCTCACTTTTTTATATCCGTCTCCAGGGCCCCAACTATCTCTGTACAAAAAATCATCAAAATCGGTTTGGCTATTTAGGCGTGAAGACGTAACAAACTCACTTTCGCTTTTATAATATTAGTAAGGATTGTAGATTATGGTTAGTTTTTGTTTCTGGTTGGTCAAGTTTTTTTTTTAAATAAAAAAGGTTATAACTATCCCGTTAGGAGTACCGAACAGTTTCCAGTTTGACATAGTTAACCTCAAAAATTCAGCTTTAATTAGCAGCTATCTCCACATAGACATACTGTCTACACAGCCTGTTCTTACACAGTATTGAGTGTGGGTATTGAGTGTGGCATTATTCGTCAAAGTGGTCATCAAAGCGATTTTTTTTTTCAAAATGTTTGCTCTGCACTAGGAATTTCTCCTGTATCGTGTGTGCGTTAACAAACATATATTAAGTCACATACACAAACAGCCGGACCCGGAACAACTACCTGTAGGTTATACAAATACTTGTTCCTTGCGGGGATCGAACTCGCGACACGCAGCGCAGTGCCAGTCAATCATTTAGCCACTGCGCCAACCATGCCGTCAAATTGCCGTCAATTGTTTTGTCGACAATGTATTCTTTTCTTGTGTTAATAAGAATAACATTTTCGATTTCATTTAAGAAGTGCATTCTTTTGTTCTTATTGTGTAATATTGCAGCATGTCTCGTTATGTCATGCGGTAACTATTTTGCAATAGAATTTCTCGAAAACTGACTTTTATCGAACTACGATTAGGTTCAATATGCAATGTACGAGTATTTCACAGTCAGTTTTTTTTTTATTTGGCCACAGATAACAAGAAATAATAAATGTTCTTTGTAGTTTTAGTTTTTATAAAAATAGTACTTATTAAAAAAAATGTAAATAAATGAATAAACGAATATAATAGGTACTAATATTGAAATTGTGTTTGCGAACAGAATATCATAAATAACAACTATTATCTATTTATATCATAAAAATGTGTATAATTTTTTTGTGTACCAAATTTAAAAATATTTGATTGTTTTATTTTACTTAAAATATGCATCATGTCGCCATGTTTACTTGTATACCGTATTAATTATGCAGCATAATATTATGTATATAAATACAATAGTACCTAATTCTTTTGAACTATAGTACCTGTGAACAAAATATTTTCGAATCCAAAACAACATTAGCTTGAATACTTTATAATTCATTCCTTACAATCTATGCTTGTAAACCACAACTGAGCATGACTCAACAAATATCGGTACCTGATCTTAAAGGGGAATACCTATCAGGCTTTATTTCACAAAAAATACTCTTGAAAAATCTGTAAGAAGAATTAAACCATTTTTTTGTTACCATTACATTACAAAACATACTTACGTACACACGGCGACAAATCAAGCTCAACACTTCCAGTGTAACATGGCCTCGCTTTGATTAGATATCCGTACAATGAGAGATCCGTTTATACTATTTTTGTATAACTTAATAAATTGTCGTGCGTACAGTTTGTAGTACCTAAGAAATTGACTGATGACGTCATTGTTGGCAAACCCATAAGGTTACTTTGTTTTAATGGAGTTAATAATATGTATAATTACTGCTTGCCTGTAGCTGTAATTTACTGCTTCAGAGATAGATTTTGTAAGATAAATTTAAGTACCTTGTTAAAGTAATGTAATTACTGAAATTAAGTTTTGTTTTCTTAAATAATTGTAGTAAGTATTCTGTAAAAACTAAAAATAAGGCCAAGAGCGAATCAGACTCGCCCACCGAGGGTTCTGTACAAACTTGCGACATAAACGGCCATATCTTTTGACTGCGTAAACTTAGAGCGTTGGTTTTTTCACAGCTCCCCGGACCACAGACTTGAGTATATGGTTTTATTTCAGCTCGATACCTCCACGCGTTCCCGAGATAAAAGGTCAGACAGACAGACCTTTTGAGGTACGGAACCATAAAAATGTTAAACAATAAACGGACCATCATTATTAAAACTTGAAACGGGATATTTACCATGTTTGTTATTTGTTTCGAGTTTCCGATATTTAATAACAAACATGGTTAATTTCCCGTTTCAAGTTTTAATAACGATGTTAGAGACATGTCAATTTAAAGACTTATAATAAAAGGACCGTTCCCGAAACCGACAACCAAATATTCTGTTCATCAAATTAAGTAACTACGCAAATAACATTGCTAGGAAACATTTTTCGGGGTTAAAGATATTAACCTCAGTGTTATTTATGCCCTAAAAATATGGTGGTGATGTATGCTTTAAATAGTACGTCAGACGGGAAGTTTTTTAAAGTATAGATATCCATAAAAACTCTTGTAATTTTGACCCCCAATATCTCAGTAGTTTTGAGATTCTAAGGATTTTTAGGTACTTATCTTCCTAAAAACTACAATGACACTGAGAAGAAGTAGCTTTCAGTCTCAGTATGTGGTGACAAGAGATCATGTCAGTCTATAACTTCAAATATAGAACATAGATAGATAGAATATTCTTTATTATGTACACCATACAAATAACAAGAATAACATTAAACAAATTATAAATAGGGTGACACAATGGGCGGTCTTATCGCTAAAAGCGATCTTTTCAAGACAACCTTTGGATGGATTTAAAGGAGGACTAGTACTGTCATATGTCACATATCCAATACATTGGAAAACTGCCTTGCCTTTTTCTAGAATCTAGAATCGAATCTAATCGACTTTTGATGTTCAAGATTCCAAGTTAGTAGGGCAGTTCCCACATCGAGTACACCACATAATAATGTATAGATACATTTCATTCTAACAGATGTTCTATGTAATTTTAACTAGAACTAACTTTTGCCTGTGGCTTTACTCGCGGTGTTACCAAAAATTATACCCTAATACCATCATCTGCCTAGCCCTTTCCCAACTGTGTTGGGGTCGGCTTCCAGTCTTACCGGATGCAGCTGAATACCAGTATTTTACATGGAGCGACTGCCTATCTGACGTCCAAAACCCAGTTAGTACTGGGTAGTACGATACCTCTTGGTAAGACTGTTTTTTTTTTCTTCTTTGGCAACTGAGCTAAGACTGGTTGTCAGACTTTCGGAACACTGAGTAGCTGTAACGAATGTCAAAGATCTACAAATGACGGTCGGGACCAAAAGCTTACAGTGCTTTCCGAGGCACGGAGGAAACTCCGTATGTTACGTGGCCACCCATCCACAGACCAACCTAGGCAAGCGCGGCTTAACAAAGATCAACCCGACCGGCTGCTTTCATTTAGCCGGGAGGAGTTTGTACTTTAAATTAAATATAAAAATCGTTAGCTGATGTATGAGACTCCCCAAACGTCATTGTCAACCAGAAAAAATTGTGACAATTTTTTTACGCAGTTGATAGGATCGAACGATCGATTGCAAACGTAATTGTTGTTAAACATTTCTCGCATGTTTTTTTAAACAGATTGATATCCGAGAATAGGCTAGTTGCTAGGCGATCTTAGCTGTGGAAATAACATGCCTTCAGCTTTTCATTCGGAGAGATTATAATGTAAAACTGTAGGTTTTAAACGACAATGTTTAAGTAGCGTGAGAAAATGACACACTCAAAGAAAATAATGGAAACGATTGCAACTTCTCAGAGGACATTTGTATTGTCATCTTGCAAAATACTGAGGTAGATGTAGGTTGGATGATCATCAAAGACAATTTTATATAAGTATATGACATCACGCCTGAAATCTCTTAAGGTACCTAGGCAGAGGTGTACCTACATATTTAAGTCTATAGCTTAACCCGTTGAATGTCGTTAAGTTGCTACGGGGGAACATAAGACAACATGCCTCATCATTTTCCTGCCCTTGTCCCATTTTATTTGGGGTCGGCGCAACACGTTTTCTTCTTCCATTCTCCCCTATCAGACGTCACAGCATCGTTCACTCCTTTCTCCTTCATATCATTCCTTACACAATCCATGTATCTTTTCTTTGGCCTCCCTCTCGCTCTCCGTCCATCGACATTCAGATCCATCACTCTTTTAGTCACATGTGCTTCATCCCTCCTCATTACATGTCCATACCAAGACAAACGAGTCCCTTTCATTTTTTCTGCAACAGGCGCCACTTTCAAACTTCCTCTAATATACTCATTCCTTACTTTATAGATTCTTGTCACTTCATCTCAACATTCTCATCTCCGCTACATGCAGAAACCATGCCTTAAGTGTCTTAAGTACCCACGGGGTAATCTTATACGGTGTAGCTATCGGTTTAAATCTTCGTTTGTCTATAGATTCGTCGATTTTTCGTCTTCTCGCGCGTTTGTTGTGACATTCAGCATGATAATACCAGTTAGTTAGTTCATTTTGCCAGTTATGTTTTAGTCTCAGCTAATAGGACGAACGAAAACGAAATAGAAATCTAGACCGATGGAAAAACCCAATAACATTTTGCCCAATTGGGAGTCCAACCAGCCGAAGGTCAGGCGCGTTTGCAATCACTACCCCAACGAAGCAGTCTGACATATTTTTAATATTTGAAATAAGCTAAATTCAAGTTGTGCCTACGATATCTTTTTGTAGATGGGAAACTATCAAATAACTTCCGCTAACCGCTCTGGGCGGAGCGGAGGGGAGTGTCAGACTTTTACTGACTAAGCTCACCCATGTTGCTGCCTTTGCTTCTTTTGATAAGCATAAAACGATTATGCACAGAGGGCCGAGATTCAAGTAAATCATACTAATAAAAAAAGTAATATCCTAATATACAGGCTCTTTTACCTATGATCTTTCTTTTCTTCCATATTACTATTGACATAGACCTCATATTTCCAAGGTTTTTGTGCATGCTTTAATTTAATTCATGACATGGACCGGCTGTGTCAATTACTCTCGATAAGTAGATTATAGACGATGCGCGGACTACTAAGTGAATTTTCATTAACGACAGGCAATTTTATCGTACGCTGGTTGATAGATATGACGTACTCGTATGTCTATTCGATTTTCATTTGTTTTGGACTTGACAACTATTTCCAACGAAGAACATATCGTTGGAAATGTCAAAGTTGCTATAATTACAATTTTAAAAATAGAACGTCAATCATAATCATCTGCCAGCCTGCTTTCCTATGTTGAGGTCGGCTTCCAGTCTAACCGGATGCAGCTGAATACCAATATTTTACATGGAGCGACTGCCTATCTGCCCTCCACATTTCCACAACCCATTTTTGAACCTATCAGGAATGATTTAGATTATTTTAGATGGATAGAATATTCTTTATTATGTACACCATACAAATTACAAGAATTCCAGTACAGAACTTGTAAATAGGTCGACACAATGGGCGGTCTCATCGCTAAAAATGACAACCTTTGGATGGATTTAAGGGAGGAGCACAGACAATGCAGTAGATATTGTCCGCTATTTAATGTTGTTTATGGTCTGTGCAAACCTGGACCGGACTGCCAGAATGTATTATGATGAAATTTTAACACGTTTTTTTTTGCAGTTTCCAAATTGGCTCATGCCACAAGATACCATTTTTAACATCAATTCACTTCGCGTCGTTACTAAGTAATTGTGATGACGTCGTAGTGATGATCGCAGAAAAAAAATACCATGTATTTTCTATCTGTTCCATCTTTATGAAATGACAAAGCGTTTAGTGTCTATTAAATACCGCTTATATGTATAAATAAACACTTGTTTTAGCTGACTTTTTATCACGTAAATGCGAGTTCTATAATAGTCACAATGCCATTTGCGAGCTGAAAAAAATGTTTTGCTTCGTTTTTGCATTAAGAAGCGTCATATTGAAACCATAAAAAAGTTGCCAAGAGTGGCCATGGACGTTCATAAAGCGAATCATACTTGAATATTAAGGTTAAAGATATGTCTAGAAAAAGAAGGTGAGACTTATACAAAGTGGTAAAATAATGCGACAGTAAATTAAACTACGCATACCTCAAGACGTTCTCAGTCTACCTATAAAAAATCATTTGAATATATCCAGTAGTTTAGACACAGGAAATTATTTTATATTTTTAAAATTTGCTACACGATGTATCTAATAAAAGAGACCGGTGACCACACGTTAGTGACTATTAAAGGGTGTTTTGCTTCCACTTATATGCCATTTAGTTTGTTTGAAATTATTTTTTTTTTTATTTTTGTGTCAGGGTTTTTTTGATAGTTTAAAATTATTCTTATGAATTAGTATTGTCAATGTTGTCATTTATTTTCGTATTATCATAATCACTTTGTATGACGCTGATGAGATGATGACTTATAGAAAAATATGGAAGAAGACATGGTATTCCGACCAAAATAAATTATTTTGAGGGCAGAAGCTTTATGTTAAATGTTTAACGTGAGATAATAATTAAAACCGGACATTGCCTAATATCGAAAATATTTTGAATCTTTAATCTAAAAGTAATCGAATGCGTACTACATTGATTAACGCATATACCAATTGCTTTTCTATGTATAGAGAATCGATTAATGACTATGTTGCATGGTGCGAAAATAATATTTAATAGAAGGGGAAGTTGGTAAAACATTTCTAATGTTTTTCTTAAAGATAAACTTTGCTCCATAATTGGAATTTCTCCTGTATCGTGGATATTCTAAGCATTTAAATACAAAAAGTACTTATGGTCGTAGAAGATTATGTTCGGCGTGGGGATCGAACTTGTGACACGCAGCGCAGCAGCTAATCGCCAAGCCACAACATCAACCGTGCCGTCATCTGCCTTGAATCGGAAAATAAGTAGAGGCTTTTGCCCAGCGGTGGGATATATGTCAGAGCCTGTTGGTAACAGTAATTGCAAGAACTGTTTGGAAGAGTTCCTCACACCTTAACTTAATATTAAGACTATAACAGATAAAGGCGCTAGATTTTAATGTTGTGTTGTGACCTAGCTTTCTTTTTTTCATCAAATAACTTCTCCCACTCTAAGCGGAGCGGAAGGGAGTGTCAGACTTTTACTGACTAAAACCAATCCATGCTGTTTGTGTTCCGGGGCCGCGGTATCTATTTGGCACAACCCGCAACCCGTTGTGCCCCGAACATGTAATGCAACAGCCTGTTAAATCAGTATGCATTATACAAAAGGCATCCAAGTCGAGGCCGTTAACAAACATAATAAGCCGGTCACAGGCACGATTTAAAATTGTTTGTTTACATCGGATTGTTGCTAGGCTGTGAGCATGAATAACATGTGTTGAAGTTGTCAACGGGAGGCCCTACTACTAGCACACCATGCAAAAAAGAAACTAAGTATTTGTAAAAAATATAACAGACTTCCAAAAAAAAATACTAAAAAGTGGAAAATATCTTTACTTCCGGAAGTCGGTGAATTTTGTTGGTTTCTATGACTTTTTTGGCACCAACTGAACTTCACTTTTTAGTATATATTTTTTTGGAAGTCTGTTTTATTTTTTATGACCCCTTAAGTCGGTTAACGAAACAGGAAAGAAGTTTTTTTAATTAAAACTGTAGGTTTTATAATTGATTTTACGCTCCTGCATACATATTGCGTAACGCGATTTGTTTTATAAATTATCGGGTTTCTGTTATTTTATCAAAGAAGGCTTTATTTAAAAAGATGTGGGCGTTTCGTTAACGCTTCGTTGTTTTGTTCTGTCATGGAGGTCACGAGTCTAGATAGACTGGTTGAGGAATTCACAAACAATGATTAGGAGGCGGTACTTCATTAGCTTTTTTGAAATTTTATCTAATTTAGGTAGTAGGTCTCTCAGAACTGCCTGGGCGTCAAGTTCTGCGAGCTACCCATAATCCATGCGGATACTGACTTTTTTCATGGTCATCGTATAAAAAGAACTTATATTCGCTATAAGTTCTTTTGTCCCTTATTTCTTGATCCGTTTGTATTGTTTTATTTTCGGGTGAATAATGAAGAATACTTATTTTATGAAAGAGGGATTTTTCGTCATAAGTCTTATGCAAAAAACAGTGCGTAGTTTTTCAGTGAATTATTGATTTATGTATTTGTTATCAACTAGGTGCGCCACACAACCTTAAAATGAATACCTATAATGTTAATTCACGGTATAAGCTAAGCTAGGGATTGCGGGTTATTCGAAAAAGATACCGCAGCCCCGGAACATAAAAGACAAAAGTGGGTTTTAGTCAGTAAAATTCTGACACACCCCCTCGCTCCGCCTAAAGCGGGGGAAGTTATTCAATGATTTACCATCCGTAAAAAATATATAAAATGGTAAGCTATCTACATACCAAATTTCATCCAAATTGGTTCAGACGTTTGAGTGTGAAGGAGTAACCAACATACAACACAAACACGCATACAAACTTTTGCCTTTATAATATTAGTGTTATATAATTTATTATCAATTTTTTAAAGATAACTCATTAATGTGTGGATTGAAAAATTTGAATTCCTAGAACAAGGTAACGAATTATAACATTTGACATGCACGTACATGATTAATAAATAATTTATAGTCAATTCTTGGTAATTGTTCGTAATGCGTCATTTCAAAATAATACTACTTAGACAATAGAATTTTTTATTCACTAACTGCGTCATTAAATATGTTTTTTTTACTGAACAATTCATTTATTAAAATGTTTTATAGTTTGTTAAAAAAACCCATTCTTTGGGAACATAGTACCTAAGTATGACGCGTAAGTATTATCGCCGTTATTTTGATGTATTTGTTTGTCAATGAACTTATCCTTTCAATATCATTGCATTCACGGGGTCGAAAATAACGCTTTAGCAGCGTCATAGCAGAATGATATGAATTGCGTTAAAACTCTTAAAATGGTCACAGACGTATTTAATATTGTGAATATTCTAGTTTCCAAAAAAAAAAGAAAAAAATAGTTACGTGTGACGTCACGCGTTGCTGCATTTTTTCGCAACGCGTAACTTTAATGGGCTATAATTATCTTTGTCATTTTTATTCTAATTTACAAATAAAAAATACGCGGCCCTTATTTTTGAATAATCTAAAAGACTAACTAAATATAACGTAATTACTTTGACCTTGGAAACTACCTTATTGTCAATTTGTGAGCATTATACGAATTTTAACGTAATTCATATAATTATGATTATGCTAAAGCGACTATTTTAGACCCCCAAATCTGAACAACGAATAGATAACGTAATGTTATTCAAACAAGCATTATTGCATTACCGCCGCGAATTAATTTCTCTCGGAAATCTAACCGCAAAAAGTTTAAAGATCTTTTAGTGCTCTTCGAGCATTTTCCAAACAACAGCAGTTAATTTCCATGAAAAAAATAAATCTTTAGGTTGTAAAGTAGCATAATCATTAGTTAATTAGTCTAGCTAGAACGTTCCCATATCTGAGATACATGCCTTTCTGTGAGAGTATCCCAGTCGAGGTTGGAGGTTGTTCGAAAGAGGAACCGCGGCCTCGGAACATTAAGGGCAAAAGAGAGAACATTGGTGGGTTTTAGTCAGTAAACGTCTTACACCCCCCCCCCAACCCCACCCCCACCGACCAGAGCGGGGGAAGTAATTTGTTGATATCCAATACGTAAAAACCGGCCAAGAGCGAGTCAGACTATGGCCGTTCTTAGAGCGTTAATTTTCACAGCATAAAAGACCACAGAGTTGAGTTTATGGTTTTAATTTTAACTCGATACCTCCACGCGTTCCCCATATAAAGGGACGGACAGACAGACAGACGGACGGACAACAAAGTGATTCAATAAGGGTTCCGTATTTCTTATTGATGTACCGAACCCCAAAGAAGGGAGTATCCCACTAAATCCTTTAGTACTACATAGATTGTAAGATATAATTGGGTAGTTGACACCATTAACCAATAATTTAAAAACACAATTTTTCAGAAAGAACACCTTATTCTAGACTTGAGAACTCCATTCATTTCAAAATAACTTGAAAATGCGATTTTAGTTGCTTTTAAATAGTTGCATCATTGACTTGACAACTTAGTGACGTCATCGGTTGCAAGTCTCATACAAAATCTATGGGGGAAGCGCGTTTTGACAGCTCTTAAAAAGTATATCAATTGATTGGTGGTGTCAACTACCCTATTTATCATCATCATCAGTTATTTCCGGAATTACTGCCACTACTGAGTATAAGCTTCTATCAAATTAACAAATCAAAAAAATCTTTTCATTCTACTCCTACAAGCTTTGATAGTGTCATACAGTTTTTTACAACTTCAGAACGGATTTTTTAGAAGCGTGGGTAGTTTGACATTGTGTAGTGAACACCTAAACATTACACGTTAATTGAGATGCTCCCACGCAGCTGAAGAGTACAACTTTTTATGCGTACTGTGACGTCACAGGTTTTTTTGGCATCACGTAATCACGTGTATATGTCTGGCGATTTTATACACGTGAATAGTTAAATTGGCTATGAACGATACAAAAAGTTTTAGGGTCCAGTGTTTCATGTCATGGTCCAGCTATGGCCTGTTATGGTAACGTAAAAACTGGACAATTGCAAGTCGGATTCGCACACCGAGGGTTCCGTACAAACTTGTATGTAAATGAAAGTACCGAACATTGCTCTTACGAAAAGATTAACTGTATTGAAGGAGTAACTTCACTTTGCTTTCGGAAAAGTGTTATCCCAAAAACAGTACATCGACAAAAGTCGCGGTTAGACTTATAATCAGCTCTATAATATTGGTTCTTGTCGAATTTAATAATTACAAGTCAATGGGGAATACCCTTACGAATTTGGATTCCATTAGCTAATGTATGGAAAATGCGGCATAAACGGCCATTTTTTTTTCATTGCATGGACTTAGAGGGTTGATTTCACAGTTCTAAGGGATCGAGGACCTGAGTATGTGGTTTTAATTTCAACTCGATACCTTCAGGCTTTCTCAAAATAAAGGCTGTTAACCAACAGACAGACAGACACCAAAGTGATGCTAAAAGGATTCCGACTCTTTCCTTTTGCCTACGGAACCCTTAAAACGCTAGATTAAGCGTTCTGAATTAGAAACAGATTTGTAGTAGATGATTATTTTTGCATTCCAATGACTGGACTGACTGGAAAACCTGCGAGTTTAAGCGACCTTTGAGTAGTAAACATTTACTAAATATCTTTAACAAAAGAAAAAGCAAAGTCCAATGCGTCTATTTAGAAGCATCATGATGACAGCGAAAGACGACTGTTTCTAAATCAAACTGTTGGTTAAATACAAATAATAAAGTTAGAAAACCTTGAACTTTGAATCTTATAGTATCTTATTTACGACTTCAACCAAAAGCAAAGTCTTTCTGCCACATACAGTTGAAACAACAACAAAAAATACGTGAAGACTGCTCCTCCCTCCAAAAAAAACATAATTAAGACTTCTCATAAAGTTATCGTATAAAATTAACATACAGCTGTTGAGTACAAATTAGGTTTCTTAGAATTTTATGTTTTGCTTAATGATGTAACCATTCAATGGTACTTATTCTACGAAACACTGTTTATGGAGAACTGCAAAATTGGCGGCTCCGAACCGTTTGTGTTGGAAAACTTTATTAACAATAAGTCACACTACGAGTTTGTTGGTTTATTAAAGAGTCATCAGAAGCGGTGGGTAAATATTATGTCACTTGATGTAGCTTCAAAAAAGTGCACTTTACAAGGCTACGGTTTTATAACTTGCAAACTTCTGGGATACCTACATAACCAAAGAATAAAATTAGACCGATCAAAAGACAGTCTCAATATTGTTTTGTTCGTCTCGCGCAATGCACTATTCTCAGTTCGAAATTTGAACTGTCCTGCAATATCTAAGTACGATGAAGACACATTAAAATACTCCAGCCGGTGCCTTGTCTATTCCAAATTCGAAGTTCAAAAATACTTCATCTTCGTCATAAAACGCTAATATTATAATCGTGAAGGCGGTTCAAAGTCCAAATAACAAGTACTTAGGTAAGGTGCCATTATGAACGTGAGATGAAAAAGTCTCATTAAGACTGAGCGAAAATTGTTTATTATTTTACAAACGTATAATCAAAACGGAGGAAATGAGTCATAATTACATGGCGACGCCGCGGAAGCCTGCAGAATACTAAATATGATTGTAACAACACATTGAACCCATCCATCATATCATTATGTGCTATTTTTGCTTTATTTATGACAATTTTGCACAGAGTTTTTTTAGATTAGCTCTGCTGAAATTATAGTGTTGTGATGACGGACTAGGTTCAACGAAAAAAATGCAAGACTTTTAAAATACCGTAGTGTTGTAAAACCAGCTAAACCAGCGATGAATCCAATTTGAACAGTGTGTTCGTTTTGTTATACCAATCAAGCCAGTTTTTAATTGTTATTACCGTCTTCTCGCGTTTTGTTATCCTAGAGTATTTTAAGTCGAAATCATCCTCACCTGCGTAGTCTTTTCCCGACTATGTTTGTGTTGGCTTCCAGTCTAACTGGATGCAGTATTTTACATGGACTGACTACCTATCTGACCTCAACAACCCAGTTAGCACTGAGTTATATGTACTCAGTACTAACTGGGTTGTGCAGGTCTTGCTAAGACCTGTAACGACTGTCAAAGAGCTACAAATGACAGACGAAACCAATGGCTGAAATGCTTTTTTAAGACACGTAGGAAACTCTCTGATCTCCATCCACAGATCAACCTAAGTAAGCACGGCTTAACCTAAAGATTCACCCATTTTTTATAACATAACCATACCTGTTCGTTGTAAAATCTATCCAGCTGCAAATATCCGGATATATAAATGGTGTCAATGCAACACTGCTGTGATATACCTAATAATGGTCCCCCTCGCAGACGCGCACAGCCGACGAACTTAATGGTTTGCTGACCCGACTGTACCACAAATGTATAGAACAAGTACAGTGAGTACAAAAAGTATTAGTTTACATAGAATTTTGTTTTTTTTTTAAGGATATGTTATAGAGTATTGCTTTTAATTGCTGTTAAATTAAATAATAAAGTTCAGTTAATTATCACTTGTTTCAGTGAAGGAAACCATCATGTCTTATAGATTTTTCTGGACGCCATGTTAAGCCAAGTCCGAGGCCCATGAGCCTTGTGTTGCGACAGTATTGACTAGAAAGATATCTGAATGAAATTAGTAGATATCCAGCCAGATTAGATGTATAGTAAGTAAAGAAGACAAGTAACCAGATTCAACATATACATTTGAAATTTCTTTAAAAATCCATGATAAAAACAAACAGTTCATAACTAATTTGAAGTTGTCCATCGGTTTCTAAGAGAAAAAAAACAACCTGGTTACCTACCATCTCCTTTAGTGACTGTACATCTTTCAATTATGTAGTTATATTCCCGTCAGTCCTACATCTTCCCGTTGGGAATCATTCTATTCATCTAGTATAATTTATGCAAGATATAAACACCTACACAACTTACGTTATTATGAACTATGTCACCCAATATGCAGCTACATTTGTACAGTAATGCATCTGCCCTTGCCCACTTATTAACATTAAATGAATTAATGACTGCAACTCCTTCCTATTTCGCATCCATATTGTTTTCAAGTTTGGCATGAGACCCCATCGAATTTGTATACAAAACTTCAATTACAATTTTGTTTTGGAGTACTTGACAAAGAATGTATTGGCAAATCGATATAGCTTCCGTTTACTGAATGATGTCGAACAAATTGATTGAGACCGGTAGAATTTAAGTGCATGTCTATGCATATTAAAGGTGTCTACCTATGCACTACAATACGATACTCCACAGTGAGAATGAAAAAAAAAGTAAAGCTACAATTAAAATGCAACATAGCTATGCGCAAACGAAATACTAATCGTTACAAGAGGTAATAGAAAGAAAAAATATATATTGATTAGTTGCAATAATGACGAGCACACAAAATAACAAAAAAAAAACATGTTGGACATACAAAGCATCACACATACTAATAATTACAAACGGAGCAAAAAAATAAATAAGTAGTGTTTACGCCGCCGCCGTGACCGCGCCACGTAGATCACCATTCAGCATGATGCTGTGCTATTGGAGCCCACAGCACAGCGCTGGTTTTTAATATTTATCCCGTAATATGATATATGCTCATAATTCTGCATTACAAAGGTCAGGTATAATCTGCCTAGCAATTATTATGTCCCGTGCTTTAATTGACGACCCAGATTGCTTGATTGATTCGACGATCCAATTGCCATGATTGAAACTTCCAACGTAGATCTCAATTCCTGGTAGCAAAAACTTATTTCGTACGGTTTTATAGTTTGTTGTCTGCTTGAGAATGTAGGATATAAATTCCAACATCGATGAAAACGTGTTTCAAATTAGTAAAATCTGCATATAGATACCATAAATACGAAAGTAAATCTAGTTTTTGTGGGATGTTTTCAACGTTTAAAGTAATTTTTTTGTGTTGTCGATGTTTTTTTAAGCTTTTAATCAAAATTGCGACGTAGTCGTAGTAGACAAAGATGTGTGCTATGCTGACTTCAAATAATCTCTTATGAAACATCTATGGGATCAATGCTTATTTTATTAACTGAGGACAGGGTATCTGTAATCAAACAAGATCAGCTACCCTACTATGACCTCTTAAAGCAATTCTTATTCCACTGAGGGAAAGAGACAGAGCTATGCAGGGTGTCTAGCACCATCTCTTTCCCTCAGTGGAATAAGAATTGCTATAAGATGTCATGGTAGCCCTTCAGTATCCACTAATATAATAACAGTTTTCTAGTTAGTATTTTAATAACACTATCATCATAAAAGATGGCAATCCATCCTTTTTACCCCCGGATCTTAAACAGAGTGATTTGTTAAACGTGAGCAACATTAAGGGCGTATCAGAGGGGCCTGCCAGGGCCACTGCTTTCCGTGATTTTTCAAGAGGACAAACATAGATAGGTTTTAGGCAGTAAACGACTGACACCCACACCCCTGGGAAGTTGTTTCACGTCGTATGTTTTACGATCCGCAAAACGGTGCGTGTAGTAAGTAACCTACTCCAGAAAGTGATCAAATTGAGACTGACAAAATTGCAAAAAAAATACCACCTGCTTCATTTATTAGAGCAGATTTTTTTAAATAATATTTCATAGTCTCTTAGTACAAGTTGCTCATATTTATGAATATTTTACCTCATCTAAGTAATCCGTTTAACAAATCGCCTTCTCTCTTTTTTATCATGGATAAATGTGGTATAATACATGCTATGTTTCTTGCCTATATCGTGTTCCAAGTTTCAACCTATTGCTAAATTCCGGTTTTCTTTAACATCGTGAGCTCTCAGTCTAAAGGCATTCAAGTTCCCAGCAAAAAATCTTCTAAAATGTGAACAAAAACTTGTTATATTTTTTTAAAGAAAATAATATCCAATACATGAACTGATCGAACATTATAAATAGACGAGCCGACAAAATACCATACCGAAAAAAATATTGAATAGACTTTTGACTTGCTAATAATACATGGACCTACAGTCAGCAGAGGAGATAACTAAACAATCTCGTCAAATAAGAATCTGAGTATGGAAGCTCGTTACTTATCTCCTTCGCTGACTGTACAAGTGTACTTATAATGCCATGTCATAATCCAAAGATCATAATTTAAATTTAACACAATAAGTACAACAGTTACTTAGAACTTGGATATAAGATGTTCATAAGTTATGGCGCGAGTATGTTAATTAATCACGATTCCAATATAAATACAATTATGGACTTCGTTATAAGCAAAATCTATTAAAACGCTGCATAGTTCGGACGAACACATTTGTAAGCTCACAAACTACTTTATATTCATACATTTTATAACGTTTATTATTAAATTGTTATTGTTGAAGCTTGTAACTTATTGGCAAAGATAAATATTTTGTAAGATTCATCTTATTATTTTCTGTGGCTAAAAGTCTGGTGATTATAAATTTTAGATAGAGGGGTACACCCCTCTACAGGCCCTCTACCGGCCGAAATACAGGGCAGAAGGAACATGGATAGATTCTAGTCAGTACTACTCTGACACTCCCCCCCTCGCTCCACCCACAGCGGGGGAAGTTATTTGATGATTTCCTATCCGCAAAAAAAGGTAGCCTAGCCTTTTCCCAACTATGTTTTTTGGAACTGGATGCAACTAAACACCAGTATTTTACATGGAGCAAGTCAGTACTAGTATAGTAAACACTTACACCCATTCTTTAATTGATGAGAGTTTAATCAAAGAAGACTCGAGAGCTCTCATTGTTTCAAGATTCATGAAAGATACCCACGTTATTTTCCAAGCAATTTGCATCTCAGTACTGTCACTGTCACATGTGACTGTCACTGTGACACTTTAGTGTGTGTCTTTAATGTCATTGTCATTTGTACGATGGAAACTATGTGTGTAATAGGTAACTGAGGTTCGAATCGAACAGCTGTTATTATTGAGCCACAAATCAATTTATTACGATTATTGCCCCCCCCCTCCCCTTTGTCAGCAAAAGTAAGCAAAGCTCTTACTGCCACCTCTTATGCTGACGTAAAAATTCGTATGAGTATTTTCCTTTTTGTGTATCTAATTTGTTTTATTTATTTATAACGAGTGGCAGGTTCAACAAATTTTAGGAATAATAAAATAGGTTTAAGATAGAAGACATATTGACTATTCAACATAAAGAAAAGTATGAAATAAAGTGTTATTATTTTAGGTTTTGTAGTTTTGGTTTCAAGCACTCAATGTGTAGATTGTTAAAGTACCTATATGTAAGAAATAAATGACTACTGCTGACGTAACCACCAACCAGACCACCCCACCCCCAACGTCTTCAAAAATAAGCAAAGCAAAGAAACCCCGTAGTGTTTACGTAATAATTGAACGGCCCCATATCTCAAATGCTCTTAGCCAAATTTTGTTTATACATTTTCCATTTAAATAAAGTGTGACACCCACATCTCTAGGAAGTTGATTCGTATGTTTTCCGATCCGCAAAAAAAAAACAGTGCGTGTAGTACCTACCCCAGAAAGTGATCAGATTTTGTTAAGAGATTGAAATTGCAAAAAAAATACCACCTGCTCCATTTATTACAGCAGTTTTTTTTATAATATTTCATAGTCTCTGAAAAGTAAAAATTGCTCATATTATGAATATTGTACTCCCTCTTAGTAATGGATTTTAAAAGGTCCAGAAAGTGTATAAATAATCAAAAAAAATACATGTAAAATACACCATGGGTCAATTTTCCATGACTATTTTGAAACGATTCAAAAGTCGAACATTAAAAAATCTTGGTTGCGTCATGTCAATATGGCTTTAGTGTCCAAAATTAACATCTATTAGACATTCAGTATTCTTTTCATATAATTGAAACAGCAATCTTACAACGTGTTATGTATGCTAAAATATATAAATTGAACAATACATTAGTCTAGAAAAAATGTTCAGGTAGTTTTACAAATTTTTCACATCGTGCATGAATGAGGCTGTTATGGAAACATGTCATTGGTTAAATCAAACACAATACTGCTGCTTGTGATTTCATGACGAGATTTTTCTGTTTTTCAACACGCTGTATATACCAGCTTCACCCATCATTATTCTCCAGCCCTTAATTCAGGGTCGGCGCAGCATGCCTTCTTATACTCCTCGCATCTGCCTAGCCTTTTCCAAATTTTATTGGGGTCGGCTTCCAGTCTAACCAGATGCAGCTGAATACCAGTATTCTACATAGAGTGACTGCCTATGTAACCTCCACAACCCAGTTTTGATTCGACTGCCTCATAGTTTGTGAGACAGTCGAGGTAGGGCCGGACTCCAACCGGCTAAAACTACCCTCCTGCTCTGCTCGTGTTCCTCTGACATAGTCAGACACCTTTTCAACGCTTTTCGCTGTGACTCATCATCATTTTCCTGCCCTTGTCCCATTTTATTTGGGGTCGGCGCAACACGTTTTCTTCTTCCATTCTCCCCTATCAGACGTCATGGCATGACGTGACTGCTGTTTTAATTTACCACAACCCAATTAGTAGTGGGTAATACGATACCAAAGGGGTAATACTGGTTGGCAGACTTTCGGGACACTGTCTACCTGTAACGACTGTCAAAGATAAATGACAGCTTATCGTTGTTTCCGAAGCATGGAATAAACTCAGTATGTAACGAGTGGTCACCCATTCTCAGACCATCCTAATCAAGCACAGTTTAACCAAAAGATCGACCCGAGCGGATGCTATTACTCCTGTATCACTCATTTTATTAGAAACCTCCTTTCTTGCCATATCCTCCTTCACATAGTCCATACATCGTTTCTTTGGTCTCCATCCACATTCATCCTTACTAATATTATAAAAGCGAAAGTGAGTTTGTTTGTTTGTTACGTTTTCACGTCTAAATGGCCAAACCGAATTTGATTTAAAAAAAAGGGGGAGAAAGACGGAAGAAAAGGGGAGAGAAAGATATTTTTTTTTTGATCATCACTCGGGTTAAAGTTATTGTTAGCCCAAAGTAACAATGCCACGCGTACGAAGTCGCGGGCGGAAGCTAGTTGTTAATACTTTCCTCACGACTTTTTCCTCTTTAGCTTTAACTTTACACGTAACTATGTGAAAAAAATCTTAAAAGTTAAATTTGACTCGGTTTTCGATTAAACTTAAATTTTGCATACATGTTTAGTTTATGACAAAGCTTGGTCTGCTAAATGACGTCATTCGAAATCCAATATGGCGGATATTTTCATGCACACCCATGATACGCGATTTAAATGAAAGGGTTTGTTGCGAAAAATACGATACAGTGTGATTATTAGTTTTAAATTTTTTGACATTTATCTCTGTTTCAAATTATTTTATTATTGTTATTATTTGTGATGGGTGCAGCATATTCATCTGAGGTCTACCATGAGCGCGTGGTATAAACTTTACGTAAAAACGTCGATGTTTTAATCGATAGTAAAATTAATTGTCCTTTAGCACTCTAGCTATATTTTTGCAACACGTTAAATCTGTATCATCCGTAGATATGAATAAATTATCAAAATTCTTGGCGAAACAAGTATTTTAATTCTACAAACGATTTATTTATTTTCTGCGTGCTTATGTTTGGGGCTTCAGATGTTTATACATTTTGATCAGGTATTTCTGCAAGTATTTGCATTCTTTTACTCAGAGATCATCTTTTATTTCATAAATATCCTTAGTTTACATCAATTCTTATCATTCCCTTCAAATATGTTAATAAAAACAGTTCAAGAGCTAGTCAGACTTGCACCGAGGGTTCCGTACAAACTTGCGACATTAACGGCCATATCTTTTGACTGCGTAGACTTAGAGGGTTGATTGATTTTCGCACAGCACAAAGGGACAACAGACTTGAGTATATGGAAATTTCAATTCGATACATCAACGCGTTCGCGAGATAAACGGTCTTGACAAACAGACAGACAGGTGGACATCAAAGTCATCCTATAACCGTTCCGTTTTTCCCGTCCGTCTATTAACGACTAGCTGTTCCACACGGTTTCACCCACGCTGCTCAACACCTGTTGGTCGTAGCGTGATGTTATATAGCCTATAGCCTTCCTCAAGAAATAGACTATGCAACACTAAAAGAATTTTCCAATTCCAACCAGTAGTCCCTGAGATTAGCGCGTTCAAACAAACAAACAAACAAACTCTTCAGCTTTATAATATTAGTATAGATAGGCCGTTTCGACGGCGCTTTCGTGTTTCACGCGCGCCTCAAAGAGATGTCAGCAAAGCAGAAGGGCTTGCCAGAGCCTCTGCCTGCCGGGATTGCGGGTTGTTCGAAAGAGATACCGCGGCCTCGGAACGCAATAGAAGGAACATGGGTGGGTTTCAGTCAGTAAAAGTCTGAAATGCCCCACGCTCCGCCCAGAGCGGGAGAAGTTATTTGATGATTTCCCGAACCAAAAAAAGGGTTTCGATTTTTTCTTTTTCAGATACCGAACCCTAAAAATGCAGTATTAAGTTAGTCATATATTAAGACTCTTATATCTATGTTTAGGATTGACGTAGTTATACGTTGCGGTTGACTAGATGAGGCACGTTTTCAAATCGCATGTCATGCAAGCCTTACTTAAGCGTTTAATTTTACGCCATTGTAGAGATATCTTTAATTCAAATTGTGTTTGTAGAGGGGCGAAATTTCAACATCGTCTCGTGCTTAGAATCGATTACTGCGTTCAGTTATCGATACTGTTTTAGTTCCGTGCGCATTCGATGCTAAGGCGCGTCGCCCACACGACCAACAGTCGAGGCGCAGTCGGGCCGCGGGCGCGTTAGGCGCATCGCCCACACGACTTTTGTAAAGAAAATCTCGTTGCGGCGTGCCTCTTCCTCGACGCGCCTAACGAATACTCGTTTACGAATGATCGGCCCTTCTAGTTCCGTGTGTACATAAAAGGCGATCGTTGATCGTATCTGAAGAAGTGTTGTCACTGCAATACGTATCTATGATATACCTATATGCTCAACAAACAATCAACTTTTCTTCTTCTTCTTCTTCGACCCTCAATCACCCAATGCTAAGTAGCAAACATCTATACATCCTCACAAACTTTCGCTATTTGTAATGAAGTAAGTTAAGTATTATTTATTTAATCTCTCTTCTTTTGTGTACTATTCACCTTTCCTTAAAGCACATATTGCTTTACACTTTTTCATTTTGCCTATGAAGCCTTGCAAATTGCCTCTTACCTATTACAAATCTCGCTAGAGCATATAGTGGCAATACAGATGAACGTCCGCGGAAGGGGTCCACCCTTTATAGCAGAACTTTTTATGTCATAATTTTATTTTGCATAACAACGGATGGCATAAACTTCACTTCGCAGAAAATAGTTTAGCAGACACTCATTTGTCATACATTTTAAACTCATAATTTTGTAAGTCAGAATCATCTCTAGGCATAAACTTCATATCCATAATATTTAAAAAGTAGAAACATCATATCGCAGAAAGTTCACAGTCAGAATCGTCTTTTTGCATAATATATTTTATATCGATGATTATTAACCGTCAGAATTGTCAAATCGTAGAAAGTTTATAGTTAGGGTCATCTCTGTCATTATAAGTTGTCATTTATTTTGATTAATTATTTCTTTAAAATAATGTAATTTTTTTAGTTATTGTTTCATTGAATTTGAAATAATGTCATTGAATTCAATAAGTAATTAGGTATCCTAATCTAAATAGTTCAGTTCCGGGTAACCTACTTAAAACAATATCTTTTTTCTATTAACGCAAGTCGTTTCTGGCACTCGCCGGCCGCTGCCGCGGCACCGCTCGCTTCGCTCGCTCGGCTCGTGCGTAGGAGGTCACAGTTTTAACCTAACCTAACCTAGCCATTACTGCCGTCTGCATAGTATGCCAAATGAAATTATACCAAATAATATATTATGCGAAATTTGAACTCTGCGAAACGTAATTATACTAAATGTAATTCTGCCATCTTAAAAGTATGCCATGGTTAATTCGAAGTTTTAAACATTATGCCAAATGATAATTATACCAAAAAAAAAATATGCCTTTAAAATGTTCGTTTAAAGAAAATTATGCTAAGTGTGTTATGCCAAATAAATTTCGGATCAAGATTCTGCCAGATAGAGGGAACCCCCGCGGAAGTGTGAAAGTCATCAACCGTGACATGTACTCTTGGACAAGGTTCAATGAATTCAACGCCGTTTACGTACATATAAACTCAAGCCGTTTGTTTGAGACAGACAGAAACTACACAACACACGCTGCTACAATCCTCACATACTCCTTTCGGCAGGGGCGTAATCCCCATATCAGCCGTATCAATGATACAGGGTTCCTGAGTAACAAAGGCCTGTACTATGTTCAACTATGTACTCGTACTATGTTCAGTTGTGGAACAAAAGTACACAATCTTTTCACAACCTTTAATATTTAAAGAGAGGCTTGTCGTAAGTAATTTATGAACTTTTTAACTTTTTTCGAGCTCGATACGCTCACTACATCCAAGTCTTTATCAGAATGCTCTAATTATATTTCTCGCTCCGCTCGCGCTTCAATGGAGGCTCAACATATGCCTCGGGCGAAGTAACTCTATCTCACTTCGCTCGCTCTTACATTCTCTAAACAAAATCAATGACAGCTTATGCGATGCCATTCACGATGCTATTTCAATTGATTTTTCAAAAATCTCTTCTTCGTTATTCTCTTTTTTGACTACGCCGCAATTAGGTTCAAAGGTCCCCCATTTTCTTTATACACAGCCCCATTAGGACTAGCCAACTGCCTTTCGCCTCGTCCTCGCTCCGGTTGCAAGTACTACGCACCTAACCTTTCTCAAGAGCCTCACCAGGAAGGTCAATGTACATCCTTCGGTGTCCCCTGCCGACGTTCTCGCTGTACACAATATTTTAATATTCCTACAGTGATGTAGGTAAATCGGATTATTGCTTGTTCATAGATTACATGCTATTGTAAATAAACGTTATTTGCTGCGGAAGTGTTGGCTGTGAAGAAGCTAATATCGATTCGTTCTTGTAGGTTAAAGAAGGTTTTAGTTCGATTTTGTGGAGTTGGTGGTTGATGTAGAAAGATGAAAAACTAACCCATTGAACAAGAGTGAACTTTTCACGATTAAAAAGACTAAGTAATCAGTTTGTTATTCACATTGATTATAGTAACGGCAATAACTACAACATCATTGAAATGACGCGCAAAATCGCGCAACTTTTTGCTTGATCTAAGTGCTGGGAATGAAGAATGTCGGTGTTCCTTCGTTTTTGCACTCTTACGCGTATAACGACTTCGGGTGACCCAAGATTAAGAGGCTGTTTTATCTAAGTATCTTTTTTTTTACGCATTAGTTACTAAAAGTAAAAACCCTCGAATGAATAAAAAAGAAGATCCGGTACGTCACGCCTGATGATTTTGACAGTTAAACCAAGCTCACTATATTGCCTAATAATTATCTGTAAAAAGAACTTTATTACCAAAATTTTTAAATGCTTATGTACCTAATTGTTCTGTTATCTTGTCATAAATCAATCATTAAGGCATTTTCCGTCTCGCGACCCTGAAGACATAACTCTTGAAGAACTTCCTGAACATCAAATTTTGTTTATGTATCTACCGACATAAAAGAAAAATATGCCGTCGACATGCGAGTTGGAGTCGCGCGCCGAGGGTTCCGTACTAATGTGCGATTTATCGGCCATATATTTTGACTGCGTAGACTTAGAAGGTTAATTTATACACAACTCTTAGATCACAAATTGGAGTATGTGGTTTTAATTTGAACTCAATACCTGCACGCGTTCCGAAAATAAAGGGTCTAGACAGACAGAAGAACAACAAAATGATCCGATATATAATTGTTTCTTTTGAGGTACAAAACCCAAATTACTATGTAATATAAAAATTAAGATCCAATCGATCAATACAATGATCAGTAGGTCTACTATGACATCTTAAAGCAGAACTTATTCCACTGAGTGAAAGAGATGGTGCTAGACACCCTGTATAGCTCTGTCCCTTTCCCTCAGTGGAATAAGTTCTGCTTTAACACGTCATGCTAGGGTAGCAGGGCGCTCATCACGAAAGGTTCGAGTTGAGGCAGGCAATGACTATATCTACCTACAAGGTTATGATAAAGCCTACCGCATTTCCCAGCAGTAGGACATACAAACCTATAAGAAAAGACTCATACTGCAACTAATGTTGTAAATTAGTAAAAGTAAGCCGCTATACTGAATGGATTTTAATGAAACTTTACAATAATATAGTTTATACACCAGAATAACACATAGGCTATAATTCATAACGAAATATTGTATATTCTATCAACACGTGAGTGAAACTGCGGGACGCAGCTAGTTTTAAGTAAGAATCCTATAAAGGTTAAGAAGAATCGTGTAACTATTAATAAATAATCCACATCGGCTAAACCTGTTTCACTATTTATGCTGTAAAATAATGAATAGCCTCTAAGTACCTATGTTATAATGTATAAAGTTGTAACTGCTTTGTGGTTATATTTATAGGAGTTATAGGACGACTTGAGGCTTCAACGGCTTTACGACCACATTCGCATAGTGTCAAACGTTAATAGAAAATATGTTCAGGAAACTCGCACGTGCTTCGAATGTGGTTATTAATAACTAGCTCCTGCCCGCGACTTTGTCCGCGTGGCATAGTTAGATATAGGGTGTAAACCTTCTGCAAGCAAGCCCTTAACGAAGCTGTCAGTTATGCATTCTGTACATCAAAGTATCTCTACGCAAAACATATGAGACACGAGCCTTTCTTTGGTGAAAATATTTTTTTTCAGAAGAATCCGATCTCGCACTCAAAATTATATATATATATAATGTTTTGATGAATGCGTTAAATAGTACGAGGTCGGGGAGGTTTTTATCCTTCTTATATATTAATATTATAAATACGAATGTTTGTGAGGATGTATGGATGTTTATTATTCTTTCACGTCAAAACGGCTCAACGGATCTTGATGAAATTTGGCACAGGGGTAGATTATAGTCTGGAATAACACAAAGGATACTTTTTATTTCGATACCACACGGGCGAAGCCGCGGACGCCGGCTAGCTTAAATAAAGTTACAATATAAAAAAAAAGCTTTTACCTCAAATAACAACAAATAAACAAAAAAATATGGCGGGGAGAACTGGTGCATTTCGACATTGTTTAGTAAATTGATTAAGTAAACTAGCGAACTCGGAGATCAATCTATCTTCGTTAGTACTCGTGTGATTTCTGCCACACCCTAGACGGATCTTGTTTAGTACACTTGATTAACTGCTCTTAAAGAACCACTCTATGTAAGTCTTATAGAAGCTCGAACAGATCGGTTTGTAGAAAGCGGTGTTACTCCGTTAAGTGATAAATTTCAAACGAGAATTATTATTTACTAAACCAGTTTAGAATTCTCGATTTATATTGCGAAAAAAATTAAGAAACCTGACACATCCTAGCTATTTAAAGTGTACACTTGAGCATATATTTAGTTGACAAACCATCATTACATACATAATGGATGACGGACATCTTTCTCGAGTACTTACTTACAACTTAATTAGACACACACAAGTACGACTTAAGTACGTACTTAATTGAAACTTGAATGCAGATCCCGTCCTTTACATCTTTACGTAGTTCAACTTCTGAAAGTACTGGTAAATGAATTGGCCAACCATATCTTTAGGCATAATTTTTAGTGACTAAATCCCCTTTATGTTCCGGGTCCGCGGTATCTCTTTCGAACAACCCGCAACCCTGCTTATACCGCCCATGGGTTTCTGAGTTTTCTTTACATGCCGACGAGAAATATCTGTCAGGTGTGCTGGTACCCTCACTATCCCACACGATGTTTTTCTTCACCGAAGCCGTGATAATTATACAATACGCACATGAATCCTAAATATTTAAAGTGAACTATAACTTGACAGTATGTTAGTCACAGCGCTAGACCATCACTGTTATAAACTCAGGTAATGTAAGGTTCCATATCATAATACCCAGTATCTGGGTTGTGGTTGTTAAGGTCATAGAAGCAGTAACTCTATGGAAATACTGGAATTAAGCTACATCTAGTAAGACTGAAAGTAAGAAAAACTAGGCAGATGGTAAGATAATGAAAGTAACGTCATCTAATCGATACAAATCAGGACTTTTGGAAGAAACCTTGACAAAAACAATGGGTCGACCAATCTCGGCTGACATTATCACAATTTACAAGTCATGGCCTTACTGATTAACTTAAAGTTTAAACGGAACTGCCTGATTGAGAGCTTTTAATGCAGGAAATCCCTCTACAGTCTCTGGGACTATTCCTTGAACTATAAGGTGGAATTCGTTTTTAAGGCCCCTTGCCCCGCAACTAACTAAATGCATGCCTGTTACTGTCAATCGTTTGAAGATGATAGAGACGGAATGATCAAGAATAAAGAGTGCTATTATCTTTGGCATGTGGAGTTTACAGTATTTGATGACACGGTTGGCGCAGTGGCTGAACGATCGATTGCCGCGCTGCGTGTCGCGGGTTCGATCCCCGCACGGTACAAATATTTTTATTGCCTACAGATAGTTGTTCTAGGTCTGGCTGTTTGTGTAAGTGAGTTCAAATGTTTGTAAACGCACCCACGATACTGGAGAAATTCGTAATGTTAATGATTTTTTTTTAAAGATTATATTTTTCGATCCTCATGTCATGATCCTACACCATAAAGTATCGTCTTGGATGTAACTATTTGTATCTAGAAGAACATACAAATAGTTACATCCAAGAGATCTTTTAAAATACTTTAAAGGTTTTAAGCAGTAGATAGAGTGGTTCAAGAATTAAGTTTATGTGTCTACGTGAGTAAGACCGCGGGGCGCAGCTAGTTTCTTTATAATTATTCTGTAAACGTAGCAAAAGCATAACGACGGAAACTGTACGGTAGTTTTTTTAATTCTTGATTGAGTTAGTTTCTCAGAATGTTATTTTTTTAATTCAATTTCATTTTATGAACACAGGGTAAAATATTATGATGTTGTAAATGTTTGATAGTTGTGTGTGTGGTTTCAACAAGAGTCATGGACTAAAAAAATAGAGATAGAGACCTCCAAGAGAGTTCAAGATTGAAAGAAACAAAGTCATAGATTTTGATTGTCTACAATTATATTAATGATGAGTTTTAGACATTGCTACGATTATAAATACCCACGTTAGGTGACAGATAATTAGACTTTATACTGGTCATGATGGTAACAAAGAAGTTCACAGCAAAATGAATAAAATTATGTCATCAACGAAGAATTAAGTGGTTGTTTAACCAGTTTAAATATCTTGTTTTTGTCTCCACATTATGAAAAATTTAATATAATTTATACATTCCAATAAGTATGTGTGTAATTGTTAACAAATTTTAATGAAAACGTATGAATGTTATGCATAATAATGTTACTCAACCTACTGTTTTTAAGTGCGAGAATAATAATTTTACTTAGCTCCGGTTATTATTATAATGAATGATTATACGCCCGTGGCATTGGACGGTATAAACATTTTATAGTTTATTATTAATTAACGTTTGACTAGAGTTTAGTTTAGAGTAGATCTTCAATCACTTGATTAGAGTATCAACATTCGGTGCTGGTGTTGCTATCATAATAAAAGTAAATGAAAATATCGAGTCATTATTGAATAGCTTACCATTGGGTGCATTAGACAAATAGCAGGCTGCGATCATATCGATTGACGCATGAGTAACTGTTCTCCGCTTGTGTTCCTTGACCTTCCAGATGCGTGGCACAAGTTCAGAACATCGACGATCGCGCTTCCGCCAAACATCGATTCCGTACACAACTATACACTCGATACAGTTTCGAACTAACTCGATATTCACTCGCGTACCGAGGAAAGCGTTTTGTAAACAATGTTCCTTTTTCAAAACTTGTCCGTCGTCGGCCGGTCGGTGCGAATCGAATTCGTTATCGATGCTATCGGCAATACTTATTTTGTTTTTATTTTTTTTTCTCGATTTTACGGTGTTGTATAACGCGCGAGTGGAGGCGGGGGCGACGTGCGTGCTGCCGCGACGATGCAGCCGCTCACAATAAAGCAAGAGGTTGGATTCTCTAGCGGCACAAACGAAGAAAAGGCATAACATGTGGGCTCGAACTCTCACGCGATTAATATCAATAATTTGACGATTAATCTAGAACGCATTCGGATTCGGAAACAATAGAAATAATCTGTTGCTTTATTTGGTCACAATTGTCATTGACTCAGATGTTTTGCCAAACCAGGTGTTAGGATGATTTTCTTCGAAACGATGATTAAGACTCATAAGTTTTCACACTTTTTTTGTACAATTTGCTACAAAGATTTTCCAAGTAAAACAGCCTGTATGGAGAATCTAATTGGTTACCGCATTTTACCATTACACTAATAATGCAAGAAGTCACGTTTTGCTGGGTCTTTCCTGTTTCTTTGCGTATTGTCTCATCTCATCGTCTTCAGCGAAACGAAAAAGGTTTAATTATCTCAGATCTCGGTAGATAGGCACGTCAATCAATTACGATATAATTGGTGTTATTCAAAACAGAAAATGTTTGATGTCTACTGTACTGTTCTACGATTACAAGAACTCCGTAGGTACATTATGCTCTATGAATAAATAAATATTGTTATACAAATATGAATTATTTAAACAGTTGTTATCTTGAATAGGACTATTGAAGAGTTACTAACAGAAAGGTATCAGTGGCTCTGTGTGATTTACGTACTAGATAATTTATCAGAGTGCATGCAGAAAGTAAAATCTATACTAATATTATAAAGCTGAAAAGTTAAGTTTGTTTGTTTGTTTGTTTGAACTTGTAATCTCAGGGACTACTGGTTGGAATTGGAAAATTCTTTTAGTGTTGGATAGTCTATTTCTTGAGATAGGCTATAGGCTATATAACATCACGCTACGACCAACAGGTGCTGAGCAGCGTGGGTGAAACCGCGTGGAACAGCTAGTTAAAAATAAAATCAAATTATCAATTCATTTAATAAGTTGTGTCATCTATTTAGTTGTCTAGTATAATGATTCATGAATTATAGCCTCTTGGTGAGAGATCCAGGATGGCCCGTTTCTTTTTTTTTTTTGGGAGGTTTTTTTGCGGGTCGCTGTCGAGTGATATGTTGATTAAAATATAAATTACGACCGTTTCCTAGGTTTAATTATAATAATTTAATTTATGAAGCCTTCAGTTCGTTTGACTACATTATTTGATTTTTTATGAAATGGTTATTTAATGGGGTGGAATGACCGTTCTTATCCGTCATTATTATAACTCCATATTTGTTTCCATCGCAACTGCAAATTGCATAAACATAAGAAACGTTGAGTTTCGTGGGATACCCTGGTGCATACAAGTTAAGTATTGCTCCTTAAAGGGATCTATGTCCGCTGTCTAAGGATCGTCTTGAGGATTTACAAAATATAATATTTCAGTCTGTACCAAGCTGAAAATTAAACTTTGACAACCTATACTACTGTCATTAAAAGTAATGAAAACAAATGAATGTCAACGTGACGTTGGTATTTGACGTAATTTGTTTAAAGTCAAGGGAGGGCAAAGTCATGTTAGTTTTTTTTTTTTTTTAATAGGAATGTAACCTTTTGCAGCCTTTTGCGATGTGTCACGCTTAAGTACATCTTTCTGCCTTTTTACTTCATTAATGAACTTAAGGATCCACAAAATACAATATTTTTTTAGGGTTCCGAACTTTAAAAGGAAAACACAGAACCCTTATTACGGAACACTTTGATGGCAGTCTGTCTGTCTGTCAAGACCCTTTTTTTTTAAGATATAGAAACATGTGTGTTAGTACGAGATCCGGCTGCAGAATCAGTGTACCTATCGAGTATTTGCTGAAAACCAAATTTTTACACATATTCATGATTAGGAGAATTTATATCCACCAGGTTGCCTATCAAAATGTGGCCGCTAGTATTTTTAATTAAATTATTAATAATTCATAATCCGTAAGAAATTTCATTGACTTTTTTTTTCAATGAAATGTCGTCTACTTTACGGCAACATCTATAAAGACTCTGAAAAATTATGGTTGCCGTTGCGCACCTGGCCGCACCTCTTCGCAGCCAGGTATACACAGGTATGAATTTGTTACATTTATACACCCACAACGTACATTTATAATTTATATATCAAATTAAAGCTAATTTTTTTCTGTATATTATTATATACGGTTGCTCAATTAAATCTGGCCGCCAATAAGGGTTGCTGGCTAATAAATATAGTAAATATTAAAAGTAGATTGAAAGAGAGCTAGCGCGTAACACCACTAGTCAGACGAGGATAGCGATTACCAGCTGTCGGGCGGTTTAAAGCCATTGCGCATGCGTCAGATGTTAGTGTTCTCAACGGATCAGTTGTGATTTTTATTTTAAGTTCGAAACCACGCTGTTTGGAGTACATAATACACAACATAATATATTGCTGTTTTATTTGTGCATCGAAAAATTATCAATCTCGCACATTCCACCATGCTGGAAATCTTTAAAGGAAAAATTATTGCGGACCATCTTTGTTAATTCGATGTGGTTAAATGCTACTGAGCGGGATTGCATCAAGTTCAGCGCGGAAAATAATGGCTGGCTGCTGTTAGATGGTTTTTTAAAACCAACATGGTTCCTGGGAGATTCAACTCCAGCGCAAGTTGAGAATGTGCTGTGTGATTCCACGAACAAGCCTTCCGATAATAATGACGATACCGATATTTCTGATGAAAGTGATACCTGCGATGATAGTGTGACTGAGAGCTCCGATGATTCAGATTTTTAAAAAAGAGTCATGGAAGTATAAAATACATTTTAAAAATTCATAATTTGCTTAAACTGATGATTGATGAATATGTAAAATAAATGTAATACTTGAATAAAATTAAATCTTTTTTCATACAGTACTTGTACAACACAATGTTTTTACATAAGTAACCTTGATTTAATTCATCAGCAATATTCATTTTTTTTTTTGTAATTTTTAAATTTGTCATTGACTTTTTAATTTTTATATTAGAAAAGAAAGACGTTTCTTTTGGAGTATTTATTATTTTGAGTCGTACCTACTATTGTTTGAATCGGAGGTTGAGAACACTAACATCTGACGCATGCGCAATGGCTTTAAACCGTCCGACAGCTGGCAATCGCTATCCTCGTCTGACTAGTGGTGTTACGCGCTAGCTCTCTTTCAATCTACTTTTAATATTTACTATATTTATTAGCCAGCAACCCTTATTGGCGGCCAGATTTAATTAAGCAACCGTATATAATAATATACAGAAAAAAATTAGCTTTAATTTGATATATAAATTATAAATGTACGTTGTGGGTGTATAAATGTAACAAATTCATACCTGTGTATACCTGGCTGCGAAGAGGTGCGGCCAGGTGCGCAACGGCAACCATAATTTTTCAGAGTCTTTATAGATGTTGCCGTAAAGTAGACGACATTTCATTGAAAAAAAAAGTCAATGAAATTTCTTACGGATTATGAATTATTAATAATTTAATTAAAAATACTAGCGGCCACATTTTGATAGGCAACCTGGTGGATATAAATTCTCCTAATCATGAATATGTGTAAAAATTTGGTTTTCAGCAAATACTCGATAGGTACACTGATTCTGCAGCCGGATCTTAGACTATGTGTATTATGTGATTTATGAGGCATTTTAGCCAAAAACGGATCCTTCATCTGTCACCCATGCGTTCGTCAATTTTTGCTGGTAAACGAAATTTGTTTTTGGGGTGAAGAACCATATTTTATGGTAAGACTCAATGTATGGTAAGATCTATACTATCCTACAATATTAAAAGTCAACCAGTCTTACCAAGGAGTATCCTATTACTCAATCAATAAATGGGTTGTGGAGGTCAGGTAGGCAGTCGTTCTACGTAAAATGCTGTTTATTCAGCTGTATCTGGTTAGACTTGAAACCGACCCCAATATAGTTGGGAAAATCATCACACATCATCTGCTTTTGCAGATGATGTTGATACAGTACATATTGTACACTTTATCCAGCTCTTAAGTGACAAATAATTAGTTCTGATCAAAATAGACGGTTTACGTTTGTGAAACGTCTTGACGACTGTGGTTTCAAAAAAAATAAGAATCTTTGGTTCATAATAATTTTGAAACCATAGACAAATAAATATGCCTTCTATTTCGATTTCTATAACATTCCAATACATTTTTGACGTCTCCTTATCTCTGTTCTAGATACAATGTTGCCCCAAGTCAAAATAACGTCTTTAGAACAAGCCTGTCCACACTTGATGCTTGCTTATACTCACTGTGTACCTTTTTCTATGTGTAAAAGGTTGTTAGCCGTAATGTAGCGTGCTAGACATTCAATAACCTGTTCCCATCGCTTGCTGACTTTTACTTCTAACTTTGGAAGATCAACATTCAACCGGCTTGTACACATTAAGGTATTAATGCGTTGTAAATTATGGTATCCTTCTTAAAGGACTTACGCGATGGTAGACATGATTAATCTTTGCATTTGGATAAGGGTTTTTACCGGATATTACAACCTATATCAAGATTGAACTAACTCAAACTATATCAAAAACCTCAAAACAAAATAAAGAGAAAAAACAATCTATTTCAAGATTTATATGTGTGTGTGTCAATATGTTTTTTTTTATAAATTCCACTAGTGAAAACTCACTTTTTGGGATGGAGGTGATAGAGACTGTCCTTTGGGCCTACAACAAGCGGAGTCTTCAACAGGATCTGGGTCAGAACAGAAGGGAAGACTCCCGGATATAGTTATGACAAAGACATCCGTGCCCCTTTTATCGTACAACGCCAATTTATGGCTCAAAACACAAGTTCTTGCTATCATGCTTTAGGCATTTAAAAATAGCCTTTACTAGAGACAGGCTAGTTTGAATGACATTATTTACCATCTATATATCATTTATTTATTTTTACTCATATTTTTTATGCTTATCATATTTCCTATTTAAAAAAAAAAAAACAGAAAACAGCAAACATTTTAAAAAATATAGTATACCACCGGCATCGGGAAGAGGGTCTAAGCTACCGGCGGCGGTGGTCAGGGCCAGTGCAAGGAACCTCTTTACAATACGAGTCGTGCCGTGCCGCCAACCTGTATACTTGCGGTTTTTTTTTCGGACGGAGCGGAAGGGATTCGGAAGGGGTCAGACTTGTACTGACTAAAACCTATCCATGTTCTTTCTATTGCCCTTTGTGTTCAGAAGCCGCGGTATTTCTTTTGAATCAACCCGCAGTGTCCTACAGACTGACTTTTAATTTAACCCAGGTTATTGACTGATACATTACATAGTATACCTAGTTCCTACAATGACTTCCTAACATATGTCTTACACATTTGTTTGCAAAAGTACTTACAAGTGTAAATAATGAGGTAGTATGTTTGCCTTTAAATAAAATGAAAGGAGTGATCAATGTATCGATGATTTATAATTCCTTTGACCATAGAGTATCGAAAAAACCTCGTTAGTTTTCTACCAGTCATTCCCTATAATAAACTTCTGCACTTCTATTGTACCTACCTTGTATTTACCTGTTTTTACTTCAGTACGTAACTATTCTTGGTCCGACTTTGAAAAATATACAGTCATACATGTTTTATAAGTACAGCTGTACTCTACTAAATAAATAAATAGGTACAAAGAGTTCCTAAGTGCTGTTGGTTTCATTCAGAGTTGCCAGCAAAAAATACTCAGGACTTACACATCATTAAGCTACATGGTAACATCAGGCCTTTTAGTGGATAGGTCAGTAAAAAAACCTTTGATAAGTTTAGTAAAAAAACCTCCTAAATAGATTTTATCAATCAGCAGGAGACTTGTTGTTTGGAAAGATACAAAAAAACTCAATGCAGACGTCATGTTAAAAAAGGTCAGAATAACATGTATAATTTTTTATTATAATTCCGAGTTTTTTTTTTGTAAGGGGGCGATTCTTGAATTGCTTGTAGATTATTACGACCTGAATCAAAACAGAAATCTTTAGCACCTTGTATAATACATAAACAAAATAGTCAGATACTTAAGTTTTTTTTTTCCAAAATTTGTATTCATTTATTCACAAAATAAAACAATTAAGCTAGATCGAATCGCCTCTTGGGGATTCCAAGAACCCCAGTTTTTTTAGGAAGCTCAATAAAATGTATCTATGACATGTATACTTTCCATGTTGGGCAATATTTTGAAACTACTAGATTATCCTTGATTTTTATTACGCAATATACTTCGCTAACCTAAAAACAAAGAGAACATAAAGACGCGCCCAACATCTGGTTTCATGAGACATGCGGTCCGTATGGCTGACTAAATCGTACTGTCTACCTCGTGCCCTCGTAGCTTACTCGAAAAACTGTGGGGAAACTGTGGAAAGCGGATGTCTACAGAGAGCATGCGCAGAAGTTCCCGCTCTCGTTATGTTGGTAGACAGAATGTTATGCTCCTTTCATTTTCGTTCCCGGCATTGGCGGTATTCGCCCCGCGGTAGCCGCGGTGGTTAGACATGGATGTAGATTGTGGAAATGTGGGGAACATTTAGATCGAATACGTTCTCGCTACTTAAAAAAAGGCGCAGCGTCCGTCGCGATGCGGCACACATTAACCTACACGCCGACTGATGCAAAAATGGTATAGAACTAAATAAATAAAAGGAGTTGGAGTCTTATAATTGAATGAAACGCTATTAAAATACTTGTTTACGATATGCAAATAAAAGATCAAAATGTTAGGTTCAACAATAGGCATCACAAAACAAACAAACATGTATTACAAATACTGATCTTCCTATAAATTGATCGGACTCTGGCGTTTATTAAATTAAGGTGTATGTAGGTATGCACACGTGCATATTATACAATTATGTAAGGCGTGTCTGTATATTCCGATCAACGTCTGTGTACACGGAATAGAGTAGTTATCTCACTTAGTTCCTAGAATAACTGTGTTCCTAGTCTACAAAGAAACTAAAGTTGTTTAATAATAAGGTATTACTAAGTCTTTGAATAGCCTTTGATAGAACTAAGTATTGATCTTGAAATATTGATTACTTTTACTATAGAGAAATGCAATAATGATGTTATAGGCGTGTCTGTATATTCAGATCTGCGTGGAATAGGGGCTTATTTTAGGCACTGCATTATGCGATGCGGTAACGTAGTTGCTGTTAGCTTACTGTAATACCACGGCATTCTCTTTGTTTTCCATACTGCACCATTTTGCGCTGTTGCTGCCAAGTTTGTAGTTTATTCGTCCAACTTGTCTCGCGATGGCCATTACTCTTGCGGTCTGCCTGATCCTTCAGCAAAATGGTTGTTGCTTCCCCTTTTAGGACGCCCGCCCTTTGTGTTATGTGGTTTTCGAAGGGTGCAACTGCTCTTGAATTCTAATAGGTGTATAAATCTCGTAACGAAACCGAAAGACAATTTGTTGTCCTCGTCATTGTAGTCATTGTTTTGTTCTTCATATAAATATATTGGGCGCATTATAAAATTAAAAATTGTGAAAATGTTGGAACTTTGACCAAGTTCAAACATTTTCACAATTTTTAAATTTTATAATACGTCAATGGTACTGTACTATCCATTTAATGCATCCATCAGCACAATTGTGTGTGTGTGTGTGTTTTTTGCGGATGGGAAATCAACAAATGACTTCCCCAGCTCTGGGCGAAATGATGGAGAAGTCTCAGACTTGTATTGACTAAAACCCACTCAAGTTCTTTCTATTGTTTTTTTTTATGTTCCGAGGCCGCGGTATCTCTTTCGAACAACCCGCAACCCTGGCAGGCGGTTGTCCTGGCTGGAAAGTCCCTCTGCTTTGCTGACATCTCTTTGAGTCGCGCGTGGAACTCTAACGCGCCGTAGTCCCTCTGTTTAGTATTGTGTGCTTTACATTAAGTTCTACCTTTTTACAGTTAGAGGTTTTTCTTAGAATCTTATTGGATTGATGTTCCTACAGAATTCTTGGTTGGCGGATTACTGAATGGTTTGTGTTTTTGTAAGATTGTTTTGCTGTTGTATGTATTTCTTTTTTGTTTTATTTGTGAGACCTAGCATAAACACCAGTGAATACTGAAGGGCTGTTTTTTTTTGTTTCTGGTTTTTCTAAGCTTACTCAAAAAACCAAAAACTAAAACCGGGAAGGCATTTTAAAGTTCTAATCCAAAAACATTTGAAGCTACAATTTCCTTTTTATTTCCCGTACGACCATACTTCTCGAAGTTACGGCCTGTCAAAAATTTACCATTTTTTATCCTTATTTTTTTCCATTACAAGTATATTTTATTTTCCTTTGTTTTGTTGGTAATTTGTCGGTACTATATATAAGTGTGCAAGCCTTCGTAGAAGATTGGATAAACCTGATAACTCGAATGTTAACGGTGGCCTTTATATTGTGGTATTTGGGATGGGCATGCTCTTAGACTGTGCCAGTGCTTACGTCTGCCTTTTATAGTCTCAGAGCTCTATTGTTGGCCTTTTACGGGAAGCATTTTTTGCAAAGAGTTTGTGGTAAGTACTTAGAGGATTTATGGTCGAATAAAATATTTATGAACGGTACACCATTCGAATACTAGATAACCTATATAAGAGGCAATCGCTTTTAAATCTTACTTCCTCTAAGTTACTGTACATTCGTAATGCGAAAGTTTGTGTGGATAGATCTCTATGCAAAGCTACTTAACGGGTTTATTGTTCTCATCCATCCCGTGATTTTGCTATCATTGACCTAAAGAGCTTTAGAACGGCCCTGGTTTCTTTCACCAAACTGTTGGCAGCACTCGGTCAATTCTCCGGTCCTTACTCCATCGGCCATCATCGCGTCTAACCCAAAGAAGGGATATTCGATTAGGAACTTACTAATTCAATGTTTTCCTCATCATCTGCTTAGTCTTTTCCAAACTATATTGAGGTCGGGTTCCAGTCTTACCGGGTTCAATACAATACCAGTATTTTATACTAGCTGACGACCGCGGCCTCGCCCGCGTGATGATCGAAAAAAATCGTCATTTCAGACTATAATCTACCTCTGTGCCAAATTTCATCAGAATCAGTTTAGCCGTTTTGACGTGAAAAAGTAACAAACATTCATACATCCTCACAAACATTCACATTCATAATATTAGTAGGATAGTAGGATGGAGCGATAGCTTATCTGTAATCCACAATCCAGTTAGTACTAGACTAGCATAAAATAAAAACAACAATAAACTTTGTAATACGGTACCCCTAAGTATCCCCTAAGCTGTCACCCTTTCGAGCCCCTAACTACCTGTACCCATCATCACATTACTGCCCTTGTCCCATTCTATTTAGGATCTTCAACACGTTTTCTTCTTCCATTCTCCCCTATCAGACGTCACGGCATCATTTACTCCTTTCTCCTTCATAGCATTCCCTGTAACCAACCTTATTCAATGTTACCTTGACATATAAAAATAGACTTTACAAATAACTGAATTGAAATGCATATCGAATAGCGTTTTCATCAGTAACGATGAAGGATATGAATAAGTTCCTAGAACTGGTTCGCAATATTCGGATCCAATTCGACCTTGTTTAAATTTCACCCGGCAGTGGTTGAAAATTCGTGGAAATGGTGATAACTGTACCGTAATTTTCGAAGCTGAAAACCCCGTATGACGTACAAAATTAAATTCTTTGGATACTCTATTAAACCGGCAAATATGTTCAGTTTTTTAGTTTATACTTAAGTATAAAGTAGCTTAATGTTCTTTTTATTTATTTATTTAAACACAGGAGAAAACAAAGGGAAACATCATAAAAAACTTATAGTATAAAGACACAGCTTATTTCTAAAGAAATTTCTACCAGCAGGCCTGCGAGAGAAAGCAGCCATGCTAGAGAAGGAGGTGGCTGGGTGTTTGAGGGAGATAACTTCAAACCAACCCAGCCGCCCCGGACGTCGGGCGCTGCGAGACTTGTACTGACTAAAACCCACCCATGTTCCTTCTATTGCCCTTTACGTTCCGGGGCCGCGGTATCTCTTTCGAACAACCCGCAACCCCGGGTTACGGAACCCTTAGGATCACTTTGTTGTCTATCTATGTTTTTTCGACGACTAAAGACCCGCGTGCTACTGTCATTATTTAGACAGAAGCGTATGCGTTATCAGTTTTACTCTTACTTTAAAAAAACATGCTCATCTTCATTTAAATACTAGCTTTCGCCCGCGACTTCGCCCGCGCTTTCCCCCTCATTACCCACCATTTAAAAAAAAATAGCCTATTTCCGTCTCCAGGGTCCTAACTATCTCTGTACCAAAATTTATCAAAATCGGTTAAGGCGTGAAGAGGTAACAGACAAACTCACTTTCGCTTTGATAATATTAGTAAGGAAATATTATTCTACGATGAACATTGACACGATAAAAATAAGATATTCAAACGACGCCACATAGATAGTAGTTGGGAAAATGCTTCAAAACAGTTTAAAAGCTAAGTAAATGAACCTGTGCTACAACTAACCGTGGTTAATCTTTGCAATCCAATTAATTACATAATACCAGCAAAATAGATTTCAGATTACAAGTTTGTAAAAATCACGTAACAATGTGTTGTTGTCATTAACAATGATATAATTTATCATCTATTTAATTTATGATTACAAATAACTTATGACATAACATACCTAATACGAAACACAAAACAATTTATTATGAAGATAATTGTGCATCAACCTATCACATGCAACATAAATCACTCTCTTTGGCCTTCACAGAAAATGCGAAAGCATCAAAAACAATAAAATTTGAAGCTTTTTTTTTTGAGGTGGGAAATCATCAAATAACTTCCCCCGCTCTGGGCGGAGCGGGGGGAGTGTTAGACTTGTACTTACTAAAACCCACCCCTGTTCCTTTCTTTTGCCCTTTACCTTCCGGGGTCGCGGTATCTCTTTCGAACAACACGCAACCCCGGCAGGAATATTTGAAGCTTTGGAAGTTCAAGAACTCGACCTCGACTCGCTGTTGTGGTGTGATATTTATTGTTATCTCTTAAAAAATATCTACCACAACAGTTACGCAAATATTAAACTAAATACTGCAGAATCTTCTTTTAGCATACAAAAAGGTTTTATACAGGGTGACCCGCTCTCCTAAGCTATATTTACAACTCTAGCAACCTCATGGACTATCAAGGGTTTCGAAGTCGGCGGAAAGAGGCTGACAAACCTGTAATTTGCCGAAGACCTTTTTGCGCCCACTACCCTGGAACTAGAGACCAAGCTTCAAGCACGGCCAGTTTTAGGGTAGGACCTGCGATGATTCGGTCTAAAACCCAGCTTATGACCAACAGCACTAAGCGCAGGGTCGAGTAGATGGGCAGAAAATATAATATGTCTATGAGTGTATCTACTTGGGCTAGTAAGTATCTTTCGAAAACAAGCAAAAAATGAAAAACAAAAAGTTACTACCATCAATCATAACGAAATCGTGTCTGACACGATTGGTGTTTTCCCGCCGAGTAAAATCTGAAAAGAGCGGGAAAGGTTTTTTTTACACATAATTAATGTTATGTATTGATGCTGTTGTTATATAAATAATTCATAATAAATAAGGAAAATGGAAAACAGCATAGGGGATTGTACCTGGTTTTAATTGTAAGACTGTCTATACATCGGAGGACACGGTGGGGCACACTTTGGCGGTCTGCCCAGCTTGGGCGGAACACCGCTGCGTCCTCATAGAGGCGATCTCTCGCGTCCGGCCTTAGTTCTGGCTATGGTCCGGAGTCCAACTCCTTCTGCGAAGCAGTTATGCTAGCGAAGGAGGTGGCCGGACGTTTGCGGCAGAGAACCTCAAACCAACCCTGCCACCGTAGTACGTGGACGGTGAACAGCGCATAGCTCAGTATTGCAAAATTGACGGAGTAAATATACAAAAAATACAGTCGCCTTGAGAACCTCCTCCCTTTTGTAGAAGTCAGTTAAAAAGAACAATCCCTAATAAATTGAATAGGGAAGTTATTCAAATCATTAGCGAACGCTATAAAACCTAGCTACACATGCAATCTGTAGCGCCAGGTAATTATTCTCTTTCATTGCCTACATTCTTTTGTTTGACTTTTTCTCCCATTGTTAGTTTCCAAGTGTTTTCATTCCACACACAACTGACTGGCAATAACTCAAACGTTTCCAACATGTAGTTGACTATTTAGTGCTAATAAAATCACTGCAATACAACAGTTTCTTATCTTGCGTACGCGCATCACTTAAGAATCACTGACCAACTGTAATGAGACTTTCACATTGATCCAAGATCTTGGATGCTCATCTTTATTTAACGTTTACTTCGAACAAATAGTAGGTTAAGTAATTACCATTTTGATGTGCCAAAGAGTTGAGTACCTTAAGACGTGGCTTAGGGATTCAATGTAGTTAAGTAAACGCTTGTAATCTTCTTAATTCTAACTTGATGGCGTTCTCCGGTAAGCGTTAGCTTGAGCCCGAGTTCTGTTAATTGCAACAGTTACCACAGGCTAGTTAGCTTGAGTATGGTGTTAATTCAAGCTAAACTAAAACCGCTCTAAAACTCACAAAAAAATAGTTACTTCCTGTCACACGTTGTTTTCTATTCTGAAATTGATTAAAGTGACTTAACTTAACTATATTATACATAGTGTGAAAGCATTTATGAAAGTTTAATTACTCAATTTAGAGAAAATACCGATTCTGAAATTTACTTTTTTTTTACCAAAAATAGGAAGTGTCAATCTAAATCGGACTATCTTTAATCGCGACTAAAATGGTGTTGAATATGTCATTATATGTCAATATGTCATATAAGATGTCATTAGGTATGTCATTTTAGTCTTAGTCTAATTTTATTTAATCCGGTGGTTCACCAGCATCTTGACGGGTCTGTTGGTCTAGTGGTTAGTGGCCCTGACTGCTGAGCCGGAGGTCGTGGGTTCGATTCCCACCCAGGACAAACTTTGTGTGATGAGCATGATTGTTTGTTCTGTGTCTGGGTGTGATTTATCTATATATGTATGTATTTATAAATTATATAAGTATGTATATCAGTTGTCTGGTTACCATAACACAAGCTCTGCTTAGCTTGGGATCAGATAGCCGTGTGTGAGTTGTCCCAAAATATTTATATTTATTATCTACATATAAAACATATGCGAGTGTGATATGTTTAGTAGTCACTGATTTTAAGAATTTCTTCTTCGTAAAACATTTAATGGTCTTGTAACAACAGACGTATAATTGTTTTACCAGTAAAAAAGTGACCACTCTAATCGACGCAGAATCGGCTTGAGCTCACTAGGAAAACCTTTATTGCTATACAATTAAGACGAAAAAGATATTATTTGGCTCGTTTTGATTCGAACAACATGACTCGACCCGCGACATAATATTCATTTTATTACCTGAACGAACGACGACCAATCAAGCTATACAAAACCAGTTTTTGGGACCTCTTATTGGACGGGAAATCTATACAAAGCGCCGCCATGTTGTACTGGAAATGTATAGCTTAATGTGTTACCACAGTGTTACCGTGTGAACACGTGTTACTGTGTCCGACGAAGCTCCGACTTCGTACCGAAATTAAACGAACTGTTACGAATGCGCGATGTAAAAGACGATGCGAGGGTAAGCAGGGGTAGCATTTCAAAAATAGAAAATAAAGTCAGAGTTATTTTTATTATATTAGCCTTTGATGTTAAATTCCTGGTAACACAGATTCCCCTTGCGCCTTATTGAATTGTAATAGCAACGCTCAGTTTTCCCTTTTCTTCCCTCTTTCTCCCTCACATCCCACTTTTTTTAAAAATTCCGTAAATGTCCGTCTCCTGGTTCCCAACTGTCTCTGTTCCAAAATTCATCAAAATCGGATTAGACATTAAAGCGTAATGAGGTAACAAACAAACAAACTCACTTTCGCTTTTATAATATTAGTAAGGAAGTAAGGAATAAGATATACTAAAATCCAGCGCACTATATAGGAATTAGTTCGCAGATCGGGGGCTTAAAATTGCTAAAATTACTGAACTATATTAAATTGATAAACGTCATAATACTTACCCGTTGTATTCCTCTTATTTTCATCACGTGGTAGCTGCGCCACTTGTCAAATTTATTCAATTTAAGAATACGAAATGTGATGACGATGATTGATCACACAATTTCACTCCGGATTCAGAATTGATTTCGCAAATAAACTTTTCAGAATAGCTCTACAGGTCATCGGGCGGGTCACGTAAACCGCATGCACAACGACCGCTGAGAAGGGTCAACATAAACTTTTAATTTATTTAAAAAAAAAAGTTTACTATAATACATATTATTCACTCTTTACAAGGGTATGGGCCTAGGTTTCTAGGTTAGGGACCAGAAATCGACCTTTAGCGTGATACTCATATATATATTTTTATAGCTATAGATATCTTTTGCCCGCGCCTTCGCTCGCGTTAAATTCGAAGTAACATAAGTAGTGCCTCTTCCCTGATTTACAGGTACCTGTTACCTGTAGTTTTTGCCCTTGCGCCTTATTGATTGTAATAGCGAAGCTAAGTTTTCCCTTTTCTTCTCTCTTTCTCCCTCAATTACTACTTTATAAAAAAAATTGCATATGTCCGTCTCCAAGGACCCAACTATCTCTGTAACAAAATTTACCAAAATCGGTTTAGCCATTAAGGCGTGAAGACGTAACAAACAAACAAACTCACTTTCCCTTTTATAATATAAGGAAGGAGTAACGATTACTAGCTGCGCCCCGCGTTTGACCCGCGTAGTGCAAGATAAAAAGTTGCTATAATCCAAGGTATAAAGCTACATATCAAATCGGTCCAAACGGTTGAGCATGAAAGAGTAACAAACAAACGCACACACTTTCGCAATTTCGACGTATTGTAACAGCGAAAGTGCGTATCTGTGTGTGTGTGTTTGTTAATAGTGTGGTGAAAGCATTGTCTCACAGCGTCACATAATAACCGAAACAAAATAAAAAAAAACCTAATTTCTAGTAAAAAAGAAAGACCAACAATATTTCAAATTCATAGAAAATTCTACTATGAAAGTCCAGGAGCGAGGCCATCTAAAAAGAAGGTCATTGCATAGAAAAAAGGGCGCGCTATAAATCCTGTATGAACTTCGCTCCGTTCGTTGGTCCAGATTGGCTAAACATTTGTAACCAAGGCCAACGTTGGCTGGTTTGTGTAGCTCCTTTGTGCTCGTATTTGTAGTGGTGCTATCTTTCTGCGTAGTTTGCTTTCTTCAATATTGTTTTCTTTTTTATATATATCGCAGTGATAGCCTAGTATTGTGAATGTGGGACTGCCCAGTCATAGGTCTGGAGTTCGAAACCGTGTAGGTAATTAAAAAAAAAGTTAATAATAAATATAAAAAAAGAAAATATTTATGTTGATAATTTCGTAGTCGGAATTTGTGCCCGGTTGATGGCAATAGGCTTGCCCCCTATTACATGGCTCCTTAAAACATAACTGGCGAAATCTGAGTGTATTATTAGGTACGCTTCTGCCCAACCTATCTTGGATTAAAACCGTGGTGTTATGTTATGATAATTTTGAATCTGTCATTCTAGTCAATAAGAAGTATTGAACACACGTACGGCTTAGGCTATAAACAATTGAATATATAATATATTATATTAATAAATATATTATATTTATATTGAAACAATACTTCAAAATTAACAAATAATAGGGTAGTTGACACCACCAATCAATTGATATACTTTTTATGACCTGTCAAAACGCGCTTCCCCCATAGATTTTGTATGAAAATCGCAACCGATGACGTCACTAAGTTGTCAAGTCAATGATGCAACTATTTATTGATTTAAAAGCAACTAAAAATCGAATTTTAAAGTTATTTTGAAACGAATGGAGTTCTCAGGTCTAGAATAAGGTGTTCTTTCAGAAAAATTGTGTTTTTAAATTATTGGTTAATGGTGTCAAATACCCAATTATACTTTAAATTACTAACTTTAGAAATTTAAATAAAAGAGAAAAGGCGATTGCTCAGTATGAATTGAAACACCTTCGCAGCTCTTTGATCAAAGATGCTCAAGCAAGGGTGCAATAATGGGGTGCAAAGTCAGAAAACCTCCACGTGTGCCTAGTGGCTGCTGCCCTCCTCGATCCGTTGTGTGGGAGCAGCAGTTGCTGGGCCGGTGCACCCTGGGCGCGGACAGTGGCATTCCCCGAGTAATTGGAAGAAATTCCTATCCCTTGGGGAAGACCACTGTCCGTGGCGAATATTCTGACGTGGGAGGGGTCCAACCCGGACCACCGGTGCGTTGTTCCGCGTGACCCTCTGATAAGCAGAGGGCACAGCGGAGGAGCAAGGGCGGGCTCGGTGTGCACTCACCATGCCCCGAGCAGACAGAGGAGGCACTCCTTCCCTGTCCCCGTCGATCTCGTAACCCCAAACCGGAGTGTCGTGGATCACGTCTCGCGGCTTCGATTGGGACCGAGGGTCTTGGCTTAACCGCCCGGACCGCGAGGTAGAAAACCTCTATAAAAAGTCACCCCGAATCTCAAGCGGCGGCGCACCGCGAGGAGATGAATGGCTGACGGGTGTTCCTATGGGACCTTCAGTCGTTAGTGCGACCCCCGCCAGAGTACCAGCCGACCCTCTGGCGGGTTATAACTTAAGGCTTGTCTGGGGACAGGGGGTACCCCCAGAAAGGACAACACATATCCCCCATACTCGTGGGAACAGAAATGGAACATTTTGAAAAACCCAAAGACGTCGAAAGGGAGAAAGATGAAGATAGGGAGGTTAGGGATGCGGGGTGCGAGTCCGACACCGCATCGAGTGTGGAGAGCGCGGGAAGCTCAGTGAGCTCCCGCCGCGAAAGGGCTGGGGCTGCTAGGAGGGAGAACGGAAAGTTCTTCCTCAAGCGGCCCAGGCAGGTAGTCGACCAGGGGTCCACTACAGAAGGGGAGCTTGCTTCGGCTAGGAAGATCCCCACCAGCAAGCGCGGTGGAGTGCGTGAGCGTGGTGGAGTGCGTGGCCGTGGCCGAGGCAAGGACGAGGGCCCTCTGACCCAGAAGGCTGGTGAGTCTGGGAGGCCCTCGGTCGATACCGACCCTGAGGAGGTCTCCCCTAGCGTGGAGGCAAATGCAGATGGCGGCTCCAACCAGGAGCGTAAGGCCAGATTTGCGGAGGCCGTTGAGGCCGCGGTCAGGGACGTGGCCCTGAAGATGAAAAAGGCCACTAAATTTAAGGCCGTGGGTACGGCTGCGGCCGCAATAATAGCGGCTGCAGAGGCCAGCTTCGCGCCCCCTCCTGCGTCCGGCGAGGTGGCCGAATTGCGAGCGGAGGTGGCCCGCCTGACGGCCGCCACGGAACTCCTCCTAGAGGAGAACCGGAGGCTCCAGGCGGACCTGGCCGGTCTCCGGGAGAGGAGGTCCCCCGAAACACCAGAGGGGGGGCAGCAGACGGCAAGCCATGCCGTTCCGGTTGAGGATCGCATTCTCAACCTGGTTCGGCAAGAGATGGCTGCCTTCCAGGCACGGTTCTCCGTGCTGGAGGGCATTGTTCTGCGCCCCTCCTTGGCGGCAAGCAAGGGTCCGGTCACACCAGGCGGGGCCACTGGGCCGGCAAAAGGGGGCTCGGGGACGGCAGGAAGGGGTCCGGGGGCGGCCTCATACTCGGCCGTGGCGGCTGGACCGAGGCCATCAGGCCGGTCGAGTGGCAAGAACCCAGCTGCCCCTGCAAAGCCGGCTCCGGCAAAACACGCGCTGGCCCCGGCAAAACCCGCGTCTGCCACTGCGAGGCCAGCCCCAGTAATGCCGGCGCCGACCTCGGCGAATCCGACTTCGTCGCATCCGGCGCCGGCTAAAACGGCGCAGGCCGCGCCGAATCCGGTGCAGGCCGGGCCGAAACCGGCTCGGAAAGCCCCTAAAAAGGGCAAAGCGGCGAAGACGCCAGCGCCAGCCGCCGCCACCGCCCCCTCGCCTGACTCTCCGACGGCCGAAGCCGGGTGGGAGGTGGTCGGGGAGAAGAGGAGGGGGCGCAAGGCGGCCAAAGCGGCGAAGAAGAAGGCGCAGAAGAAGCGGCAGCGAAACGGCGCGGCTAGGCTTCGCGCCCCGAAGACCGCAGCTGTAGTGCTTACACTACAGCCGGAAGCGGAACAGAGGGGCGTGACCTACCGCGACGTGCTCGCTAAGGCGAAAGCGGCGGTGGACCTGCAGGAGCTCGGGATCACCGGGGGCCTCCGGCTTAGAGTCACAGCGACTGGGGCTCGGATGCTGGAGATACCCGGTGCAGCAAACAGCTCGTCCGCCGACGCCCTGGCTGAAAAGCTCAGGGCGTCCCTAGATGCGGACGAGGCCCGAGTGTCCAGGCCCGTCAAGTGCGCAAGTCTGCGCATCTCAGGCCTGGACGACTCCGTGGTGGAAGAGGAGGTGGTGGCTGCCGTCGTCAGGACTGGTGGGTGCCCTGCCGACCAGGTGAAGGCAGTGGGCACCGTGCGTCCTGACTTCGGGGGCATGCGAACCGTAACGGTTAGCTGCCCCGTGGCGGCGGCCAAAACAATCGTGGAGGGCCGAAGGCTCTTGGTTGGCTGGGTGTCTGCGCAGGTAAAACTGCTAGAGCCCAGACCTCTGAGGTGCTTCCGCTGCCACGTGGGTCACCACGTGGCAGTCAAGTGCTCGGAGGTGGACCGCAGCCGACTGTGCTTCCGCTGCGGCCAGCCCGGTCACAAGGCCGCGACCTGCGACGCCCCGCCGCACTGTGACGCATGTGCGACGGCGGCCAGGCCGGCCGATCACCGGGCGGGAGGCAAGGCCTGCGCACCACCAGCAAAAACTAGGGGCAAGGGAAGGTCCCCCGCGACCACCACCACCAACGCCGCCGCCACAGCCGCTGCCACTGACGCCGCTGCTGCCGCCGCCAACAGCGTCACCGCTATCGCCACAGCGGTGGCAGCCGGACCCTCACAGGGGGTCCAGGAGGGGGCTGTAATGGAGTGCCAATAACGGCCCCATTACGCCTCCTACAGGCGAATATCAACCACTGTGCCTGCGCTCAGGATCTCCTGCTCCAGAGCATGGCGCAGTGGTCGATTCATATCGCCGTGGTCGCTGAGCCGTACTTTGTCCTCCCCAGGGACGACTGGGTTGAGGACCTGAGCGGCTCAGTGACCATAATTTCGTCGGCCGCCGCCGGTACCCCGTCCTTCGAGGGTGTCAGGAAGGGTCAGGGGTGCGTCGCGGCACGGTTCGGGGATATAGTCGTAGCGGGCGTCTATTTCTCCCCGAGCCGAACTCTCGCCGAGTTCCACAACTCCCTGAGGGAGTTGACCGTCGTCGTCGGTAACCCCTCCCTCCCCGTGCTAGTGCTCGGGGACTTCAACGCCAAGAACTTGGCTTGGGGTTCTCGCTACACGGATGTGCGGGGAAGGATGGTGGAGGACTGGGCACTGGAGACAGGCCTGGTCGTCCTAAATCGGGGTTCTGTCCCCACGTGTGTGCGGATGCGGGGCGAGTCGGTGGTGGACATTTCGTTCGCTAGCCCCGCTCTGTCGCCGCGTGTCGTCGACTGGCGCGTCATGGAGGAGGTGGAGACCTACTCCGATCACCGGTATATCCGGCTCGACGTCTCCACCCAGACCTCCAGCGCGCCGGTCCTACAGGCCCCGAGTGGTCCGCGTTGGGCGCTGAAACAGCTGGACCGGGAGCTCCTCCTGGAAGCCTCGATCGTGCAGGCCTGGGTGTCATCACCGGACAGGCCTGCCGACACTAACCACGAGGCGGACTGGTTCCAGGAGGCCATGTCTGAGATCTGTGACGTGGCAATGCCCCGAGTCCGGTCTGGAAGCGCCCGGCGTCAGGTGTACTGGTGGTCGCGCGAGCTGACGGCACTGCGAGAGGCATGCGTCGCTGCGCGACACCGGTACGCCAGGCACCGCAGGCTCCGCATCAGAACACCAGATGCGGCAGCCATCGAGGCGGAGCTGTATGAGGGGTACAGAGCGGCGAAGACCGCCCTCCTAGAAGGTGTCTTGCGGGCCAAGGATCTGGCCCGCGAGGAGATGCTGGAGTCTCTGGACGGGGATCCGTGGGGGCGCCCATACAAGATGGTGCGGGATAAACTCCGCACCAGGGCCCCCCCGCTGACGCAGAGTCTCCGGCCCCAACTAGTTGAGGATGTGGTGAGCGCTCTGTTCCCTTCGCGAGGGGAGCATGCTCCTCCGCCCATGGCTCCGCCGCTTGCGGTGCCACAAGCGGACCACGAGGACAACGACGACGACGACGTTCCGGAGGTGACTGGGGTGGATCTGAGAGCGGCGGTGGGCAGGCTGAAAGCCAAAAACACCGCCCCGGGACCCGACGGCTTGCATGGCAAAGCCTGGGTCCTGGCCCTGGAGGCTCTCGGGCCCCGACTACTAGGGCTCCTAAGCGCATGCTTGGAGAGAGGCCAGTTCCCACTTCGTTGGAAGACGGGGAAGCTGGTCCTCATTCAGAAGCCGGGGCGCCCTGCGGACTCTCCGTCCGCATTCCGGCCCATTGTGCTGCTCGACGAGGTGGGCAAGCTCTTTGAAAGAGTAATTGCAAACCGCCTCGTCGGGCACCTTGTGGGGACGGGGCCGGATCTTGCGGAGCACCAGTATGGTTTCCGCAAGGGGCGCTCGACGGTGGACGCCATCATGCGCGTGAGAGCCCTCACGACGGGGGCTGCAGTGTCCAGGGGTGGGGTTGTCGTGGCGGTGTCTCTCGACATCGCCAACGCGTTTAACACCATGCCTTGGAGCTGCATCAGGGAGGCACTCCAATACCACCGGATGCCGACCTATCTTCGTCGTGTGGTCGGGGCATATCTGACGGACAGGGCCGTCATATACCCCGGTCGCTCTGGAGAGTGGAACCGGCGAGAGATGTCGTGCGGTGTCCCGCAGGGATCGGTCTTGGGGCCGCTCCTGTGGGACATCGGTTACGACTGGGTGCTGCGCGCCGACCTCCCCAGCGGCGTCAGTGTAGTTTGCTACGCTGACGACACGCTCGTCCTGGCTCAGGGGGGGTCGCACCAGGCGGCGGCCGACAATATGACACGCGGGGTTGCGATAGTCGTGGAGAGGATCCGGCTACTGGGTCTCGAGGTGGCCTTGCACAAATCCGAGGCCATGGTTTTTCATGGCCGCGGAAACACGCCACCGTCGGGATCCCAGTTGACGGTAGGAGGGGTTCGCATCGGCGTCGGGTCGACGATGAAGTACCTGGGAATCGTCCTCGACAGCCGGTGGAACTTCATCGAACACTTCCGACGTTTGGCTCCCAAGCTCGAGCGGACGGGGGCTGCTCTCAAGCGGCTCCTGCCCAACCTCAAGGGGCCAAACGCCTCCTGCCGTAGGCTCTATGCCGGAGTCGTGCGGTCCATGGCCCTTTACGGGGCCCCAGTATGGGCGCGTTCTTTAGGGCGGCGCGCCGCCCACTATCTGAACGCGCCCCAAAGGGTGGTGGCCATACGGCTTGTCCGGGGCTACCGCACGATCTCCGGCGAGGCAGCAAGCCTCCTTGCCGGACTGCCACCGTGGGATCTGGAGGCGATAGTCCTCGCGCGCCTGTTTGAGTGGCGCGCGGAGGCACTACACCGGGGGGAAAACCCACTGCCGCGGCAAGTTGCCGCTCGGCGGGCAGACCTCCGGTGCGATCTCATGGTGGCATGGAGAGAGCGACTGTCGCAACCCCGTGCAGGGCACGCTACAATAGTGGCGGTAAGTCCCCTCTTTGAGGAGTGGCTGGAGAGGCGTCATGGCGTCCTCACCTACCGCCTGACGCAGGTCCTCACCGGATACGGAAGTTTCGGGAGGTTCCTGCACATCATCGGGCGGGAGGAAGCGCCCGGGTGTCCCCATTGTGACGATCGCCCGGAGGACACGGTGGAGCACACAGTGGCGATCTGCCCGGCTTGGGCGGAGCACCGCCGTGCCCTCGTAGAGGCGATCGGCGGCGGCGATCTCTCGCGTCCGGCCCTGGTTCAGGCCATGGTCCGGAGCGAGAGGGAATGGGAAGCGGTCACCACCTTCTGCGAAGCAGTAATGCTAGCGAAGGAGGTGGCCGGGCGTTTGCGGGAGAGAACATCTGCCCAACCCAGCCGCCGCGGGAGACGCCCATGGCGCCGGGCGCCGCGAGACGACTTCCGGCCACCGTAGATGCGGGCCTGTGGGCGGTGAGCAATGGGTAGTTCACCGTCCGTCCGTCGATTGACGACAGGCCGTGTCGACGGCGCGTTCGTGTTTCACGCGCGCCTCAAAGAGAGTCAGCAAAGCAGAGGGGCTTGCCAGAGCCTCTGCCTGCCGGGGTTGCGGGTTGTTCGAAAGAGATACCGCGGCCTCGGAACGTAAAGGGCAATAGAAGAAACATGGGTGGGTTTTAGTCAGTACAAGTCTGACATGCCCCCCCGCTCCACCCAGAGCGGGGGAAGTCATTGGATGATTTCCCACCCGAAAAAAAAAAAAAAAAAAAAAAAAAAGGGTGCAATAATCCCGCCGGGGTTGCGGGATGTTCGAAAGAAATACCGCAGCCCCGGAACACAAAGAGCAAAAGACAGAAAGAAAGCACATGGATGAGTTTTAGTAAGTAAAAGTCTGTCATTCCCTACCGCTTCGCCCAGAGAAGGTATTTTATGATTTTCCTCCGAAAAATAAAGGCTGCAATAATTTTGAAGCGTTTTCCATGAATCTTCCAACCTGCTGGTTTGTTAAAATATCAATTCAATTCATGGAAAACAATAATCAAAGTACATTCCTTTAAGTACGATGGATTCTTAGAAAAATATAAATAACCATGCTCCGATATTATCCTCGATTTTATAACTGAATACTTTTACTAGACTTAATTCAATATTGCATCTTGGTAGAGTCGGCTTTTCTAAGAAAGTGCTAGATTTATTAAAGCTTATGGTTCTGATGTTGCTAGATAAAAATTGCTCAACCGATATTCTACACATTAAATAATAATAATTCTTGTCGAAAAGCGCCAACAGGGCGATAAAGGCGCACCTCCATTGCGATTTGTATGTAATTTCCATTAATACTTAAATTGTTTAAGTACCGTGTACCAAAACTGTTCGGAAGATATAATAATATAGAAAAATACTAATTTTCCCAGATATGGGACTCCTATTTTATAACTTATTGCCACACACATCATAAATTGTCGCTAGTCTACTTTTTGCAATAAATTTAACTATTCGCTTTTAAGCTCTGGTTAACTAGCATCTTAAATGTCAAATAGATCAGATCGAAGGTCATGGCTTTTTAAAAAGGTCATTTCTACTATAAGTGTTGAACAAAAACCGGTGTTCTTTTTACCGCGGGCAAAGCTGCGGACAGTAGCTAGTTGTAATAAGTACCTATATGAATGAGGGTTGCGAATAACAGATGGCCCTAGAGACCCCTTCAGAGTGAACCAGTTTTTTGTTGCAAATAATTCCAGTTGTATTTGTGAAAGTATGTTCATCTTTTAGCGGCTTTTGATAATACATATCCCTATTTTTGCTAACGCAAACGGTCTGTAGGGTGTAGGGATTTTGTTAGTGTTGTGTGCAAAACAGTGACAGTTTTACCTCAATCTTTATAAAATGTAAGGAGAATAATTAATTTGTGTTCCACAGAAAATAAAGTCATCTAAAACAAATTAATTCTATTTTTATTTTAATATAAATATATGTACATTTTTTTTTATTATTCATAATAATTTTATTAGATTAGGAAAATAAGCTTATGAGTGCCACCGGTTTATAAAAGCTGTAATTTAAATAAAAGTTAGCTGATAGCAAAATAATAGTAAAACCTTTTGTAACTAATAACTACCATGGATGGTGCAATCTGTCGCATGAAACGGGTATTTGGAAAAATATGGGGGAGGTCCCAGCAGTGGGACATTAACGACTAATAATGAAAAAACTATAACCAAAAACGGTTACCAAGTGAATAAGCCAACATTGAGATCGGATTTAGTACTCTATTTCCAGAAGCGTCAGCTAACGCTACTTATCACAAAATAACATAGACGCAAAGCTTTTTCAAAGCTGAGTGAATGAGTGAATGGAAACGGTGATAGAAACTGTACGATTAAATTGTCACAGAAGTGTACTACGTTCATTTAACGAACTCGGATCGAAACCGAACGGTTGAAACAATCGCCTTTGTTATATGCATAAAAAATTGCAAAAAAAGATCTTTTCCAGGTCCTTTGTGTTGGAAACTCTGAACTAATAGAACTAAACAACAGATGGTTAATATTCTTTATAGATTCCTCTATAGAACCTGTTGATACTTTCACGTTTATATCAAACTCGCTTCCGCCCGCGACTTCGTCCGCGTTGCATAGTTTGGGCTTATGCTAACTTTAACCAGCGTGATGATCGAAAAAAAATGCTCTCCTCTTTTCTTCCCTCTTTCTCCCCCTTTTCTAACTTTAAAAAACATTGCCTATGTCATCTCCAGGGTCCTAAATATCTCTGTACCAAAATTCCTTAAAAATCGGTTAGGCCATTTAGGCGTGAAGACGTAACTAACAAACTTACTTTCGCTTTTATAATATTATAAAATAAATAATAAAAATAAAAAAGCTTTTATTATTCCTTACAAACTATTCATAGGTACGAGAAAAAAGAAATAACTTTAAACAGTAAAAGGTTAATATGTTGTTAATGTAAAATATGAAATTAAATTAAAAGACTTATTACTATGTTAGTTAGTTAGTATTGTGTGTTGGTATCTTCTCTTGTATTTTCCTTATGTTCTATGTAAGGACCGCCTGCGGCGGTAAAAGCCTCCTCCAAATGCTTCCATCCATCACGTAGTCTAGCTGTTCTGGCCCAAAGTTTACCAGCTATCTTGACTATGTCGTCATTCCATCTTTTAAAAGGTCTGCCTCTTTTCCTTTTTAAATTTCTAGGCGTCCAGTTTGTTACAATGTGGGCCCATCGTTCTGGTTCTAGCCTCTGAATGTGGCCCGCCCATCGCCACTTGAGTCCGAGTATCTGTTTGATCACATCCTTTGACTTTGTTGCTCTCCTGATCAATTTGGTTTCCACTCGGTCTCTAAGCTTGATGTTCATGAAACTTCGTTCTATTGCCCGTTGACATGTCCTAATTTTATTAAGCTGTTTTTTCGTTAGTGACCATGTTTGGCACGCATAAGTAAGGCACGGCATCAAGCAGCTATTCGAGGCTTTAGCTTTCAGGCTAGGTGGGAATGAACTTTTAAAAATTTCTTTCATGGCCCAGTACTTGTTCCACGTGTTTCTTATCCTTGTATTCACTTCCTTTTCACTACAGTCTTTAAACGATAAGATATGTCCAAGGTATGTGTAGTCTTCCACATATTGTAATGGCAGTGAGTTGACCGTGATAGGAACTTGTTCTTTATTAGTCATTAGTTTGGTCTTATCTTGGTTGACCTCAAGCCCAATCATTTTACTATATTTGAAGAGATTCTCTAACATAATTTGTAGTTCTACTGGTTCTTCCGACAGTACGACAATGTCGTCCGCGAATCTAAGGTGTGATAAATATTTGCCGTCTATTTTAATTCCCTTGTATCTCCAATCCAATCTTCTGAAGGCATTCTCCAAAACTGCTATGAAAAGCTTGGGGGAGAGCGGATCGCCTTGTTTGACCCCTCGTCCAATCTTAAACGATGGACCTGCCGTTTCTATTTTCACTCGTGCTGTACTTTGCTTATATATTTCTTTAATAAGGTCTATATAATCAGAGTTGACCCCTTGCTCTCTTAGTGATTGCCATATAGAGTGGTGCGATATAGAGTCGAATGCTTTTGAGTAGTCTATGAAAGCAAGGTACAGACGGTTGTCATATTCGATGTACTTTTCTATTATTTGCTTTAGAGTGTGGATGTGGTCGACTGTCGAGAAGTTTTTACGAAATCCTGCTTGTTCCACTGGTTGGTTTTCGTCTAGCACTTTTGTTATTCTTCGGAGCAGAGTTGATGTGAAAACCTTGTAGAGACAGGACATTAGACTAATAGGTCTATAATTTGATATTAACTTGGGGTCTCCTTTCTTGTATAGAAGGACAATTTCAGAGCTCGACCATTGAACAGGTATTTTTTTCTGCTGTAATATCAAATTAAATAGTTTGTTTAGTGGGGTCGTTAATTTATCTGTTCCTGCCATTATCATTTCATTAGTCACGTCGTCCGGACCTGGGCTCTTTTCCGTTTTTAGGTTTCTGATTGATAGTTTCACCTCGCTCTCCAGAAAGGGTGGAACCGGGTCGTTGTTCCAGATGTTAGTGTATTTCTCTTTATCTTGACAAGTTTCGCTGTAGAGTTCCGTATAAAATTGTGTGGCCACTCTCACAATGTCTTTTCTGTTTGTTACCGTTGTCCCTTCAGCATTACATAAGTGAGTCATTACTTTTTTGGTGGTATTTAACTTTTTGTAGGCCTTCTTTATGCCTCCTGACTTTTTCAGGAAGGAGTAGAGTACTTTGCTTCTGTAGTTTTTTAAATTACTTTTAATTGTTTTGTTTATTTCTCTATATATTTTACTCAGTTTTAATTTATCTTGTTTTGTTTTATTTTCCTTGTTTTTCAGTTTATATCTTAGGTTTTGTAGCTCTTTTACTTCTTGTGTTATTACTGATTCTAATTTGTCGTTTCTTTTTGAACTATTTGGGGTTTTCGAACATTTTTTTAGTGTTGTTTCTAATATATCGTAAAATGTTTGTACTGTTACATTGTCAGTTTCTGTGTAGGTCAAGAATTCTTTTTCAAAACGGTTGTAGTCTATAGAAGTTTGTGCGACAGCTTTGTATGTTGATCGTGATTTTTTTATATTATTTAAGGTGAGCGTCATCCTAACCAATCTGTGATCGCTAGAGTGTAAAAATCTGTTTATCACTTCGACGTTTTCTATATTTTTGGTTCGGTTTGTTGCGATGAAATCAATTTCGTTTCTAGTTTTTCCGTCAGGTGACCGCCATGTCCATCTCAATTTTTCTGACTTGTTAAATATGGTGTTTGCTATTTTGAGTCGGTATTGGTGACAGAAGTTTATGAACATTTGACCTCTTTGATTCCTCTTTCCGAAACCATAGCTACCCATCGTCAGATGTTCGCCAGGTTCTTGTTTACCTATTTTTGCGTTCATATCTCCCATAAATATAATATATTTTGTGCATTTCATCATAGCGGAGTCCAGGTCTGAATAGAATTTTTGTATTTCCGATTTCTCAGCTATTTCCGTTGGTGCGTAGGTTTGTATTAGTGAGTAAATTTTTTCATGGATTTTTACTTGTAGAGTCACAACTCTTTCTGATGTTGGAATAAAATCTTGTACTTCTACGTTTTTTTGTTTTTTCACCAAAAAACCCACACCTCTGGCTCCTTTCGTTTGTCCATAGTAGTAAAGTATATAACTACCCCTGTCTTCTATTGCGAAACCGTCTCTACGCACTTCCGAGATACCAATAATATCCCACTTTATAAACGAGATGGCATATTCCAGTTCTAATAATCTTGTTTCACTTGCTAATGATCGAACGTTGTAGGTAGCTACGTAGTATTTTGATTTTTCTGTAGGTTGATAAGTTAAATCCTCACATTGCTTTGGAGGGTTTTGGTCTACTGCTCCCGCGGTGACCGGCCGTTCTGGGAGAGGGTTTTTTCTAGTGGTATTTTTATTTGATTGCTGTTGTGTTTTGTGCTGTTTGTATGTTGTACATTTGGGGGGGCTTGCTTTTTGCTATTCTGATTCATCGGAGGAAAGTGCTGTAGCGTATCTTGGTGTATCCTGATTTTGCATATTATATAAATAGCTTGTCATGGAACTTTGGCCTGTATGAATTTTATTTTTATTAGTTTTGGTGCGTTTACTGATTTGGCCCTTAGGCGATTGAGCTTTGTTTTGGTATGTAATTGGTGCTTGGTTTGGTGGAGTAATTTCTAATTCCCTTTTTTTCTTCAGTGTTTGTTTACTTTTAATTTCATATGAATCTTCCTCTTTGCTAATCTCTTCGATAAGGGATTTTATAATATTAGTAAGGATAAATGACATTAATTTTGACATTTAGTTAATTGCCATTCGACCAAAAATTTGTTTTTGAAATAATTTGAACGATACATGTATAATTTTATCAGCTTTTGAGTCGGTAGTTAAACTGTAACATATAAGTTACTCGAATATTTGTGACAAGTTCGACACAACTACAAATGTAGTACCTACGTTATGGTACATGTAGTTAACATGTACAGTTTACCAAAGCTTTTCAATTCACTTCTCGTGTCATTTGACTGGGACTGACACAGGGTAGTGTTGTAGGTCAATTTCTCTTTTAAACGTATTTGGAACTAAGTGTTATTGTATTCGAAAGAATATTTATTAAAAACAAAGATTACCCATTCCAAGTCTCATTCAATAGTATTCTTAGATATAGATATTTAATTCTGGATTATGGACTAAGTAACTATCTATATCTTACTTTTACTATCTACAAATTACCTAAATCTAATTATGTTGCTGTTTTACTAGCAAAAGTCTTGAAAACAAAAACATTTTCCATAAATAAAAACGTACCTAATCTATTTTAATACAACGGGCATGAAGTTCACTCTGAAATATTTTTTAACTGGCACATTTTTGTTAACGTACCTAACAAAAAATATTTCTTCACGGGCAATAATTCACGCCTAATCAGCATCTCGCGCTTGACCTTTATAAAGTGGCTTTATATTAGACAGTATTTAACCTTAATGAACTATGACTGATAGAAATATTTCTTTGTCATTTCTATTGTATGTCAAGTTAAACATACACCTAGGCTGTAAGTCAGCAACACTTACTAATATTATAAACTAGCGACCCGTCCCAGCTTCGCACGGGTGTTACAAATCTTTGAAAATCCCCACTTTTCTCTACTATAATATGTATGTATTATACATAAAAACATTCCTCTTGAATCACTCTATCTATTAAAAAAAACCGCATCAAAATCCGTGGCGTAGTTTCAAAGATTTAAGCATACAAAGGGACATAGGGACAGAGAAAGCGACTTTGTTTTATACTATGTTGTGAAGTGAAAGTGAGTTTGTTTGTTACGTCTTCACGCCTACATGGCTAAACAGATTTTGATGAACTTCGGTACAGAGATAGTTGGGACCCTGTAGACGGATATAGGATATTTTTTTCAGAAATGACGGAGAAAGAGGGAAGAAAAGGGAAACTTAGCTTTGCTATCACAATAAATCAGGCATAAGGACAAAACTACAGGTAGCAGGTACCTGCAAATGAGGAAAGGGGAACTGTGTTACCCCGAATTTAACGCGTGCAAAGCCGCGAGGAAAAGCTAGTGAAATATAAATAAGAAGTCATAATTGCCTTGGGAAACTAAACTGAATGAAAGAGAAACTTAAATAGAGACAACTTCGTACAAAATAATTAATGACAAAATAAATTATCGTACCACTTGCTCAAAAAAGTGACATTATATGCCACAAAAAGCGAACATAACAATAGTCATTTTTAATCTGTCAAAAACAGGGAAAGAAAGTTGTACTGAATTTCATTCATCCCCTAGGGAGAGAATGTGATTTAAAATTGGAATACTTAATACTGAACTACATCTGTGTTTACACCATTGAGTTTGTAGGTATATAAAGCATTAAGCATCTTTTTTAAAAAGGAACACTCAATTAATATATGCAGTTATGATTATTAAATAAAATTACCAAAACCGACGAGGTCGTATGAGCTTGATGCCTTTGCTTTTCCGACAAAATCGCGGTAAATTCCTAGACTAATATGTTAGTCTAGGAATTTACCGCGATTTTGTTTTCTTCAAATACATAAACGTTAAGTTTATTTTTATAAATAAGTTAATGTTCTAAAAATACATTGTTGAATCAAAGCGACAGTGACAGTGTATTGTCGGATTCCATCAGTGCAAATGCTGCCGCAATCATACTCATCAACAATAAATGTACCAAACAAAAGTGTAGCTCTCTTTATAAATAATTGGACCAATGTTCGTATCTTAACTTTTACTTTTAATGTCATTATCTTTAATAAATGCTTATTTCATATTATTACTGTGTTATTTTTTCGCGCATTTCGCAAATGGTACGAAAAGTAGAGTATTTTCCTCGGTGATAAAGCTGTCTTAGTCTTGGGTAAACATAAATCTCTCGCTACACTCAGGACTCGTACAACACCCTCGCTACGCTCGGGAGTAAGCCTCGAGTCCTTCGTTACACTCGCGATTTAAATCGTCACCCACGACAGAAGACACTGCTTTATCCCCTTGGTTAATAATCTACTATTAATGAACCATCAACGAAATATAAGAAAAGGCTAGCTGATAATTTTACACGACAGGATACTACAGGAACAAGTTCGGGATTTTATCATTCTTTCGCGGTTATTATAAAAGACAAAATAACTTCCAACGAACCTTAATGTAAATGCTCCATTACTCCAACAAAACAACACAGGTACTTAGTTGGTTCTTGCGATTCAACCTTGTTTGTTACCTTTAACTCAACTGGAGGATTCGGCTCATAAACTCATTAGCAACACTGTTTAGGTTTCTGTCATTGTGTTTAATCCTACTACTATATTATAAAGGCGAAAGTTTGTGTGTATGGATGTATGGATGTTTGTTACTCTTTCACGTAAAAACTACTGAATGGATTTGCATGAAACTTTACCACAATATAGCTTATACATCAGTATAACACATAGGCTATAGCTTATACATCAGAATAACACATAGGCTACAATTTTTGAGGTTTCTAATGTGAGGTCGTAAAAAAAACACATTTTTTGCGCTTACATTGCAAACGCTGACTGAATCCTACAAGATAGATCAAAACAATGTACTACAGTATTGTACAACTTAAAAAGGTCTACAAAAAAGTCCGTGATGGTATATGTTTATCTCTTAGGAATAACCCACAATAACCATTTCTTATCCTTTAATTTGTACGAGAAATAATGGCTTATTTACGAAGCGATTTTAAGCAATACAGTATTAATCCTTATCCAATTAAGTATCTTAAATACATTGTGCATTTAATAAAGATCAATATGGCTTTTTACAGCATGTAAATTAAATAAATATTTTCGAAGATATCACAGATTTAAAATGCAGAGTCATAGCAATTTCGGCGATAAATACTGTTTCGGTGATAAATACCGGCAGCGGTGCCAGGCGAACGGGGCGTGGGGGGAGCGGGGTAGGTGCGGTGGGGAAGAAGTGGCTCATCGCTGAGTGCGCGACCCGAACGCGGGCAGACGCATGAGGGCAGACGTCGTTGACGGTTGTGTCCGTTTTGCGAATTTTCAAGGCACTAGCGATTTGATAAAAACGTATGGTCGCCTACTTTAAGTAATATAGGCCTAAGGTTAGTTATTGCCAGGTTTCTTTTTGGTTAGGAGTTACACGTACAAAAAGATACTTCATTTTTACGAATTACTTCATTGAAAATTCAATTACTATATAGATAGGTTACTTACAGTTAATTATAACAAACTAGCTTCCGCCCGCGACTTTGTGCGCGTGGCATAGTTACTTTAGGCTAACGCTAACTTTAACACCTGTGATGATCGAAAAAAAAATATCCTTCTCTGCCCTTTTCTTCCTTCTTTCTCCCCCTACTCTATTCCCACTTTTTTTAGCCTATGTCTGTCTTCAGGGTCCCAACTATCTCTGTAACAAAATTCATCAAAATCGTTTAGGCCATTTAGGCGTGAAGACGTAACAAACTAACTAAACTAGAATAGTGCCGAGTTGATGGCAATAGGCTCAACCCTTATTACAACGGACTATAACACAAATGCGCATTTATGTTATAAAAAGCAAGTATTAGTGAGTCAACTTAGACAGAAGTGTATAATATCCTTATCCTTACTATAATATTATAAAAGCGAAAGTGAGTTTGTTTGTTACCTCTTCAAGCTTTAATGGCTGAACCGATTTGGATGAATTTTGGTACAGAGATAGTTGGGAACCAGGAGACGGACATAGGCTTGAAAAAAGTGGGATGTGAGGGAGAAAGAGGGAAGAGAAGGGAAAACTTAGCGTTGCTATTACAAATCAATAAGGCGCAAGGGGAATTGTGTTACCCCAAATTTAACGCGGGCGAAGCCGCGGGCGAAAGATCTATATATATAAAAGAAAGTCGTGTTAGTTACTCCACTTATAACTCAAGAACGGCTGAACCGATTTAGCTGAAAATTGGTGAGGAGGTAGCTTAGAACCAGGAGACGGACATAGGATATTTATCCACATACTTTTCATCCCGGTAAGAGAAGTAGGGTAGGTAGGGTGGGTAGGTTAGAAGGTAGGTAGGTTAGGTTAATCCTTACTAATAAAAGCGAAAGTACAAGGCTTGCATGAATTCACGGTGAAATTAATTCCAACAGTTTGATCTGTGGTTCAAAGTTCTTGATAGAACCAACTGCGTTGAGATAAAACTACTAGGATCGCATGAAATTATAGCAACCTTTGCCAAGGTTTGGAAATGGATGGGTTACCACACGGGGACAGGTTAAGCAACCCTTGCCGAGGTTTGGAAATGGATGGGCTACCACAGGTAAAGCAACCCTTGCTAAACTTTGGACATGGATGGGCTACCACAGGGGGCCAGGTTAAGCAATCCTTGCCAAGGTTTGGAAATGGATGGGTTACTACAGGGGGCCAGGTTAAGCAACCTTTGCCAAGGTTTGGAAATGGATGGGTTACCATAGGGGGCCAAGTTAAGCAACCCTTGCCTAGGTTTGGAAATAGATGGGCTACTACAGGGGACCAGGTTAAGCAACCTTTGCCAAGGTTTGGAAATGGATGGGTTACCATAGGGGGCCAAGTTAAGCAACCCTTGCCTAGGTTTAGAAATGGATGGGCTACTACAGGGGACCAGGTTAAGCAACCCTTGCCAAGGTTTGGAAATGTATGTGTTACCACAGGGGGCCAGTAATAGAGTTTATTCAAAGTGCCTTCGATCCATGAATTCATAAACGATGATGAACACGAAAACGATGTCCTTTTGGTAAATCCACAATGAAACAGAATAATGATGTTTTTAATATTTAAGTTAACATATTTAGTTCCTATCACAATTTCTGCATATTACTCTTACAAAATAATGTCGATGTTTCACATCTGCCAGGCGACCCGTGACGCAGCATTTTAGTATTTTTTTTTGTCTATACGCTAAAGAAGTATAACTTCTAACGCGTGTACATAAGTACACACACCCCGTTTTTAAACTCCTTGGATGTGCCTGGCTTACCACCGCACAATTTACGCCTAATGGTTGGCTCCGTAGTAATCATGATTCGAAACATAATCCAACCAAAACGGCGCAAACCAGTACGCGTTTGGTGGTTAGAAAATTGATGAACAATGTAATTTACGCGACGATACCGAATACCGAAAGGAAAATTCAAAGGTGAGGAAGTCCTCATTCCGAGGATCCCGATGATCCCAACGGATTTGCCGTTTTAATTTAAAAGACTTCAATATCCAATCCGTCTTACATTTGCCATGACCATCAACAAATCACAAAGCCAACCCTTAAAAGATTGTGGTTTGAATCTAGAACATCCATGTTTTACCCATGGTCAATTATATGTGGCATGTTCACGGGTCGGAAGACTATCTGCGTTGTTTGTTTTTGCGCCTGATAAGAAAACAAAAAATGTCGTGTATCACAAGGTACTTAAGTGAAGAGCAACCTATTTATAGCTGAAATGCAGAAACAATAATAAATGATTAATGAACTTCATTTCTTTTTTCTAAGAAAAAATTAACTTACTAAATTCGAAAATCGGCTTATTATTTATTGCCTTTAAGGCGGAACAGAGTTCGCCGGGTCAGCTAGTTAAAAATAATGGTTATTTGGAGGCGGTTTCGTTATCTGTACTGAAGGGCTACTATGACATCTTATAGCAATTCTTATTCCACTGAGTGAAAGAGATGGTGCTAGACATCCTGTATAGCTCTGTCTCTTTCCCTCAGCGGAATAAGAATTGCTTTAAGAGGTCATAGTAGGGTAGCTGTAGGTTTACAACTCTTGTTGGAACTTTATTAACGAAAGATTTTTTAAAACAATGGGAATTGTAATACTACATTTTCATTCAAGTGAGGAAACTTTGTCATTGCCTTCGTTCGAGGCGAAATTATCACACGAGTTAGGTTTCTGTCATTGTGTGTACTTAAAAATAATGGTTATTTGGAGGCGGTTTCGTTATCTGTACTGTAGGTTTACAAACTTTTGTTGGAACTTTATTAACGAAAGATTTTTAAAACAAATGGAATTTTAATACTACATTTTCATTCAAGTGAGGAAACTTTGTAAAACTTAAACTTTCGCCTTCGAGGCGAAATTAACACACGAGCCGCTAGGGGAGGGTGTTATAGAGCCGAGAAGAGAAGTGACAAATTCCCGCCTGAATCAAACGACGTTTTTCAACACACTTATGGAGAAATTAAATAACAGAACGAACAAAAAGTATTTTTGTCATTAATCACTATGAAACTATGATTTAATTTAGTTTTTTTCCGCGCGTTTTTCTTTTCTGTGAAAAAATAAGAAATCCAAATATTTTTGAATTTTATTTAGAACTCGAAAAAATTACAATTCTTTGTTATAAACAAATTATCATGTTTATTTGTGATATTCTGTTGATAAGCACAAATTTAAATGTATTGAAAAATGATTTGACTTGTGGACCACTTAGATCTCTTTAAAACATAGGCAAAATCTGCAACATACAGAAATACCATACAGCATTTACAGATTAACAGATCCTAAGTCTATAAATATTCAAGACTTTCTTGCCTTTCTGCGAGTAAAACATAACCAACAATACGCTGTATAAACCTGAATCTTATTTTAACTCTTGTTTCTTTCTTTACAGAATCATGGAAGACCCGGATTGCATCAGCAGATTTTTCAGCGAAAAGAAGAATCTTACGGCTATAAGTCCTCAAACATTACAACTGCCTTTCTCATCCCCTAAATCATTGGATTCTTCTCAAGATCTAAGTCAGGTCTCCATAGAGTCTGACGAACTCAGTTTATCACAACTGACCATAGAGGAACAAGAGCCGTTAGTAATACAACCTTTTTTCAACATCACACCACGAAAAATGCCAGTATCACCACACTATGTAGTTGAAGAAGAGTTCTCCTCGAATCCCTGGGCAATGTTAATAGCAACAATTTTCTTAACAAAAACATCGGGCAAAACTGCCAGGCCATACATGAAGACATTTTTCGAAGAGTACCAAACACCTTATCATGTTTTAAACGACACTCCAGCATCTATCGAAAGATTTTTTGATAACCTGGGATTAAGGAAAAGGGGTCATATGATATGGAAGCTCAGTTATCAGTTCGTTTCTTCAAAATGGCGCAGAGCAAGTGACTTATGCGGCATCGGAAAATATGGCGAAGATGCCTTTAGGATATTCTGCTTGGGGCACACAGATATAGACCCTAATGATAGGTATTTAAAATTGTATTTGGATTGGCTGAGAGGTCACACTGAGTTTTTGGAAGAAAATGGAGCGGTGGACAGTGAATATGTGATTGAAGATGCAGTTATGAAATATTACAGAATTACTTTGAGAGATGGTAGTTCCATTACTGTGAAATGACAGAGATCTGTAATATCTATTAAATAACATAACAAGTACTAGGTTCAGGGGAGAAGTAGGGATGTACCTGTTCCTATTTATACTTTGCCACTTTTGTTTTTAAAGCAAGAATCCAGATTAAAACTTTCCTTTTGATAGTTTCTGATATAAAATCAAACAATACTTTTATAGGACTGCAAAGAAATGTAAATGCTTTGTCAACGTTGATTATTGAAACAATTGTTGTAAGGTATAATAATTTGACAGTATTGTAGTTTAAGATTATTTTGTATTGAAAATTGTGATAGTGGTAAATTAGTTAAAGTATAATGAAAGCTATTTTAATATAAGTACATTTAAACCCAACTAGATCAAAGTTGTAACTTTTGAGCAAAACTGCTTCACAGTATTTATATTTTATAGAATTACTAGCTTTCGCCCGCGGCTTCGCCAATTAATACAGTTCCCCTTGCACCTTATTGATTTGTAATAGCAACGCTAAGTTTTCCCTTTTCTTCCCTCTTTCTCCCTCACATCCCACTTTTTTTAAATAAAAATTAGCCTATGTCCGTCTCCTGGTTCCCAACTATCTATGTAACAACTATATATGTGTAAAATTCATCACAATCGGTTTAGCCATTAAAGCGTGAAGAGGTAACAAACAAATAAACAATCAAACTCACTTTCGCTTTTATAATATTAGTAAGGAAGTAAGGATTTGGTTAACTTCATGCAAGGCATAGTCAGTAACGAAACTTTTATGCCTTTTAGCCGACAACTCGATTGCAAAGACTAAATAGGTTATGTTTTATATTATAAATTATTCTAGTTCGTTCTCTATATACTTTATTTTAGTTCTGTTTTTTATGTCTTACTCAATAAATACGACTTCAAAAGCTTATGCGTTTATCGACGTTCGCTTGTGACCTGCCTAAAAAATCGATTTAATAATTATAATAATAATAATAAAAATTTTCCTGAAACAGAAAGTGTATGCATGGGCAAACCGTATTCGTAGGTATAAGCGGCGGGTGGAACGGTACACTCAGAATCGCACATTCCAAAGTGATGAAAGGTGGGTGTATAGAGCATGGGAGCGACCGGACCAAGGTGTGTCTGACACGCGCCTACCGGATGATGACGCCATGTGTTTGTTTTGGCGCAGCATCTGGTCGGTGCCTGTCAGTCATACCGAAGGTGAATGGACTCGGGAAGTCGAACGAGCATGCGATCCAATACCAGAAATGGGGGCCCTAACAATCAGCCCCCAAGATGTAGCTTGTGCGGTCCGTCCGTTGCCTAATTGGAAATCTCCAGGGCCGGACGGACTGCACAACTTCTGGATAAAGTGGATCCAGACGTCGCACGTTCGTTTGGCGGCCCTATTCCAGACGGCCTTAGAGTCAGGGTCGTTACCTATGTTTCTGACAACTGGTATAACCCACCTGCTCCATAAATCGGGTAGTACGGCGGAACCCAAAAATTATAGACCAATTACGTGTCTTCCGACACTTTATAAAGTTTTTACATCCATTTTGAGAGCTAAAATCACTAAACACATTGATGACAATTCAATCATGTCTGCTTCTCAAAATGGATGTAGGAACGGGTCCCGCGGTACTAAGGAGCTGCTCCTCATTGATATGGCCATTAGTCAACAGGTTCGCTGTTCTCGAAGGCATCTGTCGACATGTTGGATAGACTATAAGAAGGCCTATGACTCCGTGCCACATACATGGCTCATGAGGGTGCTAGAGTTGTATAAAGTTGATGCAACTCTGCGCACCTTCCTGATCTCGTGTATGAGGCAATGGAGTACAGTCCTTCGCTATCCAGGATGTCGGCAGATTCAGAGAAATAGTGAACCGATAAGGATAGAGCGAGGTATATTCCAGGGCGATAGTTTGAGTCCACTTTGGTTCTGCTTAGCCCTGAATCCTCTAAGCACGCTGCTGGAGAATTCAGGTCTGGGCTATCGATTGAGGAGAGGTGGTCAGGTTATATCTCACCTTCTTTACATGGATGACCTGAAACTCTTTGCCCCCAACGATTTGCAGCTGATGGAGCTACTGAAGGTAACTGAAACTTTCAGTAGCGCCATCAGGATGGAATTTGGTGTGGACAAACGTGCGGTCATGCATGTAAAGCGAGGGGAAATTGTGGAATCTGTGGGAACCCAGCTCTCAGATTCCATAAACCTTAGATCCCTCTCAGCAACCGAAACCTACAAGTATTTGGGGATGTCGGAAGCGCTGGGCATCAATGTTGCTGACATGAAGCAATCGTTGAAGGAGCGCTTCTTTGGCCGCCTGAAAAAAGTATTTAATAGTCTTTTATCAGGCGGAAACAAGGTGCGTGCTTTCAACGGTTGGGTCATGCCGGTTTTGATGTACTCTTTCGGCATACTCAAATGGACTCAAACAGAACTGGACGCCCTGGATAGGAAGGTCCGTACATTGTTAACGGCATTTCGTATGCATCACCCACGTTCTTCGGTCATGCGATTGTATATCCCGCGGAGTTGTGGAGGTCGAGGCTTTCTAAACGCCAAGACTCTCCACAATCGCGAGATATGCAGTCTCAGGGAATATTTTCTAGAATCAGACGTGGGAATGCATCGAGATGTGGTTGCAGTGGACAAAGGCCTCACCCCGCTCTCCTTGGCTAAAGAGAACTGGCGCAAACCTGTAATACTTGACACTAACGACCGCAAGGAGGTATGGCAAAGTAAGGAGCTTCACGGACGCTTTTTCCGGGCCCTACATGGACCCGATGTAGATCAATCAGCGTCCGTAGCCTGGCTACGTTCCGGGGACCTCTTTGGAGAAACCGAAGGTTTTGTCTGTGCAATTATGGATGAAGTTATGATGACGAATAACTACCGGAGATTTATTGTGAAGGACGGCACGGTTGACATATGTCGGGCATGCCACCGTCCGGGTGAATCAATTCGACACATTATCTCCGGTTGTTCTCGTCTAGCTAACGGAGAGTACTTGCATAGACACAACCTTGTAGCCAGGATTATCCATCAGCAACTTGCTCTAAAGTACAACCTTGTGGAATCGGAAGTGCCGTACTACAGGTATGAGCCCGACCCAGTTCTTGAACATGGCTATATCACATTGTACTGGGATCGATCCATCATCACTGACAGGACTATTGTTGCTAACAAGCCTGATATAGTGGTGGTGGATCGATCAGAGCGGCGCGCAATTATTGTTGACATAACAGTCCCGCATGATGAGAACCTCGTGAAAGCCGAGAAAGATAAGCAAATCAAGTATATTGACTTGGCTCGCGAGGTTGTCGACATGTGGGACGTGGACTCAGCGATCATTGTGCCGATAGTCGTTACAGCCAATGGCTTAATTGCTAAGAGCCTCGACCAACACCTGAGAAGGCTCTCGTTAGGCAGCTGGATCAAGGGTTTGATACAGAAAGCGGTACTCCTGGACACGGCTCGTATTGTTAGGAGGTTCCTTTCTCTGGAGGCCTGACCGCCGGTAGCTTGGATCCTGTTCCCGATACCGGTGGGCTACTATTTTTATATTTTTAAATGTTTTTTTTTTATGTTCTTTTTTTATTAAGAAATGTTTAAAAATGTAAGGATATGTTAGAAAAACAAATAAATGAACGAAAATAATAATAATAATTATAATAATCTGTGGCCCGACTGTCAAAGTGACATGACGTGTTTTCTTCAATATCAATAAATTTTAAACATTTTTACAAATATTTACACCGAAACCGCCTACACCGAAACCACAACTAGATAAAATTAACCAATAAATAACCATAATAAAGAAAATGAAAACAGAACGAGAGATGAAAAGAAGAAAATGGATTTTAACAATGAATGTTAATACGTCAATATGCTGACCAGACGCCGGGCCCAGGAACAACAGGCACTCCCACCATCTCCGGGCTCGCCGCTCAGCTCCGCCTCGCAGCCGCCGGGACGCGCTACACGCGTGAGCGCCGTGTCGCCGGTCGCTGCAGTTGCGTCGAGCTCGAGCGACGAGTTTTTCTCCCCGCCGTCGTCACCACCACCACCACCAACAAGACAACGACGAGGAAGAGGACGGCCACCAGCGAGCTTGGGACCTAGGGGCCAACAGGCCCCGATCAGGGTCCCCGCTGCCGGTGGAAATGTGTCGCGCATGCGATGGACTTCGTCAATCAACGCGAATGTCATGCGCGCATATTATGGGTCTACAGAGGGGGGAACTAACCTCACTGCGTACCGTGTTAGGATGCTGTCTCTGTTCCAGGACCTAGAACCGACCATCAACGTTTCGGCCCAACGACTGTCGGATCAGGTGCGGGTCATCCAACGCAATCACATGTTGGACGATGCTGCACTTGATAGGCTGCGCTCAGAAGTACTGAGCAATCGTGTCATCTTGACTACGCCACAAACCGCGGTGCAAGCGTCATCAATTGATGTGACGCAGCCGCGGCCCAATCCCGCTGTCGTAGAGGAGGATGATAGGGTTGCTACGGTAAGTAGCCAGTGCAACGACCGATTGAGGAGCGCACTGGAGGATGCGCTTCGCGACTATCGATCCACTCCAGCCGAACTTAGACCCCGATTACCACGGTTACCCATGCATAAAAAAAATAGGGCGCTGGTGTGTGCCCTGGACTCGTTGCTCAAGAATTTATTCGAAAGTAGTGAGGATCTCGTTGATACGCACTCGATCCTGTACTGTGGGGCTGTTGCGGTATGTCGTTTAGTTAACGTCAAATTTTCAAACTGTGACGTAGCTACTCGACCAAAACCATCCGTACCAGCCTGGCAGTGCAGGATCGAACGGCGTATCGACGAGGCCAGGGTACTCATCGGTAAACTATACTGCTTTAGGGAGGGCAATACAAGACCACGTGTGATGCGCTTTGTGAGACGGGCATTCTCGGGGACTGGAATCAGGCCTCAAGAATATATGTCTCGTGCCACAGAGCGCATCGACTTCCTGAAGCAGAAAGTTTATGCATGGGCAAACCGTATTCGGCGGTATAAGCGGCGGGTTGATCGGTATTCGCAGAATCGCATGTTCCGGAGCGATGAGAGGTGGGTATACAGAGCTTGGGAGCGACCCGAACAAAGTGTGACTGACGTGTGCCGCCCGGATGATGTAGCCACGAGTTCTTTTTGGCACAGCATCTGGTCGGTACCTGTCTGTCATACTGAGGCTGACTGGATACGTGATGTTGAGCGTGTGTGTGAAACTATTCCAGAAATGGAGCCAATCTTAATAACATCTTTAGATATAGCCAGTGCAGTTCGTCCGTTACCGAACTGGAAGTCTCCAGGACCGGATGGACTGCACAACTTTTGGCTCAAGTGGCTCACTAGTTCACACACTCGCCTGGCATCACAATTTCAGTCTTGCCTTGAGTCCGGGTCTCTGCCACAGTTTTTAACAACAGGCGTTACCCACCTGCTCTATAAGTCAGGTAGTCCCGCGGAACCCAAGAATTATAGACCGATCACGTGTTTATCGACGGTCTATAAACTTCTTACGTCCATTTTGAGAGCGAAAATTAATTCACACATTGACAAAAATTCAATTATGTCTGCCTCTCAGAATGGATGTAGGAACGGGTCTCGCGGTACTAAAGAGCTACTCCTCATCGACATGGCCATTAGCCAACAGGTTCGTCGATCCCGCAAGGATTTGTCGACATGTTGGATTGATTATAAGAAGGCCTACGACTCAGTGCCACATACATGGCTCAAGAGGGTGCTGGAGTTGTACAAGATAGATGCAACCCTACGCGCCTTTCTTGAGTCGTGTATGGGACAATGGAGGACGGTACTTCGATATCCAGGATGTCGACAAATCCAGGGGAATGATGAGCCTGTTTGGATTAAACGGGGAATATTTCAGGGTGACAGTTTGAGTCCACTTTGGTTCTGTCTAGCCCTGAATCCTCTTAGCACATTGCTGGAGGATTCAGGTCTAGGCTATCGGTTGAGAAGAGGTGGTCAGGTCATATCTCACCTCCTTTACATGGATGATCTGAAACTCTTTGCCCCCAACAAATTGCGACTGATGGAGCTACTGAAAGTAACTGAAACTTTTAGTAACGCCATCAGGATGGAATTTGGTGTGGACAAATGTGCAGTCATGTATGTGAAACGAGGGGAGATTATGGAATCCGAGGGAATTCAACTCTCGGATTCCATACACCTCAGATCCCTTTCCTCATCCGAAAGCTATAAGTATTTGGGTATGTCGGAAGCGTTAGGCATTAACGTGGCTGACATGAAGCAACTGTTGAGGGAGCGTTTCTTTGGTCGCCTGAAGAAGGTATTAAAAAGCCTTCTTTCCGGCGGGAACAAGGTGCGCGCCTTCAACAGTTGGGTCATGCCGGTTTTAATGTACTCTTTCGGCATACTCAAATGGACGCAGACTGAACTCGATGCCCTGGATAGGAGAGTCCGTACATTGCTGACTGCAAATCGGATGCATCACCCACGATCATCGGTGATGAGACTGTACATCCCACGGAAGTGTGGGGGTCGAGGCTTTTTAAATGCAAAGACCCTCCACAACCGAGAGGTGTGCAGTCTCAGGGAATATTTCTTAAAAGCCGACGTGGGTATGCACCGAGATGTAGTCGCAGTGGACAAGGGACTCACCCCGTTGTCCATGGCTAAAGAGAATTGGCGCAAACCTGTAGTACTTACTACCGATGACCGCAAGGAAGTATGGCAAGGTAAGGAGCTTCACGGGCGCTTCTACAAGGCTCTTCATGGGCCCGATGTAGATTTTCCGGCGTCCGTGTCCTGGCTACGATTCGGTGACCTATTTGGGGAAACTGAAGGTTTTGTCTGTGCGATTATGGACGAAGTTATGTTGACGAACAACTACCGGAAATATATTATGAAGGATGGGACGGTTGACGTGTGTCGGGCATGCCATCGTCCTGGTGAGTCCATCAGACATATTATTTCTGGTTGTTCTCGTCTAGCTAACAGCGAGTATTTGCATAGACACAACCAAGTAGCCAGGATTATTCATCAGCAACTTGCCTTGAAATATAATCTTGTTGAATCTGAGGTACCGTACTACAAGTATGTGCCCGACCCAGTTCTCGAGAAAGACCATGTCACGCTGTACTGGGATCGGTCTATCATTACTGACAGGACTATTCTCGCCAATAAGCCTGACATAGTGGTGATAGACCGATCAGCGCGCCGCGTAATGATAATCGATGTTACCATCCCACATGACGAAAACCTCGTGAAAGCTGAGAAAGAAAAACAACTAAAATATCTTGACTTGGCACACGAGGTTGTTGACATGTGGAATGTAAACTCGGCTATCATTGTGCCGATTGTCATAACGGCCAATGGCTTAATTGCCAAGAGCTTCGACGAACATCTTTCGAAGCTCTCCTTAGGTGGTTGGATCAAGGGCCTGATTCAGAAGGCAGTACTCCTCGACACGGCCCGCATTGTGAGGAGGTTCCTGTCTCTGGAGCCCTAACCACCGGTAGCTTGGACCCTGCTCCCGCTACCGGCGGAAACCTATTTTTATATTTTTAAATGTTTTTTATTTATTTTTTATTTTCTAAGAAATATTTAAAAATATAATTGTAAGATGTAATGTAAATAAAGGAAATAATAATATATATCTATAATATATATATATATCTTTCTGCTTTAAAGCAGGCATTAAATTATGTGTACAATATAAAGAATTTGTGAATGTCTTAAACCTTTTCAGTTTTTAAAAAAACACTTTCAATAAAGACATGATTATGCTCATTTATATTTTGATTTTAAATTATATTGTATGTGAATCTATAATAATCAAGCAATAAATTATTTAAATGTATTTCTATTGTTTCATTTATGCACCTAATTATCTTAGACAAACGCTTGGCCGCGGATTCATAGATTCGAAAGAAAGAAGTAAATATCGTACATATAAGTAGAGATACCTATCGCATTATGTAGCCATTTTCACCTACTTTTATCACACAGCAATATTAGAAACTCAACTGTCAACTTAACAGCAGAGAATTGAAAATGCTAACAGGGTTTTTTTTGCGGATGGGAAATCATCAAATAACTTACCCCGGGCGACTTACTACTCTGGGCGGAGCGGGGTTGAGTGTCAGACTTGTACTGATTAAAACCCACCCATGTCCCTTCTATTGAAATTACGTTCCGGGGTCACGGTATCTTTTTCGAACAACCCGCAACGCAATACTAACAGCCTTGACGGGGAAATTGTACTTTGCAGTAAGTAACCCTTTCTTTTCGATGGGAAATCATATAATGACTTCCCCCGATCTGGGCGAAGCGGAAGGGAATGTTAGACTTGTACTGACTGAAACCCATCCATGTTCTTTTTTTGCGTTTTGTGTTCCGAGGCCCCAGTATCTCTTTCTAATAATCCTCAACCCCGGTAGGCAATGACCCTAACGAGCTTTCTGCTCTGCTGATATAATATTTGAGGCGCTTGTGGAACACGAACGCGCTGTCAAGACGGCCTGTCCCCACTAGACGGACGGACGGTGAGCTACCCATTGCTTATCATTCACAGCCCCTCGTCTACAATGGCTGGAAGTCGTCTCGCGGCTCCCGACGCCGACTGGGTTGGTTTGAGGTTCTCTCTCTCCAACGTCCAGCGACCTTTGTATTAACCCTAAAGCAGCGACGACGGCATAATAGTTTCAAAGCGCCTACTATTTTACAACTAGTTTCATCATCATTCTCGTGTTACTATAAAAAAAACGCCTAGTAGAAATATGAACGCAAGATATTACTATCAGTGTGCTTGCAGTTTTTTTTAATTAGTCACACCATTTACAGGGTTGCCATAAGTTCGGATATTTTTAGGTAAGTAAAGCATTGACTGGAATGTGGGGGCAACTCCAAAAACACCGGAAATCCCAGAAAAAATGAGAACAGATAAAAATAGACTGTTTTAATTAAAATAAAATTATTGAATAAGCTTTGATTACAAACTCACTTCAGTACTACTTACATCTAATAATAATAGATTATATTATATTAGAGATAAAACTTTTATGATTTATTACAATTATTATTGAAGCACCTGACAATATCTTGTTTGTTTTACATTGAATCTTTCTTATTATTTTTAAGAAAGAAAAATAACTAGAAATACAATTTATACCGTACAATATGGTAAAAATTAAACTTTAAATAGTTTGGAAAACCCTACACAATCAGTGCACTAAAGGGTCACATGGGCATTTTTTCTTCCAGAAAACAGTGTTCATTTCCTTTGTTGAGTTTTATGTAGTAGGAATTGATTCGTATGGGTATAAAAAGTACTAATATCCTTCATTAATTTTCTGATGTTATTTTACTTTTGAATTAGTACCTAACCTTAAATGTGAACGTTATAATTTCTGGTTCTATCTAATATTTAAAATTCTCGTATCACAGTTTTCGTTCCCATACTCCTCCGAAACTGCTGGACCGATTTAAACGAAATTTTGTGTACATATCGGGTAGGTCTGAGAATTGGCCAACATCTATTTTTCATACCCCTAAGTGAGCAGCGGGTGAGACCGCTGGGCACAGCTAGTTAGATATAAAAGGATCTTTATTCCGTTTTTAGGGTTGCCAACTTTTTTTTTGCTTTTTACCTACTTCATTCTGATTCCATAAAGGTTAAATCAAGTTATTTTTCAATACACTTCCTCGAAAACTGGCTCGTATCTTTTTGGCACTACGATTAGGTTTAAATATTTATAAAATGATTTTGTTTTTTTGAATATATTGTTGAGGGACAAATGGGTAAGAAAAGGGAAAACTTAGCTTTGCTATAACAATCCATAAGGCACAAGGGCAAAAACTACAGGTAGCGTGGCAGATACCTGCAAAACAAAAAAAAAGGGGGGGAAATGTGTTACCCCGTATTTTACGCGAGCGAAGCCGCGTGCAGTTAAGTTAGTAGTAATATAAAAATCACTGACAGACAACTATGTCTAGTCCCATGAAATGTAATGCAATACCCATAAAAACGGTTGGACACTAAACACAGCATTTAAATTGACCATTTTCCAGCATTCACTCACTCACTCTTGAGTCTTGGCAAACTTTAAAAAAAACTGACCGGCTGTGAAAGTATACTGAGAATTCTGTGCCTACACTGCAATAAATAAATACAGCAGCTTAAAGCCATCCAGGATACAGGATAACTGACAAATAATATTAAATAAATGATTATTGTGATGAACTTTCTGCGTCTAACATTCTTACTTCCTGTTGACTAGCTGCGGATGTAGCAACAGGAAGCGAGCGTCAATGCTTCGTTCTACCGTAAATTAATATATTTTCACCTTAGATTCTATTTCATGAACAAAAAAAAACATTGCGTCAATAATTACATCTCTATATTTAAACTGATTAAATAGTTTCAAAATAATTATATTTTTCGTCTTTTATGGAATTCGGTTTTTGTTAGTTGTTAGACGATGGTTTCTCACACAAATTGTTACCGAGTATTTATTTTTCATTGCTCAGTAAGAGATATAAGTTTATCGTCCACTTCCATTGGAAGAATATATATATATATATATATATATATATACCTAGAGAACTCAATTAATAAATTACTCAAGCAATATAAATAAAATTCATATGGGACCACTTCGGGAGTACCTATACCCTTTCGACTAAGAATTTTGAAAATCGGCCCACAATCAACAAGTACGGTTTTATTACATTTAATTAATGGACGCCTCACGCCACTACAAAAGTTGCGTCTTATATAGTCGTACTCGTAAATCAGTCAACCCTTCTGGTATTTCCAATATTAGATGCGAAGCATTTAAACACTAAATATAAAAAAAACTGATTGAATGTTTATGTATAAATAAACATTATAATCAGACTTCATAATGAATATCATTTGAAGGAACAGTAACACTCAAAGCCTAAATAAGTTTTTTAATAGTAACAACTGTACAAAACTGAAATATTTTTGCAGTATTTTTAGTGTTATGAGAAAAAAGATCTGATCAAAAATATTTTACATAAACTAGTTTATTAAATAGGTTTAAGCCACAACACAATGGTTTTGCGATGTTTTGAACGCTCCCGCCATCTTATTTCATAAATAAACCAATAGGGCATTTCACGTTGTACCAACCTCCAGTAGTTTACCGGAGTGATTGCTCGCCGCACGGTTGGCAGCAGTGTCGACTATTGCAAATGGTGGATTGCGTTACTTTTTCTCGTGCTCCGTGTAAAATATTTACGTAAAATAGTGTTAATTTCGTGGTGCAGTGTTTCTGACTAACATAAACATGTCGGAAACACTGCCGAATGCTAAAAAACAAGTTCCAAGACAGCTGGTGAGTGTTTATTGTTAGATTTTTACGTATTTAGTCCCGGGTGACGCCATGGTGGCTTTATCTGGGATCACGTAAACATGAAATGGTGCATCGCTGCATCGTGTATCGATTTACGAAAGTTACGGGATGACGATAGGAATCTTTTTGTGAATGTGGTTTTTGTGTGTGATGATAATCATTGAGGGTCATCGGACTTAGTTTTTTGTGATCACGCCGCGGCCGAGTTTAAAACGCGGCGGCCGTATGCATTCGCGCATGCGAGATGGTGTCAAAATCTATAATAGTTCCGGAGATCGCGGCATTGCGATTCAGTGGCGATGATAATGAACGACGTGACAATAAATTGCGCGCGCCAGCGACGTCTTCAGCGCACGAGGCAGTGTGGGCATCTGGTAGGGACAGAGTGTCGAAGGCGTTTCCCTCCCGCGGGCTGGCGGAGAGCAGGCGGCCAGGGGCGTGCGCGCTCCGCTTCGGCCACACGTCGAGCCCGAGTCCGCTCGCGGCTCGCGAGCAATCTACTATATTACTTGACTAATCTTCCGTCGAAAAATTACTCGCTGGGCAAGAGTAGATCGTCTGAAACACTTTCATATTGATTTAAATAGGATACAAAACGATTGTCGAGTGACTGAACGCTCTTTGTTACGCCGACCGCAAACAGCCCTCACATCAAAAGTTTTATTAGTACAAGTTGAGTTCACTTATTCTTTTACTCGTATTTCATTGGCCTTGGTTGGAAAAAAAATAACCTACTTCGATCGCGAGACGCTAAACGCAGTGTAGTAGATGCATTTTTTGTACTCTATCGGAAAACGATAAAGAAAATTCGTTCGTAAAACTTGTCACACAAAGTGTTCAAAAGTGAAAGTCACAAATCACTTCAGCTGTTCGTATTTTCGACTTTTATAGCTGGGAATATTTTACGGATGAGGCAAACATACACCCAACAATAACAGTGAAGTATTTTTATCCAGGCAAACTAATATTTCATGGTGTTTACTATACCAATGTAATTAGTGGTAATTATTAATTCAAGATTAGATTACATTGGGAAATAAATTTTGCTGCCTAATATTTTTATACACCTATAGTCCTCATTTTGTATTAATTTCAGTTTGACCATGTTTGGTATGCTTTATACAAGTTAGCTATACAGTAAATAGGGAATGTTTAGTGCTTTACATTCAGCTTAAATAACAAGATTTCACTGTAAAATTCCTGGCACAAGGACATACTGTCATTACAAGCAAAAGGATATAGTCACAATGATTGCACAACAAAGTACTTCCACAACATGAAAGCATTTCAGTTCCCTTATCATTGAAACCACATTAGGTCAGCAGTCATGACTCATAAGAGCAGATCCAAAGTAAGCATTTGGGACCTTAGAAGTAATACTAGTTAATTCATTCAAAGATAGAAAAGTAAAAGTTTCTTGTGTTATCCCTAGCGTGAACGCAAACAACGCAAGCTCTATTCCGATGAGTGGGCCCTGGGTGACGATGAGGCTGAGGGTGGCCGGGGCTTCTCCCTGGCTGATAAGCTGGAAAGCCCAAGATTTGAGCATTCCGGAGCGGTGCTGGAGATGCATGGCACAGACCTGACTGTGTCCTATCTGCAGAAGAATGGATTTACTACACCGCTGCTGTTTAAGGAGAAACTTGGATTGGGACTGAGGTATGTTATAAAAACTATTTTAAATCTAGTTATGGTGTGTAATATTGATGCCTCTTTTACTATCAAACAATTTTAAGTTGGTACTCCTTCAGTTCATGCAGTTATTTTATTATTATTTTCTGCTGAAATGAGGCCGGCTGAAGCTTAGTTTGTATGACTTAATAATTTATTTTGTTATAAATTAGTAGAACATACAAAGGCATTTAATGTCTCAATCATCATTCTTCCAATCAAGCTATGGTTTTTTTTTTAAATAGCTCACCTCTGCTTTTGTTAGGGCTTGTCCTGCTAGGATCTGAATTTAATTTATATTATGTACCTATATAACACTAGAATTTATAATGCCGGAAATATTATTCCGTAGGTACTACGTATTAAGGCGAACGATAACGGCATCCCCTTTATTGATATTGAAATATTATCATCAACCTGTGGTCATAATTTTGTAAACTGCGAAAGTACACGTGCTAGTTATTTTACTATGAACTCGAGAGACAATGCATTGTGCAAAGCCAATATAGACTTTTAGACATTTGTCACACAACATGTTATAATAGGAAAGTCACAAACACACAAAATAATATATGCATTGGCACGCGTATGATAGACGATACCATAAGCTTCAGCCCTTTCAATAGACTGTAGGCTGACACGAGTGCGTAATCGATTAATGCAAGAAACTATCGCGTTACCTATACGTATACGATAATAATACGTATGACAGACGGAAATAATTATAACTGATACCACGAGTACCACTGGTATCGCGTATCGGGACTTCACTAACCTAGTTTGATTCTACGCGTTGATCCCCAGTCATACCATAAATAAATAAAGTTGTGCGTGCGAACTACATGCTATTGTCTATGGTCGGGCCGAACCGTTGTTTACTAGAAAAACCCTTGGAAAAGTGTTTTAATCTATAGCTATTCCATGAGTGTCGCGCTTTTTACGTAATGCTGGGATTCACCAAACAATTGTATCGTAGAATTTTGTCTTGGCCTTGGCAGGTAGTTATTGTACATCCAGGATAAAAAAAGCTCCCTATTGTAATAAGAAGCTTTTTTAGAATGGAACTCAAAGAAAAGGAAACACGTTTTGGGAAGAGCTGTACCTTAGTTACATAAATTTCGAAGCCCTTGACAGTGAACAAAGCAGCTTAACCTGTATTTTTTTTTGTTCAAGTTAGAATCATCAAAAGGTTTCAAATTAAAAATACATGTCGGCTAATAAACTTATCACACGACAAAATAAAGCTCAAACCTTTAGCTGAAACATTTTCTCTCAACAGGTTTTAATAATTTATTGTTTTGTGTTGTTAAAGTGCACCAAGTGGCTTATCTCAGTACCTTATTATCTTACGATCGTTTCGTCCTCAATTACTGGGCTACTGCAAGTTATCTTACAGACTAGGTTTCTATTAATATTGTGACTTTTATAAGATTACTATTTTGGAATGTCAAAAGTCCAGGTAAAATTCACTTCAACTTTTTTTTGTGGTGATTATTTTATTTTGAAAAGTACAAAATATAGGGTCCACAGACAAAATAATCTGGACGGATGTTACCGAAGCCTGTGTTGCCATTGACAGAGTGGAGTTAATAATTACTTTTTAATTGGAATAATTACTAAATCTTAAGTAATTTGTGCTCTAGACCGGTCAGACAATGAAAACAAAAGTTCGAATACAAACATACATCTGCACAAGTAAGCAAGTAGAATTGTACAAAATAACGTTTTCCGTGCATGGAAATCATGGAGCCCTTTAAGGGTTCGCTAACATTGTTTGTTGTTTTCTACCAAATCAGGTTTATAAACGAAGTTCGTCGTAAATAAAAGCGGGGTTAAAAACATGTTTCGAAAACCGTCTTTAAAAGGTACCCATACCTTTGAGCATTCCTTGACAATGTATTTTGACGAATAACTTGATCGTCATTGTGTAATACCGGGCTAAGTGCTAAGCTGTTATCCTACGGTGTCTCCACAAGGCTCATAAAAAATCACGCCAGACTGGGATCTCTTATCTGCTACGTGTTTTATCACTCGGACTAAAAAAAAGAGGACTCGTTTTGACCTGTTTTGGTAGAGCCCTAATCTATTCCTTGAATATCTTAAGCATTTAACGATGTACTCACACAAGTTTTTTTTTAAATAGAAGCTAACTATATCACCAACAAATTACAATTAGGTGCTACTTATAATCAATCTACTGCAATACCTATTAAAATGTCTTCATTATAACAAAAGAATGACCATTATTTTCTTGTGAAGCGAATGATTGCATCAAGTTTTAAATAAAATATCAATTGGCGTTCTACTGTATTGTTAAGTATACTATAAAAGAGTGGTCGATAATATTACGAGAGAAACAAATCGATTAGGAATCGCTAGTGCCTGTAATAATGCTCACATTACTTTTACTATCAGAGGAATAGATTGCTATCACTATTGCGGTAGGCCGCCATGTTGTATCAAAACCGCTGTCAGACAATAAAAATAACACATAAGTACCTAATTTATATTGTTATTGTTTATCCTTGTCTGAGAGCGCCTTTTGATAAGTTTATTTTTGGTTGAATTGTGCCAACATAATTAATGAGACTTTCTGTCTGAAGCTATTTACTAGATTTATACAAATTTCTCACGAACAATGACAATCGTATTGATTTTAGTCATCGAGTGAGTTAATAACTCATATTCATAATTGATTATACCCAGAACTTTAAAGTTTAGAAACATCGTAGAGCAAATTTGGTGAAATGAGAAATATCGAGTTGGTTTTAGTTGTACTGCATAAAGGTTTCTACAATTTATTCAAGCTTCTTGTAAGGACGAGTCGCAGCGGAATGCTAGGACATCCCACGCCGTCTTGAGCTTTAGATCATTACTCCGTAACTAATTAATTGTTGACAATCTTTTCTGTACTTTCCGAGTATAACCAGTTTTAGCAAGCAGATTTTTCGACCATCTTCATCTATGGAAGAGAAACACTAGCGTAAAATTGTAAATAAGCTAAAAAAAAACGTATAATTCGGACCTCTTTCGCCTTTTTATTGTCGTTAACGATACTGGCTGGATCGCCATTTAACGTGATTTGCATACTTAGTAGCATGGGTAACTATTTCACTTATGTCCTCTAAAAGTTCAATTTTAATTCGTTCACTTTAAACTTTAATCGCGTAGTATAAATTTCTTTCAAAACTCAATACACAAAATTAAATTCTATTAGAAAATATGTAAAATAAGTTTTATTTCTCACTATTTTTCATTATTTTACTGCTGGGGTGCAACATAGGTCTCGCAATTTTATTGTAACTGATAGATATTGATAATATTACAATAATATGTACGCATAAAATAGCTCAAAGATAAGTTTACTAGCAAAAATATAATTTTACTTACACGTTCCATGTTGCTATCTGTAACGTAATCTTTATTGCTTTTCTGAAGCACTTTTTCGTGTAAGAATCGGTGTGAGCTTAAGTTTGCGTTTTATGTATGATTTTTTTCCAAACATAATAATATCCTAGCACATATCTACTTCCGTAAATATTCCATGTTGTTGTCGAGGGTTAAACCTCTGACGGTATCTTTATTTTTTTAGCTTTTTGGTACAGCATCAGCAAAAAGGTTTTTAATAATAATTTTGGAATTTTCTTGATTAGTATTAAGTTTTCAAAATATTCAGAATCAACAAAAAAAACACCATTTATCAAGATAGAAGAAAGTATATGATGAGAAAAAAAATACCGACAAAAAAAAAACACTGAAATATTGAAAAAATATTCCCTTCCGGAAATCGGTGGCTTTTGTTCGTTTTTATGGCATCCTTTTAAGTTGTATGATTTCACTAAAATTCTTATACCATTGCTACTAAAATACATTCATCCACATTCATTACGTCATAAACAACAGAATCAATATAGAAAAAAAAATACATGCGACTCCTTCGGGAGTATAAAAATAATTTTGATAATAGTTGTAGTAAAAACATACACACATGGCATACAAATAACATAGTCCATTGCAGCTTTGGTTTCTCTTCCAATACTAATATCTATGCTATTTTCAAATCATTTTCAGTACAAAGAAATCTTTAATTTCTCATTGAAAACTTATTAATTATTCAACCGAAACTATTTCCAAAGAAGTATAAATCGTGGGTACATTGAGTTAGTTTACTTAGTTCAACAACTATGTTTAAGTGAATACACAATAGGCACAACGGAGAAGTTCAAATGGGACCGGACAACCTTACACAATCCAGGCTATTGACACCTTCAAGCCTTCAAACTTCATCCGCTTGAGAGCTAACAACTGTCGATAAAGCCTTGTTATCCCTGGAGCCCGAGGCTGTCCTATTGAAACTTATAGCCGTTTTCACTAGATGTTACCTAAGTCGCAAAGCTCTTGTTTTATTTCGAAAGGTTAACATTTTAGTACAATGATATTAGTTACATAGGTATTAATATTTTGGCTCTTAGTAAACCTGTTAACTAAATATACAAAGACATACTAACAATATACATATAGTAATTAAAACATCTAAATAAACGAAATTAACAACGATAAAGGGCATAAAAACTCATCGGAATTAATTAATTTGTTTCGAATTGCATGAAAAAGTCTGAGTGGCACCGGTGACTGAAAGTCGTAAGGAAAGTTTAGAGTATGAAAGTACGAAAAGTGGCAAAAGAAAGGGGAGGCCTGTACCTAACAGTGGATGATTCAGGGAAATGATGATGTGGATGGCAAAGAGTAGAGGATGACATTGAAACGATGGATAGACTGTGAAGGATTATATGGCAACAAATGTGTCTGATGAAATGATGACTCATAGAGAAATATGAAAGCACATGTTGATATGTGGGCGGGCTGCACTGCGACGCAAAAATCCTCTTAAGGTGCTCCCCACACCTGGAGCATTAAAACTTGTAATGTAATTTTGCGGATTCACTTTTTTCTCTACAAAATCGAATCTTGGATTGTTACATTACAGGCGAATGCGAAGGAAATCCTGGCTGTAGGAACAAGTCATGTATGTTATATAAATGTATTGTCACCAGAACCAAAGCGTGTAGGCCAGTCATTAAATGGAGTTGACCTCGGAAAATCGACATACCCAGTATATTACCACATAAAAACTTTTATTTTGGCAGCCTAAAACAGTTCTCAAAATTCACATATAATTGGATGGTCGCAAGTTTTAAAAATAAAAAGTTGTCTAAGAGTGATGGTGTCGCCACGCAATTGTAAAACTTTCTTTAAATTGTATGCAATACCATGTATTTAATGTAATATGTAAACTTGATGCAAATCCTTACTAATATTATAAAAGCGAAAGTGAGTTTGTTTGTTTGTTACCTCTTCACGCTTTAATTGCTAAACCAATTTTAATGAATTTTGGTACAGAGATAGTTGGGAACCAGGAGACGGACATAGGCTAATTTTTATTTTAAAAAAGTGGGATGTGAGGGAGAACGAGGGAAGAAAAGGGAAAACTTAGCGTTGCTATTACAAATCAATAAGGGGCAAGGGGAACTGTGTTACCCCGAATTTAACGCGAGCGAAGCCGCGGGCAAAAGCTAGTAAATAAAATAAATGTGACTTAACCGTAACACATTCCAACGAAATATTCCTACAGTTTAGTCTTTGGTCTAGGTGTACCTAAAAAAACACATTTCACCAGATGCTGTAAGTCCCATGTGAGTCTATTGCCATCAACTGGGCAGATGAACAGCCTGCATTGCTGGTACTGAAAAATTCCTGATGAGAAACACGAAGAGAAGAATTGCGCGCAAAAGCTTTACTTTTAAATTTAATACGCGATACCGGGAAAAGGTGGTGTCTCGGGAAACTAAACTAATAAAAATTTCAGGTCGAAAGTTCATTTATAATCGGTTGTATTTTGATAGCCTTCTAGTTGACTTTTACGAAATTCTTGAAAAGTTCCTTTAATTGAAATGTGATTCCCATTATTTAGAAATAGGAATAATTTGAGGTTTTTTCCGTTTTTGTTTATTAAGTGGTGTTGACGACAATTTTTTTTTTCCAACACATTTGAACAACACACCATAATCACTGTAACCTATTGTTCAAACAAGGCTCCTCTATGTGAAAGAGACTGGCCCATTAAAATACTTAATTTTATATCGATTCTAGATCCATTTATTGATATCTATACATAAAATTACATTTTTAAATATTTCTTAAAATCATAAAAAAAAAACATTTAAAAATATAAAAATAGTAGCCCACCGGTATCGGGAACAGGGTCCAAGCTACCGGCGGTCAGGGCTCCAGAGAAAGGAACCTCCTAACAATACGAGCCGTGTCCAGGAGTACCGCTTTCTGTATCAAGCCCTTGATCCAGCTGCCTAACGAGAGCCTCCTCAGGTATTGGTCGAGGCTCTTGGCAATTAAGCCATTGGCAGATACGACTATCGGCACAATGATCGCTGAGTCCACATCCCACATGTCGACAACCTCGCGAGCCAAGTCAATATACTTGATTTGCTTATCTTTCTCGGCTTTCACGAGGTTCTCATCATGCGGGACTGTTATGTCAACAATCATTGCGCGCCGCTCTGATCGATCCACCACCACTATATCAGGCTTGTTGGCAACAATAGTCCTGTCAGTGATGATGGAGCGATCCCAGTACAATGTGATATTGCCATGTTCAAGAACTGGGTCGGGCTCATACCTGTAGTACGGCACTTCCGATTCCACAAGGTTGTATTTTAGAGCAAGTTGCTGATGGATAATCCTGGCTACAAGGTTGTGTCTATGCAAGTACTCTCCGTTAGCTAGACGCGAACAACCGGAGATAATGTGTCGTATTGATTCTCCCGGACGGTGGCATGCCCGACATATTATGTCAACCGTACCGTCCTTCACAATAAATCTCCGGTAGTTATTTGTCATCATAACTTCATCCATAATTGCACAGACAAAACCTTCGGTTTCTCCAAAGAGGTCCCCGGAACGTAGCCAGGCTACGGACGCTGATTGATCTACATCGGGTCCATGTAGGGCCCGAAAAAAGCGTCCGTGAAGCTCCTTACTCTGCCATACCTCCCTGCGGTCGTTAGTGTCAAGCACTACAGGTTTGCGCCAGTTCTCTTTAGCCAAGGAGAGCGGGGTGAGGCCTTTGTCCATTGCAACTACATCCCGATGCATTCCCACGTCGGTTTCTAGGAAATATTCCCTGAGACTGCATATCTCGCGATTGTGGAGAGTCTTGGCGTTTAAAAAGCCTCGACCTCCACAACTCCGCGGGATATACAGTCTCATAACCGAGGAACGTGGGTGATGCATACGAAATGCCGTTAACAATGTACGCACCTTCCTATCCAGGGCGTCCAGTTCTGTTTGAGTCCATTTGAGTATGCCGAAAGAGTACATCAAAACCGGCATGACCCAACCGTTGAAAGCACGCACCTTGTTTCCGCCTGATAAAAGACTATTAAATACTTTTCTCAGGCGGCCAAAGAAGCGTTCCTTCAACGATTGCTTCATGTCAGCAACATTGATGCCCAGCACTTCCGACATCCCCAAATACTTGTAGGTTTCGGTTGCTGAGAGGGATCTAAGGTTTATGGAATCTGAGAGCTGGGTTCCCACAGATTCCACAATTTCCCCTCGCTTTACATGCATGACCGCACATTTGTCCACACCAAATTCCATCCTGATGGCGCTACTGAAAGTTTCAGTTTCCTTCAGTAGCTTCATCAGCTGCAAATCGTTGGGGGCAAAGAGTTTCAGGTCATCCATGTAAAGGAGGTGAGATATAACCTGACCACCTCTCCTCAATCGATAGCCCAGACCTGAATTCTCCAGCAACGTGCTTAGAGGATTCAAGGCTAAGCAGAACCAAAGTGGACTCAAACTATCGCCCTGGAATATACCTCGCTCTATCCTTATCGGTTCACTATTCCTCTGAATCTGCCGACATCCTGGATAGCGAAGGACCGTATTCCATTGCCTCATACACGAGCTCAGGAAGGTGTGCAGAGTTGCATCAACTTTGTACAACTCTAGCACCCTCATGAGCCACGTATGTGGCACGGAGTCATAGGCCTTCTTATAGTCTATCCAACATGTCGACAGATGTCTTCGAGAACGGCGAACCTGTTGACTAATGGCCATATCAATGAGGAGCAGCTCCTTAGTACCGCGGGACCCGTTCCTACATCCATTTTGAGAAGCAGACATGATAGAATTGTCATCAATGTGTTTAGTGATTTTAGCTCTCAAAATGGATGTAAGAACTTTATAAAGTGTCGGAAGACACGTAATTGGTCTATAATTTTATATCGATTATTATTATCCTTCAATCATGTGAGACTTAAGGCCACTTTTGTAGCCCCCCGCCCGTTCCCCGTGGTGATACGTTTGAGGTTTAGGCCTCTGCTTCCCAGCATCAGTTGTATTTTATAAGATCAGATGAATTTAGATACAGTTATTTTTTAACCAACGATTTTTTTTATAACCCCGTCTTCCCCTGTTCTTAACTCACGTGAAATGGTCAACACCTCTTTCTAGTTTTAAGATGGCTTTGGATGTAGAGTTTCAATACAATACAAGTTACAGATAGTTCCACCCTCAAGACTGCCCCCGGGACAATAACCCTTCAAGCACTACTCCCACAATATACAACGGAGCAGCGTAGGATCTTAACAAACAAAAAAACGGTTTTTGCACTAAATAAAAAAATAGACATAACATCGTCTATTCATTCCGAAGGTTAAGACAAAGGTGACCTTTTAATACACCCACATTCCGCTAGTTCTGTTTTATCCGTAATTTAATATTATTTTTACTGATAATTGCGAGACAAGGACACACTCCACCCTTAAAGCTATCTCGTCCTGAGTATTTTCCTGAATGCGCCATCGACATGGTCTGTCTTCTCTAGACAGATGGTGAGCTGCCCATTGTTCACCGTCTACAGAACAGAAGGAAACGACTCCGGCCACAGCATGCGTCCCCACGCATTGCCGGTAGTCGTCTCGCGAAGTTCAGTCTCTGGTACTACTGATATTTTGTTCAAAACATCCAATAACCCTGCCCGCCTCAGAACCTCACATTCCGCACTAGACCAACTTAGTCACGAAGTCAATAACACTTTTTTTCTTACAGGGTCCCAACCAGCAACTTCACGGTGAACGATGTGCGCATGTGCGTCGGATCGCGTCGCATGCTCGATGTCATGGATGTCAACACGCAGAAGAACATCGAGATGAATATGAAGGTAAGGTTTTTTTTGCGGATGGGAAATCATCAAATAACTTCTCCCGCTCTGGGCGGAGCGGGGGGAATGTCAGACTTGTACTGACTAAAACCCACCCAGGTTCCTTCTAATGCCCTTTATGTTCCGGGGCCGCGGTATTTCTTTCGAACCCCGGCAGGCGGCGCGCGGCGGCTTCAAATACTGTTATAATACGGTATTACACCCATTTTTAAAAAGTATCTCATTTTGTTCCTAGAGTCCTAGTAAACAACCAAAAAAAACAAAAACAAAATATTCAATCGATAAGTGCCATAAAACTGCATTTCTATTTTCGCGCGTAAAATCACAAAAACGCTTGACGCCATGTTACTCTGTGGTCATGACATCGGTTGGTCACGTAAACAAATGTGCTATTAGTCTTTCTGTTTAGTTGTATTTTTCACTATAGTTTGAAGTATTATTATATGGTAGTATTTATTTCTTCCATGGTAGTATTACTATTATTTCAATAAAAAATAAAATGTAAAGTTATAATACAAAAATAGCAATAGTTGCTCAGTTGACAGTTGTCAATTTTTGTTTGCATGACCATATGACGTAATAATCATGGCGGACACTGTTTCGCTTAGTAAAACAACAGACTATAAAAAGTGAAAACTTTGAAATCAATTTTAAAATTTATTTAGTTATTTTATTAACTAAATTTAACATTTTCCGACTGCTTGTTGCCTAAGCTATCTGAATTGTATATTTTTAGAATTTCTTTAATATAGAGTAAAATACCCTATTATAAAAGTTGTCATTGATAGTAGAACTTTTGGGAGTCTGAAATCGACCTCTATAAAGGAGGTTTAAAGTGGTCCAGCATCTATTTCTTTTGATCTAAGTGATAAAGCAAATAAGTTGTCATCAAATCTCCAAATTGATTTTGCTATGCACTCTGCGTACTGATACTATGTTTTCAATTAAATTTAATCTGCTTTTAGTCAGTTAAAGTAGTTGAAAATAAGAGAGGGTATCCTCAAAATATAAATAAGTTTATTTTGTAATAGCTGAGGTTTAAAAAAATACAATAGAAACAATGATGGAGGTCCTAACTGGCAAGGACTGTATGTATGGTCGTTGTGTGATGAAAATAGTTAATGAAACATTACTTGTGTTCGCGCATTGGCTTGCGAGTTTTTATTAGGACAAAGAAATCCGTATGATTGAACTCATCGAACGACCAGAATGGATCATCGCATTATCAATAGGGATTAAAGTAAGGTTTACTACAAAAATCAAAACACGTTCTTTATCTATGTCTAAAAATTCATGAAAAGTAAAAAACATTATCTTTGATATTTCAAGAGTAAGTACTTAAGAGCGATTTTTTTTATCCCAAAAAATAGAATCCGGTGCTTAGTCCATGTAAGTACATTAGGTTTAGGATACACGACCCACTGTAGTTTAAGGCATTTAGCTGCACAAAACTTTGATCGCAACTTGCCTTACCATAAAATCGCTCAGAGCCAACGGTCATTTAGTAGTTGTAAAATCTTATTGGTAGAGAAATATAAGAGCAAGCGATAAATCAAGTAATTACAATCTGGGCATTTATCCTCCGGAGGCATCTATCCAGACATTATCCTAGCCAGTTAAGACAATTTGTAGATGGTATGAAGGAGAAAGGAGTAAATGATGCCGTGACGTCTGATAGGGGAGAATGGAAGAGGTAAACGTGTTGCGCCGACCTCAAATAGAATAGGACAAGGGCAGGAAAATGATGAGTTCAGACGATTTTTAATACTGTGGCGTAGTATCAATATTCACAAAAACTTAGCCATGTCAGGATACCATTACACTGTTCTGAGTTGCTTTGTTTTCGTACAAAACTTATTCAATACACATTATCAAAATTAATCTCAGTTATCAAACCCGAGGCCTTTGCCAATCCGTTTAAATAAATGACCAAAAAAAGATAATTTTGTTACCTGTTACTAAAAAAGTAATACTGGTATGGGCTTGGTGGACCTGTTATTTTGGAGACAGGTAATATCTATCAAAATATGTGGTAGGGATAAAATTTTATATTTATAAATTTTAACTTATCAAGTTAATTAAATAACTTGGAACTTACCTGAATGATGGTTCGGTTGGTGCTAGGGCTTTCATCCTGGGATTTTTTAATCCGGGTGTTATTAACACAATGTCCTTTAAAATCTAGCTTTTGCTCACGTGGTGACTAGTTGAGAAGAGTGCCATAATCATAACTTATGCCTAGATAAACTCAAGCCATTTTCCCTAAAGGGTATATAGGCAGAAACCACCCACCATCTGCCATTACCACTATCACCTGCTATGCTCCTTGGGTCTCAGCGACGTAGGTATTATCACGATAAAAAGTATTATAATAATATGTCCTAACTAACCCAGGTCAGGAAAAGGAATTCCTTGCCTGAGTGTTTGTTACCGAGCTCATAGAACCCGGATCTATTCAAGTCGGGAGTAAATAGGCTTCTTTTGGATGAGCTCGTTCCATCGTCAATCTCATCCTGTCCTCGGTCAAGTGTAGGCCCATCTAATGTACTAAATGAGGTCAAGGTGTGTCCGTGTACCAAGTTTTATCGAAATCCCTTCAGCCATCAAGGCGTGTAATGTAACATACAGACAATTATTTTCGCATTGATAAAATTTACGAATAATATTATTAATATAAATGAATTATAAAGCGTGAACGAAAATAAATAAAAAGTCGTCGAACGTTTTCATTAATTTTCGCGGCTCGTTCATGAATAAACCATTTGGTTGCGACTTCAACAATCGTGCCGTAGGGAACTGCATTAAATAAACACCGCGACGAGAATGTCGCGCTTTTGCACTCTGTAAAATATGCAGCAAGAACGGAATTATTGTAATGGATTGTTTGTTATTTGTACAACTTATAATAACTCATCATTCGTTCACCTGACCTTTCTCAATAATCATTATTTCACAACCTTCTTTTATTTTCATTTTTGTTCAGTTCAATGTTTAACGATTGCTAGCGCTGCATCACATAATCAGTCAAGATCATAAATGCGAAAATATGTCAGGATGGATGGATGTTTGTTACACTTTCACGCAAAAACTACTGAACGGATTTATTCCGAGTAGTAAGTAATACTGAGGCATTTATCCCGGTCTACGCAGGAGAAACAGTGGGGCGCCACTCTTAGTGAGACCAGTAAACCACTAAGAGGCGCCCCACTGAGTTGTATCTAAGTCCACCAGCCCGCATAATGCCCGCGTGGGGCATCGTGGTGTAAGTCATATGACTGCCTTCCATTATTAGGGAAAATGGGAAATCATCATATAACTCCCCCTGGGGAGCAGGGGAGAGTGTCAGCCTTGTACTGACTAAAACCCACCCATGTTCCTTCTATTGCCCTTGATGTTCCTCAGCCGCGGTATCTTATTATATCTTTCGAACAACCCGCAACCCGGGCAGGAGCTTACATATACTTTACATACAAAATAGCTTTACTAAAACCGTATTTATTATTAAAACTAACATGGCTTGAAATGATTGCTTATTGAGTTCAATAATGTCTGTCCTCAATAGGAAAAATCGGAAACCTCAGTCACTTTGTTGTCCGTCTGTCTGTCAGTCCAGACCCTTTATCTCGGGATGAACTCTACTTAAATCTGCGGTCTCTTGGACCTGCGGTCGATTTTTTCGCTTAAGAACATGATGTTTTTCTCTCGATCATAAATTATTTAATCTTGCGGCCGAAGCGGGAGAGGCCGTTGATGATTTCCCATCAGAAAAAAGAGCTGGGGCAAAATCCGCTTTTACTGCCACCACTGTTACTGCTCTTGAAAGAAATAAACGTTTATAGGATCTCCAACAAAGGTCCATCTGTATTCATTGCGTGTAAAATCAAGTGAGGGATATCTATCTTTCGTAGCGCTAAACAAGCGAGACATGTCACAGCATGACATATCTCTTATACCAATAAAAGACGATAGCACTTGTAATATTTTACTATAATACTATAACCACAACTCATTTTCAAATCGGTCATCAATCATTATCTATAGTTGACGGCGGTAATCGCATCACCGATTGTCGTATCTACGTTTTGTTTACACTAGGTCTAAACGGGCTCGAGTCGAGAGACTGAATTTACAATTCATATAGACTGTATTGCCGTTTTCGCAATGTGTTTGTGTATGCTGTTTTGTACTCACAATGTCTGTTGTAAATTCTGTTTGTGTAACTTCGTGAAGAATTCTTGTACGTAGAGTCGTAAATTCTGCTTTTATCTGAGCAGAAACCAACACTAGTTACAGAAGATGGGTGATTGTAATTTAAAACAAACGATGAAATAATTTGAACACGAAACAATTATCAATCTGGGGTCAATAACTAGAGAAAATTCAATAAATATTGGATGGTATTTAAAAGTACTTCAATTTATTCCCATTTCGTTTACCTAATTTTGCCTGTGTTGCACCAAATATACTGAATGTGCACCAAAATATGTTAATTAAAATATGTCATAACGAGCATCAGGAAAAAGACAGCACTACAATAAAAAAGTGTTATATCTTTATCCATTTTCTATTAATGCAAGTCGTTACTGGCACTCGCCTGCCGCGGCACCGCTCGCTCCGCTCGCTCGGCTCGTGCGTAGGGGGTCGCAGTTTTAACCTAACCTAACCTACGCATTTTTGTTAGCATTCAGGAAAGAATATTTGGTGCACGATCAGTATTTTTGGTGAACACAAAAATTTTTCCCATAAATATTTGCCAAAGTTCTAATCCAAAAACTAAACTAGACACTTGGATCTACAATTTCCTGTTTTTTGGTTTCCCCTACGACCATTTCTCTCGAAGTTACGGTTGTTAAAAATTTCCCAAAAGTTTGGATTTTTTTTATCCCTTATTTTTTCCAGTAGCATAGTTAATTGTGTCACTACAATCAATTTCAGAATAGGAAACTTCGTTAGACAGAAATAAACAAAATTTTTGTGATTTTTGGAGTAGTTTTAGTTTAGTTTGTGGCAACAGAATCGACACCGCTTAAAGCCTATGTGTTAATCCAGGTTATTAACTATCTGTGTCAAGTTTAGTCGAAATCCGTTAAAAAGTTTTTGCGTAATATTAAAAAAGGTTCGTATTTAAAATATTAAGTAGTAGTAAAATAATAAATTAAGTAGGATTTGTTTCGATTAGGTTAGTATCATCATCTGCCCAACCTATTCCCAATTAAGTCAGGGTCGGTATGCATTCAATCTGACCACTTACTTGCAGCTGATTTACTAGTGTTTTACATGTACCAGCAGTATTTTATATGTGCAACTGCCTATTAAATTTCCACAACCCAGTTAATACAGTAGAAAAAAAAATAGGATCGTATCAGATGGTAAAGTTAATTTTGAGAAAAAGCGTCAGTTTAATTATGTATGTGTCATTAAATATTAATCAATCTAATCATATCCACAATAACAGAATAAACCAAAATTATACAGATTGATAGATTGGCTTTTAATTGAGAATCCAATAAATCATAACTCGTGCTAGCTCTCTTATCAGATTCAAGACATACCTCTATTTGATAAGAGTTCGCGCACATTACAGATAATTTGTAGCCGTTAGCGTCCCCCGTTACGGTTTTTATGGTCGGACCGACTAAATATAGATGATGTGGGTGTGAAAAAAAACCGGAATGCGAGATGCATTGACATCTAATTCATCGTTTTTATGTTTCTGATTAAACCGTTTATGATTACTGTACTGTAGGTCTCATTTAAATATTTCACTGCTTCGTTGATCGAGTGGTCGCAAGACCCACTGCTAGGCATAAGCTTCTGGGTTCGATTCTCGGGGCGGTAAATGTGTTATTAGGTTTGAGTAGCTGCCACGGAGTCTATATAGATTCGTGCGCAGTTAATGGCAATAGGCTCGGGCGGCCATGGGATTAAATCACAACTGGCCTGGCACAACTCTGCCAAACCCTACGGGCATTACAGGCGTGATATTATATAACACATGCCAATCTTAAACAACCTGTAATATTCTCAATTTTGGCTCTGCGAGAGAAAGTAGTGGTCCATCGGTAAGGTTTTTATTTTTCATCATAACTTGTCTATCGTTTTTCCCAAACTATGTTTGGATCATCTCGGACTTGATGCAGCTGAGTGTCAGTATTTTATAAGGAGCGACTGCTTATCTGATCATCACCACTCAGTACTGAGACGATAGAGCTGATGGCCGATGGGACATCTAATTCAATTAAAAATATGGTGCGTACGGTTAAAACCAGTGGCAGTACTTTCAAACAACCCTAAAAGCCTAAGCTAAGGCTAGCTTAGTAAGCTTTTTTACTCTTCTATATATTTGCTCTTTAGGCACGTCACTGGTTTTAACATGTAAATACCTTTTCATACTTCTACTTAGAAGTATACGTAACCTTATATTTAGTAAGTAAGAATATACCCGATATTGACAATACAATAGATTCTATAGTTAATTGCTTGCGAACAGGAATAGACTATAAAATGACGGGCAATAATGACGCTATGCCATGCTTAATTATAACTTTTCATTTTATGAAGATATTGAGAAGCTTTTAATTACTGAAAGCTTGTTATTAGTTTTCAATTATTGATATTTCACTTTCTCTATTTCATTTCGTTACTGTAATGGCTGTGTGGATGGTAAACCACTTACTTTCCTGATGATAGTTAGGCCCGTTCACACTCACACAGACATTATCACAATAACAGCGAACTGATGGATTTTCATTATCTTTGTCTAAAATCGGTTGCGAACATAATATCTATGAATAAAACACAAGTCACCGAATTTCGGAAGAAAATTAATTTTCCGTCTTTTGAGTGTTTTTTTGGTAGTCGGTTTAGTCGTTTAGCAAAAATATTATTTAACTAGCTTTTACCCGCGGCTTCGCTCGTTAAATTCGGGATATCGCAGTTCCCCTTTCCTGACTTGCAGGTATCTGCCACCTGTAGTTTGTGCCCTTGCGCCTTATTTATTATAATAGCAAAGCTAAGATTTCCCTTTTCTTCCCTCTTTCTCTATTATTTTTTCTTTAAGTTAGAATTTAGGGTTCTCACTTTTAAAAAAATTGCCTCTGTACCAAAATTCATCAAAATCGGTCTTGCCATTTAGGCGTGAAGACGTTACAAACAAACAAACTCACTTTCACTTTTATAATATTAGTAAGTAAGGATTTAGGCCTTTTTAGTTGTGGTATGATTGTAACTCACACAAATTCTAATCGAGTATTCATTTTACATTGCATAGCATATCATACTTAAGCTTTAGAGGAAATACATATTGACAGATAAGTTCATAAGTTAGTTAACCAAGTAAATGTAGATAAAACTCATATGGGACATCTTCCTGAAAATCTACCCACAATCGACGAACATACAAAAATATATACCTATTTGAAAAGGTTTGGTTAAAAATTAAATCACTTTCTGCAGTTCCTGCAACCGCCAATCTGTTTACGAAGCGCGGTGTTGATAGCAATTTAATGCCACCACATTAACTTGGTGATTTACGATGAGGCTCATATTTAACAGCAATAAATTTAGCATCTCATAGTTTTAAACAGTAACTGGATATAGTGTTAACCTGTAACTCTCAAGTCAGTTTAGCAGTCGCTTTGGTATAGTATGGTATGGTATAAAGTAAGTACCGATTTTCCGCTGCATCCCGTTACATTGCATACACCGACCCCGGAAAACGCTAGGCAGATCGATGATGATGGTACTTGTAAATAATAAAATTTAGCGTTTGGTTTATAATTTTCGCTCGTGCTTGTTTCTGACTTTTGCTCAAGCTGACAATTTTTATCGCAAATAGATGAAAAGCGTGGCAGCGTATATACATTTTGCATAAACGTGGCAAGGGTCAAAATTTCAATTTATTGTTAGATTCTCATATTTATGAATGGTTACTGGGGGTCTAAATTATTAATTATTAGGTGCGTCTGTCAACATTTTAGGAATTTCAACATAATTTATATTTATGATTCTACTAAAACGGCCATTTTTGACCCCTTGTTAACTTTAAGAGCGGAACCACCTAACACTGTTAGCTAATTAATATAATAAATGTTTAGAAGGAGGTTCTAATCTTTATAATGGCCCTAACAATACCCTTACCGAAGTTTAAAGGCACTTATTATGCCGGTCATTACGACCAGTTTGTTCAGATTCCACGGTATAGCCTGGGAACCTCTAGATACTTGTGGTTAAAGTGCCAAGATTTTAGAGATGTCAGCAAAGCAGAGGGGCCTGCCCTGGCCACCACCTGCTGGGGTAGCGGGTTGTTCGAAAAAGATACCGCGATCCCGGAACTCAAAGGGCAGTAGAAGGAAAAGAAGGAAGTGTGTTTTGATTTACTATTGGCAAAAAAAAGTGCCGAGATGTTAGACCTCAAATACGTTTACGACCCTCTTATAAAATAATGCGTCTTATGTACAATAAGCACAAAGAGTTCAGTTATTTATTTTGAGTCTTACTGTAAAACGTGATTTTTCACCCCAAAACTAAGTCTTTACCCAGTTATGTTTGCGTAGAATTACTAAATTTTTTGTATAGAATGTTTGGTCGGCCGCTTCGTGAAGTGTCTCTTTATACCTTGTATTGTTATTTACCCAAGTGGATGAGTTAATTACTTATAAATTTTATTTCTTGTCACCAGGACTGGCAGCGCTACTACGATGACCCTAACAAGGAACGTCTCCTGAACGTCATCTCACTGGAGTTCTCGCACACTCGGCTGGAGAACTATGTGCAGGCACCACGCATTGTGCGCCTCATCGACTGGGTGGACACGGTGTGGCCACGGCATCTTAAGGATCAGCAGGTATGTTGCAGAATTGTGAACTGTCAGGATAAAGGGAATGTTAATAGTTTCTATGTCCATTTCGTCCGACTTATATAATCTGCGTGTTGCCATGGGGTTTCCAATTTATGATATTACTCATAGTAATACCAGTAGTAAACGAATGATAAAAATATTTACTTTTTATCACTAGTAGGACCAATTGATGGGGCAGAGTGAAATAATCCAGGTAATACTTACGTAACATTTTCATTGCCATTTTCTTTCATGAAGTCCTTAGGGCGTCGCATACGTATATTGCGACAAACACGGGTGAGCGCCACTGCATGACGAATTGACATAATTTTAGCAACTGAATAATAAAAAATGCTAGAATTCGTTTTTTTCCATATTATAAGGGGATAGGAATTTCAACTTCATAAAACTAGTTAGTGAAGGTTTCCAAAATACGTGCGGAGTGTCAGCTGCACCTCAGGACTACTTTTCAAAAACGCTTTGCGTGTCAGCGACACCGGCGCGGCGCTCTATTTATTACTGCCCTAGCCAAACCTGCATTACATTTTATTCGATACTGAAAGTGCGCATTGTCTCACATAGTTATGATTATTAGTATTATGACTTCTTAGGCACTTATTTCGCGTCGATCTCGAAAGTTTTAACATCTCAAATTGCCCAATAACAACCAATAATAATATTATTTCAAAATTAATCTTTATACTTATAACAATTACTCACAAACCTAAAAGAAAATGTTTACTACCAGATGCCACAAAGTAAAATAATATTTTGCAAGACTTTCGTAAACTGAAAGTATCGGGCGGAAAATATGCTGACTTGGGCGGGACAAACTCGTTTGAGATCGGAAGCCGTCGGATTATTTCGGGTGACCGGGTGGCTTCGGCAACATTCGCCCCCGCCCATGCGACCTATGCCCTTGAACTGGCAAAAAGTATCTAAGCATAAACAAAACAAACACGAAAGACAAAGGAATTGTAACGGACTCGTTGAAAAGGGTTTATAGAGGCTAGTTTTCGTATCTTTGATCTTAATTATGTAGTTTATGAATGGGTTTGAAATATACTTAGGCGTCACGCGCGAGTACGCACGACACGACCTAAGTATTACACGGTCCATCCGCACGCCGCGCCGCACGCGAGCACGACAATGTCGGTACATTTATTTAGATCCAAGTACTTATAATCGGTTCGGAAAGCATTTTGTACACTTCTTACAAACATTACTCTACTGAAACGTAGACACAACAATATTACATAACATTTTTGGTTTTTTTATAAAAAATTCGCCTTCAGCATGTCTGTGTTAATTGAATGCCTTACTTATGGTAGGGCTACCATAAACAATAAAAGTCTGTTGATATTATTTTAAACAGCAAGCTTCTATTTAATGATTTGGCTAAATTCCTTGTATTAAAACTTACAAAGTATCGCACACTGATTATAGTTATATGCGCTGTAGACACGTTGCATTAGAACCAACACATTGCCAGTTTATCCTGGCTTCATATTGACTAGCGTTCCGTACAATAAAACATCAGATAATATCGAAAAGTATAATTCAGTATTCAGTTGCACGAACATTATGAATTTTGATAATAATTCCAGCTGTTATTACTGTCCCACTAGTGGACAAGCGTGACTTCTCCAACAGAGAAGGCACGAGCATTAATCAGCACGTTTGCTCAAGACTGGTTGGGGAGTTCAATCATATAATATTAATTATAAGTCTAGGTTTCTTAACGATGTTTCATTCACCAAAGTCTGTGATATGTTTGCGTAGTAAAAAAGGCAGTCACTTCCGCTGTCTGTCGTTTTGATCTTCTGAACTACTCAACGGATTTTAATGCAGTCTTCAGCAATAGATAGAGTGATTTAAGATGAAGGTGTGTAAAATATTAGTGTCTACGTTGTACCCGTGCAAAGCCGGGGCTGTTTGCTAGTCTAAGATGAATTAAAAGTAACATTAGTACTTGCCCGAATCCACAACCTCTTGCATGAGGGGCCTTAACCATAACTAAATCTGATTTAAATTACTTTCAGACGGAATCAACCAATGCCCTGGACGATATGATGTACCCTAAGGTACAGAAATACTGCTTGATGTCAGTTAAGGGGTGCTACACAGATTTCCATATTGACTTTGGAGGTACCTCTGTCTGGTACCATATTTTGCGAGGTAAGTTGTTTTCACATTATATTTTGGTACACTCACGGAAGTTTCAGTCAAAAAACTTTGACCAAACATACGTGATCGTTTTTGACAAGGACAATAACTCAAAAAATTTGGTTTTTGAAGTTGTTTGACCTTTGTTTGGTAAAAGATTTATGGTGAAAAAAAATATTGGCAATCTTAAAGAAAATCATTAAAAAATCGCTGTCCTGAGTTTAGTATTTTTTCAGTCCTGTCATGTTGTCACAAATAAGCGATTATTATATTTTATATTTTTTTTTGAAAATTTCGATCGGAACTTTTTTCAAAATCTCTTTTTTATATTTTAGGCGCCAAAGTATTCTGGCTGATCCCTCCAACTGAGAAGAACTTACAGCTGTATGAGAAGTGGGTGCTTTCTGGCAAGCAGTCAGATGTCTTCTTTGGCGATACGGTCGAGAAATGCATTCGAGTACATGTGAGTACAACTAGTAACTAATATAAGTATTGTTATATCATCATGCCTGTAATTCTCAAAGGATAAGCAGAGCTGTAGTTTCACCCAGTACACCGACATTGAATGTGGCGGGCCTAGGGGCCAACTATAGCGAAAAGCAGACTTCATAAATCCTAACATCAAAAGGATTTATACTTAGGCCACATGACCACATAAGAGCTAAGCTTAGGCTTGTATAAAAGTACCGCCACTACCACATTCAACCATATAACCATTATCCGGTCACAAATGAACACTCCGGACTTCTACCTGTCAATCGTGGCGACACGGTTGGCGCAGTGGCTGACCGATCGACTGCTACGCTGCGTGTCGCGGGTTCGATACCCGCACGGAACAAATAATTGTATGACCTACAGGTAGTTGTTCCGGGTCTGGTTGTTTGTGTATGTGAGTTTAAATGTTTGTTAACGCACCCACGATACAGAAGAAATCCTAGAGGCAACGTTTTAAATTAAAAACAAATATCCTGGAATAAAACTCAGGCATGATGAGCACAGGACGTCAATTATCACAAGTAACTTCGGCACCCGATTTGAATCTGATCATTTAACTTCTGTAGGGGTTGACTAAATCACTGTGATTGTTAGTCAAGAATTGAAAGAATAATAAAACGTAAATGTTTGATACTGTGACGCATACCACGTACGCAGCGGTTTCACACACCAATCACGGTTAATAGCTTCATAAAAATATTCTCGGCTCTCGTAAATTATATCAGTAATGAACTATGATGGTTTTATATCTTGGAAATGTTATAATTTTACTTTTTTACTTATTAACCGATTCATTACCCATGACGCGCCAGGCGCGTCATAAGGAGATATGACGGGAGGCCCTTGACGCACCTGGCGCGTCATATAGAATTTACTTAAAAACAGATTTTAAAAAGTTGAGATAAAGAGAACTATCATTTCTTATCCTAAATTAAACATTGCAGTTGACAATACCCTTGGCCATTAATTTTGAATACATATTTTATAAGTCAGGGATAGCAAACCTTTGGTAAGTTTACAAACTTATACGGAGTGGAAGGGACACGAAAAATTTGAATTTCGCGTGCAACCTTGACTTTTTATGATAACTTTTGTTTTGTGTCGATTCTGTACAAAATAAACTATGATTCTTTCTAGAAAAATATTAATTAAAAAAAAATGAAAATATTCATATCATATAGAATAGAATAAACTTATATTCTTAGAAGATAAAAATATCCGATTTTGTTGTATCTTAGTTTGTCTAAACTAAGATAAAAAAACCGGCCAAGTGCGAGTCGGACTCGCCCACCGAGGGTTCCGTACACGGAACGTATAGGGTATAGGGAACATTTCACTGATTTATTTTATTTTATTACAATTTAAAAAAAATAGGGCTAGGTAGGTACCTACATAATTATTATACAGTTCAGGAATCAAATCTCGAACTTTTGCCGAAATTCAGTTTCCAAAACCTATAATTACTTATATTATTGTATTTCATGTGTGAAATTTACTATATTTTTACAACATAAAAACTAATTAAAAATATTTTTAAGCTTGTGAAAATGAAACCCTTGCATATGATACCCCACATGACAAGGTTAACTGACTTCATAATTTGGAGCCCCATTCCTTACATTAAGCCCTGTTTTTTAGTGATTTAATTAAATATGTATAATTTTCAGACATTTTCCAGAACAAAAACTCTGTGACGATATTACTTGCCAAATTTCATAGTTCTAGGTCAACGGCAAGTACCCTAAGAATTTTGATTCCTTGCGAGTGTTGAAATGTACGTTTTTTGCGTAATAATACGTTTATTATCACAAACAATTGACCTAATACAGATAAATTTACACAAATGTTGACGACCCCCGTAACATTTTACTAAAATAAATAAATCCTACCTTGGGAGGTCATATTTCCTTTGAAAACCAACGAATAAGAATTGAAACACACACAGAACTTTTTCTCTTAGCAGATCGACGCTAGATAACGGCGAAATACGCATAAAACATCATAGGGTGCAAATGACGCTCTAGGTGCGTCATCATGTATGTAGGCCCATGACGCGCCTGGCGCGTCATCGTCCAATGTTCGGGGCCTGGCTAAAGTATGCATGAAAATGATGGTGGCAATGAATCGGTTAATGGGGGAATTGGGAGAGGGGTATGTTACAATTTATTTGTATACTAGCTCCTGCTCGCTACTTCGTCTGCGTGGCATAGTAACTTTGGGCTGACGCTAACTTTAATCCGCGTGATGATCGAAATCTTTCTCTCCCTCTCTCTTTAGAAATGGGGAGAAAGAGGAAGGAAAAATCCTCTCTCACTTAAAAAAAATACTATCTCTGAACCAAAAATTATCAAAATGGGTTTGGCCATTCAGGCGTAAAGACGTAACAAACAAACTAACTCGCTCTCGCTTTTATAATTATTAGTAAGGATTTCTAAATGCTGTCATTTGTATGGCCTGTATTAACACACTAAAGTCTGCTTCCAATCTATCCAGATTAAGCCGTTTTTTACGGCGATTTCGATAATCTCTGATCTCCAAAAAACTATAAAAATCAGACCAATGTTTTCTTTAAAAATAATATTTTGTTTTATATCATTTCAGCTGCAAGCCGGCCACACATTCTTCATCCCGACGGGTTGGATACACGCTGTATACACTCCAAGTGACTCCTTAGTCTTCGGCGGCAACTTCTTGCACCAGTTCGGCATTGAAAAGCAACTCAAGATTGCTCAAGTTGAAGATGTTACTAAGGTAAGATTGAGTTCATTATTATATAAAACCCACGTGTGGTAACGATTAATATAGCATAATTATACAAGTTATTGGTTAAACATAAAAGCAAGTTCATCTAAATTATACTATTATTCTGCTTCGTTTATTACTATGTATATTGAACAATTTAAAAATTTCTTGAATATATAGATATCCTACATTGCATTCAAAAAATGTAAAAAAAAGAAAGGAACATAGTTTGGTTTTTGTCGGTAAACGTCCAATACTCACTTCATTGAAGTTTTTTGATGTTTTCCAAACAAAAAAATAACTTACTAACTACCCTTCTTTACTGACTATTCTAAGAAACCCACCTACTCTTTTCTGCATTGACCTTTTTGTTGACTATTCTATGAATTTCACCATTTACCAACCTGCACTGGGTCTCTGTGCTGATTTATGTCGATCTCACACACAGGGATGCCTTGCGTCTCATGAACCTCATAGGTTGATATGATACCAATACTAAAAGTCATAATTTCACTAACAATTCACTACTACAATTTCTAGGTCCCTCAAAAGTTCCGCTACCCATTCTTCACGGAGATGCTGTGGTACGTGCTGGACCGCTACGTGATGTCGCTGCTGGGCCGCTCGCACTTGGCGCCCGAGGGACAGTCCGCGCTCGCCGCGCCCAAGGAGCACGTGCATCTCACGCAGAACGAGCTGCATGGCTTAAAGGTGAGATAAACCAAATTAAAGGGAATAGGGTATTTTACTCTATATGAAAGAAATTCTAAAAATATACAATTCAGATAGCTTAGGCAACAAGCAATCAGAAAATGTTAAATTTAATTAATAAAACAACTGAATAAATTTTAAAATTGATTTCAAAGTTTTCACTTTTTTTAGTCTGTTGTTTTAAAGCGAAACAGTGTCCGCCATGATTATTACGTCATATGGTCATGGAAACAAAAAGTGACAACTGTCAACTGAGCAACTATTACTATTTTTGTATTATAAAACTTTGCATTTTATTTTTTATTAAAATAGTAGTAATAATACCATGGAAGAAATAAATACCACCATTATAATAATACCATAAACTATAGTGAAAAATACAACTAAACAGAAAGACTAATAACAGCGCATTTGTTTATAACCAACTGACGTCATGTCCACAGAGTAACATGGCGTCAAGCGTTTTTGTGATTTTACGCGCGAAAATAGAAATTGTAAAATTGAAATGCGGTTTTATGGCACTTATCGATTGAATATTTTTTTTTTGTTTTTTTTTGGTGGTTTACTAGGACCCTAGGATCAAAATGAGATACTTTTTTAAAAATGGGTGTAAAACCGTATTAACACAAATTAGACTGGACTTCTTGAAGCTCATGAAGCTCAGTCTTATATGTGTTATCAATCAAGGGATTGTCGAAATAACGCTAAGGTCACTGTGTTTTAGCTACATTGTTTTTTTTTTAAAGGAGAAATTGTGATATAATTTTTATCTTGATGCACGAGAAAAACTAGTACCATTGATGGTCATGATCCTTTGTATCCATCCGGACACTTGCCTACTGTAGTGCTTTTTTCTGAAGATTTAACTTTTTTCCCAAACTGACTTGACCTGACTTTTATATCAGATTTATTGGAACAGTGATAACTGCAGGTAAATAGTTTTACTACCCATTATTTAGCAACTGACTAAGGCATTAACACAAAAAGCATTTCTATAACCCTTCATCTCTTTATTTCCAGGCAATAGTGATGTATCTCCACCAACTGCCGGCGGCTCGCAAGTCGGTACCTGAGCTATTATCCGACCCAATTGCGTTAGTAAAGGATGTGCGTACTCTTGTGGAGCAGCACAGGCATGATAAACAACATCTGGCTATCACTGGCGTGCCAGTACTCAAAGGTATGCTTAAAAAACTTTTCAATACACATTCTCGACACTAGTCTTACACACGCGTGCTTTTTTCATTTATCGCAACAAGGGCTTTAATTTTTTCAGATTTCTGCATGGATAAACATCATCATTTATAAAATAATTTGCTTATAACAACAAATTGACATTTATTTAAGTTTAAATTCTAAAATATTTGAAATTCTTATTTTTAATATATGAGGCTGTTTAGAGATTTGATACCTTTGTCTGAAAAGATAACGCCCGGGAAAAAACAAATGAAATAATAATTTCATATTGATTAATGACAAAAGTATTTTTGTTCCGTTATATAATTTCTCCGAGGGTGCATTGGAAAACGTTGTTTGATTCACGTGAGAATTTGTCACAGCTGTTCTCGGCTCTATAACACGTTCACCTGGCGGCTCGAGTTTAAAATCCGCCTCGTTCGCAATGGCAACGTTTCTTCACTTTAATTTGCTATTTTTATTTTTAGATATTTATTACGCAAAACTTATTTGTGATGAGGATCTGTGTATGGATTACCGATGTGTAGCGGATTTACAGCTTGGTTTCTAATGAATTTGCAGCTTTTGTGCAATGCTAACATTAATATTGTATTACCCCCAGGTCCGGACGACGTGGTGTCTACAGAGCGGCGGCAGTCCAGTGGGCGAGGAGGGCGGGGCGGCCTGCACCGCGGGGGACCAGCGCGGCCCCGCCCCGAACACGCCAACAGCGCGCCGCGCAGGAGGCGCACGCGGTACGTTACTGTATAGTGTAGTACGGAGCGGCGCCAGTCGAGCGGGGGCCCGGCGCGGCCCCGCCCCGAACACGCCAACAGCGCGCCGCGCAGGAGGCGCACGCGGTACGTTACTGTATAGTGTAGTACGGAGCGGCGCCAGTCGAGCGGGGGCCCGGCGCGGCCCCGCCCCGAACACGCCAACAGCGCGCCGCGCAGGAGGCGCACGCGGTACGTTACTGTATAGTGTAGTACGGAGCGGCGCCAGTCGAGCGGGGGCCCGGCGCGGCCCCGCCCCGAACACGCCAACAGCGCGCCGCGCAGGAGGCGCACGCGGTACGTTACTGTATAGTGTAGTACGGAGCGGCGCCAGTCGAGCGGGGGCCCGGCGCGGCCCCGCCCCGAACACGCCAACAGCGCGCCGCGCAGGAGGCGCACGCGGTACGTTACTGTATAGTGTAGTACGGAGCGGCGCCAGTCGAGCGGGGGCCCGGCGCGGCCCCGCCCCGAACACGCCAACAGCGCGCCGCGCAGGAGGCGCACGCGGTACGTTACTGTATAGTGTAGTACGGAGCGGCGCCAGTCGAGCGGGGGCCCGGCGCGGCCCCGCCCCGAACACGCCAACAGCGCGCCGCGCAGGAGGCGCACGCGGTACGTTACTGTATAGTGTAGTACGGAGCGGCGCCAGTCGAGCGGGGGCCCGGCGCGGCCCCGCCCCGAACACGCCAACAGCGCGCCGCGCAGGAGGCGCACGCGGTACGTTACTGTATAGTGTAGTACGGAGCGGCGCCAGTCGAGCGGGGGCCCGGCGCGGCCCCGCCCCGAACACGCCAACAGCGCGCCGCGCAGGAGGCGCACGCGGTACGTTACTGTATAGTGTAGTACGGAGCGGCGCCAGTCGAGCGGGGGCCCGGCGCGGCCCCGCCCCGAACACGCCAACAGCGCGCCGCGCAGGAGGCGCACGCGGTACGTTACTGTATAGTGTAGTACGGAGCGGCGCCAGTCGAGCGGGGGCCCGGCGCGGCCCCGCCCCGAACACGCCAACAGCGCGCCGCGCAGGAGGCGCACGCGGTACGTTACTGTATAGTGTAGTACGGAGCGGCGCCAGTCGAGCGGGGGCCCGGCGCGGCCCCGCCCCGAACACGCCAACAGCGCGCCGCGCAGGAGGCGCACGCGGTACGTTACTGTATAGTGTAGTACGGAGCGGCGCCAGTCGAGCGGGGGCCCGGCGCGGCCCCGCCCCGAACACGCCAACAGCGCGCCGCGCAGGAGGCGCACGCGGTACGTTACTGTATAGTGTAGTACGGAGCGGCGCCAGTCGAGCGGGGGCCCGGCGCGGCCCCGCCCCGAACACGCCAACAGCGCGCCGCGCAGGAGGCGCACGCGGTACGTTACTGTATAGTGTAGTACGGAGCGGCGCCAGTCGAGCGGGGGCCCGGCGCGGCCCCGCCCCGAACACGCCAACAGCGCGCCGCGCAGGAGGCGCACGCGGTACGTTACTGTATAGTGTAGTACGGAGCGGCGCCAGTCGAGCGGGGGCCCGGCGCGGCCCCGCCCCGAACACGCCAACAGCGCGCCGCGCAGGAGGCGCACGCGGTACGTTACTGTATAGTGTAGTACGGAGCGGCGCCAGTCGAGCGGGGGCCCGGCGCGGCCCCGCCCCGAACACGCCAACAGCGCGCCGCGCAGGAGGCGCACGCGGTACGTTACTGTATAGTGTAGTACGGAGCGGCGCCAGTCGAGCGGGGGCCCGGGGCCTGCACCGCGGGGGCCCACTATTTAAATCAACAGTTTCAAATATATCCGTTGTATCTGAGCTCCCGAGCGAAAGTGATCCAGTTCTTAGAGCGTACTAAAAGAGCGCCCAAGTTGTGTCGCACTCTACACTGTCTGCGTCACCACGCACGTCATGTTGCGATATATTCGCTCTCTCAATTGACAAAATTAAATAACACACAATCAAAAACACAAATCATAAAAAAACCCATTTAATTTCAGATGTAAGAAATGCGAGGCGTGCCAGCGTACAGACTGCGGCGAGTGCGTGTTCTGTCACGACATGGTGAAGTTCGGTGGGCTGGGTCGCGCCAAGCAGACGTGCGTCATGCGGCAGTGCCTGCAGCCCATGCTGCCGGTCACGGCCTCGTGTGCAGTGTGCCATCTGGACGGCTGGATGCAGACGCCAGTCGCGCCACAAGCTAAAGGCAATAATGGTTAGTCATGAACTTTTGATAATATTACATTTTGAAATATCTTATGGCACGGTTGGCGCAGTGGCTGAGGGATCGACTGCTGTGCTGCGTGTTGCGGGATCGATTCCCGCACGTAACAAATATTTGTATGACCTGCAGATAATTGTTTCGGGTCTGGCTGTTTGTATATGTGAGTTTATATGTTTGTAAAAGCACGTTTTATTAAAAAAAAAAACATTTAAATCATTTACTGATATCTCAAATGTATTTTTCTGCATTCATTGCTTTCGATCCACAAGATCAGCCCCTTAAAGCTTCAATAAAGAGGTTCAATAATTATTTTTTTACTAAGGTCATGGTAAAAAGTAACAATACTACTAACCATTTAATATTTTTTAAAAATTCGCCAGATATTAGCTTTGAGAAGTACAGATGATAAGACAGTAACCAAATTTTTGTTATAGGCCGCAACGGTCCGTCGTCCCTGCGCGAATGCTCGGTGTGCTACAGCATCGTGCACCCGGCCTGCGTGCCGCCCGGCGGACAGATCAACGAGGACCTGCCCAACTCCTGGGAGTGCCCCACCTGCACTACTATGGGGCTCAACCATGATTACAAGGTAGGAACAAATAACCCAAAATCTACTAAACAAACATTCATAACGTTTTTACCTATGCTCGGTAAATGATGTTGTTAACAACGCGTCAAGGCGAAAAAACGCGCTCAGTGGCGGCTGGTATTTGGAACGATCCCTGCTAGTCATATGTATATGTCACAAGTGAAATTCCTTTTTAATATTTCTTATTTGTTCTCATTTTCTTCCATTTGAACCCCTTCAGATATGAACTTAATCTAAATAACAAGAATAAGCTAGCCATACTACTTGAGTATAAATATAAATTGTTTTTGTTTCAGCCTCGCCACTTCCGCGCACGACAGAAGTCATCGGACCTCAGGCGAATGAGTGTCGGTTCCGACGTCGGACAAATCGGCCATGGCCTACAGGTAATACCATTATTAAACTATATGAACTTTATAAACGCATCTTGCCCCATTGAAGATAAACTCTAAATGAGATTAATGTGCCCCGCCGCCTAGGCCGGCCCAGAATGCAGTGGTGGCCTAAAAGTTTATCGCGTTATCGAAAATTACTGGTTCGTGGAGGTGGGACAATAGAGTTCATGGAAGGAAATAATATTGTAGACTATAGGTATGTTTTTCAAAATCAAAAGTCATTTATTCAAATTAGGCTGATAATCAGCACTTTTTGAACGTCACGATTACAAGAGACAGTCCCACAAAAACGCCCTGCCCTTCTTTTAGAAACTGAACCCTTCTTTTTTAAGAAAACCTACCTTTTTGGAAATTCCCTTTGTGGTCTTGACTTTGAAAAATCTTGGTGTTACTGATGATTAACCATAATTTATTATTTATGAGCATCATTAATTTGAAGAAAATTATTTTCAGAATAAGGCGCCAGGAGCAACATCGCAGTCGCAACTCAAATCAGAAGCTGGCTCGGATAACGAAGGCAAGAATGAAGTTCCACATATCAAGTCTGAGGACGGTAAATACATGCCATCATTCAGTAAACGTCCGCTGCTGAATAGAGGCCACAATAAATAAATAGGCCGAGATGAATGGCTACAGTTTAATTATTTAATCTTGACGAAAGTTGCATTATTATTATACATAGTTAATGGATTGTGTTCGCTGTTTGTCGTTATTGACTCTACGTTGACGTAACTGTTCCCTCAACCTTTGTTCTCCTAAGAGTATAGTATAAGTAAGGTTCCACTCACCCTTGAAACAGTTGATTTTTAAAAACTATCAGCTAGTTAGGTATAATTGGGTTATTCTTATTAATTCAATTATTTACCTGCTATCCGCGGCCGTTGAATCAGTAAATAGAGAAGATGATTTAAACATTAAAAATGCCTATTTTTTTTTGTTAAGTCGTGATTAAGTCTATCACGCCTACTAAGTGTCTTGATTTTATTATCGGAGATATATGTACTAATGGCAGTGTTTTCTATTAGAAATAAAGCGAGAAGAGGAAGGTCACCCAGTCGGTGAGGGCGAGGGCTGGGAACCGCTGCCGAAGAAGCGGCGCTCGTCCGACGAGGACGAGGCGCCCAAGAAGCAAGCGCTACGGGCGCATCTCGCGCTGCAGCTCACGCACCACTCCGCTAAGGTGAGGAAAGTTAGTCGGATATCATTATTTTTATAACGGGTATCAGTTTACACTGTGCCCATCACCCAGAGGCGCACTCATTTGTTAGGAAATCTTGTACGTGCTCTCTGACGACTCGTCGATTTGTTCTTGTTCGCCAAAGTAAATAAAAGGGACGGAATTGACGCGTCCATTTTATTTTGCGATAAGGTTTTGATTGCGTTCTAAACAAAGCGATCGACGCGTGAACACTTACAGTACCACTGGCTTTTGGCCTTGATAATGCCAAATTGAGTAAATGCCACAATAGAAAACAATATTTAAAAAAAAAAACTAGCTGTGTAACACACAAGTCATATTATTGTTCTAGGACGTGTTGGTATCACAATCCTGTCTTAAGCCGTGTTTAAAGAGTTATTATCCATTATCAGATAATGAAGAAGCCGATGTATCCCATCCGGCCGGCCCCTCCACTGAGCGTGGCGTGCAACCCGGCGGGCTCGCCGTGGCTGGACCGCGAGGCCATGCTGTGCGTGTTCGCCAAGCTCACGCCGCACGAGCTGGCCACGTGCGCGCTCGTCTGCAAGGCCTGGGCTGAGTACTCTGTAAGTAACATCACATAATACAAACTATGCTTATTGTGACTATTAAGGTATTTCCACTCCTTTGAACTATCTTCATGCGAGAACCCCTTGTGATTTAAAAGATAATGCAAGCTACATCTGTAATCACGCGCGGGTTAGGCAGAGGTGAACGACTAACACCGGCAACCTTCTTGTTATGTCATTCATGTCCATGACAATCTAAATTGAGTCGGTCCTACATTTGGCAGCACATATTTAATGCGTTGGAAAGAGCCTTACGGCGCCACAGGAATACTTTTTGGCCTCTTAACAGCATTTGATTGTGTAAATCACGACATTTGAAACTTCAGCATTGCAAACAATCAAATTGTGCACTTTGTTTGGTAAAATATTATTTGAATGACAGGCAGCAACATGTTCACTAAAAATAGGGGTTCCGCAAGGCTCAATAGTGGTCTTTTCCTCTCTCTAGTATGTATAAATGATCTACCTTATCTATCAAAAGGAGTAAATATTGACTTAATATTATAATGTACTACTTAATGTCATTGGCTTATAGAGAAAGTGGAAGCGCAAAATCTTGGAAAATTAGCGGTATTGATAAAAATTGCCTATCATACAGAAATGGAAAAAACACAATCCTGCCTTCACTTTTAAGCAGATAATAGTACACTATGACTCTGTTTTCGTGTATACATATAATAGTAAAAGTGTTTTAACCCGTGTGCTGTTCATTTGCAGTAAAGCGTTGCAAGCGATAATATTAACCTAATATTTGCAGATGGATCCCTCTCTGTGGCGCAGCATGTCATTCGTCCAGGTGCGTGTATCGGCCGCTCAACTAGCCGGCATCGCCAGGCGACAACCGTTGTCACTGGGACTAGAGTGGTGTCACCTCGCTAGGAGGCAACTCGCATGGTAATTATAATTATGGAAACATGTAATTTAAAGAACTGTTGTGGCTTATAAAGTAGTGTTGTTTTATGGCTAATAATAATGAAATTATTATTCTGTTTAAATGATGTGCATTTACTCGTGTGCAGGTTACTAGCCCGGCTGCCGGCGCTACGCTCGCTGTCCCTGGCCGGCTCGCCCGCCGAGGCCGCGCTCGCGCTCCGCAGCGGCGCGTGTCCGCCGCTGACGGCGCTGGACCTGTCGTTCGCGCGCGCGCTGGACGACGCCAAGCTGCGCGGCATCCTGGCGCCGCCCGAGAGCTCGCGGCCGGGCGGCGGCGCCACCACGCGCGCCGAGCCCTCGCGCCTGGCCGCGCTCGCCGTGCTGCGCCTGCCCGGCACCGATATCACCGACGTCGCCATGCGCTACGTCGTTCAGGTAACTATCACTAGCTGCTAGAAATCTCGCGACCCGGCATCGGTGCCACATGAAGTATAACCCATAAAGTAGATATTTTGTCCAATAACGCCCAGCCTAGCAAAATCAGCCTGTAACATTCCTACAGTAATTATAAACATTCGGTGGTGTTGGCAAACACCATAAACTATTCAAATGTTGGACCAATTATATAAATACAATGATTTGTGTTTTCAGGCCTTACCAAAGCTAGTAGAGCTGGACGCATCGTCGTGCGCCCGGCTCACAGACGCGGGCGCGGCCCAGCTGGCACACCACGGGCTGCAGCGCCTGTCGCTGGCGGGCTGCCGGCTGCTCACCGAGGCCGCGCTCGACCATCTGGCGCGCTGTCCCAACCTTGTGCGGTAAGCATCATTCTGATAGTGGGAAAAGATTTAGCCTTAATATTTTGAAGTTAGCTTGTTACCTGAAAACACGCATCACATACAGTATAGCTTTCAGTGTAACATAAGCCTTGCCCCAAGTATCGCCACCACCTATCGTCCTTCCAACATCCAGCAGATCCTAAACTATCAATAAGTCGTCTATAACCCACGCTGCTCTGCATAGTAATGCTACTTCTTAATGTGGGCTAAACGTTGAAAGAGCTGCTTGCTGGTTTTCCTGCAAATCTCACTACATTACAAGTCACACTCAGTAATACTCATTTATGCAAATAGAATAGACACTGACCAAAATGATTTCCTCTGTACAGACTGGATCTCCGACATGTGCCTCTCGTGTCAACACAGGCGGTCATCAAATTCGCGGCCAAATCGAAGCACAACCTGCACGTGAAGGACGTTAAGCTGGTGGAGCTGCGGAAGACCTGATCCGAGGACGAGGCCTCGTCGCCGGCGCCCGAGCCCGCGCAGACGGACGTCGCCTGAAGCCTGAACAGTGATATATAGTGAGTGACGGTGTGTTGGTCGCATACCACAGACAGTTCGTTTCACCGGTTGCTACGCGACACGCGAACTACACGTTGTTGATATTTTAAGTTAGCACATTCTAGTCTAGTTCTACATCATCGACCCTAGAAATACCCTGCAATTCATTGTCTTCTTTCATGACAGCTTCTCAAGTACTTAATTCTAATCGGCATTTAACCTAAAATTTGGTATGTTTGTTTTCTAGAATGTCACAACAGTGTGAAATAAATTTGTTAGTTTCTTGAAGATTTTGTACTAGTTATCTTTCGCACAACATATCAGACTATGCTATCAACACACAGTTTCTACAACCTAATGTAGATATTTTTGCAAAGACTTGATACCTAACCTGGTACTATTATTAACGTGATACGATTTCTGATTAGGAAAAATATTATTAGGAAAGATATTTGGTTAGAAGAAAGGTACTCAAAATTAAGTCATAAAAAATGTTCAAATTGTATCAGTTTTTAGTTTATAATTTCAATTCTGCAATAAATGACTTGTGCCAACATATAGTTTCTATATGAGAAAGCACATTTATCACTGCACAATCAAATAAAATATATTATAGTTATATGTATTAATTTTATTGCATGCTGTTGCATCGGTATTATATTTTATTGTTAGTTTTATGTTTGTAACCCTTTTAGTTGATGACCATTTGGACCACAAGAGGCTCCCATTTCAAATATTGACTGAAAATTCTGAAATTATTGTTGAAAAATGTAAAATAGCATTTTGCAATAATATCACACTTAGCTCTGGCGTGAAAGTATATTTTTATTAACTTTTTATTGTTATGTACAATAGATGTACAATGTAAAACATATATTGTATATCTATTGTCAAAGTTATGTGTGATATTGTAGCCTAATACAGCATAATCTATGTATGTCTGATCATTTTCCCACAATGTTTTTGTTGTAAATAGCATTTTTATTTATTAAACAGTAATATTCCTAAAGAAAGCTAAGTTTTAGTTACATGACAATTCAAAATTGCTTAGGTTGTATTTTTTTAGTTCTAGTCCCTTTTTAGGTTTAAGCTGTAAGTTCTGTGACATCGGTCGATATATGAGAAAGTATTATCAATTGTGGACTGTGTAATTGGCCTGGAGATGTCCTATTTAGAAGATAGTCTATCGTATTGGTAGCATTTTGGTATGTCTGCATCATACAGACTGGTCCGACTAACATCTTCATCTTCAATGTCACATAGTCAATTATCTCGCTGTTTCACTCATCATTAAACATGCTTTTATCCAAATAAATTTTGATTTAGACGTGCGACTTACCTCGCAGCTGGCCCCCATACCATAAAGTTATGGAACAAACATCTCAAATATTCGCTCCAAAGAACTCCATTTTTTAATTTACCAAAATAAAATTATAATAGGAAAGACAATATTGTAAAGAGACACTTTTAAAGAAATCTATACAGATGTTATGGGCACCAAATGTAAAGAAATTCAAGATTTATATCATTACTATAAATTAAAAAATGGGGTGACATAATCTGTTTACTTCCAGAGCCTGTACATAAGAGAAACAGTTATGTCATACGTTAGTATGTAAGATAACCGACTCTGGTCACAGTAAGCGAGGTCGGAGGGCCGCCTATAGTATAAGTTTAGGAGAAATACTTTAAAGTGTAACTAATAAGATTTTTTTTGTACAACACGTCAAATTTTGTGAACGACGCCAGTATATCACTGACGTAGTTCGAGAAAGATGTTTTACTTATCAGATATTATGCAAAGATTTATAACAGTTATATTATGGTCCTTTCCAGCCTGGTAGGACTCTAAATGCAGTCTAGTATACTGGCGTCGAAAGAGCGGCGATAGAATTTGACGAGAGGTACAAACCCCACGGACTGGACGTTGATAGATAACTTTGTTCGATCGAGTAACATTTTTACTTGGAACCGTAAGCTCCACAATATCGAGCTAGATTCTAAGCATTGTGTGCCTCTGTTATAGACAATTAGGATATAGACAAAGAAAATGTTTGTAAAAAAAATATACTAGTGACATCTATGATCATCCAAATTTACGGATTTAGAAAAAAAAAACAAATTGATGAGTGATTTTTGAGCGTTAATTATAAGATAGATATTATCTAGTTTTGTAAGCTGCCTTTATGCGAGAGTTGATCAATATGGAATAGCATTTTTATATGTCTCGCAAGGCGTTGTCGTTGGCAGTTACGGTGATATTACATGCCAATGGCTAGGTTTATGTATAGCGATATGACGCGACGTATGTACGTCCTGCGTTCTCGGAAAGTAACATTGTATCATTGGTTACCATAAGCATAAAATAATATTGGAAATTAATATTTACAATGAAGTATTTATTGTGTTTTATTTATGTAGTTTTGAAACCCTACTCACCACCATCTTCATAAATGGTGGCACATAATTTTTCAAGTCTAGCTTATTTTATATTTAAAAAACTAACAACACTTCTAGATTTAGGATCTCACTTAGGACTTTACGTTCAGCAATAGTAGAGATGGCGATCACTAGTAAACATCAGTTGCTTAGTATATAAGTTTTGCCCCTGGCTGAAGGCCTTACTCACAGAATATTCCGGTTGAACAGCTAGACTTGTGAGAGAAAAAGAGTATCATATTTGTCACACAGAAGTAGAAGTTCGATGTATGGGATACAATTATTACGGGAGTTGTTTAATTTTACAATAATCGAGGCTGAAGACTGTGTGGCTAAATAATAACAGCCGCACGAGGCAATCTTTAGGTTCAACCTAGGCAAGTGCAGATTCGTGTATGTTGTCGTTCAGCTAAATGTGGGGAGACTGGAAGCTGGCACCAACGTAGTTGAGAAAAGGCTAGGCATCCAAATAAAAGTCAGCTACCGTACCTGTGGGGAATACAAAGGTTACTGCATGTCAAAAGATATAAAAAAGCAAATTCATACCAAGCAGAATTTTTTTCTAGGTTTTTTTATTTGTCGGTGATGATGGATGGACCTCATGGACCTGAGAACCAAGCCAGACTGCAGCAGAGGGGCCCGCCAGAAACACATGCCTGCCAGGGTTGCGGGTTGTTTAAAAGTCAGGAGAGAAGTAAAACTGAATAAGTCATGTTCTGCGATTTCAGCTATCTGTAGTTCTGGAGCTTTATCGCTAGATGGCGCCTTCCAGTCTGCTCAGACTTTCGGTATCTCGGCTCGGCATGAAAAAATTGCGGCAGACTACGGAAACAGTATGAGATACTATAACAATACAAGATTTAAAAGCATGGTTAACCCCGCTATCGTAAATGGATCACAAAAAAAACACACTTTTTGAAATCTTAAGAACACATGTCATGAATGAACTTAGTATTTTTTTAGGCTTATTTAGACAAAAATCGACCCTGGATTGTATTTTTTTTTCAAGTTTTCGCTGGTTTAAGAATCGAACTTTCACCATTTCGCCCATTGGTAGTAACAACAATTAGGACAATGGTAGCTGACTTCATATAATATTTACGAGATCGTGGGTAAGTATAGGTTCAGCCGCTGCGCAAGTTTGTCCGTGGATAGTTAGGTACCTAGGTAATATTATTACATATTCTGTTATACTTACCGTGTGCCAAATAGAGATATTTTGTTTTTTTCCCAGTTTTAACCTTATTTTTCTCGTTTTGCACTGTTGGAACATCGACTAGCATTCGACTATCATATCGTGACGTATCTCTCACATCACAACTTATAGGTACCTACCTATCAGTTTAAGTTCTTAAAAAAAATCGGCCTGAGAATCCTACCAACATAATTTGTCGCTATTTCTTATATTGAAAAAAAAAAACATTCTGTATTTCCCTAAAATACCTACGGACCAATCTTGGTTTTAAGAAATTATTTCAAAACTTACAAAATATTATGTGGAGACGTTTCGGGAATCGAAATCTGTTTGTTATTCGCCGTAAAAATGAATGGTATTTAATTGTTGTAATTATTGATAGTGTAAATCAAAGAACCATTTTTATTTCACGCGTTGAGAGCCCATTTAAACTAATATTTAAGTACACACGGCAACAGATCAACCTATACAAAACCAGTTTATGCTGCTCTCTCAACAACGGATCGTACACCATAAATTTCAAGTACAATGAGAGATCCGCATAAACTGGTTTTGTATAGGTTGATCTGTTGCCGTGTGTACCTATAGATTACCTACATTAAAAAAAACCTTTACAACGTAAGTATATTTTTTCGCCGACGTATTACGCTTACTCGAGGTGTCATGTAGCCTTCCGCGAAAACGCTGATTCACGACAACCTAGGGTACGCGGCTACGGTCTAAATACCAACCTACTTCATAAAAATAAAACTTTAAACTAATGAAACTGCTTCAACTTCAATTAAGAAAGCCCTATCATGTTAGTACCTACTAATCTAATCTATTTTTTGTCATGCCAACTAGAGATTTTCAGAGCTTGAAAAAATACTGAATAGGCACTTCAACACTAATTTACGAAGACGCTCTTATATAGCTACGTAAGACGGTACCTATTTCTATTTCAACACGCACTCCCCTCTTATAAAATACGAGAGGCGTCGAGATTAGTCCAGAATCCAATTACATTTTCCAAATTTCCCATTTTTCCCTCGCCGCGGGTTCAAAGCTCACAGAAAATTATTTTCTTCGCTCCCTAAGAAATGAAAAATAAACGTGGTACGGGAGGAGCGTCTCTGAGAAAGAACCTCGAGTAATCAGTGTGTGGGAGCAGGACGGAAGATTGAGGGAAAATGAGGCGAGAAAGAGATAGACACACAAGGCTCGGCCGCCCGCGGGGATTTGTCAAATACGCGGTACGCGCATTTTTCTTGTTTTTTTTTTCAGGAGAGTTTGTGACTTCAATTGCAAATGAACCTGCGCTGAAGTGCAAACTTTGCTGGAGGGCGCAAGAAAAGCTGACACAGAAAAAAACATTTTCATAAATCTGGGTCAATTTTCAAATATAATTTGTAGGCGCTGCTTTCAGTAAGGAAAATGAAAGTCTTTTTGGTGAAAGGCCAATTTTGTCTTGTTTGTTTTTTTTACGGAATTCAGGCATTTGGTTCATACAACTTTCACAGTTATAAATATCTGAAAACTTTTTTATCTGGTGGCGTACCAGAGGAAACCAGGAAGGCGATGTTTGAAACTTGGTAAAATAGGTACAGAAAAGAAAGGAAATTCGAAAGCTATAGGGAATATAAGGCAACCCGACTTATATAGGTTAGGTTCGAAGGGGATGGCGGGTTCTTGTAAGTGAGTAAACTAATATAGATGCTTTTAGCTATGGAAGAATACATTGTGATCTTGTCACTTACCTTTTTAGTTAACCATATTTCGCCCTTCAAAACCAATACTTACAGCATCCTTATATCAAAGAGAAACATTGACAGATGGCGAGACGATTTAGATACACCCCTCCAGCAATTGGCCGCAATAGAAAATGAATTACTTACATACTTGTTGGCGTAGACATAATGTTACAGTTTTATGGTCCGGTTGGGGTTGGTTCGACCTTTGGAGTCATTTGCATTTTTATTGTAGTCATCCATGATTGGAAAATGATCGAAATTATCTTACATAGGTACTTATTTTCTATGATTAGGGGTAACTTGTTAGTCAATAATTAGCCATTGGTCTCGGTATTGACAGTCGTTACGTAAAGTCTAAAATCCAAAAGTCTGACTAACAGTCTTATCAAGGGGTAGGTATCGAGTTAACAAGGGCCGTGAAGGTCCAACAGCTGCAAGTTTTGAGGTTATTTTTAAGGTATCAAAAGGTATAAAAAATAATTCAAAAAGTTTTTTTGACAAGCTTTGATTAGCACACATGATTGGTCATTTCAACATTTTACATAACAACTTTTTATGTAAAATGTTGAAATATGACTGGCTTTTATTTCATAACGTTTTAAACAGATAATTTTCAAAAAAAAACTTAGGAAATGATAGCGCTTATCGCATGCGTCTTAGGTAAAATTACTAGTGGCTTTACCTAAGTAATCAATCACGTTTAACTAGTTGCCGAAAGCTGTTTAATCGTTTGTTATGTTAGAGTCAGGTCTGACTAAGAATACAATAAATCACGAAGTATGATTTATGATCGAATATGTTGCTAGGATTAGCAACAATACTTACTAGAAGTTACCTCTGTTATTGGCTAACAAAACATGCCAAAAGGAAACTAATAACAGACTGCGTTCCGTTATTGCATTGTAAACTCTCATAAAATGAAACTTTCCGTGCCTGCGACTGTGTTGTTTAGTTTATACAGCCAGGATCTATTAAAGTCGCGAGTTTATAGAGCTTCTTTTGAGTGAGCTCTTCCCACTGTCGACCTCATCTCTGAATGGTCTCTGTCCTTAGGACAAGAGTAGTCCTATGTAAGGAAATCCGTCATTACATCGACGACTAACGTTTCTTTACAGACTTTATTCATTTGAAGTTATATTGACGCTACATGTCGTTAATAGTAGTTATTGAACACTCTTCCGGAGGTTTACATTCAAAGTTTTCCGCCTTGAACATGAGTTCAGATAATTTTAAATGCAAAAGAAAATATTACCTATAATTGGGTAGTTGACACCATTTACCAATAATTTTAAAATACAATTTTTCTGAAAGAACACCTTATTCTAGACCTGAGAACTCCATTCATTTCAAAATAACTTTAAAATTCGATTTTTAGTTGCTTTTAAATCAATAAATAGTTGCATCATTGACTTGACAAATTAGTGACGTCATCGCTTGCTAGTCTCATACAAAATCTATGGGAGAAGCGCGTATTGACAGCTCATAAAAAGTATATCAATTGATTGGTGGTGTCAACTACCCTATTATTACTACTTTGACAACTGACTTAAGGTCAGATAAAAGAGGTTGCATGGTAAATACGTCATTGCTATTGCCATACAGAAGTTTCCATGCACGCTAAAATCATGTATCTACTACAACCGTACCTACTCGAGATAGATTCCCTACGCTAGCTGATATCAGGTGGGCTGAGGGTAGATATCGATCTGCGCCCGCACGCCACGCTAACCGCTGATTCGCGCGCCGCTGACGTTGACGGCCGCCTGGCAGCTGCCTTGTGTACTGTCGTGAAGGTGGACGGGTAGTGGTAGCAGATTCGTTGATGGATGATCTGAATAGTAAAAGATTTTCATAAAAAAAAATTGTAAAAAGTAAGCCAGGACAAGGAAGTAATCCTAGTCTCATTGTTGGCCTTGTAGATTCTTAGACGCTTGTTGACTTTTGTTAATTTCTTATCTTATTTATACATATACGTTTTGTAAAGTAAGCAATGACTTTAAGTCGGGCGTACGCTCTCCTCTCATTCTTAAGACCTGACAGTAACCCTGTAAGAGCAACATTGTAAAACCAAATGATTTTAAAAGAGTAACCATGTCTTGAGTTTGAGTTGGTGTTGGTGAGTTTCTTGCCAGTTCTCAGAAAGGCCAGTTTCGAGAAAAAAATAAGATTTGCAAAAAAATATTGCCAGAATTTTTCCATATTTTACAGACTGATATACAACAATTAAGTATTTTAACCGACGTCTTAAAAAGGTCGAGGTTATGTATTTTGTCAATAACTTCTTTTTTGAGCTTGGTCGCATTCCTGCGTCTAACATCTCCGCGGGATCACGCGCGAAATCGAGTTATTTTGGATTCTGATTTTAAGGCAAAGGTAGAAAGGTAGACAAGGTGGTTAGGTAAGGTTACATAAGACAGTCTGAAAGTAGGGTGACTGAAAATTTGTGTGGTAATTGTTTAGCTTCGTATGGGTAGCTAAACAATAGCAGCCGCTCGGGTCTATCATCCTTAGGTTAAGCCGCGCTTGCCTAGATTGGTCTGTAGATGTGTAAACACCCATTACATACCGAGTTTCCTCCGTGCCTCGAAAAGCACTTTAAGCCGTTGGTTCCGGCTGTCATTTGTAGAACTTTGACAGTCGTTACAGGTACTCAGTGTTCCGAAAGTCTGACAACCAGTCTTACCAATGGGTATCGCATTACCCAGTAGGTACTGGGTTGTGGAGGTCAGATAAGCAGTCGCTCCATGTAAAATACTGATATTCAGCCGCATCCGGTTAGACTGGAAGCCGACCCCAACATAGTTGGGAAAAGGCAGGCAAATGATGTATGGGCATATGATGCGGAGGAATGAGGAAAATATTGTAAGGAAAGTTTCGAGTATAAATGTGGATGGGTTTTGAAACAGAGGTAGGCCGCAGAAACGAATGATGGACGGTGTGAAGGATGATATGGCAAGAAATGAGGTATCCAATGAAATGACGAATAATAGAGGAGTAATGGAAGAAGACCGTACACCTGATGGGAAAATTCCCATTCTGGACCAGCAATGTTTTGAATATCGCCGATATTCAAAAAATTGCTGGTTCAGAATGGGAATTTTTCTCGGCCCTGGGCTATCGCGCCCAAAAAATGGACAGCTTTGGAGGAGACTTTTACCTACAGGTACAAGTTCCAGTACAGTCAAATACTACTGCCTACCTACATTTGCTTTTTTTATTATTTAAGATAGATGTTTAGTAAGTTAATTTAACTTACATATAGTACGGCCAACGAGAAGCGATACGAAAGGTCATTAACCTAAAGAACAACTGTGGCGTTGACAATCTAATATTTAGCTCTTTCCATCTTGTGCCTTTGTCGTAATGTCTAGTTCTCTCGGCAAAAACATGACAACGTTAAGACGGGTTCGCCAACATTCGGGCGGCCATTTCAGATGGGGTTTTAGCATGGGTTTTGTTTACATTTGGTATCGCTTCTCGTTGGCCGTGCTAGATAGGTATTAACTTCTCTTATATCAGATTTATAGTGAGTTAATTTAAGTACTTAACATAGATTTTAATTTCACTTCTATTAAGGTTAGGTAGAAAACAACATGTATGTATTAATTTGTTGAACTGGAAATATAAGGGTCTTTTTATTTATTTTATTTAATGGAAGAAGAAGACATGAAGACCCCAAAATAGCTTGGGATAAGTACAGGAGAGTGATGAGTATGATAGTACAGACGCCTGCACATCAAGCTACTACAATCTGTCAGATTTCTTTGATAGATTTTCGACATATCTAAAGTATTAGGTTCAAGGTTCACTGGGAAAAATTTACAGTTTCGGGTAGCTATCTACTCAAGCCTCCAGAAGTTATATTATTTTCACGATCCCCATTATTTTTAATTTCTCTGCTACCCCTACGTAAGGCCGGGACTCCACTGAGTGGCGTGCACGCGACACGACAGCCGCGTCTGCCATCACGCACGGAGTTCGTCGAAAACCTGTGGTTTACAGACCTAGCTGAATAAATAACAGTACGAGAAATACCAGTGTTAACATGACGGTAATTGTAATTGCTAACTCGTGTACACTTGGGTATAAGCGTCATTTATTGACGAGAGATTGGATTTCTTTGATTTTGGAAAAGGTCTGTACAAATAATTTATTTCATTTCTGGCTTTTTTTTGCGGATGGGTAATCATCAAATAACTTCCCACTTCCCCCGCTCTGGGCGGAGCGGGGGGGATTATCAGACTTGTACTGACTTAAACCCACCTATGTTCCTTCTATTGCCCTTTACGTTCCGGGGCCGCGGTATCTCTTTCGAACAACCCGCAACCCCGGCAGGCGGTTGCCCTGGCAGGACCGTCTGTACCAGTGTTAACATGACGGTAATTGTAATCGCTAACTCGTGTACTCTTGGGTTTAAGCGTCATTTATTGACGAGAGATTGGATTTCTTCGATTTTGGAAAAGGTCTGTACAAATAACTTCTGGCTTTTTTTTGCGGATGGGTAATCTTCAAATAACTTCCCACTTCCCCCGCTCTGGGCGGAGCGGGGGGGAGTGTCAGACTTGTACTGACTTAAACCCACCTATGTTCCTTCTATTGCCCTTTACGTTCCGGGGCCGCGGTATCTCTTTCGAACAACCCGCAACCCCGGCAGGCGGTTGCCCCGGCAGGACCGTCTGTACCGGTGTTAACATGACGGCAATTGTAATTGCTAACTCGTGTACACTTGTGTTTAAGCGTCATTTATTGACGAGAGATTGGATTTCTTTGATTTTGGAAAAGGTCTGTGTAATTTATTTTTGCCTCGTTGTCCTCGTTGGTCGAAAGCGCAACCACTGAGTATGAGGTTCTGGGTTCGATGCTCTGATCGTGAAGTGTTATTGGGTTTAATTTCTCAGTAGTCGCCACGGAGTCTACATTTGTTCCCTGTTGATGGGAATAGGCTCGCTCCCTCGTGTGTGTGGAAATTCGGAATGATTAGGTACAGATCTGTCCAACCTTTCAGGAGTTACTGGCATGATGTTATGTTATTTAATTTGCTGTTTTGTTGGTGTATTTCTACTCCCGAACAGGAGGCTGATTGCTGGGTTCCAATTAAATACATATTTTACGTTTACCAAGCGTTTGGTCCGCCTCTGGTCAAAACATGAGGCATCAATTTTCAGCACACCATGATAAATTATCTTTGAGGCAATACATCTCGGGGCTGCGGGTTGACTGAAAGATAACGCAGATTCGGAACACAAAGGGCAAAAGCCATCATGTTCCTTCACGGATGGGTTTTAGTCAGTAAAAGTCTGACACTCCCTTCCGCTCGGCCCAGAGCAGGAGACGTTACTTGATGTTTTCCATCCGAAAAAAACAATAGACAATACATCTCTATTCTCATAAGTACCTCCAAAAACACCGAATTTCCTTTCAAATCACTCGATTAGGTAAAACATTTGTGGTTCAAGACTGAATTTCTACATAATAAAAGTTCAGCGGCAGTGAATGAGAATGAATTATGATAAGCGAACGAATGAACGAATGGGAGGTGAGCAGAGAGTAGCTGTAATCGCGACATGTGTCCTAGCGTGCGTGATGGATGTGGCGACAAAATTATAACATATTATAACACATACGGCTGAAGAGGGTGCAGCTTTTGTGGCATGTTCTTGTTTATTCAGTAGCTTTTGCTCGCGGCTTCGCTCGCGTTAAATTCGGGGTAACACAGTTCCCCTTTCGTGATTTGCAGGTACCTGCTGCCTGTGGATTTTGCTCTTGGGCCTTATTTAATGTAATAGCAATACTAAGTTTTCCCTTTTCTTGGATCCCAAAGTTTATTTTGAAACCAAAAAAAATTAAACTTAAATCTACATATTATCAAATTTCACGTACTTTCACAATGAAATTATATTAATTAAACTTAGATCTTACTTTGAACATTTAGCACATACATGTTTTAGTTAGAGTGATTTTACATGAACTTGAAATAATGTACTACTCTGTTTGGTTTATATAAAGTGCTATCGTCTCACCATCTCTTTCTAAGTATGTACGCGGTGTACGCCTAGAAAGAGATAGCCAGACGATCTGGACGCGCATCATCAAAGCTGGTTCGAGATGGTGGTGGTGAAGAGTAGTCCAGCAGTGGGACATACAAACTCACGGAAAAAGATCTTAGCTATGTGTGTCTATTAAATAAATATACATTCAATGTCATTTTATTTATTTCTAGACTGTAAATTATTTCATCGAGTTCAAAAAGTAAAATTTGCAACTTTTAAAATACAACATAAACTAAGTACTTACCAAACTATTTTTGCTCCTACAAAAAGGACTGCAGACCCTTCTGTATGAGTAATTCAAACATCGCACTACAACCGTCCGTACATTCCACCGACGGGTGTTAGTAGCTTGGAGCCGGGTATTCCCTGAAGTTATTATGGCCCACTGAACCGGGTAACGAACAACCCCTCGCCCCCTTCACCCCCGCCCGGAACACCCTGCTGTAAATAATACATTACACCCTTTATGATAAGTGCGCGCCGATGAGTAAATATGTTGAAGATTCATTGCGAAATCTGTTATCTTTCCGTTGAGTTTTTGGTGGTTTATTGAAGCAAGACTTAGTAGAAATGTAAAGAGTATATGACTAGCTTTTGCCTGCGGCTTCGTTTGCGTGAAATTCGGGGTAACACAGTTTCTTTTTCCTGATTTGCAGGTATCTGCTGCCAGTAGTTTTTGCCCTTGGGCCTTATTTATTGTGATAGCAAAGATAAGTTTTCCACTTTAAAAAAAGTTACGTCTTCACGCATATGGCCAAACCGATTTTGATGAATTTTAGGTGCAGAGATAGTTGGGATACTGGAGACGGACAGGCTAATTTAAAAAAAAAAGTGACAAAGTGGGGAGAAAGAGGGAAGAAAAAGGGCGAGAAAGAATTTTTTTTTCAATCATCACGCCGCTTATTATTATTATTATTAAAGTTAGCGTTAGCCCAAAGCCGAAGTCGTGGGCGGAAGCTAAGCTAAGCTCTTCTGCTAATATTTTTTAGTAACAATGGAATATGGATACTCGATAAATAAATGCGTGAGATGTCATCATACCATATCTAAAATTGCTAAAATAAAACACATTTTTGAAGTCGGTTTTTTTTTCAAAAATATTTTTATTGTATGTAACGAATACACACAAAAACTACTTCACCGATTTTAAAATATCTTTTGCCATTATAAAGCTTCATTAATCCTGAGTAATATAAGCTGTATAAAATCACGCTACTGCCCAAGGGAGCGGGGCAGTTTGCAAAGACGCGGGTGACTCCGCGCAGGACAGCTAGTATTGTATAAATGAAAATTAAATAAAATACTAAACTAACTAAAATCAGCCGACTGTGTATTGGACCACGTACTTCTTCTTAGTTCTTTAAGCAGTTTAAAATTTCTTATGGGAAATTTTCGTCTAAACTTGAACTTTTCTAGATCAAGAAAAAAACAAATAAACGAAATTGAAGTATAAAGCTGCTCCAAAAAAACTAGACAACTCAAATCACCTAATTTGAAAGCTAACACGCGCTGTCAAAACATTTGACAACAATGGCTACCGTGGCAAGGTGTCGTCTGTCACCAGGGTAGCAGGGCAGCAGGGGTGGCTACCCTTAACTAAACTAGTTACGATTAACAAGCCTAGGTGCCCCAGAAGGCATTCCCTAGCGGCAATCACATTTCATTTCGGTACAATTCATTATTCAGTAAATATTATGTAGTTTAGTGTTTGTGTGCATAGTCATTAATTACGGACGCAATGATTTTCTAGTAAAAACTGCATTTTTGAAATCAGTGTAGTTTGTTTATATAATCGCTTTACTAGGAATTTAAAAAAACCCGTTATGGTATGAAAAATATGAAATTACGAATTTTAGAAAACCTCAGATGGTTCATCATTATTTTGATAAATTCCCTGAAAATCTCTAAATTATAAGTAAATACTAAGTAACTGAACTGCAATCTTTTTATTAGGCTCGATCGTGTCAACATATTATTATTGCAGTTCACAGCTGGACTTGACGCCTCGTCCACACTGCGCCGTACTACCCTTTTCTTCGCCTCTGGCGTCCAGTCTGCAGTAGCCAGCTGTTTTAAATTAGAAAATTTGGGCTTAGGTACTTTACTGCTCGCGAACTAGTGTAGGAAGGGATTGTTCAGTGTTCACCTCTGCCTTACAAGTCGTGGATAACAGGGAAAGTTAGTTTTATCTTTAAGAATTGTCGAGTGAAAACAACAATTGGTGGTAATTTAATATTTTATGTCACACTTGGCAGGACATTACATTAGGACAGAAGAGGACAAAGGTACAAGAAGTACCTTTGTCCTCTTCTGTTTTTTTTATTATTATTTCATTAGAAATTTCTTCCAGCCAGACCTACGAGAGGAAAGTTGGATGCGATATAACAGTGTGTAGAAAAGACAAAACACACACAATCACACACTCATTATAATCATTTTTTTTGCGAATAGGTAATCATCAAATAACTTTCCCCACTCTGGGCGGAGCGGGAAGAGTGTCAGACTTGTCCCATCCAAGCTCCTTCTTTTGTCCTTTTGCGTTCTGGGGCCACGGTATCTCTTTCGAACATCCTGCAGCCTTGGCGGGCCCCTCTACTTTGCTGATATCTCTTTGAGGCACGCGTAGAACACGAACGTACCGTCGACATGGACTAAGTATCTGACGATAGGCCTTGCTATAGGATAATTGCCATTATTTAGGTCCGATTCCTAATAAAAACTCACTGCTAAGATGCTAGTTTTTTATTTTCTGTATTTTTTAAAATGTATTAATTAGTTTATTTAAAACCCACCCATGTTCCTTCTTTTGCCCTTTCAAACTCAAACTCAAATCATTTATTTCAATTAGACCATTACAGGCACTTTTGAATGTCATAAAAACAAGAACAAAAAAAAATGATGCTGCTACAGTCCCAGTCACAAGACATAATAACTTGTGAAAGTACTGTAGTTGCCCATTCCAAAGCGTAGATCTCTATGGAGAAGAATGGGCAAGAAACTCCATGGACACTCTTTTAAATCATAATGTTTTATAAAATCATGGATACATCATTCATGTTGAGATTATTCATAATGTGAGAACGATGTAGAAAAACGAGCACATTTAGAGCGTCCAGAGTAAAAGCAATAATTATCACGAGTTTAAAAGAAGAATTAAAACAAACCGTGGTAGCTAAGAGATGACCAGTCCCAACCGACAGCGCTTTATGTTCCGGGGCCGCGGTATCTCTTTCGAACAACCCGCAACCCCGGATCATCTTCATCTATGATTCACAAATTATTATTAATTCTATCACAAGATTTCGTGTGGACATTACATAGATAGCCCTTACATCGCGGCCGTTGTCGTGTGTACATAATGAAATGAGTGCAATATGCGTCCTCTGTCCCACGAGGCCGCGCGTTTGTTGTAGAACCGATACACAGAGAATCGAAATGGATGTGGCATGTTTATTTAAGAACAGCACGATTTACGCCCCGTTCCAATAAATAAAAACGACTCGTTTTGCTTACGGAGTTGTATTTTGACATAAGTTCTATGAGACTTACATTTAGATGAGAACGCACATTTAGCTTTGCGAAGGGACAAAGCACATGTGACTAAAAGAGTGATGGATCTAAATGTTAAAGGACGTGGAGCGAGAGGAAGGCCAATGAAAAGATGGATGGATTTTGTAAGGAATGATTTGAAGGAGAAAGGAATAAATGATGCCGTGACGTCTGATAGGAGAATGGAAGAAGAAAACGTCTTGCGCCGACCCCAAATCAAATGAGACAAGGGCAGAAAATGATGAGCACGACTGACCATTTTCAGTAAAGTGCTGCTTTTGATTTAGCAAGCTTGCGTCATTAAGATAACATATACATTTATTTTTAAGTGTGTGGTACATTTACGAGTAGATTTTACATAAAACGTTGAATTAAAGAAGCTACAAGAATTACAGTTAATTAATTGATGACATTGTGTACGTAGTTTAATTTAATTTACTTAAATTCAGAAATTTTGATATAAATAAGATTATTTGTTATATTAACATGTCAAATAAAAAATAATCATTGTCAAAGAATAATTTGTTTTGTTAAAATTCCTCTGCTTGTCAAACGAATCTTATCGTGGACCACTTTGGTCCACTATAGGTGGACCTCGTTGCTAAATAATAACAGCCGCTTGGCTTAATCTTTAGGTTAACCACCCGTTACATACCGAGTTTTATCCGTACCTTGGAAAACACTTTAAGCCAGTCCCGCTGTCATTTATAGATCTTTCACAGTCTTTGCAAGACAACCAGTATTACCAAAGGGCATAGGACATAGGCAGTCGCGTAATGTAAAATATTCAGCTGCATCCGGTTAGACTGAAAGCCGGCACTAACATACATAGTTGGAATAGCCTAGGAGATGATGTTCAATTTTGAAGTTAAATGTCATCTCTGAGCCTGCTTCTCATAATACAAGAGGATGCAACTGAAGCACGAAAAACAATAAACATCCGCCAACAGGGTTAAAATTACCGACTCATCTTCTAGAGGGGAGTCCATAAGAAAGCAGAACTGTTACTTAATCCTTCGGTGTTTACATCCAAGTGACCTACGTCTTAGTCCCAGTATGTCAGTTTAAGTGGGAAAGTTCTTTAATCTTTTTTGACCATTGACCCAACCAACTACCAACTCATCGACCACCAAGTCGAAAGAATTTTATTACCGTCTCCTCATGATCGTAACTCTAGTACGGTTCAGGTCCCCTGGGACCCCGCCCCAGAGCGCGATCTATTCTGATTTATTTGTCCTCCCTAGGTACTCTTATACGGCATGTACCAGAAAGTTCTGTTTATTTTTAAGGGTGTGGAATAGCTCAGATTATCAAACTTGAAAACCCAATATACTCCATTAGAACAGCATCGTAATCTGCCTAACCTTTTTTCCAGCTTTATTAGGCTTTTAATTTTACCAGATTTAGCTGAATACCAGTATTTTGTCTGTTTGATCTTAACAACATAGTTATTACGATAACATAATCGACTGATCCAATATATATTTGAGAGGAAGTGTATGAAATTTGATTAAATTGATTGTGCTCACCGTTTTGGGCCTACAGAGTTCAGTCTGTGTACTACACCCTTTTAAAATTATCACATTTTTCTGAAACATCCTTTATATAATACGGATGGTAGCTAGTGTTTGCGCTCTGGTGTCGTCTTTGTTTACTCGTCGCTTGTTTTTAACTCTGTTTACCGACATTGTTTGATGATACTTTCAGTTGTCATTGTGTTTTGAGTGGTTGGAATTTTAGAATTTGATTGCGTTGTTCCGGGTGTCGATTGACGTCCACAGCAGGATTTTAAACATTCGTTTGTTTCAATTTCTTCAGTAGCAAAAGGTTGTTAAGTTTTCATAGTTAGCTACTTTCCTTTTAGACCGTGTTTGTAAACTGTTTTGAAATGTTTGGTTCAAAGGAATACCCATCTAATGATGCTATTTTTAATCTAGAAAGGTTAAATGCTAGGTCACAAACTTGTTCGCCAAATTCGATTTAATCTGATGTAAAAATCGATATTTATTAGTCATATAGACAACAGGATCTACAAGCGGTTTTGCCAATCACTAATTAACTATTCAATAAAATACTAAATATTGACAGCTATATGATATCTAAATTAATAGCAATTATGTACAGAACATTCCAGATATAAGATTTATAATTTGCTTAATTTATTCAAAATCATTGATGTGACATAAAAGGTGTCGGTTTAATCGTAAAAAAACACGATCTACACCCGTGGGATATGCAAATAGTGTAGAATTTCGCATTTATAATTCAAATCCGACCGAACTTAGGCGAATTTCCTCCCCCAATCTGCACACAATTGACGTCTCGCCCGCGACCCGCGCTTTTGTGCGCGCGACGTGAATGCACCGCCTAATCTCGATCACGTGACCGCCACGCGCGCCTCTCCTGCATACGACATGCCCGTGAATAGACAACTTTAGAAATGGTTCCCTTGAATACAATCAGACAAACAAAACACAACTCAATGCCGCCAACCCAAATGTCAAAATCAAACTGTCAAATTTTGGCGGTTAATGCCAAACAAGATGGCTACCAAGTAAAAAAGCGTGTCCTTTATCTTAACTGATTGGATAATCTGTGTTCAAACGCTATAGTATATCGTATCGGAAATAGAAATATAACTCCCTGCGTCCTGATTAAGTTTTCTGGTGTGGGGCGGTCCCAAGTGCGAAATTACAGTGATTTTTTGACGTCCATATTGGGTTTCCTTTGTGTCGAGTACAGTTTTACGTAAAATCTGGCAAAAACGGTCGGATCTAATTATTAGCTTTGTCCCCGATCCTCGGGGTCCGATTGTTGGTATAATGAAGTAGGATATTTTGGTTAACAGATTTATACGTGATTTTTTGATTAAATGTATTGTATTGCTAATATAAAATTGGTTTTATTTGGGGTTTTTATATGATTTGTTACAGATCAGATGGCTGTGCTTTGTGCTCCCGGGATTGGTACTTTAATATTTTCAAAAATTGAAGCACTTGTTTAATAATTACTGCAGCGTCAATAAAAGGCGGGAGCTAGCGACACACTGGTTTATTGAACAAGTCTTAGAGTCTACCCGCCACCATACAAATATTATATTATATTAACAATAGTCGGTACATTTCTCCCCCTTAAGCTTATGAATTATCTAATAACTAACAATAAATAAAAACACATTCATTTTAAGTAGCAGCTCCAGATCGAGCACGATTATAAGCTCGCAGGGCACGAGCAGACGCACCTGACGGTGGTGGTGGTGTCTCTGGCCTTGGTGCCACTTCCGATCCCGTTATCGGTGACTTCGTACCAATCCCGTCAGACGCGTCTTCCAATGTATCCTCATGTTCCTCACAGACCGAAGGAGCTTGTCGCTCTGGGGATAAATCTCTATTCTCGGAAACTATGCTAGTACGACTTAACGAATGACGATTCTTATTATTATGTAAAGGCATAATCTGATCAACATGTCTACGCCAACCTACACCGCGCCCAACGTCTACTTTGTACGAGACCGGTCCTGTCTGGTCGACTACTGTGCCTGCCAACCACTTGTCCCCCCTCGCGGTATAGTCGCGGGCTAGTACCGCGTCGCCCGGCGCGAGCGCGCGCTGCGTGCCGCCCGCCGCGGCCACTTGCCGCTCCTGTGCGGCGCGCACTACGGCCGCCACGTCGGGCCGAAGCGCGTCCAGGCGCGCGCGTAGCCTGCGCCCTTGCAGCGCCACCGCTGGGGACACGCCCGTAGTTGCATGTTGGCAATTGCGATATTTAAATAAAAACTTACTTAATGCCGTGGCGACGTCCTGAAAAAAGCACGTTTGATCGCTTTCTTAACAGTTTTTACCGCATTCTCAGCTGCCCCGTTACCTTGTGGTCTGTACGGAGCTGTGGTCACGTGTTTTATACAGTTTTTGCCACAAAATGTCTTAAATTCCTGTGAGAAAAATGGTGGACCATTGTCAGTGACGAGTAATGACGGTAAACCGAACCGAGCAAAAATTGATCTCATGGTAGTAATAGTCGCCTGCGCGTCCGTTCTGCTCATACTTATGGCTTCTATCCATTTCGAATGTGCATCTACCATAATTAAGTATCGTTTTCCGCCACAGTCCGCGAAGTCGGCATGTACTCGCTGCCACGGATGCAGTGGGAACTCCCAAGGATGCAGTGGCGCTTTTGGTGGCGCGTCGCGCACTGCGCGGCACGCGGAACAAGCGCGACATACCTCCTCAATGTCCTTATCAAGACTGGGCCAGTACACATAATTTCTTGACAAATTTTTCATTTTATTTATTCCTAAATGCCCTTCATGTATTTCCTCTAAAATTAGTTTCCGCAATGTATTTGGTATTACAACCCTGTATTTATAAATTAAGCAATCTAATTCTATAGCTAAATCCTGTTTTCTAGCGAAATACGGTTTCTCGTCATCGCCCACTGTCAACGGCCAACCAAAAGTGACATGACCTTTCACCTTGCACAACAATTTATCTTTTTCTGTTTCCCTAGCAATGTCCTTAAAACTAACAGGAAAAGATTCTTCTATTAAATTGATGTAGTTGACTGCGTCCACTAAGCGGCCCTCCTGGGGTAGCGGTAGCCTCGACAGGGCGTCTGCTGGCCCATTGTCAGCCGAGCGGACGAATTCCACAGTGAAATCGTATGCGGCCAAGCGCGCCGCCCATCGCTGTAGTCGGCTGGCAGCGGTCTGTGGGATGCCGCCCTTAGCGCCAAATATGTGCGTCAAAGGCTGATGGTCTGTGCGTAATGTGAAACTTCTACCAAATAGGTACTGATGGTGTTTTGTTACACCAAATAATATAGCGAGTGCCTCCTTGTCAAGCTGGCTATAGTTCCGCTCGGTCGCGTTGAGTGTGCGGGACACACAGCTTACCGGGCGCTCGCTGCCATCGGCGTAGCGGTGTGCGAGCACTGCGCCTAGCCCATACGCACTACTGTCGACCGCGAGTACGAGCGGCCGCCCTTCCTCGTAATGTGCTAACACTCGCTCGCCCAAGAGAACTCGCTTAGCTTCATTAAACGCCTGTTCACAACTGGCATCCCATTTCCAGTGAGCATCCTTTCTTAGTAAATAATGTAAAGGGTATAACATTGTACTCAGATTACTTATGAATTTACCGTAATAATTTAACATCCCCAAAAAACTTTTTAATTGGGTTACATTCTCTGGTCTAGGCGCGCTGGAAATGGCATCCAATTTCGCACTATCTGGCCGTAATCCTTTTTTATCTATTACGTAACCTAAGTAATTTACGCTGTCTTGTAAAAAACTACACTTACTTAATTTTACTGTTAAACCCGCTTCGCGCAACTTTTCGAGTACAGCTCGTATGTTACTAATGTGTTCTTTATCATTGGCCCCCGTAATGCAAATATCATCGAGGAAAACAACACAACCCGGTATGCCCCGTATGGTTTCTTCCATAATTTTTTGAAATTTTTCGGGTACACACGCTAGACCGTACGGCGTACGACGGTAGGCATATGTTCCGAGGTGAGTTGTTATCGCTGTGTAGGGTTGCGATTCTTTCGTTAATAACCACTGTTCGTAAGCATGAGTGAGATCCACTTTGGTAAACTTTTCTCCTCCACTCAAGTTCGCAAACAATTCGTCTATACGTGGCAAGGGATAATAATCGCGCTTGAGTTTGGGATTAATAGTAATTTTGTAATCCCCACATATTCGTATATCTCCATTTTTTTTTACCACCGGCACAATCGGCGTTCCGTAGTCGGAATAGTCAACGCGATATATTGACCCGTCGGATTCAAGTCGCGCTAGCTCGTGTTCGACGCGTGCACGCAGCGCCAGCGGCACGGGCCGTGCGCGCACGTACACAGGTTCGTCATTAGTCAGCTGTAATCGAATCGCTCGCTTACAAGTCCCTAACTCATCGGTAAAAACCTCCGGAAATTCAGCACATAGACGGTTCACGAATCCGTCGTCGGTCATCTTGTACAAATTAATTTGACTTATCTTAAGGGCGCGTAACCAGTCTCGTCCCAGTAATGGACATGCTCCGTTTCTAATTATATAAAGAGGCAAGGATTTTACTTCTACATTACGTAATCTAACTTGGACTTCTATGTAACCCAGCGATTCGATGCGTGAACCGGCATAGCTACGTAACATCAAATTATCGGTTTTAATGGCTTTATGGGAAAATTTGCGACTATAAAAGTCCTCATTAATAGCCGAGATGCGACTTCCGGTATCAATTTCACACTTGGTCTCCAAGTTATCTATCATAATGTTTAAAAAGTATGGTCTATTGTCCTTACGTGCAACGACAATCTTGTACAAACCGTCGGAGTCGTCTTCACCACTTAAATAATTATGTCGACTGTGCGACCGATTCACTAACTTGCACATCACTTTTAAATGCCCTTTCTGTTTACACTCATCACAATGGTAATTCACATAACGGCACCTGGCGCGGTGCGCCTTGCCGCAGCGCCAGCATGGCGCGCTCGCGCCGGCCGGCGTGCCCGCCGCCGCGCTCTCCGCGCCCGCCGCACCTGCCGCGCCAGCCGGGCCCGCCATCCCCGCGCCGCCCGTGCGCGCGCTGCGGGTGCGCCCGCGCCCTCCACGTGTATAGTGCAGGTCTTCACCTGCCTCGCCGCCGGCACCCGAGGTCGTCGTCGTCACCGTACTGCCGCTCACCTCCGCGTGCTTCTCTGCAGCCTCCAGTGCTAGTGCTAACTCCACTGCCTCTTTGTACTGTATTTTTCTTTCGGCAAATATTCTCGATCGCATTGAATCATTTGTCAAACCTGATACAAACTGATCCCTTAAATTTTCCTCGAGCGTCGAGCACGTTTTACATTTGCCGAAGTTACAAGTTGTTGCCAGATGTTTGAGCGCCTGCAGATATTCCATCAATGGTTCACCGGCACGCTGTCGTCGCAACCGGAACACGTGGCGCTCGGCGATCTCTGATCGCTGCGGTTCTAAATGCTCGGCCACTAATTTCACCAAATCGTCGTAGGATTTGTCCTCGGGAAAGTCCGGCGAACATAGGTCACACATCAACGCATAAGTTTCTTCGCCTACGATAGTTATTAACATTGGCACTTTTAGGTTATCTTTCACATCATTTAGTAAAATGTACTGATTAACTCGTCGTATATATGCAGGCCATTGTTTGGAACTGATGCTGAACGGTTCTAATTTGCCGATCGGCATTTTGCTGTTGTTATGCACGCGTAATTATGGGAAAAAAATAAAAATCCGTACTCGTCGCCAATGCAGCGTCAATAAAAGGCGGGAGCTAGCGACACACTGGTTTATTGAACAAGTCTTAGAGTCTACCCGCCACCATACAAATATTATATTATATTAACAATAGTCGGTACAATTACGACCCAAAATCTTTGTATGGGTAAAATAATAGCTACATATAACAAAGTTAGAACACAACTACAGTTTTCTTGCAGATTCATAAAAGTCTCGTTTTCTTATTGAATGTGTTTTATGAGCTAAAAGTTCTCTGGTAACATTTGACTTTATTCTCTTAGTATTTATACAGGGTGAGACTTTTATGAAGGGCCATTTGCATAACTGCTTGTAGTTACGATTCACATAGGTATTAGGCATGCAGTAAAGGAATTAAATTGCTTTTAACATTAAAGATAAAAATCTTGCTCAGTGCTGTAAAATAGAAAAAAAAACAAAGCTGACTAGGCCGCTGCCTCGTAGGGTTGTATATTTTTGCAAATATTATAACTGTTTGACCCTTGCATATAGATGAGGTATTTCCCGCGCCGCCGAGTCGGGAGGTCGGGACCACCTGATCATGTATTCATGGGGGAGATCACTGACGCCATAGCCCTACATAGGAGTTAGGAATAATCGTGATTAGATACGCTGGGTTGGTTTGTTTCTGCTTGTTGAGTGAACCACCCAGGATCGAGTCCTGCCTAGTCTATGCGACGACATTGTCACTTAGGTAATATGCATTGTCATCTAAACTGAACGTATCTGCATAATTTCAGCTCTATTGGGGGTAACTGTTTTCAAATTTCGTTGCAAAATTTGACCTTAGCAAACAATTATAAGTATGTTTTGCTTATAATGTTTGAGCAAATTTTAATCGTTTTTGGATTCAAGCAGATTTTTTTAATGATTGAATTCGACATATGTCAGGTTTCCCTAATACAAAAAAATGACATTAATTGCCATACTCAGAATATCGTAAAACTCACAGAACAGATAAAAGAGGTCTCCTTTATATGTTCTGTGGTAAAACTCGACTACAAATTCTTAATAGATTTCACCACGACAGACACTCAAATCAAATCTATTTTAGTACCCCTAACTAGGATAATAAGTAATTTAAACAAATTAATCATAAATTAATTTACAGAAATATTCATTAAGGAGGCGTTAGACGACGAACATGATATTATTTAATTGATTACATTGATTAATCAGATGGCCATTTCACACATTAAGTTAAAAGAGAAACGGCAAAGGAAATTCATCATTACACCAATATACTTATGATAGGAATAATTAAATTGATTAACAAAATTAGACATTCAATTAACTGAATTCTTGATAACTGTCGGCAACTGGTTTTCGTTTTATATTTCTACTAATTGGATTGTTAAAATCAATTTTACGATAAGAATCGGCAATAAATATTAAAATATCAAGGTGCATCATCAAGTTTTTGATATCAATTGATTAATGTCTATTGCTTTTAATTTTCATTACGTTAAATTAGGTAGCATAGGTTTGAAGTCTCGGCCACAAGACATACGCTTCTTCAAACCGCGACTGAGAAGAAAATATATGAACGTTGAAGTTGCTTTGAGCATACCTCGAGACATCACGACGTAATTTTAAAATTTTAAATTGACATTAGTTCTGTTCAAACTTTGTGGCGTGTTTGAAGTCGCAGCTAGCGAATGAAGGACTACGCATTTCCATCTACATTCAAGACGATGCGCCCTCTGTGCCCTGCTAATATGTGTACAGCTTTACGTTAGTGAAGTTTGCACCGTTTTTACGCTAACTTCCCAGTTGCCAAAAAGTTTGAACGTAGCCACGCGAAGGAAATAAGTAACGCAGGTCGCTGTCGCAAGTCGCATCACCCGTGGTTCTGTACGAGGCCTAAAATTGTACTTATAAGAGAAAACCTCTTAATATGATAATAAATTGAATAGGTAGTAAATGTATGTACTAACCAAACGCAAATTGCTTCCATTGTTAAGCGTCCAGTTGAATCTGGTTGTCACAATAGAAGCTTAAATATTCTTATTAGAGTATTATTTTCTATATTATGAGTGTTCGGTATCTCTTTTTCTAAGGTCACTGTAACTCGTCGTTATCCCAAATACTGTAAACCTGAAGCTGCCTGACATTTGGGTTCGTATGGAAAAGAGGAACGTTTTAAAAATTGATTCCTTAGTAGGTGAGAATTCTCTAAGACACGTCAGCAAACCAGTAGCATGTGGTGCCAGGGCCAGCGCCTGCCTGGGTTGCAGGTTGTTCGGTCTTGTACGAACGAGATGCCCTCGGAATATAAAGGGCAGAAGAAGGAAAATGGGTGGGTTTTAGCCCGCGACTTCTCCCGCGTAATATCGAACAAAAAGAAAGAGTAACAAACATCCATACACCCATCCTCACAAACATTCGCATTTATAATATTTGTAGGAAGTAGGATAGCTGGCTCCCGCGGCTTTGCCCGCATGATATCGGAAAAAAGTATCCTATGTGTTATTCCACACTATAATCTACCTCTGTGCCAAATTTCATCAAGATCCGTTCAGAAGTTTTGACGTGGAAGAGTAACAAACATGCATACATCCTAAAAACATATTCATTTAAAATATTAGTAGGAAGTAGGAACTAGAAGGTTCTCAAGGATGGTCTAGCTAGAACAAAAAAATATCGCAATAAAGGAGAGAAGCCTTTGGGCTTTGTTATGTATACCTATTTTTACACCCTTTACAGTAGTAAATAATGTAATCAGGTTCTCGAAAGCAGCTGTAACGATTTCGATGATGTTACCATGATCTTGTAAATAATTATGATTTAAAAGAGTGTCCATGAAATTTCTTGTCCATGCTTCTCCATAGAGGTCAACGCTTTGGAATCGGCAACTACAGTACTTTCACAAATTGGGACTGGGACTGTAGCTGTTTTTTTTTGTTTCTTGACATTCAAAAGTGCCTATTATGGTGCAATTTTTTTTTAATGCTTTTAATTTTGATGAAAGTTGCAATATAGGACTTTACCCGGGCGGAACATCGATCTAGCTAGATTGCATAAAACTAAGAAAAATCGTTTTTCTTCTATATATCCGAGCAGAGGTCGTTCACCAACATTCTAAAATCAAACTTAGGTAAAAAGAAAACTAAGAATTCTCTTAGAAAACTTATTTTGTCTTTACCGAATCCAAAGTTGACAGTTTTCGTAGATCTAGCGGGTACTTGCCGAAACGATATTAGGATAATCTAAGTATGATTGTAGCGGGGAACCGTACTTGTTTGCACGGGGTAGGCACTCCCTTCATTTGAGCAGATATTTCCATAAGCTTCTCGATACATTTTGTCTGATCGCGTTTTAATTTTTATGATCAATGTATTAGTAGAGGCCTGCTTGTTAAAATCATTCGTGTATCAAAATCGAAGCGTTCGAAATTATTTTGTTTTGGACATTACCTATTCCTAATGTGTTACTCTCTCATTATCTGCCTAGCCTTTTCCCAACTATGTCTAATCAGATGCAGTTTTTAACCAGTATTTGACATGGAGCGACTGCCTATCTGACTTCCATAACCCAGTTAATATTGCGTACATACTTCGATACCCCGTGGTAAGACTGGTTGACACTTTCACGCCACTGACTACATGTAACGACTGTCAAACCGGAACCAATCAAATGGCTGAACGTACTTTCCAAAGTACGGAGAAAATTTGGTGTAAATGGCGATCGCCCATCTATAGACCAGCCTATATAAGCGCTGCTGAACCTCACTTTTTCTATCACTTCTTTTTGAATTTTTAGGATCTTATCGAAATATTTCCTTTTTAAAATATGGACGAAGTTGGTCTGCTTGGATTTTGTAATTAGGTCACCTAGCTATATTTTTAAATTAATTTACCTACTTTTCTACTCTATAGAACTTTCTATCAACTTAGTTTCCTTTGGAAAAAATACTTGGGGTATCTGTCTACCAGTTAAGTACTACATACCTATACATGTATAAAATTTCTACTAGGTATAGTACATAAAATATTCAATTACCGACAGTGTAATCGGCTAAATGGATTGGGCTGATGGGCTACCGCTGGAATATTAATGATCCTTTATTAATTGGCTAAATCAGTGCGCTCTATTTGACCGCTTTACTTTGATGTAATTGGTCAATAGATAGATGATCCTCTGTGGTATCTTAAAATAAATTGATATTGATTTATTCAATAGAATAAAATATATCTCTAGTTTTCCGCAGTGTCTATAAAACTGTAGGTTATGTAACTCTGCTTGTCTGAACCAATCTTTATGAAATCTAAGAGATAGACAACCAAGAGAACGACATAACTTGTTGTTCAATCTAAATAGCAGTCAAAGCAACGGTCAAAAGCTAGTCATCTATAGTTGAAAAACAATTGTACCAGTTGAATAAAAATCTATTAAAATATAACGATCAAATAGATTACCAACAAGATTAAAACTACTTCAAGTCTCAAAACACATTGGAGTTCGCTTAAAACTCGCAAACCTCTCGACACAAGAGTATTATAAAAATTATCGGGCCCATAGTGCGACCCTGTTGAAGCCCTCTTAACAATATTTTGGCCTGGAGCTACGCTAGCCCACTGTGCAAAGTTTGCTGAGCATTTTACGCGTTTGTCGAGTGCTCGTCCCACTGGGCGGCCTTTTGTCTCTGGAATGTTACAAAATTTGAACGAGGGAATCTTTTGAGTTTAAGCGTTTAGGGTGCTGTATGTAGGAACCATAAATGTTCCGTTCTATGTATCCTATTGGATTGCTTTTGACAGATACGTTTCAGGTAAATTGATGGCAGAAAACGGATACCTATAAGAAAATACCTTAGCACGGGCACGGGCACATATCCGGGGCGGGTTGGTTCGAAAGAGTTACCACCACCCCAGACCATACAGAGCAAATAAAGGAACATGGATTAAAGACAGTACAAGTCTGACATTCCTCTCCCCTCAGGGCGGGAGGAGTCACTTCACGTGAAGGTATTGAGTTTAAAACAGCATATACTGTAGTCCCGTCATGTTGTGAAGAAAATCAACCCTATAGGTTTACGCAGTCAAAAGATATGGCTTTTGTGATATATAGGGAATCGTCGGGAAGGCAGGCTATAAAAAATCGTAATAAAACTGCTAGTCACCGTTACAGCTGTATTCGGACTGACACTTCGGTACATACCATGGTCGCATATTGACAGTTACCCATATCAAGATAATAATTAGCGAGAACCAAAACCAAAATTTAAGTATACCCACATACATCACAGTTTTTTAGTAAGAAGTAAGTTTATACGGCACTCTTGGCCGGTTTTTTTTTAATTTAGCAGACTTTTCTGCGATATTTTGAAAACATTTTTGTCCTGTTAATAGGTTCAACCCCAAATCGCCTGTGGCTATACCGCCCGGCGCGTCACCATATTGTCGGGTACTCTGCGCACGCGCCGCTCACCGTGCGTATGCGCCACCCAGCTGTTACATTTTACACATGTGTTTATACTATTTTGCGAAATCGTAAACTTAATCATTTTGTAATTTTAAAACTTCTTGAATTATCAGTTTTCAGTGGTTTTCAGTTCCGATATTATAACTGCCTTGTTCGTAAAATTTCCGCTAAGACTTTTATGGGTGTTAACACTCATAGAACATGAAGCAAAAATGAAAAAGTGCTATGACACTCTGAAAGGCAGAATTAATTGTCGCAACCACGAAGTAGTACCTAAGTAATAAATTTTGCCGACGAAACAATCGCTTCACATACCTATTCTTAAATACTACTAAGATTTACAAATATCATCTAGATTTACAAATATTTAAAAGTAGCTTTTGCCCGCAGCTTCACTCGCTTTAAATTCGGGGTAACACAGTTCCCTTTTCCTGATTTGCAGGTACCTGCTACGCTACCTGTAGCTTCTGCCCTTGCGCCTAATTTATTGTAAGAGCAATGCTAAGTTTTCTTTTTTCTTTCCTCTTTCTCCATCATTTCTCACTTTTTTAAACTTAAAAAAAAAGTTAGCCTATTCGTCTCCAGGGTCCCAACTATCTCTGTACCAAAATTCATCAAAATCGGTTTTGCCATGTAGGCGTAAGGACGTAACAAACAAACAAACTCATACATCATTATTATTCATTATGTAAAAATGTTGGTTAACCTGTAATTGGAAACTATATAAGTCCAATACAAATTTTTTTTTTTTAAGATTTTTTTATACTGAATCTGTCGGTGACCTTTTATTTTATTAAATAGGGTACAGCAGTTAGCACCGTGTACAGTCCACATGATTGACGACTGTCTACTCGAATAGAGAGCGATTACCGATGTAATTCTATTTGGTCAAGAGGTGTGAAGTGCTTTAAAGTTTCATACTTGAAGAGTAACTCTAATTCATCGAATGGGGCGAGGATGTGAAGCAGGCAGATTATAGGTCCCATGGAGATTATTATTGGTGAGATATAAATGAGCATTTTTTTTCGGGAGTCACACAAAATTCTGTTGCATCATAGGTGCGTTTACAAACATTTAAACTCACATACAGAAACAGCCAGACCTAAAACAACTGCCTGTGGGTCATACAAATATTTGTTCCGTAAGGGGATCGAACGTGCAACACGCAGCGCACCAGTCGATTGCTCAGCCACTGCGCTAACCGTCAAGGTCTGTCGTCTTTTTTCAAGACTCACAGCAAAAAAAAAGTACGAGTGAGTTCATCAATTTAGAACACTCAGAGAAGTTATAAAACTGATTATTTTTTAATAGACTTTAAGTCCGGGGTTGCGGGTTGTTCGAAAGAGATATCGCGGCAACGGAACATAAAAAGCAAAAGAAGGAACATGGTTGGGTTTTAGTCAGTATAAGTCTGAAACTTCCTCCCGCTCCGTCTAGTGCTGGGGAAGATATTTGATAATTTCCCATCCGCAAAAACAAGCCTTTATGTAAACTGATCTAAAGAGTCAGTGTCACCATTTGGTATCATATTACCCAGTTCTACCTGGGTTGTGGATGTCAGATAGACTAGCTCCACGTCAAGCACTAGTATTCATTCAGACATATAAGCTTATTTAGTAACAAAAAAAGTTGGGAAAACGCTAGGCATATGATGAGACCCTGCGTGAACCATATAATGTTAATAATAATCCCCGTTTCGTTTAAGTGTAGGATAGCCATGCGGATGCTTAAAAAGGAACTCATGTATAAGTTTAGGAAGTAATAATGTAATTCAAAGGCGATAATTTAGTTTGATAATACACACACGACGTGCAAACCAGTTGTTTTCATGCCAAGACCATTCCATACTGGAGCGTCGAAGATAAAAGAGACAGCTGCCACCCAAAAAGTACATTATAATAAAGACGAAAGATATTTTTAGTTACAAATAATCAATGTGAATAAAAATTACAATTATGTCATTTTAATTCTAATTGACGTTAACAATCATAAAGTATTAATTTAAATTAAAAATCTTTAATAATGTAAGTAAAGGTAAAAAAAAACAGAAATATAAATTAATGACGATTAAAATTATAAAGTACGAAAAAAAACAGAAGAACTCATACCAACAAAAAAAAAACATATTTAAATATTCATCAACACAGTAATAACAATATTGTCAATTAGTAAAGAAAAAAAGACTTTAAGAATTTATTTATAAGCCAACATTTCATTTCATCGGGTATTTTATTATGAATTTTAGGCGTAACACCAAATAAGCTCTTCTTTAATAATGCTGCCTTGCACTTGACTGGACACAACACAACAAGGTCTCATATTGGGCACGCAAACATGTAAGGCGAGGCACAAATATTTAACAATTCCAAAAAAATCACAATTGATTAACCTTTTAGTGGCATTCCTTGCATCAGACCATAATTAAGTGCACTCAGTACCACAGATTAGAGTTTGGCCCACTATTAGCAGAGGGCTAATTATAATGATGTGGTGCACAAAATGCTACCCTTGTTGCGTAGCGAGTGTGTAGCGAAGTCTACGCCTGGTTGGAGGTATTGCTCATAGAGTAGAGCAATGTCGTGCAGATGGTTATGTTCTCTTGCTGTTCGATAAACTTAATATCGATAACTTATTGAATCCGACTATTAATCACCTACACGACTAAAGTGCGATTAAAATAAATGAATTAAGAATAGTTTTTTTTATCTCATTATATAAATAGCTTTTTTTCTTTTCTACAAAGTTCTCAGTGACTTTTTGTTGTATCCCTGAATAATTTAATTTGGCTACTCCAAATTATTAAATTAGCAAATAACGAAATGTGGTATTGTTCCAAATGAACATGAAAGTAGAGTTTCAGAAAATAGGTATCTACTTTTTATAATCTATTCTACCTATTATATTGCATCAGCTCATGCCATATAATTTCGATTGTAAATGAGAGAACTTGTTGTACTGCATGGTGGTAGGTACCTTCTCTCGTTATACTAAGCCTCAGAGAGGCAAAAACAATAACTCCATGAATCCTTAACCGGGCCATTTTTCAACTCTCTTCATGAATCCACAAATGAATAGTGTTCTAAACAAATCGGCAACAAGGTGGGGCGTGGCGGCATCCCGCGGTGCGCGTCTGTCGTCGTGTTGCCAACACAAAAAAAAATATAATTCTACCCATTGTGCTGGCAACCCCGATGACAGGTCGCCATAGGACACATGTTTAAGGCATTTTGGGGCAATTCCTTCGTGTAATGGGCGGTGTTTTAATGTTTTCTATAGATTTATGGCTTGGGGTCGCGTCCCTCAGTTTTGTTTAACTGAGTTAGTGGTGAAATTACCTATGATATTGCAGATATGATGAGCTGTTTTATAGTTAATCACTGCGACTGTACGTAACTGTTTTTTTAGTGTTACTTATAGAAGACACGCACGATTTCTAAAATAGTATAATTTAATCGGAAGCTAGATTAAAATTATCTGTTTTATAGCTCTTTAAGGTTTTGAGTAATAATAACAATTGAGTCATTGGTCCAATGGTTGCAAGTGTGACTGCCGAGCATGAAGTTATGGGTTTGACTCCCAGGTAGAGAAAAAGAGCGGTAATTTTTTATTTAATACTTTTCTCTACACCTACTCTATACCTTTAGGATCTCAATAAAGGTGAGTCATGAAAATCCAACCAGTGTAAATAAACATCGTTACACCTTTTTATCTATTTGGTAGACCAAAACATTTTTGTCGTCTAAAATGACTTTCAATATATTAGAGTATTCAATTGTTTCTAATATCTAATCAGCATCTTCTTCTGCCTAATACCAATATTATAAAGAGGAAAGATTTGATTGTATCGAATTGGCTCCAAAACTACTCGAACGATTTTAATAATTTTTTCACTAATAGGAAGCTACATTATCAGGAAGTAACATAACTATATAACATTACGCTGCGACCCACGGGAGCGGAGCAGCAACTAAATACACGGAAAACTAAATACACTGAAACCGTGCAGGTGAGCTAGTAGCTTGTAAGATGGCGGGAAAATCCAACAGTATTGATGGTATGAAAAATAATAATATTAGGGGTATGAAAAATAGATGTTGGCCGATTTTCAGACCTACCCGATATGTACACAAAATTTCGTTTAAATCGGTCCAGCCGTTTCGGAGGAGTATGGGAACGAAAACTGTGACACGAAATTTTATACATTAGACTAGCTGTGCCCAGCGGTTTCACCCGCTGCTCACTTAGGGGTATGAAAAATAGATGTTGGCCGATTCTCAGACCTACCCGATATGTACACAAAATTTCGCTTAAATCGGTCCAGCCGTTTCGGAGGAGTATGGGAACGAAAACTGTGACACGAGAATTTTATATAAGTATTAGATGTACTTGTTTTGAGACAAGAATGATTTCTTAATGTCTCCTAATGCACTAAACGTCTTTAAGGACGCCGTTGACTTTCTAAAACCTGTACCGACATAGGAACTTTTCCATGTTAGCCTGACTGCCCTCTTTGAACTCTATAAAAGGCCTACTCACCAAATACAGTTACAATAATTATAAGCTATTCCATAATCCAAGTTTTTAAGAACCATCAATTCATCAGAATTACTTGCAAACGCAATCTATCAAATCAAAGGCACCTTCATCGCTTAAACAATATAATTGCGGCGCCACAGAACGCTGGAAATCATTTCTAAACTTCATCATATCACCATTTCATCAGTTAAGGTCAATAGTAAAAAAGTTGTGAGTAAACCAGTTGAACGAGTGAATGAACGTTCATCGGCGATCATCAATCATTCAATCGACCGTTCATTTGTATGATTGACGGATAGACAGTGGAATGCAAATGAGCTAGAAGCGATAGGAACCTCGTTAGAACGGTAACTAAAAAAAACTTTAACAGACTTAGATTAAGTGAGAGACGCAATTATTCAAATTTAAATGCTTCTTTTCTAAATTTACTATGCCATAAAGTCAACAAGCACCCTTGCTGTGATACGAGCAACATTACAGCTTATCTATGCACGTCAGAGCCGCCTGCACCCTTCGAACGTTATCGTGATACTGCCAGATATTGTAACAATGCAACCCCCTTCCATTGGTTTATCTTTTCGCCAATCGCGAGGGGATTCGCGCGGATTCGAAATTTTAAATTTTAGAATGTTTTTTGTTTCTTTAATTTGTTTTTGTTTTGTTAATCGGAATGTTGCGCTTGTCTATGGTTTTACTGCTTTATAAAAGATAGTTGTAAAGATGTTTATTGCCGAGATTTTAGGTTATCATTTAGTCCTGTAACTAAACATAATGGATTAGCATTTAAAATAGATAAATGGCTTAGACCTAATTTAATTTAGAAGCACTAGGCACTCGGAGTCCTGATACCTATTTGGCATAAAATTACAGACATTCGGAAGTTTGAATAACATTCTGTTTTTGGTTTGAAGAACTTTTCAGTTTGCTCATAAAAATCAATACTGTGGACTTAATTTTTTTAAAGATGAAAGATTTTTCTATTTGTTTGTATCAAGCTCCGGAACTACTGAACCGATTTGAACCATTTTGTCGTTAATAGAAAACGTAAATTATCAGGAAGTAACAGAAGCTGTAGAACATCACGCTACGACACTTGGGAGTTGACCAGGGCATAGCTAGTACTGTATAAAACGCAAATTTAGAAACAGGTTCTTCAACAAACTGAACACAAAGTATTGACAAAAATAAACGATTATTAAGCGACCATACTCTCTTGGTCAATCAAATAACTCCCAAACACCGAATACATCACATATGGACAACTTACCACTAAATTAAGAGTGTTTCCACACCAAAAACCCTTAACAGACCGAAATTAATCGCGGGAGATAGCCATAATAAAATCGGGTTCATCCCTCGCCATAGGGACGCATCTCTTGAAGCCACCCCAGGGCGAGCAGACAACTGTTGCGACGATACCGATATGTTGTTGTGTTGTTGGATTACATCCTTGGACAACTGGTGTTGTTTGCACCAGTACCTACTATAGCACGGCCAACGAGAAGCGATACCAAATGTAAACAAAACCCATGCTAAAACCCCATCTAAAATGGCCGCCCGAATGTTGGCGAACCCGTCTTAGCGTTGTCATGTTTTTGCCGGGAGAACGAGACATTACGACAAAGGCACAAGATGGAAAGAGCTAAATATTATATTGTCAACGCCACAGTTGTTCTTTAGGTTAATGAACTTTCGTATCGCTTCTCGTTGGCCGTACTGTACATGTTGTTGAGCTGATTTGAAATTGGGTGGATGTTGCAGATGTAGCGATTACGGTAAGGTGAATCGAACGACGGATAAATGGTAAAAAAACGCCTTTATAAGGATACTAGCTTTTGCTTTTTGTCTTCGCTCGCGTTTAATTCGGGGTAACACAGTTCCCCTTTTGCTGATTTGCAGGTGCCTGCTACCTGTAGTTTTTGCCCTAATTTATTGTAATAGCAAAGCTTAGTTTTCCCTCTTTCTACCTCATTTCTCACTATTTTTTTTAGCATATGTCCGTCTCCAGGGTCTCAACTATTTCTATACCAAAATTCATCAAAATCGGTTCAGCCATTTAGGCGTGAAAATGTAACAAACAAACAAACTCACTTTAGCTTTTATAATGTTAGTAAGGATTCCAAAACGTTGTGTTGACAGTTTCCGTGACCCAAAGGCGGACTTTTGACTTATGCCAGAGGTTGCGCTGCCATGCAACGTGGCAACACGGCCACTCTTGGGGACATTGGGATGGAATGAAGGTGTTCATTATTTTCAACACGTCCAGTTGATCATTTCTGCCAACTTGATTCCTAATTCAATAATACATTTCTAGTATGGTCATTGGTCAGTGTTTTTGTAGCCAGCAGACAGAAGCTGTTCTTGACGGCTATGATATTCGTTTCTGTGGACAATTATGTTTCTTTTAACACGCTTTTATTCGCTACATCTGTAACTACTAAAACGAGCAATGGATATTTTTTATATTTTATCAAACATTTGATCTCCGTTTTCCAATTGGGCTGAAATTTAGTACATATTTAATTTGCATGTCAATGCGTTATATGGCGGGCTCCCAAAGATGGCGGTGGTTTGTGCATTTTTGTTTGTTGTTTTTTTTTGGATTTTACACGAATTCGCCTAACTTAACGGTAACAGTCTGGTAGGTAATAGTCATTTAGAGGCACAACATTGTTAGTCCACTTATGACGAAATTTAACCACATTTTCCTCTGTTATATTACAAACTATCCATTGTAAGCATTGAAGTCGACCATTCAATTGTAAGGAGTCTGTCAACATTATTTCGTTCCTACATAAATTGGTTTCCATTCTACAAAAGCAGAATTGATCAAACCTCTTTTTTAATTGTGTACAAAAGAAATACAAAAACTCGATTGACAACAAAAAAGACTATTATAAATACAATTTCGGCTTCCAAATTGTCTATTTAGTTTGGGGTTAAGAAGCCGTAGTGTGGCACAATGGGGTGTATTTTAACACCGACAATTTTGATGGGACCGGTCTTTTTAGCCATTATAAGCGAAGGGTTAGCGCCCCCGTATTAAAGGACCATTTTTTCCTGTCACTTTTGATATATTTTTTTAACTGGTGAATGAGGTTGTTGCGAGAAAATCTGTTGACAAAGTTTTTGGCACCTTTTTTGTGGAAAAAGTTTGCTGTTTGATTCGGGTGTTTTTATTTAAAATGTTTTTTTTAATCTGTGCTTTTTTTAGAAATCGTAATACGTTTTATACAGTCATTCGTAGTAGTCCCAGTAGTACCTTACGTAAGTTCTAAATAATCCTTTGTGATTGACATTTTGACACCATTTTTTTATAAAGATATTTAAATTTTCCATAGACGTAAGATTTTAAGGCTGCTGATTAATACCTTCTGCAAAATGCCTCATTTTACATCCAGGTACAGACGCCTGCACATCAAGCTACTACAATCTGTCAGATTTCTTTGATAGATTTTCGACTTTATTTCTAAAGTATTAGGTTCAAGGTTCATTGGGAAAAATTGACAGTTTCGGGTAGCTTGACCTGCAGGCGTCTGTACATGCGATATATTTAATATTTGGGTTGAGATTCATTTCCTTCTTTTAAACTATAAGTGAAATTTTCTTCCTGTTCTTAAAAACTATTATCTACATTTCATTTTTTCTTTTCGCAGGCCGCTTTAAGATCTATATTTTGAAAAAAGCTGTGCCTTTGTTGGTACTTTAAGTTATCTTATGAAGTTTTAACTCTTCACGCTTTAATGACTAAATCGATTTTGATGATTTTTTTGGTACAGAGATAGTTAGGAACCAGGAGACGGACATGGGCAATTTTTTTGAGTGAGATAGTGGGATATGAATAAGGAAACTTACAACTTAAGAATACAAAAATAAATATATAAAAATAAATAATAATTATAAAAAAACACTACTTATCTAGGTATTTCTTTTCTTACAAAGGGATAATACATTTCCAACTTAAGCACAAAAAAAAATATAAACTAAAATAAAACAAACCAGCCACATATGTATTTAAACACCATTTGCGAAATTGATGAATGTTTTACGAGTTCAGGGCTGTGTTAAAATTGTCATTTAATTCTCCCGTCTCTCCTGAGACCCACTGTGATAGAAACATACGAGGAAATATAATGGTAGCGCACGCTGGATGCAATATTTGGTTTTTTCTTTAAGAGGGAGATAAGTAATGAAGATTAGGTTATTTTAACCTTACCAGAAAGTAATAACCAGTAGTCTTAACAAATTACCACGATATGTTCTTAAACATCTAAGTAAAGAGCTAATTGAAGCGCAGAACACAAATACCTAGAGTGTCAGCAATCCTGAATAGTAAACAGTTACAAATGGCAGTTTAATCAAAATCCTAATTGAATGCTGTGACACAACACAGAAACTACCAAACATTTACAAAAAAAACGCTGCCCTCTCTAAGAATTTCTCCTGTATCGTGGGTGCGTTCACAAACATTTAAACTCACGTACACAAACAGTCACAACCAGAATAACTAACTGTAGTTTGTACAAATATTTTGTTCCGTGCGGTTATCGAACCTGCGACACGCAGCGCAGCAGTCGATCGCTCAGCCACTGCGAGAACCGTATCGTTGTCAAACTTCATGGATATTACTGTAAATACACCTGACGCTATTAAAACTACCAGACAAAGAGTGCGTGACCAGATGTTCCTAGTATGGACAAGACGGAACATAGTAGAAGTAAATTAATTCCATACTTTCTGTAAGCGATCGGATAATAATATAGAGAAACTAGCTGAGCCCAGCGGTTTCACCCGCTGCTCGGTTAGGGGTATGAAAAATAGATGTTAGCCGATTCGCAGACCTACCCGATATGCACACAAAATTTCGTTCAAACCGGTCCAGCCGTTTTGTAGGAGTATGCATGGGAACGAACATTGTGACACGAGAATTTTATATATCTATACTAATATTATAAAGCTGAAGAGTTTGTTTGTTTGTTTGTTTGAACGCGCTAATCTCAGGAACTACTGGTTGGAATTGGAAAATTCTAGAAGGATATAGGCTATATAACATCACGCTATGACCCACAGGTGCTGAGCAGCGCGGGTGAAAACGTGGGGAACAGCTAGTTAGAAGATATAACTTCTTAATAACTGTAAAAATGGTACATTAAACGCTGCGGTCCCGGTCCAAACTCAGTCCCCTATATTTCTCTCATAGCAGAGGGTAGCAACTGCCCTGTTAGAACACACTGGCGACTTTATAAGCGTCGCGCTAAACACGCAGATGCGACGCGGATGATGTATGATTAGATTCACCAAGATTAGGGGCACCCAGAGTTATTGATGATAGCTAACAATGAATTGAACATTTGTTTTTACTGGTCTCAGGAGGAACGGATTTCGGAGTATTGTTTGGGGGTCAAATGGTTATGAAATAGTGATGGTGGGGATATTGATTATACGTTACTGCGATAAGATTTTGTTTGCAAAGAGAACTTAGACGTTTGAGCTGCAATCCTGGAACTGAAGCGTGAAGACTGTGATCGAAGTCATTTTAATTTGAGATGGTGAGCTTAACCGTAAAAACCGGTTAAGGGCGAGGGTTCCGTACAAACTTGTGACATTACCGGCGATATCTTTTAACTGCGTAAACGTGATTTTTTCATAGCTCCAAGGGATCATAGGCTTCAGTATATGGTTTTAATTTCAACTCGATAGCTCCACTTCAAGGGTTCCCGAGATAAAAGGTCTCGACAGACAGACAGAAGGACAACAAAGTGATACTTTAAGGGTTCCGTTTTTTTTTCCTTTTGAGGTACTGAACCCTAAAAATTGCTACAGCAGTTTGAAAATGTAAAATGATGAAACAAACCTTATCATAATGAAATATCTATATCTGTTTCTGTCCCACAGTAACTTCACTTCTTCTTTCTTACCAAGCTTCTAAAAATGTTGTGTTATCTTGCACAAATTGTTTTTTTTTAATGGGAAATCATCAAACGATGTCTCCCGCTCTGAGTAGAGTGGAATAAAGTGTCAAAAAACAAATCGGATGGGTTTTAGTGGGCAATCCGACTAAAACCCATCCATCCTCCCTCTTTTGCCCTTTGTGTTCCGAGGCCGCGGTATCTCTTTCGAACAATCCGCAACGCCCAGCAGGCAGTGGCCTTGGCAAGCGTCTCTGCTTTGCTGATATCTCTTGAAGCGTACGTTGAACACGAACGCGCCGTCGATACGGCCTATCGTCACTAAAGTACGGCCAACGGGAAGCGGTACCAAATGTCAACAAAACCCATGCTAAAACCCCATCTAAAATGGCCGCCCGAATGTTGGCGATCCTGTCTTAACGTTGTCATGTTTTTGCCGGGAGAACGAGACATTACGACAAAGGCACAAGATGGAAAGAGCTAAATATTAGATTGTCAACGCCACAGTTGTTCTTTAGGTTAATGACCTTTGGTATCGCTTCTCGTTGGCCGTACTGTAGACGGATGGTGATCTAGACACATTATGATGAAGTACCCTACAGAACAGAACGCCTCATAATTAAGTGATTTCCGAGCACTGAATCAACAAAGTAGTCCAGTTTTTCTTCCTTAACTCCATGTTAGATAGCCCCATTTGCATTAAACCATAAATTATAAATCTCAAACCACCCAATTGAATACAACAGTTGATACAATTTGTCAGTTGTGGGGGCTTTGAATTAAAACGATTCTTTTGTGTCACTTGCTAGGGTTCATCCTCAAATAATTGCTTGTTTACATTGACAAATGTGCTCGAATGTCGAGCACTGACAGAATACACTGCTTTAGTAGTTTCGAGCACTTGATTGATGGAACTTCATGTTTTTAGGTGGTTCTTTCTATGCAAAACATTGGCGATGAGTGTTTATAAACTTGTTCGTTTTTAATGGAAACTTACAAGAATTATGTAGTTATGAAAAGGATTCTAGTTTAGTTTTCATCTTGTCATTATTCTGCTTCCAGCTTTACTGGATATCAGAGTTTTAAGAGCTGATAATACGATACTCTTAAAATACTGTCTAGCTAGTAAACACAACATAGCTATCATTAAGATTCTCTTAACAAATCAGTTGAACTCCCTTTTTTTCGAAAAAAGAATCGAATACGACGAAATTTAAAATACCCAACATGAATGCTAAAAGAAAAAAGTTCTCACTCACAGGAATCAATGTTCAGCTAAAAGGATTTGTCTAATTCGACTTGACTGGCTTGACGCGTTAAGACAAAAAAAAAGTAAAATAAAAAAGTTGACACGACCGCGCTTACGAGGTTGTTAAATCCGTCCTTCTGATAAAGATCTGTGACACATTGAAGGAAAAAAAAACTGTCCAACAACACCTGGGCAGAGACTACTGTATTTAAATTCATTTTTTTAGAATCCCCCGTGGGTTTTTGGGAAACAACCCCTAAAGTGTGTGAGGTCGATTGTAAAATGCATTTCGTTTTTCACATTTATTTGAATGACATCATTTTTGAGGTAGAAATTGATGTCGTTAAGATAATATCAGGGTTTATGTATTTTTTGTAAAGCTTGACTCGTGTCCTTCTAAAGTTTTGCGTCAGAATCATTTTCTGGAATTATGACGTGGCGTGGGCGATTGCAATTATGTTATGAAGCATAATTATTTGAGGCAGAATGTTTTTGTTTTGTTCTTCTTAACAAATTCTTTAGTTGGTGGTACGGTTTTCCTTAAAGCACGTCAGAGACGAAGCTATAATATATTCCTTACTACTTACTTCCTTACTAATATTATAAAAGCGAAAGTGAGTTTGTTAAACCGATTTTGATGAATTTTGATAGATTGTTTTTTTTTTAAGTAAGAAATGAGGGAGAATGAGGGAAGAAAAGGGAAAACTTAGCATTGTTATTACAATAAATAAGCCGCAAGGGCAAAAACTACAGGTAACAGGTACCCGCAAATCGGGAAGGGAACTGTGTTACCCTAAATTTAACGCGAGCGAAGCCGTGGGCAAAAGCTAGTATAACGATATATTTTCCATAGTAATCTTTTTAGTAATAGAATAGTACATTTTCTTTCAAATGAGGAAACTTTTTCAATGCGGGTGCTAAGCGAGGGTGTTATAGAGCTGAGAACAGCAGTGACAAATTATCACGTGAATCAACGAAATTTTTCAATACACTTACGGAGAAATTAAATACTTAACAGAACAAAATATACTTTAGTCATAAATCAATGTGAAAAAAAAAATTGTTTTTTCTTGCACTTTGTCTTCTTGGACTTAAAGGGAAACAAAGGAATGACACAGAAATATAAACAATTAGACAGCCCAATATTAAAAATACGAAAGTAAAATATTTTTGAATTTAGAACACAATTTTTTTTGTGTTTATTTCTGATATTCTGTAGATAAACACATTTAAAAAAAAATATGAAGACCTTAAGAACATAAGCTTTTTTGGTCTAAAATAAAAAAAAAATCACCGCCGGCTATAAGGATTTGTTTATTGATATCCGTGGTGAAGCCCTCGGTGCAATAAAATCATTGCATGTTGAACCTAATCATAGTGCAATAAGAGTCAGGTTTCAAGCAATGTATTGATAAAATATATTATTGCTCAGTCTGTAGTTACTCGAACAGACGTAGCTACCTCTTTAAAGGGCTAAGCCATATTGAAAGACTAAAGATGAAGAACATGAGCATTTTAGCTCAAAAATAAAAGAAATCGCTGGCTATAGGAATTTGTTTATTCGTATCCGTGGTGAAGCCCTAGTTGCGTTAAATGAGAAAAAAAAACACGCTTGTGATATTATTGCATGTTGAACCTAATAGTGCAATAAAAGCCAGGTTTCGAGCAATGTATTGAAAAGATATATATATACTAGCGGACCCGACAGACGTTGTCCTGTCTACACTTAATATTTGATCCAGCACATGGTCTACAATAACACAATGATAACAAAACTTTTTTTTAATGTCGGGACAGACTAAAATTAAAATTCGAATATTATTTAAAATTTGACACTGCGATGGTAGCGCCGTCTGTCAGATCCAATGTAAAACATTCGAAAATCAACAACTACTAATAAATTAAAAATTTATTTAAAAAAAATTGTTAATCTAAACCATTCCCAGATCCCCTTGAACACACACAATTTTTTTTATCAAAATCGGTCCAGTCGTTTGAGAGAAGTTCAGTGACATACACACTCACACAAGAATTATATAAATATTGCTCAGTCTGTAGTTACTCGAACAGACGTAGCTACGTCTTTAACGGGCTAAGCCATATGTATATAAATGTGTTATATGTATATCTGCATCATGATTCCTGATTGAAATACTGTGTATAATTTTCTGCAATTAAACTAGACATAATGACGCCATAAGAAAAGTGTTGCTAGTGGAAAAATCCTACCTCCTACTAATATTATAAATGCGAATGTTTGTGAGGATGAATGGATGTATGGATTCACAATGAAATTTGACACAGAGGAAGATGGTCTAGAATAACACATAGGATACGTTTTTTTCGATATGATGCGGGCGAAGCCGCGTGCGCCAGCTAGTATACAATATAAAAGTTCATCAGTAACCTAAAGTTAAATCGTATTTCTGCAAAATTTTGTCAAGTGCCTTGCCAGTGACTATAGATAGTTTCTTCTGGAAAAGAAAAAGAAAACAATTGAATAAGTCCATGAAATCCCTCAACATTTCTAAGAAAGGGACTCCTTTATCGTTGCACTGACTTATTGACTTAAAGAGAACAATCAACGTCTTCAATGGTGTGAAAATTTTTGTCCACCCCAAACCTCAAGTTCTTTTACAAAAAACATCCCAACCACCTGTAATGTGCTACTGTAAATTCCACTTTGGTGAAGAGAGATAGAGTTTATTTTTGACTTTTATGTTTTTAAGTGGTTTGTCTCGCCCAGCCCATTACAGTGCGACTGAGCGATCGATCTCGGTAGCTGCGTGGACATTGTATTCAAATCGCGGACATTTAAATACAAAAACGCGATTATGTGACGATGGACCATATAAGTCGATGCATCCGCTGAGATTGGCATCTTTTGAGGACGCACTAGTTGCTATAGATGACGCGTTTTATCCTGCTGCCTACTTTATATTATAAATGCGAATGTTTGTGGAGATGGATGGATGTTTGTTACTCTTTTACGTCAAATCGGCTGAACGGACCTTGATGAACGTCAGAACAGAGGTAGATTTTAGTCTGGAATAACATATAGGATCTTGTTATTTGATATCACGCTTGAGAAGCCGTGTGCATCAGTTAGTTTGAGTCAGTAGTGTATAGCATTGCTTCATCAACTCTTCCTAACTTTTCAAAAATCATCACAGCAGAAACTTTTGTGGAATTTGTTAAGTTGTAGCATGCTTGACTTTAGCATAAGAATGCAATAGATATAATGGTATTCACTGGTTCTCAAGAAAGAGGAAAAAAACAACATTTGATTGTTTGCGAATAATTTATACGATATTAGCAATAGGTTTATTAGGATTTATTGTTTGGACAAAAACATTATATTCTTTTAAAAAAAATACTTTTTCAAATCACCACTGTTTATATTATGATAACGATATAGAAGTCTGAATCAAACAAATACCCTACCATGACGTCTTAAAGCAGAATTTATTCCACTGAGGGAAAGAGACAGAGCTATACAGGGCAGTGATGCTGTCTAGCAGCATCTCTTTCTCACACAGGAATAAGAACTGCTATAAGATGTCATGGTAAAACAGATTAACGTGGTACTAAATAACATATTCCCTTTTTACAACAACTATTCCTTTTCTTTTATTAACCGGCGCGTTTTAATCATCGAGTGCGTGACCTAACAGTTTCTTATGATTTAAAGTTAGGAGGAAGCTCAGTAATCTGTCGCTTGTATGTAGATGTTGCACTAATTTCGAATGGAGCGCCCATTTCGAGTGATGCACCCATTTCGTCCATTATGACAGCTTCCGTTTTATAATGATCATTGCACTTCATTCATGTTTCAGTGTATTTACTTTTAACGGATATAGCGATGGGTATAAGGAGATCCTTGACAGATAACTATGAGAATAAGTTTGATCAGTAGGCCTATTATGACATCATAAAGCAGAACTTATTCCACTGAGTGTAAGAGATGGTGCTAGACACCCTGTACAGCTCTGTCCCTTTCCCTCAGCGGAATAAGAATTGCTTTAAGAGGTCATAGTAGGGCTACAGTAGGCCTACTATGACATCATAAAGCAGAACTTATCCACTGAGTGTAAGAGATGGTGCTAGACACCCTGTATAGCTCTGTCCCTTTCCCTCAGCGGAATAAGGTCTGCTTTAACACGTCATGGTAGGGTAGCAGAATCTAGTTGGAATCTATGTCATTGTTGTTAATAATGTCAGTTTTTAAGTCTAAATTGTGATATTTCCGTTGGAGGTTGAGAGGTCGACGTTTTGTGGATGTCATGGTGGTCTTTTGCGATTAGACCCGTGTTCTCCTTCTTCTTCGTTTGATCCCCGCTTCTTGGGGAGTCCGTTTTCCGAAATTAGTCCTTCCAATTGAGCTGCTTTCACCATTAACCGTCTTAACCACCGTTATATTTGAGCCCATTTAAGCAGGAATCCTTAATTACAAGCACAAATCATCAAAGACTTTTAGTTATATGGAAATCCAAAAAAAAGACAGCCAAGAGCGAGTCAGACTCGCTTAACGAGAGTTCCGTACATACTTGCGACATAAACAGCCATAGCGTTTGACTGCGTAGACTTAGAGGGTTTATTTTCTCACAGCACAAAGGAACCACAGAGCTGAGTGCGTACGTATATAGTTTTAATTTCAACGCGATACCATCATGTGTTCTCGACATAAAGGGTCTTGACAGACAGACAGACAGACGGATAACAAAGTGATCCAATAAGAGTTCCGTTTTTTCCCTTTGAGTTAGAGACTAAAAATAATTAAAACGGCAATTCCCCACACTACACTCCATTCCACAATCCCAAACAAGAACTCCAAAGGAATTTACAGCAGCAACAATAAACCGATACTGAAGTAGGTAGTCAAATGTCAATAACAATAAATGTTATCATCGTGGGAGCCGAGAGACAATCCGTTTGGATCCGTTCCGATCCGTAACCCGTAATAAATCCACTCACTGATCAATACAGACCTATAAATGCTTCAAATCGTCAGCCCGGTTCTAATCATATAGACTAGATAGATGATAGAGGTGTTATAAAACTTTTGGACTGCATTTCTTAACCTTTTGAACGCCAGAGCCTAAATGTAGCCACATAATTATTATTAGTGTCGTTGGCGTCTAAGGCACGTGCTTGCTTGTCACATATATGTAACAATAGCGTAAAAAAGGTTAATAAATACATAATAGTAGAAAAAACTTATTTGATTCGTGATAATTTGAAATCAAAGATGTACTTGCTTCCGACGTTGTTAAATTGCTTGGACTTACAGCTTCTTTTAATGTTTTTTTAAACTATATGAATTCAGAACGTTTGGCTGATGCTAAAACGGTCCTCGTGCGAAGGCAATGTAGTATCTACAAGATAGCCCAAAGTGAGTACCTACGCCACAAAGGATACAAAATTCAAGGCCAGGAGGAGCCAGTGACTGTTGTGAGTCACAGTATTTAGAGAAAAAATGGAAATGAACTTATAGGATCCACATGGATAGGTTTGTAGGGGAGTTCTTCCACGGCGACGGGGAGTAGGGTCGCCTGCAAGTCTCTAGGAGCAGCCAGGAGGTGTTGTCCTTAGGAAAAGCCGGTAGGTGGTCGGGGAGTCGGCAACCTATTGCGACAACATCAGGCCCCTCTGGTGTCCGGCTGGCCGTAATGGTATAAGTTGGACCAAAGAATTCGTCCAGATTACGGGTATCAGTGCTGGATGAGGACCCGTTGAGGTAAAACATAAGATAGGCCTATATATCCAGCAATACTTGCTTAGTATTTTATTTAGCAACATACAAGATATTTTATATGTATATTGTGGAATACATATGTAGGTTCACTCATAGAGGCTAAAACATTGTAGGCACATAATGAAGCAACATCTACAAATTCTCCTGTTCTTTGGCACACGTCTCGTATGTCACTTGGATTAGGCGCGCGCGCAGGTAGGCTGCTCTGAATGAATTGTCACTGTCGACTAACTCTGACACGTTATGTAGGGCTGACACCATGGATTTAAGGGTTTATAAGTAGTTGTTGCTTTAACATGTAGGGACTCCCGGGTTTCCTTGGAAAGTTATGTTAATATCACTAAACACGCTTTCGCAGTCGCAATATAATAATATGCTTTTATTCAATTTTGAATTGAGTGTCATCAAATAGTTTCAAATGTTTTATATTTGGCTTTTGTTAACATAAAAATAATTCAATTTATTTGTCTTTTAAACTGTAGTTAACTTCAAGGTTCGAGTAAGTCTGTTTCTACAGTTGTTGATGAACAGCTCAACTTTGTCAGATCATAGCTGTGACAGACATAGTTTTTCCTGCCAAAGAGTAGTAGGTGTCAGACTTTTAAAACTCATCCATGTATCTTCTTTATGTTCCGGGTCGGTCGGGCTAAATCTTTGCCTTTAGTTATGTTCCGGGGCCGCGGTATCTCTTTTGAAAAACCCGCAACCCCGGCAGGAGTAGACTGTACCCTTAAACAGCGCCATGATCACTACAAAACACCGTTACTCCCAAAAAGCCTTCACTCTCCCATTTAAAAAACTTCCGAAACACAAACGCTACCTAACAACCCAATAAACCAATTAGCACCTAAGTAGCAACCCTGTAACATACACGCTAATCCCTATGAGCAACACGGGTAGCCGAGAGCTCGTGAGAACTGCGCCCGCGCAGCCTGCGCCGTGACGAATGTCACTCACGGATCGCCTGCGCAAGTACCTCGTCAGCTAAGTGCTGTTCAAGGTTGTTGGCGCTCGAACACAAATAGTGGTATCTCGATAAAAACATGTTTGAAGGGAATCAATGTGGAAATGTATTTGTAATGTCGTTATTATAGCCTAATCCTTTAGAGTTCAGAGGGGCATGCCAGAGCCTCCGCCTGCCGGGGTTGCGGGTTGTTCGAAAGAGATACCGTGGCCACGGAACGTAAAGGGCAGGGAGGAACATGGGTGGGTTTTAGTCAGTAAAAGTCTGACATACCATACATTCCCCCGCTCCGCCCAGAGCGGGGGAAGTCAGTTGATGATTTCTCATCCGAGAAAAAAAAAACATTTACAGTTAGTTTCCCAGTCTAGCCGGATGCAGCTGAATACTAGTATTTTGGCCTCCAATACATAGTTAACGGATACTCCAATTTTTCTTGATAAGACGACACTTTTTAAATTATGATGAATTTTTCGTAATTTGAGATATGGCGTTTTGGTATTGAGGGCAGTATGGTAAGTAGTTTGTGGTAAGTTGTAAATTATATGATGCGATTAGTGTGACTGACGGGTTTGTGCGAAATGTGATACTTGGACACTCGTCCCGCCTCCGAAGAAGCGAGTAGGTTTCGACGATTTTATCACTTAAAAGACGCATTAAAGATTGCACCTCCCATAATCTGCCTAGCCTTTTCCCAATTATGTTGGGGTCGGCTTTCAGTTTAACCAGATGTGACTGAATACTCATATTTAACTCTTCTTCTTCTTCTTTAGCCTTTTTCGACCATTGTGGTTTAGGCCTCCTTCAACTTCGTATTTAACATGGACTGCCTATTTAAGCTTCATAATCTAATTATTTTGGTATTAGGTCATACAATGCCCCGGAACATAAAGGGCAAAAGAAGAAACATGGATGGGTTTTAGCCAGTACAAGTTTGACACTCCCCCAGTTCCGCCCAGAGGAATTTATTTAATGATTTATACTAAACCCGCAAGTATAGATATTTTTTAAAAAGCACAAGACCTATAGAAGGTAATCGACATTTTATTTTCAAAACTTCTCTACTTACAAAGTTCTTTTATCCATTTTTTTTCTTTGTCTCAAAATTACATACCTACTGTCCCAGCGTCCGCTAAACTCCAGGATCACGACGCACCTCAGCCGTCTACTGCATCTGACGGCGGCTGCCAATCAAAAGGGCTTTAACCTAATCCCGGTTAGGATTAAGGAAAAAATAAACCCACAGACCCCTCTGTCCTGTACAAGCGTTCACGCTTCACCGCTTTCGTATTTTTTACAAACTTTTAAACTCTGTTGCAGAAATAAAAAGTAAACGATTATGAACTCTGTTTTATGAGTGGTAAGGTTTCATGGGTTGTACAAAGCTGGTCGCGAATCCTTGTAATCTAAAGTTCGGCATTTGACGCTTGAGGTTTCGCGTTTGTAATGTAATTGTTGTATAAATGTATTGTTTGTTTTGTGAAGTTTTTGCCCGACTGACCGGGGAGGTGTAAAATTCGAGATTACTTTTTTTTTGTTAAGGAAACTGACGACGATTTAGCGTTATAAGATATTTCGATAGAAGGCACTTACTTTATATTATATTTGAATGAAATACTGTGAAATTATTCTTGATGTGGAACAAAATGCTGATGTTACTTCGAAAAACATTGTTACACAAATGTACCGTCTATGTCGATTAAATATGTAATATCGTCTTTTGAAACCATTTAAGCAAAACATTGCCCGGACAAAAAATTAAATAATAAAACTTGCTTTGCCGACATCGAATTCCATCAAAATTATAAGCGGTCCGTTCCATCCAGTTAAAGTAAACCTAAAAGGCTTGATTAGCACAATACGGGAAGTATACGAATCTAGGGTGTCATTGAAAGCGAAATTTTTCGAATCCCCAGCCCCCTTGACTGTCAACTGTCAGTCACAAGACCACCACTAACGAATTATCAGCCCATCAACATAAGTACGACTTACCTTCCCTTTCCATGAAACCTATTCAATACACGGATAAACCAACAATAAGGCGTTGAAATCCATACCTCCACCATTCTTTGTCCGCCGCCGAAAAAAAAAAACATTCACGCTAAAAGTTGCCAGACCGAAAAATAGAAAAGGACACATCCAAAAACAGATTATGACAAGCCCTTGTTGTGTTTGTAAACACAGATCCGAACGATACAAAAGAGTGTCGTAATGTGACACCTTTCTTGATTGGATGGTCTATAAGTAGCGGTATTGATACCTGATTTTTGCATTGTGGCAATACTTTGCGCTGATTGGCGGTAAAAGGTAAAATAGGCAAATTGTTGACGTTTGGCGGCTAAATTAATACAGCTGCGTTCGGATAAATTTTGTTGTTAAATAATATTTTTTTGATCTTTGTAAAGATAGGCGGGATCCATGCGGATGTATGGGTGGACTGACAGGATCATGGGATATGGGTAGTAGATCCTGCTACGGAAATGAATTGCGATTTTAGATTATATAATGTCACATACAATATCGAATGGTAAAGAGATTTACTTTTATCTCATATTTGAAGTGATTTCAAGACTTCGTTTTAGAGTTACATTTGTGATCTTGTGGAAGTCTGGTTCATTATAGTATCATTAAAACATAAAATCAAAAGTCTTTTATTAAAATTAGGCTGATAATCAGCACTTTTCAAACGGTATCATTACTAGTGGCAGTCCTCCAAAAGTACGCCCTTCGCCGGGAAGGAGAAGTGACGGAATAAACTCCCCAGCAACACATCTGTTGCTGGGGAAGTGTAGAACAAAGGAAATCTACTTGACAAACATATCGTTGCTTGACAAATCCAAGACTGCTACCCTACCATGACGTCTTAAAACAGAACTTTTTGGTGTCTAGCACCATCTCTTTCTCACACAGGAATCAGTACCGCTAAAAGATGTCATGGTAACCCTTCTGATCACTTTCCTGTGTGGATAAATACTTTCTTTCTTATTTCTAATCTTTACTTCAAGTTAAACTGCCAGAAATTGTTCAGACAATTGCTTTAATGACCACACACGTCGGTCACTCTATTCCCTTAAGGTGCAGTTAGCAAAAAGTATTAGTTGTTCATTATAGTGTAAAATTATCTTAACAATATACTTTTGTTCATTGGTTTAAAACACATCTGCGAGATTAAACGAGATAATCGTCACCTGTAACTTGAACAGTTTTCTCTTTAAATTTAGTGATGATCGTTTAAATAGAAGTAGTTACCAATTTGTTCAACAAGAGAGCATTTTTTGTTAATTTTGAGGTTTAAATCGAAGGATTTTGTTTGAATCACTAACGTAGCGGAGGTTTTTAACTAGAATCTTGAGAGGTGGCGAGATATTCGAAGAGACGAGATGTAAGTAATTTTGCTCTCGTGTAACATTACTTTTTACTTCAGCAGCAAAAACACATATTTCACTAATCTCATCACGCAACAGATTTTTTTTACGTTTTACATCGAAAAGGGTCATATACTTGACGATGATTGATATTCTTAAGCTAAAGTTTTATTCCATGGTTTTCATTTTTTAATATGTGGATAGTGAAATAAAACAATGAACACGAATTGTCAGAAGCAAATTGTGAAATTAATTGAAGTAACGTGAAAATAAATGCGTTCTGAAACGGCATCCGTGATGTTTTATTTCTAAACTAGCTTATGCCCGCGGCTTCGCCCGCGTTAAATTTGGGCTAATACAGTTCCCCTTGCGCCTTATTGATTTGTAATAGCAACGCTAAGTTTTCCCTTTTCTTCTCCCTTTCTCCCTCACATGCCACTTTTTTTAAATAGCCTATGTCCGTCTCCTGGTTCCCAACTATCTCTGTACCAAAATTCATCAAAATCGGTGTAGCCATTAAAGCGTGAAGAGGTAACAAACAAACTCACTTTCACTTTTATAATATTAGTAAGGATGTAATGTTGTTGAAACCAGAAATAATTATAATAAAAACAAATATCACTTTTATCTACTGCAATAATTATTATTTTCAATATAACAATGACTATAGCACGGCTCTTTTAATTAAAAATTATATAGTTACTTTGTCTCACGCAGTGAGCAAAATCGCGTTTTGCTCACTATTTTCGCGCAGCAAAACCTTCGTGTTTGAGCTGCTGAGGCGAAAAAATCTATTAAATCCTCCTTTTCTTTTCCTCCTCTACATTGCTTTTTCACAATACTTTGTGCTTAATGGTTACAGACGCAGTTAATATTATAAATTGCAACTTTGCGACCATTTTGAAAATTAAAACGTGATTCATATGTTTACCTACTATGATTTTATTTATGACTAGTTTTTGCCCGCGGCTTCGCTCGCGTTAAATTCGTGGTAACACAGTTCCCCTTGCGCCTTATTGATTCGTAATAGCAACACTAAGTTTTCCTTTTCTTCCCTCTTTCTCCCTCACATCCCACTTTTTTCAAAAAATATTAGCCTATGTCCGTCTCCTGGTTCCCAACTATCTCTGTACCAAAATTCATCGAAATCGGTTTAGCCATTAAAGCGTGAAGAGCTAACAAGCAAACAAACTCACTTTCGCTTTTATATTAGTAAGGATTTAAGGAGACTTTTTAAGGTCCTGGTTTTGTTATTTTTTTTCTCTGATATGTTAATTTTAGAAGGAAATTTTAAAATCAACAATTGCGACCGGTCCAATTGATTTTCTGGTAAAAGCGCAGACACAATTCAGATCGACGAAACAAAATGTAACAGTCTTGGATCGCGCCGAAAAACTGTTTTGTTTTTTTAAGTTTTTAAAACATAGACGAACTGAGCAGTTGTATGACAACATAATATTACTTACAACCTGTAATCCCGGAGAGGTTAGACAGAGGTGTGCCCTAATTACAAACACAAACACAAACTAGTTTTTTTTACACGAGCACGCCAAAAGACGGTTATTTTCAGGTCATGTAATAGGGAACAAGCCTATTGCCGTAATTCGGGATAATGTTAGACTTAAACTGTCGGGAAAATTTACAAATATTACATACGTGCTCAATAAAATACTACTGATTTACCAACTGTGTCATCCCAATTATATCCAGCTATTAAGCCAGTTTACTTGTTTCTTAGATGAAAATGAAATAACATATTTCCACTAAGAAAGTTTAAACCTGTTTAATTCCTGAAGTTTGGTGATTTGAAGTTACTAAAACTTTTTTCTTGCCGGTATTGTTTAGTAGGCCATCTAACATTACTTAAAAGTGACAAACTTTTTAGTTATTTCTAGATGGCCTTTTATAGGCTATAGAAGTAGTAATCTCCTTTAAGACTTTCGTATTTACGCAACTACTTTTACTAGCATTCACATATAAATTTCGATAGCTTATGAAAGTACCATACAAATAACTTTACAATACTTATTGTTATTAGATTCAACGTGTATTGTTATTATTACATACGCGTTCTTTTTCTTATTTATCCCAACGACGGTTTTTTTTTCTGATTTCCACCACAGATAACAATAAATATCTTTTTTTTGGCTTCTGGTGTCCGATACGGCCAAATATGCAGAATCATAATAGAATAATCATATGACTTACGATACAATTTGTATCACAAAGTGACCATTTATAATATACTAGCTTTTGCCCGCGGCTTCGCCCGCATTAAATTCGGGGTAACACAGTTCGCCTTTCCCGATTTAAGAAATAGCCAATGTCCGTCTTCAGAGTCTCAACTATCTCTGTCAGGTACCTAAATTGGCTTAGCGATTTACGCGTGAAGACGTAACAAATAAACAAACTCACTTTCGCTTTAATAATATTGCTAAGGATTAACTGCGTCTGTGACCATAGTCTTAGCAGTAGCGACTTGAAATATTATTTTTCATGCAGTTTTCGCTCAACGCGAAGTCCATAAAAACTAATACCCCTTGAATCCAATCTAAAAAATCAAGTGCTCCAATCCCAAAAACATTAGCAAAGTAATACAAGAGTTGCTTAGCTGGCAAAATATCGGTAGCATGCAAAATTTTACCCTGGCCACTCGAGAACTAATGATCGGCGGGCAGATACGGCCCGCCCGCTACCCAGGGCTGTCGCGTGAGGCTGGGTAGTGGTACAGGGGAGGCTGAAGTCAAAGGCTGTAGGCATTTGTGGGAATGAAGATTGAAGACAGGTTAGGTGCAAGGTGTTGGGGTAAAATAGTCTTTAATGGCAAGAAGTTTAGGTAGTCGTAGTATAAGTTTTCAGGAAAAAATAACTAGGAAAAATGAGATCTTATAACATAATTAACGAGATTAAAACGTGACACGATATTAAAAAAATGGCCTAATATTTTGTTAACTGGTAAGTTTCATGATCAAAAAGTTTCTCAATCTTACCCAGAATAGTGATTATGTTTTGTCGTCTTCGTTATGAAATTGTCCGATCGTATTTTTAAGTGTCAATCTTTATTTTTTTTTAATCTACATTTTACTCTACCTAACAGTCTTTAAAGAGCATTTTGTATAAAAACCTCGAGAGTGGACTGACCCTTTTCTAGTTTCATTTTCTTCATTATCACACCCAAGTGCAAACCGCAGAACTAAAACAAAACCTCATTATTGCCCAAATGCTAAACTAAATAAATAACAACACAATCCACAAAAATAAAGTTGGCAACATTTTTCCCAACAGACAACCCTACACCCCGGCGTCTAGATTCTGTAATGAAGCAATTTAAATGCATGAGGCAGGGCGAGAGACGCGATGGTGGGGGGAGAACCAATCATATATCAAGAACATAACGACGCGACCGTTACGTTTGAATTCGAACTTTATTCTTTAACGGGCAAAGGAGTTTTTGCTTCGGTAATAGGTTTTAGATACGATGTTTTGTGTTCGAAAGCAGGTTGTAGGTATGGATGATAGTGCCCGCGCGGGGTAAGTACGGGTATATCTCTGCAGGTAGAGGATTATGGGAGGGTATGGAACTACACAGGCGAAAATGTTTTCCTAACTTATTTGAAATAGAAAGGAAAAGTCGCAGAGAAAGTGACGTCAGTTTCCCTCGTAGGTACGCGTGTTATTTTTGGTCTGGTTGGTTCTTGATTGGATGTTCCCGGTCCAGATTGGAAGGCTTTTATTGCAGCCAATAATGTGGGGACGAAATTAAAGGTCGGGAAGTGTGCGGGTTTCTCTCTTCATTACTGCGATCACGGAAAGAATTTCAGGCTGATTGCAATTTTTGAAATTGGAATATGACGTCATCAAGCGGTTTGTGCTGAATTTCGTGTTTTCAGTAGCCTTGTTCCGGCTTAACACTTATTTTCGTAGGTTTTCTCCAGATCACACTCTGGAAGACAGGAAATTTAGAGATTAAATTTTTCTCACAAATTAAGAACTTCTGACTAAAATCGGATGGCCCGACTGTATTTTATCGGCAATTAGTCTTGTTAGTCCGAATCTTTTCTTAATAATCGAGCATTATATTCTAAACTCTTGGTTTTAAAACACGTTTTTACAGCATAGTTCTTAGTTCAGTGTGTCTCCTTGCATAGGCCACCTCTAACATCTTCAATGGTATTGTAACAGACTGTTCAACTAGAGATAGTAAAAGTAAAGTTCCTAACTACTTTTTTTTTGTGGGTGAGAAATCATGGAATAACTTCGCTCGCTCTGGGCTTAGCGGGGGGAGTGTCAGACTTGTAATTACTAAAACCCACCCATGTTCCATCTTTTGCCCTTTACGTTCCGGGGCCCCGGTATCCCATTTTGAACAACCTGTAACCCTGGCAGGAATGTTCCTTACTTTACTTTATCATGACCAAACTGGAGAAAGGTTGCTAGAGAATACATTTTTTTATTAATACCGTATATATAATATTGAAACGGCATTTTTACCATGTTTGTTATTTATTTCGAGTTTCCGATATTTCGGCTATGTTGCAAATGTCATGATGATGAAAAATAACAAACATGGTAAATATCCCGTTTCGAGTATTAATCATAATGTAAGTGACAATGTCAGTTTAAAGACTTATACATATTGTCTAACCAAGATCAGAAGTCAATCATCAGATACAGTAGCCGCTATAGGTAAGTCTGAAACAGTAAGACTGTCCGGAACCATTAATATCGAGCCGCGCCAATTTATATCCATTCGGGGCCCTCGAGTGACGTCATGAGAACTCGATCGAACCGCTTACAACCGGTTTAGGGCTGCTAGGCTCAGGAAATTTGAGTAACGGGGATAATTACAAAACCTCCCGTTTTGTACTTTATGATGATGTAGAAGTTAGGTATGGGCAGTTATAAAAAAATACTTGTATTTAGCTTCTATTTAGATGGGAATTGGCTAGCTAGGCAGTTTGTGATCCGGGGGTTTGTTGTTCGAAAGACATACCGTGAAGAATCTGATGCCTAAGCGATATTTTTCAACGGTATTGTAAAGCCAAGGCATGGGTGGTATAAAAACTCTAATACCAGGTCTGACACTAACCATATGATAAAGTAAAGTAAGGAACTTTCCTGCCGGGGTTGCGGGTTGTTCGGAATGAGATACCGCGGCTTCGGAACATAAAGGGCAAAAGAAGGAACATGGGTAGGTTTTAGCCAGTCAAAGTCTGCCCTACCTTCCACCCAGAGGGGGGAAGTTATTCGGAGATTTTCCCATCTGCAAAAAGACTGACATTCCCATCTGCTCCGCCTAGAGCGGGTAAAGGTTTTTGATGATGTCTCACACGAAAAAAAAAGAAAAAAGCAGAGTCCTTTAAGGAAGTAAGTTTGAAATAAATGTTCTTACTCCCTGGGGCTGTTGAGTGACATCCCTGGAAACCCACAGTGTTATCCGCCTCTGGCGTGGCAGTGCGCGTGACAGGCAGTGTTCACGTCGATCCACCTGATGGTGTCTGCCCTGCTTTTGAACCGCTAATCGATTCTGTGGTGCCATTCTTGTTCTGTTTTCTGTTTACGTGGGTAACGTATATCATATAAAGTAGTAGCATTTGGGATGAAACTAAGTGGAAACAGTTTTTGGATGTAGTTTCTACTATTTGTTTGATCTGAGTCAAAAGCTCCAATAAGGTCTAATATACTTTTATAAAATGCATCCAATTACTACTACAACGACATCCTCATTAATATTATAAAAGCGAAAGTGACTTTGTTTTTTGTTACGCATTCACGCCTAAATAGCAAAACCGATTTTGATGAATTTTGGTACAGAGATGGTTAGGACCCTGGAGACGAACATAGGCATTTTTGTCTCTTTCTAACCCCCCACTTACCTAAAATAGGGGTGGTAGTATGTATGTAGCATTCCGCAGTGTTCCAGGTAGGAAACTAAACTCGGTACACATACCTGCAAATGCAATGCAATGCAGGAAAGGAGAACTATGTTACCCTGAACTTAACGCGATGCGAAGCCGCGGGCAAAAGCTAGTACTGTATAAACAACACATTCAAAATTAATATTATAAATCTGAAAGTAGCTGGGTACCCAAGTCTCGATCAAGTACCAGGGCGCCATAGAACACAAGCAGTGGACCGGTTCTTTTAAAGGTGCCTCCGCAGCGCTGGTCAATAAATTAGGGACGCCCCTCGCTTGTGAGTTCCGCCTTCTGCGTGCTAAGAGTAAGAGGTGCTGTAGATCTGCAGATAGCCGATGTTGCCCGTACCATGGTGCAGGTGTATTATCGTTTGGATAAATATGAATTGCTCTTGCTATTTTGAGCTTCAAAATACTTTTTTTCTTTTTCAATTCTAAATCCTACTTCCTACTAATACTATAAATGCGAATGTTTGTGAGGATGGATGTATAGATGTTTGTTACTCTTTCACTTCACAACGGCTGAACGGATCTTGATGAAATTTGGCACAGAGGTAAATTATAGTCTAGGAATAAACACATAGGACACTTTTTTTGACATTACGCGGGCGAAGCCGTGGGCGCCAACTAGTACGGTATACTACTCATCATCTGCTTAGCATTTTCCCAACCATATTGGAGTTGGCTGCCAGTCTAATCTGGTGCAAGTGAATAGCAGTATTTTTACTGCCTTTCTGACCACAACCCAGTTAGTCCTTGGTGATGCTATAGCCCTTGGTAAGACTGGTTATCAGGTTTACGGGACGCTGGCTAGTGTTTCATAGCAATCCAGAGCAGTCAACTAGTTTTTACAGTCACTTAACTTAACGGCTGGGGTGTGTGGCTATTAAATGTACTATAGAGTAAAATTAAGCCCCATACGTTAATATCTAAAAAATAAGCTTTTTTTGTGGTTTGGGAGCCATCAAATAACCTCTCCCGCTCTAGGCAGAGCCAGACTTGTACTGACTAAAACCCACCCAAGTTCCTTATTTTACCCGTATGTTTGTATTGTCCGGGCCGCGGTATGACTTTCGAACAACCCGGAACCCCGACAACGTTAGCTTTAGATTTGATTTAAAATTAATCAGTGTTAATATAACTTCGGATAATGAGAGAATGTTTGATGTAGGTTGACATGTTTCCGCAGGACATAGCCCAGTTTACGAATTTTAGAATACAGTGAATTCTGGTAAAATTTATCGGGATTCAGCTATTTCTGATCAAATTCATTTGTTGCAAATAACTTCGGATATAGAATGGTAATTTTTTATAGAAATAATAATACCTGTTCCCGGTACCGGTGGGCTGCTATTTTGTGTAGTTTCAAATGTTTTTGTTTTAGTTATTTTTCAAAAAGAAGAAAAAAAAATTGAAAAAAAGTAAAAAAAATAACTGTCCCACTTCTAAGAAATTCCCGCTTCTCCTACAGAAAAGGCATTTAACACCACGTTTTTTTTAATTAAATTAAATTTTTAGCGTAATTTAGACTTAACATTATAGTTATAGAAAACACTTAATGGCATACTCATAATGTGGTATACACCTTATTAATCAAAATACCAATTATTATTATTGAAAAATCCTCCCTGTCCGTATTTCAAAGATAAATACAAAGTAGAACATTACAAATCGTCAAAATTGTTTGTATGTCGATTAATAATAGGTAGGTACCAGGTCGATTAATAATAGTACACATATAGTGCAGCAATTGCTAATTAATTGTAGGACATGGAATGCTGCATTGAAATAATAATGACTAATGAGAGGGTTGGTGGATAACCACAGTTGCTAATTTGAAGATAAATCATTCGTTGAAATATTTATAAAAACATATCAAGACCTATGACAGCATAGCTTCGATACAAGATTTTATTAGTATTAATTACCTTGATTGGAATCAAGGTACCAGTGTGCCTTCTTGAAACCAGGCTAAAAATCTATCAAATGAATAAATAAATACAACTACCGATTTATTCTATCCACCGCCCTTTTTTTACCCAATAATTAAAACTAAAACAAAAACATTTTTACCAACCACATTTGCTACCAACATTAATAATCTAAAAACCGTTTAAAACAAAAAAAAAACATAATCAAAATTTTTTTCGAAATTCGAATACTTTTTTTTCTATAAAGGAGAATGGGCGTTGCGGTCATGTCATTACGACTTGAGTTCTGTCACTGTTCAAACGACTGGACGAAACGCTTGGTAATGGTATACCGCCTACCTATTCCAGCTATGCCGAGATACGCATCGGTGGCCGGTCAGCACCGCCTCCCGCAGAACAAATGAGCTACACAACACGCAATGACCTGCCCGTGGAATTTCATGTGCCTATATTTTTATGGGCAATATTTTTTATCGAGGTCTAATTAATGACAAAAATTATATAGCTGATAATTTTTACGACTTTGAACGGGATTTATGTAAGCTTTCTGGTAGCGTTTTTTGCATACTATTTTAAGTTTCTTAAAACATCTTCTAAGGTTAGATTGTTTAAATATTGTTGATTATTGTTTTAAAGTTTATAATATATATATATAAAGGGTGCACATATACGGACCATTTGGAACCTTCGTATTAGGTGTAATTGGACCCTTCACGAACGTCCGTTGTAACAAACTAAGTGATTCCAAGCAAATTAAAAAAAAGGTGCTAGTAATTTCTCTTGTATTGTGAGTGCATTTACAAATTTACAAACATTTAAACTCACATACACAAACAGCCAGACCCGAAACTAATATTTGTAGGTCTACAGTTGGCGGAGGAATCAAAAAACATAAATAAAAAAAAAAGTTTGAACCTCCTTTTTTAAGTCGGTTAAATAATTAAAGGACGACGTCGTTCTCCCAACAAAAGATCGTGTTGAATTTCTTGTACGCGAAGAGAAAATCATTCGATACATTGTCATAATGTTCATTCACCATAATATTGATGCTACTTTGTTTTAGAACTATAATATGTTTCAATAACATTTGCTGACCGTATTACCGACATTTCAGTGAGAACAATTTCCTCGGCTTGTCTGTTATTGACGGCACGGTTGGCGCAGTGGCTGAGCGATCGACTGCTGCGCCTCGTGTCGCGGGTTCGTTCCCGCGCGAAACAAATATTAGTATGAAATACAAATAGTTGTTTCGGGTCTGGCTGTTTGTGCATGTAAGTTTAATTACTATACAGGAGAAATTACGAGTGTGGAGTAAAGTTTAAAAAATTAATCATTTGTGAAAACAAAAAAATCCAAGCTATTGAACTCTCGGAAGAAACATTATTTACAATTATTAGAAATAATAAAAAAATATAAAAGAGAAGCATCATCGCGCAAAAGTGCAAGGAATGGAAAAAGCCCTTTCCTAGGAGTGGGAAAAATCAAATAAATAACAAAACATGTTTAAAATAACAAAAAAAAACTTTTTTTTCTATTCTATCACATAAAGAGGTCTATGGTTTAGTTTTTAGTAATAAACGTTTCTGTCATTCTTATGTATTTGTTTTTTCACAAAAAAAAAACATTGTAATCAAACCCAATAAATATAAAGAAATATCGTGTTAATTAAGAAACTTAAGAAATCCCAATAAATAAAAAACTCGAGCACCGAGAGATCCGTACAAACTTGCGAGAAAACCGCCATATCTTTTGACTGCGAAAACTTAGAGGGTTGATTTATTTACAGCACAAAGGGACCACAGAGTTAAGTATATGGTTTAAAATTCAACTCGAAAAGTTTACGCGTTCGTGAGATAAAGGGCTTTGACAGACAGCCAGACGGATGGATAACAAAGTGATCCAATAAGGGTGCCATTTTTAGGGTTCTGTACCTCATAAAGAAAAAGTGAACCGTTATTGGATCTCTTTGCCCCATTAAATTTTTATTTTATTTTGTTTTTTTTTTAGTATTTGTTGTTATAGCCGCAATAGAAATACATCATCTGTGTAATTTTCAGCTGTCTAACTATCACGGTTCATGAGATACAGCCTGGTGACAGACCGACAGACGGACGGACCCGTTTTACTCTTTGGTTACGGAACCCTAAAAATAATGAAAACGTAATAAACTTATGACCCAAGAGTTGTATTGAACTACAAATTAATCGGAATTCTTCATTGTAAATAATAACACGATTGTAACAGGGTAGCGTGCAAAAAGTTTATTAAAAGCATTAAAATATGAAATGCTAGTTGCGCCTGCGGTTTCACTCGGTGATAGAATATACAATTATACAATATATCTTTATGAATTGTAGTCTATGTGTTATTTTGATATGTAAGCTAAATTATTGTGAAGTTTCATCAAAATCCATTCAGTTGTTTTTGCGTGAAAGATCAGCAATATACTTACATACATTCTCACGAACTTTTGCTACGTTTGTTAACTACGTTAACTATTTTATTAAATATCTATAATTATCATTTAACTTTTTAACTAGTAAGTAAACCAAACAACCATGTCGAAAGCAAAAACATTTGAAAAGAACCGGAAAATGAACGATAGCAAGTTAAGATATGGGTGGTAGAGTTCCTTAAACCAACCCATCATCGTAGATGCGGGTCTGGGGAATGGTCTGCCGGGTTACGTGTTGTTCAAAAGAGACACCACGGCCACGGATCGGTTAAAAAAAAGAAAAGGAAAAGTCTAAACCCGTGAGTATTCGAATGACATTGCAAATCAGCCTGTACTCGGGTTTGGTTAAGGTATGAAACCTTTACAGTACTCACCAGATAATAGTCACCAATAAACCTTAGGATGTTTTCATAACTGTAAACATAGGCCATAATTGGGGGTTGGTAGGCGGTCACTGAGAATGGAACTTCAACCATGAATGAATTCTATTATCTCCAAGCGACAGCAATTGTTGCACACAAACCATTTCCAATGATTTAAATTCGCTTAACACTACTAATTTTACTACCTTTGAAAGCGTTGTGTTGCGATGAATTATTTCAACAACTATCGATCAGATACATCTGCTAATATGACACGAGAATGGGTGTGAAAGTGGATCACTTGCGTACACGAACATGAAGGTAAGAAGAGCCAATACAAAACAATGACTCTCGAGTCCATAGATAAATGTTGACTTGTCAAAGCCTGGGAAAACCATACAAACAGTGGAAACAATTTCTCATTGTTAGTCTTTATAAAGGGAAATATTTCACTTGATTGGTAGTGGCAAGATGGAACTCTTGAAGTTTGTACCTCTCTACGCGGTCATAGTAACAATGGTACCAGGAAGGCAACTGGTGCCAGAAGGAATTAGACATAAAGCACAGGAAAACATGAAAATTATCCAGACGGATTCCAGGGAGGGTCCAATCATGTGCGCTAGATTAGCAAAGGAACCGTATTTTGGAGTGGAAATGTTACTAGATCGACCCTGGAGGATTTATTACACATGGAACATGGATTTACGCAACCAGTGCTTGGATATGACGTTCCGAAATGCGACGCCGGCGGTTCGTTTTTATTAAGTTTAATTTTCTTAATTTTTGAAGAAAACATCCATGAATTATTACGGCATACAATTCGGTTGGGCGTGACTTTACTTTCCCAGAAATTTGCTATTCGCGATTCTATCGAATGGTATAAAATACAGGATGTGAAATCAACGGGTTCGATTCCTGGCTACGAATTTAGATTTTACAAAAAATCGTAGAAGCTGTTTTTATTTTTATCAACATCGGGCTAGAGAAGTACTTTTCCCTATTCTTAAAATTATCAACGCCCAGTTGAAAAATTAAAAATAATCGGGCATTATATTTGAGATGATTTGAGCCTGGTTAGATTTTGAAATGGGTCCCGGCTATTCCGATGTAATTGTCTGTTATAGACTTGTGTTTCTTTTCTTTAGTTTTTATTTAAGTAATTTTTTAGGTATTCGGATTTTTTTTATTAGTATTCGGTTTATACTTTTTAGTTACAATTGACATAAGATGTAGATTTTGCATTTTTAGGAAAAAAAACGGAACCTTTATTGGATCACTTCGTTGTCCCTCTGCCTGTCAGTCACCCTTTATCCCGGGAACAAGTGGCGGTATATTTTTTTTTAATGGTAAAATATACTGTTTGTGTTTAACTTGAAGCTATAGCCTCTCACAATTCCTCTCACACTTTTAATGACGCATATCTAAGAACATTTGAGATATCAAGACAAATTCAAAGATATATGAGGTGATGAAAAATTTAACATAAATAGGTACATACAACATATGCGCGATAAACATACAACCCTTTCTTGGCAGTCGAGTTAAAAGAGAAAAGGACCTAACATCGAACCTTTTTTTTTATTTTTTTCGGGTGGGAAATCATCCTATGACTTCCCCCGCTCTGGGCAGAGCGGGGGGCATGTCAGACTTGTACTGACTAAAACCCACCCATGTTCCTTCTGTTGCCCTTTACGTTCCGAGGCCGCGTTATCTCTTTCGAACAACCCGCAACCCCGGCAGGCGGAGGCTCTGGCAAGCCCCTCTGCTTTGCTGACTCTCTTTGAGGCGCGCGTGAAACACGAACGCGCCGTCGACACGGCCTGTCGTCAATCGACGGACGGACGGTGAACTACCCATTGCTCACCGCCCACAGGCCCGCATCTACGGTGGCCGGGAGTCGTCTCGCGGCGCCCGGCGCCATGGGCGTCTCCCGCGGCGGCTGGGTTGGGCAGATGTTCTCTCCCTCAAACGCCCGGCCACCTCCTTTGCTAGCATAACTGCTTCGCAGAAGGTGGTGACCGCTTCCCATTCCCTCTCACTCCGGACCATGGCCTGAACCAGGGCCGGACGCAAGAGATCGCCGCCGCCGATCGCCTCTACGAGGGCACGGCGGTGCTCCGCCCACGCTGGGCAGATCGCCACTGTGTGCTCCACCGTGTCCTCCGGGCGATCGTCACAATGGTGACACCCGGGCGCTTCCTCCAGCCCGATAATGTGCAGGAACCTCCCGAAACTTCCGTGTCCGGTGAGAACCTGCATCAGGCGGTAGGTGAGGACGCCATGACGCCTCTCCAGCCACTCCTCAAAGAGAACATCGAACCTTGGATGGAAACCAATTATTTGTAGACTTTCGTGCTTTACGCAATCGAATGCTTTAGAAAGGTCGCCAAAGATTCATCTTTTCAGATATTATCAGTAATAAAGTGGTTGAGCATTAATTTTCTAAACACTTTGCTGAAAACCAGCCAAACTAATGAAGTTCTGTAGTTATTAAAATCTATACAACACATACCTTATTTGTTTAGATTACCAACCGCGTCTATAATGACATGAGCGAATACTTGGAGACGGAACCCTACTGGGACGCTGCCACGGTCCTGGTCAGTATGGGTCGCGCCAAGCATGAGATGCTCCTGTTTGCGGACCAAGGAGCCGCCGGGAGGTTCCAAGGAGTACCCAACATCATTAGAGATGGGAGTAAGTAGCTCATCAACATAGCATAAAATTGTGGCTTGGAAAAAAAATTCTACAGCGCCATCTCTGAAGCAAACAATAAAACATTATAATTACCTACGAGTTAAAAGTATTTACAAGAACCCGACAGTATGCACAAATTACCCAGTAGTATTGTTTGGTTGCCTACCAGTCTGGTAGGAGGATCCTGCCTTTTAAATAGGGGTGTTAAGTCTCTTCCCAACTACGATAGCAGGTCGATTTATACTCTACATGGAGCAACTGCCTTTTTTGGAGTGTGAAATCATCAAATAACTTCCCCCGCTCTGGGCGGAGCGGGGGTGAGTATCAGGCTTGTACTTACTAAAACCCACCCATGATTGCCCTTCATGTTCCGGGGTCGCGGTATCTCTTTCGAACAACCCGCAACCCCGGCAGGTGTTGGCCCTGGCAGGCCCCTCTGCTTTGCTAATGCTAACATCGCCTATTTGATCCTTACAACCCAACCACCACGGGGGTGCAATTTTGCACAGGGTACTTTATATTATGAAATTGAGCACTAAGCATCTTTTTTTAAATATAGCTGACCCCCAAGCAAAGCATCCTCTATATAAGAGCCCTATTTATTTCGAAGTTTTCTATTTCTATCGATAGGAAATAGCATTGGGTTCTCACGTTGTTTTTTTTTAAATATAATATTTTTACTCCAGATATATCACCTACGAAGAAATCAGTGCCACTCCTCAATTTCCATCTGAAACTCATGTTCGGAGGCAAGTATCTGCTGATGGCAGACTGCAATATTGGTGTAACGACATTGTCAGCTCACACGAAGAACGTTCCCTATCGCGCAGAAATCGGTGGCATCGCGAGTAACCTTGACTTCGGACTCGGCCTCCAAGCCTGTACCTCTGATATAAACAAGGATGAATCAACGGGGAAGAAGGATGATACAAAAGGGAAGAAATAATAAAGTATACTTGCTAGTTGTTTTGATTTTGTTTGGTTTTGTCCCATTGCATATTATACCTAATAATAAAAATAGCTTTATATTACCGAATTAAGATTATGATGGTTTAAGAAAATATTTTTACATAATTCAACCCAAGATTTTTAGGGTTCCGTAACTCAAAAGGAAAAAACGGAACCCTGTTAAGATCCTTTATCTCGAGAACGCGTAAAGGTATCGAGTTGAAATTAAAACCATATACTCGTGGTCCCTTTGTGCTGTGGAAAATTTACTCTCCAAGTCTACGCAGTCAAAAGATATGACTGTTTATATTTCAAGTTTGTACGGAACCATCGGTGCGCGAGTCTGTCTAGTTCTTGGCCGGTTTTTTGTCATGGGAATGGCAGAAACAACAAAAGGCTACCTAATACATTCTTACATTTCTCCCTGTTGTGAGTGCAGGCGAAAACTTTAACTCACAAAATAATATAATCAGTGGATCTCGATCTAGAGCCTTGTATATAAATAAATAAATAATTCAAATCAAATCATAGTTTATTTGCTAACATAGGTATAGAAATACAAATCATAAGTTTGGCGGACAGAGCGCTATGTAATTCCCGGAGGCGTACAAATATGGAATGTAAATTTAGCTAAGCATTACAATTTAAAAATTGCATATTATATTGAAAATCATGCATAAATAATAAAGTAAATTGAACAAATTTTCCTAATTATGTCAAACTTAAATGAATTATCAGGAATGTTAAACCAATTTAAAATGAGAATAGTTCAAAATGTCAAAATAATATAATAAAAAATGTGAGCCGCTGTTGTAACCCATCCATTTTCAAACCTTGGTGAGGGTTGCTTAACCTGGCCCCTGTGGTAACCCATCCATTTCCGAACCTTGGAAAAGGTTGCTTACCCTGGCCCCCGTGTGGTAACCCATCCATTTCCGAACCTTGACAAAGGTTGCTTAACCTGGACCCCTGTGGTAACCCATCCATTCCCAAACCTTGGTGAGGGTTGCTTAACCTGGCCCCGTATGGTAACCCATCCATTTCCAAACCTTGGCAAAGGTTGCTTAACCTGGCCCCCTGTTGTAACCCATCCATTGCCAAACCTTGGTGAGGGTTGCTTAACCTGGCCTCTGTGGTAACCCATCTATTTCCAAACCTTGGTGAGGGTTGCCTAACCCTGCCCCTGTGGTAACCCATCCATTTCCGAACCTTGGAAAAGGTTGCTTACCCTGGCCCCGTGTGGTAACCCATCCATTTCCGAACCTTGGCAAAGGTTGCTTAACCTGGTCCCCTGTGGTAACCCATCCATTTCCAAACCTTGGAAAAGGTTGCTTATCCTGGCCCCGTGTGGTAACCCATCCATTTCCAAACCTTGGCTAAGGTTGCTTAACCTGGCCCTCGTGTGGCGAATAAGAAGCTAACATGCGAGAGAGATGGCTTAACGCCGGATCGAGTGGGAGAGAATCGCTCAGTCGATTGAGCATGGTGACGCGCCGCCACACCGTATACACTACTGCATAATGGATTGTTTATATTTTACTAGCTTTTGCCCGCGGCTTCGCTCGCGTTAAATTCGGGGTAACACAGTTTCCCTTGCGCCTTATTGATTTGTAATAGCAACGCTAAGTTTTCCCTTTTCTTCCCTCTTTCTCCCTCACATCCCACTTTTTTAGAAAAAATATTAGCCTATGTCCGCCTCCTGGTTCCCAACTATCTCTGTACCAAAATTCATCAAAATCGGTGCAGCCACTAAAGCGTGAAGAGGTAACAAACAAACAAACAAATAAACAAACAAACTCACTTTCGCTTTTATAATATTAGTAAGGATAAGGATAAGGAAGTAAGGATACCATCTTAAATATTTCATATGAATCTAAATTAATACTTACTACGGGGTACTGTTTAAAATGCTACAATAAAATACCTCCCCACATTCTTCAACTGAATGAAACGAAATTTAAATCTTGTATTAAACGCACACTATGTAGGCAAGCATATTATAAGTTGGGGGATTATATTGATGATAAAAATGCTTGGCTTAATGCTAGTCCTGCTCCACAAGCATAGGGATAAACTCATTGGTTAGTATCCGAAGCTATAGTGGAAGCTGCAGAAGATTGTAAGACTATCTTTGCAATGTATAGATTCAATTCTCTAGTATTGTATAATTATTAAGCCCATATGTGAGTGCTATGTATTATCATTGACTTGACGAAGCCCTGGTGGTTGATAGTGTCATGCTCACTTAAATGTCTCACTGATGGTGGCGGGTGTGTCGGGTCATTTAGCTCCCTTCAAAATGGTCGAGCTGAATGGGGCTGATCCATACGTCATGTTCGTGAACGGGCGCTGTCAGTTGGGACTGGTCATTTTTTAGCTACCACGGTTCATTTTTAAACTTATTTAGATTTAAAATTAAATTTTGCTTTTTATTTACTCTGGACGCTCTTACTGTGCACGCCTTTTTACATCGTTCTCACATATTTGTATAATCTCAACATGAATGATGTAAACACGATTTTGTAAAAATATTATAATTTAAAAGAGTGTCCATGGAGTTTCTTGCCCATTCTTCTCCATAGAGATCAACGCTTTGGAATGGGCAACTACAGTACTTTCACAAGTTATTATGCCTTGTGACCGGGACTGTAGATTCATTTTGTTTCTTGACTTTCAAAAGTGCCTGTAATGGTCTAATTGAAATAAATGATTTGATTTGATTTGATTTGATTTGATTTGATTAATTCGTCATCTAGGAATTCATTAAAAGTGTAATAGCATTTACGAATTAACAATATGCCTATAAGTACTTTTATTGGCTGACCACACCTATTCTGGTATCTACCAGAACCCAAATAACGGAAAATCTTCAGTTTTCAATTACGAAGAAGACGATAACAATTTTCATCCTGGGCGTAATGGATAACGAGTATGGAGACTGCGAGGGAGGCCCAAAGAAGTCCATCGGGCCCAATCAACCAGTCGCCAACTGGTACGCCAACTGGACGTTCTGGAATTTTCCGTGAGTTGGTGGGGCAGCTAAATCGGGTCCTTTACTATCTGGATCGGCTACCGGAGCATCGTGCCTCGGATCTCGCTACCATCCACGACTAGGTACCTCAGTGTAACATACAGAATATACCCACCCTTACTCGGATGGCGTCACCGGATAACGCATCAAAACACGGCTAGCTCGCTTGGCAGAGCGGCTTTGGTAGATGGGTGGTCAAAAGCCACGGCCGTGAAATACCATCAACATTTGCACCACCCAGGGTCACGTGTAGGGAGTCCCTTTCGTATGAGGGTGAATATCCATATCCACATTTAAAAGCAAAGAAGTTCCCATCCAGTATAGTATTGGCAATATAGAGGGCTCTTCTAGAGCGTGGCGTTCATAGTTGCGAAATAAATATGGCTTATGTTTAACTTACCACCAGATATAGTAACAAATAGCAGACAAAAATAGTAATTGATCACCAAAATGAAACCGCATTTTAATGTAAAATTATAACCAAAGTTTTAACACTTTGCTATCCTATTTAAGCAAAATGACAACAAATAAATCGTGGTTAACCCAAAAATAGTAAATGATCACCAAAATTAAACCAGCATTTTAAAGTAAAATTATAACCAAAGTTTTTATTTCTGGGTGGTTTAAAAAAGAGTCGGGGTACTCTGAGTCGTGGTGTTAACCATATTGAGGTTATAATTCGATTAGATTTGGTGATCATTTACTACATTTGGTGGTCGAATACAATTTAAAGTGCAGTCGTGACTAAAATAGCTGGTACTATTGTAATTTTAGACATTATTTTTCTGGTGTTAAGTAGATATTTTTGGTTACATAACTAAGGGTATCAAAGCATTTTATGGTGGTCATTATATTTAACCCCAATAAATATCGAATCTACGGTGGCCGGCAGTCGTGTCACAGCGTCCGACGCCCGGAGCGCCTCCCGTGGTGGCTGGGTTGGTTGAGGTTCGCTCACTCAAACGTCCGGCTACCTCCTTCGCTAGCATGACTGCTTCGCAGTTGAAGGTGACCGCTTCCCATTCCCTCTCACTCCGGACCATGTACTGAAACAGGGCTGGACGCGAGAAATCGCTGCTGCTGATCGCCTCTACAAGAAGACGGTGCTGCTCTTGCTGTACTCCGCCAAAGCTGGGCAGACCGCCACAGTGTGCGCCATGTCTTCCCGCCCGATTATGTGTTAGAACTTCCCGAAACTTCTGTGTCCGACTTGCGTCAGGCGGTAGGTGAGTAAATCATAGCTCCCAGGTAGCCATTCGTCTATACGAATGGCGCCTATGCACGCTTATGCGTGCGAGGACTATTATAGCCTAAAGATCCCACGGTGTTCCATCAGGCCTCGCAAATGATTGCGCCGTTTATAAAGCGACAATTTGTTATCGATACGCAGGCTGAGTCAATCACATCTACATCTATACGCGAGGAGCCTAGCGTGTCTGCTGCTTCCATCTCACTATTAACTACACATAGATCGACGTTACACTGCAAACATATTGAACTAAACCACCATTTCCAAAATCAGTGCACGTTTGCCTAAGAGCCTGGTAAGCTTTCAAAAAGTTTAAGGATCCCTCTTTATATCCGTCTCCACTCGTTGAAATTATACTTTGCATGTCAGTTCGGTTATATCGGATGATGAGAAAATTAAGGATAGGTAGAGAGGTTACTTTGAAGACTGATGAATGAGGAGAATGGCTGTACAAAATAAAACCAGTGAATGAAGGACTAGTGAGAAACATCAGTATGGAAGTAGTGAGAATTGCAGTAAATGAAATGAAGAGGAGGCATAATAGAAGACTGAAAAGAGTAGCTAATCACTTTGATAATTTTTAAACTAGGCTGTTTGCTACGATATGTACATCGGAAGGAGTGTGGAATTACTTATAAACATGTAAGTAAAAAGAGCTACTACAAAACATACGTTGATTCTAAAAATGTTGACTTCACGAAGCCTGGGAAGATTATACAAACTATTTCTCATTGTAAGTCTATATAAAGGAAAATATTTTACTTGAACTGGTAGTGGCACGATGGTTCTCCTGAAGTATATACCGGTCCTCGTAGTAATAGTAACAATGATAGAAGGAAGGCGAGTGGTGTCACTAGAATCTATCAGACACGTGGCTGAAGAACACCGAAAACTTCTCAGAAAAGAGTCACAGGGTCCAGTTATGTGCACCAGACTGGCGAAGGAACCCTATTTTAGAGTGGATTTGTTACTGGGTCATGTGTGGAGGATTTATTACGTGTGGAACTTGAATTTAAAAAACCAGTGTTTTGACATCAAGTTCCGAAATGTGACGCAGTCGGTTCGTTTTCATTAATTTTGTTTTTTGTTGTTGTTTTTTTTTATACTCTGGGTGTGTATGTTTTTTAAACAATTTTTTCAACGCTCTCGAAAACAATCGAGTTAAGGACATTCACAATATCTTATTGAAAAAAGGTCACTTATGAAATTCTCAAATACTCGTCACTGAAAAATCACAACAATGATTTTTCAGTTTGAAATGAGAAAAAAGATTTCAACTGAACCATATTCTAAAAGATGGCTTTTTTAAATTTTAAAACAAGATGATGTGATAATTATTAATCAAAATATTTAACATGAGCTGTTGGAAAAATGGTGTTTTTCTTAAAATTTGAGTTATCAAAATAGTTTAAATAAAACACAGCGTTACACGAAAACAATCAGTTTAAGGAAGGAAAAAAAAAACGATGTCTTATTTTCCCTTCAATAAGAAAGGTTTCTTAGAAAGCTTGCGAACACTCGGCACTAAAATATTACACAAAAGACATTCACATTTTGATAATAGAAAAAAAAACCATTGAGAAAGTACTTAATAGTTATTATTTGACGATGTCCATCCATAAGATTCTATGCACTTCCAATCTGTTTCTCATAACGTCTTTGTTTAGATTATCAACCGCATCCATAATGACATGAGTGAATACTTGTCAACTGAACCCAACTGGAACGCTGCCACGGTGCTGGTTAGAATGGGGCGCTCTAAACATGAGATGCTCCTGTTTGCAGACCAGCAATCGGCTGGAAGGTTCCAGGGGGTGCCTAACGTCGCCAAAGATGGAAGTAAGTAGCTCGTCAACAAACGTAGCCTTGTAGTGGCATAGTACGGAATGGGATATCAAACTCCTGTGCTGCACTAACGCACATCTAGGTCTTATCAGAGATAACTAAAAGAATCGTGTAACATAGCATAATTTACATCTACTTCCATTTACAACCTTTTTATGATCTAAAAATAAATTTAATGTTAATATTTTCCCATACAAACAGTCAAACGTAATTTTGTCTCCAAAAAATGATCTGTTTTCTAGTTGTGAAACTCCATGGTACTATTACATCTTACATGCAAAGGCAGCCCAAATAGTTTATTTTTTTTAATTTGGAAGCTTCATATCGATATTGATTGTTTTGACGGCTCTTTTGGCGCAGTGGCTGAGCGATCGACTGCTGCGCCGCGTGTCGCGGGTTCTATCCCCTACAAATAGTGTAATTCTATTGTATGGCCTACAAATAGTTGTTTCGGGTCTGGCTGTTTGTGTATGTGAGTTAAAATGTTTGTTAACGCACCCACGATACATAAGAAATTCTTATTGTGAGGAAACAATAAAAAAACAAGTTATGTAATTTCATCGGCACACTTCTTTTTTAATGAAAACTTTAATTCTACAGATATACATGCGACTACTTCGGTGCCACTCCTCAATTTCCATTTGAAACTTATGTACGGAGGCAAGTATCTGCTGATGACGGACTGTCAGACGGGTGTCACAACGCTGTCAGCTCATAGAAAAAATATCCCGTACCGCGCTGAAATCAGCGGCATCGCCAAAAACCTCAACTTCGGATCCGGCGGCCAGGCTTGTATCTCTGATAAGAATAAAGACGATATACCGCAAGGAAAATAAAAAACAAAGTATACTTTTTTCTGTTCTCTATGGTTTTTCTCTTCCCTGATTTTTATAACATGGAACATTTTTTTTTTAAAACGTTGCTCCGCACTAGGAATTTCTCCTGTGTCGTGGGTGCGTTTACAAACATAAAATCACATACACAAACAGCCAGACCCGAAACAACTATCTGCAGGTCATACAAATATTTGTTCCAACTCTTCAATGTTCAAGTGAACAGGGTACTTCTATTCAAGCGTGGGTTTTTTTCCTAGATAGTATCACCGCTTTTCATTAAGCAAGTTGCAGCTAAACGCCAGCCTATTTTGATTTAATATAAAATATGTACGCCAGTTGGAAAATAAATATTGGTATGTAGGTATCTGTTACGGATGAACTGCCTTGCTAAAAATATTATGTATGTGCCGATTAAATGTCGTACCACATATATCCTCGATCTTTTATTTTGATACACTCCGGTGGGACACCCAAAACGTGGTAGCTGGAATGGGCGTACCGACACAAGCATTATCATGTAAACACTTACCAAAATTAAGAACAGCCATATCTTTTGACTGCATAGACTTAGAAAGTTATTTTTTTCATAGCATAAAGGGCCTACAGAGTTGAGTATATGGTTTTAATGTCAACTCGATACCTCTACGTGTTCCCATGATAAAGAGTCTTGACAGACAGACAGATAGACAGACGGACAACAAATTGATCCAATAAGGGTACCGCTTTTAACAGTAGATTTACTGGCTCTGAAACCTGTTGACACTCAGCTCTTTGGGTCTTGAATTACCTGGATTTAAAGACCTTGCTGGAGGCCTATATTTGTCCACTTTTGGCCTGACGCCAACCTTCAGAACGAGGGTAAGCCGTGACATTTCCACTCTGCCGGATAACGAGCTGTTTATAGGGTGTTTTTGTGGCTGGAAATCATTTAATAACTTCCCTTGCTCTGGGCGGAGCGGGGAGGAGTGTCAGACTTTTGCTGACCAACACCCACCCATGTTCTTTCCATTGCCCTTTATATTCCGAGGTCGTGGTATCTGCCCCTCTGCTGTGCTGACTTCTCTTTGAGGTGTGCGTGGATCACCAACGCGCCGTCGACACGGGCTGTCGTCAATAGACGGACGGACGGTGAACTATCCATTGCTCACCGTCCACAGGACCGCATCTACGGTGGCCGGGAGTCGTCTTGCTTCGCCCGACGCCCGGGGCGTCCAGCTTAGCATTAGCTACAGATGGAACAAGGTCACACTGCAGACATACTGAACTAAACCACCATATTCAAAACCAGTGCACTTTTACCTTGGAATCTACCAAGCTATAACAAAACTCCAAAAAAGTTAAAGGATCTCTCTTTTTATCCGTCTCCACTCGTTGGATATATTCTTTGCCTGTCAGTTCGATTATATCGGATGATGAGGAAATTAAGTATAGGTGGACAGTTACTTTGAAAGACTGATGAATTAGGTGAATGGCTAGGATACAGGCCTCCAGACAGTTTTCCACCATGGCAGCCTCTATCTCAGAAGAGATTAGCTATCTCAGGTGCATTCTCGGTGGGACGTGGGACGGCAAACCGATACCATCGGAGAGAGATCATGCGAAGGACCAACGGCTTAACGTACTTTCCAACTTGACAACTTCCAAACTTCAGGCTGCTGGTAAAGCAGATAGAACTTCAATCTTGGATCCGTATTCTGTAAACAAGTTCAGGTCAGGTCACATTGCATTAGCAAGTCATATTTGGTCCAAAACTCTATGCGCTATGCGAACTCCACTCGATGATGCATAATGGCATGCAGCGCAAGTTGGAAGGTAAACCATTGTCTGTGGGGACACGTCCCATGCACACTTGAGGTCTGATCCATCTACGAACCTCCATCTGTTGAGACTATCTTTGTGAAGGCCATCTTTGGTTCGCAAAATTTTAAAAGCATGAGTTTGCCATGATGAACACTTCGCTAAATTTTAATAGCGTGGTGTTTGCCATGTTTTTTACATTGTCTTCAGGAGTTGCATTCGTTTCAATTCAATTCTATAGCGGCCCGGTACGTGCTTCGCTACGTATTTACAAAAAAATGTGATGCAGCGCCATCTGCCGGACAAAATTGTGAATCTAAACCATTCCCAGATCCCCTTGAACACACACAAAAAATTTCATCAAAATCGGTCCAGTCGTTTGAGAGAAGTTCAGTGACATACACACTCACAGAAGAATTATATATATAAATATATCCGCTAATGTGACACCAGAAGAAGAGAGAATTTGCGTAAAAATATGTAAGAGAGCAATACATAACAATGACGTAGATTCCATAAACAACAATGTTGACTTCTCGGAGCCTGGGAAGATCACAGAAATTATTTCTCATTGGAAGTCTTTATAAAGAGATATATTTTACTTGAAATGGTAGTGGCACGATGGAACTCCTGAAGTATATACCGGTCTTGGTAGTAATAGTAACAATGGTAGAAGGAAGACGAATGGTGTCACAAGAAACTATCAGACACGTGTCTCGGGAACACATGAAACTTCTCTCGAGGGAGCCACAGGGTCCAATTATGTGCGCCAGATTGGCGGAGGAACCGTATTTTAAATTAGAACTGTTACTGGGTCAAGTGTGGAGGATATATTACACATGGAACATCAATTTAGAAAATCAGTGTTTTGACATCAGGTTCCGAAATGCGACGCCGTTGGTTCGTTATGATTAAGTTTGTTTTTCTAATTTTTTTAGGATGATTTTACAAATCATCCTAAAAAAATTAGAAAAACAAACTATATACTCATTGTGTTTTTTTTAAAGTTCTCTTAGGAACTTCTTAAATACTCGTCACTGAAAAACAAACTTTGTTGTGATACAAATATTTTTCGTTTTGAATTAAGAAGGGATTACCCTCAAGGGGGTATTTCTGTAACATGGTTAACAATATATTATATTTATTAAAACAAGATAAGGCGCGTGTTTCTTACCTGACTGTAATCGTTATTTTCTTAAGTCCTCACAAAGTCGAGTTTTACGACGACCATACAGATAATTCCATCCATTTCCCATCTGTTTTACAAAACTTCTTTGTTCAGATTGTCAACCGCATCCATAATGACATGAGTGAATACTTGACCACTGAACCCAACTGGAACGCTGCCACGGTGCTGGTTAAAATGGGTCGCTCCAAACATGAGATGCTCCTGTTAGCAGACCAGCAATCAGTCGGAAGGTTCCAGGGGGTACCCAACATAATCAACGATGGAAGTAAGTAGCTCGTCAACTAATATAGCCTTTTTTTTAGGGTAGAAAATCATCAAATAACTTCCCTCGCTCTGGGCAGAGCGGGGGGAGTGTCAGACTTGTACTCACTAAATCCTACATATTTTCCTTCTATTGCCCTTTACGTTCCGGGGCCGCGGCATCTCTTTCGAACCAACCCCAACCCCGGCAGGCGGAGGGCCTGGCTAGCCCCTCTGCTTTGCTGACAACTAACGAGACGAAGAGTGACAACTAACCTAGCCTTGAAGTGGTTTAGTACGAAAAGTGCTACAGCGCCGTTTATGACGTCAACAATGTACTGATATCACAATCCTACGTTGCGCTAACGCACAGCTAGATCTAAACTCAAAATTTGTTCATTATTAGTTACCTTTGTATTCGAAGCTGGGTAACATACGAAACAATCTAACATAACACATTTTATATATTTATTACGATTGAGACTCGCGCTCTGTGACTTGTTTTGACTGCGTAGACTTAGAGATTAGTTTTTTTCACATCACAACGAGACTGCAGACTTCAGAAAATGGTGAAAATTTCAACTAGATACCTTCACGCGTTCCCGAGATAAACAGTCTTGACAGACAGACAGACGAAAAACAAAAGTTATCCAAAAGGGTTCCGTTTTTTCCTTTTGACGTACGAAAACCTAATTATTGATTTTGGCTAATCAAATCAAAGTTAAACTGATTGTACCATCGTGAATAGTTTGTAACTTAAATTGCTTATATCTTGGAAAGTTCTAAGTTCTTAGCTTAGTCATCGATTTTGATGGTTTTTTTTTAAAAAAAGATTAAGATATGAGGGAGAAAGAGGGAAGAAATGGGAAAACTTAGCATTGCTATTACAATAAATAAGGCTCAAGGACTATAACTACAGGTAGCAGGTACCTGTAAATCAGGAAAGGGGAACTGTGATACCTCGAATTTAACGCGAGCGAAGCCGCGGGTAAAAGCTAGTTGCTTATATCTTGGAAACGTGACGCTTTAGAAAATTTTATTTCAAACAAAAGTAGTTTTGTATTATTTCCAGCTATTGAATTATTTATTGGGTAGCCCGAACATTAGAAATGGCAGTAGTAAGGCGGCCTAAATCGTTAAGAGTCCTTTATTTGGAAGATATTTATTTATATCGATGGGAATTTTGACGGTATGGTTGGCGCAGTGGTTGAGCGATTGACTGCTACGCTGCGGGTTCGATTCCCGCACGGAACAAATATTTGTATGGCCTACATGTAGTTGTTTCGGGTCTGGCTGTTTGTGTATGTGAATTTAAATGTTTGTAAACGCACCCACGATACAGGAGAAGTTCCTAGTGCGGAGCAACGTAAAAAAAAAGACAAAGACCAATTTCATAGGGACACTTCTTGTTTTAATGAAAACTTTTAATTTCCAGGTGCATTTAGGCTTACTTTGGTGCCACTTGTCAATATCCATTTGAAACTGATATACGGAGGCAAGTATCTCCTGATGACGGACTGTCAGCTGGGTGTGACGACATTGTCAGCTCATAGGAAGAATATCCCGTACCGTGGTGAGATCAGCGGTATCGCCAAAGGCCTTGACTTCGGACCTGGCCACCAGGCTTGTCTCTCTGATAAGCACAAAGATGAAATGACGCAACGAAAATAATGAATAAAGTATGCACGTTGTTTTTTTTTTATTTTATTTTGTCCCATTGCAAATTGGAGTTTATTGATGGCTCCTCTGTTCCCTGGTAAATAAATTGGATAACTTCAAAGTTCGAGTGAACCGCTAAAAAAAGTTAAAGATAGGAATTGAACCAAAAATCTGGTAACGTTAGGGTCACTGACCAAACATTCCGAAAGATAGTGCGAACATATTTTTAAAGACACACACATAGATTTTTTGAAGAGCTCGTGGATAAATAATAGCAGCCGCTCGGGTCGATCTTTAGGTTAAGCCGCGCTTGCCTAGGTTGGTCTGTGGATGGGTGACCACCCGTTACATACCGAGTTTCCTCCGTGCCTCGGAAAGCACGTTAAGCCGTTGGTCCCGGCTGTCATTTGTAGATCTTTGACAGTCGTTACAAGTAGTCAGTGTGCCGAAAGTCTGACAACCAGTCTTACCAAGGGGTATCGTATTACCCAGTATTAACTGGGTTGTGGAGGTCAGATAGGCAGTCGCTCCATGTAAAATACTGATATTCAGCTGCATCCGGTTAGACTGGAAGCCGACCCCAACATAGTTGGGAAAAGGCTAGGCAGATGATGATGACACATAGATTTTTTATACATTTGACTAAACGACTTTTAATAATAAATATTTTTATTGTTTATCTAGTATTAGAAGTACACCATCGACCTTCACTATAGTTTTTATTCAGGAGAGATCGCTATTAGAGATAACACCGTTATTGTAACCATAGAAATATATATATTTTTTGTATTAAAAGTTGTGTTTCAATTTTGTTGTGCAATAAAGTATTTATATTAAATAGTAATGATTAAATTAATATTTTTTATTCCATACATACACTGACATTTTTTAACCAGGTTAGGTTAGCTCCTTTTCCACCAACACTGCTTCGCCAAACTAGGCAAAGGCGACCCTCGCGCTCTCGCTTTCAACGATTGGCTGTTTTTTTTTTTTTTGTAATTGGCCTCTCGCAGTTGAACCTAGGAAGTTGTCGTCTGCTTGACCGGGCAATCCCTGGGGATTCCTTGACAGTAAGGCCTCCAGCCAGGGCAATTGACTGAAGCACGACAGTAAGCGAGATAATATCCGCCGCACCAGCAGTCGTTACGGCATCATGGCACTACGTTTCCTAAACTCTGTTCTCCTTGTCTTTTGTCAGGTCTACTGCTGATCAAGCCTTCGATACCGACCGGATCAATTTCATAAGGTTCTCAAAAATCACTTTAAATACTTGAAAAACGTACTTTAGCACTAACCAATAGTGTCGATGGCGCGCATTAGTGTTCCACGCGCGCCTCAAAGAGATGTCAGCAAAGCAGAGGGTCCTGCCAGGGCCACCGCCTGCTGGAATTGCGGGTTGTTCGAAAGAAGTACCGCTGTTCCGGAACGTAAAGGGCAATAGAAGGAACATGGGTGGGTATTAGTCAGTACAAGTCTGACACTTCCTCCCGCTCCGCCCAGAGCGGGGGAAGTTATTTGATGATTTCCCATCCAAAAAATAAAAATAAAGCACTAACCAATAACACAACTGGGGCATGAAATGCCGGTTACACAAATAATAACGTAACTACGAGTACAAAGGAAATTCAACTGAAAACTGTAAATAAATACGTAAACATTGAATGAGTTGTCGAAAATACGAGTATGTCAGTCGGAAACAAAGATCCTATTGCATTTACATTTGAATGTGTAAATAACGTTATTGCCACAGTAAATAATAACATAAATGCCATATAAATAGCTGTCGCGATTGTTTTTGGCCAGTGTGTTCAGTGCAAAGTGGTTGTACCAAATAAAAAAAAAACATTACTGAATAAAAAGTTAACGTGAATTAAAAAAAAAACAAAAATAAAAATGTCGCGGTGCCTTGATTGTTCTCTAATGATGGTGATATCAATGGGTCTAACGTTTCTCCTAATGTCTCTATCGATACAAGAAATCGCTGCTCAAAAGGACTACAGTGATTTAGATGTTTCCAATTACACGTCCTGCGAGAAATTCTTGGAGAACAGCACCTTTGATCCCAAGAGTGTGCTAGATGTTGACTGGAAAATCTTCTACTTCTGGAGCCCTGCGTTCGAAGAGAGTTACGATATGAGATTCACTGTTCCTTCTGAATTGGTGGGTACTTTTTTTAAACAATGATTCACGCTGATAATCTACAACTAGTTAGGATAGTTGTATTTTCACACAAGTCTCATAGAACTTATGTCAAAATACAACTATCCGTAAGCAAAGCGAGTCATTTTTGTTTATTGGAACCGGGCATAAGTGGTTCCGCAGAGGTACATTCATGAAATGGGCACAAATTCTGGCTCTGGAGTGCTAGTGAGACGTTCCTGATGGAACAACACAATAACACTTAGCTCGACCTCTTTAGCAGCTGCGTTGGCGATTACTAGATCAAAGGGCAGTCAAGTATTTTGTTATTAGATTGCGATCTATCCGAGAGGTTTATCTGTGTATGAAGACTGGATCTTGTTATGGAACTATTTGGAATAGACTTGTGCAGTTCTTAGAATATACGACATGAAAATTGAGTTAGTTATTGGATTTTTCATTGGTTTTTAGGGTTCTGGGGAAGGAACCCTTATTCGTTCGCTTTGTAGCCCGTCTCTCTGTCTGTCAAGACCCATTATCTCGGGACCGCTCGAGTTGAAATTAAAACCATAGACTCATGTCTGTGGCTCCTCTGTGCTGTAAAAAATCAACTCTCTTATTATACACAGTAGAAAGATATGGCCGTTTATATCGCAAATTTGGTACCATTGGTTCGCGAGTCTTATTCGTATTTGGCCGGTTTATTCATTGGCCATTAAGAGTTCGTGGTTAAATAATAACAATAAAAATAGCTTTAATTTTGAGCCGTGAGTGAAATTCGTTCACGGTAGCCTTTAACCAAGTCTTATTAAGCAACTAGCTGTTGGTCGCGTTAAATTCGGAGTAACACAGTTCCCCTTTACTGATTTACATGTACCTGATACGTGTAGTTTTTGCCCTTGCGCCTTATTTATTGTAATAGCAATGCTATCCGTTCGTCCCCAGGGACCCAACTATCTCTGTACCAAAATTCATCAAAATCGGTTTAGCCATGTAAGCGTGAAGACGTAACAAACAAACTCACTTTCGCTTTTATAATATTAGTAAGGATTCTTCACTTTTTCAAACCAGTAGGATACCATGACATCTTATAGCAGTTCTTATTCCTGTCTGAGAAAGAGATGGTGCTAGACACCCTGTATAGCTCTGTCTCTAAGTTCTGCTTTAAGACGTCATGGTAGAGTAGCTGATATTAAGCAATGATGTTTTTTCCCCAGCTACTGGACCGATTTCGAGTGGAGTTAGATACTGAGCTAAAGCCTCAAGTGAACTGGACTAACGCGGTGCTGTTCATGGAGAGTACCATCGACTTCAGCGCACTTATTGTCAAGACCAAAGTTCCTGGCTTGTTTCAAGTGATCCCGACTTTCGCCTTTGAGTGTACGTATTCAGATATATCTCTATACCCCTCCTCCTTGTGATATTTCGTGATTTTTTATGGACCTCTCCCCACTCACGAGCCTTTTTTTTTTCTGGTGGGAAATCATCATATGACTTCCCCCGCTCTGGGCGGAGCGGGAGGGCATGTCAGACTTGTACTGCACTTGCACTTTCGAGCCTCACGCGATTAAAAGGCAGCCCCTTACATGTATATATGTAGATTAGTGTCTGAAATGGCCTTTTTAAGAAAGCATCACACAGATTGAGTGGACTTTTCCAGTCAGTGCAAGCATTTGTCAGTTTAGTCAGAAGTCTGGCCCTCCCGGGGGAGGTATTTGAAGATATCCCTTCCGAAAAAATACAAGCTTATACCCTTTTGTATATTATTACAGATACCAACACGCCAGTACTGACGTTTGGCTTCAAATTAGTAGAGCCTGGATATTTGGGCATCCTCAACTGCAAGTTTAGAGTTTGCTACGCTCTAGCACCCACCAACCAGATGCCTAACCATGATTACGTAAGTACAGAGTTCCCAAGAAAAGCATTCGCTTCGGGAATTATCGTTTTTTTTTCGGAAATAGAAGCACTCGTTAGTTAAATAAGCGAGAACAAGAGATCAATGAAATATGATGGAACTTGATTGTTGAACCCTTATTGGATCACTTTGTAGTCTGTCCGTCTGTCTGTCTGCCTGTCAAGACCCTTTATCTCCGGAACACATGAAGGTATCGAGTTGAAATAAAAATATCAACCCTCTAAATCTACGCGACTCTGACTCTCACTTGGCCGGTGTTTGTACGAAAAGAGATTTTATACCATTTTTTTTAAATCCTTATCCTTACTAATATTATAAAAGTGAAATTAAATTAAAATATATAGGTATTTAAAATATATTTTTTGGTATTTTTTTTCAGTTGACTGAAGAAGCTCAGAAGTTGGGATTCTGGAGCGATTTCGGGCGGACGCATACGGCGACGATTCCTCCAATTCCCACCATGGCCCCTGAGCCTTACGACATGGATGATGACAATGAGGACGAAAACATGGAGATTGTACATCGCCATGAAAATCTGCAGTTCTTGTGATTTATCTTAGCCAGTAAAATATATTAGTTTTAACTACTTTAGAGTTTTAATTACTTTTTTAGATCCACTAGCACTTACACTTGACACAGTCACTTGTGTTTATAAATTTTAAAATGTAAATAGCTTGACCTTTCTCAACAATAGGGCAATAAAATGAAAGCAAACAGAGATTTGTGAGCCAATTTTAATTACGCCATCAGACATAGCGAGAGCTGTCCGTCCGTTCCCGAACTGGAAGTTTCCGGGACCGGATGGACTGCATAGTTTCTGTTTAAAATGGCTCAGTAGTTCACACACTTACCTGGCATCGCAATTGAAGTCTTGCCTAGAGTCCGGATCTCTGCCACAGTTCTTAACAACAGGCGTTACCTACCTGCTCTATAAGTCAAGTAGTTCCGTGAAACCCAAAAGTTATAGGCAAATCACTGTTTATCGACGGTCTATAAACTTCTAACGTCCATTTTGAAAACGAAAATTAACAAACACATTGTCAGTATGTTTGTCTCTCAAAATGGATGTAAGAATGGGACCCGCGGTACTAAGGAGCTACTCCTCATCGACATGGCCACTAGCCAGCAGGTTCGTCGGTACCGCAAGGATTTGTCGACATGTTGGATCGATTATAAGAAGGCCGACTCAGTGCCACATACATGGGTATGTGGCACTGAGTCGGCCTTCTTATAATCAAGAGGGTGCTGGAGTTGTACAAGATAGATGCAGCCCTACGCGTCTTCTTTGAGTGTATGGGGCAATGGAGGACGGTCATTCGATATCCAGGATGTCGACAGATCCAGGGGAACGATGAGCCTGTATGGATTAAACAGGGAATATTTCAGGGTGACAGTTTGAGTCCACTTTGGTTCTGTCTAGCCCTGAATCCTCTAAGCGCATTGCTGGAGGATTCATGTCTAGGCTATTGGTTGAGTGGAGGTGGTCAGGTCATATCTCACCTCCTTTACATGGATGATCTGAAACTCTTTGCCCCCAACAAATTGGGACTGATGGAGTTACTGAAAGTAACTGAAACTTTTAGTAACGCTATTAGGATGGAATTTGGTTTGGACAAATGTGCAGTCATGTATGTAAAGCGAGGGGATATTTTGGAATCCGAGTAGCTGACATGAAACAATTGTTGAAGGAAAATGTTTCTTTGGTGGCCTGAAAAAGGTATTAAATAGCCTTCTGTACGGCGAGAACAAGGTGCGCGCCTTCAACAGTTGGGTCATGCGGTTTTAATACACTGTTTTGGCATACTTAAATGGAGTGAGACTAAACGTGATACCCTGAATAGAAGAGTCCGTACACTGCTGATCGCAAACCGAATGCATCACCCAATATCATCGGTAATGAGACTGTATATCCCACGGAAGTGCGGGGATGAGACCTTTTAAACGCGAAGACCCTGCATAACCGAGAGGTGTGCAGTCTCAGGGAATATTTTTTAAAAGTCGAGATGGGTATGAACCGAGATGTGGTCGCAGTGGTCAAGGGACTCACCCCGCTGTCCATGGCTAAAGAGGACTGGCGCAAACCTGTGGTACTTACTATCGATGACCGCAAGAAAGTATGGTAAGACAAGGAGCTTCATGGGCGTTTCTACAGGGCTCTTCACGGCCCGATGTTACCATTCGACAACCTCGTGTGCCAAGTCAAGATATTTGAGTTGCTTCTCTTTATCAGCTTTCACGAGGTTCTCGTCTTGTGGAATGTGAACTCGGCTGTCATTGTGCCGATAGTAGTTACGGCCAATATGGGCTGATGGCCAAAAGCTTCAACGACCTTCTCTCGAAACTCTCCTTAGGAGGTTGGATTAAGAGCCTGATTTAGAAGGCAGTACTCCTCGGTACGGCCCGCATTGTGAGGAGGTTCTTGTCTCTGGAACCCTAACCACCGCTAGCTTGGGCCCTGCTCCTAATACCGGCGGAGACCTATTTTTTTTTTTAATAAATGTTTAAAAATGTATATAAATATGTAACAAATGAATAAAGAAAATGAATTAAGTTAATAATTTCCAACTACTGATTTGGAGACTATTTAATAACTTTATTCATTTTTATAAAATCGTATTTCAATTGGAAATACATCGGATTTTAAGAAAACTTCTTTCGAGTCTGTATACTTGTTAGGTTTTGTTGACAGTAAAACTACCTGATGATAGTTATGTGAACTTTCGCGTTGTCTCTGACACACAATGTATCGTATACGGAAGCAAACGCCAGTGGTGTCAAACTACATGTTTTACAAATACTAGGTTCGCCAACCTTTTACAGATTTTTTTAGTTTTTACTTGCTCTTAGTAGTTTTCGTTCGCCTGAAATCATTAAAAAAACCCTGGTTGCATCGTATTTTGTTTGTTGTAATTTGAATGGTTTTTCGACAGTAAGTCCTCTATTTTTTATTAATAATATTATTTTCTTTCAGTCATTACTGAAGGCACTTCATTACACATAATATTTTGTAATGGTTATTAGGTATGGTAATTACATTTTCATATTACGTATGTATGTATCAAAAATCAAAAGTCAAATCTGCTCTGATCTTATTCAAATTAAGAATGCGAATTCATAAAAAAACTCGTATACTGTTTTATTTTTTAAAAACGTTTTAAAAACGTAACAAGCTCAGATACATGTTGTAAAAAAATGTTGACAATTCCTGCGTTTTCAGTCGATCCTATAAAAGAAATTTTCTCTGTCCTTTCATTACGATTCTGGAAGAAATGCGCGTTCTGTTGTGTGTGTTCCTCTTCGTTTTTGTCAAGACTGGAGAAGGAAGAGCCTACGACGACTATGATGCTGTAGGAGGCCGGTTAAAGGATAAAACTGATGTGTTCCCAGATACCATCCCGGAGTATGTGCCCTTTGGACACATCAAGCGAGATGGCTTTGCAGACCCTTTCTCATCAGTTCGACAACCAGTTGATGGTTTGGAACTAAGTTTGAGATCGCCGAAGGACAAAAAAGAAGCGCTAGAACTATTGAGGACTGCCAAACCATCATCAATTATTTTTAAGGATCCCAAAATACTTTCATATTACTCAAAACCTAACCCTAAAGAACAGATGCTAATAGACAGTTATACAAATCCATTACCAGAAGGCAATGAGACAATGTTAAAATGGTATGATTTGGCGATGATACAAGCCAGGAATGCAATGAGGCCTTCCAAGGAACAATATATAGCGAAAAAGAAAACGATCCCGCTTCCGACGGCGACGGTGCAAAAATCTTCAGCCGGGGACAAGGGTGCCTATTTTTCAGGACATGCGTTTGACGTAGGCACGGGAGAAAAAGAATTCCATGTTAATTGGACCACGTGCGACCAGTTTGCTGTGGGAGCGGTTTTTGCCCCTAAAGATGTTGTCAATGTGAAATGGACGCCATTTTATGTATGGGATATGAATGGCATGTCCTGTGCAACAGAACATACTTTTGAGTATCCATCAAGTAAGGTGAGTTGTGGCATAACTGGGTTGAAAGGCGAGATTTAACCAATTTTGAACCTTATTTAATCCACAAATAACCTGAATATTTTATTAAAGTTGAATCCTTACTTTCTTACGAATATTATAAAAGCGAAAGTGTCTGTTCTTCACTTACCTCTTCACGGGTATACCGCCGTTTACTCGAATTTTATTTGTCCTAATATCATTTGCCATAATACCCAACAGCCATAATACCATACGACATAATACTCATTGGCCCTACTCTCATTTGCCATAATAGTCACGTGCCAGAATCATTGTTTCCCATAAAGTCACTTACCATAACATCCTTTGTCATAATCATTGTAAGCCCTAATTATCACATGCCATAATTATGATATGCCATAACAAAATTTGCCACCGACATCGGGTGTGTAACGGTTGTTTATATCAAGAGAAATTGGATGCAATTGGGACTTTAGGGCACCCCGACTCGGACAGGTTAGGTTAGAAGGGGATGGCGGGGGTCGTGTGAGCGAGCGAAGCGAGCGAATAGACCCCGCCATCCCCTTCGTGGTTATTTTGTTAAAAACCACATAGAAGTAGGAACCCCGCGAAGCGGGGCACCGTCGTCCTAGCCCACCATCAACCATGCACGCGTAATGATTATTACGGGGCTTAAATATTTGTCTAATACTTGTTATGCCATTTAAATATTATGTCTAATAATTATTATGGCACATAAAAATAAGGCAAACAATACTTATGACATTCGTATCTTATGGTACTAAAATTCGGGCAATTAAAAGTATGTCATAATTATGTCTTTTAGGGCAAATGAAACATTCGGGCAAATGAAATTCGGATAAATGAAATTCGGGAAAATGATGATTATGGCTCTTCACGCTTTAATGGCTTAACCGATTTTGATGAATTTTGGTACAGAGATAGTTGGGAACCAGGAGACGGACATGAAACGGACAGGAAGTGAAACGGGTAGTTTTAATTTTAAAGTCGATCTATTTTATGAATAAAAAAAAATTTAGCTTATCCACACTTCTTGGCACGTTGATCAAAAAGGATCGCCACCTCTTCTTCTAAAAACCTTAAAAATTTCAAACAAATTTGTTTATAAACCAAAAATATTTTTTGTCACATTTTATGTCTAGACTTTTTATTCGCAATAATTTTTATTTCAGCTTGTAAGTGAATATCATTTGAAATATAGCAAAATGGTGAACAAAACTATCGATTGGAACAGAGCTAAACTGTTAATGAAAGGCATGTCTGAAATGTTGCTAATTGCTGCTGACAAGAGAGGCTTGTTCCACGTTATTGTGAATCATGCGCTACCGGAATCTGCCAAAGGTAAAGGCCAAATCAAGTCTGCTACCCTACCATGACGTCTTAAAGCAGAACTAATTCCACAGAGGGAAAAAGACAGAGCTATACAGGGTGTCTAGCACCATCTCTTTTTTACACAGGAATAAGAACTGCTATAATGACATCTGTTGTCTGTTAGTCTGTCTGCAACGTTCCTTGCGCACTTTTCTCGTTGGAATCATATTATACTATGCACTTTTGATTTATTTTCAGCCGAAACGTGTAGTGTATGTTGCGTGTCAATTGACAAATTACTCAAGGAGTAAACTTGTTTAATAACACACTTATATTAGTTTCATCTAAAACTGCTACCATACCATGACATCTTAAAGTAGAACTTATTCCACTGACGAAAAGAGACAGAGCTATACAGGGTGTCTAGCACTATCTCTTTCCCTCAGTGGAATAAGTTCTGCTTTAAGACGTCATTGTAGGCCTACTGCTTTCTTCACTTCCAGTGTGTGATTTGGCTGAAAGTTTGCAAATATGACGTTATTCTAATCTTCCATTAAAAAGGGTATATAATTTCTTTGCGTATTTAAAAAAAGCTGGCACAAAACAAACAAATTCAAATTATAACAACAAATACAGTTTTTTCAATCACAGTGACATTTACTATGAAATATCTATACCAGCATAATAAAAATCTATATTCCATAAATGAAACGTTAAAGTTGACGTTAAAAGTCCATACCAATATTTTATTTAAATTAAACTAGCTTTTGCCCGCGGCTTCGCCCGCGGCTTAGCCCGCGTTAAATTCGGGTAACACGGTTCCCCTTTCCTGATTTGCAGGTACCTGATACCTGTAGTTTTGCCCTTGCCCCTTATTTATTGTAATAGCAATGCTAATTTTTCCTTTTTCTTCCCACTTTCTCCCTCATACATTTCTTTTTTCAAAAAGCCTTTTTTTAAGTTTTTTTTTTTATTTTAAAATATTGCCTATATAGGTTTTAGACTATGTCCGTCTCCAGAGTTCCAACTATCTCTGTACCAAAATTCATCATAATCGGTTTCGGCATTTAGGCATAAAGAGGTAACAAACAAACTCAATTTTGCTTTTATAATATTAGTAAGGTATGTTCGTATTTTTTAAATAATGTAATATTAATCGAAGATGTATTATACTCTTTTACAGATTATGATGTGAAACTTCCTTCGTTGACATTACGACTAAAGATAGCGGACCCATACTTGGTCATGACTTTCTGTGATCAATACTTCGCTACAGTTATGGCTGTGTCAGGAAACGAACCATATATTGCATCAGAAATGATAGCTGAAGCAGCCACTATCAAATTTACGGGAAAAGGTAGACCGGTTTGGAGAAATTTTCAGAAAGAAAAAGATGTAATACAAGCGGAAAAGAATGCAAAATTACGAGCAGAGGAAAGTAAAAATTTATTTATCGATGAACCTATTCCGCCAATGGGCCAATGGGATTAGATTAGATTAGATAGGGATAAGACTTGACCGACTGAGTTTCCGGTATTAAATCTTGTTTCAGAACGTACACGTTTATAAATTGCATTTTTTTAACGATTTTTTCTTTATTCATTCATACAATTAAATTAATTACTATATATAATACAACCTATAAATGGACAAAAACTAATAATAAAAATATATACAAGTAAAAAATGGAAAATTACAGGGTGTCAAAAAATTCGTCCGTATCGCCGTCAACAGGTAAAGTGCACAGAAGGCTGGCAGCATTACCGCGTTGGATGCATTTAATTAATACAATGCAATGATTTTCAGGTTCCTTAAAAATCTCACAACCTATTAAAGGGCTTTGAATTTTTGCCTTGCCTATCTTTCGCAATTTTTTTTTCATTTTGTATACCAAAATTCATCAAAATCGGTCTAGCCATTTAGGCGTGAAGAGGTAACAAACAAACAAACTCACTTTCGCTTTTATAATATTAGTAAGGATAGTAAGGATGTCACAAATAAAACTTACTTTAAAATAGTATGGGTTAATCTTAGTTTAGATGTCTAATCATCATCAGATCAGGATCAGGAAACCGTCAACCATGCATTTGCATGAAAAACAATATTGTTGACAAACGAACTGGAGAAACTAAGGAAAATTAATTTAAATTGGGGTTTTAATTTAAATTAAAATCACAGTTTACACTGTGTAACGCACTCAAAACATTGTACTGGGGGTCTAAAACTGCCACTTTTGCAGAATCTTAGCAGGTTAATAATATGAGATTTTTTTTTTAAATGATCACAAACGCAGTTAATATTGTGAATTAAATCCCCTGGAATAGCACATTTGTCATGGAAGTATTTATAATAAAATTGAGGAGCAAATAAAATATTTTAATATTAAATACTAGTTTTAAAAAACAGTTACTTAATTTGTAAAAAGTTGACCTGCTTTATCTGCTCAACTAGGAAGGCTCCCAAGTCTGGTAAAGTGCTTTCTCGGCTTCTTTAAGGGTTTATATTCACACGTTTTATTTTATGCTCGTCAATGTATTCCAACCCTTTTAAAGCCTTATCAAACAAAAAGAAAATACGTTTTTCACTTCCGAAAATCGGTGAATTTTTTGTTTTAGCATTTTTAGTTACGGTACAATGATGTCTCACACAATTTTTTATCTAGTATTAAAACCCATTGTTACTTAAAGATGTGAGCAGATCACCCATATACATAGAAGAATAAATATGTATTTTAGATCCTCTTCCTCTCAATAAGTGATAATCATCATATACAAGATATAAATAGAATCGTTCAAAAATGTGGTTTGTGTACCGATTTCGTCGAACTATTGTTAAAATGCAACACATCCGAGCAATCAACAAACAGATGAAAATGAAACATCCTTTATACCGAGTATAAAGAGTGATGTCTTTTATGCAGATGCATTTAGTGTACTTAAAAACAGTCAGTGTGATAGTAAGAACAGTTGTAAAGAAGGCTAAGTTTATTTTCCAAAATGTTTTTTCTTAACGAGATGAATTCAAAAATTAAGTTAGCATCAATACTGATTGTGTTATTATATTTAGTTCTAGCTAGCAGTAAAAGAGTAAAAATTAGAGAAGGACCTACAGGAATGTCTTATGAGGATAGTACTAATTGTTCTGATTTCGCTAAGTTTGGTAGGTTCAATCCTTATTCAGTGGCAAACACCAAATGGTTTGTGTTCTACTATTGGGCGCCACTAAGACCAATAACAACTTATATGTTTAGTGTACCTACGGCTAATGTAAGTATTTTTTTTAATTCTTTACCTAGTAGTATATACCTAATACATAGTACTGTCTCTCCTCCTTTAAATCCATCCAAAGGTTGTCTTGAAAAGATCGTTTTTAACGATAAGATCTCTCATTGTGTTGCCCTTTTTATAAGTTGTATACTGTTATTCTTGTCATTTGTATGGTGTACATGTTATAGGCAATGTGTACAATGCAGGCATTCTATACAATACCTAGGCAATGTATGACATGAGTCGTATTTTATACATTGCCTGAACGTTTTAGGCAATATAATTATATATAAAGCATTCTATACAATGCCGGATTATACACATTGCCTATGACATACATAATAAAGAATATTCTATCTATCTTTAATCTATCTATACCTGTTTGCACTCTCATTATCATTATTTGATTTGTCTATTCCTAACTGCGTAGGGGTCAGTTTTGAGCTTAATCCTAGTCTTTTACATAAAGCGAAAGCTTATCGGATCTCAAAAAGCTAGTCAGCACTTGGTTATACAACCAAAGGGGTTTCAATGTTGCGGGTTGTTCGAAAGAGATACCGCGGCCCCGGAACGGAAAGGGCAATAGAAGGAACATGGGTAGGTTTTAGTCAGTAAAGGTCTGACACTCGCCCTGCTCCGCCCAGAGCGTGGGAAGTTATTGGGTAATTTCCCACCCGAAAAAAGGGGGTGTTATATTACACAGAGCAACCAGTATTGGCTGTCAGACTTTTAGGCCACTGATTGTCTGTAACAGCTGTCAAATCTACAAATGACAGCCGGGACCAACATTTTTCGATGCACAGAGGAAACTCGGTATGTACTTATCCCACTTAGTATTGGGTAGGTAATCAGAGTACTGACTGGGTTGTGGGGGTCAGATAGGCAGTTGCAGGTAAACAATTGGTATTCAGCTGCATCCGGTTAGACTGGAAGCCGATTCTAATATAGTTGGGAGAAAGCTAGGCATATGATGAGCGTACGGAACCTTTCTCACCATTGGGTGAAAGATACTCATATCTCTAATGATATTTTTTTTCAGTATACAAGACGACTGAAACAGTTGCTCGATGGGAAATGTGTCCTACCAGTGCAGTGGAATGCTCGTCTGTTATTGATGGAGGATCAAAATCGTCATATTACCTTACTGGTGGAACGAAGCGACAGAGGGGAGTACTGGCTTTATCCTGTAGCTAGAGGTAATCATTGTATTTAAGTCAACAAATCAATGAAAACCACGGATGTCATTGTCTTTTTTTTTTACAAAACGTTGCCCCACACTAGGAATTTCTTCTGTATCGTGGGTGCGTTTACACATATAAACTCACGTACACAAACAGCTAGACCCAAAACAACTATCTGCAGGTCATACAAATATTTGTTCCGTGCTGGGTTCGAACCCGCGACACGCAGCGCAGCACTCGATCCCTCAGCCACTGCGCCAACCGTGCCGTCGAATGTTATAAATATTGTCGGATGTGATGGATTTAAATTTTCAAAACCGAATATAGGAATAATATTATATCGGTTATGGATAGTTTCCGATAGAATCGGTTATGAACATTTGTATTAAAATAATAAAAAAAATAATGAAAAAGCAAAAAAAAATCAAAGTATATTGCAAGAGACACGTGGGCTCAACTGTAGTGACGGCTCGGCTGGGCAAAAAAAAACAAAAACGTGCTATAGACTCCACTTTTATCCAAAATTATCCGAAACTTTTATAAAGTTTTCCTTTACGGATATGTTTTGATTACGGATATCCGTAACATCCCTGATTAAAACTCTCACTGGGTCACTGGATGGATTATGGCCCACGCTTATAGAGCCGAGACCAACAGTGGGAATGGGCTCATTTTCAGCCAGTAGCAGCCAGGTTGATGGCAAAATCCTTGCCATATGGGACAGCATGACTGACGAAGTGCCATCACAATAAACTTCTGCGTTACCAACTTTGAAAGTATGGCCACAACATTGTTTAATAAAATAAAACTAGTTTATTTTAAACGGTTTTTTTTTTAATATTTTCAGTGAAAAAAAATCAAAAAATAACTCCTATCGATGTTCGTATGAAACAGACCGGAGACAATCGCTTAGTCGGATTATTTGATTGTGTCGTGAGTATATTCCTTACTAATATAATATAATAATCGTTAATCCTTACTAATATTATAAAAGCGAAAGTGAGTTTGTTTTCACTTTCGCTGTTGTGTTCTTCACGCCTACATGGCTAAACCGATTTTGATGATTTTTGGTATAGAGATAGTTGGTATCATAGAAACGGACATAGACTATTTTTTTAAAGTGAGAAAGAGGGAAGAAAATAGGAGAAACTTCATATTGTGTCATCCGATACATATAAATATTATTATTAAATTTAAAGCATATTAATAAACGCGGGCGAAGCTGCGTTTAAAAGCTTGTATTTTTTTTATAGTTGTAATCACCATTGTATCTATCATTCTCTACCATTCTCACTGGTAATCAAATTCCAAGCTCCAAGATAGACTGATTGTCTAATTTGAGGTCTTATGTAAAACTAATACACCGGCTTTTATAGCTACACCAATTTATGTACAATTTTCTATTATATTTTTTAGCATTCACCTGTCCTCCGCGATTTTTTATAATTTATGTAACTGTTTGTGAGAATCAGATCTATAGACCCTTTTCAAATGCTTTTATATTGTTACCAGGCCGATACCCTATTAGTTATGTCGAGGCTCAATGACGTGCCTCCAAAGGGAAGACTACACGAAGAGGCATCGAGACTCGGGTACCGAGGCAGAAAAGGCAAATCTTACCTGTACCAAGGACATGAGTGGGGGCCCGTCGGAGAAGCTGATGAAAGCCTTTTTTGGGACCCGAGACATAAAACGATTGAAAAAGATACATCTAAAGATGATATGGGTTCAAAAGGAAGCAGTGAAGAAGCTGAAGAAACTACAAAGAAACCAAGACAAACACCAAAAGCCAAAAAAGGTACAGTTGTTGCACCGGTGAAACCCGAAGATGATGAGACATGCACTAAAGTTATGCCTGTTTTATGGAGTGATCCAGAACCCAATCCTAATCCAGACAATCTACTAACCGTAGATGATCTCAAAGAACTGGACAATAATATAGAAATTAATGACAATCTGGCTACAGAGGGAACAGACGGCTCTATTGATAATAAACAAGAGAGCAACGCAGACAAGCAATCAGAAACAAATAATGAAAATGATAAACTACAAAATCACAACGACGCACATAATATAGAAAAACCAGATTCAACTGACAACAAACAAGAAAAAAATATAAATGAAGAATCAGAAATTCCACCGAAAAATGATAATCCACATAATCATAAGGTATGTCCTGAAAATGCGGATCCAGATGACGACGACGAAAGCTGTGTCGTATGTTATAAATCTCAAGTTACCTATCCTTTACCAGATGATTCTTATTTATCTGATAGTGCCAGTTCAATGCCTGATTTAAAGGACAATGAGAATGTGCCACCTAAGGAGGTTGAGGTACCGCGTTTTGTGGTAGCGGGTACAGAGCTACCACTTGAAGAACAATCGCGAACTGAAGTACCAATTCCCAAAGCACCATCTGTTGAAACCCCGCATGCAGAAGTACCGACTCCAAAAGTATTACTTAATAAAACCCCGCAAGCAGAAGTACCGACTCCAAAAGTATTACTTACTAAAACCTCGCAAGCAGAAGTACCGACTCCAAAAGTATTACTTACTAAAACCCCGCAAGCAGAAGTACCGACTCCAAAAGTATTACTTAATAAAACCCCGCAAGCAGAAGTACCGACTCCAAAAGTATTACTTACTAAAAGCCCGCAAGCAGAAGTACCGACTCCAAAAGTATTACTTACTAAAACCCCGCAAGCAGAAGTACCGACTCCAAAAGTATTACTTACTAAAGCCCCGCAAGCAGAAGTAACGCCTCCAAAAGTATTACTTACCAAAACCCCGCGTGCAAAAGTACCGGGCGTCAAGGTAAAAGCGCGATCCCCAGCACCGGAACCACAAGACCAGACCAATTCTAGTGAGATCATATATTTGTATCCAAAGGATATCACTGGATGATCAGAAAGTTATCATGTGTCTTAATTACTAAGTTAAGCCAAAATACACCTAGTTACACCTTCCAGAAGTCTCTAAGTTATGTTAAAAACTGTAACATAGACAAAAACATACGAAAAGCACCTTTGTTGGATACAATATGTGCGTTAGGATTCACATAAACTAGTCTTGCATTTGTCCATGAATTTAGTACCCAGTTGCCTAGAAGTGTCACCTCTTCATTCGAATATCTAAGACGACTTAGTTGTGTTTTTGATGTCAATTGCATGAAATATGAGAGTAAACCACGAGTCTTTAACAAAATTCTACGTTCCCAAGTTGATTCAAGTAATTTGTTCAAACATTCCTCTATTAACAGCGTAAATATTTAAAGCTATTGTTACGAAGCGAGGCCTCAGGGCGTTTTTGATAATAACCGGGTAATTAAGGGAATAGCTACTTCATTCGTGGTATGAATAATGAAACCGCAGTAGGTAGGTAGAACCCGCTTTGGCTTCACAACCTTCGATTTACAAAGTTAAATTTTTCAAAAAAAAACTTGTGAACAAAAAAGAATTAGTCAAAGTCAAGCCATTTTCAAGTGATTGTTTTGATACAAGCAGCATTTGTATTTTATTTGTTTATATAGGTATGTTGAAGAAAAAGCTTAAATAAATGATGTTCACAATTAATGTACCCAATAGTAAATATGTGATATAATTTTTATGTACACCTCACGAGATACACTAACAACTTACTTAATTCTAACCGATTTCAAAAAAAGGAGGAGAAAGAAAAAGGAGTTTCTTTTTAAGAAAACAGCTGAAATAAAAAAAAAAAATGATTCATCGTTTTTTTTCACCTTTCCCGGAAGTAAACCTAGTTTCCGACTATTTAGTGTTTTTTTTTGGAAATCGGTTCTTTTTTTGCAAAAAAGTTTTATTTTTTGTAATTTGTTACGTTTCTGTTTGTAAGTGCATTTAAATATAGTATACGTTGTAGCAAATCAATTATGTTTTATTTTTAAACCTTATTTCAAACTCTCATTAACCATAGGTTTGATTATATGGCTGAAACCTGTCTAGGTTTCTTAGGTTTTCAAGTTGTTTATAAGTTTTCTGATGTTTACAAGCTTGCGTCAAGCTTGGAAACATTAGAAAATTTTAATGCTTTAACGAATGTCAAATACATATCTACAAATGACAGCGGAAATCAACGGCTTCGGAAGAAATATACACGGAGCAAGCAAGGCTTAACTTGAAGATTGATTCAAACGGCTCTTATAACTTAGTCATTACCCAATTACCTAAATAAGTACAAAACTGAAACACAGGTTCAGGAAAACGTGCCATTGTTCGAAAAAGATACCGCAGCTCCTAACATAAAGAGCAAAAGAAGGAACATGGGTGGGTTCTAGTCAGTACAAGTCCCTCAGTGGAAATCTGTCACCCTCCCCCCTGCTCCGACCGCAAGAAAAAGGCCCAGAAAAAAGTGTCGTATCCATAAATTAACCTAACCTTATACCAAACAAACACACAAACAGTATACTGGTACACACGGCGACAGATCAACCTATACAAAACCTGCTCTCTCAACAACGGATCGTACACCATAAATTTCAAGTACAATGAGAGATCCGCATAAACTGGTTTTGTATAGGTTGATGTGTCGTCGTGTGTACAATATTCAGAAAACGCAAATCCCCTCTCACGACCTCCGACTCTTTGGAAACCGATTAAGCATTCAAAATGAGCATATTTAGTTTAGTTTACAACGACATTTACTATCTAGACTTTTTTATAGCTAGGAAGCGGCGCTCACCAAAGAACCAATCCTCCATTATAATATTACACGAAGCATGTTAAACCGTCTGCTTTGGGAATAAATTATTAAATTTATGGGTTATTTTTTTTTGTGATGGCAACCTTTACTCAGATAGGTAAGGTTCCGAAATTAAAAGAGGCCGTTATGTGGTTATGTTCGAAAGAGGTTTGATAACTGTTGTTTGGGACGTTGTATGAGATTGGGAGAATTTCAAAGTGTAATAAGATAATTTAACGTTGGTGAGATGAACAAAAATGAAATTTTTAACATTGATCAAATTGCAATATGGACGACGACATGTGACTAAAAGAGTGATAAATGTAAATGTTGGCGGATGTCTAGATAAACCGGCCAAGTTCCAATCGGAGTCGCGCACCGAGGGTTCCGTGCAAGCGAAAGTGAGTTTGTTTGTATATTTGTTACGTCTTCACGCCTAAATGGCTAAACTGATTTTGATGAATTTTGGCGCAGAGATAGTTGGGACCCTGGAGACGCACATAGACTATATATATTTTTAAAGTGAGAAATGAGGAAGAAAATGGGAAAACTTAGGTTTGCTAATACAATCAATAAGGCGCAAGCAACAACAGATACCTGCAAATCAGGAAAGGGGAACTGTGTAACCCGAATTTAATGCGAGCGAAGCCGTGGGCAAAAGCTAGTTGTTAATAAAAGCCAACTGGCAGTTCCCTAACTACCTCGCACCAACGGGACTTCGCGCCTCAAGAGAGAAATAAATAAGATTGATGATACCTTTTCATTTATCATTCTTGCGATGTTCTGTTTCAATTTAAGGTTCATCTAGTTTTTCTTTGTTTGAAACATGACGTTTTGTCTATGAACAACGTTGTTTTGATGCAGGAATGAGGAAAATATAGTGAGAATTTTAAGTGTGAATGTGGAAAGCTAGAAGAAGACCAAAGACACGATGGATGACTGTGTGAAGTATGATAAGGGTAGAAAAGAGGTAAATGCTAAGATCATGAGTAGGTATGTTATTTTTTTTTTGTAAATGGCATCTCGCAGTTTAAACTAAGAGGTTACTTAACCGGAAAAAATCAGTAGATGCTTTGAGAGTAAGGAAGGATGACTTTAAGACTCGAAGGACCTTAAGAAAAGCGATTACTCGCCAAGAGCTCCCTCCCTACTATGGGGTACAAGCACCGTGTTAGAGCGTCGCTGGAGAAGGATAGTAAAGGGACAGGCTGGATGTAAGTGTTATTATTTACGGACTGGTTCGCAACTACTGGCTCAGTATCGCGGGCTGGCTCTAGCAAGGAACGGGTGGGTAAGTACCGGGAAGGGTTTGTAACAGTATCCCGGATTTATACCTCGTCCATGACAATGGGCCTTTTTTTCTGGGGTAATCATCAAAAATCTTCCCCCGCTCTGGACGGAGCGTTATTTGATTGAGTGTCAGACTTGTACTGACTAAAACCCACTCATGTTCCTTGTACTGCCCTTTGTGTTCGAGGCCGCGGTACCTCTATGGGACATATTAAACACAACGCATAATGCAGCTTTTATTTTTTAAACCTTGTCCCACCTTAGGAATTTCTCCTGTATCGTGGGTGCGTTTATCCGGTACAACTATGTGTAGGTTTTACAAATATTTGTTTCGTACATGGATCGAACTTGCGACACGCAGCGTAGCAGTCGATCGCTCAGCCACTGCGCCTACCGTGCCGTCCGTATCTTTACCTACTGTGAGTACACTGCCTATCTCTTCCCGGACATAGTACGATATTACATAGTTAGTTTAGTACGCAGAACGGCTCTTTGTTCAACTTATGCCGCGCTGAAGTTTAGTAGCGCTTCTTACAAAGTTTACCGAGTAGTAATATTTTATCATTACGCCTCGTTTTACCTCTCATTAGATGGCAGCATAGTTGCGTAGCCGTGAAAGCATGTAAACCTGTCGTAAATGGACTAGACAAAATGCTAGCAGAAGAGACGGGAAACTTTCGTTGGGTTTAAAATTTATTTAACACTAGCTTTTGCCCGTGGCTTCGCTCGCGATAAATTCGGGGTAACACATTTCCCTTTTCCTGATTTGCTGGTACCTGCTATCTGTAGTTTTGCCCTTGCGCATTATTGACTGTAATAGCAAAGCTAAATTTTCCCTTTATTTCGCTCTTTATTCCTCATTTCTCACTTAAATAAAAATAGCCTATGTCCGTCTCCAGGGTCCTAACTGTCTCTGTACCGAAATTCATCAAAATCGGCTTAGCCACTTAGACGTGAAGACGTAACAAACAAGCAATCAAACTCACTTTAACTTTTATAATATTAGTAAGGATTTCTACTTTATATAATTTATATAACGTCAGTTAAACATTATATTTTATTTTCTTATTTCACGACTTTATTGTCGCGTTACAATAATGTTTTGACTTTCTTATGAAAGTATTTATTTTTATATTTATCTGATATGTGTGTAATTGGAATTTTAAACCTTAAAATGTTATGGTTATGTGTACAATTTATATTCCACTTTTTGATACTCAGATAGTGTTGTTTTTTTTTTTTAAAAGAGTGAGGTGTGTGCAAGAAAGAGGGAAGAAAAGGGAAAACTTAGCATTGCTATTACAATAAATAAGGCGTAAGGGTAAAAACTACTGGAAAGGCGAACTGTTAAACCGAATTTAACGCGAGCGAAGCCGCGGGCAAAATCTAGTATTTCTTAATTAAATGCTTTTACAAAAACCGGCCAAGTGCGAGTCGGACACGACTAACCTTTTCCCAACTATGTTGGGGTTAGCATCCAGATGCAGCGGCATCGTCTAACCAGATGCAGCGGAGTCCCAGCCTTTTAAATAAAAACGACTGTCTATACGACCTCCATACAATCACAACCTAGTTAAACTATAGCTATCACACCCTTTTTTTGGGATGGGCAATCATCAAATAACTTCTTCCACTCGGGGCGGAGGGACTGTCAGAATTTTACTGACTAAAAATCCATTCATGAATTCGTCTCCTAATAACAGGACGAGTTTCATTCTCAATAATATGGAGTTTTTATACCCGAAAACCACATTTTTTATGATTTTTACATTGACTTACGCGGTAGTGTAAGTACGATATGATCATCGCCATTTTGATGGTAATCAAAATGGCGATGATCGTAATTTACGCACTTGGATTTTGTAAGTGTTAATTAGGAAAATTGCTCAATAATTAAAGAACTTTTAATGTCGCTGACATATGAATTTTTTGTTCAACTACCTTAATTGATGCACACTCAAATTATTCTTTTAAATATGAATATTAAAATTGTTTGTTGCTTTTCTTTTCGCGTTCGTTCTATTGCCTAAGGTTTTTATTATATTTAAAGTAATCGTTAGCCCCGTTTACAATTAAACAGTATATTTCCTTTATTCCTAACTAGCTTTTGCCCGCGGCTTCGCTCACGTTTATTCGGGGTAACACAGTTCCCCTTGCGCCTTATTGATTTGTTACAGCAGCTAATTTTTTTCCCTCTTTCTCCCTCACATCCCACTTTTTTTGAAAAAATGTTAGCCTATGTCCGTCTCCTGGTTCCCAACTATCTCTGTATCAAAATTCATATAAATCGGTTTAGCCATTAAAGCGTGAAGAGGTAACAAACAAACAAACTCACTTTCGCTTTCATAATATTAGTAAGGATAACATCCACACTGAAAACACTCAAGAATCCTCCACATCGTAATAATTACACCCACCACGAAGTAATGTCCGCTTGGGGTCAAGCGACGTGAAGCAGTCATCCATCATACAAGTCATTGATGAATGATGTTCTGGACCAATGATAATTATTGATGGCGTATTGATGCGAAGCCAGACATTAGGGCTCATTTTTATTATTACTGTTGTTTGTTATTACGCTCTTTGGGGTGAAAAATTGGTGTAAGGTTTTTGGGCAAATTTTAGGTATTAAAGTCTACATTTTCGTAAAAATAACATTAAAGGATGTTTCTTCCGGGTTGTTCGAAAGAGATGCTGCGGCCGCGGAACATAAAGCGCAAAATAAGGAACATGGGTGGGTGTTAGTCAGTACAAGTCTGACACTCCCCCGCTCCGCAGTTATTGAGCATCAGTAAAAGAAGTTTGATTTTTGAAATCGGACTTATTCAGTGCACTCTCCTAGCAGACATTTTAACTAAATATTGTGCATACAAAAGATTAAATAACATATACCTATGGTTACAGGGATGCCTATTTGATAAATGTCTTTACAGTTTTGTGGTCTTCTATCTTTAGTACTCGTATGTACAGACGCCTGCACATCAAGCTACTACAATCTGTCAGATTTCTTTGATAGATTTTCGACTTTATTTCTAAAGTATTAGATTCAAGGTTCATTGGGAAAAATTGACAGTTTCGGGTAGCTAAACCTGCAGGCGTCTGTACAAAATTAAGTTAAAATGTCTGTCAACTGAATATACTGATTACATGATATATTCTCAAATAAAAAAGTCAGAATTTTATGCCTCCTTTGATTTGGCTTAATATGCCGTCAAGTCGCACTTAGGTATGCTGGTTTCCTTATGTTTTCGTTTACTGGGAGAACTGATATTATACGGATTTTTGGACTGACGTGAATGGTCGTGAAATCAAAAACACGAGGTTTTGGGTACGAACTCGAGATCTTGCTACCCTACTATGACTTCTTAAAGCAGAACTAATTCCACTGAGGGAAAGAGACAGAGCTATACAGGTTGTCTAGCACCATCTCTTTCCCTCAGTGGAATAAATTCTGCTTTAAGACGTCATAGTACGTCTATTGGACTTGGCAGACCGACAGTTACATCACTAGGCTAAAACTGCTCAGAATTTGACAGAATTCTGTTTACATCTTATTTTAACAACACCTGTATTTCTTTATGCAACACAAACTTCTTAGTAACTGAAACTTTGATACCATTATTTTGTCATCATATTTGAACATGTCTATAAAGTTCTCGTAGTTTGAACACGATTGAACCCACAAAAGAGGGAAATAATTATATTAGAACTAGCTTTCGCCCGCGGCTTCGCCCGCGTTAAATTCGGGATAAGACAGTTCACCTTTCCTGATTTGCAGGTACCTGCAACCTGTAGTTTTTGCCCTAGCGCCTTATTTATTGTAATAGCAATGCTTAGCAGTTTTCCCTATTTTTCCCTCTTTTTCATTTTTTTTAAATGGTCTATGCCCGTCTCCAGCGTCCCAACTATCTCTGTGTCTATCTGTCTCTCTGTACCAAAATACATCAAAATCGGTTAAGCCATTTAGGCGTGAAGAGGTAACAAACAAACAAACTCACTTTCGCTTTTATAATATTAGTAAGGATTACAATATGAGAAACTTATAATATGATGAGAACATTGAGAATGACATTTGGAATTAATAATGCTATTGGTAGACAAGTCAATGGCAGATACATTTTTATATTATTTTGATAACTTAACTTTCTTTGTTTTTAAGAGGACATTTAGTTAATTTAACACTTATTAAAATCAAACTAAAACAAGTTTGAATTAATTTAATAAGCCGTAAACTAAAATATTGGAGCTTGATACTTAGGTATTTAAAAAAAGTAGATAGATATAACAGCAAAAACGCGTGAAACATCCACACTTAAAAGCAATTATAGCCTCCTAATCGCCTTTCGAACACGACCGAGATTCTTATCAACTAAACGAACGACAAAAGCATCTCAATTGTCACCCATGTCCTTAAAATCTCGTATCAACGCGCCAACGTAATTCATTACTCGTTAGAGAACCCGATTATCATAAAATCCTAGTAGAAAATAATCTCAGGACCGAATAAATATGCCACACAGAAATTTAGTACCAAAAGTCGAAACGGCTGATGTCCTGCTGGGCAGAAAGGGACCGCGCGTCGGCCATGGCGCTTCGAATATCGTTTTTTATAAACATAACCTACAAAAAAATATACATATATTTTTTGACTGTCATCGGGAACTAATTTCGGAGAGTTTTTTGTGGTTTTTCTGTTAATAATTATTTCGTAAAGCGCCGCTTTGTGGATCTTTTATTGGAAGCATGGATGTAGGTGCGCACGACTACCAATCGAGCTACACAATACTAGTATAAACGGGTCTCTCATTGTACAATAAATCTATATAAAGCGAGGCCATGTTATACTAGAAATTACAGTTTGATGCGTTGTCATGTGTACTACAGATCAAATTGTATGGAGTGTAAGTGGTGAAAGCCGTTGCATTATTCCTGACGCACGATTTTCTTACAATGCCTAGATTTAAAATGGTTTTTTAGAGTACGTGGAGCCGTCTTTGGAGTCTGTTGTCACATGATGGACACGTAGTTAAAGCCGTAAATAACTTTGCGGACCGTCTGATGCTTTTCAATTTGAAAATTGTGCGACATCTTTTAACTGTAGCCTTAATAAAATGTTTAATATCTACTCTCCTATTCTGGTACGTTTTGTGGGGGTGATGAATGAGTGAGTTTCCTTTCGCTTGTTCATCGTCCACATGAAGCGGGTGGGTATAGATATTAATTATGTAAGAGAGATACTTAACTAATTTGTTACTAACACTAATTATAAGAATTTTTACTAACATGTTGGATCTTGTTGTCTGATAATAAAGAATTTATTATTATTATTATTATTAATGGTAACCATAACGTAAAATTATGTTTGTCGCCGAAGAGTTGGTCAGATTTGTTACCTAGTATTTGTTTCCACAATTCGCTAATTATGTTTTAGTTTTAGGTACCATGTAATAGGGACAAGAATTGATAAAGTAAGGAATGAGTCTACTTATTAGATGAAGGTTGAAAATTGCGCCTGTTACAGAAAAATTTAAAGGGACTCGTTTGACTTGGTATTACGACGTGTTTGTGAAGCACATGTGACTAAAACAGTGATGAATCTGAATGTTGATGGACGCAGAGCGAGAGGAAGGCCAAAGAAAAGATGGATGGATTATGCAAGGAATGATATGAAGGAGAAAGGAGTAAATGATGCCGTGACGTCTGATAGGGGAGAATGGAAGAAGAAAACGTCTTTCGCCAACCCCAAATAGAATGCGACAAGGGCAGGAAAATGATGACCATGTAATAGGGCGCGAGCCTATAAAAATAAAATAAAAATATTTCTTGCCTGAAAGAAACTTGTATATTACCACTTACAAACTAACAATATTTTTAAAATTTAATCATAACTCAATTTGGTACCTAGTATAATGAACTCTGGTACCCAAGGTACGATTAAACTTGTGTTATGGGTAGTGCTCTCTCATGTTTTACATACAAGTTACATTTAATCCAAATAAGATGGAGACGTGATTTCAATGGAACAACACATTAAATTATAAAAAAAAAAACTAGAGGTGTCAAGGGACACCCGGATGGAACGAAGTTCCTATAGAAATGATAATATCTGGCTTGCTTTCTATAAGAGAGAGAGAGAGAGACAGACAGACAGACAGAGAAACATGCGACGCCGCACAGCTTACAATAGCTTACTATAGCAAAAAGTGTCGTGACAACTTTTCGTAAGAATTTTTTCCGTCTCGCCCCCTTTCACAACGCACGATAAGGAACTTCGTTCCAATAAAAAAGGGCACAAATCTAAACTACGTGGCTGTTATTGAGAAATTCCTGATGGATAAACTCAATAGCACTTTGGCCGACTCGGGAATCGAACCCAGGATCGCGTGAGCACTAGCTCACATACGCGACTGTTGAGCATTGGTGCTGTAGTGACGAATTGAGTCAAAAACGAATGTTCAGCTAAAACTAGTTAATTTAATAGCCTACACAAGAAGAAATAGGTAGCCATATGCAATACTTAACCTTCAAATTTGTGTTCCTGGTTCCAAAAAACCGACCAAGTGCGAGTCAGATTCGAATTCGATTCGTTGTTGCCATTTTTATACACAGATAATCCATGTTAAGACAGTCCATGTTATCTGTGTATAAAAATGGCAACAAAAAAAAATGATTTTTGTAAGGGAGCTGGATACCTTCACGCGTTCCCGAGATAAAGGGCCTTGGCAGACAGACAGACGGACGGACGGATAACAAAGTAATGCAATAAGGGTGCCATTTTTAGGGTTCTCTACCTACCTATAAAGAAAAAACTGAACCGTTATTGGATCACTTTGTTGCCCCATTAAGTATTTATTATATATCTAGTTTTTTAGCATTTGTTGTTATAACGTCAACAGAAATACATCATCTGTAAAATTGTCAACTGTCTAAATATCTAGTTTATGGGATACAGCCTGGCACCAGATGAACGGACAGCATTTTACTCTTTGGGTACGAACCCCTAAAAATCCTTACTAATATTATAAAAGCGAAAGTGAGTTTGTTTGTTTGTTACCTCTTCACGCTTTAATGGCTACACCGATTTTGATGAATTTTGGTACAGAGATAGTTGGAAACCAGTAGACGGACATGAGCTATTTTTTTAAAGTGAGATATGAGGGAGAATGTGGGAAGAAAAGGTAAAACTTAGCGTTGTTATTACAAATCAATAAGGCGCAAGGGCAAAAACTGCAAGTAGCAGGTACTGTGTTATACCGAATATAACGCGAGCGCAGCCGCGGGCAAAAGCTAGTCTGTAATAACTCAATGTTTAGCAACATCTACTAGCATCCAAACATAAGTAACATCCAATTTGCAATAATTGAAACAGTCACGGGAAAACTTGACTAACTATGCGCACGCGCCGAATACGCCCCTGAAATACATACGATTCTACACCCATGTTAAATCTTATTTATCTATTTTATGCCTATTTTCTTTAATTCACTAAATCACTAACAACATAAAAACAACTCAATGATATAGGTTATAAGGTTGAAAATGCTTGGGGAGGCCTATTGTGGTTGTTACTCAGTTTTTGATCAATATGCCATGGCGTAACTAAAGTGGACGCGTGGCAATTTATATGGGAAGTTTTGCTATTCAGGGTGTTGGCAAATTGGTTTGTAATTATTTGGATTCGTTCCTCATTCATACGCTAGATTTTTTTTGTGAGTACGGATGTATGTTTGGTCCTCTTTCGCGAAAATTACTGAACAGATCTTGATGAAATTTGGCACAGCGGTAGATTATGTCTGAAATAACACATAAGATACTTTTTATCATCACGCGGGCGAAGCCACGGGGTGCAGCTAGTTCTTCATATAGCTGATGTTACTGTATAACTGACCTGTTTGGGTTCCACGAGAACTTCGCTGTTTTTAGAGTAGAGCACCAGTAAAGAGAAAAATCCTAAGGAATGTGATTACAAACTTAATTGCAGTTGGTAAACTGACCGCTACCTATTTTGATGTTTGGGTAAAACAGTTTTCTAACGGAAAATTTAAATTAAGTCCTTCAATACAGTTTATCTTTTCATTTGAGTAATGTTCGGTACTGTCATTACTTACCCACAAGTGCGCGAGTCCGACTCGCACTTGGCAGTTTTTTTAAGTGTTTATTTATTCATTTAAACTTCATGTGCAATAGTGGTACATTGGCGGACTTAATGCCATAAGGCATTCTCTACCAGTCAACCTTTAAGTATTCTCTCTTTAGTTCCAATCGTTTTTTTTTATTCGTTCTTATTCGTCGTGTCGAAGGTTTAAAACATTTTTTTTTAAGCTAAATAACTTTTCTTAACTATTCCAATTTTATAAAGAAAAAGATTTTTTTGTTTGTTTCTTTGTACCAAATAGACTCCACAACTACTGGACTGATTTTAGCCACATTATCAGGAAGAAACATAGGCAAATATACAACATGACGTTACCACCCTCGGAAGCGGGGCAGCAATTAAAGACGTGGTTAAAATTACGCAGGAAAACTAGTAATTTATAAAAGTTCACGCTGAACTAACTAAATAATTACTGATAATTCTAGGACTGCTGTTACCAGAGTACTGCACCTGCAAGTGAGATATTAAGACGATTTAATGGTCCGTCGATTATTAAGGGATAACATAGAAATTAGCGTGGAATGTTAGGGCATATATAGCCTAGCGTTGGTTCTAACGCAAAGCCATATCATAAAAGTAATAACACATATTACAGGCATGCATGACATTGGTATAATGTTCCATTTTTTATATAGAGACTGCTCAAATTTACAATAGTTTTTTTTTTTTTTATTATTGATAGGCTCGCGTTTGACCACTATCTCACCTGATGGTAAGTGATGATGTATATTTTTTTGGCTTTTTTTGTATGTTTTTTTGTAATAAGTAGTAACTATAATGTAATTTTTAAACTTAAATATTTTTTTAAAAATCTTTATTTGGTAATATTTTTTTTTAATGGTAAAACTACCTAATGAAAACGATGTATTGTTGAGCCGTAAATTCCATGCTATTAAATAAAATAAAGCATTCAAAGGCCGTACTTGGGACACACGGTATTTTTATAAATATTTAACAATTTATATATACTTTAACAAACACACCCACACACATCCTCACACCCAGTCATACACACCCATTCACACACTATTTTAGGATATATGTAGATATGTATTTTTTTAGGTATTTCTTTTTTGTGTTATTAGGTCTTATTTCGTTTAATTTTAGTTTCGTTTCAATTCGATTTTTATCCTTACTAATATTATAAAAGCGAAAGTAAGTTTGATTGTTTGTTTGTTACCTCTTAACGCTTTAATGGCAAAACCGAGTTTGATGAATTTTTTTGAAAAAAATTGGGATGTGAGGGAGAAAGAGAGAAGAAAAGGGAAAACTTTGAGTTGCTATTACAAATCAATAAGGCGCAAGGGGAAATGTGTTACCCCAAATTTAACGCGAGCGAAGCCGCGGGCGAAAGCTAGTATGTATTATAAAACCGAAAGTGAGTTTGTTTGTTTGTTTGTTTTACCTCTTCACGCCTTAATAGATAAACCGATTTTGATGAATTTTGTTACAGAGATAGTTGGGACCCAGGAGACGGACATAGGCTATTTTTTTAAGTGGGATATGATGGAGAAAGAGGGAAGAAAAGGGAAAACTTAGCTTTACAAATCAATAAGGCGCAAGGGCAATAACTGCAGGTAGCAGGTACCTGAAAATCAGGAAAGGGGAACTGTGTTACCCCGAATTTAACGCGAGCGAAGCCGCGGGCAAAAGCTAGTTATTATATATTATTTCTCTTTTATTGTACAACACTTTTATTTCTTACTTTATTTTCTAACCTGTTATTGGAGAGTCTTAGCACAGTTATATCTTTTACTTAAAAGGAGGCCCTATGTAATATTTACCACAAACGTTGTAGAAGTTTCTGCCATAAACCTTTTTTATTATTTTGTTTAGTCTCTTCCTTAGAAAATACTCATCACTTGAACTAATTGTTATGACTACAATCACAACAGAGGGTCCCTGTGGCTGCCCCCGAGGTATGCTGCCACAATTTGTTGAAACTCGCCCGGAATGCTGCCAATGTGCAGGGCTTGCATCTTACAAGTACTGGTACTGCCAGAAGTGTTACATTATAAATACATTTTGTTTTATCAGGATCCGTGATCCTGGCTACGGAGGAGTCTTACTCGTGGCCGTGTGTGATTCAATTAACAATAGTTAACCATTTATTTGATTTTTTGGGTTCCGCTCTTACTGTGCACGTATTTCTACATCGTACCGATTTTTTGTTTTGGAAGGAAGTTCCTTTTTGCGCTTTGCGAACAACTTTTGGTCTTCTTCCTTCTAGGGCTAGAAGGAAGAAGACCAAAAGTTATAACAACGCTTTTTGCTTAAGACCACAAGCCAGTTATTTTCGGTTCGTCTTTCTATTTCGAACAGTGTGTATACAGGTTTTTTGTACATAATAAATAATAACATCTTTCCGGGTGTGGCTTGCGTTTGGCCGTAATTTTTCTTTTAAGAAACGCTTAACTGGCCCATGTTGGAGTACGCTATTTTTGTTACGAGTACATTTTTCCTCACAAGGAATTTCTCCTGCATCGTGGGTGCAGATCGCGTCGATCGCTCAGCCACTGCGCCAATCGTGTCGCCAATAGTTATAGTTTTATTCATACAGATTATTTGTATATGTTATTAAGCTATAAAGTAAATTAGCCGAATTGTTTTCGTAAATATCATAAATTGCCACTTAAGGTAACAAATGATAACACCTATCATTACCAACATTTCCTAAAAAAGGCTTCTGTTAATAAAAATATATAAAATTAGGTTAATGTCTAAATCAAGAATATTATTTCTTGTATGGCGATGAAGTTTTGAAGCGTGGGTTGTACTAGATTACTTATTGAATTATTTAAATAATTAATACACATAATGGATAGACGTGTTATTATTTTTTATGATTTAATTAAAACTAGGTGCCACACGTGGAGTTTTTTTATGCTCTTAAGAATTAATTTTCTAAAAGGAAAGATTTGATGTTTGTTTGTTTGTATTTAATAGACTCTGAAACTATTAGACCAATTTGATAAATTCTTTCCCGACATTATCCTATGGGATGATGTCGGCTTCTATGTAGTTTTGTTATTCTATATTGTTCTGCCCATATAGCATATAGGTATAAGATCATGTTACTACATATGGAAGCGGGGCAGTAAACAAATACCATTTATATTTAGCGACTGCCTACGCCCTAGATAGTATTGGGTAATATTATATACCCCTTGGTAGAACTGATTGTCAGCCTTTTGGATCGAGTTATGTACTTACTTTCAAAGATTTATATATGACAGCCATTAGGAACTATTACAGACTGCCAATTTATTTTTTTACTTTTTTAAAAAAGGAACTGCACTGTGTTGCATTTTTCTCTACGACAGTACACATCGTCCCCTGATAAAGGGCTAGTGCGCCCCATGCGAAAGGCGCGAGTGTCAGAAAAACAGCTCCAACCCGCAATGAATAGCAAAAATTTTACATTTCATGCAACGAATGTTGCATGGGGCGGTGGGCCGTTTGCGTGTGGTCCAAGTTGAGTGAATATCGCGATTTTTGAGTCCTTTTACAAAGCATACACGTTCATGAGAGTATTATGTATCTACATATACAATGACAAAGATTTCTCACTGTTGTTGGTACTTATGTAACTTATTTATTTTTATGGCAAACATAAATGGCTGTGTTTTTTTGAATGCGTGGGCTTTTAAGGTTGTATTTTTCAGCTACAAGGAACCACCGACTTGAGTTTTTGTTAATTTTAACTAAATAATCCCAGTACCTTAACATGTTTCTGAGATAAAGACAGAAAGACGGACGAACAAAAAACTCACCTCAACTCACTCATTTCAACTAAATAATACCGGTACCTTCACACGATCCTAAGATAAAGATAGAAGACCGAAGAACTAATCTTAAGGCACGGGCCTCTAAAATACAAACGATTGAACTGACAGTAGGGAAAAAGGCAAAGACGTTAAAAAAATGTTGTACATTTTTTTCAGTTTTGTCGCTAAAAGCTATTAACTTGCACCGCCACATATAAGTTGTAACCCGGGGCTGGTACAACTCAATGCTTCCGGGGGTCGCTAAGCCTTTGTTTTGTGGCCGGGTACCCGGCTCACTTCGGCTCAATTCGGTACCCTTCGGCACTCTTCGGCTGTTTTAGCTAATTGACTAACATCAATTTATTCAACGATTTGACAATACCTTTCATTTAATGGCAGACATATTAAGTATGGTTTTTGAATGTACATATTATGTTTTAGTTTTTTATGTACAGCTTGCATGGGTTGTGTATGGTCTGTATATAACCGGCTGTGAATGATCAGAATTGTATGAATGTAGACGACATAAAAGGAGTATTTATGTGTGTAAGGATGCGCAGGTGGCAGTTTGTGGTTTCTGCTTAGCTCTATGTAAATAGGCCTGAATTTATGTATGCATGTATATTATGTACTTTTACCTTTTTTACCTCCCATATAACCTCCTTAACCCAATCGCTTATCATAAGATGCGTTTTGATAAGACAATTTCACCTCCTCGATTTTACTCCGGGTAGGTGAAGTCGGCGCGGTAGGCGCAGTGCAATCGACTGCTGTACTGCATGTAATGGGTTCGATCCTCGCACGGACAACAAATGTTTTTATGATCTACAGGTAGTTGTTTCGGGCCTGGTTTTGTGTATGTGAGTTTAAATGTTTGTAAATGCACCAACGAAACAGGAGAAAATTCCTAGTGATAAGCCAATTTTTTTTTAAACAAAAGTAGATTATTAGTAAAGGACTGGAATTACTTACAACAATCATATTAGGTATGAATAACTTTCATTAGTATGTACTATTCGCTCATGAGAATTGCCCAGTTTCCCATCGTAATCAAAATGTGATTCATTCAATCGAGGGCCATCGTGTACACACTGATGCCATTACAACCAGCTTACCAACTATATTATACTTTCCCAGATCAAAAAAGTGTCAACAAGATTTTTTTCTACAATTCACACCAAGCAAAGCTGATTTGCAAACAGGATTAGTTCGTAATCATCATAAAGTACTCAAATTCAGATCAATCTGACTCTCCTTGGACAAGGGGTGTTATGTATTCACATTCAAATTTACTGCAGAAGGTTCAAGTTGTATGGGAAGGTTAGCGCAGTGGCTGAGCGATCGACTGCTGCGGTGTGTGTCGCGGGTCCAAATCGGAACAAATATATGACAATTGAGACATTATTAACCCTCATACAATATCACTATTTTTTTTTATTATTTTTTTTGTTTTTCGTAAGTTTATAATTCTCAAACTTTGCTTTGGGACATAACGATTGTATATTGTTCCACTTTAGACGAAAGAGACTGAACCCCACGACACATGGTATTCTAGTGTGGGGTCAGTGTCACTTAAATGATGTATGTATTTTTTTGTAGAACAATAAAAAAAAAAAATCTACAGATAGTTGTTTCGGGTCTGACTGTTTGTGAGTTTAAATGTTAGTTAATAAGTGTGTAGTTTGTTTTAATGTTACACACCTACTAATGTGTCTCAACCTACAAATGTACACTTTACAGGTGAAATTCCTAGAGAGTTAAAAAGTTGACGAAATAAAAGCCTACGATAATTGCGTAGCCATTTGCAGCATTTGCTACGCAATTTTGTAGCAGTGCTACGCACTTATTAATAAATTGTAGTTTTGCTACGAAGCGCAACGATATTTTTTCTGCTATCGCGCTTTGGCACGGCCATGTATTGTTTCGACAAATTTTATAGCAGTTTTTGTTATATTTTCATTTAACTTACTAAATAAAAAAAAATATAGGTTGTATGTATAATAAAGGTTGAAAGATTTTGTATAAGTTTTGGTCTGCCTAAGTTCCGGAATTTTATTTTATTTTAAATCTTATGGCCCAAAATAAAACCTATATTAACAAACAGCAAGTATCGGATCAAACAAGTTTCGTTGTTAACTAAATCTTCTGAAGCTTCACGTTTTTGAGATATAAGCTTTTAAAGTTACAATCTATTACCAATAGCTCAATCAGTACAACTCTGATTTTATTATTGACGCATATCTATGCGTATATCTACATTTATCAATCAATATCTGGTATACATTAAAACAAGTAGTATTAGGCAAAATCATCTGAAGTGTTACATTTCTAAATTTAAAAGTTATCAAAGTTGGGCCGATGCAAAGATTGTAATTTTGGCACAAACTCGGAAACGTGACCCTTTAGAACATTTGGTGTGATGCAAAACGTGTTTATATTTATACCAGCAATTTTTTTCATCAAAGGAAATTATCAAATAGCTTCCCCCGCTCTGGGCGGAGCGGGGGGAGTCTCAGACTTGTACTGACTAAAATCCACCCACGTATTGCCCTTTACGTTCCGGGGCCGCGTTGTCTCTTTCGAACAACCCGCGAACAAGGGTTATACCAGCTATTGAGTAATATAGGGTGATTACATGACCGCTATTTTGAAAATAAAATGGCGGATAAAATGCCAAATTATTCAAAGCCTTTTAACATAGTTTCTAAGATAAATTATTGATATGAAATAATTTAGATAGGTATAGGAGAATACAGTAGGTTAAAATGCAGAAAGCGACACATCAACAATGTTTTGCCTTTTATTTTATAACTAAAACAATCATTTAAATTACGTTATTTTCACTATCCATTAGACAAATTCAAAATTTCTCATTAAACTCCTTGGTGTAATTGCTCTTTAATTCTTTAATAATTGTAAAGTGTGAACCTTCTGAACATATAGATTTATGGTGGTACGCGGTACGTAAGCCACGCGTTAGTCACGTGACCTGCGCCGGCGCAGAGCGTTTGTTCATGGATCCGCGCAGCCGCATCGAATCGATCAGCAACGCTCATACATTACCCGTAATTAAGGTTTTTAAAATAGAAAGATTTCAAATGTGGTAGTACACAGAACTGGTTTACTTTATGATGTTATTAAAATATATTAATTTCGAAAGGTTTTTTTAGTAATTAGTCATAAATTATTTTGAGTTTTATTATTTTATTATTAATTTCTGATTTTGACCTTTTGTGTTATTTATGATTTGGTTTAGTGCAATCGTATCCGGTTGCAATATACCAGTGAAATTAAATTATAGAATTTGCAAAGATTAGGAATCGAATTAATTGTTGCTAATTAACTTATTTTAATGTTCAAGTTAAGCTAATATCAATTTGATTTGGAAAGTAAAAGTATCATTTTAAATAGTTACGAAACTTACCTATACCTTACGTCATGCTATAACATCTACTTACCTAGACAATAGAAGCCCTAGTATAAGCAATTAGGTATATACAATATGTTCGGTCATGGACTAGTGATATTCTAAGTACTTATATAACAAACATACTATATACTAGATACTTAACTGTATTAATTAAAAAAAAATACTAAAAAGTTTTCAAAACTTTCGTTGATTTGCATAGTTTTTTGGACTTAATTTTGTTTTCAAGTTACGATAATGTAAGCTCATCATATCATAATTTAAACGATAGACAATATTGTTGTCCTCTGAATAAAGGTCTCTGCACACAGCCGGCGTGGCGTGACGGGGCGCGGCGTGGCGGGGCGGCGACGCGGCGCTGGCGCGGCGGCATCGGTCACACTGCGGGCGCGATAACGTCCCGTCCCGTCGCGCCCATTCACGCCGAACGTATACTGTTTTTATACTGCCTATGCCGCTCGCGTCCCCCCGCGCCCGTCCCCGCCGCTTCTGACTTGTATTCCCGCTCGGCGCGGCGGCGGCGTGGCGCGACGGTTACCGTCGCGTCGAGCGGGACGGCTCTGTGTGGCGTCGTCCGTAATATCTAGTACATTACAACTGCTCAGTGTCGCGTCGCCGTCCCGTCCCGCCGCGCCGCGCCCGCTGTGTGCAGCGACCTTGAACCTATTGTCGTCTCAGTAAGACCAACACTTTGAGAGAAATGATTATTTTTTGTACACGCATAGGGAATATCTCAAAAAGGCTGCCTATCTCAAAAAAGCGGGGAAGTGAATTAGACCCAAGTGTGTAGCGTTATAGTACCTATATATCTAGAATATCGCTAGTCCATGACCGGACACAGTATATATTTAGAAAGTACGTTTTTGGGTTTCCTACCCAAAGGGTAAAACAAGACCATACTACCAAGACTCCGCTGTCCATCCGATATGTAAACTCGGTATGTAACGGGTGTTCATCCATCCACAACGCTACCTAGGCATGCATGGCTTAACCTGAAGATCAACCCGTTCCTCTGGCCAGTGGTTACGAGGTTATATGTGGACAAACTAAGCTTATTAATAAACTCCTTTCATTGCTGTGATACAGGTTTAATTAAATCCAGTACAAGCACCGAACTTTGTTTTAACTACATTATTTCTAAGATTTTAAATGTCTTTAAACTGAAAAGGTCACGAACATTATTATTCAGAATTAATACGGAATTTTTATCACAACTTCAGGTCATTCGTAATGGCGATTGCAATATCGCCGAAATATCGGAAATTTAAAATAATAACAAACATGGTAAATATCCCTTTCAACTGTTAATAGTATGATTTAATCATGCATTTTTTTATCTTTGATTACGTATTAAATTATATTCCACTAGCTTCCGCCCGCAACTTCGTCCGCATGGCATAATTATTTTAAACTAACGCTAACTTTAACCCGTGTGATGATCGAAAAATATATCTTTCTCTACCCTTTTCTTCCCTCTTTCTCCCCCTTTTCTCACTTTTATTTGCTTATGTCCGCCTCCAGGGTCCCAACCATCTCTCTACCAAAATTCATCAAAATCGGTTTGGCCATTTAGGTGTGAAGACGTAACCAAAAAACAAACAAACAAACTCACTTACGCTTTTATAATATTAAGTAAGGATTCATTGAAAGTAGAAATAAACATTCCCTTACTAAAGTATTGCGTCGCGTCGTACAAGCTGCCCCTGCGCATTGCGCCGCGCGCCGTCCAAACGTCAAGAATGACAGATTGTGCCACGTTAAATACGTTGGGGTGCGTTGTAATACCGATATTAATGATGATAAGCAACTGCTAATGTGTGATAATGTACCCTTTCTTTATTTTAGAAACTAGTGTATATGATTGTGTGTGAGAAATAACATAACGACGCGCCTGTAATACCCAAAGGGCTAGGCAGAGTACCTACTTAATAATAGTACACCTATATTTCGGAAGTAATGTTTTATTTAATAGGAGCGAGCCTATTGACATCAATTGGGCACGCATCTAGACTCCTTGGCTGGTACTGAGATTTTTCTGAAGAAAAAACCCAAAAACATTTATACCCGGGAATCGATGTGATGTCGCAGCCGTGCTTGCGTCCACTCGGTCTATGAGGTAATCAGATATTTTAAGGACTTGTAACTTGGTGGCTGAAATGAAACTTTTAAGAAATCCAAATCATTAATTACCAATCATTTATCAATCAATCGTTTATTTATTTATTTTTTCACCACAATATACATAACTTCCCCCGCTCAGGGCGGAGCGGTGGGGACTGTCAGACTTGTACTGACTAAAACCCACCCATGTTCCTTCTACTGCCCTTTATGTTCCGGGGCCGCGGTATCTCTTTCGAACTACCCGCAACCCCGTCAGGCGGTGGTGACACGGTCTGTCGTCAATCGATGGACGGACGGTGAGCTACCCATTGCTCACCGTCCATAGGCCCGAATTTAATAGGGTTACATGGATTTGGTATATTAAAATTCTATTCGCTTAATAATTGGGGACAGTCAATTTTACTGAGAAGACTTTAAGGGTCTTCATTCGTAATCTCATGAAGTTTATCATTTGTACAGGATAAATCTGGCAACATCAGATCTACTGAATATAAAAATCAGAGGTTATGCGCCTGACCTGTCACAATACTCAACTTGCGCAAGAGTGTTTAATTCTTTTGTTTGAAGCAAAAGGTTGAAGGCTTTGACCAGTCAATGTAATTTTTTGCTCATACGTTTTAATCTTGATGTTACAGACTACGGTTTTTGATTGGGTTATGATAATGCCCTACTTTTTGGACCTGTAAAATCCGTGATCTCTGATTATCGGAAAGATTCTTTTGTTTATTAAAATGTTTAATTGCTGATTGAGTAAGCCAATGAGTACTTTTTGCTGTTTTGATTGATATAGATGTTGGTTATTACTTTTGTATTTTACTTTAGGAAAAGCTTGTTTAACAGTACCTATAAGTATTTCCCATTATATTACCTACTAGCTGGAGCCCGCGGCTTCGCCTGCGTCATATCGAAAGAAAAAAAAGTATTCTTTGTGTTATTCCAGACCATAATCTACATCTGTGCGAAATTTCATCAAGATCTGTTCTGCCTTTTTGACGTGAAAGAGTAAAAAATATCCATGCAGCCATCCGTCTTAACAAACATTCACATTTATCTATAAAATTACACACACATTAAACTATAAAATTCTCGTGTCACAATTTTCGTTCCCATACTCCTCCGAAACGGCTGGACCGATTTGAACGAAATTTTTTGTGCATATCGGGTACACGGTACAGCTAGTAATAGATATTAGTAGGATTTTTATTCTAATCTATGTGGATGATAAGCTTATATGTCTTAGTACTACATAAGAATTTGTGTGAGATAAATTCATAACACAACTAAAGGCTTAAATAAAACAGTTTTAATAACACATTATTGGAGATTTACCTCAACTACTTATTGATGATGCCGATGTACTGAAAGTCGAAACGAAAGCATTCATTAATTCAAACTCAAACTCAAACTCAAATCATTTATTTCAATTAGACCATTACAGGCACTTTTGAATGTCATAAAAACAAGAACAAAAGAAATGATGCTGCTACAGTCCCAGTCACAAGACATAATAACTTGTGAAAGTTCTGTAGTTGCCCATTCCAAAGCGTAGATCTCTATGGAGAAGAATGGGCAAGAAACTCCATGGAATAATTATTTTTTCGGAGGGGAAATTATGTATTGACTTCTACTGCTCTAGGCGGAGCGAGAGGGAAGACTTGTTCCAAATAAAACCCATCCATGTTCCACCCCTTTTGTGTTCCTGGATCGCGGTATCTCTTTCGGATTCTAACGCAGTGCAGCCACGGGTCAAGTGACCCTTGGCAAATGAATTTATTTATTTAAACTTTATGTATAATAGTGGTACATAGGCGGGTTTAGTGCCATAAGGCATTCTCTACCAGTCAAGCTTTGGGTAAAATAAGTTAACATTGTGATAGGGTACAAAAATTATATAAGATATTATTTTTATATAAAAGTATTGGAGGAGCTCGTGGCTAAATAATAGCAGCCGCTCGGGTCGATCTTAAGGTTAAGCCGCGCTTGCCTAGGTTGGTCTGTGGATGGGTGACCATCCGTTACATACCGAGTTTCCTCCGTGCTTCGGAAAGCACGTTAAGCCGTTGGTCCCGGCTGTCATTTGTAGATCTTTGACAGTCGTTACAGGTAGTCAGTGTTCCGAAAGTCTGACAACCAGTCTTACCAAAGGGTATCGCATTACCCAGTATTAACTGGGTTGTGGAGGTCAGATAGGCAGTCGCTCCATGTAAAGTACTGATATTCAGCTGCATCTGGTTAGACTGGAAGCCGACCCCAACATAGTTGGGAAAAGGCTAGGCAGATGATGATTTATATAAAAGTATTTGTTTTCAAAAAAGAAATACAAATTTAACAGTAATACTATGTCTTTTAATTGGTAGACGGACCAAAATAGTGTTTACTAATTTATCCTTAGAACTAACGTTATAATAAAATAATGGAAACAGAACCATTTTTCTGCCCCCTACCAAAACCATACCAGTTTTGTGACCATTCTACACAAAATTCCGCGCCAAATAACCTAGCAGCGCATGCGCATACCTACCCCTCCTTTCCACATCAATTTCCCGTGTAAGTACATTAGCGTTGGCGATCAGTGCGCTGGCTCGCGTAATGCCCGTAGACACGTGCTGCGCCTGCGACGCACTACGCTTGATTACCGAACAGATTCCAAATTATGGTACTAGTGTAAGGGAAGATGGAAATTGTAGGCTTTGGATATTGTGCTGTGTCTAAAGAACTAATGCATAGACTGTTTTCTTTTAAACTTTGCCCCACACTAGGAATTTCTCCTGTATTGTGGGTGCGTTTACAAACATTAAAATTCACATAGACCTGAAAAAACTACCTGCAGGCCATACAAAAATGGGTTCCGTACGGGAATAGAACCCGCGACAGACAATCGTTCAGCCACTGCGCCAACCGTGCCGTCTATATTGTAATGGTAGAGGGTTTTGGAAAAGTGCACATGCAACGCCAACCCTTAATTTCGTTTATAAGATACTAGCTTTTGCCCACGGCTTCGCTCGCGTTAAATTCGGGGTCAAACAGTTCCCCTTTCCTGATTTGCAGGTACCTGCTACCTGTAGTTTTTGCACTTGCGCCTTATTTATTGTAATAGCTAAATTTAAAGGTAATTTTTTCCTTTTCTTCCCTCAAATATTACATTAGTTTTGATAAAAGTGCTCGTTTGGCTATCAAAGTGTGTACACCGACTACGATACCTTTTTCATATTATTGCGATATGCGATACAAGGACACACTCCGTTTTTTTAGATAAAGTTCATTTTAACATCTTTTTGTATCCTTTCTTATTAGTTTATACGCTTTTTGACCAACATAATCATCAGCCGCCTGACGTCCACTACACGATACGAAATAACTTCTTAATTAAATTCTGATCCTGTCTTATATTCCTGTTGGTTTCTTAAAATTAAAAACTCTAATATAAAATACCAATTGCATACAATGTAAGCTAAGTACACTTCAAGCTGCGATACTGCCAACATAATCCATACAAACCACGATTACACTGCGGGAGCGAATAATCCACCAACGTTTATTTTTAAGAATTTACTTTCCACATTTTCTCATATCGATGCGGAAGCGCAGTACTTACACTGTAAGACATGTTCACTGAGTGTAGACTGGGTACAGGTTATCGTGTACACTGGCGGGCAGTCGCAAGCACCGCTCGTCACGTAGGTAACTCCCGACGTAATCTGTGAACACTATAATTTGCGATATTGGCCGCTCCGCCGCGGTAGCGCCATTAAAAATTGGATAAAATTGGACATGGATAGCACAAAATGAATGCATTTTCTTGGTTACTGTGGGAAACGAAGCGATGAAGATGATGTTATAGTGCTGGTAGGTAAACGTTGTGCTGGTTTTTTGATAGGATTAGTAATGTGAAACATGGATTATGAATTTATGAGCTCGACGGTGGGTTTTATTGTTGTAATAATCTTCATGCTTGTTTGCGCATATGTTTGACGTTTACCTTAATCGTTTGTGATATTAATAGTTTAATTTATTTTACACTCACTAATCTAAAACACAAGGGAGTTATAGTTTTGATTCACTTTGTCCTAAGATTTTTGTACCGCGTACTCTTTTATGCGCGAATATCAGGGTTTTCTCTGGCATTATGATGACATTAGTCAATATGATTGCCATCATAATTATGACCTTTAAAAATTGTTGGACGTTAAGTCACTTTAGATTAAGTAAGATAAAAATGCGTGAAAATTGTAAAGATACATAAAAAGCATATTTCTGATTCTATGCACGTTCACGGTTCATCAGTGTATGTGTAGTCATGTGTTAATACTTCATCGTTTGTTCACTGCTTTGCAAATTAATGTATCGTAAAATTGGCCGCCAGTGTAACACACCACGTGCGCTGTTCAACGATTATGCACGCAAGTGTATCGGTGGTGTTTTTGTCACGCACTCGAAATATACACTGTTTTTATAGCTTCCCTGATTAATAAAAATGATTACAGAAAAAAAAAGCATTTTTCTTTTCTTGATTTTTGACATAGTACCCATGTTCGTTTTTTTCTGAAGTAAGGTGTATGAGGTAAATATATAGGATAAGTATGTGGCAGAATTTAAAGACCTTATTGATATGTAGAGTAAACTAACTATATCCATTATAACACTAAATTAAACTAACAAAAAACTATAAAAGTGCATTAAAAAACTCGTCCTTAACGCTATCAGCTGGTAAAATGTCCAAGAGACTGGCCGCGTTGCGCCGTTGTATGATGTTAGACTTAGGCTAAAGTTAAAGTCAGCCCTTCTGTCACGGTAAGTGTCAACTAAGCAATTTAATAAGTCCTTAAAAAGTCTATAAGCATTCGGACCCCGTGGCTCCAGAGTATCAATCCCAAACGATTCGAAAATATGGTTTCCACATAAGTTTTTTTTAGAGTGCAATTAAATAGAAAATTACTACTTAAATATATATTTTTAAACACATCGCGGTTTACCCAAGTACACTTTGATTTTTAACACCTTTTCCTTGAATTACTCTATCTATTACTGAAAACTGCATTAAAATCTGTTGAGTAGTTTAAAGAGATCTAAGCGACTAAACGGCGGATTCATTCATTCATTTTTATACTATGTAAGGATAACACGAAAAATTAATCTTAAAATAAATATGGCTGCCTCGTTTTAATTGTGGTCATGGAATCTAGATATTTGTCCGATTTATTGCGATAGGTTCGCTCCCTAATACATGATATACATGGCATTAAAAAACATAACGGGTTAGGATATCCTTCGGGGATTAAGTTAGGTCTCTAAAATATTTAATGACTAAAACATATTAGGTAATATCGATTTGGTATATAAAGGTTGATAGCACAGTTATAATCTATAACACATATTAAAAAGATACGATCTTATTAAAATGGTAATTAACGCCACAATTACAGAACAGTTAACTAAAAGTCAAAGCTACTCAAGGTGTAAAACCGTAATAAAACCAATTAAAACTACAGCAATTAATATTATCTAGATTCTAGAATATAATGTAATTAGGTAGCCGACAATTCTAATAATTGAAAAAAAAGACATAACAAAGTTAAGAAAAATCGTTGCGTTTTCAAATATAGAACAAACGGTTTTCTGCCCCACAGACAAGTAAAGGCGCTTCATGTCAAAATGACAGTTTAGTAAACTGTCATTTTGATATGAAGCGCCTTTGATAAACTGAGTTTATCAATTCATTGGAAAATAGTTTTAACAAAGCATCTTTTCTGTAGGTACATCTATTCTAGGTTGAACTAATAGCTTGTTATAATAAAATAATATGCCTTAACAGATATCAGGACTAAGCGATATAATTACTACCAGGGTTGCTGGTTAGAGAGATACCGCGGCCCCGGAACACAAAGGGCAAAAACGAAACATGGTTTTAGTCAGCACAGGTCTGATATTCCCTGCGGAGGAAGATATTTGACGATTCCCCATCACTACAAAAAAGCGATATAATTATGCAGATCCCTCAAACAACATGTCCGGCTTTTATTTTATAACTAGCTTTTGCCCGCGGCTTTGCTCGCGTTAAATTCGGGGTAACACAGTTCTCCTTGCGCCATATTGATTTGTAATAGCAATGCTAAGTTTTCCCTTTTCTTCCCTCACATCTCACTTTTTTTTAAAGAAATTAGCCTATGTCCGTCTCCTGGTTCCCAACTATCTCTGTACCAAAATCAAAAACATCATCAAAATCGGTTTAGCCATTAAAGCGTGAAGAGGTAACAAACAAACTCACTTTCGCTTTTATAATATTAGTATATAGAAAGGATGTACAACTAAATAAAAGAAAACGTTATCGTTACAAAATTAACAAAACACATATAAAACCACAAACAAAGCAGGGAGTAAACACTAAACGATGGTCCAAAACGCCCGCTTTTTTCATAAAATGCGCCCGCGCCGGCCACATCACTTCCTGCGAACAACTTCCGGTTGATGCTAATCGTTTAAATTGCTCATATTATGTTATTATAGCTCGCTTGGGTCGCATCATTGCTTTTTTGTTGCTCAATCGATACGTTTATTCCAATTTATAATAAAAAAAAAAACTATGGGATAGAAAATGTGTATTTATTATGGTATAAAACAGTTGTTCTTAAATTAAAATTGGTGTGGTTCTGTTTTTAAATTGGTCAGCAGAAAATTGACCAGTGAACTGGTGTTAATAGTTTTGAAATTATTTTTCGTTGTTTAGAATTTTGTGACTGGCCAGTAGCTTTTATAGTACTACTAGCTTTTATTATCGACTTCGTATGTGTTAGGTACGAACCTATTTGATTATATTGAAATAACTGTCTTTAGGTCCTTTTCTCTTTTATTGTGGATGGGAAATCATCAAATTACTACCCTGCACTGGGCGGAGCGGGGGGGAGTATCAGGCTTTTACTGACTAAAAAAGGCGCAGGTTATCTAACCTGCGTGTTAAACAATATTCATTAAAATTATATCTATCACTTTAATGAATATTGTTTATGGCTAGATATAAGTTCCTAACATAAGTGATATTATAGATATAATAGATACTTACTGCAATATTATTTTATTAGTATTAAGACTTTTTGCTGCGCCCTAACAAGGTCATGTAGGTACTCACTAGTTATAAGCCCAGCGTGTAACTATTTGCAAATTGTGCATTAAATAAAGAAATATATGTTCCTTTTTTTGCTTGTTTCGAACAACCCACAACCCCGGCAAGCAGTGGCCTTGGCAGGCTCCTCTGCTTTGCTGACATCTTTTACCATCTTGTGAAACTTTAAGACTGCCTTTACATTAGCAACATTCTAGAGAACCTGTGTAATTGTTTTTTTTTGGTTAGTAAGGGTTTCGAATCTATATTGTTTGTGGAACTTTCTATAGGTATATACATAATAAGATTTTTCTAAATGTGCATACGTAAATAAAAGTCCCTAATTACTGTTGAAGAACTCACAATAATAATAATAACTAACGAAATTGTCAAGTACAGGCAACCCAATTTGTACCTCTAAAATAATCTAAATTTTGTAGCATGTGTGTATATTGGAGACGCGGCAGGGGGTTGATTCAACCCTCACAGACATTGTAGTTCTATGTAGCTGACGATAATAACACCCCGCGGTTTGCACAAGCGAAAAATGTCGCGAAATCAATGCGACACGGTGAGGGTTACGAAAACAGTTGTCATTAAGAGTTTTCGTACCGTATTTTATTTTTCAGCCAGTGTTGCAATTAAAACCTATTCCAATAATATTATGGCTTAGTCCACATGTGCATATTTTTTCTACACGAGGAGCTCGTGGCTAAATAATAGCAGCCGCTCGGGTCGATCCTTAGGTTAAGCCGGGCTTGCCTAGGCTGGATGGGTGACCAACCGTTACATACCGAGTTTCCTCCGTGCCTCGGAAAGCACGTTAAGCCGCTTGTCTCAGCTGTCATTTGTAGATCTTTGACAGTCGTTACAGGTAGTCGGACAACCTGTCTTACCAAGGGGTATCGCATTACCCAGTACTAACTGGGTTGTGGAGGTCAGATAGGCAGTCGCTCCATGTAAAACACTGATATTCAGCTGCATCCGGTTAGACTGGAAGCCGACTTCAACATAGTTGGGAAAAGGTTAGGCAGATGATGAGTCCACAAGTGCATAGTTTCTAATTTCTAGAGACCATAGGAGGAACCTTGTACTTAGTACCTTGAAACATAGTTTAATAAAATATATTGTAAAATATACTGTAAGGCGTGTATAAGATGTTATTATTTCAGAGGGACCAACCACGGCTGCTGCGTGCCGGAGTTGCGGGTTGTTCGAAAGAGACTGCGGCCCCGGAACATAAAGGGCAAATAAATAAATAAATAAATATCTTGGGACAACTCACACACGGCTATCTGATCCCAAGCTAAGCAGAGCTTGTGTTATGGTAACCAGACAATACAGATAGATATAGAGATAGATATACTTATATAATTTATAAATACATACATATTATAGATAAATCACACCCAGACACAGAACAAACAATCATGCTCATCACACTAAGTTTGTCCTGGGTGGGAATCGAACCCACGACCTCCGGCTCAGCAGTCAGGGCCACTAACCACTGGAACAACAGGCCCGTCAAATAGAAGGAAAAGGTTTTAGCCAGTAAACTTCAGCCGCTCCCTTCCACTTCGTTTGAGCGGGAGAAGTTATTTGTTGATTTCCCATACGAAACAATAGATGCTTTTATTTCAGACCTAAAAGTTGAAAGATGACGAAAACAATACTTCATTCATCAAGTATTTTAACGATTATTTTTGTACTTGTGGATAAAAAGGGGTTTACTCCGTCTCGTAGCCACTGGTTGCGTATGTTTGTCTTATTAAGTTTTAACTAGCTTTTGCCTGCGGCTTCGTTCGCGTTAAATTCAGGGTTACACAGTTCCCTTTTCCTGATGTGCGGGTAACTGCTATCTATTATTTTTGCCTTTGCGCCTTACCTATTTATTGTAATAGCAAAGCTAAGTTTTCTCTTTTCTTCCCTCTTTCTTCCTCATTTCTCCAGGGTCCCACCTATATCTACAGATATTACTATTACAGATATTAATTTCAAAAAATCATTTAGCCATTTAGGCATAAAGACGTAACAAACAAACTCACTTTCGCTTTTATAATATTAGTAAGGATTTGAAATTAGGATTTCTTATCGGATTGCTGAAAAAAAAACTGGATGTAAAAAGGTTTATTATATTTCTAATCGATCTTAAATAGACTTTTTAACAACATTCAATATCAAATTTAAGCCTAATAAAGGCTTTTTGTGTAAGTTCAATGGACAATTTTAGTTGCATCTTTTGTCAATACGTAAAAAGTTGGGTTTTTGATAGATTTACCAATTAACTTAAGAAAAGTATTGCAGGCAGCTTTTGTGATAAAGTTCGTATTTATTGTTGGGTAACAAATAAATCAATGGTATCGCAACTATTGGCCAATTGTTTAATTGCGTGCTAGTCGTCGGTCTGGTTATTCATCAAATAACTTCCCCGCTCCTAGTGTCAGACTTGTACTGACTAAAATCCACCCATGTCCTTCTTTTGCCCTTTATATTCCGGGGCCGCGGTATCTCTTTCGAACAACCTTAAACTCCTGTCCAGACAACCTTTGGATGGATGGTCTGTACGAATATAAAATACTAGCTTTTGCCCTCGACTTCGTACGCGTGGATTAATAGTTCCCGTTCCCGGGGGATTTCCGGGATGAAAACTATCCTATGTCCTTTCTCGGGTCCCAGACTAAATCTGTACCAAATTTCATTAAAATCGGTTTAGTGGTTTAGGCGTGAAGAAGAGACAGACAGACAGAGTTACTTTCGCATTTATAATATTAGTTTAGATTTAGATAAGTTTAGATTTAGATAGTTTAGATAAAGGAGGTGGTCAATAATTTTCCTACTGCTTAAACTACAAAAATTATTAAAGTTAAGTTATTTATTCAAATTTATAAATACATATAAAATATGTATTAAATATACGTAGGTAACTGATTTTTAAATTAGCTATGGTTCTTTTAGTTTTGAAAACGCAAAAACTCGAATTTAATTACTTACGTGACTTGGCCGTGGTTAACAAAACTCGAGTTAGTATGGAGTTATTAGTGATAAATATTACAAAGTTGCAGAAATAATTAAAACAATGATTAGTTTCCACATAATAGTATATAGTCTACCTGTGCAGCTAATTACTAGAAATAATATAAGTCGACGTTAATGTTAAAACTCTGTAATTTAATAACCTTTTTGTAGACATCGTGCTTTGCTAGTCTTTAAAGAAAATTTTGCGGCGAAAATACATTATTTATTCTTTGACATAACAAAACATGGTGCCTGTAAGTAATTCCGAGTTAGGCACGTGTACCCACGTTTCGTTACCCAGTTATGTTTATAAATCCCATGTGCCTACTGATATCAAAGACAACACTCCGTCAAAACCTCCCGTCGTTTTTTTTTTTTTTAACTAAAGAGAAGAGAGTCGTTGACAGCACGCCATGTTTTGGAGTTTACTCCTTAAGAATCGATTTTCATATATAAGACGCCCGGTATGAGAAAAATCCGAGGGGTAAAACCTACTAACAAGTAACGAACATCGTGTCACGTTTTTGGTGCGCACCTTTAGTGCGCAACTTTCTAATTTGACTGTGAGTGTATTAAGACGTACATATGGTATGCTGTATAGGCGACTATACCTATATACTATATGTTATTGTTTCATTAATTTGTTAATTTACCCTTTCATATGATATTAATCCTTTTTTCAGTTTTTTTTATGCATTTGTTCTTCAAACAAGAAGGTTGAAATGTTTTCGTATTTCATATACCTATGCAGCCTCCTTTTTAAACTCATGCATCATCATAATATATAAAACATGCCAGTACCAAGAAAAAAAACTGTTCTTACTAAGAATTCACGTTGCAATTCTCAACAAAGCACAGACTAGTCAGAGTCTGTGGTTTTACAATAATCACGCTTGTAGTCAACGCGATCTTTTTGCTTACCCAACAATATGTGTTACATTGGCACCTAATTCACGAATAGCTATAAAATGAAGCAAAACCGCAGCGTTTGTCAAGCGTCCTGACTTTGTTTGTAGACAGTTTTATTCTCATGACATAATATCGCGCTTGTAATCCCTGTGGGATTCGGTATCGAATAGTACTTATACGCACATTTATTTTAGCCTATTTCCTTATTTTACTCCTAAATAACTTTTGCCCGCGGCATCGCTCGCGTAAAATTCGGGGTCAGTTCCCCTTTTATGATTAACCTGTAGTTTTTGCTCTTGCGCCTCATTTATTGTAATAGCAAAGCTAAGTTTTCCTTTTTCTACCCTCTTTCTCCAAAATTTGTCACTTAAAAAAAAATTGCCGAGATCCGTCTCCAGGGTCCCAACCATACCAACTATTCAAATCGGTTTAACCATTTAGGCGTGAAGACGTAACAAACAAACTCACTTTCACGTTTATAATATTAGTAAGGATTTTGTTTAACTACATTTTATAATTTTTTTCAGCAAATTAATATAATTGTCATTCATTCAATAAGTAACTAGCATATCCAAAAATTTGCATGCTGAATTTACTAGGCGAAAATAAAGTATTGTGTCTATTGTATTTTAAGATCTGTAAGCGCCATATTTTATGCAAATAAATGATTTATGATTATACCATATTGCCATTAACCGGACAGAAATCCAGAAATCGTGGTTGCTTCTGATGGAAAAACAGTTTTTTTTTGTATTAGGACTAAGTAGCGAATTAACTATGATTAGGTCCGGGAGGATGCAGCACATATAACTAAAACAGTGATGTATATAAATGTTGATGGGGGATGGCGGGGGGGGGGATGATCAAATAAAAGATGGCTGAGTCTCAACCACAGTAACCCACAATTCATCCGTTTAGTGACGACTGGCCGTGTCGGCGGAGAATTTATTTAAAAGACTCCATGGAGTTTCTTGCCCATTCTTTTTCATAGAGATCAACGCTTTGGAATGGGCAACTACAGTACTATCACAAGTTATTATGTCGTGTAACCGGAACTGTAGCTTTAACATTTTGTTTTATGTTATGGTCTAATTGAAATAAATGCTTTTGATTTTGTTTTTTTTTTGACGTCGCTTTCGTTCACCACGCGCCTTTGAAAGAAATGCCAGCAAACCAGAGGGCCCGCCAGGATCATTGCCTGCCGGGGTTGTTCTAAAGAGATACCCACGACACCCACAAATGTCAAAAGAAAGAACATGGATGGGTTTTAGTCAGCAAAATGTCTGACACTCCCTCCCTTTCCACCCAGAACGAGAGAAGTTATTTGATGATTTTCAATCCATAAAAAAGGCTGTATCGAGAGGCACAATGGATTGGTCCGATAATAACGTTTAAGCCACGCCTTCTGGTCATGAATAGCCACTCACTTTCTATTTGTTACACTTAACTTGACATTTTTAGACCACGATTTATTTGGAAGTTTCTACACATATTAGTTTACTAGCTGGCGCCCGCGGTTTTGCGGGAAAAAATATCCTATGTATTATTTCATCAAGATCCGTTTAGCCGTTTTGACGTGAAAGAGTAACAAACATCCATACTTAGATCCATCCATCTATCCTCACAAACATTCGAATTTATAATATTATTAAATATTATTATAGTAGCAAGTAGGAAAGCTGGCCCCCGCGGTTTCGCCCAGGTGATATCGAAAAAAAAAAGTAACCCATGTTATTCCAGACTATAATCTACATCTGTGCCAATTTTCATCAAGACCCGTTCAGCCGTTTTGTCGTGAGAGAGTAACAAACATCCATACAGCCATACATCCAAACATCCGTCCATCCTCACAAACATTCGCATTTATAATATTGATGAGATGTTTGAAATCACACCTAAGAATACAAAGTTCTGGAATTCTAGATATTGATTACCTACCTACCAATGACTAGAACTCCTGAAATTTACTGTAGAGGTTTTATTACTCACTCGAAACTTTAAAGGAGGCAGGCTGTTTATGACATTCGGATCCTTAAAGTATTTATAAAGAAAGAACACGTCTTATGTGGCGAAGAAATGATTTTGTTATACAAATCATGATTATTTAAAACGCATCGACTAAGTGTCTAAGTCTCCTTTATTACAAGCAAAATGGGGTCCCCTACAGTGGGAACTCATCAGATAATTTCCTTCGCTCTGGGCGGAGCGGGGACGAGTGTCAGACTTGTACTGAATAAAAACCACCTATGTTCCTTCTATTACCCTTACGTTCCGGAGCCTAGCCTACAGTTAAACAGTCTTGAACCAACTGTCCTCCAGCTGGGCAAAGGCTTCTACCAATTCCTTTCACGAACTCTTTTCTCCCGCCTCTTTGAGCCAGCCCTCATGTTACGCATCTAAGTCGTTTCGCTACCGCTTTAAACGCCTGCCTCGGCGGCATTGCTCGTCCTCTAGAACGAAGTTAAACATTACACACAATATTTTATCACGTCTTGTGAAAAGTTAGTCAAAGATTTACCTTACAAGTAGACCCACTTTTAAGTTCTATGAATAGTAGCGAGCTTATTGCCATCACATTATTGATGACACGGTTGGTGCAGTGGTTTAGCGATCGACTGCTGCGCTTCGTGTCGCAGGTTCGATCTCCGCACGTAACAAATATTTGTATGACCTACAGATAGTTTTTCCTGGTCTGGCTGTTTGTGTATGTGTGTTTAAATGTTCGTAAACGCACCCACGATACAGGAGAAATTGCTAGTGTGGGGCAACGTTTAAAAAAAACTGGATTCAAATCCAGATTCCGTGCATGCTACTGTAAAATTGAAACCATTCTTTACATGACCAGTGTAACCGTAGAAGAACATCAAGGGTTGGCACGGTGTCGTTATTGAGTGAGAGTACAATATTTATAAAGTGCGGTCGCGTGGTAGGGGCGGGGCGGCGGCGGCGGCGGCGGGTGCGCGCTCAGCCCTGAAATGAGTTCGGAGAGTGGTGTGGTGGCAGTGGTAGCGGGAGACGTAGCTGTAGACAAAACAATCAGAATTTTATTATTATTACTAGCTGTTCCCCGCGGTTTCACCCACGCTGCTCAGCACCTGTTAGTCGTAGCGCGATGTTATATAGCTTATAGCCTTCTTCAAGAAATGGACTATCCAACACTAAAAGAATTTTCCTATTAAAACCAGTAGTCCCTGAGATTAGCGCGTTCAAACAAACCAACAAACAAACAAACTCTTCAGCTTTGGAATATTAGTATAGATTACTCTTGACAGTCGCTACGGGTTGTCAAACGCTTGAAAGTATAATAATCTATATTATCTATGATGGACTTTGGCATTTACATTGGACAGGAATTTAATCTTTTAAAAATATTGGTATTTAGCTACACCTGTTTACATTAGAAGCCAAAAAACCACAACATGCGTCTGTCTAGTAAATTTTTATCCCAGATTACTTTCAAATCATTAGAAAGCAACTTCTTTGATATGCCTTGTTGCTAAGAGCAAGTGGGTGACTAGAGTCCGCCATATTGGATTTAAAATAACGGTAAGCTAGCCATACATTATCATCAAAACTCAACGTGAATGCAAAATTTAATCTCAACCACCTGGAATTTAGTGTTCTATAATTCAGTTGCAAGATTTAAACTAAACACACCTGCACATTTTAAATTAAATAAAAGCTTGTCATAAAACGTATGAGGTTGACATAACCTATCTAATAGCGTTGTCTATTCTTTTCACAGAGCGCATTGAAAGCGTAATATAATAATATGTTAAGGCCCTCAGGGGCCAAAATGGTCGCTTTAAATGAATCATAATAGATTAAATATATATGAATTACGTTGCCATTCGTAAAATGGTTTCAAAGTGACAATTCACAAAATTAACTGAGTTAGTGACCATTTTACGGGAAAACTCCCGTATCAACATTGTGACCATCGCTTGGAGTGGCGGTCTGCCCAGCTTGGGTGGAGCACCACCGTGTTCTCGTAAAGGCTATAGGCGGCGGTGATTTGACCCTGGATCAGTCCATGGTCCGGAACGAGAGGGAATGGGAAAACGGTAACTCCCTTCTGCGAAGCAGTCATGCTAAGGAAGGAGGTGGCCGGTCGTATGAGTGAGAGAACCTCAAACCAACCCAGCCGCTGCGGCAGACACAACAGGCATCGGGCGCCGCTAAACGACTCCTAGCCACTGTAGATGCGGGCGTGTGGACTGTGAGCCACTCATGGCACACCGTCCGTCTGTCCCACTGGACGGACGGACGGTGAGCGCTAACGCGCTGTCAACACAGTGACAGTGCGTTTGTGTTCCACGCGCGCCTCAAAGACATGTCAGCAAAACAGAGGGGCCTGCCAGGGCCACCACCTGCCTTGGTTGCGGGTTATTTAAAAGAGATACCGTAACCCCGGAACACAAAGGGCAACAAAAGGAACTTGGGTGGCTTTTACAAATTTGACAGTCCCCCCGCACTCCGCCCTGAGAGGAGGATTATTTGATGATTTCGCTAGGGGTTAAAAAGGTTTAAAACCTTTAACTCCTTTCAGTTTCCCTGCCGCTCCCGCTAGCACTATAGCCCAACCCGTCGGGTCGTCGTGACCCAAGCCCCGGGGACGTAAACAGCCCTGTTTAAATTAGGATAGGCTTTGACGTGTCTTTGGAGAGCCCCGCGCAATGTACCTTTAGACGGTTGATAACTAGGCGGTCTCTCCACGGTCCCTGATGTCCGTGGCTTTAATAAACTTCTCTTATGAGCCATTCTTCTCGTCAAATAGAGGCTTATGTTAGGTTTTTGATTGGATTTTGGTCATGCGGGTGATGTTAGGATAAGTTGAGTTAATGTACCTGTGTTATTAGTTTTGTGAGAGAGGCCTATATCTAGATTGACTGGAATTGCTGAGTTGATGCTTAATTATCTAGATAATGACTGTTTCGTTGGTTGAGCGGTTCAGTCACGTCTGATGACTATGAGGTGCTAGGTTCGATTCCCGGGTTGGCCAAATTGTTAGTTGTTACTGAGACATTTCTGGTGGATTCTGGATTTGAAATGGGGTGTACTGTAATATACACATCTCCTCACCCTTAAGGGATTTAATTTAATTTTTTAATAATTGATTTCTACTTTTACTCTAGACGCTCTTAAAGCAAACTTTTAACTACATCGTTATCACGTATATTTAAAAATTCATGATTAATAAGAGTGATCATGGAGTTTATCCCATTTTTCTCCATAGATATCAACGCTTTGGAATGGGCAACTACGGTATCTTCCCAAGTTATCCTTACTAATATTATAAAAGCGAAAGTGAGTTTGTTTGTTACTTCTTGCTCTTCACGCTTTAATGGCTTAACCGATTTTGATGAATTTTGGTACAGAGATAGTTGGGAACCAGGAGACGGACATAGGCTAATATTTTTTTGACAAATGTGAGGGAGAAAAAGGGAAGAAAAGGGAAAACTTAGCGTTGCTATTACAAATCAATAAGGCGCAAGAGGAACTGTGTTACCCCGAATTTAACGCGAGCGAAGCCGCGGGCAAAAGCTAGTTAATCATAAAACTAAAAGATGAACTGAATAAACTGTCCCAATCACAGGAACTGTAGCTTCATCTTTTTGTCATTCAAAAGTGCTTGTAAAGGTCCAATTGAAAATAAATATTTTGAGTTTAAGGTTTTCAGTTTGGCAGTTAAACCCTAATGTTATGTTAGAACTAGAAAATAAGTTTAATTCTTCAAAGCTAGAAAGAATCATTGAAGAATTCGATTCACAAACGACTGTCTAAACTATGGTACTACTGTTCCTGATTGCATAAGGGACTGCGGTGTCCCCTGAGGACGAATGATAGCTACGAGATTAGATGAAATAATGAGCAAATGACATGAATCACAGAATTTCGTTAACGGGTTGTGATTAGAACATTGCGGCGATCGAAGTAGAAGTACCATTAAACCAAAATGCACATTTTTGTGGTTATCGTGTACATTTTGTTTTGAAAACTTTTTTTAACGTCTATTTCTGGAACTGAATTAAATATCCGACTTTTTAGTGTTGTTTTTTAAAAAAAACAACACTAAAAAGTTTAGATGTTTTTTTTTATTTCGGCCTTCTTAGTTGTCGTAAGTCATCGTTGTGATGGTCAGTCACACAGATTCTTATAAGGTATTCATTTTCTATTGGGTACTTAAAGTTATAAGCATATCTTCCATTTACAATAGAAGAAAAAATTTAATATGCATTACCTACAGAATGTGTACTCAAAAACTGACGAACCACTTAAGCCTTTCGATAAAAAGAGTTTTAAAAATCGGCCCAAAATTGAGAAATCAGGTAACAGATATACAAAAAAGAAAAAGAATTGAGAACCTCTTCGTTTTTTTTTAAGTCGGTTAAAAATGAGCAGATTCAAGTTTTGGTGATAGTGCCCAGTAGCTATCAGAAAGACGATGTAAACGCTTTGAAATATGTTTTTTTTTCTGTAAATTACAGACATTATTCCAAATTCTAATGATTCGTTTATGTTGCAACAGTAAAAAGTAATCTATACACTATGATTTTCATACATTACCGAAGGAAATTAATACCTGTGCGATGGCGCCTTCCATCAAGTTTTTTTGATACATTTGTGTAGATTTGGATACACAATAAAAATACCTTAGCAAAGAATAATCGTTTTAGATATTCAATTAATCGGCAAAAAATCTAGAAGCTAGACAAAACGCTAGTCTTGTCTCAAAACACGCACGCGGCAGCTTACCTCACAAAAAACCGGCTACAGACAAAACATGGGATTATTTTATCGGTTTTTATCGTTTACCGATTATTTTAATCGACGCGGCCAGATCGGGTGTCCGTCTGTCGGTAATGGTCGTAATCGGTCGCTAATCGGTGCACAATTTACGAAATTGTCGATCCGTGTCGGCGACCGACTCGATGATCGGTCGATAACGTAGTGATGTGCTTGTATTGTTATCGATATTGTTAAATTAGTAATTGTATTTGGTGTTAGATATCGATTTGTAACTTTATCGGTGTGTTGTTGATTTTTTCCTACTGGGAATTTTTCAGTGGCAGCGGGCACACGCACAACACACGGGCCTTTAACATGACTGGCAAAGGACTACACGGTTCGCGCAGTGGCTGAACGATCGACTGCTACACTGCGTGTCTCGGGTTCAATCCCCGCACAGAACAAAAAATTGTATGGCCTACAGATAGTTGTTCCGGGTTTGGCTGTTTGTGTATATACACAAATACTCATATGAGTTTAAATGTTTGTAAACGCACCCACGACTTAGGAGAAATTCCTAGAGTGGGGCAAACTTTAAAAAAAAACAGGCGCATCACTCCGTGTGTTTAATGTATAAACAAGCATTGTGCATTAAACACACATCCTACAATAGACATCACAGATAGCCCCCAGTACAGAGCTTGCATGAAGACTGAAGAAACAGTCACACATGTCCCATAGAAGAAGAAGAAAATATGAATGGCGAATATGTGGGTGCACTATAGGTAAAACTCTGCCTAATGTTTATGGGGATTTTTTAATATGTGTTTATACTAGCTTTTGCCCGCGGCTTCGCTGCGGCTGCGCCTTATTGATTTGTAATCGCAACGCTAAGTTTCCCCTTTTCTTCCCTCTTTCTCCCTCACATCCCACTTTTTTCAAAAAAATATTAGCCTATGTCCGTCTCCTGGTTCCTAACTATCTCTGTACCAAAATTCATTAAAATTGGTTTAGCCAGTAAAGCGTGAAGAGGTAACAAACATACAAACTCACTTTCGCTTTTATAATATTAGTTAGGATTCATTTTCAGAGATGTTTTGCACAGAACCGTACTGACGGCTTTCACGCAGTCGTACGGAAGAAAATAGCGTCTGGGGCAGCTAGAACCTGGACCAGTTCCTACAGCATTCTGGAAACAGTAACCGAGAGTGTGTTTTCCTCTTTTTTGAGGCATTTTGTAGAGAAAATGACCTCTTGATTCACTAGCTTTCAACTTTTGTACAAAGTGAGTCATACTCAAATTGTTTTTTTTTTATTTATTTATTATTTTTGTATGTACTAACACTAGATAGATATAAGGCGTGCTACTAACACTACAGATCTCTGGTATCTGAGAATAAAATCATTTAATCATAATCAGCCGAAATATATAAGTATACATTTTGTGTTGATCTACTTCTAGTATGCTAATAATAAAAGTCAAGGTAAAAATTGGCGTAAACATATATGCCTCATTTATAAATCATATTTAATTTTAAAATTAGTCGAGAAGATTTTTATCTGTTCTTGGCCATTAAAACAGACATAACTCATAAATATTTAATTAGAATTTATTACTTACTAGCTTTTGCCCGCGGCTTCGCTCGCGTTAAATTTGTGGTAACACAGTTCCCCTTTCTTGATTTACAGGTACCTGCTACCTGTAGTTTTTGGCCTTGCGCCTTATTCATTGTAATAGCAATGCTAAGTTTTCCCTTTTCTTCCCACTTTCTCCCTCATTTCTAATTTTTATTAAAAAAATAGCCTATGTCCGTCTCCGGAGTTCCAACTATCTCTATACCAAAATTCATCAAAATCGGCTTAGCCATTTAGGCGTGAAGAGGTAACAAACAAACTCTCTTTCGCTTTTATAATATTAGTAAGGAAATATTGAGAGTAGTGTTGAGAACAGGATAATTTTAGAGAGCAATGAAACCACAAGTTTAGCTTTTCATATATTGCAGCACATGTTTTTTCACAGACTGACTTTTTCTTAAAACAAAACATAAAACAATGACAGTCAAAAAGAAGAAATATAAAATTATTAAAAAGTTTGGTAGCTGGTCGCCAACAAGTAGGTATCCGTAAATATACCTTATCACCTATCTGCCTAGCTTTTTCCCAGTTATGTTGGTATCGGCTTCTAATCTAACCGGATTGAGCTGAATACTAGTATTTTACTTGGAGCCACTACATCATCTGATCTCCACAACCCGGCTAGTATCGGGTAATACCCCTATTTCCTACCTTCTTAAGACTTTTTGTAAAACTGACCGATCTCCAATTCTATAAATTTACCTAAAAAGAGAAAATAATTCTGAACTTTTTACTTCGATTATCGATACAGCATCATAGCTACATTGTTTGTAACAAAATTATATAAAAAAAGATGTAAAATTGGCAGCGAACCGCCGTCTAACCCCTGTATTGATCACAATAATCGATCGTGTGCCGCGTAATTGCGCCGGATCGAACCCGCGACCCATTATGTCATTATAGTCGACCGACCGAAACAATAGAAAAAACGCTTCGAAGAAAAACGAACCTTATTTTCAAACAAATAAGAAACGTAGTTTATCGATGGCGTTAAAGAGTTACGTCATTCCAATTCTAAATTTGGAAAATGGCACCGCTTATAAAAGTATAAGTTTTAAATCTTAAAACAGGAAGGGTAGAGTTAATTTCTGTGTGGCCAGTTTTTTGTTTGAGAATAGTAAACGTTCCAATTTTGAAATTGGCAGTGATCGTCTGCCGGGCGCCTGCGCAGCTGTGATGTCAGATGACACCAACACCCGGTTTAGCCATCGGCATGTTTAAATTTGGAATAATCGTGGCTCCTAGGCTTGCTCTTAGTTTGACACCATCAACTTTTAAAATTTATCATAAATAAAATTTAGTAAAAAGTTCAAAGCGCAAACGTGTTCACAAAACTATGATTAAAAACTTAAGAACGGTGAAAGCCAAGGAGTTACAGTTTTTCATCTACAAAGTGGCAGAAGTTATGGTTGAGAAAGTCATACTTCACTTACGTACTTTATTCGTAAGCAACTCTGATTTCTCTACAAAATAAGCTGAGCAAAACTCACATCACACCTCTTTCAAGGAAATCTAATTTACATTCGAACTTTTTTCTCAAAAAAAAAAACAAAAGCGAAATGGTGGTGCACCATCGAGCATCGCGTCAATTTTATGGGGTATGAATTTGTCTGAAAGCCGCCACGAGTGATGTGGTCCCAAACCACAAGCTTTGAGTTTCACCGTCACAAATATCATGAGAAAAAAAAAACCAAAGAGTTGACACTAAAATGTAGACCGCAAGAGTTTTATTATTCTTTCTCAGTACCAAAGAGTTTTTAAAAAATCTTCGCAACTTCACGCCTCAACCACGCGTCGGAGAGTCTTGTGAAAAAGATTACCTTTATAAAAGTGAACGTGGGTCGATTTTTATTGCATTATTTTGCATTTTGATGATATCAGCTGAAAACGCCCTTATGGATGTTGGTTGGACGTGAAAAATGACCGTCTTGAAACTTATGTGGGTAAATTCGACCTTACAATTACCACCTCCCTAGTGGAATGTCAGTTGTACGTAATAAAACGACACGTCTAATGTTTTGTCCGCTGATAGATAGTTTCAACCATAAAGTAGAATAGATAATTCACAGAGAATTGTTGAGGAAAATACTGGCTGCCTAAACGCCATTACCAATTTTGACTAACTTAGGATTATTTTGCAAGTGTTGACAAATTCACCCGAAAAAAAACAGCCAACAGTGAGTCAGACTCGCACACCGAGGATTCCGTACAAAATTGCGGCATTAACAACCATATATTTTGACTGCGTAGACTTAGAGGGTTGATTCACAGCACAAAGGGACCACAGAGTTGAGTGTATGGTTTTCATTTCCATTTCGATACCTCCACGTGTTCCCAAAATAAAGGAACTTGACAGACAGACGGACAAAAAAGTGATCCAATAATGGTTACGTTTTTCCTTTTGACGTACGGAACCCTAAAAGGTACTAGAAAGTTCCTGCCAGGATGTTCAAACACATTTTTTTCGGATGGGAGCTCATGGGGGTTGGAGTGTTAGAAGTCAGTACACTTGAATCCTATTATCTTACCTCATACTAAAGTTTTTTTGATGACCTATGAATGTTTCGTATATTCCACGCAAACATTACTGAGCGGATTTGAATCAAATTTAGCACACAGATACTTTATAACTTGGATTAACAACATCGGATTTTTTTTGTTTCGTTATAACGATTCTGTGGAACAATACCTGTTGGCTTTGGCTCAATGTGCTAGTAGCCATTACCTAAAAATTAAAAAAAAACTAAGCGAAACGTTTGGGCGATCATCTTTGTTGTAGCACCAAGCACGCGACAAGTAAGACCATTTTGTATTGATTAACCACTTGTATTACAGTAACAATTAAAAACACATTGTGTCTCGCGTAGAAAAAAAAAATCAAACACTAGTTTTTGCCCGCGGCTTCGCTTGCGTTTAATTCGGAGGAACATAGTTCCCCTTTCCTGTTACAAGTACCTGCTACCTGTACCTGTTGCCCTTGCACCTTATTTATTGTAATAGCAATGCTAAGTGTTTTTCTTCCCCCTTTCTCCCCCATATCTTAATCTTTTACTAAAAAAGCTTATGTCCGTCCCCAGGGTCCCAACTATCTCTGTTTCAAAATTCATCAAAATTTCAGTTCAGCCATTTAGGCGTGAAGACGTTACGAACAAACAAACATACTCACTTTCGCGTTCATAATAATAGTAAAGATATCAAGTAGTTTTAAAACAATACCAAACTCCACGCGAGCATAACCGCGGACATGAGCTAGTTTAACATAAAATTCTTATCAACGGATAGATTTACTTAATCTAAGCTATCTCCTATCATCAGTAGGTAGTGTGTTAAATCATAAGTGCCATATCCATCTGGTAATTGAGTTTGATAATTACCGTATTGTTTGGACACATTAATGAGATTGAGATTTGTGTCGCGTGTCTATGACATCTAATTTGAAATGTCTACCTGATTCAAGTTTGAGGTATTATCGAGAAGCCATTTCATATTGAAACTATGTGTGTAGGTATTATGTAGGTATCTATCGTTAGGGATATAAATTTTAAGTAAAATTGACTGAGCTAGCGACTGCTGCGCTGCGTGTCGCGGGTTCGATCAACGCACGGAACAAATATTTGAATGGCCTACAGATAATTGTTCCGGGCCTGGCTGTTGGTGCATATGAGTTTAAATGTTTATTGTATGGGTGCGTTTACAAACATTTAAATTAATTTAAACACGATACAGGAGAAATTCCTAATGCAGTTCAACGTTAAAAAAAAATATTTTCCCTAACTTAGCTAATGCAGTGGTAAAGAAAATCATAACAAGATAAATAAAAAAAACTTGTTTTAATCGATGTGTGATCTCGATCGACAAAAACATATTTAAAAAGTAGGTACTAATTCGAAATAAAAACTTAAACTAATTCAAAATGTTGAAGAACTTTATGCAAAAAGTAACATACAAGTACCTACAATAAAAAAATCATCAATGAAACAAACCTACACAATTTCTCCCGTCTTAACAAATCTTATTGTAATTCCGAATTACACTCAACAAACGAAACTTAATGAAAAAACAATAACACGCTGTCACAAATCATAAGGCGCGCCCAACACAGACTAATCTCACGAACTTAAAAAAAAAAAACAAAAACCAGAGAGACCTTAGTCGATTAATCGGAGCTAAAACTAATCAAGCCTATCTGAAATGGAATAAAACAACGGGTTAGTCGATGTTAAAAAACAAATGAATGGAGGCGTCTCGACCCGCTTCTTCTTCACATAAATCATATTTGGACGGGAAGCGATCCCGGCCAAGATTTTAATAAACATAAGCCTATATCGGTATACCCATTCATGAAGTTTTTTTATTGTTTTAATTACGTATAGGTCGTGTGAAGGGTTTCGAGTGAGCCGGCCGGTTCCCATCCCTAGGCTCCTGTTTTGTACTTGTTTTTTTAAATGCTTATAAATTGTTGAGGAAATAGGGGACGAAAATACTAGTAAAACGGAAAGTGATAAATAAATTGGACATTACATACTTGGATTCCTAGTTGTATGTTTTTTTTAATGAGGCTGTATAAGTTTAGTACCAGACAAAACTTCATGGTGATGTGGTTTTTTAAACTAAATATACTCTTGCGCTTAGCCTAAAAGTGTCCCAATAATTTGACGGCACGGTTGGCGCTGTGGCTGAGCGATCGACTGCTGCGCTGCGTGTCGCGGGTTCGATTCCCGCACGGAACAAATATTTGTATGACCTGCAGACAGTTGCTGTTTGTGTATAAATGTTTTAAGAGTTAAAATGTTTATAAACGCACCCACGAAACAGGAGAAATTCTAAATGTGCGGCAAAGTTAAAAAAAAACCGGCCAAGAGCGTGTCGGGCCACGCTCAGTGTAGGGTTCCGTAGTTTCCCGTCCGTCACAATGAGTGTTCCCAGTTATGAGGCCAACCGAACAATTCGGTAATACCCGATCCAATGTAATAAGTACCTACAGCGCCATCTCTCGGGGAATTGGGTTACTAATTAATACAGAGACGTGCAATTTCGGTGGTAATTTTGGATTGCGAGAACCGATTTCAATCATTCTTTTTTTTGTTTGAAAAAAGATCCGTTCAGGATAATAAAATATGTAAACAAAGTTACAAAAAAAGCTTGCATATACGATTATACTACAAACTTAGTCCAGAAATTATTTTGTACAACTTTTTGTCTTTTTTGTACAAAAACTGTTGTGTCAATCAAGTTCAAAATGATTTTTATAGAAAGTCCTTATAAAGTTCTACTTTTCAGATTTTTTTCATATTTTCTAAACTTATGGTTCAAAAGTTAGAGGGGGGGACACACATTGTTTTTTACTTTAAGAGCGATTATTTCCGAAATTAATGACATTATCAAAAAATGATCTTAGTAAACCCCTATTCATTTTTAAATACCTTTCCAACAATATATCACACGTTAGGGTTGAAATTGAAAAAAAAATCACTTCCCATTTTACATATAGGGTGGCTACCCTAATAAAACATTTTTTCCAATTTTTATTTTACCACTTTGTCGGCGTGATTGATATACATATTGGTACCAAATTTCAGCTTTCTAGTGCTAACGGTCACAGAGATTAAGCGAGGACGGACGGACGGACGGACAGACAGACATGGCGAAACTATAAGGGTTCCTAGTTGACTACGGAACCCTAAAAAGTATATTTAGTTTCAGCAGTGGGTACCTTATAGACTGCTTATTATCATGCATCTTCTTGAAGTTAATAGTTCAGATGTATGCAAATAGTGAAGATCGTCAGACGGCCCAAACAAAGTCAAATTCTATCAACGACAATGATAAGAAACCAAAAATGTGGATGAACCGACTGCAAAAATGCGAATCACTTAGAAAGCTTAGCCTAGCACTCTGGACGTTCAGATACTTGGCAGACACTACTTCGTTAGACATTGATAGAAATCTGAAACCTGGTTAAATTAATTTTGAAGATCATCGTATTCACTATTATTTCCATAGACACTATAAGTCCATACATAAATAACCTTAGTTACACAAAACAATAATTATTTGAAAACAGAATACCTACACGTTCATAAAACGTGAAGCGGTGTGTAATGTAAGAAAAAAGAAAAAAAAAAATAAAAGAGTTTAGCCGGGCGTACATGGGCGGCGCGGGCTCTGGCCTTAATTACGGGGTACGGCGGCTTCTTGCCCAAGCGCAAGCGCGGGCTACACTCGCCGATGTCGCGGAGCTACTTAATGTGGTATGTCTCTATGGTAGATGAGGTCGTGATGTGGCTGAATTGAACTTTATTAGGTTGGACAATCATCAGCAAAGTTATCTTTCCGTTAATTTGGAGGGAAGAAAAGCTGTCATTGTTTACGTTTTAGAAACTAGCTACCGATAATTTAATTAAGAATAAAACCTTTATGACGAGTTCATCTTGAGGTTATAAAGCAGTGTTGCGGCAGAATGAGAGTTATTTGCTTACCATTTTAATTATATTATATAATAATAACGTAGTTGACGAACAACTACCGGAAATATATTATGAAGGATAGGACGGTTGACGTGTGTCGGGCATGCCATCGTCCTGGTGACTCCATCAGACATATTATTTCTGGTTGTTCTCGTCTAGCTAACAGCGAGTATTTGCATAGACACAACCAAGTAGCCAGGATTATTCATCAGCAACTTGCCTTGAAATATAATCTTGTTGAATCTGAGGTACCGTACTACAAGTATGTGCCCGACCCAGTTCTCGAGAAAGACCATGTCACGCTGTACTGGGATCGGTCTATCATTACTGATAGGACTATTGTCGCCAATAAGCCTGACATAGTGGTGATAGACCGATCAGCGCGCCGCGTAATGATAATCGATGTTACCATCCCACATGACGAAAACCTCGTGAAAGCTGAGAAAGAAAAACAACTAAAATATCTTGACTTGGCACACGAGGTTGTTGACATGTGGAATGTAAACTCGGCTATCATTGTGCCGATTGTCATAACGGCCAATGGCTTAATTGCCAAGAGCTTCGACGAACATCTGTCGAAGCTCTCCTTAGGTGGTTGGATCAAGGGCCTGATTCAGAAGGCAGTACTCCTCGATACGGCTCGCATTGTGAGGAGGTTCCTGTCTCTGGAGCCCTAACCACCGGTAGCTTGGACCCTGCTCCCGTTACCGGCGGAAACCTATTTTTATATTTTTAAATGTTTTTTATTTATTTTTTTATTTTCTAAGAAATATTTAAAAATATAATTGTAAGATGGCTTGTAAAAAATGAAAATAATAATTCATTTCAGAAAAAAATCCTACAACAAGAGCTACAAATTATACATACATAAGATTACACATTACAATTTTTACATTAAAATATTAATGGAAATTAAATTTTTATTTTTAGATTACACATTGAATAATACATTACAGATTACATTATAAACATTTTTAGTGCAAAACATATTTTAAGCGGAACATAAAATTCTCTAGCTATTATTTCACATTGGGTTTTTTTTTCTTAATTTTACACAATACGAAACATTAGTTCCTTGATTCCCTGATAGATAATTATTTTGAAAATACCTCCATCCTCTATGATTTTACTCAAGTTATTTTAGCAGCCGAAGCTATCTTTAATACGAAATCTCTCCATGAACTATCTTAATCTCTACAGAAATCTACCAAGGCTAGTAATATGGGTGTTTATTATAATTACACGGTGGAAATGGCGTAAAAATATTCAATTTTAGTCGGTAATTCAAGATGGCGGGTCGTGAGGCGCGTAGATTTGATTTATGTTATTATTCTTAGCGCAAAAACATTGGCTTTAGTGCTCATTCTAAAGCTTATTATACATGAAGCACTCTGGACTTTTACTTGAGAATTTATTTTCTCTGAGACCGTGTGGTCCTAGTGCTTATAACCTTTTTAATGTAAAATTTGGAAACGCTTTGTTGAAAGTTCCCGTAACTCAAGGGCCAGAGGCTGAGCGTTGCCATACAACGTGGAAACGCCACCAGGCTCTTGGGAACATTACTTCAGTTAAGTAAAGTATTTAAATGACAAAACTTTGTTGTGTTTTTGTGGCTAGACTATGGGACTGACGCTAATAAAACCTGACGATATAAACCTTGGAAATAGGCTCAGAAATATACACCTACTATGCAGTAATTGCTTGAGATTGCCATCGTATGCAAATTAAAGTAAGTCATCCTATAATGTGGTCAGTTTCCAGTATAACCAGAGGCAGCTGAATATAAGTATTTTGCATGGAGTTGTCGCTAATCCGATCGGCTTAGTTACTGGGTTGAGTAGCTCGATACACCTTGGTAACACTAGTAATCAGATTATCTATATTTTGCTAAATCTAAACTACGCAGCATAGATGTGTTTCACTACATCTGGCGTCAAATCATTCTCACCACATTAATAGTAGAAAATTGTAAAAGTATATTTCTCAGAATTATTTGAAACTGCGATTAAACATTAATCTATCAACTAACTGGTAAGTTTCGCACAGTTTATGTTTGTAACATAAAATGGATCGTGTAACCGGCCCTAAGTTGGCAAGCCCGGATTTAATGGCGGCAATTAAAAACTACCTTCGGTGTACCGAATAAAACAATGGACGGCTAGGAATGTTCGGGAAGCATTTCTGTTTATAGGTCTTTAATGACTGCAAACTTGGTGTGAATACTTTTGACGATGGTCAGCCAGTAGTTTCAAGATTTCGGTTTAGATCGTTCAATAAATATTGACTTTACGTCAATTCGTTTCACATAGATTCCCAGACTCCATATGAAACGAAAGGAAAATAAACATAAACGGACACATTTTTTCAATGAATGTCAGAAATTACAGTAACGAAATAAAATAGTACCTACCTACTTGAATTTAAAAACACATCGTTCCTTTGTTCTGGGTTGAAAAAAAAACAAATCGTATTTTCGAATTCAAATTTGAATAGAGAAAGACACATTGATACTTTTTTGTAGAAACTATGTCAAAATTGAATACTTTTTGATAACCATGAAGTTATAACCTATTGAGAGCCTTTTTCGAAACCTAAGTTTTTTGGTTTTATTATTGGTAATTTCACAGATTTTTCAGTGCATTTAAACTTTTGACATTTTGATGATTAACTTTTTATCTAGATATACTTCAAAAGCTTTTAGATGATTTTGCCCGGTTTATCGAATTTCTCTGACATTGTAACAGTTATGATATATTATCTAGTACCTAAACGGTTTTGATTAGATGGGTTTGGCTAGTAAAATACGAGGTTATTAAAAAAAGGTAGGAAAACAACATATTTTGGTATTTACAAGTTACAGAAGGAATAGACAAATAACATTTACTCTTTCGTATTTCTACAACGAGTCAACATGTTTGACATTGACTTTAAGGTAGCTTATGTCTACCTAATGCATTTTTGGTCTGTTGTTCATATTTTTTAATGTTTTTAAATCAGCGCTTTTCATTTAACTGTTCTTATACGGGTTTAGCCTCTTACACATCACTATCAAAAAGTCTATCTACAATAAATCATGGGCCACATGAAGGCACCACCATATATTTAGCTGACCGCTCCCACGGTTGCACCAGCACAGCACTGGTGGGCGTTCGGCCAGCTACAGGCTATAATTAGGAGGGGCGGGTTCTTCCTGCCGACCCGGAGCAGACCGGCTGCCTCAGTTGCTCACGTCTTGATGTATTGGGTAGGAAGTGGTAGCTATCTATTAGAGCCTGTGGGTTTGGACTGTCAACTCGTATCTAAAGTTTATATAAATGGGTGCCCCCCTCGCCCCTCACTTCAAAGATATAGAGGTGGATAAGATGAGGTGGTATATAAGTAGTGATCGACATCAAAAGCCTTAGGAGGCTATCTTTTCAATACACGTTATGAACATTTGCAGTGGAAAACTGTGCCAGGAAACATTATTGATTTATTTAGTATTAAAATTATTTCAGGATTTTCAAAATATTTACGAGAAAGCATCGATATTGTAAAAGATTAAATGAAAGGTCCTGGGTCATTTACTCGTTTGCTTTTCTTTTCTGATTTATTGTACCACGCTAGAGCATAAACAAAGCGAGTGCCTTCCACGCCAAGTTAAATTCTTAGTTAAATTCTTCACTCGTGTTCTTATGCAACAATTTAGGTAGGTAAAATGAGTATTTTATCGAGCTAAATTTTTGTTACATATTGTGCTGCTAGCGTCCAGGGCATGCGCGTTCTTGTCAAGTATTGACGTTCAAAAGGTTAATTTATTTGCTTCATTGTGTCGGCGCTTTTCTGGTGGTCGTTTCTGTTGATTCTGGTTTTCAGGAGTTGCACTGGTTTGGGAAGAGTATGGTGTACTTATGACAAATAAAAAAAATACCGATAAAATCAACTGGAACACTCCTCAATACTGGTACAATGCGAACTGTGGATGCCACATGTTTTAAAAAAAAAACTATTACTGGTGGTCGTTTCTGTTGATTCTTGTTTTCAGGAGTTGCACTGGTTTGGGAAGAGTATGGTGAACTTATTACAAATAAAAAAATACCGATAAAATCAACTGGAACACTCCTCAATACTGGTACAATGCGAACTGTGGATGCCACATGTTTTAAAAAAAAAACTATTACTGGTGGTCGTTTCTGTTGATTCTTGTTTTCAGGAGTTGCACTGGTTTGGGAAGAGTATGGTGAACTTATTACAAATAAAAAAATACCGATAAAATCAACTGGAACACTCCTCAATACTGGTACAATGAGAACTGTGGATGCCATATGTTAAAAAAAAACTATTACTGGACTTTCTTTTTGTTTTGCCTGCCAAACTTAATCTAGATGACTGCATGTAAGCGCTCATTAAGCAAACAAGTCCCAAATACTCCTAAAAAGGTTTTAACCAATGAGTTTTCTACCAAACTCTTGATTTCTTTAAGAAACATATTATCGTAGAAAGATATCTATCACTGAAGCGTGATGGTTCGGAAGGCGTGGGGGCGTCGGCAGCATTCTATGCTATAATTACGTGGGGCGGTGCTGCCTGCCTACAGATATGTGGGTGAAATACATGGGATGCTGGACAGGACACTTTATTATATGTAGATCCATATAAATTGGCTAATTAACAAGTTATTGTCAGGTTTCCGAGAAATTCTTCGCCCGTTCTCAAAATGTTTTTAGTTTTTTAACTAAGAGATTTTGAATGAAGAAAGTGTCTGTAACTTTTTCGTGAAGATCATCACGCCTGTAATTCCTGAACGGTTGGACAGGGGTGTACTTAACAGTATACTTACATTTCACCGGTTATGTTTCCCATGTAATACTGAAAGCGCCTTTTATCAACAATAGGTGACAATCCCAACCCTGGACCGCTACTAAAAAACCATAATGGAAAAGCTACGTGTACTTTTATTTTCTCGTTTTCCGTTAATTGCTGAAAGGAAGGTGAAGAAACAAATATACCTTATATTATTTCCTTTCACTTAGCACTTTCTGAAATTTGTTCAGTAGTTTCTAAAGAACTTAACTTTAAAATATAATTAATGTAATAATTTTAGCGTACAATTCCAATCAACTAAATATTAAACAAAACAATCAATATGTACCAACACAAAGCTACCGTGTAAGTACACACAAAAAAACTTAATGAGTTTTTCATCAACGCTACCGAAACACCGCTGACCATAGACAATTTCAGCGAACTGATTAAACACAGGAGTCTATACCATAAACTATTACTACCACAAATACACAAACAAAAAACAGTCTATAGAAACAGAAGATTAGTCTGTGATTAAAATTTATTTTTCGAACACATTTAAAAAGAAATGAAAGTGGATGATGACCAGCGGTTTTGGGCGGCGTCGTTGGGAACTCACAAAAAATATCCATGTAGGTTGGGCAAGAGGTAGCTTATATATTTTTGAGAAATGTATTTGGTTTAGGGGCCTTTGTAATAAGAAAATGATTTGGAATATATCTTCACTAATATTGTAAAGGCGAAAGTGAGTTTGTTTGTTACGTTTTCATGCCTAAATAGCAAAACCGATTTTGATGAATTTTGGTATAGAGATAGTTGGGAACCTGGAGACAGACATAGGCTACTTTTTGTCTCTACTGTCGCTACTATTTGTGCCCAATAAAAAGACACCTTAAAAATTTACGACACGGTTGGCGCAGTGGCTGAGCGATCGCCTGCTCGCTGCGTGTCGCGGGTTTGATCCTCGTGCGGAACAAATATTTCTATGGCCTACAGATATTTGTTCCGGGTCTAGCTGTTTGTGTATGTGAGTTTAAATGTTTGTAAACGCACCCACGATACAGGAGAAATTTCTAGTGTGGGACAAAGTTTTTATTTAAAAAAAATCGCGGAACCCAGCAAAAGGAACATTCCCAAATACATTATATAATTAATTGTTTTCTTAGAAAACTAATGGCATGTAATTGTGATTATGGCTAAACTTTCTGAAGATAAAGCATGAAATTATTCCTTTTCAAATATAATCTATGAAGTTGTTTGTAGATGTAATAACAAACTAAAATAGATACTTGAATTTTGATTTCAGTCTCTATACAATGTGCTCTGGGCCAAAATAGGCACAATGTGAACCCCTTAGAAAATGGCGGAACGCAAGAAATAAACAAGCAGTGCTCACATAAGTTTTGAATCGGAAGGTCTAAGTCTTTTTTTTCTGTCTGACGGAGCGGGGGGGAGTGTCAGACTTGTACTGACTAAAACCATTTTTTTGCCCTGTGTATCAAGGCCGCGGTATCGTTTTTGAACAATCCTCAACCCTGGTCATTTGCGTCCTGGCCAACGTGCTATTATTGTTTTTCTTTAAGTCTTAGGGAAAGTCGTAGAATTGAATAGAATTGATTTTCCAGAATAAGTAGTGTGATCCTAAATGTGTGTGCAAATCCTTAATGAATTTCGCGGGCTGCCTGTTAGTGCATCCTTAATGGAGAAAAGCTACTAAGTAATTCCGTACAGGGTGTGTTCGCATTGCTTCAAGCCAGCGATTGTAGCTACTGCTAAAGAAGAAGCAAGGTTCTACTCTTACTACGTACTTAAACAAGCAATTTTTTTTGTTTTTTAAACTCTAGGAAATTCTCCTGTACCTATCGTGGGTGCGTTTACAAATATTTAAACTCAAACTAGTTGGTTAGTTTCAAATCAAACAGCCAGACCACAACTATCTGTAGTTCAAAACAAATATTTAATCCAAGCGGGAATCGAACCCGCGACACATAGAGCAGCAGTCAAACGCTTAGCCACTGCGCCAACCGTGTTGTCAAAATTGATTTAGTATTTCTCGCGCAAATTACCGATACACACAAAAACCCATAACTCTCAATAATACCCGCCATTACTCCGTCAAAACAAAACAATTTGCATACCATAACATATTTTCCTCAAAATTGCAGGTTGAGTTTTCTCCAGTAGCGTAACGATGCTGCCTTGGGCAGTGAATGAGAACCTCACATTATCTGGTAGACTGGACGAGTGAATATTATGTGGAAGCCAGTCCGCCCTCGCTTGAGGCACGCACGCCTCAGCACCTGGCTTCAGCTTTCACCCTACTTTGAGGAAACTTTGCAAGATATGCGTTTTTTTAGAAGACCTATTTAAAAATGGGAAGAACTGCAGTTTCTATTTTCGCTTTTATTTTTAACTAGCTTTTGCCCGCGGCTTCGTTCGCGTTAAATTCGGGGTAACACAGTTCCCCTTTTCTGATTTGCAGGTACCTGCTACTTGTAGTTTCTGCCCTTGTGCCTTATTTGTTGTTATAGCAAAGTTAAGTTTTCCCTTTGAGAAATGAGGGAGAAAGAGGGAGGACCCTCTGTCTCCCTCATTTCTCACTTTAAAAAAAATAGCATCCATGGTCATGTCCATCTCCAGCGTCTCAACTATCTCTGTACCAAAATTCATTAAAATAGGTTTAGCCATTTAGGCGTGAAGACGTAACAAACATACAAACAAACAAACTCACTTTCGCTTTTATAAAATTAAGTAAGGCTAAATTGGAGTCTCAGTAATTATTCTCCTTAGATAGTACTTAACAAAATGCTAGATGTTATATGTCGGTCGATGTCAATAGACAGACGGAATGTGAGCTACCCATTGCTCACCGTCTACAGGCGCGCGTCTACGGTGGCCGGGAGTCGGGGATAATGGCAGGAAGTCCCCTCTTTAGACGGCTCAGCTGGTAACAGGCGGTGTTATTTGGTTTTTGTCTATCCTATTAAGAAAAAGGCGTGAATTTATGTTTGTTTGTTTGTATGAAGTAGTTAGAAACTAGTTTTAAGCCCATTTAAAAAACACACAAACATTAGAAAACACATCTGTGTTATATTCTTTTAATCAGTTTGAGTTTCCCTCAGTGCCACAAACATACTGCCTCGGGCTGTGAACGAGAACCTCAAATTATCAGCTGGAGTACACGGTTCATATTTTATAGAAGCCAGCCCGCCTCTGCTTCAGGCACACACGCCTTAGCACCCGGCCTTATAGCTGCTGGTTTTAAGATTTTTTCTTGAGAAATATTCTTTTTCAATAAGGTATCGTATTGCACAGTACTAAAGGGGTTGTGGAGGTCAGATAGGCTCCTTGTAAAATAATGGTATTTAACGTCATTCGGTTAGGCTGGATGATGATTATGATTAAATTAATTTAAATAATAATACGTATCAATTTTCTCTTACTATTTTATCCTTTTGTTCTCCCGCTCTGGGCGCGAAAGGGAGTGTCAGACTTTTACTTTCCAAAACCCATCCATGTTCATTATTTTGTCGTTTTTGTTCCCGGGTCCCGGTATCTCTTTCGAACAACCCGTAACTCCGGGTCATCTACGTCCCGGACAACGGTCTATTTGTATTCTTTGTTTCAATTTTCTTCAAATGGTTGTTCGGCAAACTGCAACCCCAGCAGGCAGTGGCCCTGGCAGGTCTCTAAAAAGCTAAGCTTTGTTAGTTTGTTACGGATACTTTCAAAGGAGTTGTTTTTTAATTGCAGCGTGTTTCCGTCAGTGGACGGTGAGCAATGGGTAGCTCACCGTCCGTCCGTCTATTGAAGACAGGCTGTGTCGACGGTGCGTTAGTGTTCCACGCGCGCTTCAAAGAGATGTTACCAAAGCGCAGAGGGGCCTGCCAGGGTTGCGGGTTGTTCGAAAGAGATACCGCCGCCCCGGAAAATAAAAGGTAATAGAAGGAACATGGGTAGGTTTTAGTCGGTACAAGTCTGACACTCACCCCCGCTCCGGGGAAGTTATTTGCTGATATCCCATCCGCAAAAAAATATATTATAAAGCTAAACTTTGTTAAACATAGTTTCAAAGGAGCTTTTCTTTTAATTAAAGCGTGTGTTGCCCTCAGTGGCATCAACATGGTGCCTCAGGCTACAAACAAGAACCTCACATTATCAGGTGGGCTATAGTGCATATTATATGGAAGCCAGCCCGCCCCCGCTTGAGGCACGCACGCCTTAGCACCCGGCCTAAGCTGTTATGTTGGAAAATCTTTGAAATGCAGTATGTGATTGAGTTTGCCTTTTTATATCATACTAGCTGGCGCCCGCGGTTTCGCCCGCGTGATGATCGAAAATACGTTTCCTATGTGTTATTCCGGACTATAATCTACCTCTGTGCCAAATTTCATTAAGATCTGTTCAGCCGTTTTCACGTGAAAGAGTGACAAACATCCATACATTCATCCATCTATCCTCACAAACATTCGCATTTATAATATTAGTAGGATACACAAATAATTTTACATTTTTAAATATTTCTTAATAAAAATCAAAATTAAAAACATTTAAAAATATAAAAGATAGTAGCCCACCGGTATCGGGAACAGGGTCCAAGCTACCGGCAGTCAGGTCTCCAGAGAAAGGAACCTCCTAACAATACGAGCCGTGCCCAAGAGTAGGTACCGCTTTCTGTATCAAGCCCTTGATCCGGCTGCCTTACGAGAGTCTCCTCAGGTGTTGGTCTAGGCTCTTGGCAGTTAAGCCAATGACTGTAATCTAATCATCATTCTTATTATTAGAAATGTAGGTATAATATAAATAAAATAGTGCATATGGTGTTAGCCTGTAAGTAATTGTTGCACTTATAAATGTATATCGTGTAATTTTGAATGAAACGTAACGTGAAAACTTCTTGTCAAAATAAAAAATAAAATAAAAAAAAAAACTATTTGTAGCTCATCAGCCAGTACTTACAACTCGTTGATTTCCCAACCAAGCTTGTGATTTCTACAAAAAACATCAGCTCAGATGTAATAATCTTTACAAGGCGGCGACGCTACAACCACCTTATATCATTTACATATCTTGTTTACGGTACGTCTGTCCCTATATGCTAATGACATACGAACAAATATATTTCGCTACCACGACACGTTTCAACCCATTGTTTTTCACACACCACCACTTTACCAAGACCTTTCTTCGTCCGTTAGTTATTTAGTATCAAAGGTCTGGTATGCTTAGTTGATATTATTTTGTCCTTTTTACATTATAAATCGCAGCGAGGTTTAGTTTTTATTTTGTTATAATTTCGCGAAGTCGCCGCGGGCGAAGCGGCAATATGAATATTAAGAGCTTTTTTTTATTCCCGCGTTTGTTTGTGTCCATTGTTTTGAGCATCCGTTATTTCTTTAATGGACTCTTCTTCCTTAATCTAAGTTAATTAAGGATAGTTTGAGTCCTCAAAAAGCTTTTCATTGTAGCCTTGTATTTTCGTGTCCATCACGAGTGTTATGACTTTGTTTAGAATAAAGTACGTTATCGAAGTTTTTTTTCGGGAGAAGTTATTTGATGACTTCCCTCATCAAATAACTTCTCTCGCTCTGATCGGAGTGAGAGGGAGTGTCCGATTTTTACTGACTAAAACCTTCCATGTTCCTTCTTTGCCCTTTGTGTTCCGGGGCCGCGGTATCGCTTTCGAACAACCCGCAACCCTGGGGCTTAGCGTCCTGGTCAACGGTCCGTTATTGTTTTTCGTTACAATCTTCTGCTCATGAACAAGACACAAAAAGCAATACAAACTAAAACCAGGACACTTTTCTTTTGAATCGGGTAAACGGTTACCTAAGTTAACAGCAGTTGAAAGAATATAAGATGAATAAATTCTTAGAAAAAAGGATTAATAAATAGAAACATTGGCACCGTAAATATACATTTTTAATTCATTGTAGATTATTGCGTAAACCCTGGATTTTACACTAGGATACCATGTTTCGTGGGGTCCAATCTCTTCCCAATATGAAACTGAGAAACCACTGAGTAGAAGAAGCAGACAGAATCAAGAAATAGGTAGTAAAAATCCAGCTAATTTTACATTAGGGCTCTTAATCTAGTATTTTTTTTCTTTTATTTTATTTGTTACATTCCTTTTTTAAATATATTGTTTTACTATTTGATAATGTGCTAGTCGAATAAATACTTTTTTACTTTCTAATCTAGTAATTTGACCAACAAAATCGTATGGTCATGGGCAATGGTCAATGGACCCACACACTAACGGTCCGTGGGTCTCATTTGACTGACAGATGACTAAAATTTATGGCTGCCAGTCGTTGAACCAATTATCAGTACCTATACTTGTGTGTAATATCTCGTCTACGATTAAACCGAGAATATTCTCCAAACCAGTAGTTGTGAGATAAAGATCATAGTGTACAAAATATATAATTTCCATTTTAATCTGGGAAAGACTGCTCAGGGTATACCTACTTAGGTGTTGTGGCTCGTTAAGAAGAATTTTGTGGGTGTGGCTGATCGATATCTTCAATATTCTGAATTTTTAGAGGTTCATTAAACTTTTATACGAATTTAATGTGAATCAAATACGTTTTCGTTTCTTTTTTCGTAAGTTGGACTTCTAGAACAGAAGTCCAACTTACTCATAACTTTTGCACTCTACTTTTTTTTAAGCAATTGTCAAGAAATCTGTCCCTCAGAAGAATTGAGCTGATTGCTTTTAAAACAGTATGGACAGATCCTGGATTAACCTTAGTTTCATCCTAAAGAAACGAAAACGTATTTAAGCATTATAAGACAAAGTTATCAAAATTGTATGCACTACAATGCTAAGTTTTACAGATTTTTCATTCAACGCTATTTCTAAACAAAAGAATACGCAAATTAGTCGACAATAGTTTGTAAGTGCTAAGAAAATCTCGCAACAATGCTCAAGAAAGTTCCCAACAATTAATGAACAAGGAGTTCTTTTTTTAAACAAGAAAAAATAAATATAAAGCAGTATTCATACTCGTTTTTGCCGGGCATTCCAGACAATGACAGATTAAGCTGAATGCAAATTCCCAGCGACCGTAGGCGTGTCTCCTTCTGATGGCTCGCAAAAAAACAATATAAAATATCGTTTTTTAAAACCCATTCCGAAAGGTAAGTATTTTGGGAATAAGTTTAAGTTATCATTAAGTAGTTTGAGGATTATTTGAATCGATTTGTGCATTAATGTATGTAAAGTCGGGAAAGTGACCAACTAATTTTTTTTGACGGGCTAATGTGCCAATTTAAAATAACTATGTATACATTTAAAATAATGAAAAAATTACTGATTTTAATTAATTTATAATCTGCAAACATAAGATTTTCCAAAAGAAAAACTTCTTCCGCCTTTTGGATGTTTTGATAGAAGGAGAACTGGCTGGTTTCAAATCATGTTCATAAGAGTTTGCATAGCATACAACCTCTTTGTTTATGGCTGATAAAAAAAAAATATTTTATTTCTCATGTTATTTCTTGATATTATACGACCTTTCTGTATATACCTTAATATTTGCCTATAAATATATGTATGGTACATAAAAGCCTGGGCTTACGTTCCACAGTTTTATCGGATATTAGCTTAGACTATAAACATTTTGTATTGAATTCATTTAAAAGATTAGATCTAAACCACTGTGCACCTTCTAGTGTTATATAAGCTTTTGGTGTAAATGAGCCGTTTATGAGATCACTAGCTGTTCCACGCGGTTTCACCCACGCTGCTGTTTCACCCGTTGGTCGTAGCGTGATGTTATATAGCCTATAGCCTTCCTCAAGAAATGAACTATCCAACACTAAAAGAATTTTCCAATTCCAACCAGTAGTCCCTGAGATAAGCGCGTTCAAACAAACAAACAAACTCTTCAGCTTTATAATATTAGTATAGATTCAAAACTCGTAATTAAATTAAATTTATTTATTTCAGACCAATTTAAAATTGTCCATAGGTATTAGGTAGTAGGATTTATAACAAAGGTCTTAAAAATGTACGTTAGCATTGCAACATTCTCGAATAAAATCCAATTAATGTCAAAAAGAAAAAAAAAAACAAATGAAGGCGAATAAGCTTTCCCATCACTACAGACTCCGGCTTTTCTGATATCATCGTGATGACTTGACTTGCCCATGGTTTACAGAAAATGTCCTGGGATAAAGGTGGATGGGCATTGGGCAATTCAGAGTACTAACAGCTCTTAGAGCTGAAGCTGCATAAATGGGAACCCGCGCGTGACTGCAAGCGTGGGCTCTGTGGGTATGTGAAGGACCCTTGTCATAGGTACCTGAAGAGTTCATTCGCTTGGCCTCATATGACAGAGTGACACTGCAGTTTCACAATCAGTCTTTTCATCAAGCGTTATTAATTTAAGCCCGCGCGTGTTACCGCTGGCGGGCCCCGTGTCGGTTCACTTTTGTATGAAACCGCGCGGGTGTCCGTTCAACGCAGTTTCAGCCCTTACAAGTTACTGAGAACGAAAGTCAGTTACCTAGTGTGTATGATTCTTTGTGGTGAATTTCTTAGCTACTTGTATTATTAAAAAACAAAACTCATCATTATTTTGAAAATGCATAGTTAGACATAAAACAATACTGCCGAAACCCTTTATTCCAAATAAAAAATACCGAACCGTCTTCAAAAGCGAAGACCCAAAAACAACGATATGGCCAGCGAACTCATTATAATGTTTTTCCATAGAAATATATTAATCATGCGCAGCCCCGCCCTCTCGCGGCTAAACACCAAATAATTTCTGCCATAAACATTTTCTGTGGGCCACAGATAAAAAAAGAATAATTAATTTAACTCTGTGGCATTTTTCGAGTATAATTCTGGACAGTTGAAACTAGGTGTGTACAGCATGAAATATTGCTTTTTTTTATTTTTGCTTCTTTTTTGGGAGCAACTTAATTTTGGGGTTTATTAAAATTGGTTTGGCTTCCATTTTTTTTCTATCTTAAAATATTTAGAAAACTAGAAACAAAGACAGAAATAGTTATTTTATAGTCTAGTGGACTCAGTTATTTACATCTATGATGTTTTTATACCTACTTTTGATTATCATAGTAATTGCTGAAACCACATACCTACCAGGCTTGTAAAAACAAGAAATATTTCTAATAAAACTTTAAAATATGGAGTCCACATCCCCAACCCCCAACATTCATGCCATAAACACCCACTTAATTAACAAATACTTAATTAAACAGGACAAACAATAAAGCAGAACTGTGTGATACACTATTAATGTCAACACTTTAATATTAAACACAAACAACACCACACAATCAAACAAAAATCAACCTTGTTTCCTTATTAACAAGATACATTAACTTTTAACGGAACTGGATATGATAATAGTCTTTATGTTGATGGGAATAAGGTCGGTGGTAATGTGGTATGTTTTGGTATTTATAATTTAATAAGGCTTCCCCTAATGGCTAATGATGGCAAAGCACGGAAATGTCAACTAGATACGAATGCACACCTGTTTGTTAGGGTTCCGTGGCGAAAGTACAAAAACCCAGTTAGGTATTGGGGATATGGGATTATGAGAAAAACCATAAAAAAAAACAAATAATAAGAACTCATTCATCTTGTCATTCTTTTTTTAAATTCAGTTTTCTACTGGGTTCTTGTGTATAACATCACGGCCGTAATATCTGAAAGGTTGGGCAGAGTTATAGGTACCTAGTAGGTACTTCACCCACATTTCGATAGTTATGTGGTGGAGACCCAATTGCCATCAACCGGGCTTAAATCCAGATTCTGTGGCTGTTACAGCGAAAATCGTAATGGAAAAGATCTAATAATACTTTGTCCGATCCGGGAATTGATCATAGGAGTCATGCTGACGGGCCTGTTGGTCTAGTGGTTAGTGGCCCTGACTGCTGAGCCGGATGTCGTGGGTTCGATTGCCACCCAGGACAAACTTTGTGTGATGAGCATGATTGTTTGTTCTGTGTCTGGGTGTGATTTATCTATAATATGTACTTATGTATTTATAAATTATATAAGTATGGATGTCAGTTGTCTGGTTACCATAACACAAGCTCTGCTTAGCTTGGGATCAGATAGCCGTGTGTGAGTTGTCCCAAGATATATATTTTTTTTATGCTCAACAGTCGTGTATGCGACCACTAGACAAACGGAGTCTAAGGCGCTGCGCAAACATGGACACTTATGTGTCTTAAGTCAGATACAACTACCAATGTCTACAGAGTCGTAGTTGTTGCTATGTCCTGTAGAAGCTGGTTATATATAAATTGGTAGCGTGTATCCGACACAAAAATGAAGGCACGATTGGTGCAATGGCTTAGCGTTCGACTGCTGTGCTGCGTGTCTGTGGTTCGATCCTCGCACGGAACAAATATTTGTATGACCTACGAGTAGTTGTTTCGGGTATGGCTGTTTGTGTATGTGAGTTTGAATGTTTTTAAATGCACCCAAAATACAGAAGAAATTAATAGTGTGAGACAACGATTTTTATATTTAAAAAAATCTAGTTATATAGAAATTCGTAGCGTGTTTCTGACATAAGACACAAAAGTGTCTATATTTGTGCAGCGCCTTATATAGATATAGAAAGATTTACTGGTAATGATTAAGCAGGTAAGATATATTATCTACCTATTATGATTCAACTAAAATGAACTACAGTGACAATGTACATAATACAAGATTGAAAATCACTTGCGTATCGTAGCAGAAATGGATGGAATGGAAAAAGGAGGAAATAAAATGAAAAAATTATAAAATGAAAACTAGGAGTAAATGAGGTCGTGCCACGCTGACTCTAAGCAGAATGGGACAAGGGCGGGAAGATGATCATGACGAGTGATTTTTTTTTTTTATATTCAAATAGAATTTCTTGCCGGCTTTTTCAATAAGAAACGACTAATAGGAACCGTGAACCTTTTTCTAAGAGCCCATGTAGGCCTATGTGAAACAAAATGTTTAGATTTTTATTTAGAACTAGCTTTTGCCCGCGACTTCGCTCGCTATAAATTCAGGGTAACACAGTTCCCTTTTCCTGATTTGCAGGTACCTCCTACCACCTGTATTTTTGCCCTTACGCCTTAATTATTGTTATAGCTATGCTAAGTTTTCCTTTTTCTCCTCTCTTGCTTCATAAAAATCTCAACTATCTCTGTACAAAAATTTATCAAAATCGGTTTAGCCATTTAGGCGTGAAGACGTGACAAACAAACAAACTCACTTTCGCTAATATATTAGTAAAGATTGGATGGTATTTAAACGTACTTCAATTTATTCCCATTTCGTTTACCTAATTTTGCCTGTGTTGCACCAAATTTACTGAATGAGCACCAAAATATGTTAATTAAAATATGTCATAACGAGCATCAGGAAAAAGACAGCACTACAATAAAAAAGTGTTATATCTTTATCCATTTTCTATTAATGCAAGTCGTTACTGGCGTAGGGGGTCGCAGTTTTAACCTAACCTAACCTACGCATTTTTTTTGCATTCAGGAAAGAATATTTGGTGCACGATCAGTATTTTTGGTGAACACAATTTTTTTTCCCGTAAAGATTTAATAGAACTCAAGCAATAAGACCGTTTTTTTAATGTGGTTAGTGCCTAAATGGTGTCCCAATTATTATGCCTTTGACTTCACTTATCATACCATCGAGATATATCTCTCAACCAAGCTGGTTACCTCATGATGTTTCCTTTACCGTGATAATTATACAAGTGATAATTATACAAGGCGCACACGCATCCAAAAAATCAGATGTCAAATCTGTAAGTCCGAAAACCGCAACAATGCCATCCTTAATTATATTGACCAAGTACGGTTATGAAAAAAGACGGCATTTTATACGAAACCCACACTGCATAAATTACAGTCACCGTTGACAGCCTTTTTGTACTTATAAGCTACAGTCCAGTAAGGTCGATGTCGTTATGAATTTTTACGATTAGATCATATCCTCCAGTCTCATAAAACATCCCCTCTAGCTGTACATGTCGGCAGCTATTCTTGATAACCTATGCACACGACATGATAATACAAAGAAATAACGTTTATGCTCGAAGAATTATGCTTGTTTTACATCAAAATGAACGCTAAAACATTATTGAACTGTAGAAATTTTAACTGAACAAATAATGTGCTTTTGTTTGTACCAAAGACGTTAAATTTACGAGAAATAGACTGTAATCCAATATTTGTTACTTCTTGGTAACTAATTAGTTTGCCTAGAGTCAGACGCCATCTTGTCAGGTATGTTTCGGGTGTCAAAATCGAAATAATCATTATCATCTTTTTTGTTAGAGGCTCCATGTAATTTGGAGTCCGCGCAACACGTCTCTTTCTTCCATTCTCCATCAATCTTCACGCTATCATTGACTCCTTCCATAATTGGGTAGTTGACACCATTAACCAATAATTTAAAAACACAATTTTTCTGAAAGAACACCTTATTCTAGAACCGAGAACTCCATTCATTTCAGAATAACTTTAAAATTCAATTTTTAGTTGCTTTTAAATCAATAAATATTTGCATCATTGACTTGACAACTTAGTGACGTCATCGGTTACGAGCCTCATACAAAATCTTTGGGGGCAGCGTGTTTTGACAGCTCATAAAAAGTATATCAATTGATTGGTGGTGTCAACTACCCTATTTCTTCGCCATCCATCTTTTTTTTGGTCTTTCTTTCCCCCTCATCCTCCATCAACATTTATGGTCATAACTTTCACATGAACTGTGCTTGTGTCAAAATGAAAAATTTTCGGGAACAAAACTGATTTAGGTATACCTAACTCTGTATCTGTTTCTCAATGTCCGCTCTATAATATGGGCTAGATTTATATATGACTGAGGTAAAAGTTTTTTTTTTATATTTAAACCTCTTTGGTTTAGGCATTCTTTTATTTATATGTTTAGCAACATTAGTGTTGATGAAAACCAGTATAACGGTCAAAAGGATTAAAGGATTATTCCTTTAGATACGATGTAGATGTAGATTACCAGGTCTAACTAATGGTTTTGTTACTATCTTATTCTAGTAATGGGGGCTTAGTCTTGTGTGTGTGGCGCTAGTAAGCTGGACTAGAATACATTTCAGCGCTTTGTATTGGTATTTACGGTGCTGACCTTATACGATACCACCTACATTTACTACCTTACTTAGAAACTCCAGAAGCTCTATAAAATACATAAAAGATTCGTTTTTCAAATTTAATTTTCGAAGTTAAAATTGTCCGGCCAGTCATTGTTTATTTCAATATTATATTCTTTCGCTAGTAGTGCAAAACTAAAGAAGCTCTATAAAATTAAATATTATGTATAAAAGTTTCGTTTTTCAAATTTAATTTTCGAAGTAATCATTTTGCAGCCAGTTGTTTATTCAATATACTATTCTAAGTATTGGTGAATCCTTAGGTGTTTTGAAAACAGATTGAGTTGGGTATAATTTTGTGAAACTATTAACTGGTTTCTAAATTGAGTAATTAAAGTCCAGGGGGAAAGGTCAAAAGTAGCCAGCGAAATTTTAATATCGTTACTTTTTTTTTACTTTAATGAACTTATATTATTGATTATACATAAATTTTGAATTTCGAATGCTACATTACATTGAACGAATCACTGTGTACAAAGAGATGCTCAAATCAGAAACTTGTAGCAAGTGAAGGTACTACTCAAGACTCTTAAATTTATATTGTTTTAATCCAATGATTTATTATAATTACTTTACAAGTTTACTATTTATTTCTACCACTAACAAAGTTATTATCACTATCAACATTAATAATCAGCGATATTCCGTGGGAACTCTTTGGGTAAACTACCATAAACAACATATTTTTACGATATTTTTTTAAACCTTGTATGACGCGGTTACATGGCAGTTAATTGTATGTATAGTGACATTTAGGTAAATCGGTAGGAAGCGTGCAGTGCGGTGTGACGTGGCGGCGAGATCAGACGGTGAGCGATTGAGTGCGCACACGCAAATGTCAGCGTGAGCACGTGTGAGCTAGGGCGTGGGGTGTTATAGAGAGGATAATACAGTTGGTTTAAAATAATGGAATATTTCGGGTAGTAGATATGTTTATGTCCAGCCCCTGTATTCGTAAACATTTGTATTCGATTACGATTCGGAAAATCGAAGTCGTATTTTTTCGTAATTAAGATTCCAATGCAAGTAAATGTTTGAACGTGATGGAAGCAACATGAGTATGGAGTAGCATGACCTGAATGATTATAACCGCAATGGATTATTCAGCCCAAACATTTTATTTTGCAAATGAAGAACCGGCTAGTGGTACCTACTCAGCGTAATATGTAGCTGTAGTATATAATGTGTGTAGTATAATTTTATGTTATTAATAAAATAAAAAAACCATTACTTCAACTTTTCAGCTTTGTTTAATCGATAATTATGTTATAAATATCTGTGGAGGCTTGTTTTTAGCAACTTAATTTACTGTTGTTAACTATTATTCTGTCATTGTCCGTCAAAAGTATTAAATTAAAATAATAATTATAAAACCTTTGCACCTCTATTTCGATTAATTATCTCTTATCTATAATAGGTGTGAAAACATCTGAAAAATAAAGAAAAACAATCGTCTTCACAAAATTATAGAAAAACCAACAAACAACCAAATTCAGATCAAAATTAACACTTTCCTACAACAAAGAAACTAACACAACATAGCACAATCCATCCATTATATCTTTAACTAGCTGTTCCCCGGTTTCACCCACGCTGCTCAGCACCTGTTGGTCGTAGCGTGATGTTATATAGCCTATGGCCTTCCTCAAGAAATGGACTATCCAACACTAAAAGAATTTTCCAATTCCAACCAGTAGTCCCTGAGATTAGCGCGTTCAAACAAACAAACAAACTCTTCAGCTTTATAATATTAGTATAGATAATAATCTTTATGATTATAACATGGAATAAAACAAACTAAAAGTTTCTATACAGTAGCAAAACTCATCATAAACTTGAACAAACTTAATAACTTTTATGGCCGAAATAAATAGAAAACAACTATAATGGGATGTCAAATGTCACGTTATCTGATTAAGTATAAAACTACTGACCGGACTTAGGGCGTTTAAACACGATCGAATTTATAACTTTTTATACTATTCGTGAACTTTTTATAAGTATTTCAAGGATAACAGTTTTCTTTTTGACTGTCCGCAGCCTTCTATGAATCCAGGAAAGTTTATAACCTAGTTTCAATTATTAGTTAGGAATGTGATATATTTTTTCTTCAATACAAAATCTATCATTCTACTTCCTACTAATATTATAAATGCGAATGTTTGTGAGGATGGATTGATGGATGTCCATACATCCATACATCCATGTTTATTACTTTTTCACGTCATTGCGGCTGAACGGATCTTGTTGAAATTTGGCACAGAGGTAGATTATAGTCGGGAATATCACATAGGATATTTTTTTTGGATATCACGCGGGCGAAGCCGCGGGCGCCGGCTAGTTAAATATACGATGCTGTTAAAAACTACTTATTTCTCCTTATTCACTACTACCTCTTCATCATGTTTTGCCTTTTCATTGTAACTAGGGGAAGCTTTAAACCTTTAGGTTTTTGCCTAAATCTTGTGATGCTTTGTATGTTCCATATGTTTATTTCTCTATTTTTGTTATTTTATGTGCTCATCGTTATTGCGTCTAATTAATATGTTTTTCTTTCTTATTATGAACATATTGCCAACATATATTCATTACTGTATTTCACATATAAGTAACTGCCGATCTGAATGCAGAAAACCAGAATCTGAGAGAAATCTTAGCAATAGATGTTTTCCTTCCCTTCTTTCTTCCCAATGTATTATAGAAAAAATATACATTATTTTAGCAATTTACCTTAAATTGCTAAAATAATATATATTTTTGCCTTAATACTAATATAATTTCTTGAAATATTCCCTCATACAGCTGCTTAAATTACAAAAGTCAAAGTCAAAGTCAAAGGTTTTTATTTGTTAAACATAGGTGTAAAAGGTGTAAATGCAAAGTAGGTATCTCCATGTTTTGCCGTAAGCGGCGTACAAATATTAAACAAAATTAAAATTAAATTACAAAGGCGTTAGCAGCAATCTACCTTAAAAATAAAAAACTAATTAAATTATGTTTTTTTGTTAAAAATAACATTTTTTTTTTCTAAAAATAATAGCTTATTTAATAGTTTAATAGTTATAGGAAAATCACCATTAATTATCCATTGAGCTTGTATCCTCATCCAGATACTCTTTAATACTATAGTATGCCTTGTCAGTTAAATATTTGAATAAGGACTTTTTATAATCATTCAACTCTTTTTTCTCTCTTATGGGCTTAGGTATTTTGTTGTATATTCTGGGTGTCATACCCAGAAAACTTTTTGTGTAAAGTGCAGTGTTATGTGTATTGGCACAAATCTCATTATTTCGGCGTTTAGATTTCAGTGATTCGAATAGCTGTGGGTTACATTTAACAAACACTGCTGTCTCATAAATAAACAAACACGGTAGGGTAAGTATGTTATATTTTTTGAACAATGGCAAGCAACTATCAGTTGATTTTAGTCTGAAAACAGATCTTAAGCATTTCTTTTGTGTCCTAAATGCGATGTCGTTATCTGTGGAATTTCCCCAGTACAGAACTCCGAAGCGTAGTGTAGATGTTACGTATGCATTGTAAGCTACTAGAACCACGGATTGAGCAACAATTTTGCTCAAGTTGTATAAAGCATATGAATATTGATTCAGCTTTTTACAGATAATTTCTATGTGTGTTTTCCAGGATAGATGACTATCTAAATGTAGACCCAAGAATCTGGCATTGTTGGTGTCGGCAATTTTTACATTTTCATAAGCTATATTTAATTGTGATTGGCTTGTACGTTGATAAAATGACATTATTTTGGTTTTTTCTAAATTTATTTTTAATTTATTTACTTTTAACCAATTAATGATATATTGTAAAGAATTACCTAACAAGAAAATGCAAAGAGTTTCTACTGTCCACATTTCTCAAGCCCGGGTGGTATAGCGTGCTCTATATACATAAAATAGGGGGTGTGTTGTTACCCTTAACAATAGTTCTAATTTTTACATTTTCATAAGCTATATTTAATTGTGATTGGCTTGTACGTTGATAAAATGACATTATTTTGGTTTTTTCTAAATTTATTTTTAATTTATTTACTTTTAACCAATTAATGATATATTGTAAAGAATTAACTAACAAGAAAATGCAAAGAGTTTCTACTGTCCACATTTCTCAAGCCCGGGTGGTATAGCGTGCTCTATATACATAAAATAGGGGGTGTGTTGTTACCCTTAACAATAGTTCTAATTAGCCGACAGTTACGAGTAGAAGTATTGTGTTTACTGTACGTTTGGGTTACGAGGGTCAATGTTGCCTACCGTGTTTGATGCTCCTAATTATTGATGGGGTATCGATGGGTTTTTGGAGTTGTTGTCCACTTTTAGAGTTCTGTACCTCAAAAGAAAAAATGGAACCCTTTTTGTCTGTCTGTTTGTCAAGGCCCTTTATCTCCGGAATGCGTGGAGGTATTAAGTTGAAATTTTTCAAAGGTTATTTCACACCATATGCTTAATTATTGATGCTGTCTGTGTTCAAGCATGGAGAAATAAATGTTGAAAATAAAGGCTATCTTTATAGCCGTTTTTTTTATAGCCACGAAACTTTAAGTCTTTTCAACAGTTAGAGAAGTAACCACAAGCACAAACTATATACTCGTAAGAAACCAATAATAAACACACGAACTATGCTAACTAATAGCTACTTATAGAACTGTTGTTTTTTATTAATTAAAGCAATAAAGACATACTTTAAGCAGCCATACAATCAATTATTCCTCCCTGTCACTTTAAATAACATCGTATTAAATCTTCCTTCATTAAACAGCAATGTTTTCAACAATTTGCATTAGCGACAAGTTTTATCTTCACTCCGTCTTTCAATAATAAGATGGCAAATTGATTAATTTAAAGAATATTTATTTTAAGTAACTAATTATAGAATTATTATTATTATATTATTATTATTATATTATTATAATATTATATTATTATTATTAATTGATTATAGAATAGAATAGTATATTTGTAATGTTACCTATTTAATTTGCGCTGACAATGAACCTGTCTAATCTTATAAATAATTTATTAAGGGGCTCCCTACAGAAAAAGTTTGGATATATAAACTTAAAAAAAGCAATTATAAAAAAAAATGTGATACTAAAAAAAAGTATTATGATTAAACTCTTTGATTAAAGCACCGTTTTAAAAGTTGAATCACAAATTGCACAAAAAATTTCTATTTAACTATTGTATTTAAAACAATAGGAAAAAAAGCTACAAAATTGAAGAATTACAGAATTACAAATGTTGTCTTTTTAAGATATTAGGTACCTAACGTATATTTTCAAACTCTTTTTGTGTAAAGCCCCTTCACGTTTCCCATTCAAGCTCTAAGAGGAAAGAGGCTCTGCGAAGAAAAATAAAAAAATATTTTAAAGAAACTATTGCTATTGCGCTGCGCCAGGAACTGCTCAAACAGTGCGACAAGGACAGCTTAAGCCAGACCAATTATCTTAATAACACTTTGAGGAGATCGACGTGTCGTATTCTCCTATTTTCTCCTTGAAAAGTCTGTCAATTTAATTATTTTTGTCTTTTTTTTTTTATATTAAAAACTTTACTATTCTGTTCTTTACTCCACTAAGCATGGCAGTGAAAAATGGGGCATATTTTGTAGTTTTTGAAGGTACATATTTTCTTAACTATTTACTAGCCTTTGCCCGCGGCTTCGCTCGCGTTAAATTCGGGGTAGTTAACACAGTTCCCCTTGCGCCATATTGACTTGTAATAGCAACTCTATGTTTCCCCTTTTCTTCCCTCTTTCTCCCCCTTACACCCCACTTTAAAAAAAAACTCACTTTCGCTTTTATAATATTAGTAAGGATAAGGATTGTTGAAAAAAAGGAAATGACAAGTACATACCCAAAGGCAGACTTTGATTTCTTGAAAAAAGAAGTGATTGCTTTATTACTCAGGAGGAGAAGAAAACAAGAGTATATATTTGTATAAAAAATTTGCCCTGTTCACTCTTAAAGCCTAGATTTCACAATTATAATAAGCCCGCTTGTGCCGTTTGCAAGAAGCCGATCGCATCAACCTGCATTATTAATTACATAACATTACAAAACACTCACACTCAGTCATACCTCGAGTAGGTAGCGACAGCGTGGCCCGGCCGATGTTCAATCAATCAACATTGGTCACACACGTCCGTCGACAGCCGGACTATACTATGGTTAGAGGAACGATACTGAAGGGTCCAAGCTATTAAGTATTGACGTTTATTTTGAAACGTGTTTCGTTCGGAAATTAGGGAGAAAAAAGAAGTAAGAAGTTGTACTTTGAATGGTTGAAATTGCTGATTGAAATGAAAACCCGTAATTAAGTAGCAGATCGTAGCGTACATAGTTTAAAGGCTAGGAGATAGTACTGTGAAGAATAATGTATATGTATATTGACGACACGATTGGCGCAGTGGCTGAGCGATCGACTGCTGCGCTGTGTGTCACGGGTTCGAACCAGTGACAAGCAGCGCACGGAACAAATATTTGTATGGATGTTGTTCCGGGTCTGGCTGTTTGTGTATGTGAGTTTAAATGTTTGTAAACGCACCCACGATACAGGAGAAATTCCTAGTGTGGGGCAAAGTTTAAAAAAAAAATATATATATATATTATTGAAACTTTCACGGGATATCACAGTAATAAATAAACATGGAAGATATCCCGTTGGAGACAGTTTCAAAATTGAAAAATTGTGTTATTTAGAAGTTTTTAAACTGACAGTTTTTCTTGTTTTGTCTTTTCCACACACTGTGTCTACATATCTCATCCAACTTTCCTCTCGCAAGTCTGCTGGAAGATTTTTTTAAAGAAATAAGTACCTTAGTGCTCTTCTGTCTTAATGTAATGTCCTGTCATGTATTTCGTGTGTGCATAAATAAATAAATAACATTATTTACAATTGAAACGGGATATTTACCACGTTTATTATTTAGTTACCTAGTTTACAATATTTCGGCGCAGTTGCAAATGCCGTGACCACGGATAAACTAACATCATCATCATTTGTTACAAATATATAATAATTTTATTCCGATGCCCCGCAAGTTTACAGTTTACCAATCAGTTTTACTTTAAGAGATGGGTATGTCTGGTCTTGTCCCAGTGACTCGGTTTTAAATATTTTGTGGTACCTACTAACTGGCGCCCGCGGCTTCGCCCGCGTGATATCGAATGGATGGAATATCATCAAATAACTTTCCTCGCTCTGGGCAGAGCGGGGGAGAAATGTCAGAATTTTATTGACTAAAACCCACCGATGCTCCGTGTGCGTTCGCCCAGCAAAAAAAAAAAAAAAGTGTCGCTTTTCAAGAATTAAATGATACAGATAATTAGTGCCCAGTCCCGTGTAAATGTGCCCGAAATTTAAAATTTGTGCCACCAACAGCTTCTGAGTTATTTAAGAAAAACCATCAATTAAAATTCTGCTGCACGAACGTTCGCCCAGCAAAAAAATTTTTAATTAATGGGCCTAGCTGAATATAAAATATGCAGAAATATAGCTTATATTTGTGCCTATTTGTGCCGTAAAAATAAAATTTGTGCGTCATAAGGTTTCAGAGATCTTTCAGTTTTTGCTGGGCGAACGTTCAGGCGATTGCTATATATCGGAAACAGCTGGACGTGAAGTCATGATTTTTTGTATACGGATAGAGCATAATTTGTGCCTATTTGTGCCATATACTACATTAGCATAACTAGCACGGTTCAGGAGTTATTACGTTATTTCCAAAAACTAATTAAACGGCTATATCTCTCGGACGTTGAAAGCTACGATTTTCACGTTTATGTTGGCTGGTACCTGTTATGTAATCACACGATCCTGCAAAGTTTCACCTTCCAAGTACCTAATATTGGAGAGATTTTAATGATTTTCCTCTTATTTTGAGGTTATCTTCAATTAAATTAGTTACAACCCGGAAACACTAGTTTTCTGTAAGCTGGCACATTATACGTTTCAACAATAATTAGTGCCCTTTATTAAGAATACGTATGCATAAAATCAGGTAAATATACCCATTAGTTTAGATGTTATGATTAAAAACCACAATCGACATCTTTTGATAGATTAACCGACCATATTCGGATGGACATTAAAAAGCGGCCGCACGATACTTCAAGCTATCCTTTCACACTTGCTTGTATTATAATGAAAATTCAATAGTACAGATGCGTACAGAATTGTCAAGTCGGATAGAATATTTATGTTTGGGATATGAAATAAAATGTCAATTGTTTTATTTTTAGTGATTCATTACATCTTGTTTATATAATATACTAGCGACCCGCCCGGCTTCGCACAGGTGCATATATTATGTATAATACATGCACCCGTGCGAAGCCTATATATAAACCTTCCTCTTGAATCACTATTGAGTCCTAGTGGGAGCGAGAGCGCCGTGTACAGTGTATGTTCCATGCGAAAGAAAGAGACAAGTATCACAGGACATGTTTATGATAATTGTTTGTTTACGTTTAGTTCTTATCTGTGCCCCGGAGTAATTACATGTTTATTCGCAACGTAAATGTAAATTGTTTTCGATACATTTAAATATGAATAATAAATATTGTGTACCTACTTACTGAAATACTTGCGGGTCCAGTGACTGTGATTTCCTAAAGTGTTTTGCAGTCAAGTGGTTTGCAGTAATATAGTTTGGCATTCAAAAATATACAGGCTGGTAAGTACCTACCTACTTAAGTAACTACTTTCTAACAATAGTCCTAGATTTATATTACTTGTTATCTTAGGATTGACATATAGTGTATTGCGGACTGTTTGTAGATATTTATAAGATCTACAACTAATTACGTATGTATGTACCTAGACTGTTTATGGCCTACCATCAATAAATCAATATAAAAATTAACAATATTGTTTTTTTTCTCTAAACTGCTTTCCCTAGCAACTGTATAAAAAATAACATATGTGTCTATGTTCATTTTCCCTATACTTATGTACATTTATATTGTTAAATCATTCATTTATTATTACAGATAATTAAGTTTTTTCATGTCCCTAATACAAAATATTTCCCAACTTTACAATTCTGTTCGCATCTGTACTACAACTATCATTATAATACCAGTAAGTGTGAAAGGGTAGCTTGAAGTATCGTGGGGCCGCTTTTTAATGTCCATCCGAATATGGTCGGTTAATCTATCAAAAGATGTCGATTGTGGTTTTTAATCATAACATCTAAACTAATGGGTATATTTACCTGATTTTATGCATACGTATTCTTAATAAAGGGCACTAATTATTGTTGAAACGTATAATGTGCCAGCTTACAGAAAACTAGTGTTTCCGGGTTGTAACTAATTTAATTGAAGATAACCTCAAAATAAGAGGAAAATCATTAAAATCTCTCCAATATTAGGTACTTGGAAGGTGAAACTTTGCAGGATCGTGTGATTACATAACAGGTACCAGCCAACATAAACGTGAAAATCGTAGCTTTCAACGTCCGAGAGATATAGCCGTTTAATTAGTTTTTGGAAATAACGTAATAACTCCTGAACCGTGCTAGTTATGCTAATGTAGTATATGGCACAAATAGGCACAAATTATGCTCTATCCGTATACAAAAAATCATGACTTCACGTCCAGCTGTTTCCGATATATAGCAATCGCCTGAACGTTCGCCCAGCAAAAACTGAAAGATCTCTGAAACCTTATGACGCACAAATTTTATTTTTACGGCACAAATAGGCACAAATATAAGCTATATTTCTGCATATTTTATATTCAGCTAGGCCCATTAATTAAAAATTTTTTTGCTGGGCGAACGTTCGTGCAGCAGAATTTTAATTGATGGTTTTTCTTAAATAACTCAGAAGCTGTTGGTGGCACAAATTTTAAATTTCGGGCACATTTACACGGGACTGGGCACTAATTATCTGTATCATTTAATTCTTGAAAAGCGACACTTTTTTTTTTTTTTTGCTGGGCGAACGCACACGATGCTCCTTCTTTTGCCCTTTATGTTCCAGGGCAGCGGCATCTCTCAAACTTAAATCATTTATTTTAATTACAGGTATTTTTGGAACAACGAACAAAATTCGGACAGCCCGCAAACCCGGCAGGATGCATCACGTCTGTCTCACAGAATAATCCAGATTATTCTCTACAAAGTAAACAATAATTCCGGATGCAATACCATTCCAATTTCAAAGCACCATTCCATTAAAACTTCGCAATCCGCCCAAAATTCAATACCGAAAATTAGCATTACCAATCCACTACCTAATAATCAGAACCTAACCCTGATTCCAATCCCGAGAGATAATGGGCTCGGATCAAGCAAACACAACGGTTCCAATTACGAGCCGGTGCCGCGGTCGTGGGTTAATTCGGTCGTGTGAACGCGCGCCTGGTTCAAACGTAGCTTCAGCCGTTCAAACGAGCCCCCGCGCAAATTCCAATTTTCCTTTATGTGCGAATGGTAGATAGGACAGTGTGGAGGGTGCTTACCTTGCTGCGGTTATATTCCACTGGGTAGTACTGGGTAGCGGGTGGATTCTAGACGATTCCATGTTTGATGCTCGTCGCTAGGAGTATAATGTGAGGGAGTCAAATGAAATGTTGGTTGTGTTTTGTTTTGGGTTACAGTGTTACTGGTAGTAATGTGGACATAATTGGGTTTAGGCTTCTAAACCTCAAAAGGAAAAAGCTGAACCTGTATTGGAACCTTTACTGTCGGTCAAGATCCGTCATCTCTAGAACGCGTAGAGATATCGAGTTGATTTTAAACCTATACGGTCCTTTTGTGCAATGAAAAAGCAACCTACGCAGTGAAGATTGAAAGTAGTGAAAAGATTGGCTGTTTGTTTTGCAAGTTTGTACGGATCTCTGGGTGCGCGAGTCTGACTCGCTTATAGTCGGTTTCTTTTTTAATAATTAAAATGGTTTTGTCTGTATGATCCTAATATTCTCTAAATTTAACTACTTCTGTGGAAACTGTTTTTATAATTGCTAAGCATATTTATTGAAGGCGGTTTATGTGTATTGTTATTTAACTGTAGTAGGTACCTATAAACTGCAAAAAGCAAGAGCAGGTCACTAGTGTCCGGGGTTGCGGCTTCGAAAGAGATACCGCGGCCCCGGAGCGTATAGGGCAACAGAAGGAACATGGGTGCGTTTTAGTCAGTAAAAGTCTGACACTCCCCCCCGCTCCGCCCAGAGCGGGGATGTTATTTGGCGATTTCCCACCCCAAAAAAAGGCCACTACTTAGTGTATTTATAATAGACTAGCTGTCTTGCGCGGTTTCACCCGCGTCTTTAGTTGCCGCCCCGCTCCCGTGAGTAGAAGCGAAAAATTGTTTAGCCTTTGTTACTTCCTGATAATGTAACTCCCTATTAGTAAAAAATGGTTACAACCAGTCCAGTAGTTCTGGAGCCTATAGAAACAAACAAAACTTTCCTCTTTATAATGTTCTAATATATAAATTTCTCGTGTCACAATGTTCGTTCCCATACTACTCCGATACGGCTCGAACGATTCTTATGATTTTTTATGCATATTCAGTAAGTCTGAGAATCGGCTACTATCTATTTTTCTTACCCCTAAGTGATAAGAGAGACCTGAGCTGCGGGTGAAACCGCTGGGCACAGCTAGTATTAGTATAGATTTAATGTGCAATGAAAATCCTTTTCCTATTTTATTTTACGTGTGCAATTCTATATTCCTACCTGTATTTTGTATATTTTGAACTGCATTTAAAATGTTTTATCTCTTAATATTTATCATATTTTGCACTGATTACTTCTGGAGCTCATTTCCATCCGAACTTGTGTTTTCAGAAAAAGTAAATATGTGTTTCATATTTGATATGTTTATTCATACTACATAGTGCACTAGCTTTTGCCCGCGGCTTCGCTCGCGTTAAATTCGGTAGCGCTTTATTGATTTGTAATATAAATAATAAATAAATATCTTGGGACAACTCACACACGGCTTTCTGATCCCAAGCTAAGCAGAGCTTGTGTTATGGTAACCAGACAACTGATATACATACTTATATAATTTATAAATACATACATATTATAGATAAATCACACCCAGACACAGAACAAACAATCATGCTCATCACACAACGTTTGTCCTGGGTGGGAATCGAACCCACGACCTCTGGCTCAGCAGTCAGGGCCACTAACCACTAGACCAACAGGCCCGTCGAAATACCAACGCTAAGTTTTCCCGTTTCTTCCCTCTTTCTCCGTCATATCCCACTCTTTTATAAAAAAATAGCTTTTGTCCGTCTCCTGGTTCCTAACTATCTCTATACCAAAATTCATCATCATAATCATTCAAAATCGGTTTAGCCGTTAAAGCGTGAAGAGGTAACAAACAAACAAACTCACTTTCGCTTTCATAATATTAGTAAGGATTTAAGGGTTTTTTTTGCGGATGGGAAATCATCAAATAACTAGTAGGTAGTGTCAGACTTGTACTGACTAAAACCCACCCATGTTCCTTCTACCGCCCTTATGATCCGGGGCCGCGGTATTTCTTTCGAACAACCCGCAACCCCGATGTATACAACGTGTCAACGCGGCCAGTCTCTTGGGAACATTGCCAACTGACAGCGTTGAAGACGAATTTTTGTCGCTATTATTAATTTATTTATAAGTTAGTTAATTATTTGAATGAATAAATATAATTGCCATTCTGAATTCAGTTTTGTCTTAAGTGAGACACACACGTATTTTAAACAAATTTAATTGTAAACGCTGTATTTTTTAATATTATAAGCCTGTGTCAGACTGTCAGACCAGTGCTGGGCATTGGTCTCGCTCACTTACCCTGATCTTCGGCTACACGCGTACAGCTGCTGCCAGTCACAACTGGAATATTCCAAGCCACACCGTCTGGCATCGCACCGTATTGGCAGAAGCCACAAGCATCGAGATCACAAGTATCTATCGGGATGACATGGGGCGTTAAGTTCAAAACAGTTCTCTATGGTGGACCAATAGATACTCTTTTTACCACATCTAGGAGACATAGGGCTTTGATGGGGTTGCGGGTTGTTTGAAGGATAGACCGTGGCTCCTGAGCACTAAGGTCTAAAGAAGGAACATGGATGGGTTATGGTCCGTAAGTCTTTTACTCGTCCCGGCTTCGCTCAAAGCGGGGGATGTTATTTGATGATTTTCCATCCGAACAAAGGGGATATAGAATTCTAGTTTAAGGAAGTCTTCTATTTTTCTACTGTAAGAAAAGCCAAAAAGTTGTTAAAATATTTTTAAATGGAGCTTGGCCAAAATATTCAAACCACTATAGGAATTTCTCCAGTATCGTGGGTGCGTTTACAAACAATTAAACTCATATACACAATTAGCCAGACTCGAAACAGCTACCTGTATCATACAAAATCTTGTATGATACAGGTAGCTGGTTCGATCCCCGTACGGATCAATCGATCCGTACGGGGATCGAACCTGCGACACGCATCCCAGCAGTCGATCGGTCAGCCACTGTTTTTGTTTTTTATTGGTCAATCAAGGAGTATGGTATGTATTTACCACCACACAAATACTACTTGATTTGACCTCATAAATTAATTAATAAAAACCTTTTTACTTGGCACTCAGTGGTCGTCATTGATAGGTATAATTTACACTTAATTTGTCAGATAAACAAATTGCTGTTAATATAACTTGTTGATATAAATATGATTCATTTATTCACCTGTCAAATTGATTTGATGTGTGAATGAATTTTTTGCAATTCAATTTTGATAAGTACTTTTTGTTAACGCATTTTTTAGGGTTCCAAACCTCAAAAGGAAAAAACGGAACCCTTATTGGATCACTTTGTTGTCCGTCTGTCTGTTAAGACCCTTTATCTCGGGAACACGTGGAGGTATAGAGTTGAAATTAAAACCATATACTCAACTCTGAAGTCACTTTGTGCTGTGAAAGTTTATGCAGAAAAGATAAGTATTTGTTTATTTTCTTAAACTTAGCAACACTAGCTATTTCTCCTGTATCGTGGGTGCGTTTACAAATATTTAAACTCACAAACAGCCATACTCGAAACAAATGCCTGTAGGTCATACAAATATTTGTTCCGTGCGAGGATCGAACCCGCGATGCACAGCGATGGATGTAAGGATGCAGTGGGTCCTGCCAGAGCCACCGCCTGACAACCCTGTCAGGCGGTGGCTTGTTCAAGAGATACCGCGGCCCCGGAACATCAATGGCGAAAGCATGAACATGGGTGGGTTTCAGTCAGTAAAATGTCAACGTTCCAGTTCGTTATTTCATGATTTCCCAGATACAAAAAAAAAACGATTAATAAAGGATGATAAGAAAATAAAAAGTATTATATTTTCGAATAGATTTTATTCTTACAGACAATTCCATTATACTTTTGTTTATGTGCTAACAGATAGACAACAGTATGTACCAAATATTAACACTTAATTTAGAGTACATACATTCTTATATATTAGTGATCCTGTTAACTCATCGTTTATGAAATGTTATGTTTGGAGTCACAAAAATGGACAAAGAAAATGAAATTTTGAGTATCTATAACATTAGTTTCACGAGATATGTTGATAAGTACTACCTGAAACTATTAACAATGGCTGAAAAGGAGAGAGGAAATCTACACGTGTGGCAAAAAAAAAGAAAATGCTGAAAGGTGGAGGATTTCTGAAACCTTTTTTGCCAGAACGAAGGCCTGGCAGACAAAAGTTATAATATAATGGCAATAAAAACGTTTTCTTTACTTTAAGTTCTAAATAGCCCCATTACATATACTTCTTTGTTAACTTTAGATAACGTTACCTTATATATTTGGTTTTATATAATCGCTGCCTGTACCCACCAGTTTCAACCTGCTGTTTAGCTTCTTAGTGTCGCAGTGTAATATTAGGGGTATAAAATTTATGATAAAACCTTTTTGGATCGCATCGGGAAGCTTACAAAATCTAAAACGGACATGAAGATTTTTCCGAGTTTATTTATAGGTAGTTAGGCTAAATTCGTGACTCCAAACATAACATAAATGGTGTTTATTTACTTAAAACATGATGTTTTCTTAAATGTACGGAAATAGCTTCGAAAAATACCTTGTGTGTATTTATTTACAGTGTTTTCTTTGAAAAAGCTTATTAATTTGGGAATCCTTCAGTGAAGTTATTATGGAAGGCTAAAAAATGTTAGGAATCCCGACAGTTTTTTTATTTTTCGTAATTTACATATATCTTTTGAAACAACGAGGAATATTTTATTTAACATATTTCAGAAGCAAGATCCCATGATTTAAAAAAAATACCTATTGCTTCTGACATTAATACAATAGTGATTCATATGGATTTTGCAAAACAATCGTCGATCCATATTTACTAAAAAACCGATTAAAGATTAAATTTTATAGTTGAATTTTTTTTATGTTGCAAATATTCATTGAAACAAAACTATAATGGTTAGCTAAAAGTACCATGATACTTATATTAAGTACCTAATTAAGTACATGTTATACTTAAACAATACATTAATATATACAAATCGATTATTTACAATATTTATGAATATTAACTCTAACAGATTGTACTTAAGTAACGGGTAAGATATCAATTAATAATAAATATACAAAAAAAATGCTCAAAATGTGTCTATCTTAGAATAGGAACCAAAATTACTCTTATATAAATTATGCTTATGTAACCCATTGTAAATAAATTATTCTTTCTATTTAACTTAATAAATTATCTATTACAATAGTTATCTGTACACATATTCTTAATATTCACAGTGCCTGGCTTATTCACATATAGATTGATTAATATTAAGTATTAACTACGAGCATATAAAAGCAGAGATTTATTCAGCATGATTTATGCGGAACTAATCAGAATTAGTCATTCAAAATGTTTTCTTCTAAATTTTCCGATAAACAAAAAGTTGTTTTATGTTCAATAGATTATAGAGACCTGCCTTTAGATATTACGACGATTAAAAATCGTCATAATCACACAAGTTACACTGCACAACTTTGATACCGGACCAAAATCGATCAAAACAAATTGCTCTGTTCAGAAAACACCGACAAATTAACCTTGATAGCACCAAATCACTGCAACAGAAACACAAACTGGTTCTTCCAAAGACCTGAAGCAAGCGGGGAACTCCTCAACATTCACAGAAACTAAAATCACATAAACACTGCGTCTTTTCTTAATTTAAGCGCAAGTGTTAATGAATAACACTGCTAAAGTCCACTTTGTAGCCTGTCGAGCCGCATCAGTCGTGGTAGTCCCGCGGCTCCGGCTTGAGCTACCAGACCAGCCCCTCAGGGTGCAAAGGGGGCGGCCCGTCGCCGAACGTGAACTCCGGCGAAGATGGCCGAGGTAGCACGAGATGGTCCGGAGGCGGGAACTGATCGGGAAACTCCCCGCCAGGAAGGGTCTCCATGCCTGCGAAACGACCTGCTTCCGTTACTAAGCGCCTGGTACATTGTTTGGTGAGGATTATAGATTATTGTGATGTTATAGTAAAGCTGGTGGTCTTAACAAACAAGTGACAAACGTTTACAAAACTTACAAAACGTTTAAAATGTTACCCCCTAGTAATTTCTCTTATATCTTAGGTGCGTTTACAAACATATAAACTCACACACACAAATAGCCAAACCCAGACTACTACCTGCTGTGCTGGGATCGAACCCCCTACACGCAGCGCAACAGCCAATCGCTCAGCTACTGCACAAAGCATTCCGTCAAAGTAATTGACATAAGCTTTTCATCTCAAACCAATATTTCTTTACTTATATCCAGGCCTTACACTTTAATTGAATAATAGTTATTTCAGTTCTAACATTCCCCTCTAAAACATGACATAAGCAACACATAAACGGTTCTATTATCTAAAAGTCTCGCGAAAGACACATCAAATTGTTAATAGTCGGTTTTCACGCATCTTAATAAACTTGCGTCTACAGAGTTCGTTTGTACAAACTATTTGGGCTGAACTTGGCCCTGATTCGAAAATTGCAAACGAAATACGTGCGCAGCACTTTGAAATAAGAATTTGAAATCGAGCTTGACTTTGAAACTCTTTTGAGGTGGTGAATTTCTACTGACATTTTGTTTCTTTACAAAACTGTGGTGTCTTTTACTTAAGCTGTTTCAGATTAATATGATATTGTTTAGAAAAAAAAGATTGTTAAAACACTGTGTATCATGGTTTTTCTTTCTGAGTCCGACTAACTTTTTTTTTATTTTCGTTATTATTTTACGTGTTGCCATTTTAATCTGAATATAAATCTCTGACATTCGTTTTGTATTTTAATTTTGAATACCTTAAATGGTAGAAAACGCATTCACATAACATCCCGAAATGTATTTTAAATATAGTATTGTGTTCAGCAAGAAATCTTTGACATTTTGTAGTTGTAATTTACCACAGTCTAATTTCCCCGAACAAGCTAATTTAATACCTATAGGACACCCAAATTTTGTAAGTTACGTTCACTTCTGATTTAATAGGGGGAAAGCCTATTATGTCTTTCGACTGGACACAAGTTCAGACTACGTACTGTCCGTGATGGAAAAATCGAATGGTTTTTTTTTTAACCTGGGTTTCTAACCCACAACTTCATGCTAAGCAGGAGCGGCAGTGACTACTAGTGTAACTTTAAGATTCATATACTCAATAGTATTTAGATAAAGTAAAGTGTACCAAAAAGTCTACCAACCTGGCTGATTAAAAGGCATCGCCGGTGGCGGATGGAAGAACGGCGCATCATGGTGGAACGGCGGGCCATAGCCAAACTCGAACTTTCCATCCGCCGTCGCGAAGTACGGAAACCCCGGCGGCCCTTCCTCCAGCCCCCCCGGAGACAGGTTCATGGGGAACCCCCTCATCTTGCGGGACGACCCGAAGAAAGGGCCCCGCCCCATTGAGGTCAGCTGCTTCAGACGGCGCTCTTTCGATCGCTTGTTTTGAAACCACACCTATTGAAAAATAAACAGATGGTGTTATTACACGGAATAATGTTTCTACTAAATATTCATAATCTAGCTACACGAGATGAAAAAAAGATTCTTAAAGGAATGCGGATATGACACAAAATCGTGCGGAATGGCAGATACTGGACACTGACATATATAAATACTTTACTGCTGCAGATTTCAGACAGTGTCCCGTGCACGCACCCGCAATTTGTAGGTATCGATTTGACCTAAGCGCTAAACCTTATTCCTAAGCACGGAAGAGCGAAAATGATGACAAAACGTTGGAACTGCTAACATCTGAAGTCCTAAAAGAAAAAATATTATAACCGATATTACTAGATAATTGTTTTTTCGCCACATTTGAAAGTTAGCGACAAGTTTCATCAAACTTAGTTATATTATACTGGAATCGTAAAGTGACTGAATGAGCGTTGAAATAATATCGAGTGACAGTTGCCATGTCGTCGTAAAATACAATAAAAATAAATGTTTATTAAAGAAAAGGCGCAAAATAGTCATGAGAACCGAGACCATTGTCGAAAAATAAAACCTTACAGTCTGACCGCATTTGTGGTCGACGCGTATTTGTTATAGCCAATGACTAAGGTACTTCAATCCACATTTTTATGAGAGAAGCATGATCGTAGTCATACTAAAGAACTGTAGGTTTTAATTAAGTTTGATTTTCACTGCGTCACTTAAATTAAAGATACGGAGATTTACAGCTGAAAAAACCAAACTGACGTAGATCTAATCATGCAATTAACCGATCGTTTAGCAAACCGAGATTAAGCAATCATCGCGTCTAATCCGACAATTAACCAACTATTTTCCAACGTTTTTCTGGTCTTAAATAGTTTTAAAAAATGAAGCTGTCTTGTCGCGTTCACGGCGCGTTATGCGTCGCGTGCTAGTCGCGTCACTAATCTGTAACTTGTGTAACGGCGAGATCGCGCGTCGCGGCGATTATGTGTCGTGTGTGCCCGCCATTATATTCGCTCCGCATTCAGTGTGGACCGCGCCTAAATATTGCGTGGCATTGACATGGTTTGACATGAAGGCTGATGGGTGACCCCTGCTTGCGGAAATTTGGGAGCAGTGAGAAGGAACGTGCAACTTACACGCTTTAAAAAAAAACGGATGCTGGCAATACTTTCCGTAAGACTCGGTTGGCGCAATGGCAGAGCGATTCCGCGATCCCCGCAGCGGGGATCGCTCTGCCATTGCGCCAACCGAGTCAGCTCACACAACAGAGTTTTTATATGATCTACGGAAAGTTGTTCCTAGTCTGCTACCCTACTATGACCTCTTAAAGCAATTCTTATTCCACTGAGGGAAAGAGACAGAGCTATACAGGGTGTCTAGCACCATCTCTTTCCCTCAGTGGAAAAAGCTAATTGCTATAAGATGTCATAGTAGCCCTTCTGGTTATGTATGTCCATATCTACGATACAGAAAAAATCCTAGAGTGTTTAAACTTCAAAGTTTGTTAAAAAAAAGGTTTCAAATACCGTCATCAAAACAGCTGTAGGTGGCCATTTGACTTGGATATCATTTAAAGATATAACCATGTTTCTGCCAACCAATTACGATTCTTATAGTAGTAAAAATTTAATTGAAATTACACCTGAACTGTTTCCAGACATATCTAATTTGTTTTTTATACTGGAGAACAAGGAGATATGACAGCCAGGAATAATACCAGGTTCATTCCGTAAAATTTTACACTAGGTATACAGCGTCATCCAACTTGCCAATTATAACAAGTTCCCTGCATAAAAATGTAATAAAAATTATAGCACCAGCGACTTTATTATAAAATATTATTTTCTTAACCTCTCTCAGCTTGTTTTCATGAGTGTCGTAAAATTATTTCAAACATAAAAACGTTAATTCAATTAAGCATTTAAATATCGCAGTTGTTACACCTGTCTTTGGAAAGTCTTCATTTTTCAATTAGTTTCTCAAGGGCGTTAAGTATTCATCCTTTGATGAAATAGAGACACAAATAGACCAAATAACTCGTTAACAAGTTGATGTGATTTGCTAATTCGCGGTCCGTTTTACAAGCAATTAAACTATTTGTTAGTTTGTAATTAAGTTTGTTTTGCGTTGATTTTTGTAAATAAGCCTGATGTTGTGTGATTTCCATTACAAAAATACTTATTTTTAAATATATTTAACATTGAGCGCGTATTACAGTTTTATTTATCAGCATTTAAAATAATATCGCAGTAAATAATATCTAAAATTGTTTATAGCGGCTCCCAACTGCGCCTAGCACATCTTTACTATAAATTGCCGTTTAACAATGACAATAAAACGGTATGAAATGAACGGTAAACTGTAGGATGTACTGCTTTTGCGTAACATACAGAAATAAAGAAAAAAACACATGAAGAAAACAAGAGCGTCGTTGTAAGGCTCACGCGCGCTAGCCCCGCTGCGCGGGCGCACTCTTTGATCTCACCGCTCCCGAGCCCACGCACGCCATTTGCACAGAAATCACATTCACAACCTGATCCAATTCTCTTGCATAAACTATTGATTAATGGATATAGTAAATCGAAATGGATTTTGGCCATAGATCTGTCTATTAACTATACAATTTATATAAGGTCATTTTTTATGAATAATAAATCATATACATATTTCCTTAATTTAGACTGAAAACTGGAGCAATGATTAGCATTTTGACACAAACAGATCTAGATCGAAACTGGTCTGTTGCAAACCGGATACTTTTAGTTCAACAGAAACTAAAGTGGCAATTAACGTGGCAGGTAGGTACACCATATTCTATCAAGTCACCTTAATGCTTGGCTTCTCTAAACGGACCACCAACCAACATGATACCGGCAACCTATAATCACGTATCAAGTCATTTTTTGTCGTTAAAATGATCAAGTCGAGAACGCCGGGTACGTAAATCGATCTCACTCAGTAACTCGGTGCATACTTGGAACTACAGAAATCATAATATAAGAACTCATGCGCATTACCTTCTTACTTTTATGAGGTTTCGTATAGCGGTAGCAATGATTTACTAGACTACTATAGAACTATCGTAAAATAATTGATTATCAAGCAATAAACATAAATGCTTAAAACTGGCTGTTATTCATTTGGAACACGTCATAAAAGTGTTATAATTAAAAAAGAGAATTATTTAAAAGTACGCTATTATTGCTTGGTTGTTCAGTTTCCATTTTACTTAGAACGACTTCTGATTTGAAGTTATTATCGAAATAACCTGAGAAAAGTTCTAAGACTTTAAAAGCTGCGTAAGTACCTGTCGGTAATTTTAGATTAAAAATCTATAAACATTCGTATTTTATTGAAAGACAGAAACTTTATAAAGTTCTATCTATAAAAAATATAGGAGAAATGTTTCGTTACTATACATGTACGTACATGTATACCTTCAATAGATAAACTTGCAAAAAAAGGCTTCTAAAATATTACACATTTGTTTCTTTTTTCATAATCAAAATGCTAATTTTAGAACAGCGTAAAATATTACCATAAGAATGCAATTCGCACATGATCCACATTTTAATAATATAGTTCATGCATAAATCTAATCAGAAGTTGGTGTCTTTGATTAACTATCTTTATTATTAGATTTTGACGTGACATTCAAACACAATAAATAATATTTCGACATTTGTCAGATGTCTGAACGGCCTTCAGACAATCACTGTTATTGTGATACGGTTAGCGATAAATGTCGATGATCTAATCAATCAAGTAGATAAATAAGCAACTCTAAGATTATTCAGAATAAAGTAGGAATTCAAATAGAAAACAACAGACATTAAAAGGCACACAATACAGATTAAGAATTAGAACAATGAAAATCAAAACACTACGGAAAACATATAACACCATGGAAAGTCAAGCATTTATGAATTTTCATATTTAAGCTAAGGTTATTTTACAAATGGTAGGTATTTATTATTAGCACCTACCAAAGTTAAAATCTTAAGGCATCATATACTGACACCAATGAGTACAACAATTTTTTGTACCCAACCATAATCAGCTGATCCAAAATTGACCTGTTCCGTTGCTTAATGTTCAAGCTTATCGTTATTGGCTTTTATTACTTAATCGCACCAATAGATCAACCGAACAAAAAAACCTCTATAGTTAAAAATGCTAAACTTCGTATACTTGTACTATTAAAGTTGTAGCCATAACCACGTCATTAGACTAGCCACCCCATTATTGTTCCCGCATCCCATAAAAATATAATAACATTTGATGGGTGTTGTGAATGAGAATCGGTGAATTGATAAAATAACAGTAGCATGAAGTATACGGTACCTATACGATTTTCCATATGGCGCCGATTATACCAAATCTAAAACTGTTCTTGGATCGTAAAATCTGCCTTGCTAGATATTATAAGAGGTTTCACTCAAATTCCCACTGCTATGCCAATATTTGACCATGACAAAGGTACGCTTATTCAATAATTTTTGATGACTTATAATCCAGTATTTTTAAAGTCAATAATAGCTACTGCTGACTACACTTTAGCAGGTATTGTAAATAAAGATTCTGTTTTTGTGACACGTATACATATTTGGACGACGTCTTAAAACAGTTATAAAATAAATATTGTAAACTGTAAACTTGTTAATGCAAACCTAGTTCTGAATTGAACAAAGAATATAAGTTGCCTTCAAATTACCGTAATCGGTGGACTTTTGTTCTTTTTCTCTGTTAAAACATGGTATCACAATTCATATGAATATTCAACTACTTAAACATGACTCATAATTAAATGATTAAGTTTCAACTATTTAGAATATTCAAAAGGCTATGTCTTGCAAATAATACCTTTATACGTAAGTACGTAAATATAAAGTTAGGAATTATGATAGCCCAACAGTAATGACAATGTTCGTAAATGGTTAGATTTTATAGTAGTTTCAAGAAAGAAAGTCCAAACGAATATAAAGGAGCTTTGTGATCGCGTAGGGTGACGATGTTGATCGGGCGCTCAGGACTGTCTCTCACCACGGGGCGTCCGCTGAACATGCCGCGTGGTGTTAAACACTATATTTCATACGTCCGCCGCTGTGAGGGGCTATTCTCTTATTCTAACCCCGACGCCTTAGAAACTCGTAAAATCTTAGTATTAACTACCGAGGTATAAACATGGATTAACTGTATAGTCTGTATATAACGCCTCCGTACAGACGTGATGTTTGTGCAAAGTTCGTGTTTAATATATGGAAGAGAGCCTTGTTTTCGCCTGCAGAATGTGGGCAAAATAGTTCTCTAATAAGTATTTCCCCAAATGATGGGCGGACGAAGGTCATAGTGTAACATTTTTTCTCACGTTTATTAATTAATTTGTAAGCTTGTCTTACGATTTATATAAATTACATCCATTAAAAAGATTTACATAATTTGAAAACTGTGACGATTGTACCTATATATATATGTTTTACTAGCTCTGCCGAGCAGTTTCACCCGCTTCTCAGCTCTTAAGTGTCGTAGCGTGTTGTTATATAGCCTATGTTACTCAGTTATCGTTAGTATTCTAAAATAAGAATTGTTGAAATCAGTTCAGTTCTTTTTGAGTTTATTTGTTACAAACATACAAATCTTTCCTCTTTATTATATTTTTATAGTCTAGAAATGTAGTTATTCTATCGTATACCACGTTGAATTATTTATTCAGTTCTTATGCCTTCAACAGCTGTTCTTTATCAAAAAGTTTCCTAATCTCAAGCAGCAAAACAAAATACTTTTGCCACTAAACCGAACAAATTTATTTTAACTTGATCTAAATACGAGTATATACGCTATTGTGTTATCATAACAACAGGCAGAATCACCCAGCCGAGCCGGCTTGAATAAAGAGATGATTAATAAGTGATCGGCCTGGACATTGTTCTGCTCGCCCCCAATATAAATAACAGCAGAGCGTCGAGCCTACCTGCGGCCGAGGCGCCCCCCAGTGCTAATGAGTCGACAGTACCGAACACAGAACTCGAAACAAAAAACTACAGCAGCCGCTACGAAAATAATTTGCCAATCTCATACCAACGCACTTATCCTCTATACACTATGTTTATTCTAATTCGTCCGACTCTAGCAGCCAACATTCCCAATTACACAGGTGGGTCAAATTAATCATCTTACACAGGCATTCAGTACCGCAAATGGCAGATATATGAAAGCAAACCCAATTTAGGCTTAAGCTTACGAGTAGTTGCGACACGACGCAATACCTAGAATCGGATGTGTAATCTAGCGAGTGAGCTGAACTAGTAATTTGGGCTTAGAGCGTTGAGAGCCGCGCAGCGGGCGGTCGGCTCCCTACAGGGCGCAACACAATCTACCCAACAATAATACTCGAACAGTTGTGCTGACCGTAGTTTTGTTTTCGTTTTTCGTTCCGCCATAAACTTCAACGTGTCATGCGCCATGTGGGACGTAAACGCGAATTTTGGGCACCCTCGCGGTTACTCGCGGAATATTGATGAGGACTGCCGCAATTTGTTCGATAATTCATTATCGTGTATTTTTGTTATAGTTTTTATTTTAGCATATTACAAGAGGAAATGATGTATTGGTAATTCGATATCAATTTTGGAGTCACGTTCGGTAATAAAAATGTCGGAAGCGTGCCACAGGGTAAAAACAAACGCAGACGTTGAAATTTTGAAAAGGAAACAAAAAGAACATGGCGTCTGTGAAGACGCGACCACAGGGCGCGCGCACCTCATGCGCCATCTACAACCAATTGGCGTGGCGCTCGCCGAGGTAAAAGTAAATTGTTTCCACGCGAAATTGAACAGCACGAGAAACTCTTACTTGTTTTATAATGCGCTACAGATGTAAATTGGACGGGATGTTGAGATTAGCATCGAATTTCCAAAAATACAGAATTCATTACTATTTCTGTAACTTACTCCTATACTTAAAAACAGAGAGGATTTAAGATCTAAAATAGAATGTAAAAAATCCGAATGACTTTGGTTTGGCATGCTTGGGCACCATTTTGCGATGTTTGAATTTTAGACCTTACCAAATAACCTACTTTTTCGCTTTTCACGGTCACTACCGCAAAAATCGCGTTCTAGACTGATGTTAGACGTTACAAAATCGTGATCGGAGGCAATATAATCGGATTACATTTGACTAATTATTTGATGATGAATTTTATTTATTAATTCATTTAAATTACCTTTTAAATGTAAACGAATTAATTAAAAAATAACAGAAATGAGAACTAACTTCTCCGTTTCTCTTGGCAGATTTGTTTAATTTAAAAACTGAAAACAGTGCGTTCTCAATGTTTACAACGCTAAATTTACCGTGTCAGTGATCATTTTCAACGGCACCAATTTGTGACTTGTCTTATTTTAGTTAATTAGATGTTCTCAAAATAATTACACATTAACTACTTGTTGCGTTATTTGTGTGTCGCCGTTGATGTGTTTATTTTTATACTTGCCACATTTCTTTAGTGCTGTCACGTGGTTTTGATTTGAATGTTTTATTTTTATTATGAGTTTTCCGAGTCATTGAGTTTTTTCTAAAAATATTTGTACATGAAATATGGAAATACTTCCAACCATATATACCAATCGAGAAGCCAGGAGAAGACGATCGTAGTCATCATCTGTCTAGCCTTTTCCCACCTATGTTGGATTTGGCTAATAGTGCAACTGGATAATGCTCGATATCAGAATGTTGCATGAAGTAAATTAAAGCTTTTTCAGGCGAAGGACATCTAAGTAGTTAATGCGAAATCGGTTAATGTGCATCACGATAGCATAAAGCACGACCTATTTCTCTCACTAACAAGATTTCATTTTTAATTTCTGATAAACGGCACAGGAGTATGTAACCGTTCCACCAATCACCATGGCGAATGTATAAATCAAACTGTTATCAGTTTCTGTTCTGATAACGTACGCTCGTGCTATTGGTCACGCTTTTCAAGATGGCGGCCTTATCTTAGTTCGTTTAAGTGTTGTAGGTTTTATATTTAACGGCTTCAGATAAGCTATCGTTTTGCTGTTGTAACACAATAAAAATGCAATGTAAAGGTGTTGGTACCAGCCAACCTACTATACCTAAGAACGTGGTAGAAATATTTTATGTGGTATTCAATTGTGGTATTCAAGTTTTGGAAATAATTGAAAATAAGCTATCGTAGGTAGGTTTGATGAAATTGACAGATTAGAATAGAGATATTGAAGAAACAAGACATGTTACACAATCCGCCATATTCAGTGGTCACAGCGGTTGAAAGTAATACCTTTATAAACAATCTAAAATAAATAAAGCATTACGCAAATCAGCAGTATGACAACTTGAACCAACATTAGCAAATACCGATCGTGAGCAATCGAGACAGAACGTGACGTAGTTTAGTACCCGTATGTACCTACATAGCCTAAGTTCTTATAGTTTTTGTTGCACAATTTGCATGCAAAACTGGGGCAGACAACAAAGTACCATACATTTTTACAAAAATAGACGAAAAAATACACTTAACAAAATCAATTAATTATGTTGATGTTGATGTTTCTAAGTACTCAAGTATTGGTAAAACAGAAACATGTAGAAATAATTTAAAAAATTATGGTTAATTGCGCCTTATCAAAACAACTTAAAAAAAATCGCTAGAAAAGACTGCGAGTAAAAACGAAGCGTAGATGAAGAAGACATGCTGCGCCGACCACAAATAACTAACTACTACTTAATTATTTTTAAGTCTTGGCTTTGCCTTTAGTGTGATTTTAACTTGAACTTTTTGATAAAAGCAGACCCAAATTATTTAGACAGAATCAGTAGACTAAGGAAGACGATACAGAGATACAGAGGATTGTACAGGTTAGCCTTGATAATGACAAACCTAAAAACCAAATCTATGGTTTTTCAGTTACCTTCAATGACCACAATAGTGATTGTACACGGAATGACCAGCTAGGAAGTGAAGAGTGTAGAGGTCACATTGAGAGGATTCGGACGTCATAACGCGGAATCGTCAAATGACCTCGAGGGCGACAGTGCGCGACGGCTACGGAGGGGAAATGCTGGTAAAATTACGAAATAGTGCCATGTCGAATTGTCGAAAGCATTCGATACTATCAACTACACTTCCAATCACAAAAGAGCCACTTCAAACAGTTTCTGGTGCAATATTTAAACGAAATAGCTCCTAAACGAGAGATAGATTATGCACAGAGTAAAAAATAAACCTATCTGTTCGCAAAACAGAGTGCAGCAACGAAAAGTGACCCGTATCGATGCCGATATTGTCACGTCTACAAACGCGTTCACCGTAAACTTTATTACGTGCTAGACTATCAGCAGAGATGAAAAAAATGTCTGAAACTCATAAAAACGGTCAACGAACTGTACAAAAGAATATTTTTTGAACACGCTACAATTGCTTTTTAGGGCAGAGCACAGTGGCGTTACTCGCGTGATAGATGGCACTTGGACTATGATAGTGCCTTACAGAACACTGCGTTAAAGGTCTTTGCTTAAATTTTTTTTCTAGTTAAGTCTAATCATTTTGCATCTACATTTACAATAGTAATAATATTAAGCTGTTTGTAAGCTATTTCAATCCTGGGTTTTTTGATAGTTTAATATTGTATAATTACGCAAGCAGTTAAGTTTATCAAACATAATATTATGTGTAGTAGTATGTCTCTACTGGATGACTACAAGATTTTAATGTTAAATTATCTTGAGTAGAGTTGCAGTGCCATTACTTTAGACTTTCTGAATATTCTTCGTCTCACAATATTTTCGTAAAACTTTGATCCTTGCGATGATCAAAGAGTATATAATTAATTTGCTACAACTCGGCTACTATGGAAAGATGGCAGCGTTTTGTAATAAATCAATGTAGTCGTGCCTCGTAGTGATGGATCGCTGCGTACGCGCATTCGTGTTTACACACATACAGGGTTGTGTTTGTCTCAGCCTAGTTATTTTTTTTTTATATATATATTATTTATATGAATTTTTTTTTGAGTTTCCTCATCATCTTTTGTCCATTATATTTGGAATTCTTTGTTATTATGCAGTGAAAAGTTATATGTTAATACCTACTGACTAACAAACACCTACTTGTAGATCCAAGTACCGTTTGATGGTAAAGCTTATATTCTGGGCCCTTATTTTTGTTGATACTCGAGCACAGATTTCTCATTTAGTATAGATTCAAAGCAATATGATTAGTTGAATTAACTTTTGAATAGTATAATCTTAAAATAATCTTTTGTAATGTGTATGTTTAGTTTTAAGTTCAAGCTACGTTATACGACGATATTTTACTTAGAAATGATGAAACAAAAAATACTTATGAATCTAAGTATTTGCGCACGGTTTCTAAAATATGGCAGACTCGCCTAATATTTTTTTTTTCGTGTTATAAGACAAGATTACTCAATAGTTTCTACTATCATGATAGTTTATTTTGTATTTAATAATTTATGTACACACAAGAGAAAACACAGAAAAACATCATAAAAAACAAAGAGTACAAAGGTACAGCTCATTTCTAAAGAAATTTCTACCAGAAGGCCTGCGAGAGGAAATATGAAGAAATAATAATTCGGATCATAGTGACAAATTCTGACAACCCTATATCTGTTGGTAAGTAGGTATAATATGAGCGAATTGAGATGTTGATGACGTTCGATTCGGGGCGGCCCTATTAGCAATGAATCATATTTTCAATTACTATCCACGGCTATTTTGATATGAAGATATTAGGATACCTGGACCATAATTATCAGTTAAAGTTGAAAGTTTGAAAATGATCTTCTAAGCGATTAAAAACCAATATTTATTTTTAAATATGCTAGGAAGTTTTTCTTTATAAAACAGTTTTAAAATAATGAATGCATTCTGCGTAATTGACCCCGTGTAAAAACATCAACTTAAATGATTTACAATGCAAAATAAACTACAATTTTACAACTTAATACCACCAAGTCTAGTCAAGATTCTATAAAAATTAGAAACACAAAAACTTCGAATTTTAAACGCTTATGATATTCATAAACGACACTGCTGTTGTAAATATTATTTTTAGATATTTACTAATGATTTGTGACATACATAGTCCGGTATTCGAAAAACACGTTTCTACTATTATTTCATAGACAACAGTCATATTGAGTGATGGCCGGCCTAGGGCGATCGAACATTAAGGCCTACGCAATATTAATGTGCCACATTCTCACTCGGAGCAATAAAATAAATGATGTCATTTTTTGTCCTGACGGGGTGCCCCTTTGTACCAGTGTGCGCGCCGCGTCGGCAACTTTACTTCCCTTTGTCCACCACCGCACAGTGTGCCCGCAGGACGTCTCTTAGACAAAGGAGTTTTTGGCGCCGCTCTTGAATTTTTTCCGTAATTTTTTGATAATATTTCGCAAGTGTAAGTGTATTAGCCTTTTTTTCATAATTAATAATTTATTGGTTTCGCTGCAGTTCTTTGTTGGGCCGCACCTGCTTCACCGACACAATGTAAGGTGCTTCTGTCTTCGACATCATAAATCATAACATCGGTGCCTTTATTGCCTTTTTTGTTGTTCTTATACGACTTTCTAAACAAAGTGTGTTACACTACTAAGTATTCATACATTCCGTGTGTTTAATACTCAGCTACCGTTCAATTTATTGATCATAATAATAAAAGACCCAGACACCCAAATAAATACCTATAAAATACAATATTGTACAACACTTTCATTAACAAACCAAAACAACGTTACTAGTAAAAACATAATAATAAATAAAGTCACCGCAGCAAACTTTAATTCCGTAAAAAACAATTTGTGTGTTGTTTCTCAGCGCAATCGGCCATAACACCGCGGCCACAAGATGGAGGCACGAACTGTCATGGCGTTTATGCACAATAAGCACAGTAAACGTCATCTTTTGATGCAAATCCCGCTACGCGCCGTACCACCGACATTTTTACGAGAATTGACACGATATAACGTTGTAAAATAGATGTTTTATTGTTACTTCATGCTTATCCCACACCGTTGTTTTAATAATAACGATTAAAATTATAAATTTATTGCATTAGTGTCCTCGTTTTTAGATAAAGTGTGGATTCGACGGCGGCGTGTCGTATGCAGCAAACGCGATCGTTAGCCGAATGCATTTTACGTGAAACGACATACGCGGCATGTACCTACGCGACTTCTTTAAAAACCTTTCTCGTTTTTTAATCCAAAGTTACGCTCACTTATGAAGGAAAATTGGGAATTTGTGAATCATGCGCATTAACGGAAGTTAAGTAAAGATCAAAGGCAGTTAAGTAAGTATTTCATTGAATTTTCGGTAAAAGAACACGTTTATGGTTAAAATATGCATATTTTATCATTACAGCTGACGAAAAATACATACAAATGGCCACAACAAATAAATGATGCCTTCTAAAATAGAGCTGTACCTTGCACAAAACTGTTAATTTATGTAAAGTAAAACTAAGACGAAGGATATTGATTTATGAAAAAATATTGTACACCTGAACTTTGAAAAGCTTTAAGTTGAACACGTCTGCCAAGCAAACGTCAAATCGGTACAAGGGCGGTCCAGAGCTCTTTGTAGGCACAGATAAATTATAGAACAACCAATCAATTAAAAAAACCGAACAATCTGTCGTAAAACATCGTCCGGGATCGGGTTAGCTCGGCAGTAAAGCCCCGGTCACACAGGCGTTTACCCGTTTGCCTCGTAACTCGTGCAAGTTATAGTATTTGGGGCAGTTCAAAGTGGCCGACGGATATTAAAACATGAGATATGGCCGTGCGACCGCCGATGTACGGCTCATTCAACTCTGATTTCGACACTGACGTTTACTTGGATTTCTTCTTCATAATTGACTGAAGCCATATTAAAAAAAATATTTTTTAAATAAGAAGAGATTGACGTCGTCGTTTTGAATTTAGAACGTCTTTCTAGAACCGCCATTTTCTTAAAATTACAGTTTGAATATTCAATTCTAATGAAAAAGTTTGAACTGTGGGGAACTCCGGCGCTTATTTTTTGAATCGGCGGTCATAATTTTTAATGGAATAGGTCTGAAGACAGATATCGAGAAAATAAATAATTTATTAAACGTTTTAAAAAAAAACGAGATAGCATGACCAGTTTCTTAAATAAAAATGTGATGATGATTCCGACTGTTGAACATGTAAATCTCAAAACATTCAGTTTTTACCTGCTTGCCAATTATAATCATGGAAATAAGCGGAATATCAATGAACTTACGTTGCTATTCTTAACTTTACCGAAACCCCTCATCGTTAGGCAGAAGACAAAATAAAGACTATTGCCTTACGCCTAGGTATAAATTTTTACTCGTGAGCATGAATCCTGACCGCGGACAACGCGCACCATTAATGACCATAGACGCGATCACATTAAGGCTGCCACACACGACACGACACACATTAATCAGGACGAGTCACGTCAGTAGCCAGTGGTGACATAATAACGTGTTCGCGACTCGCTGACAAACTGTTTTTATCGCGCCCGCTATCAATCAACCAGTGACACGAGCTTCCGTGTGGGAATTACTTTCTCGATGGCCGTACACCAATAATAAAATGCCTGTGATTAACTAGAAAGCAACGGGTTTGCGTTTAGATACTGCAGAGGCGTTGTTGTTTGAAGGCTGTAATGGAAAACAGGCCTGCGGAATAATTTATACGTAGTAACATTAACCTTAATTTATAGTTTGAACAATGTAAGTCGTTTTTAATGTAATTTGTCAAGTAATGCACAAATTATCAATAACCATATCAAGTTTTGTACCAGTACTTCACAATTAATAGTGCGGGAATTGTCTCAATGAATACCAAGTTAATAATGATTAATGATCTTGTACAGAATTATAAATGCTAATACGCAACGCGCGTGTTGAATATTTCTTGAGTAATAAGGTAATAATTTGTAAAATGTAACTATACGCCGATGACATTTACAAAGTAGTTAAATAATCGTTGAATTAATTTATACATAACCCCTTCTTTACATTTTTTTTTTCATGTGGTGGTTCGTGTGTGGTCGCCTTTATAATGCGAAATGTCATCAAACAAATTTTGGCGCGAAATGAGTAATGATTTTTGGACTTGTTGATTGATTGATTATTTTTAAATAACTTCAGGTATTTTAACAAAAAATATGGGAAGGCATTTCAGAACAAATAAGAATATTGAACTGACAAACATATCAGATTTTTTATTTTTATTTTCTGAATAGTCAAAAAAGTTTGTAATCTGATAAGGTAAATACAAAAATAATTTTCTTGCATTGTAGTAATCATGGTGTCTATATTAAACTACAATAAAACTTATATTTTAATTAAACTTATTCTAAATTGAAACACTATGCATAGGGTTGGTCGAGAGAGAAAAAGAAAAGTTAGATGAAAATAAAGTAAGTAATAACACTAAACATAATTTCATACACGTTTGTATTTATGTACCTGGACAAGACATAAAAAATAACGTTTAAATTGTTTTTATATGGAAGTTATAGAAAATATTAAACATTATGAAATAAAAGGTGACAGATGTTCTCACGCAATAAATTAAAAACTTTCTCATTCAATTACCTAGAACCTACATTTTTAGAGACATAAAATGTGAATACTGCATTAATTAATAAACACTCACTGACAACCCTAGTTAGACACTAACTATACGAGCTGTCAAAATAAAATATGAGCCAATAAGGGCGCGTCGGGCGGTGACAGGGCCGTCACGCTAAAGAAATTACAATATATGAACTTATTAAAATATCTTTCAATTTTTTTTTTGTTTCGCGGTCTGTTGACACTTACGTCGGGGAAGAGTGGCATCAGGATTGGTAGTCTGGTATTTTTATGACTCTTCCTGCATTCCTGGTGCCGTAATATATGCTTTAAGATTATTTAGCGGTTCTCAAACATGCGTGTGTCATGAGAATGGGTTAGGCTGGTCGTATAGCCAGAAGGCATTTAGTACATACTAGGTTATAGAGAATGCTTTGAGTCAGTTGAGAGGCTCTGAAATGAGTTAGGTAAAACGATCGAATCACAGATTTTAAAATTGATTTTAAAATTTAACAATTTTATTTGACAATAAAATATCAAAGTATTATGATTTCTAAGTTCGGTGAAAATAAGTTGCCTATAAATTTATAATGGATATTTATAACTAAAACAGCATTAATAATTTTACGAAGCCTGAGAAAACGTTTAACTATCCAATCACATTGTAAGCAAAAAAAGATGGAACCCATTAGATGTTCATTTTTCCTGTAAATTGCCTCATTTCACTGTATTTTCTGTATAATTTCAAAATTGATGAAATGTCAATGGCTAATAAATTCAGTAGAAAATTGATTCGAGATGAAAAAAAAGTTGTAAGCGGTTTCTTTAAAGTCTTCAAACGGCGAATTTCACACGCACCGGTGTTAACTAGTTAAAGCCAGTTTATAAAAAGTAATTTAACAGTTATGCCGCTCTAACACATGTGGTGGCGGTGGCACAAACATTTGACACGCGCGATCTGGCTCGAGTGCTTCAGTCTGCTCGACTGACGAGCCACGACAAAAAATAGTTGTTTATGATCCCACTTAACATACTTGACATTGTTTTTGTTCGGGAAAAATATTGCTTACTTGTATTCTCGTCGCTGTAAATATTTGTACACACATTTGTCACTTTACGGACGGATAAATCTGAAATTCTCAACTCTCTCTTTACAAGAAAATAGTACTTACCGTGCGGAACTGAAAGATTGCTATTTCCAAATGATTGTATAAACATAGATTTATTTGAATTTTGAGCACAATAAAAGTTTAATGAAGTCATTCATTTTATTGGCAACATTATTTCTTTTTTTGTTTTTAATTACCTTCCGCAAAAATGCACAAGAGCAAAAATTTACTATCTTTATGACCAAATAAAACAATTGTTTTTGCTTTCGCACTGATAATAACTTCAGGATTACAAACTGCATTTTTTGCAACATCAATTAAGACAAGCAATTTTTTCGAATTTCATTAATTACTTGACTACCGGTGACGAAACTGTTCAGTGCGTTTACAAACAGTCTACTAGAGTGGTAAAAACTAAAAGTTTTTTATTTCGGTACCGACAGCAACAAAAACTGAAACAAAGAGGAAGGAGCGCAAAAAGCGTGACGGACAGACGGACGGATCTCAGAACAGACATCTGTTGCCGTTGCTGACGGTGTGGAGAATCGCGTGATTCCATGTGTTAGATCAGGTTAGGATTTCGGGAATGTTACCGAATTAGATGTGGGTAAGAACCTTGGAAGGTAAGATTGATTAGCAGTTCTGCAATGGATGATTTCGGCTGACTCAGATGCAAATGGAGCAAAATTTGCAACGCGGATTATTGGTCATGCTTAAATTTTAGTTGATGTGCGAGTCGATATGTCGATGATCCTACATTTAGTGACAACATCCCCTGTATTTACATCAATTTGGTTGATTAAAGTCAAATAATATCAATACTTTTTAAATTCTTACAATTTAGTAGGTACTATTTTTGATATCCAAATCAAGTGGTCAATAACACTTTTTAGTTTTGATTTCTTTACCTTTAGCGAACCAACTTTTGACAGTGGTCAGAGAAAAATAACATTCATTTTGCATCAGCTCATTGATAAAAATATAAATTCTAAACAAGATCGAAATAACGATCAGAAACTTCGCATCAAAATGGCTTTTGATAGAGTGTGTTCGTTAATTAGGATATTTGTCACGTCGCGTCGTCGCTTTCCTGGACGGATGCGAGCGCGATATTCAATTTGCGAACGCACCGATCGCCGCCATGATGGAGCATCGGCCATTTGTAACGGTTACCGTACGAAGGTAGGTACGTGATGAATAGAGGTTTTGTACAAATCAATTTTATGCCGTACTTTACGTACGCTGTTGTAAAAGCGTATTATATTTTATTGATAAACACTTTTGTTTTTAAAACTTAAAATAGTAAGTTTTTATTGCGTTTTCACACTTCTGTTAATCTGAATGAATTTCATCTATTAAACTGCGAGCATCGTTTTATTTTTGAAAAACTAATTCTAGAAATTAATGTAATTCTTCAATTGACAATAACCAATAATTTCATACTAAATTCAACTGTCGCTAAATGTCAATCTACTTATGCAGTTTTCTATAGAATTTCATACAAATGTGTAAAAAATCGATTTATGAAACTCCAATGGTGAAAATTGATCAGCATTTTTTTCATTGAATGATATCAAAGATTTTCGGAATGGATTGATAACGTATTAAATATTATAAAGGCATGTGGTTCCTATCGTGACTGTAGTAACTATACTACTAATTCTAAGTGACAAAAACCTAAGCCCCCCGCTTACTGTCAATTTTCGTTGGCCTATATAAAATTGATGGAAACCAGTAGATGTTCTAATGGAATCTTTTGTGAAGCAATTTGTCGCAACTGACGCGGTGGATTTCGTAAAGCTAGCGTAAAGCGCATCTACTATTGTTTGTTTATCTTATAAAACGGTTATGAAACTGAACTCTACAACTTTGTCATCTTACTTTGCTTAAGTTATTACAGTTTCGTCATCATTTTCAACATTTAACTTGTCTTGACCACTCGAAGTTTACTCCTTTTGTAGAATATGTACTTAATTTACATGGTATAAGGGATAACGACAAATACTTAATTATTCGATGCATTTTGATCTTGTACGCTTTGTGCTTTTATATGAAGCAACTGATTTTTAGGGTTCTGTATCTCAAAAGGAAAAAGCAGACCCCTTATAGGATCACTTTTCTGGCCGTTTGTCTGTCTGACAAGACCATTTATCTAAAAGACACGTGGAGGTATCTAGTTGAAAGTAAAACCTGTAGTTGTGAGCCTGTAAGTCTACGCAGTCAAAAGATATGGCTGTTTATATTGCAAGTTTGTACGTAACCCTCGCTACGCGATTGCGACTCGCATTCGATTTATTGTCTACACTGGGCGATCTAGAATCAAGTGTCTGATTCATATTAACAGTTTGCGCGACGTCTCTTACATACTGTAATCTAAATAGCTGTTTCGTCCTCATCAACCTGATTGACTTATCTATTTAAAAATCCACAATCACCAACCACTAACCTGTATGACCCTCATGGGTAGACCCGTCTCCTTTGCCAGCTGCTCTCTTATATGCCTCGTCGGCTTCGGCGTTTGAGAAAAAGCCGACTTCAAGATTTCCAATTGCTTCGCCTTTATCGTGGTCCTCGGCCCCCGTCGCTTGGAGCCCCCATTTCCATCGTCTGGAGACTTGTTCTCGGCTTGGGAGTCGCGTGTCTCTGGGTCCCCATCGAGCGAACCCTGGGGTGTGAAGAAAAACAACTGAATGCGACTATGTGAACCGGCTTCATGGTTGTACAAGTGGGATGGTCTATTTGTTAGAAATGTATACGGAGTTGGTTTGAAGCGAATATTGTAAAACAGCAAGATCCTTGCTTGATTGTCGTGATAGCAACAAATAAATAAGTTGGTAACTTTAGTAAGAACACATACTTAATAGTACCAGGTGAAATTCTCTAGAAATACAGCGTCCAGCACAGCGCCGAATCTAGACAACTCTCTATGAAATTTGACGCTGCGACAGCGCTAAGCTCGATTCTGTATTCTTAGAGAATTGCCCTACAGTATCCACAATTTATTCAATAGACGTTTTGCTATCTGCAAATTTTTACAACTACTTCAAATGATTTAAACATGTTTCTAATTTAAATACAAGTACAAGTGTTTATTTAAATATATGTGTTATGTGCTTGACTTGAATTGAGGTAACACACTTTCGTCGCCAACGAAAAGATAAGAATAATTGCCACATGCATTTAGATTTTTAAGAAACGAGGCTACAACTTACAAGTACATGTATCTACTAACCTGGTCTTCCGAATCGTCATGTGGTTTCGTGTCCCCATTGTGCGATAGTTCGGAGTGCAACGCGGGGTGCGGCGCATGCGCAGGACTACTCGAGTTGTTGGCCGCTCTCGACTCATCTTCCTCCTCCTCGTCAGACCCCGAGCCTAGTAACGAGTCCGCTGTAGACAAAGAAATAAATAGGTTAGAAAACTGGGTTTTTGGATTACTGGATGGAATGTGTCCAGAATGAGTCCGGCAGAAGAAATTTAAAACAGTTTCTGAATTTGAACGGAACCGGTGAAGGCATGTTCCAGACGATCCTATCTAAACCAAATGGTGACGATGCTAAGGATTAATAGTTCACGTTATTTGAAAGTTTTACAATTATTTAGGATACGATGGGACTGGTTCACGCCAATTAAATAAAGAAAAAATAAGTGGGTTTTTGACTTTGTAAGTAATTTGCGTAATATATTGTAGTGGAATATCTGGTATACAAAAGAATCAAGTTTCCCAGCTTCTCAGTTTCTTGAACATATATATAATCTGGATTTCTTCAAAGTTCAGGTGAATCGGTTTCGTCTAGGCACCCTAGGTCGCATCATAGCATCACAATAGGCTAGTTGCGCCCTAAAGCAAGCCTATCTTGATAAAAAAATAGGTTTTCTCGGGTTAGTTTATTATTTATCACATAAAATAACTTGTTAGGTACGGAAGCCTACAGGAATCTAGTAGATAATGATTCCAGACTGATATATAATAAGATGACTAGACAATGTATTTTTTTTTTAAGAAAGTTTCATTACTATCTTACTTATAAAGATAGACGAATAAAATAAATTTCCTGAAAACAAAAACTAACAAATAAGAAGATCGTCACAAACGGACTGAAATCAAAGATTAAGTTTAAAAAAGAAACTTGAAAAATACACAATATCGAGCATATTCATAGATAAAGAGTAACTATTAAAAAAACCCTTTAAAATAAAATTGACTTATCAAAAAGCAATCGGGTCACCCCGAGCCGGTTTAACCAAATAAAAATGTAATTTCGAGAGGTTCGTCCCCCAAAGAAATGGGAACAGAAAGAATTAGCCGCAAAAACAATTACTTATGGCGGAGGGAGAGAGAGTCCTACTATTTGTTTGCGAAGAACTCGAATTGAAATCGATTTGAATAGAACTCGATTTTTAATGTAATCTTTGATCTTGGTGGGAGACCTTTAAAACCCACCCACCCATGTACACTCTTTTGCCCTTTTTGTTCCGGGGCCAAGGTATCTCTTTCGAACAACCTGCAACCCCAACGGTGTATAAATATGTTCTCATAGCCTGCCACCGGAATCAACACCATCAAAGCACGTTTCACTACATATATATTAAGTTGGTTGTAAATCTAAGTGTAATATTTATAAGTTAGTAGTATTTTTCATGACTAGGGTTGGTCACTAAATTTTAATGTTATTTCTCGTTACGCAACATAATTAAACCTCACACTTACCTATGTACTTCAAAATATGACGTTAAACCTACAGCTCTAAACAAGAAAAAAAGCCTATCGCAATTTACATTAAAAACTCAAAAATAAAACGTAGTTCTAATGTCTACGGACTGTTTTTTCGTAGCAACGTAGCGTAGTAAAGCGAATTTTGCGTAGCAGAATTTTCGTAGCAAATCAGTGTAGCGCGCGATAGATTTTTTGGATCATAGCTTTTTATTTATGCTTCATTTGTTTTTTTCTTTAAGTATTCGGTTTCGAATAAAATTTTCAAACTCGATCGAACATCGAGTTTTCGAGTAGCTTAAAAATATTCCTCACAAACTTTAGTAGGGGTATAAAAACCGTTTATTCCTTGCAAACATGGAGGGTGGCTGGAGAACGTTTGCAGAAGGGGCGAGGTGACCGGACACTTAGCTGCAAGGGCATCTGGACCTGGGAACTTGGCACTTGTGGGCCGTGGTCCTTGCACGTGTGAGTATACACCGATTATGTTGGTAATTGGTTTTGGGTAAAATATTTCGTCGTTTTACCTTATAAAACTGCGTCAAAACATGTTCCGTCTATGTCCGTTTATTCTTAAAAGAAAGTACACTGTTGAATTTTCGGTTTTCTGCGTTGATTTGGGCTTTAAAAATTCAACTGTTCATTTTGATGATACTTTATATAAGTCAAACAGGGGCCTTAGTCTGCTATTACAATAGTGTCAGAATGGTCGATCACTGATCGCATAATGGTTGATTTTGATAAGTTGAGTATGTAGCAGATAACCAAACTTGTCAAAATTAACCATTATGCGATCAGTGATCGACCATTCTGACACTATTGTAATAGCAGACTAAGGCCCCTGATCATTAGTATGTTGACAAGGTATAGAATTACTTAATTAAAAAAACAACCAACAAAGATGGCTGACCATTCGAACTTTTATGATGATTTACTTTTCTATATGGATATGGACTTCGTGAGAATATATGTAGATTTAGTAGACACGGTTATCTTCAAATTATATCACCATTTACACATTTTAACGTATATGTCAACGCGATAATAACTTACCGATGAATTTATTGTAAGTAAAGACATATTTAACATCTAGTTACGAATGCGTAGATACTTGTCTTCATCAATAAATTACTGATTATATTTATTTTGTGTGTTCTTTCATTTGCCAGTAAAAAATAACTGTATTTTTTCTAATCACGAACAATAGCAAAAAGTATTTTAAAAAAAATCGAAAGAAAATCTGTCATTAAAAACATGTGATATAATGTCACAGTGACAGTCAAAATCAAAATGACAGTGTCGCCGTGTTTGACACTTTACACTTAGGTATAGTCACAGGAATTACTTGTCTTCTACAATTTCCTTCACATGGTCCGTCTACCATTATCTGTCAAATATTTTCTCAAGTATGTCAGGACGCTTTCCGTTGTCGCCATATGCAACTAAATACTAGAGTATTTTACATGCTACTTTACCAGTATTTACCCGACTGCCGAAAGGAGGAGGGTTACGTTTTTCATTCTTATTTAGCCATGAGCTCCTGGTTCGGCCCGTCTATCGTTAGTAGGTACATTTAAATAGCTTTGATTTTCTTCTTCCAACCAGCGAGCGACTGTTTTCGCAAGTAAACAACAAACATTTTGAATAGCCGAGTTCAAAATTAAATCCATTTTCATTATTATTTTTTAATTCAACCGAAGCAGGCAACGGTGCCGTCTGTTCAGCCCGAGGCTATTTTAGGGCGGCGTACACTATAACATCTGTCATGACACGAGATGAGCTTGTCTCGGAGAATATATTATGGCATGATGTGTATACAGCCTTATAATAACTTTATCTTTGATATTAAATAGATATGTTGTCGATATAAATGGTATGAGACGGCGCTAATATCTCTCGAGATTTGATAGAGTGTAGACGGGCTTTTAATCGAACACGTTATTTATTATTTTTCTAGTAATAAATAAAACCGGGTTTTTTGTTGTTGTTGAATCCATGCTTCTTTGCATCGGTGCGGAAGCCGGCGTTTTCTAAAATATGGGCTGGGTTCTTGAAACTAGGTCTGCCGGACTGGCCTACTCCATCCATCTAATGTAAAAAAGATTGTGTCCCATCAGTAGAAAAATTTAAGGCTTATATCCGAAGTATTATCCACTGAACGGATTATACCTATTTTTCGTAAATTAAAAGCAAATTTTTGAGGCAGTAACACATGCTATAAATTTGCGCTACGACACTTAGAAACTGAGCAGTGGGGAAAATCGCTGGGTAAAGCTAATAATCTGTAAGTTTCCTATATCCTTACTAATATTATAAAAGTGAAAGTGAGTTTGTTTGTTTGTTACCTCTTCACGCTTTAATGGCTACACTGATTTTGATGAATTTTGGTACAGAGATAGTTGTGAACCAGGAGACCGATAAGGCTATTTTTTTTTCATAGGGAAATCTTACCGTTGCTATTACAAATCAATAAGGCGCAAGGGGAACTGTGTTACCCCGAATTTAACGCGAGCGAAGCCGCGGGCAAAAGCTAGTAATATATAAGTTAAAACATGATTGTTGAAGTTAAGAATTAAAAATAAAGAAGTATCGATGCTCTTTATCCAATTTCAAATTCAGAACATTCTATTGCCCGTTCCATTTTTATCAAAAGAAGGTTACACACTTTTCCTGCATACGTTCACTGATATCAGACCTATTTCCTTTCACCTTTTGACACAAATTTCGAGTGGCATGGCAACAAGGGCTCGACTTAATTAAGCTTATACATCGATGAGCCAGCGTTTACTGCAGCTTGACTTATATTAATCTTGCTGTGTTGCCCGCCACTGACTTGCGTTTCCGGAGACTTGCAAGTCATTTCAGGGTACTACGAGTCTATGATATATTTTCGATAGAAAAAAGTTTTTCTAATACGCTCTGTTTTATATTTAGGCGGAAAGTCGGTGAGTAGTATTTCTTGACTTGCAAATAGATGTAATAGTATATCTTTGGAATTGGCAGTCAAAACTGATCCAAATAAAGCAAAGAGGTTTAGTAGGTATGTCTAGAAGAAAGTACAAACTAAGCTGTAGCAAGAAGTTTAGGCAGAAAACGCAAGGTCAAAGTTATGTGAGAACCTATCTTCAAATTAAATCAAAAACATTTATTTCAAGTAGGCCAGATAACAAAAATAGTAAATTAAGCTACAGTCCCCAGTCACAAGGCATAATAACTGTGAAAGTGCTGTATTTGCCAATTCCAAAGCGTAGATATTTATAGAGAGAAACTCCATGGACACTATTTTAAATCTGGATATTGTTACAAAACCTTGTTAACAACATTCATGTCGATATCGTACATTATAAAAAAAATCCTTACATTACATAGAATTTTGAATCAGATTTGTTTTTTATCTTCTTTTCATTAGTTTCCAGGGTCAAAGTAATTTCATTCTATTTAGTCCGTCTTTTAGATTATTCAAAAATAAGGGACACGTATTTTTTTAATTGTAAATGCGACCAAACATGACAGAAATATAGCCCACTAGTTTTCGCCCGCGGCTTCGCCCGCGTTAAATTTGGGGTAACACAGTTCCCCTTGCGCCTTATTGATTTGTATTAGCAACGCGAAGTTTTCCCTTCTCTTCCCTCTTTCTCCCTCACATCCCACTTTTTTTCAAAAAATATTACCCTATGTCCGTTTCCTGGTTCCCAACTATCTCTGTACCAAAATTCATCCAAATCGGTTCAGCCATTAAAGCGTGAAGAGTTAACAAACAAACAAACTCACTTTCGCTTTTATAATATTAGTAAGGAAGTAAGGATAAAAGTTACGTGTGACGTCACTCGTTGCGAGCAACGCGTAGTACTAGTAGGCTCCTACTCAGAGAGATATCATCATTTTCCCATCAACCATATATCCATACCCTCTTGTTTCTTCAAAACATCCTCATCAGGTACTCAACCACCCATGTCTATAACCTAACAATCCAATCACCGAGTACATTTTTATCATCACCTACCCACTTGATCGGCGATCAAGTTTGTGTGCCTACCCTCTTAGGGGTAAAACGTCCGTTCAACGAGGGTCCTTCGCCTTAGGGCTCTCGGTTGTATAAACACTAGAGTCTGTGATCTTTTGTGACTGTTTGTGTTTGTTTGTTGACAATGTTTTGCGTTTTGAAAGAATAGATACTAGTTTTTGTGTTGTGTTGTGAGGAGTGTGAACTAACTTGTTAAATTATGACAATCTTATTTATAAATGACACATACATTACATTATTCGTAAAATAATCATTGACTTAATTATAATTACAAAACAATGTAATTAATTTGAATTACCTTTTCTATTGTACTTATTAGTATAAATTAGAATTACATGTTAGTTGCAATGTATGTGTAAAATATTGTATTTATATATTAGTTTCAACAACATTTATAGAGCGGACTTTGGGCGTTTCTGATAATTTTTGATACTGACACACGAATGCTACCTGGCAAGCGTATGCCACTAAACAAAGCCACATGTTACTTAGTTAACAAGTACTGGATTACGCATTTTTCATCTTGTCCCGTCTATCGGTCATAAATATTTGAATGTCTTTGATTAGTTTCGTAAGATATAATGTAGCAGAAACCATTAGCTGTGTATTATCTTCTAAGTAGGTATCTGTATAAAATGTTGGTAAAATAAACACATCTGAATCTGTTGTTACCTATAGTAACTAGTGTGTCTAAGGGCCAACAATATGGCACGGCTATAAGGTGTCAAATTTTGTAGAAATCCTAACACTATGAAGCTTCGTAGGTTTTCCTAGGCTTGTTTAAGTGCCGTCGCTATTTGTATATATAATCCAAAACAGACTGCACGGTATAGTAACAGACATTTTTGTAAGCACATACAATATTTGACACGGAATAAGGGGCAGTAGAAAACACCAAAATTTTATTTGTTTTAAATCCCAATAAATCTTGTTCGAGGTTTGAGGGTTCTCAAAGAAAACTAAACTAAACCTGTTAAGACTGTTTAAAAAATTATTAAGTACAGCACACGCACGCAGTAATTGAACTAAAAATGACTGGCTGAAAATATTGAGTTCTCTCGCGTTCCGTAGTCAAGACCAGTCACCTATGAGCTCCCTGCCCCGCTTCCAAAATCAATTTTAAAACCGCCCCCCGTATAAACGACTTCCTTTGTCCCGCTGTACCTCGCTAATCGAATTTTGGCGGGAAAACGGTCTTTTATTGTCGCTCAATTTCGAATATAGAACAGGCTCTTTGATGTTCGAAATTCGAATTTAAAATTTTGTGGCTTCTTTATTTGTAATTCGGTATTTATTTTATAGCCGTTTGATTGATTTTTACATAGTACATCGGTTTTTATTTTGTATGTAATGTTTCAATCTCGTTTTGCCTCAATGTTTTTATTTTATGTAAATTTCCGCTAATAACAGTCAAAGATAAAATATCTGTATTGTTTTACATAAACTGGCATTCAAAAACATAATTAACATCGCGATAATCAACAATTTAGGCCCATTAACAATTCAATCAGCGTGATTCATGAATATTTTTTACCAAAAACACTAGTGCGCTATCTTTAAATCTATAACAACCTATTAACGCAGCGAACACAGTAAAAATCACAGATTATTTTGTATAACGGCCATATTAAAGTTTGTTATAGCGTGTTTATGGGGCTGACCGTTAATTCCAGGCCACCATCTCAAATGTAAAATAAGAAACCGCGAGATAAGGATCTAAGAACATAAAAGATATGGGAACTTTTGTGGTGCCGGTAGCCGGCATATACTTATTTACGCCCATATACACCACGGGCGTATAAACGTAACGTCGCACTCACACTTGGCAAGTGATGCGGCACACATGAAAGGGTGCGGCGTACGCAAACGTGGACCGGAGCCACCTGATTGGTGGATGCGGCGGTGACGGCCACGCCCTCTTTTATCGACGTTGCGCACGGAGCGTGCGTGCGAAACACAAGTATATGTAAAATCAGCTATAGGTAGGCTCGAGAGCGGTTTTTAAAATGTCATTTCCATTGGGCGCCCCGTCAGATAGCGCTGGGAAACTCGACGGAGAATTGTTTTAGAACGAACGATTATGATTTGTTTCACTGGACGCTGAATAGAATTCTAAAGAAATAATTTTGCAAGATTTTTTAGTATAGTGTCGAGAACAATGAATCTTAAATGCAAGTTTTAATGAAGCGTTAAATAAGTATAGTGTAGAACGAAATTAATTTATTCCTGCGTTAAAATATCAGTATCTTTCTTTTACTTCCAAACGTCATAATGCAAAATAATGTTAGCAAAACTTTGCCATACATTTTATAGCATTTCACAGCCATCTGGAAAATTATTGTAATAATAACAATAGTATGTTTATCCAAAGAGTTCAGACGAAAAAAAAAACTTCGTTTCGCAGACAGACAAAGGCAGACGATCGCCGGCTCCCGACAAAGCCGGTCGTGACGTGACTTCCCCAAGTAGCGGTGGGAGGGTAGTCGAAGAACACAATTAAAGAGCCTACGATAGCATGAGTCGGGTCTTTAGCGCGTTGTGATTCGCGGCGCCTCGCCGACATACGCCGACTACGCCGTACGCCGAAATGACTAATGACTTTTTCCTTTTTTTACTCGACTGTACTTTTAACTTACAACGTTGTACATAATAAAGTTCTGGTGTTACATGTACTCTATTTATGTAGTAAAAAAGATCGAGTTGTTATGATCAAATTGGCTAGAAATAGTTGTAGCAGGATAGTCGCAATAGAATTGCAATGACACTCAATGTTACGTACTGATAAATTTGGTCATAAGCTGGGTAATCAATTTCAACCTCTATTTAGGTGAACAACGTGAGTGACACCTATGTTTTTTAGACAATGTAATAGGAAACAAAACCCAAACAATAGAGAGAGCAAATACATAGATACTTTCATAAATACAGTCCAGAAAACGAGCCAAGCAATCTCTAATCAAAACACGTTCAGAAGCGAGCGTGCCTCCACCGGTAGAACCACGGTATGAGTAATAAATCGTCGTATAAAAACCTTATTAAACACATGGAAGTCATTCAATAACACTGAAAAGACGCACAGCAAGAGGTCAGGAGAAATGACCTGGCAAACATAAAGCTGCTTAATTTCGTACAGGCACACACAGTGGTGCGTCGATAAATTACAGTTACAACACACGTAAGGCAATATGTCAGCGTCTACGCCGCCATTAACGACGCCATATTTGATCTAACACAATGGGAAGCGCCCGCGCACTCCAGCGCGCAGCATTTGGACAAATTAGTCGCCCATCCATCGGATAGCTGTGAAAAATTGGTGTTAAATTATTTTTTTATGCACCGAAGTGAATTCTTTGACCCCGTAACGAGCTCGATTTGTGTATTTGACGAATAATATTTCAATTTCTCAGTTTATTTACGGTGTTTCTAACGCTAACGACCACCCACAGTTCTGTCTGCATTGAAATTTGTCTATTATGGACCAGCACTAATGTTGCACCCGGTTCTAAGAAAACTCTTAGATTTTATTTGCTGAAAGTTTAACTCGGATTTTTGTTCTTCTTTGTGTATTTACTATTTTGCTACTGTAAATGTATTTAGCTACCGAAACAGCTTTGCAGTAAAATAAAAATGAGATATAGGTAATTTAGTCAATTCAGGTGTTTCCGACGAAACTGTAAATGTTTCAGTATGGTGTCTTAACATTCAATTAAACAAATATTATAAACGACGCTATAAAGCGTCACATCCTCTTTGAAAGAGCCTCCGCAATAACTGTCATGTACGTTAAAGAAAAGTACTCAAAGTCAAACATTAAAAGTAAAACAATAGAACATCAAGAGCTATAGTCTTCGAAACTAAATTAAAGGTGGACTTTCAGTAATTTTCTTATTTGAAATATTACAAAAATCACCGACGAGTCGGAGTGACGAGTCTCCATTACCATTAAGACTGAAGAGCCATCAATCAGGCCCTATGACCACACAGTGACGGGTGCTTATGAAGCTCATGATACTTTAGCACTCATTAGGGATGCTAGTCAAAGCGAGATTTTAATGGTACAAACCAGTTGTGCAAAGAAAATACATTTACACACACAGACGCATAGTTTCTTTTTTAGTTGTGTTGTTTAAGTTTTATTAGCGCCATCTACCATTTTCAATTACAACTTCTGTTTTATTTTTATAGAAAAAGCTTTCTAATTTTATGATAAACTTACATTTTACTAAACAAGACTCCTTGGCTGATTCATAGATAACGTTAAGAAAACCTTTTCAAAGACAATTAATCTCTCGTTTTTTTTTTGCTTGAGGCTAGAAGATACCAAAGTCTTTTGCCTTTGCCTTTACCTTTATCGGTTCTAGAATCGATAGCCGAATAAACTTAAACCATAAGCAACCAACCACTCCCAACAAGCAACATTCATTAGTCCAATTAAGCACGATCTTTTTTCGCCTATGTCCGTATGCCGATAGAAAATTACATGGTGGGTACAGACAGCCACAGTAGTGCCACAGAGTAGATTTGTTCAGAATGTCTGATTACAATCGGGAAAAACTCAGGCATCCATATAAATACTCGAGTACATCCGTACGTACAACTACTGTAAAGTTTTTTTATTAATCTTATTTTTTTAGAGGAGGGGTTGTCCCTGTTATAAAGCTGAAATCAAAAGCATAAAAAAAGCATAAGCAAAGAAATTTTCGCACGATATTGACAAAATTACTTAGGAGCGATCATTCATCTATTTCTTTTTGCTTTTTGATTATTTCGGCAAGGTAGTACCGAAATACAACGTAGAATCGGTTCATTAAAGAATTAATATTTCATCTTTGATTCTTCTTATATTCATGGCATTTTGACATGTGATCTGCATTACGTTTAGACTGCATTCTTTCTTACACCGAGGGTTTTGTACAAGCTTGAGACTTAAACAGCAATATCTTTGGATTGTGTAGACTTAAAATATTGATTTCACAGCTCCAAGAAACCACAGAGTTGAGTGTATGGTTTTAATTTCAACATCCAGGCGTTACCAAGATAAAGGGACTTGACAGACAGACAGATAGATAGACAAAAAAGTGATCCTATAAGGCAGGGGTCGGCAACCCGCGGCCCGCGGGCCGCATGCGGCCCGCGGACGTCTTCCTTGCGGCCCGTGAATGTTTTGTAAATCCTTACTAATATTATAAAAGCGAAAGTGAGTTTGTTTGTTTGTTTGTTTGTTTATTTGTTTGTTTGTTTGTTACCTCTTCACGCTTTAATGGCTAAACCGATTTTGATGAATTTTGGTACAGAGATAGTTGGGAACCAGGAGACGGACATAGGCTAATATTTTTTTTTTAAAAGTGGGATGTGAGGGAGAAAGAGGGAAGAAAAGGGAAAACTTAGCGTTGCTATTACAAATCAATAAGGCGCAAGGGGAACTGTGTTACCCCAAATTTAACGCGGGCGAAGCCGCGGGCGAAAGCTAGTAAGTTATAATTACCAAAATTTACGCATTAAGTAAGCGCGCCTTTTAACCCGCCTGCCCGACAACACTTTGAAATGTGACATACTAGCTGATATTCTCAAAGGTCCTTCTATGAATCCAATGCTCTTGTTAAATGCCATCTGATTTTGACGATTTGAAAAACTTTGCTAAGAAGTTCATTACAATTTTTCAATTGTCAATTATACACAATTCTAGAGCCAAAAATACCACACTTGGGACCCAATCGCTTGCAAGGCAAAGACTGGGTCTTGGCCTTGGAGGCTCTCGGCTGGCCCCGACTACTAGGGCTCCTAAGATGCTTGCTTGGATTCTTGGAGGGGCCAGTTCCCACTTCGTTAGAAGACGGGGAGGCTGGTCTTCATACAGAAGCCGGGGCGCCCTGCGGACTCTCCGTCCGCATTCCGGCCCATCGCTCAACGAGTCGGGCAAACTCTTTGAAAGAGTAATTGCAAACTGCCTCGTCGGGCACATTGTGGGGAGGAGGCCGGATCTTGCGAAGCACCAGTATGGTTTTGCGTTGGATGCCATCATGCGCGTAAGAGCCCTCCCGACGGGGGCTGCAGTGTCCAGGGGTCGTCGTGGCAGTGTCTCTCGACATTGCCAACGCGTTCAACACCATGCCTTAGGGCTGCATCAAGGAGGCACTCCGGTACCACCGGATGCCGACCTATCTTCGTCGTGTGGTTGGGGCATATCTGACGGACAGGGCCGTCATCTACCCCGGTCGCTCTGGAGAGTGGAACCGGCGAGACCTGTCATGCGGTGTCCCACAGAAATCAGCCTTGGGGCCGCTCCTCCTCTCCTATCGGTTAAGACTGGGTGCTGCGCGCCTACCTCCCTAGCGGAGTCAGCGTAGTTTGCTACGCTGACGACACGCTCGTCCTGGCACAGAGTGAGTCGCACCAGGCGGAGGTCAAAACAATGACAAACGGGGTTGCGATAGTCGCGATGAGGATCTGGCTACTGGGTCTTGAGGTGGCATTGCACATTTTTTGGCTCCTAAACTCGAGCGGGCCGGCGCTGCTTTCAAACGGCTCCTGCCCAATCTGAGGGAGCCAATCGGCTCCTGCCGTAGGCTCTATGCCGGAGTCGTGCGGTCCATGGCCCGACACGGGGCCCCGGAATTGGAGCGTTCTTTAGGGCAGCGCTCCGTCCACTACCTGAACGCGCCCCAAAAGGTGGTAGCCATTAGGCTAATCCGGGGCTACTGCACGATATCCGGTGAGGCGGCGAGCCTTCTTGTCGGATTGCCACTGTGGGATCTGGAGGCAATAGTCCTCGCGCGCCTGTACGAGTGGCGCGCGGAGGCAGTACAACGGGGGGAATCTCTGCTGTCGCGGAAAATTGCCGCCCAGCGGACAACCCTCCGGTGCGATCTCATGGTGGCATGGAGAGAGCGACTGTCGCAACCCCGTGCAGGGCACATCACCATTGTGGCGGTAACTCCCCTCTTTGAGGAGCGGCTGGAGAGGTGCCATGGCGTCCTCACCTACCGCCTGACGCAGGTCCTCACTGGACACGGAAGTTTTGGGAAGTTCCTGCACATAATCGGGCGGGAATAAACGCCCGGGTGTCACCATTGTTATGATCGCCCGGAGGATACGGTGGAGCACACAGTGGCGGTCTGCCCAGCTTGGATGGAACACCGCCGTGCCGTCGTAGAGGCGATTGGCGGCGGCGATCTCTCGCGTCCGGCCCTGGTTCTGTCAATGGTTCGGAGCGGAGCATAATGGGGAGCAGTAACCTCCTCCTGCGAAGCAGTTATGCTAGCGAAGGAGGAGCCCGGTTGTTTGAGGTAGAGAACCTCCTACTCCTACGAAATAAATTCCCTATGTTTTAACAATTTTCAGTGGCATTTTTTTTTATAGAATATGACCAATTGAGCAGGTATATTGGGCTTCTTGGGTTATGTTATGCGCGTAAAATGATTGCGGCCCGCCTTTAGTTTGATTTGTCACCTTGTGGCCCTTGCTTGCCAAGAGGTTGCCGACCCCTGCTATAAGGGTTCCGCTGTTTTTTTCGGTATGGAACCTTAAAGAGTGTTCAATACAATTTAGGAATAAAAAAACCTAAGTATCTCAACCTAATTGTTGCTAATTTTGTTCAAAATAATTCATATCGTTTGACAGACGCGGCCCCGGGTCTCAACATATCGCCCACAGGTTGCAGACTGTACCTATCTATATGTACACACCTATAACCACACTTAGTCCAGCCTTCTGATGCCTATCTATTCTGTGGCAGTCTGCATTGTACATGTATTATTATGGGAGTGGGAGCTACGTGACCGCAGATCGTGACCCCCCGAGATTGCGCCTGCGCCGGTTCGCGGTGTTCGCGGCGTGTGCGGTGGCTTTATTTATTTCTATATCTGACTGTAGTGCGCGACTGTACCGATTGCGAGAGAACGTTGTTTCATTTGTTCTGTATGTACTAATATTACAGTTTGTCTATACTTATATACTAAAGAGGAAAGTTTTGTTTGTATCGAATAGGCTCCTAAACTACTGGACCGATTTTACCCATTTTTTCACTAATAGGAAGCTATATTAGCAACAAGTAACATAGGTTATACAACATCATGCTACTACCCACGGGAGCGGGACAGCAACCAAAGATGCGTAAGACAGCTAGTTGTAAGTAAATGTAGTAGTAAATTCTACAAATTTTAATGTCATTTTTAATAAAAGATCAAACGGTTATACGGCTGGAGCTCGTGGCTAAATAAGATCGACCTGAGCGGCTGCTAGCTCAGGTCGATCTTTAGGTGAAGCCGCACTTGCCTAGGTTGGTCTGTGGATGGGTAACCGCCCGTTACATACCGAGTTTCTTCCATGCTTCAGAAAGCACGTTAAGCTGTTGGTCCCGGTTAACATTTGTAGATCTTTGACAGTCGTTAGAGATAGTCAACGTCCCGAAAGTCTGACAACCAGTCTTACTAAGAGTTATCGTATTACCCAGTACTAACTGAGTTATGGAAATAGCAGTCAGATAGCAGTCGCTCCATGTAAAACACTGGTATTCAGCTGCATCCGGTAAGACTGGAAGCCAACCCCAACATAGTTGGGAAAAGAGTTAGACTGGCTTGTGGTCGAGTCGCGACTGCTGCACAGGGTTTGATTCCCGGGTCGGACAAAGAGTTGGTAAGCATATCCATCAGGAATTTCCCAGTAGGAGACACTTTTTTTTTTGCAGATGGTAAATCACCTTATAACTTCCCTGCTGTGGGCGGAACGGGTGGGAGTGTCAAACTTGTATTGCCTAAAACCCACCCATGTTCCTTCTTTTGCCCTTTATGTTCCGGGGCCGCGGTATCTCTTTCGAACGACCCGCGATTCCGGCAGGCGGGCGCCCTAACAGCGCCTCTCTGGGTAGAGCAGCCACTGAGTCTAGATTTGTGGCCGGCTCATGGCATTAGGCTTGTCTCCTATTACTTGTGACCATGAAATATTAAGTACTGGCTAAATTGTTAGGTACTGGAGAAATGTGGGTGTTGAGTTAGGTGTACACCTCTATGTAACACTTTGGCAATCACAAGGGCGTGATGTTATAACTTATATTTATCTAACGGCATTCGTTCTTTGACAGTTAGATCGTCTACAATAATCTTCATGTCTTTGAAAGGGACCAACTCAAAATTTCCTTTAACAAAATGTACAAAGTAACAAAAAGAGTTCTAACCTTGACCTGTAAACGGATTTCCGGAAAAATGCCAGGTGTTCTAATGAAATGGTCTGTTACCTTTATAGACCGGAAAACGTCAATCAGAAGAGCGAAGTTCTAAAGTCAGAGTTCAAATGACTTGTATGTACCTACATTATTTACAAACAACGAATAGGTATAGAATTATAACAAACGGGGCAACGGGGCAAGTCGCTGTCGAGTCTCATTCGCGCACCGATGCACGATGGTTCAGTACAAAACTTGAGCTGAAAACAGCTATTTCTTTTGACTGCGTAGACTTAGAGAGTTAATTTTTTCACAACTTAAAAGACCACAGAATACCACTAATAATATAAAAGCGAAAGTGAGTTTGTTTGTTACGTCTTCAAGCCAAAATGGCAAAACCGATTTTTATGAATTTTGGTAGGTAAGTACAGGAATAGTTGAGACCCTTGAGTTTTTTTTATGAGAAATGAAGGAAAAAGAGGGGAGAAAAGGGAAAACTTAGCTTTGCTATTACAATAAATAAGGCGCAAAGGCAAAAACTACAGGTACCTGCAAATCGGGAAAGGGGAACTGAGTTACCCATAATTAAACGCAGCGAAGCCGCGGGCAAAAGCTAGTTAAGTATGAAGTTTTAATTTTAACTCGATACTCCTACGCGTTACCGTTTAGGGTCTTGACTGACAAACAGATGTACAACAAAATGATCCTGGGTTCCGTGTTTTCTAAAAGCATATACTATTTCGAAAATGGGTTAAGAACCCTACTAATATTATAAATGCGAATGTTTGTGAGGATGTAAAGATGTATGGATGTTTGTTACTCTTTTACGTCAAAACGGCTGAACGGATCTTCATGAAACTTGGCACAGAGGTAGATGATAGTCTCGAGTAACACATAGGATAGGAATTTTTTAGATATCACGCGGATGAAGGCGCGGGCGCCAAGTTTATAATATTATGCGAATAAATCGCTAAGCTACACTGACAGTAGAGGGCAAATAAACTGAATAGATAAGCAGAAGATAAGTATTTTTAGCCTTTTTTTTACAGCTGGAAAATCATCAAATAACTTCTACCTGATCGGAGCGGGGAGGGGGAAGTGTCAGACTTTTACAGGCCCACCGTGCCACTTTTGCTCTTTTATATTCCGGGGCGGCGGTATCTCCTATTTTTCTTCCTGAGCTTTTCTGATGCTAGGCTAAAGCTTTTGTTCTGCCTGTTTGACCTTGTCAAAACTTTTGTTCTGAATGTAGGTACACAAAGCGTTAAAAAGGTCTCTCAGTAGCCCCAAGAATCTTCTACGAGTACTGCAAGTAACATTATCCCACATTAGTGTCAAGAATGCGCTTTAACGACGTAGTTGAAGGTAATGCATGGCGGGCATACGAAATCGCACAATGAGACGACGCAAGAAGCGACGCACGCGCCTTCTAGACGTGCCGTGACAGATGTGCGCGCGCTTATACGACGTTTCCTTGGGGAAATTATTTTCTAATAAACATGTAATAAACAAACATGTTTAAAAAGCCGACTGTCATTGCAAAAATCCAGCGTAGTGGGACACATCTTCCTATAGCGTCCCACTGCTGGGCGAATGCCTCCCCTTCTGCTTTTAGTGCGGATATAAATAAAATAAAATAATTTCTTGGTATTTATCGAAAGCCTAGCTAGTTTAAGAAAAACTACATTATTGTTGTAACAACTTTCTCGAATAAAATGTACAACTGATAAAGTTAAACCAAGACGAGAGAAAGAATCTTTAAAAGGAGGAGTATTATAAAGGAGATATACCAGTATGTCGAAAAAAGGACTCAGAAGTTTCAAAACACTTCGTGCAACAAAAACCTTTCCCACAATAGATGACTGTACATAAGTAGTTACGTATACATAAACATCTACCGAACAGTAGACGAATACAAAGCCATTCAACTGAATGCGGTGTAATTAAAAGGGCTGAGCCAAACACGATCAATCTCGGCTCCATCTCCCCACATAAAGTCAAAATAATAGATGGCCACTCTAATGTCACTTTTTTCTCTACGGCTGGCGTACACGACGGAATTGACAGGTCATCAACGCAGGCGCACGGTGACGATGCTCTTTCTTCCAAATGATCATAAAAGATATTAAGTCAGGTCTACTGCAAACTAATATACTCTTTATTCGGTAGCAATAAGAGGCCATAATCCAACGACATGAATACGATATAAGACGTTCATCGTCAAGAAAAGCCTCCCGTTCGGTTCTTTTTTCGAAAGATAATCTTCAGCGGCCGAGGCGTGAAGGCCGACTGCCACACAACATGGCGTCGACAGGTTTCTTCCCGCTTTTTTACCTCTTTGTTCCTTCCCATTATTGTATGGATGTTTCGTTCCCGGCGTTCGATTTTTAATTTCTTTTCTTTTTTGTTTCTATTCCGCATTATTAATATCGCCGCGGCGTTTTTATTTACATACGAACTAACGTTTCAAACAAGGAGGTTGTCTATCTCTATGGGAAAGGCAGTGATGAAGCGGTTTCATGTCTTTCTGAGAATGACGATTTAAATATAAATGGAGTTCATCAAAGGATAGCGAAGGCGTTCTCTTGTTAAATCACATAACATTGGCTGGTTCGCAGAAAAGAATGATTTAGTGCGGCAGTAAAATTTTGAAAACAATATAATGGAGGAGGTCCGAATCGGTAGCCTGAGAACGTTTGACGGACAAGGAACGACCTCCCTTGAGGTTATTTCAGACACGGCACTGTTGAGCCTGTCAACTTTATACCAATTTGAGTATTTATTGTGAAGTAAGTTAACAGTCCACGTCGGACCATATTTTATGTTACAGCGGACATTTATTTGGTTGACCTACTATCGAAGAAAGACGCAAGCACTGGCTGCTGCAAGACTGCAATTTCGAATTCACCAGTTTCTTCAAGTGCGAAAATATTTGAACAGCATCAATAAAAAACATCGATCGGATGACCTCAGAAAACGCTTTCTACGCGGAAACCACGCTCCGTTGAGATTCGTCACCAGAACAGATCTAGAAAAAGTCGAGCCATAAACAACCAAAGTTCAAATGAAGCGTTAAAGAAATATTCTTTTTTTGTGACAACCTGTTTCTAATTCAGTGTTAGGTTATGGTCTTGACTTGTGAGGCGTCAAGGTTTGTTAGGAGGTGTTTCCAGTTTTATGTCTAATACTAGCTTTCGCCCGCGGCTTCGCCCGCGTTAAATTTGGGTTAACACAGTTCCCCTTGCGCCTTATTGATTTGTAATAGCAACGCTAACTTTTCTCTTTTCTTCCCTCTTTCTCCCTCACATCCCACTTTTTTTAAATAAAAATTAGCCTATGTCCGTCTCCTGGTTCCCAACTATCTATGAACCGAAACTCATCACAACCGGTTTAGCCATTAAAGCGTGAAGAGGTAACAAACAAACTCACTTTCGCTTTTATAATATTAAGTAAGGATTATTATGACTGCGACCTTAAATTCTTGCAGGTTGTCTTTGGTTTGACCATAAATATTGAGTTGCCCACACTGGCAGCTAGAGCTTACAACTGTTTTTGAAATTGACAGTTTAAGAGTGTTTACTGTCAATTCAATCTTCGTCATGACACCTTCTTGTCAAGGCAATCCCATAAAAGCGAGTTTTCCACAAGTTCCTTAGAAATTCACATTTCTGTTCCACAAATCTGAACTTGTTTCGCTCATTAATTTTAATTGCAAAGTAAACTGTGTGGCTGAAAATTTGCATTTCCTGCCAGCATTGCATTATTTACTCTATTTAGACTCACACTGAATTGAAATTCAATTGTTTATTTGAATTACATAAGATGTTTACAATTCACGGCGGCCAATTAAGGGGTCTTAGCTTGCGAAAAGCTATTTTGGCTCTTAGCCTGAAAGTTTAAAGTTGAGATTTGTTTGGTCGATGATGGTGAGGAAGCGAAGTGAAATGAGGCGTCGCAGCTTCGATTCCCGATTCAGGCTATTAAAGTGTTAAGGTTAAGTTGAATAATGGCACGGACGGGTTGTTAGCATATGTTTTGTATGAAAGGCTCGTTCTGGTCGAAACAGGCGTTGGATTGAGTGTCGGGTGTCTTTCACGATTATTCCGTTCCAGGAATATTTAGTTTATTGACTGCTACGGTAGCCGGATGTTGGGGTTTATGTGGCTGATTATTGTTCTTTAATTGACGATGGATTTTGGTGGTCAAGATTAATTTGTGCGTGAATTATTAAAATCCGTTTCCTATGTTTGTTTAAGAACAGTCTTATAGTTTAAGTCTGGTTAATGCTTTTGCCCTGTCCCCGTTATTTAGCAAAGATTAACATAACATAATAAAGCATCAATATAGGCAATTTGGTTGGTGCCCATTTGACATAATGTCTAAAAGCGGACCGGTGTTTTTTTTTTAAATAAGCGTTCCCCTACTCTAGTAATTTCTCTTGTATCGTTGGTAAAAAATAAATTCATATGCAAATACAGTCAGACCCAGAACCTATCTGTGGGTCATATAAATATTTGATCCGTGCTGGAATCGAACAAATGACACGCAGCGCAGCAGCCCTATCTATCAGCTATTGCGTTAAAAGTGCCATCTTAATGTATCTAAGTCCTCAACTTTGTTCTGAACTATTACGGAGTCTGTCCCAGGCGAAACCAAGTAAAAGTTTTGTGACTATGAAGTTGTAAATAGAAGTCGTTTTACTACATTGTAACTTGACTAAGCAAAGCATAAGATTTACCAAAGTATTATAAACAATAAAAACAAATGAGGTTTACAATCCCTGACTCAACTGCGCCGGCCTCACATTCGATTTTCAAACGAGACACAATCAAACAAGGCACAGACTAAAACCCATACAGCCTATTTACATATAAAAAAAAAAACTTTATTAAAGAGGTTCATTGTGAACAACAGAATATCTAACACACGAGCGATAATGACTGTCCAGTCAATAAATAACCTAACATTGGTGCTTTAACGCCCGGACTTAGGGGGTCCAATTAAACGGCACCCCCTGTTGGGACCAGCCTTTACTCTCACCGGCCTGGCCTGGGACCAAACCGGCCCGTATTAATCAGGTCCAGGATTAATGATTTTTTTTATTAGGCCATTTTATAGTTTTCAGTCGTAAATTTTGTGGTGTGTGCAAGTGGCTTTTAGTTTGTGGAAATACGTATGAGGTGACGTCATCTGAATTACAACCTAAGGTTGTCTCAGTTGGAATATGTCTGACATGAAGAACGTCTTATTTCGGTAGGTTTTGTAGATAATTTTATCAAGAAAAGAAAAAGAAACTGGCCAAGAGCGAATCAGACTCGCACACCGAGGGTTTCGCACAAAGTTGCAACATGCAACATAAACAGCCATATGTTTTGACTGCGTAGACTCATGCCCCGTTCCAATAAACAAAAAGGTTGTATTTTGACATAAGTCTCATAGAACTTATGTCAAAAATCGGGGCATTAGTGGGTTGACTTTTTCACAGCACAAAAGGGCCACAGATTTAAGTACTTATATGGTTTTTAATTTCAACTCAATACCTCCACTCATTCTTGAGATAAAAGGTCTTGTCAGACAGATAGACATACGGACAACAAAGTGATTCTATAAGGATTACGTTTATTTCTTTTGAGTGACTCAACCCTCAAAACATATTCAATGGTTGAGGTGCGAAAAATCATTACTTTTTGCATGGCTATAAATCATCTTATCTCTTTTCTATCAACAGACCTAAATGGACATTTGAATTAGGCATATAAGGTACTGAAATGTCTGTCAAAGTTCGGGTCCACAGCCTGTCTCGAGTCCGGTCCGGTAGGTTGCACCGAACCTCAGTTTAGGCTACTCGTGCGCTAAACCATGTTCTTAAAATCGTAAAACCATCTGAAAATTATTTCTACAGCACACTATTTTCTAAAGAAAACAGTTCCATAATAAAATACTGTCTTACGACCGTGTGAGAGGGCGCCCCGGTCAAGGGGTGAAGGGGAGAGGGGGCAAACGACTTGCGGAGGGTAGATAAGGAAATAATATTTCTTCAGCCGACGCCCCCCCGAGTGACATTGCCTATGTGTAGCTATATATGTATATGTCTGGGAATGAATCTGTTAGCATGAAACTCGTGTATGAATGAATACCATTATATTACCAGGTTGATGCGTTATATTGCACAAAATATTAGTAAGAATGCTTCAAAAAATAAGCAGACACAAAATATGAGTATATATTTTGAGAAACTATATTGAGAGATTATTCAGAAGATAAGAAGGGCTACTATGACATCTAATAGCAATTCTTATTCCACTGAGTGAAAGAGATGGTGCTAGACGCCTTGTATAGCTCTGTCTCTTTCCCTCAGCGGAATAAGAATTGCTTTAAGAGGTCATAGTAGGGCTACTGATGTCTGAAATTACGAACTAGTCAAGTTTGATATGTTACACTTGTTTCGACAGAACCCAATTGGCCCTTGCCAGTAAATTACGATTTGTTCGTGTTTTCCTGTCTGTTGGAAAAATAAATTATGAAGAAATTTTACAGTATTATTTTAATTAAACACAAGTAGCAAACTTTCAATCACAGCGTTAAGCAATTTAAATATCGAACGCAAATTATAACAACGAAGGTTGTTCGTTTTCGAAATTCAAATGCAAAGGTTGCTATGACAATGAGGTGACTTATTCTAGTCACTAGTGCACAAAGCGTCACATTATGTCCCAAACCTGAAACTAACAAGCTCTATAAAAATGATAAGATCATTGTAGTTGGTATGTTGACTATCGTCTATCTATCTACTTGTGTAGCAAGAGAATATTGGAGCAATGGAAAAATAATCTTTGAGCATATTTCAAAGTTAAAATCAACGTCAATTTTAATTATGAATTTATTGAATACTGATTTGACAGTACGTTTGCCTGGAGTTATCTCATGGGAACATCCTATGTTTATTAGATACCTATGACCATCTAGGATGTAGCTATTCAATAGTTTGGAATACCTGCGACCAAGCGCACCATATTTACCTCTTTAAAAATAATTCAAAACGAGTTACTTATAAAAATATAAATAATTTTTAGCATACCATACAAAAATTCACTTATTACCTAAGCATAACCCTAAAAACATAAGTACTATGAGGTGACGGTGTATAACCTCCAGGGTCCATATTTAAATGGCCAGGCTTTACGCCAGCAAACACTGGCCACCCGTCAATTTCACGCCATTTACCCGCGCACAATACTCGTGCATGAAAGAAAAATAATTTAAAAAAGGAATGCGTGGACTCCTTCGAGCAGCGCGTCACGAACTGAAAACGGGAAATGCCAGCGAAAATAACAATCACAAATAATTGTTTTAATGATTTATGTATGGAGATTATGGTTAATTATTGTTATACAGAAATTGAACTACTCTTTATCTAAAATGGAGCCAGTATTATCTCCTCTCTCTATAACCTTATTCGACCAACTATGCCCGCCGACAGGAAACATTATTTTCGATGTTAGCCATAAACGCAATAATTACCCCACCACAGACTGCGGTTTGACAACTAATAATTACTAATAAGCCCCTCAAAAAGCCAAACCGACCAAATTACGCTAAATGCTGAACTTAACCCTCGAAACGTCGCCGACAATTACAGTTAATAAATAATAATTTCAATAATAAGCGTATACAAAAAGTTGTAGAGATCACTAGTTTAGAAGGGACCTGCGAAGGTTATATTTTTCTCAAAGTGAGGGGTCAAAAAATTGGTTTAGTATTAAAACGCCGCGCACGTCCCGTAATGGCGAGCGGCAACAATCGCGCGGCACTAGCGATTATAACGATTACTGTCGATAACTTGTATCGACACCGGCTATTTGGTTAGTCGCTCGATTATCGATAATTTGCCCTCGGGGTACGCTCCTGACGCTGTAAATCGTTGACCGATTAGTTTTTCGCCGTCTTTATTTGTGTGTACGTGGTCGTTCGATTTTACTATATACCGTTCACCTGTCAGAACTTTTCCATTCCGCAGTTCCGTACATAATAAATAACTACAAATGCGTTCCAGCTTTACGCGGCCATATTTCGATCATAAATCAGTTTACAGTTACACTTATATTAAGAACATTAATGTCATTTTTGCAACGCGTCGCGACTTAAAATCGAAGCCGTGGTTATCACACACCTCGACATGTTTTTACTGCCTATAATTCTATTCCACGAGTCCATATAAAATAGAAACTCGGGACTCGCGAGCTTTCAAAAACGCTACATTAAAACATCATAAAACTCAAACATAAACGTTTACTGCGGCCAGTTTACGAGCACGCTACCTATCGATCGTTTTAACGATAAATAAAAATTAATGGGCAGACATACGACGGAATCGAAGTGGCCACGTTAGGTGGGTAGCAATAACTAGGCAGTGAAACGAAGCTCGCGCCTGATCATAGATACAGGCGCACTCCTCGCATTGCACGGGTTAACTATACCTATTATATCATGGTCCAGCGGCACGACGATTAAAAATATTCGTTCCATTGACCATTCAAGAAAATCGACCAGTTGAAAGACCAGTAGAATGTTTAATGTAACTTTGTATAAATGTATATTTATAACCACGTAGACGCGCATTTCATTACTACTTGAAAAGACGTTATGAATATGAAAGGCAATTCAATACGAGTTGTATCGACAGTAACTAAAAGGAGACAGATTTATTCTCTACTGAAAAAAAATACGCTTTTATTTTCTTCTGCAAAATTAATTAATAGAGATCTATTGTTGAACCATAAAAACATAAGTAATGGTGCAATTTCCAAGAAAAATACGAATGAATATTCAAAAGATTTTGAAATAATACACTGCTGTCAGTCTTATTAACTCGATCGGGCCGTCGGATGCAGAATCAGAAGTAATGGCTGCCTCACCCCCACGGCTACCGGGACGGGGGGACAGAGGGGACGTGAGGAGGGGAGGGGGATACGAAATGGGATTCTATCGGTCTCCTCCATTCCACGCCATTCGGAGTCTCTACGTGACTGCACATAGCTGTAACCACAACTTTCTCTCTGCACCTCACTCCACTCTTAACACCTCGGGATAAGGTTTAAAACTCACGGACGAACGCCCCCAGGACTTGTTCAGAGGTTTTGTTTACGTCTGAAATTTCGCGTTTTACTTTTTTACCGCGCTCGCTTGACATTCGTGTTATTTGGAGTTCGTGAATACTTTTACTGAAATCATAGTATTTTTGTTGTGTAGTATAAAAAATTAAGCTGAAAAACCTTGTGTATTCTTGCAATAACAAGTTCTGAACTGTCAGACGAGACAAATTATGGTAATAGATGTAAAGGTTTGGGTTATTTTGTAGTGTTCAAGTTCAAGTGTTTGCAAGAGGATAATGAAATCATATTCTTCGAAGCGACCCACTTAGACACAAAATTAAAACTACCTTCAATCTTTGCGTCATTATAAACTTTATATTTGGGTACCCATATTATCTTATCATACCAACGCGGCAACGTAAAAAACTGTGCTACAAAACATACACAGTCTAAGAACTTTTCAAGTTAAAAACAATTTTATTCCAACAATTTTTTTAATATATTTTACAAATCGAATCATGTTTTCTGCTCATCGATTTTCTTTTTTTTTAATATTGGCACACTCGGTTTGAGTATTTGCCATCGATTTTCTTTTTTTTTACACAATTTCAAGTCTGGAACAAGTGTATGACGTAATGAGGCGCGCTAGAGCGTGCCCACAACAAACAGTTTGTTCTCGTATCGGTTGCAACACAAACAGCCAGCAGTGGTTTATTTTGAGGGTGCAACCCTATGTCGGATCACTCGCAAACGTAAGCAGTTATGCTATTATCTTTGGGTTATTTTTTTTAAGAAATAAAAATAGAGTCTGCAATTTATAAGCTGTGGGATTAAGTTCGTTCTAAATAAATGGATGTTTTTGATTCGGATATTAGTTTAGTCTGATTAAAAAACTGTGTCGATGTTCACAGTAATTAAAATTAGCGTTTTGGTTACAGTTTAAAATAAGCTACCGATTTTTCGGATTAGATAGATCTACTATAATTTTGTATGTATAAAAAGGACAAAAAATGTTTGCAACCTAATTTGAACTGCTTACTAGAACTAGGCTTAGAAACAAACTGTTTTTTTTTTTAAATAAAAGAATCTTACCTTCTTCAAGTTAAAAATATACCTTCTTTGATTGGTTTTTCGGTTGTATTTTTGTTGTACTTATATGTAGGTAATAAAAAAAGAGAAAAAAGAACCATTAGAGCTTCTCGTTTATCAACTAGTTTAGGTAGTAAGAAAAAATGCCTTGAAAAATATAGAATCTTGTATTCGCTGTTAAATTATGACGTCACGCGAAAAATATGGCAGAGAAAACTCAACCCGTCACCGCCACGCTCGCGATAAGGTCAGCTATTCACCCGATTGAGCCCAGAGCGCGTGCGTTTGATTGATACGCGTTATCGGCGTGCGCCGGTCCCACCGACCCCGCCTGGGACGCGCAGATATCCAGCCTTCATACACATACAGGAAATAGGATCGGGGGCTGTTTGAAGAAAAGGGCTTGGTTTGTTTGGCGGAAAACATTTTGCACATTTATTTTTATTTTTTTCACAATTCAATAAAAGATACATGCTTTTTTTGCAATATCATTTATTAAACGTTGAAAGGAGGATATTCTCGTTACAGTAGTTCTAAAAGCAGAACTTATAAAATATACCGAAACTAAAAGCTTTTTATTCGACGTCATAAAAAGACGCGTTCAATAAACAATCATAAAGTCTTCAAGGTATTATAAGTTTCGCAATTTCGCATTAACCGTATCAATAACCACGTAAGCTTCTTAACCCTCGCATGCGGGGCAGGGTCTAATCTACTGCTCTGTGGGGCTCAGTTCAGCTGGTGGAAACAATTCCTTGTTTGGCTTATCGTATCATTGCACGATCACGCGGGGGTTGACTGTCATACCGTGTTTAGTTTGCGATACTCTTTTGTTTTATCAAAAATATTTTTGCTGACAAAGTTTTTGTAATAGTGAACGATATAATAATTTAAAATTTTCACGCAGGTAAATGTATCTTCTTAGTAGATTATTATATTAATTTTAATATTAAGATTATTTTAAGCACATTTATACCAAATATTCTAGACAGTATCCTGGGAAGTGAAAATAATTTTCATTATTAATTTATTTCCAATAATAAAAGCAAAACGTGTTGTGTATGAAAGTGGACGGGGCAAAATCTTAGACGGTGGCGGTCTGGGGTTTCTACCTACCCCCGCAGGAAAAGGGCTTAAATTTGTACAGACAACATTCGGACATCGTGCTTACTTAGACCGATACTGTGGACATCATGTGCCGGAGTCCTGTCGGAACTAGTTTAGCCGAACTTAAAGAAAACGTTCGTTTCTATTTATTTTTAAAAGTTATTGTCATAATCCTTTGCTAGGAACCAACTTTGTGAAGCGAAGCGTGACCTCAATGAACCGACCATATTCTTATTAAAAAAAAACTGAAGACAGCAATCAATAAAATTACAATAGCAACCTAATATGAGATGAGTAAGTCACTTCTTAGATTGGCAACGCGTGATCGTACATAATAATGTGTGTGTGACCTTACAATAATGATAATTAAATTGTCTGGTCAAGGGTTCAAGTCTAGGGAGCGAGTTTTGTAGACTTTGACGGCCACGCAATTCGGTGGATTGAATAGCACATTATTTTAGTTCTCAGCTGACCGTTCTAATCACATAGGCTCTAGAATAAAAAAAACAGTTAATTTTCTTTCTTTTTTGTGGGTACAACTCTATGCATTCCATCGATATAAAACCCAACCCTTCTGTTCCATGATACTCTAAATTCTCCCGCGCGATTGGTCCCGCGTCGCGCTATTTTGCTCTCGAGTTTATTTGCAGGCATTATTCCGTTCTAACAATGTATAAACACAATTACGTTGGGCAAACACGGGCAGCGCCGGCGGCTAGCACATGTTTGTGGGTGAACGAGCTAACACACGGACTACACAGTTTTATTGTACCAATAACGTTTTTAAATATGCTTTGTGCTACACTAGTTTTTAAAATATCCGTTCCAATTTTGAAATTATAGTGTTGTGTAATCGATTTTCACCGTGACGTTGTAAATCGAGTGGATACAGATAATTATTTTTCTCTGCCATTTGAATTTAATTTAAATATTGTGATAAGAGGTTATTTACATTGATAAGTTGCATTATATTTTAAAGATTTATTTTTGTTCTAAATATAGTTTCCATAACAAAAGAAATAATAGCAAAATGCGAATTGTATTTAGGTTAGTTTCATCAAAAGCTACGCGATACAGTAGCAAACGGAATACATTAACATTCGGTACGTAATAATTTAGTCAGTGAAACCAGAAATACCGGATATCAATGTGATATGATGTATAGAAACATACGACCCTGACTGGACGATCCAAAGAGAGAGAAACAAGAAATTAAACTAGGTGCTACAGCTGCTGTATCAGCCAGGATCCATTTCAAACGAGGGTGCCAATCAAAATATTTGTACTATCTCCACGTATATTTGAATGCCCCCCTGCCTCACGACCACATCTTGCCGACAATTCGTCAGTTTTTTCTTCCTCACGTCAAGATGTTGCCTTCGACAAAGCGGTAAATAAAAAGTTAAAAAAAAAATGTCTACAGCACTACCGCGTGGAGACGTGGCTAATGTGTAATGCGGTTGGCTTTTTGTCCGACGCCTTCGAGTTTTTGTTTCTTTTTTTTCACTTGGATTCTGTTACGGTTCGTATTGATCGAAAAATCCGATTTCAAAATGGGTGCTCCGAGAGTTTTATTGTTGCCGTGATACGTTCTTAAACAATAAAAAACGCATTTTAAATTGAGAATGCAATTCTCACATGTCACGTTCGTAAATTGAAGGAGACGTGGTCGTGTTTTAGAAAAGTAATTATTCTGCATCGATTGGGTCCGAGAACGAGTGAGGACAATAAAAGACCTCATTTATTTTTTCATATAGCAACATTGGGAGTGATTGTTAACGTGACGGGCGTGTGTCGATGTTTGATTGGACTTACGTAAATAGTATATAGTTTATTTCGGAGGCAAGAATAGCGCAATTTCAAAGTAATCTAGTTGTCTTGTTATTTTATTTTAGCGACATTGACCCATGATGTCGCCACATGTCTACTTCAATTCTGATTTCCTTTCACAACGCACTACCGATACAAGCAAAGCTTTACCTTGTCTAATTTAAAATTGGAACAAGTGCTACCAACTTTCACATTTTAATTGCACGGCCGTTCATCAATGGATGCGTTCATCAGATAAACATCTGGTAGCTGCGGCGGCATCTGAGATATCAAGCAACACATAAATAAAATATTACTTATCTGTTGATATCGAATAAAATCTTTAAATATATTTGTAGAAATACAGAGAGCTTGTAAAGAGGTTACAAGTAATAAATTTGGAATAAAAAACTTACAATGCTGTGTCGGCGCCTTCCCGGCGAGATAATCCTCTTTGCATATAAACTTGTTGTCGTCCAAAACGTAGAGCTCTTCGCCGGTGGACAGCTGTTTCCGACATACGAGGCACGTGAAGCAGTTGAGATGGAACACCTTCTCGCGAGCTTTGCGGACGAGGTCGGACGGCGAGATGCCGTGCCCACAACCACTGCATTTTGTTCCGTATCGTCTGAAATTAAAAGGATAAAGATGCGTTCAAAATTTTGCAAACCAATAATGTGTTTTTGGACAGTACCAGTGAAAATATAACATTTTCGTGACTATAAAAAGTGTTAAGAGTTCGTAAAAACTTAAAAGATTGTCTGTCAAATAGTCGATGTTTTTGTGTAATTCTGTACCATTTGAATCGTAACGACATTCTAATCCACTTGGCAGCATTTCGATGATGGGTCTATCACCCAAAACCGAATTATGTTAAAATATTCAAGACATTGCGATAAATATTCATAGGCTAGTGATGTAACTCGATAAGGTTATGATCGACGGATGTGTCGATAAACAGAACGGTTGCACATTAGATTGATGTATTTGCATATTTAAGGATGAGCTTTAACTTTTCCGATGTTTCGTGTATCATAACTTTATCTATTAGAAAAAAAAACTATCAAAAAACAAATAACGGACTTGTATCAGGTACGGGAATAACAGCAGAAATGGACACTATTGGTTCGTCCAGTCAGTAATAAGGTCAACCATTGATGGTGGTATGGTATATCTACTTAGTTCCCTTGCAGCAAACTTATTTCAGTACGTATCGTAGTGACAATTCTGGTTTATTGCGTTCCTGATTGACTATTGGCCCATATTTGAATTCAATTTTTTTTTCATAGACCATCATCACATATTCTGTCACATTATCTATGACAAACAAAAACTAAATCTCTACGGCCGTCAGTGGGTCCTAGCTTTAAACCGCAATCGAAGATTTTCGGCACACCGATGACATGTGAATGTTATGCAAATTGCTATGATTAATGCTGGCCACTCAGAATCCGGTCAGGTGTGATCTATTCAAATGAGATGCGTTCGGTATTCGATTTTATGAATCTTAAAGATTTGAATTTACGAATAGTTAAATACAATGTTGTGGTAGAAAAAAAACAGCAACAATGTTCATATTCTCGGTAAAACTCTCTTTCCAATAATGAGGAAAAACCACGAATATAAAGAATAAAGTTTCCAAGTAAGTCAACTTTTTTTTTATTGTACCGAACTCCAAAGTTTATAACAGTGAGCGATTATACAAAAAAAAGTCGGCCGTCTAGTAGCGGTCTAATGAATGTTAATCGTCGTTTTTGATAGATTTAAGTTCCCGCGAACGGCTTTAATTCATATTTTATGTTATTTTAGTCTGGCAATGTGGGCCAGACCTTACTCGATAATGATTTAAACGACCATCGTCCCGCGGCACTGTCTGTGATCGTTTCGAAATTTGAAATATCGTTTTATTTGTTTTTTTTTTGAGTTTTGGACTGGTTATCAAATGCTTATGCATGTACTGCAACTACTTTCAATTACCGATCACCAATCCGCTTACTTACTAAGGTGGTGACTATGAGATTATCTTCTGTCTATAATGATTGTGTATAATCTGTCTTCGCAAAGATCAATCAGTAGACGATTTCTGTTTAACAGTAATTATATTCTTTTCGTCTTCTTATAGATTATTCAAAAATAAGTGCCACGTATTTTTTTTATTTGTAAACTAGCTTTCGCCCGCGGCTTCGCCCGCGTTAAATTTGGGGTAACACAGTTCCCCTTGCGCCTTATTGATTTGTAATAGCAACGCTAACTTTTCCCTTCTCTTCCCTCTTTCTCCCTCACATCCCTCTTTTTTCAAAAAAATATAAGCCTATGTCCGTCTCCTGGTTCCCAACTATCTCTGTACCAAAATTCATCCAAATCGGTTCGGCCATTAAAGCGTGAAGAGGTAACAAACAAACAAACATACAAACAAACAAACTCACTTTCGCTTTTATAATATTAAGTAAGGATTAGAATAAAAATGACAAACATATAGCCCATTAAAGTTACGTATGACGTCACTACTTGCGAAAAAAGTAGCAACGCGTGACGTCACACGTAACTTTAATGGGCTATCTCTAACTTAACCCTTAGGAGATTACAGGCGTGGTCCTATGTAATTTAAGTTTTAGTAGACGATAAGTACATTTGTTTCTACAAATTCGACCCTTAACATTGGCAAGCAGTTCATACATTGATAAGAATGTATTCATGCTGAGGAATTACGGAATTTACTCAAGTTGTGTCTTTGTGTATACTTAATAGTTTGAGAAGTGATATAGTCACCAACAATTATTAACACTAAAAACGAGACATTTACCATTCTTTATACTACATACTATTTTTTTTTGAGTTCCCGATATCAAAGCACGATGACCATGGATAGGCTGAGTCTCTCATTTTATGCGTTGTGACCTCATTTCATCCGTGATGTTCAAAAACTCGGAAACTCAAAACAAATACTCAACATGGTAAATTTCTGTGTTTTTAACGGACATCTAGAAAGTCTCCTTCTTTTTTATATTGATTTATTAAAGTAGATAGCCGCAGGTAAAAAAAAACTGAATCAAACGAACAAGACACCGACTTCTGAATTTAAAGAAAATTTTCACCTTTTTATTTTTACGGTTTTTTTTTTAAATAATATGATTATATTGATAGCATTATATTGAACGCATCTTTAATACAAGACAAGGTTCACAGACACGCAGACGTGATTCATCTATATCTATTAAAAGATCAATATTTTCGAATATTATTATAATAATTGGCACCGATTAAAGATTTACGATGAGTATCGATATTATTGCTAGAATTTTGAAATAATCCGAAGCCAAGGGTCATCATAGCGAATGTTGAGACATCACAAATTAGAATTATATTGCTTGAAATCTAGATTTAATTTTAACTTGTTTTTATATAAGGCTAAACGTTTTATTTGAATAATCTCTAATTGTAGGGGAAACATCATTTAGATAATTATACTTTGATTTGAAAAACTTTGTTTATTGAGATGCATTATGATCAACGAGGAAACGTTTTTCAACTAAGATATCAAATTAGCAAAATATTAATAGATTTTATATTACGCGCACTAATAAGTATTGCAGCATTTCATATGCATTTCATGCAGCATATTCAGCTCCCGTATTTACTAAAGCTTCTATTTGATGTTGATTCAGAGAGTCGTTCCTTAAACACTTAATAACAGTTGGTAAACTCACTACCGCGACCTGTGTCGACGTATATTTTGTCTTTCAATACAGTTTATCTTTTCGTTAGAGTAAAGTATCTACGGTACTTTAATTCGATCTAACGTTTTTATAATACGCAGATAAATCCAAAAATTGTTTGGTCCTAGCTCTGGGCTTATAACTTTCTGATTATACATATATATATATACATATATATATATATATATAGCTATACTATGGCTTCTAAAAGACTAGACTAAATGAGTGAACAATAAACTTTTCTTCTTGAACCTGTATCGGTATGTAATGTATGCGATGCGTAGGTAGTAAATGAATGTACACCGATCTACTTTAAAGCCATTCATAACTTGTAATAAAGGACTCCTTTATAACGGCGCCATTTTATTCATGAAGGACTTTCCGTAACGTAAAAGTAAATCGGAACTTGGAAACCAAAGTGATCCTGAATGATCAATTGTCTAATCAAACTGATATAAGAATTCTTTGAAATACTGGAGTAGATTAAAACAGATTCTCTTATAACATCAAGCCTCTGAATTTTTAGACAGAGGTGTACCCATTTAGTACACACAGATTGCGCCAGTTTTGTTCAAATATCATGTAATAGGGGGAAATTGCAATAAACCAGGCACACATCCTTAATCTGTAGTTGTTACTGAGAAATTCCTGATTTAAAAACCCAATAACACTGCCCGAGGTCCTGGTAATCGAACCCAAGACTTCAGCAGCAGTCTCAGGCTCACTAGTCGGTCTCCATTACTAAACTAACGAGGTAGGCATTAACAATTGAACGAGTTTATTATAAACAAGAAGAACCAAAGAAAATAGTGATATTATAAATTTAAGTGGCCATCTACAAAAGTTATCCAGCACATGCTTTGGCTTAGCGTTAACTGACACAATACAAGTTCAAGATAGAGACAAGAACACGTTTAAATCACTATCAAGTTACGTTTACAGATACCGGCCTCAGTCCCTACGGAAAACTTAACAAAATATAAAACATAATATTATATACAAGTTACAACCGTCAAGTTTAGTTCTAAATACATTGCGAACAAGAAATTTCACCGTAATGTTGTTTTTTTTTTATCATCACATTGAATTATTACCAGGTAGATTTGCATAAACGATGGAGGCCGCATGAATAAAACATAAGCTTGGTTTGGCTGTATGAAGCTGGCAACCCGCCATGTCATATCTCAACACTGTTGCCGCCAATTTAGAGTAAAAGTTTTGAAATCCGAATAAGGTAAACGATGATAGATGAAAAAACGGCAGACGTCGAAAGAAAAATATTGAATTTAAAATGGACGAAAAGGATAAAAATATATTTGATACTAGCTGTGCCCAGCGGTTTCACCCGCTGCCCACTTAGGGGTATGAAAAATAGATGTTGGCCGATTCTCAGACCTACCCGATATGTACACAAAATTTCGTTTAAATCGGTCCAGCCATTTCAGAGGAGTATGGGAACGAAAACTGTGACACGAGAATTTTATATATTAGATAATGTGCAAGGCATGAAAAATAAAATCTTTCCAAAACACAAAATCTATCGGCTACAACTTACAAAATATGAGTTTGCATCAACAAGCTCATATTTATAAAACATAATCTCTTCAAAATGTAACCGAAACAATTTTAATTGATTATAACATTCATCAATTTACGTCTGGCAAAGAGTTCTGCTTCATTTTTTTAATTGTGTCCGCGTCAGCCTGAATGTTTTATGCCCTGTGCCTTAGTTGAGTTTGCAATGGCCTGAAGGCAGACCCTTTTGGTCTTTCAAATTATTTTTAAGACAATTCCAGCTAAACATGATTTACGTTGTCGACTGATGACATTAAAATTGAAGTATGACAGGTGTTTTGAAGTTATAATCAAGATGGCTATAAGCTCAGCAAATATAAGATTTAACGATGACATCCTCGATGAATTATTTAGGGAAATATGTACATAATGATGAAGCATTTAATTTTATCGTCGTTGGAATATATTACACTTTATTTGTTGAGAGTCCTTTGTGGCACTTAAGCATAACTTAAGCTAAAAAAGAAGCCTACTACGTTCCCAAACTCCAAAAAAAGATGTTTTATAGGCGGCCGATAATAAACATACAATGGAAAATTGTCCAATCAAAATTTACACAAGTATCGAGAATATCCCTCATATTTTCTAAACTTTAGTAATGTAATTACATAGATTGCCCCGCAAACTTTTGAAGCATCGTCGATTCAAAACTAACACAATAATAGCGGGGTGTCAAGCAACGGAAATGACGTCACTTATTTTGAGGAAGCCGAAATGTCACCGCAGAGTATAATGTCATTAAATAAAAAAGTTTCGATAAAATAGAATGAATAGCGTAGGATTCTGTACATAAATATGTTTGGTTTTCAGTGAAATATTTTTACAGAACCAGTATTTTTTTATCCTAGGCTTTTTTAAACTATGTTCAAATCGTCTTCCAGTCTAAAGGGATGCAGCTAAATACCACTATGGATACATGGAGCAACTGTAGATTGACCTCCATAGACCAGTTCCTAAGTAACATGGTACTCCTTGGTAGGACTGTTGTTTTAACATCCTTATGTAATTTAATATCTTATCTCCGAACTCGTATTGTAGGCGCTTCTAGATGAAAGTATTTATTTTGTCTTCGACAAATTGTACAAGTTTCGATATACAATGTATATTTCAAACGTAGACCTTGGCATAAGCGAAGACAGGTGGGTGAAGTAGAGCTGTATATGATGATGATGATGATTAAAAGATTGGCAAAATATATACAGCGTGTTCCAGAAAGTGTGGTAATCTTTCAGACCATCTAATTAAACAATTTTCTCCAATGAACGACCATCAAAGTTGCAAAAATCAATCAGCTATGCAGGACAAAACTTCAAAATTTTTCCTGATACACTGGCGTGGTTAAAATATCCATAGAAGTACAACTGCGTTATTCAGTAGAGCATTGATATTTACAAGAGATATTTGAGGTAGGTATACAAACGGTACAGTACATATTAAGTATCCTATGACTCTTAGTGAAGTTAATATGGTCATATACATTAGAATTCATGTCGAATGGGACATCAAGCGCAACCATATAAAATAGTATTTATTTCAATTTGTTGACAAACCAATGAAGGCATAATTACATGAAGTACATAACAATAGTTAAGTGTTCGACGCATACGAATATTTATGGCATACTTATGTTCATTAATGTCTAACAAAATGGAATTTGCACACAAGTTTAATACGCTTTTAAATTCCGGTAAATTATGATGATTTTTAGGAAGTACAACAATTGTTTTAAAGTGTGTGTGTCATTCTATTCTTAAAATAATTAAAAATCACAGAGGACGACTAAACTTAATGTGAACCAGCTTAAGGTAGCGGTTTCACCCGCGTGTTCTTTAGTAATTGCTCCACAGGCTGTTTTTATCCACTAGCTGGATAAAATCTATGTTTTTCTAATAATCCAGGTTATAAAATACGTGTGGCTATACAAATCGATAAAGCCGTTTGTGCAAAAAAAAAAAAGTAATAAACATCAATAATTAATCATCTACTTACACTGTCGCGTTCTAATTTAAGAAAAACAATAGGTTAGCAATCCTATTATAATCAGATTCATCTTATCACCGAAAAAACTTTTCCTGATTGACCTATGTCAATCTACTAATGATCAATTAAAAAAAAAACGTTGCTTTACACGAGGAATTTCTCATGTATCGACGGTGCGTTTACAAACATTCTAACTCAAATACACAAACAGCCAGACCCGAAACAACTATCTGTAAGTCATACAAAAAATATATCTTCCGTGCGGGGATCGAAACCGCGACACGTAGCACAGCAGTCAAACGCTTAACCACTGAGTCAACCTTGTCGTCCATATATCAATAAAGTATTACTGGTCAATTCAAAACCAATTATTTACCCTTAACTTGACATAAATAAGCAGAAAACGTTGACGAAGACGACTGAGGAAATACTAACGAAGATTGCAAAAATGCAGATCAACTTAATTCATTTATCAGGCCTTGAAATTGAGAAGCAGGATCTGCCAAAGAATCCATTCTAAATTAACAGTCCCGTAAGACTCGATTTCCTAAGGGAACCCTAAAGACGATATAAGCCGAATTAAACCATCAAGTCAGCAGTCAACGGAAGTCGTAAGTGAACCGTTTTCCGCTCTTACCTGACCTGCGACAAAATTGCTTTTTTTTTCTTTTTTCAAATATTTAGCGCCATGTAATTTAGCCATTTATTTTTAATATCTATTTTTGTGTAATTTAGGACAAGAGGTTGGTATTTCAAAAAGGTAAGACTTTTTATAGAATCACTAGCTGTTCTCCGCAGTTTCACCCACGCTGCTCAGCAACTGTTGGTCGGCTACTTCCCATTTGGTAAACTTCCCATTTGGTAAACCTCAAATTATACCTGCTAAAAAGTTGCGTTTGGTAAACATTTCGTTATTTCATACATTTATTCCCATTTGGTAAACTCTGTTAGTATTGTTATTTTTGTATGGTACAGTCAATGTCAAATTAATATTGAAATTAGATCAGTAACTTATATGTAAGAACAGAGCTAAAGAGTACGAATGAAGAGAACAATTCGTTGGTGTCGAAGGAGTTTGGAGTGACACCATCTTGCCTTAGTTGCATATGGCATATGTTTCGTACTGCTGTTAACGTCATTTAATTACATGAAAATTAAATGACGTTAACAGATTGCGTGGTACAAGGCTGTAAAAAATATATATCACCAAATGTGAAACCGAAAGATGAGATATTTTATCATGGGAAAGTGACTTTATCTTTATCTTGTCTTAATCTTGTTAAAAATACATTATTACAGTGATAATTTTATTTGCCAAATTCACGAATATTCTTGACAGTGGTGTCAGTGAGCAAATGGACGTAAACTTATACGAATGTCGTGTTTCTCTGTGTATTATTTTGCAGTGAAAATGCATTCTAGTATGTGTATGTTCATTGTTTTTGATGAACAATATTATATGAATAAAAGGCATCCATACGTATCTTTTTTTTGGGGTTTAGGACTTCCGATATCATACAGCAACTTTTTTAAAGTGGGCAATTTTGATTTGAATTAAGGAACATTATTGTTTAATTATGTTGTTACCATTAACTTTGTTAAAATAATTGTTTAAAAACATAAATTTTATTCATTCATGCATGTAATCATTTACGCGCATACTAAGTCACGTTGTTTGCGCTACTTTGCCATGCCTACGTAGTTTCTACTAATTATAACAGATGGCGCAACTCTACGCTTAGACAAAAAGGTTCTGATGGGTGTATCATTTCTTTTAAAATCATTGAATAAGATATAGGTTTTTTTTTAAAGCTTTAATGTCTTGAGATAGATTCTCGATCATAAAAAAAACGGCTAATCAAGGAGCAGTAAATAAAAACGTAATCAAAAGAAGCACCGAGCGGGTTCACAGGTAGGGTAAGTCTTTTTTATGTTATTATACCAAATCTGTGATCTTTGTTTATTATTAAAATTGATTGTGCATGTAGATAATTTGTGTTATAAAAATTGACAGAACTGATAAAACTTGTCATTGAAGATTTCAAATCGAACTGTGATTTTTCTTATATTTTTTAACAAATTATCAAGAATTGTTTGTGTGCCATTTATTATTTCTGTTTTTAAGTTTCAATGTGTATAATATATATACATAATCTGACTATTGTACCTGTTATTAAAAATATATGAATGTTAAATTATCAGTTTCGTGTTTTCTTTTTTACTTCACTGTACCCATTTCAACTGAAAGTTTACCAAATGGGAAACAACACTTATAATTACTGAAATGTTTACGAAATGGGATTAAATGTATGAAATATAAAAAGTTTACCAAACGCAACTTTTTAGTAGGTATAATTTGAGGTTTACCAAATGGGAAGTTTACCAAATGGGAAGTAGCCGTGTAGGGCTCGTGTTATGTTAAATAGCCTATAGCCTTCCTCAAGAAATGGACTATCCAACACTAAAAGAATTTTCCAATTCCAACCAGTAGTCCCTGAGATTAGCGCGTTCAAACAAACAAACAATAAACTCTTCAGCTTTATAATATTAGTATAGATGAATTTTATAGTATAAGAGTGAATATAACAACAGCTTTATCAAGTTTATCATGTCATATAAAAACAAACTTTGATATTCGATTTTGATATAGCTGATTGGCAAAGCGATGGAAAATCAACGATCCGTTAACTTCTCAGAACTGACAACATAAAATCAATTTGCATCATTTATACCAACCGTTTATTGAAAAGAAGACACTAATACTTAACATAACAAAACCCCAGAACACAGACAGGTCATCAGTCAAAACAGATTTGTTTTTACCTACACTCAACAACTTGGATTAGGCATCATAACTAAATGACTTTAAATCGATAATGGACATCAAAGCAAAAATAGAAACTACGACTTAACTTTGTAAACTGGTTTGATTGAAGACAAGTTTAAAGATTTATTGATTTATTAGGAACGTTTTCTTCTCATATTTGAGATTGAAATATAACTTTCACTGCCATATTGGCTGCGTACGGCTTTCTGAGAATTTACTTTCATGTAAAAGTTATGGGAAATGACAATTTATGCGGTACTAAAAATACGTAAATAGGTAACCTTGTCGGTTTGTCTGATGGTATTATTTCACATAAATCAATGAAACTCTTAATAAGGATAGTTAAACTGGGACCTGAAGAAGGATGATTGATTTCAAAATAAAACAAATGCGATGGTGCCGCCAAAAAGCTAGTGATTGTGCAAATAATAGATTGTAGGGGTAGTCAGAAAAAAATACTTTATCCTTGGGCCCATACTTAGTAGTGGCAGTACGTAAATTAATATCCTTACTTAATATTATAAAAGCGAAAGTGAGTTTGTTTGTTTGTTACCTCTTCACGCTTTAATGGCTACACCGATTTTGATGAATTTTGGTACAGAGATAGTTGGGAACCAGGAGACGGACATAGGCTTTTTAAGAAAAAGTGGGATGTGAGGGAGAAAGAGGGAAGAAAAGGGAAAACTTAGCGTTGCTATTACAATTCAATAAGGCGCAAGGGGAACTGTGTTACACCGAATTTAACGCGAGCGAAACCGCGGAAAAGGAAAAGCTAGTAGATTCTATAAAAGAAAAAGAACTGGAATTTTATTTATTTAAATAGTAGGAAAGTGTACAAACTTACCTTTATAGTTATAAACAAAGGTAAATTTTATTGAGATTGATGACTGGTAATCTATTGATTTAACGGCACGGTTGGCGCAGTAGGTGAGCAATCGACTGTTGTGCTGCGTGTCACGGGTTCGATTCCCGCTCGGAAAAAATATTTCTATGACTTGCAGATAGTTGTTTCAGGTCTAGCTGTTTGCGTATGTGAGTTTAAATGTTTTTAAACGCACCCATGATACAGAGAAATTCCTAGTGTGGGGCAAAGTTAAAAAAAAATATATGCGTGAGATGACTTGGATGATAAACTGAACACTGACAATATATTCCAAGACAATATATTACAGACAGGCCTGTTGGTCTAGTGGTTAGTGGCCCTGACTGCTGAGCCGGAGGTCGTGGGTTCGATTCCCACCCAGGACAAACTTTGTGTGATGAGCATGATTGTTTGTTCTGTGTCTGGGTGTGATTTATCTATAATATGTATGTAATTATAAATTATATAAGTATGTATATCAGTTGTCTGGTTACCATAACACAAGCTCTGCTTAGCTTGGGATCAGATAGCCGTGTGGGAGTTGTCCCAAGTTTATAAAAAAAAAAGTAACACTGGCCAGGCATAATAAAATTCAGAAAAACGAATGCAATTCCATAGAAATACATTGCCACAAAACCCAGAATAGTGTCACCCTGTGTCCTAAGTACTAAATCTACAATGGCTGACGTTTTTGTGTCCATAATGAAAATTGATGGTAATCGTCGTGCTTGTCGGCATTAAGACACGTCACGGCGCTATGATGACATTATTAGCCGCATCTGTCGGTATGTGTACATACGTAATTGTCGGATAGGTTAATGGAGGTAGAACACACAACGACAAAGTGCCTACTAGGACTCTAGTACTTCTAGGACTTGAAGGTCAACGTGGCATTAGGGCTGTAGTAGTCACGATACTTTAAGCACTGGCAAGTGACGATTTTGCAACTGCGTCAATTTTATTGAGAGGAAAATTCTGATGTTGGAAATGAACACATACCAAAATGACTGCATAACTAGAGCTGAGCAGATTATAGAAGAAGAGAATAAGAAACAAAATATGTAAAACTGATGATTATGATGCTATATTTTTTTTACTAGAAATAGTCTAGCTATAAGCGACATTGCAAGCGTAAGAGCGTCAGTTGTACTTTTTAACTTGACCAGCTATTATTTAGTATGTTATGAGCTTTTTTGAAATCATTCTGCTTCTAATTGTACATCTTTGAGATCAAATATCGGTAATCCTCATGCATCCTATTAACATTTTGAAAATCATAAATTCTTATTTTGAATTTTATTTATTTAATAATTTAAGCACACATTATTTACAGAGACGGACTTAATGCCAATGGCATTCTCTACCAGTCAACTTTTGGGCGATGTAAAGACAAACTGTGGTAGGTAGAAAATTGTGCATTAAATGCCTTTATACTTGAACAAATAAAAAAAATACATAATAAACAACAACAAAAAAACTATGAGAAAATACTATCTGCATGAAGGTACTGATGAAGGTAAGATACTGGCAGCTTCTTGCAAAATATATGGTCGCGAACTTTGATGTTAAACGGTTGGTTGCCATTCTGATTTCCTGAGGACCACATTCCATGAGAGATTGATTTAACAATGAAAGAAGAGTATATCAAGTCAGTGCGGTGTAAAGGATATTGAAGCAGACTATTGTGTCGGAGGTGACTGGGGTAGATCTGAGAGCGGCGGTGGGCAGGCTGAAAGCCAAAAACACCGCCCCGGGACCCGACGGCTTGCATGGCAAAGCCTGGGTCCTGGCCCTGGAGGCTCTCGGGCTCCGACTACTAGGGCTCCTAAGCGCATGCTTGGAGAGAGGCCAGTTCCCACTTCGTTGGAAGACGGGGAAGCTGGTCCTCATACAGAAGCCGGGGCGCCCTGCGGACTCTCCGTCCGCATTCCGGCCCATTGTGCTGCTCGACGAGGTGGGCAAGCTCTTTGAAAGAGTAATTGCAAACCGCCTCGTCGGGCACCTTGTGGGGACTGGGCCGGATCTTGCGGATCACCAGTATGGTTTCCGCAAGGGGCGCTCGACGGTGGACGCCATCATGCGCGTGAGAGCCCTCACGACGGGGGCTGCAGTGTCCAGGGGTGGGGTTGTCGTGGCGGTGTCTCTCGACATCGCTAACGCGTTTAACACCATGCCCTGGGGCTGCATCAGGGAGGCACTCCAATACCACCGGATGCCGACCTATCTTCGTCGTGTGGTCGGGGCATATCTGACGGACAGGGCCGTCATATACCCCGGTCGCTCTGGAGAGTGGAACCGGCGAGAGATGTCGTGCGGTGTCCCACAGGGATCGGTCTTGGGGCCGCTCCTGTGGGACATCGGTTACGACTGGGTGCTGCGCGCCGACCTCCCCAGCGGCGTCAGTGTAGTTTGCTACGCTGACGACACGCTCGTCCTGGCTCAGGGGGGGTCGCACCAGGCGGCGGCCGACAATATGACACGCGGGGTTGCGATAGTCGTGGAGAGGATCCGGCTACTGGGTCTCGAGGTGGCCTTGCACAAATCCGAGGCCATGGTTTTTCATGGCCGCGGAAACACGCCACCGTCGGGATCCCAGTTGACGGTAGGAGGGGTTCGCATCGGCGTCGGGTCGACGATGAAGTACCTGGGAATCGTCCTCGACAGCCGGTGGAACTTCGTCGAACACTTCCGACGTTTGGCTCCCAAGCTCGAGCGGACGGGGGCTGCTTTCAAGCGGCTCCTGCCCAATCTCAAGGGGCCAAACGCCTCCTGCCGTAGGCTCTATGCCGGAGTCGTGCGGTCCATGGCCCTTTACGGGGCCCCAGTATGGGCGCGTTCTTTAGGGCGGCGCGCCGCCCACTATCTGAACGCGCCCCAAAGGGTGGTGGCCATACGGCTTGTCCGGGGCTACCGCACGATCTCCGGCGAGGCAGCAAGCCTCCTTGCCGGACTGCCACCGTGGGATCTGGAAGCGATAGTCCTCGCGCACCTGTTTGAGTGGCGCGCGGAGGCACTACACCGGGGGGAAAACCCACTGCCGCGGCAAGTTGCCGCTCGGCGGGCAGACCTCCGGTGCGATCTAATGGTGGCATGGAGAGAGCGACTGTCGCAACCCCGTGCAGGGCACGCCACAATAGTGGCGATAAGTCCCCTCTTTGAGGAGTGGCTGGAGAGGCGTCATGGCGTCCTCACCTACCGCCTGACGCAGGTCCTCACCGGACACGGAAGTTTCGGGAGGTTCCTGCACATCATCGGGCGGGAGGAAGCGCCCGGGTGTCACCATTGTGACGATCGCCCGGAGGACACGGTGGAGCACACAGTGGCGATCTGCCCGGCTTGGGCGGAGCACCGCCGTGCCCTCGTAGAGGCGATCGACGGCGGCGATCTCTCGCGTCCGGCCCTGGTTCAGGCTATGGTCCGGAGCGAGAGGGAATGGGAAGCGGTCACCACCTTCTGCGAAGCAGTAATGCTAGCGAAGGAGGTGGCCGGGCGTTTGAGGGAGAGAACATCTGCCCAACCCAGCCGCCGCGGGAGACGCCCATGGCGCCGGGCGCCGCGAGACGACTTCCGGCCACCGTAGATGCGGGCCTGTGGGCGGTGAGCAATGGGTAGTTCACCGTCCGTCCGTCGATTGACGACAGGCCGTGTCGACGGCGCGTTCGTGTTTCACGCGCGCCTCAAAGAGAGTCAGCAAAGCAGAGGGGCTTGCCAGAGCCTCTGCCTGCCGGGGTTGCGGGTTGTTCGAAAGAGATACCGCGGCCTCGGAACGTAAAGGGCAAAAGAAGAAACATGGGTGGGTTTTAGTCAGTACAAGTCTGACATGCCCCCCCGCTCCACCCAGAGCGGGGGAAGTCATTGGATGATTTCCCACCCGAAAAAAAAAAAAAAAAAAAAAAAAAAAAAGCAGACTATTGTGTGAAGAACGGTTTCTTGTATAGTTAACGCAAACGTATTGGAAATGGTGTGTTGGATAACTAGGGGTATCGTGAGAGTTACGAAAAGAAACATAGTTGAAGTAGGTACATAGGATGAAATGGCTACCCTTCAGATGAGACCGGTGCGCGAAAACGAGATCATATTACGAAGATAGAAAACAAATCGCGTGCAATTATTGAGAAAACGGTCACGTTTATCGAAAAGGTGTGTACTCAGGTAGCACACATCATTATAATCAATGATAGGAAAAGTTAAGGACTGCACAAGCATTGTCTCTGTATTCGTCGGTAGGAAGTTTTTTAATCGATACAGGCCCCGCAGCGTTCCAATGACCTTCTGACTCACACTAGCGACTTGTACGCCAGCTCATGGTACTGTAAATTTTATGTTAGTAAGGACCTTATCAACACTCGTCAAGGGTTAGGCAATCAATGTGGTGTCAAATACACAAACTAATGAACTGTAATTTAAATATTATTACTGTATGACGACTGTTTCAGCTTCTAACGACAACTGTTTGTCATTTAACTTCAAATGATTCTTTAATGATGTGTATGTAAATCTATTTTTTTATCTGTGTAACGCAAAAACTAGTCATAGAAACAAATTAATACGAATGAATGGAATTCCAGTAAATACGTTAGTAATAGTATAAAGTAATGAAGTAAAAACCCGTGTATCTCTAGGTGCTACTGTATGCCCCAAGGTTTTTATCTAATTTTTCAGTTATAATCATTGCACAAAATTATTTTCTACTATCAGATATCCAGGGCCTAAGATCCAGGCGTGTGAGTTCCAAGATTAGATAGACTTTACGAAAATTTATGTTGTTGAATACGTGCAGTCTGATGCAAGCAACTGCATTTGGTTGTACGAGAATATGAATAAAACAAAGAAAACCGTAGGCTTTAGTGAGGCTTAGTACGTATATTGTTTTTAAATGCTGATAGTTTAAACATAATCTCAAGAAAGGGGAATCACGTTTAAGCCATATAACATCATTTCATAAGTAGTGACAGGTCAACATTGTTTTATAGTCACCAAGTAAATGTCGAAGGCAAAACTTAATGCTTCTGACATTGTTTTTGACGCTTACTGATGGATCTGCTAAATAATAAATATTTAATGGCATATGTTGTTGAAGATATAAAGTACCGTACAAGGAATTTATAGTTATAAGTCTTCGTTTTAACGTTACTATGTATTAGTCACAGATATAAGTCCGTAATTGTATAATACTATACATGGGACGAGTCTTTCCTACCTACTGGTCGCTACGCCGTGAGAATATTCTCATTCCCACAAAACTTTCATTTGTGAAAATACTCGACGAAAGCATAACTTGAAGACTCAATAATGTAAGAAATATCATATCAAGAATGATATGCATTGGGGAAAACACCGTATTTACCGTTTACACGAACTTTTTTTAAAGGAGTCCTTCAAGGAACGACTTTAGGGACTTTTTGGACCACTCTTTTTTAAGTTCGAATCGAAACGAAAAATTAAGATATTTTTTTGATGGCATTACTTAAGATTGATTTAACAGAATATGGTAGAATGTCACCGATTTAGTGAACTCAGTAAACTAATCAAACATTATACCTAGTTGAAATGTTGATAAGCAATAATGTTCACATCATCATTAATTTATCTATTTCAGGGAACATTCACAAACGCACGAGCATGTATGAGTTGATCAGTACAGAAATTACTATCCGTAAAGTTGAAGCTACTGTCCATGTCAGCATCAAAACCATTTGTGATGTTTCTTCAATTATTTTTAAGTTTTATTTGAAACCACCAGGTAAAGTAATAAAATGTTTTCTAGAAAGGCATTTGACACTTTGTGCCTATACGGCGTCTAATAACAGTTAAAAAAATAATTAGGGAAGCTACTTTTTTGGATTTCACGGATAACCCTCAACAAGTTTTAGGTGGGCAATTACATACTCTTTAGTGTTTTTTTTAATCACCAAAGAAATATGGCGCTTAAGAATCTGTTTGCTGAAAAGTTTTCTCTAAAAGGTATAATATATATTAATATCTGTCGGTGCAATTGCTTCAATAATAACTTGTTCTAACCTAATTAAAAGATTATTTATTAGAAAATATATCTAACACCTGCTCCTATCCACTACTTACTGCAATTATTATTTAATGTGAAATAAGCCTTGCGTACTGGTAGGTAATAGGTATAAATGCAGGTATTAAGAAATAAAATATGACGCCCTAAACGTCTGAAGAAAAAGTTAGGTATAAAGCTACACATTTCCAGTACAAAATAGCCTCGATTTGTATAGATTTCACCGTACAATAAAAGAACCGCATAAACTGGATTTGTATAATATGATTGGTCGCCGTGCATACAAGTTATCTTAACTGCATATTTCGATTTATAACCTTGCCGTCAACCGAATTGTCTCCAATCTTGACGCGCCTGTTTCGCCTCTCGTTTGAGACTGGAAAAGTACCGAAAGCTTGGAAGCAAGCTAACCTGCAACCCGTGCCCAAAAAGGACAGTCGAGCTGACCCGGCCAACTACAGGCCCATTTCAGTCACGTCCATACTCTGTAAGACTATGGAGCGTGTACTGAATGGTAAACTCCTGGCATACCTAGAATCCAATGACATCCTCAGTGACCGACAATACGGCTTTCGCCGAAACCGGTCCACTGGGGATCTTCTAGCGTATGCCATTCAAATTTGGAGTGAGACCATTGAGAAACACGGGGAAGCGCTTGCCGTTTCCCTTGACATCTCTAAGGCCTTCGACAGGGTGTGGCATGAAAGCCTTATTAATAAGCTTCCTTCTTTCGGTCTACCCGCTGGTTTTTGTACTTGGGTTGCGGACTTCCTGAGGGATCGGTCCATTCGAGTGGTCATAGATGGCTGCTCGTCTGACCAATTGGCTATTAATGCTGGGGTCCCTCAGGGGTCGGTTCTCTCAGCAACTTTATTTTTGCTGCACATTAACAGTCTGCTAGTGCCCGGCACCTTTGGGTATGCAGACGACAGCACTGTTGCTGAGAGATATACGTCCAACGCAGGGGCTAGTGGGTCTCAGATCCGGTCTCTTCGCGAGGCCATGGTTGAGCGGTTGAGCTTGTCCTTGAGGGCTGTCTCCGATTGGGGAGATGCCAACTTGGTCAAGTTCAATGCTGCTAAGACCCAGGCGTGTCTGTTCTGAGTGAATTTCAACCTGCTCCTTCTTTTCGTGATGTAACCGTGCCAATTACCGACCATATTGAGCTTCTTGGTGTAACGCTTACATCTACCCTCAATTTTGGTCCGTTCATCGAGGCTAAGGCTAAACTGGCTGCTAAGAAGTTGGGTATCCTAGCAAAGGTGAGACAGTATTTCACACCGGAACAGTTGCTGAACTTATATCAAGCGCAAGTTCGATCGTGTGTGGAATACTGTTCTCGTCTCTGGGACGGATCCGCCAAATACCAGCTTGAAGCGCTAGAGTCTATAGAGAAACGAGCCAAGAGGCTCATCGGCAACGACGCGCTGGTTGAGTCAAAGCTCCAGAGCCTGGAGCATCGCCGGCGCGTTGCCAGCCTTTCGGTTTTCTATCGGTTACATTTCGGAGAGTGTGCGATGGAATTGCACAGCCTAATTCCGCCAAGCCCGTTCCATCACAGGACTACAAGACGTACGGCGATGCGCCACCGTTATATGGTAGACATCCCACCCACACGCACTAAACGGTTTGGGAATACCTTCATTGTGCGTACTGCTAAGGAGTGGAATTCCCTGCCGGAGTCTGTATTTCCTGACAGCTATAACCTGGGGGTCTTCAAGTCAAGAGTGAATAGGTTATTTCTAGGTAAGCGTGCTTCATCGTCGACCACATCATCACTTACCATCAGGTGAGATAGTGGTCAAACGCGAGCCTATCAATAATAAAAAAAAAATAATAAAAACTGGGCACAAACTGTGACTCCGTACCTACTGCTACTGAGAAATTCCTGATGGAAATCCCAATAAATCTACCTCATCTTGGAAATCTAACTCAAGCTCCAAATTCAGTAAGCTCAGTAACGCTTTGCGATCACTAGATCAATGAAGCTGTCAATTCAATGAAGGTTATGGGACATAGAGGCTGAGCGTGGAGTCCTAGGGTAGATTACCATCATTGAAACCGTGGTGTTAGAATTTTGCAGGTATTTTGCAGTAACAGCCTAGATAATGGATTTATAGTAATTGTCCCTTATTAAGTGATGGGACCTAAAAAGATAAAATTGGCGAAATTTGGGTTAACTCGTGCTGTCACCTAAATAACCTTTCGGGAAAAAACAGAATGATGTGACGAAGAACCAGTTGGTAATTGAAATAAGATTAGAAATAAATTCCCGAAATAACATTACGCAAGTTACGACTCCAAATTCCATTCTATCACAACAAGGCAGTTATGACTTAAAATTCGCAACATCACATGTTTGTAACACTAAAGTCAATCAGAACTACATCGTGTGAGCCAAATCGTCTTTGCGTGCTAAAGTTTAAGCTCCATCTATATTAATGCTTCTAAATTCGTGAATACTTCGCGCAGTAATCGCGAGTTCGCGTCGAACCTAATATGGTGGTTACGTACTCGTCAGACGGTTTTGTCGGTAAGACTTGTCAAAAGACTTGTGTTGCATTTTCAATTCTCAGCTAACCGTTGAAAGTTGCATTTCCCAGCAGTGCATTAACACTTAGACATTCATTTTTATGTAGCTCAGTGTTAAAAAACGGGCTATTGTCTGGAATTTAGTGACGTAGTCATCATCGATCAATTTGTTTGTAATGTAAAGAATACGCATGTGTTTTTAAAATTGTGTTATTGACAGTAATCTCGGTTTAGTATTTGACAACGTTTTGATTTGTTAGAGCTAACGTCCAGAAGAAAGTCATTCAAAAGTTTTTATTACACAACCAGACTAAGATCTTTTAACTTATTACTAAGGGTGGTGTCGTCAATGTCATTCTCAATATGTACCTTAAATATCCTTAGTTCCTTACTAATATTATAAAAAGTGAGTTTGCTTGTTTGCTTGTTACCTCTTCACCGCTTTAATGGCTAAACTGATTTTGATGAATTTTGGTACAGAAACAGTTGGTAACCAGGAGACGGACATAGGCTATATATATATATATATATATTATATATATATATATTTTTAAGTGGCAGATGAGGGAGAACGAGGGAAGAAAAGGGAAAACTTAGCGTTGCTATTACAATTCAATAAGGCGCAAGGGTAAAAACTGCAGGTAGCAGGTACTGTGTTATATCGAATTTAACGCGAGCTAAGCCGCGGGCAAAAACTAGTTACTGTATAAAGTCTGGTTCATCAAACCGCCACTTCTTCTAGCCCAGCTAAAACACTAGGAAATGGCAAAGGTTGGTCGCTATCGGAGATTGTATTGTGTAATGACGTTTAAAACGTGCTGATCATCAGCTTAGTTTGAATAAATGTTTTTGGTTTTTGATTTGGAACTTTCATATATGAAAGACTTTAAAACTAGATCATTAAAAACTGTAGGTAAGCTCCAAAACGTTTTTGTTTTAGTTGTCATGATTATGGGTGCTTTTTGAAGGATTTTGATCCAAAGTTAGTTTATTCAATATTGGTTCCAAATTTTAACATAAACTGAAACTTTTAAATTAAACTTTGACTTTGTCTTAACAGTAAATCACTCAAACAAGACTAACTTGTTACTTAAGAAACGCTAGTTCGAGCAGCCAAATTGCTCTGTGCGACACCACCGGATTTAGTTAGTAAAAGTATGACACAACCCCCGCTTCGACTCAGAGCTAGGGAAGTTATTTAATGATTTCCCTTACGAAAAAAGCACAGAATTTTATTGAATCTACAATCTACTGACTCACCTAAAGAAATCATTCCTACAGAACAGCTTGTTATCCCTGGAGTAGCACTTGTCGGCGAGCGGCGCGCGACAATCAGCGCAGCGCACGCACGCAGCGTGCCACGCGCGCTCCAGCACGTGCAGCAGGAACTTGTCCAGGATCGGCTTCTCGCAGCCGGCGCACGCCATCGCGCCGCCTGCTTCGCCTCGTCCTGTGAGAGGGAGGTGGCGTTAGTGGGTTGGATAAAACAAATGAGAATCGATGGAATCAGGTGGTCTGTCTCCTTCATAACTTTTTTATGAGAAGTCGGGTAATGCAGGCCAGTGCCCAAACTACAGTGCGCAGACTAACAAAAGAGTAGTGCCTACTGGTCACTTACATAGTGAATTATCTGTACCTAGCCCTTTTCTTTAATTAATAATGGGATACAAAATCAAGTCACTTATTCAAATCAGGCTGATAATCAGCATTATATGAACGTAAACATTACAAAAGACAGTCCCACAAAATGCGCCCGCCCTTAGCCATTTTCTACATCGATGTTCGTTGAATTCGGTAGAAAAACACTTTGAGCTCAGAGATTTAGCGGTAGATACGGATAGAAACAGCAATTTTAAAGATATTGGGATGCATCCCAATATCTTTAAAATTGCTATGTTTCTATCCGTAAAGATCTTTAATTTTAATAGATCACAGACGCAGCTAGTTTAGATTTTCCTATTGACTTGTGAGAAATTTCAAAAGCTAAAATAGAATTACAAATAATTAGATTTTAGTTATTTACTGCTGCCTTACACCAAAAGAAATCGACCATAATATAAGGAGTTACAACCAATAATACAAAATATTGTACATAAAATGTGGATATAATAAGTAGTATAAGAGAAAATACATAAAATACTAGATACTTAAAAGTCAACTAACCCTTCGTATCACCCGAACCAAGTACATAATCCAATTCAACACAAAATTCTAACCGCCATTTTCCTTCACACATTACAAAACAGAATCAGAAATGTTCAGAGCATTACAAATCCTTTAAGAACAAGAATTTATGTCCCAACTAGTACTGAAAACACGTAAAGAGTACCTACCTATGTAAATCACACATGTATGTTGGTAGTATAGGTACTCAATACTGCGTTCATCATAAAGTTGGTAGCACTGCAGGCAGGAACATAATGGAATTGAGTTTTATGATCGATAAAGCTTAGGTTGAATAAAGTTTTATTAGCATATGTTATTACTGGTCCTGGGTTACACCTTCAGCTAGGTACCAGGCACGTTTTGCCAACCAGAAGCAGATAAATTTCAATTAGATTTTCCGTTTAAATGCCAGGAGTTACGATCGGTTAGCAACTCATGATCGGCAAGTAGTACGTAAACGTCTGGACTGTAAATAACGCAGTTAGGTATATGTATTGGTCAGCTGTAACTAAGCCCCTGGGAATTGGCAGTGTTTGCACTTCACAGCCATTTTCAGAAGACAAGGAAAACTTAAAAACACAGGCACAGTTGCTTGAGCGGCAAACTGTTTTGCTCTCGCTGCAAGTCAAATATCTAGTGGTCTTATCTTTATATTCTAAGCTGAAAACTTACAAATTAATACGAACCGACGCGACGTAAAGAATAAACTGATAAATAAAAACTCCCTTTATCAATTCTTCATACACAACTTTGACACATCACATTGTTATTACACCTTATAAATAATCAAGTGGAGCGGGCGCCTTTTTGAAAAAAAAAAAAGAATATCCACCATTTTTTCACATGTGACATTTATTGGCTAAATTTATGAAGGTCGCCGCGGTTTTACATTCCATATTCAAATCTGAACGTCCGATTGGTCGCGCGCCATTTCAGTTGCGTTCAGAAATTGTGTGACGGAATAATAGCCGTTATGGATACGCGGCGGTGCGTGTGATTCTTCAGTTAAATTTTACCGCTGTCACGCTGTTTAGCCTGTGGATTTTGGTATTAATATTAATCTGACAGTGTTATCTCTGTTAAAACTGGTTTAAGATTATGATAAATGACTCAAGAGTTGCAGATCGTCAGATAGTTAAGTGGATTTATTTGATCAATAATTAATGTTCTAAAGTTAAAGTGTGTCTTAAATGGCCATTCTGTTGTACTTAGTAATATGTCTGGGGAATTATTTTTATATGTATATAGTTTTCAGGTTAATCATCAAATAAATGGGGAATCCAGCTATACAAAACCAGTTGATACGGATCTCTCATTGTACAGGAAATCTATACAAAACGAGACCACGTTTAACTGGAAATGATACAGCTTGATGTGGCGCGGTGTATACGAGAAAAAAACACCAGCAAAAGTTGCAAAGAACCCAATCTAAAAAGTTAATAATAATGTCTTAAAATATTGTAAACCTATACAACCTAACCAGGTTTATTTTTTTTTAATTTGTAAAAATCGCAACGAGGCTAGTTGATTCATAGTCGAATTATTTCACCTGGCAACCAATCAACTATCACAAACTCCTAAATTAAGTAACCTACTTTAATGAAAATTATTTATTTTTAAAAATCATCCTGATTCCGTTAAATATCCTATTTAATTGTAAATCATTGCATTGTATGGAAAATACTGTTGGTAGAACTCAAGTTCATTGTTATTTGATATAGGTACCTACAAACACACTGTATTCTAAATTAAGGTACATTTCAAAATATATAAAAAAAGAAAAGACAAAATAATATACTAAGAAAACTTTCATTAAAAATAATGCAAAAACGGAAGATATTAAATAACTGTCGTAAAAGAAAGTATCTGAACTTACGAAAAAGCATTTACAAAGTTCTTTATATTTAAAACATGACGTGTTAAAACAACCACACACTCTTGAGGTTTCACAAAAACTTAGCAACATTAAAAACAAAGTGTTAACTTATTAAACACAACATTTTAAAGCTAAACCGTCTGTTTGTCATCCAATTACTCAGAAACCGCTGAACCAATTTACATGCAGCAAGGATCCGGGCCAACTAATGAGTAAAACGTTACTTATTATCTTACCGCAACTACAAGTGTGTATAGTCAGATACACTACTGATAATAAAACACAATGTAACTTGTCGGTTTTCTCTCATAAGTCTGAATTACACAGAAAGTTTTCAAGTGACGCGCAATAAAAATGTATCGGTTTTTAAAGTTAACATTTTGCTTGCCCGACGGTTAGAGATCTTATGGCTTAAAGTATCTTTAACTCTGTGGTATTACTGTAAAATGTATGAAGCTATACGGATAATCATAGTTTTTAGATTAAGTCTTAGAATGTGAACAAGATATATACTTTCAATGTAAAGACTATTAAAAGTTATAGTAAAATGATTTTATGTCGGTACAGTTACAGCTTCCAAATTATTTTAAACTATGCACAAACTTGACTCATGGTTTTTTTTCAAGATTCCAAAGAATAAAATAAATAACAGACTAGCCCTTAATAAAATTTTACCAAAAACATTTCTGTCTTCAATGTGTAATAGACAAAGTAATGAGATTGTATACTGTCTATCTTTTCAGGTCAATTTCATTTTGATCTTATTCGGTATACTCTTCGAAAAAGGGCAACATAATCATTTAATAATAATGTATTTGCACATATTACATTAAATACATGCTAGTGCATAACATTTAAAGAAAGTTATGGAATAGTGTGGCGACACCAGCACCCTTACTAAGTTGCCAAGGACTTGTGTTAAAGATGCTGGGCCCGACGCTTTAATGGATGACTCTTTATTGTATTTAGTTACATACATGATATTTTGGTCCATCAAAATAGAGTATTGAAGACCTCGTGGTTAAAGAATAACTACAGCATGGGTTTAATCTTAAGATCGAGGTTAAGCCGTGCTTGTTGAGGTTAGTCCGTGGATGGTTGACCAACAATTAGATACCGAGTTTCCTCCTTGCTTCGGAAAGCACGTAAAGCCGTTGTTCTTTTATTGATCACTAGCTTTCGCCCGCGGCTTCGCCCGCGTTAAATTTGGGGTAACACAGTTCCCCTTGCGCCTTATTGATTTGTAATAGCAACGCTAAGTTTTCCCTTTTCTTCCCTCTTTCTCCCTCACATCCCACTTTTTTCAAAAAAATATTAGCCTATGTCCGTCTCCTGGTTCCCAACTATCTATGTACCAAAATTCATCAAAATCGGTGTAGCCATTAAAGCGTGAAGAGGTAACAAACAAACAAACAAACAAATAAACAAACTCACTTTCGCTTTTATAATATTAGTAAGGATTGACAGGTTGTCAGTAGCTGGAAAGTCCGACTGCCAGTCTTACCAAAGAGTATCGTATACCTCAGTTATTAACTGGGTTGTAGAGTACAGATAGGCCGTCGCTTTATGTAAAATATTGGTATTTAACTGAATTCGGTATGACTGGAAGCCAACTATTAACATCGATGCGAAAAAGCTAGGCAGATGATGAATAGAATATTTGAGGATAACCAGACAAATAATCGACGACACGGTTGGCGCAATGGCTGTGCGGTCGACTACTGCGCTGCGTGTCGCGGGTTTGATTCCCACAAGGAACAAATATTTGAATGGCCTACAGGTAGTTGTTTCGGGTCTGGCTGTTTGTGTAAGTGAGTTTAAATGTTTGTAAACCCACGATATAGGAGAAATTCCTAGTGTGGGGCAACGTAATTTTTTTTTTTTTTAAGAAAGAAATAGCATTGCCTGGAAAACTTCGTACTATCCCATTGATACTTTATTTTCTATCGTGTCTATAAAAATGGAGAAACTTAAAAAAAGTTCAATTACCGTAGCGTAAGACAGCGATTGCAACAACTTCTTGCGTGCCCATCGTTTGTTATAAGTTTTGATAACAGAAAATAATGTAATTGCAGCTTAGCAAAGCCTCAAAAGGTGTTAAATTCATAAAGAAAGAAATAAATGTATATATATATTAATTAACGAAGAGAATTATTAATATATTAATTAACGAAGTACAACAAAAGTTGAAACCATCCGACTCATACATATAAAAGGCATATATGTAATTCCCTAAATCTATTATTAAGATGAGAATCTCTAGCTTCCACGGTCTTAATTATTTCACTCGCTGAAGTTTATTAAAAAGAGATACAAAATTTTCATCACAAATATCTGCTTAAAGAGACGAATTTACTGAACATATCTAAGCAAGACTAAATAAGAATGAAGCAAAATATATAATGGAAAATAAGAACAAATGTCCTGGCTACTTTGTCGTTATTCTGAGTAAATATATAACTGTACAAAAGATTAGCATTAAATCTCGTGATCAGCGATGGAATTACGACGATCTAGAGATTATGAGTAATCCGATAGTGAAAGTGTCGCCCAATCAGATAAGCTGATTAAATTAAATCCTTGACTTACTAAAAAAACTTTGCTCTTAAAATACTTTACTGACGAAAGTATAAAACACACGTTTCAAACTGTGTTTGAACCTGAATCCAAGAAGTAGAATTATATGATGGAGTGACGTGGTCAATTTTAAGACATCATCATCTAGGCAGATGATGATGTCTCAAAACCGCCTTATCCCAAATATGTTGAGGTCGGTATCAAGTTCAACTGGAAAATACTGGAAATATCTGCACCAGTATTTTACATGGAGCGACTGCCTATCTGATTTCCACAACTCACTTAGTACTGGGTGATACAAAACCAAGAGGTATTGTATTAGGGGTTAGAGCAATTGTCAAAGATCTACAAATGACATCTGACGGCAACTGCTTAACTTGCTTTTCCGAAGCACTGCCCAAACTAGGCAAACACAGCTTATACTTGTCTTAAGATCAATTCAAGCAGCTGTTTTTATTTAGCCGCGAATTTTTCAATCAATATTGATTTATTGTCAATATTGAGGCAAACCTTCTTAATAAAGATAAAAAAAAATCAGAATTATCTGATTACAAATTCTATTCAAATGATGTGATTTAGATAGCTGCAAAGTATTGAAAATATAGTATGTGTCTTTTTTTGTAGTACATGAAGTTTAGTTACCTTAACGTTAATGATAACAATATCATAATTTTGTCATCGAAGGGCTGGTATTTTGTGGGATCGTCTCTTCTAATGTTAGTGCTGATTTTCCTTTCGTTTTTTTTTATAATATTGTTTGACGCAGTATATTTTTTTTTAAACAGTAAATTATAAAAATAATGTATTTACGAGAATTGTCTGTGTTAAATAAACAAGAAATAGTAAAAGAAGTTCCTCGAATGTTAATCCAAAGACAAGTAAAAATAAATTCAGTGAAAACAGCAACTGTTTCTGTTTACATGGATGATATTTTTAACTTAAATTAAAGAAAAATGTTTCTTAGCCTTGATTAAGTAAACTATTCAATAAACTCTGTATCATATCTTTATGTACTACGCTGTTTAAACTAACCTAAGATATTTTCAAATAGATAACTCAAACCAAATATTTCACAAGTATCTGATAGTAAGCCATATTCATATCAAATATAATAAAACTAAAAGTTTGCTGTGAAAAAGTTGTTTTACAGTTTTTGCATCAAATTGTACAGTATAACTGTACAAAAATTAATCATAGTTTACATAAGAAGAAATGATTATCGTTCTTTAATCTTTAAAAGTTAAGCTTGTCATACAGTTGATCCCAAAAAGGATTAACCAAAGAGTTTAAAACTTTCAAGATTGTATTTTTAATTTTGTACTGTTCTTTTCCCTGTTGAGTAAGGGACATAACTTTTAATGTTTTAAAAGTGTTTTAAGAAGCTTATCTAAGGCTTCTTTTACCTGTTTGTGTTCTTTCATTAATGAAAGTATTATGAGTTTTGAAAACGTAATGTTCTATTATTTCTTAGGCTCGTGGCAAAATTGTATTGTCCTTTGTGTTAGTATTGTTATACTATTGCTGCTTGGATGTTACGGTGTCATCAACTTTTGAATTTAAAAAAGCAGTCTTAACTCCTTTTTATCAAAATTCTATAATTTAGTTGCTTGCTTGGGTATTTTATGTTGGAATAGCTGGCGTCCATAGTTTCACAAGCGTGATGATCGAAAAAAAAATATCCTATATGTTATTCCAGACTATCTACCTCTGTGCTAAATTTTATCAAGATCCGTTCAGCCATTTTGACGTGAAAGAGTAACAAACATCCATACATTCATCCATCCTCACAAACATTCGCATTTATAATATTAGTAGGATACTTTTAACTTCGCAGACTTAATAAGAATGTATTAATTTGGTTAATTATGTTAATATGATTTTTAACTCTACGTTATTTTTTGCATTTTTTGGCATTATTGCCCCCGATATTTCGATTGTAATCTGTACCAACAAGCTCTTCTAATAACTGTGTTGAAATAATTATATTTTTAATAAGAGATTTTTTTTTGCAGGTCCAAGATAAATCTTTTACCCTTCTGTCATATTGTATGCAATGTTTAAAGCCGATTTCTAGTTCTAATTCATATAGCTATTTATAGGGTTTGTAGATAGGTGTATAAATGTGAGGTCGACATTTTATTTTTCTTTTATCTATGAATCTTGTCTATGAAAGGATTAACATTTTTATGCATAGCGGATTAGTACAAGAAACAGTGTTACAACTGAAAAAATATACACAAAAACTATTAGAAAAAGTGGTTCAATGTTACTGTCAGTAAGTGTACAAGACCTAGACATATTTTATGATAAGTAGTGTCATACTTTTTTAGTAAATACTAAGTGGTAGAGCAAGTTTCATGCAGTAACATTGCAAAATAATGTGCGAGAAGTGTAGGCCTATCTTGTAGAGCCTAGGCCTAACATAAGAGTCGATTCTGAAACTGTCTATAGTAAGAACATTAACATAAATAGTTGGTTTATATCTTGTCTATGTTTTGAAGTTGGATTCTTAGAGGTAACTCTATATTATGGTAAAATTAAGAAGAAAAAGGACAATATAACGCTACTTTTTATGTTTATTGGGCTGATTTAATTACTAAGTGAAGTGACACATTGTCAGTTACTCGTAAAATAGTGGATTCAAATGAACTTAGTTTCTGATTGAAACTAGTTAGACATAAATACTAAACAGGAAAAAGGAAAATAAAAATATCATTATGAAAGGAAAAAATACCGAATAAACTAACAAATTACACATTTAACACTGTTACGATGTATTTACAAAAAAAGAATAGAAAAAAAAACATAACATGATGACAACAACCTCCATACGACATAGTTGCACTCCACGATACAGTCTAACTAGGACACAGGACACTAACTTTTACCAATGTGGTGCTGATGAAAGGGGGCATGGGCCCCCCGTCCTGCGGCAAGGAAACCCGCCACTTCGGCACCCTGTACACGGCACTGCACAACACACCGCGACGGCGGTTCAACACACCCAACACGCGCGACGCACAAACGCGTACTGACGAAAAAGCTGGCGTTTTCCGGCGGCCGCGCATACACAACTGAGACGGCACTATGTTGACGCTACAGGGGCGAGGGAGAAAGGTATAGTAGCGCTTAGAAACAGGCGTGGTTGAAGTAAGCAGCCACTAACGTTCAGGGGGTGGCGCCTGCGGTATATTTTTCTACAATTTTTTTTCGTGCGTGTTTCTCTGCGGTAGTGGGATTTCATTTTGTAGGACACGTGCGCCGTTCGCAGTAAATTTAAATTGGCTCGCCGGTAGATCGAGTGGTAGCTCCACATAATTATATAGACAGGATTTTTCGGTTACTTCTCTAGTCGAACCGGTGTCTTATTTTAGTTATTTTTATATTTTTATGCGTTCTCTGTTGAATGTTTTGACTGGGGGCGTGCTCTCTATGTTTATGTAAACTGCCCGCCTCTAGACATGTTCGTTCGTTTCTTTATTTTTATTTTGTGATCTCGGTTCGCGATTCGATAGGTAGGCGTCGATAGTTCGATCTTATGTTAAATTAATGTGCTACCACCGAATTAATGAAATTTCTTGAAGAAGGATGTTGGTAAATTTCATATCATAAAGTTTGCGAGTAGAGTGAACATCACTTTAAAAGTCTTTCGTTCTCTGAGTTATTTTCAGTGTTCATGTTGTTAATTTAGTTCTATTTCACTCAAGATCTTTTTGAAGTATATAGATAGTGAACTAGTTAAGTTCTAGGGTATTTAGGTTCTTCATTCAATAGTTCGTTAATATAAAATAATAGGTTGGTCGTCAGAACAGCTGCTACGTTATTTTTTCGTTAGCATCTAGCTTTACAAAAGAAGGTAGGTATTGAAGTAAATTAGGAAGTTACCCAGGCATGCGTCCCATAGAGAGCATTGAGACTTCATCTTGCGTTTAATGAGTTTTGTACAGACGCCTGCAGGTCAAGCTACCCGAAACTGTCAATTTTTCCCAATGAACCTTGAACCTAATACCTATACTTTAGAAATAAAGTCAAAATCTATCAAAAAAAAATCTGACAGATTGTAGTAGCTTGATGTCGTCTGTACATCGTAACTTTAGCGGTTAAACTTACCTACCTGTAGAACTACACTAAAGCTACTTACATAGAATTTTATACGTACGTGTGTGATTGTTACTCTTTCCCGTTAAAACGTCTGCATCAATTTGGGTAAATATTTGTTATGTAGTTAGCATAAGTCCTGGATTGACACATAGGATTATACAGTATAAGTACCTACATAAAAAGATATAAGTATTTTGTGAGTTTGTTTGTAAGAAGTTATCTCTTGAACTGCTGAACCGATCTTGATTATTTTTTACATTATTCCCTAGCGTTATACGACAAATTTAAAATATTCCCAAGAGCCAATTGCCGATCATAATAAGAGCGAAGCCGCGGACAAAAGGTAGTGATATAATATAGCAGAAGGAGTAAAATCCTTATAAAACCTTATAAATTTGAGCTATGACCTTGAAAAAATCTTCGAGTAAAGCCAAAACAACCTACGTTACGAAAATCAGATGATCCTTCTGATTATAATTATCACGGAGCATGGAGACGCTTTGGCGGTCAGTGTGATGAACTCGTGATTTGCTTGCAGTTGATATCACATATTAATTATACCACAGCCTAGCATATGTATGGTGATAACGTTCTGTTAGTACTGTAAGGGTTTGATTGTGTAATTCAATAAAATCCGCAAATAATACTTTTAAATCATAATTTAAATCATATTTTAAGTAACACGTCTCACTTTTATCTCAAACCTTCTCTAATTGTTTTTTCCTAAATTCTAATCAAACCCTTACAATTGTTGGAGGTACCGGGATCGTTGCCTCCACCAATATGGGTTTGATTGTGTAATTTAATAAAATGCGCAAATAATACCTACTTTTAGATTATAATTTAAATCATATTCTAGCTATAACCTGACCTGACATAGACCTGAGTAAGTATTTGAACATTATGGTAAACCAGCCAGCATTGATTAGGTTATAAAACCTCTTACAGTAAGTAAGTACTTCTTACTGTAAGAGTAAGTACAGTATCAGTAACAGTAAGTATTTACTTACTGTAAGAGTTATACCTACGTGACTTGAATATGATGTTCCAAGTTCAAATCCCATTTCAGTTAGATGGTTGGATCGATTCAATAATCACCCATACACACCATATCTCATACCTGTCTTTGTCCCAGAGGTAAGCAGAGGTGCCTAACTATAGTACACGACATTTCGACCTTTTTGTTAATCCCACGTAAGTCATATAAATCCAGTTTAACTGCCATCAACGGGGCACAAAAAACAAAAGAAATAACTCCGAGGTGCTACTGATAAATTCTTATTAGAAAAACGTCACGGGACCTACAATTACAGAAGCAAAAAAATAAGGGACCACAAACTTGAGTAGGTATATAGTTTTCCAACTCGATACCTTCACGCGTTCCCGAGAAAAAGGGTCTTGACATACAGACAGACGGACAACAAAGTGTTACAATAAGTTTTCCATATTTAACTTTTCAACTCCGTACTTTAAAAAAAAAATCGTTGTTCCACACTAATAATTTCTCCTGTACGTTTACAAACATTTAAACTCACATAGGTAAGTACACAAACAGCCAGACCCGGAACAACTATCTGTAGACCATACAAATATTTGTTCTGTGCGGGAATCGAACCCGCGACACGTAACGCAGGAGTCAAACGCTTAGCCACTGCGTCAACCGTGTCGTTAATTTGTGGTATTGAACCCTAAAAAAGTAACCAAAAGAAACGGGATTGCCATGACACTAAACAGCCAAACATATAAAGATTTAGGAGTCTATATACCTGCACTCAAAATTGGATGACCCGAAGGTTGAAGAATAGAGAGAAAATCACAGACGAGTATTGCACATCGGTGGTCTTAGCAAACAATTTGTCACTGGTGCTCATCATAATTCTCCCTTACTTTATCGTAATTTATTAGTCGCGCCATGTGTTTTTCGTCTCAGTGTCTCTTTAGCCCGACACCTATGATGTTGAGGGTGACTTTTAGCCTTCTTATTTTCTGCCCTTAGGTACTCCCAATACGACACGCTTGGCGCAGTGGCTGAGCGATCGACTGCTGCGCTACGTGTCGCGGGTTCGATCCCCACACGGAACAAATATTTGTATGGCCTACAGATAGTTGTTTCGAGTCTGGCTGTTTGTGTATGTGAGATTGAATGTTTGTAAAGGCATCCACGATAGAGGAGAAATTCCTAGTGCGGGGCTACGTTTAAAAAAAAACACATAAACCTACTAAGTACATCATTTGACCGCGTCACATGCTCATAAAATGACAACTGAAGTCATTCGTACCTGCTACCTATCTTCTTGAATTTGTACCTAAGACACTCCATTTATTAACAAGCGTTTACGCCGGGATACAGTGTAAAAAAGTCTTTATTCTACGTTTTTATGAGCTCTCCACGTTGCGTGAATGCATCCTGAGAGGAGGGCCAACCTCGTCACTCATTGAACGGAGGGAATCGCCGTCGAGGTAGACCGCGGCGAAGGTGGTGTAACAATCTGATTATGTTTGTGAGGTTGACTCCAGATATTTATTTATGTAAACTTCATGTACCTACCTACAATAGTAGAACATAAGCGGATTTAATGCCATAAGGCATTCTTTACCGGTCAAACTTTGGGTTAAATACGACAGCATTGTGATAGGGTACAAAAATGATACCTAATAAAAAAAATAACCATTTCTTTTCCAGAATTCATATGCTTAGATATACAGATGCTAATGGACATACAATAATAATATAGATATATCAAGCAAATCAAGTAGGTATATTGACTTGACTCGCGAGGTTGTCGACATGTGGACTCAGCGATCATTGTGCCGATAGTCGTATCTACCAATGGCTTAATTGCCAAGAACCTCGCCAATACCTGAGGAGGCTCTCGTAAAGCAGCTGGATCAAGGGCTTGATACAGAAAGCGGTAAGTACTCCTGGACACGGCTCATATCGTTAGGAGGTTCCTCTCTCTGGAGCCCTGACTGCCGGTAGCTTGGACCCCCCGATAGCGGTGGGCTACTATCTTTTGTATTTTTAAATGTTTTTTTTTTAATAAAAATGTCTATAAATATATGTAAGAAAATGAATAAATGATAGATATATCAGACAAGATAGGGATGGAAAAATTAAAGAGTTAAGAAAAAAATATTCAGATTTTTTTTATGGAAATGAAAGAATAGGTACGTAATAAGATTAATGAAAAAAGTATGTATACTTACATGTACAATATAATTATCTACAATCATTAACCTACTTAGATACCTACTTCATTTTATGGTAACCCAAACAAATTCTTGCAAATTGGCGCAACTGAAGGCACGCTCTACGGCGTCGCCGTTCGTAGCGCCAAAATTACTGATACTACCGGCCCCATTTTTACCCGACTGCGCACCGCAAAGGAGGGTTATTTCTTATATCTAAAGAAATTCTCATAGGTTTGAAAAAATCGAAATAACTTTCTTTTGGGGAGAAATAATAAAATTTATGACGGATATCAGAATCCAATATGTCAACATAAATGTGTGTAGTATAAAAACAGACGGACATTAGATTAACTAATAATTTGACCTATGTCACAAGTTACTCGCGATCATAATAATACACCACAACTTCACTTAAACTGTTACTTAAATAAAAAACAATCTGTACCTAGAATTCGGTATCACTAGTGGTGTAATTAATTATTAGCTATATTATTGTCACGTATGTAATACACACTTGAATTACTTGGTATTGTACATATTTATAAATTCAATATAGCTTACATCTAGGTCTTAATAAAACATTTTTTTTGTAGCCTACATTGTGTCCTCCCTTTTCTTCTTCCAAATCCCTGTTTTACGCAACTTCTGACTACGTTTGCGCCGCAAACATGACCTGAAGGGTTACCATGACATCTTACAACAGTTTTTATTCCTGTGTGAGAAAGTAATGGTGCTAGACAGCCTGTATAGCTCTGTCTCTTTCCCTCAGTGCAATAAGTTCTGCTTTAATACGTCATGGTAGGGTAGCAGATCGTCAAACTAGCTGCTTTTTATTGAATGTATAATTTGATGTGAGAGTATCGTATCTACCCACCTCGCTTCCAAAATAGTACCTATACTACACGTGTTTGCGAAAACAAAACGATAATATAATCAATACAGAACCGTTTATTATCACTTTAGAAATTAGCGTGAAGTGTATAGCCACATTTCAATGTACTTGACTTCATAAGGTACTTACACCTCTTATAAACATTTCCTTCTAAAACGGTTCCTCTTATAGCTTACGAAGATGACGGACAGAGTTGAACTTCTTCGATAAGGATAGTATACAATAGAAGGAAAGTAGGTAAGCATTAGGCCTGCAGTGAGAAATAACAGACTTGTATCTATAGAACAAGAAGATGGTACTCTGCTGCCTTATTTTAACACCTAGGTACTTCTCTTGTTACAACTGCCTGTCTGCCAATAACTATCCTTTATATTTCCGTCTAAAACTCGGTTTATCTAAGTAATCTTCTTTACAAATGCTTTGAATCCTTGGTCAGACCATCAGTTTTAACAGGTCAATCGTCCCCGATATAAATCTGCTTGTATCTCTCAATATTATGTAAGCCTATAATGGCTGAATGACAGACAGGAACATTTGGCCCGCGTAACATGGACTGCACAAGAAGAAAAAATTATTTGAATTAAATTTGGTACTTATACTATGTAAAAAGGTTTCACATCTTCGCTTCATTCAGCATGTACAACTTGAAATTAAATCATAATTCCTATTCCAGCTTGCGAAGCTAGAGATCTCACTCTCGACATAATAAAGATCAATGAGTACCTACCTACATTACACGGACATGTAATGAGGAGGGACGAAGCACATGTGACCAAAAGAGTGATGGATCTGAATGTTGAAGGACGGAGAGCGAGAGGAAAACCAAAGAAGAGGTGGATGGATTGTGTAAGGAATGATATGATGGAGAAAGGAGTAAATGATGCCGCGAAGTCTGATAGGGGAGAATGGAAGAATAAAACGTGTTGCGCCGACCCCAAATAGAATGGGACAAGGGCAGGAAAATGATGATGAGTACCTACCTACGGTGGCTGCCCATTTACTAAGAGTAATCTCTTCTGAAAGCCGGGCGATAGGTTGATCTATTTATAGAACTGATAGAGACGAATATAGAAACTACTTAAATAAGAAGTTGGTATTTTAAGCTAGTTTTGATGATGTCAGCCCTTAAAATACCCGTAAATCGTCACTTCCTTGTGTTTTAGTATGGCGAAACAAATTCCTCGGCAACCCTGCAATATAATTTCGTAGTAGGTAAATAGGGTAAAGTTTACTCCGGAGGATAGATGCCATGCGATTGTTCTTACTCGATCTCTCGATCGAGGTACTACTACTTAAGTGGACTAGTCTTTTGGCTCTGTGCGATTCCGTGGGGTGGCGAAGTGCGATCAAAGTTTTGAAGGGATATATACCTTGCTTTTCAGTGGGTCATCTATCCTAAACGTAATTTATATTGACTACCAAAAAGTAGAGGTCCGCAAAAATCGCTACTAGGTACTCTAGAAATATCAAAGGTACTTACCTAATAATAAAAAAAATAAAATAACGCAGCCTATTGCCTTTTCAAAACGATTACTTAAATTTCCTCACAGCGCCCCCTGTTTAAGTCATTCTGAACGATGCAGCCATACAGTCTGGATTAACTTTATTGCTGTAGACAGACATTGCTATGATGGCTTGGAGTTGCTATGAAAGGCAGTGGTTATGTAAAACTGCCACTGTTCAGGAGGCTGATAAACAAGATCGGTAGAGGGTCGATTTCCATTTGGAATAACACCCGGTAAAAAAATTTAGTACTCTCAAATGAGAGTGTACTACATTTTTTTCCGGATTTTCTCAGTCATCAATATCCTTTATTTCTAGTAAAAAGCTAACTAACTAGGTACTAACCCTAACTGCTAACCTGAAAAATCATAAGATCTTGAAATGCAGGCAAGGTCCTGCCTTCATTGTTGCAATTTTATTATTTACATCATACAACACCTTGAGCAACGTCCCACTATCGTAGGAACTTGTATCAATCGTTTAAAAGACCCGTAGCGACATCTAGTAGTACATTTCTAAACATCTTAATAGTGACATCTAGTTACGCATGTTGAACTAACAAGAGCAGTGAAACTTGTTAGGATTGTTATATTTTACCTAGATGGCGCGCAAATAAAATAATTCAGAGTATGCAAACGTTATAGTTCGATCTAATAGAGTAATAGAAACAAAGTTCCAATGCTATCCTATCTCCAATTAAAAAAGTTCTGTTACTTAGTATTATTCCCCGATTATCAAATTATACGAAGTAGGAACTCATGGTTAAATAATAACTGCCGCTCGGTCGATCTTTAAGTTAAGCCGCGCTTGCCTAGGTTAGTCTGTGGATGGGTGACCACCCATAATATACCGAGTTTCCTCCGTGCCTCGAAAAGCACGTTCAGCCGTTGGTCCCGGCTGTCAATTATTGTAGATCTTTGACAGTCGTTACTGGAGTCTTACCAAAGCATATCAGATTAGAAAGTTGTTAACAACTGGGTCGAAGAGGTCAGATAGTAGGTCAGGCAGATGATGATGACGAAGTAGTAATTTAGCATCCATAAAAAGTGATAAAGAAAACCCAAAATATCAAAATACAAGTCCTTTAATTTTCCCACACTCACGCTAGTATAAAAATATGACTATCTTTGCAATAAATTCATGAAAAAGGCAAGTTGATATAAGGCATGTTGATGTCAAGCTGGTAAAATATCTTCAATAAAAAACGTTTACAATATTTACATTTTTTAAGAAGCTGCTTGCATTAATTATATCTTGGCAAGTAAAGTCACGTGTGCTTACGTACTGTGTTGCCACAGATTATATTAATATCACACCACACTCAAACCACTTAATATTATTTGGCAACTTACAAACAAAAATATCTTTCAGTTGCTTAAAAACTCATATGATAAAATCTTATAATATTTTATTTTTAAGCTTTTTACAATACTTAAGGGAATCTTATAATAATATCGTTGCTTAAATCCTTAAGATACCTTATTAGTACTTCATTAGAATTTAAATAGTTTATGTAAATATATTTTTGTCAGTCTTTTAGAATATAAGGTTGTATATACGATTGGCTACAGAACGTGCTGCTTTGGATAAGCTTATTTATCAAGCAATGATAGGAATTATAGACAGATGAATAAATACATTGTTAGAACTGCTCATTTTTAGTGAGTAGCTATTTTATAGATTAATATTAACCTACTCAGACTTACAAATAAAAATGACAGACGAACTTAGGTTAGAATATATTACAATCCCGGCGTTCCCGGTAGTACGTCTCCACGACGGCAGCGCTTCGCTAAATATTGCCTAGGTTGGTCTAACCAGCATCTTAGAAACTTAAATTGAGCCAGCCCAAAATTTTGCGGCGAGTTTAGCGTTTTCAGTAGCGTCTATCAGCTCCTGTAACGACACAATGTCAAGTGTGCCTTCGTTTGTGGTGCAGAATCATCTACTACGGACAGTTTCCTCCGTTCCTTGGAAACACGCGAAGTTGTTGGTCTCGACTGTCATTTCTAGATTTTTGACAATCATAACAGGCAGTCAAGATTTTTTATGTTTCAAAATAGATTTTGCTATTCCGATGCCATATAAATAAACTTTTTTATTTAAGAAACCTCTTGTTGGCTTAGCACGATGCTTTAACCTTCTGCCCGGGATTTTATCATCCGTAATCCAGTCACGCAAAACAAAAACAACTAAAAACATCCTACTCTCTACATCCAAGCCTGAGTGCTACCCTCTCGATGTATCTTGGCGATCTCACTCCGCAGCATCTTCTCGTTAGACGCAGCCTCCCTGAGCTCGGCCTCTCTCGCGCACGTCGCGTCTAGCTGCTCTTGTTGTAGACGCAGGCTATTAAGTTGTGACTGCAACGCGGTTACCGTTGAGTATTTTGAATTCTTTAACTGTGGAAAGAGTATTGTTTATTGGTTAGTATGTTGCCTTTATAGCTACTTCCATTATTAGAGTTCCGTATCTTAAAAAGAAAAACCGGAACCCTTATAGGATCACTTTGTGGTCCGTGTGTCAAGACCCTTTATCTCAGGAACGCGTAAAGTTATCAAGTTGAAATTTTAATTTTAACCTTATACTTAACTCTGTCGTCCTTGTGTGTTATAAAAATCAACTCTCTAAGGTCTACGCAGTCAAAAGATATGGCTGTTTATGTCGTAAGCTTAAGTGAGTTTGTTTGTTACATCTTCACGCCTAAATGGCTAAACCGATTTTGATGTATTTTGGTACAGAGATCAGATCAGAGATCCCCTGGAGACGGATATTTTTTTTTAAAGGTGGACAAAGATATTTTTTTTTCGATCATCACGCGGTTTAAAGTAAGCGTTAGCCCAAAGTAACTATGCCACGCGGACGAAGTCGCGGGCGGAAGCTTGTTACAAATAAAGCAACTTTTAAGACCTCATACAAAGAACAAAGAAACAGATCAATGTCACTCGCTATGTGGTTGAGAATACGAATTGCACGCGTCTTTGGAGCCTCCACTAACAGATTGAAATTCTACGTACGAGTGTCTTTTTTAGCTACCATACAACAGGACAAACACTTTCTGTCTGAAACAACTAACTCTATATGAGATACAAATAATGTATACCTGCGACGCCCTTTCAGTAGCCCTGACTTCCTCGTGGAATCCTTCCATTTGTTCCAGAATCTTCTCTCGCTCTAGCACGTTGGCCTTCTGGCGCTGTCTGTTGATTTCTATCTTCTCTTCCACTTGTCTCTTGAGTGTGGAGATCACGTCACGCATTAGGAGGGCGCGGGCGTCACGTTCTTTGGCCCATAACTGAAAATGTAAAAAGTGTACAATGTGAAAATGTACTAAGTAACTCGCTGTGTTCAGTGGTTTCACCCGCTGCTAATTTTATTCTGCTTTTCATCGGGGAAAGGGAAGGGAAATAGGTGTTGGCCGATTCTCAGACCTACCCGATATGCATACCAACTTTCATACAAATCGATACAGTCGTTTCGGAGGAGTTTGGTAATGAACGACGAATCCGCGACAGGAGGATTTTAGATGATGGCGGAACGAGCTGAGCTTATAGCAATGACCAAGCATAAGATTAGGATGCCATAAGTGAGTAAGGAAGATAAATGACGATATGGCACTACATAATATAAAACAAAGTCGCTGTCTGTCTGTTGCTATGTTGTATGTATGTTTAAATCTTTAAAACTACGCAAAAACGAGGTTAAAGTCTTACTTTGTCCTGTTTTTCATTGATCTGCCTCGCCTCTCCGTCGTACATAGCCTCTATGCTTTTCTGTCTCTGACGCTCCCTCTCCCTGTGTTCCACTAACTCTGCTAGCGCTGCGTCTAGTATTCGCTTGTATTGCCCACATGTTTCTTGTTCTGATTCGCGCTCCTGAAAATAAGGGAAAATATTTGTAGAAAACTACCAGATAACTGAGTGATAGAGGTTTGTTTCCGTGCCTAAAATGTTTGATTTGTATGATTTAACTAGCTTTTGCCCGCGGCTTCGCTCGCGTTTAATTCGGGGTAAAACAGTTCCCCTTGCGCCTTATTGATTTGTAATAGCAACGCTAAGTTTTCCCTTTTCTTCCTCTTTCTCCCTCACATTCCACTTTTTCAAAAAAATATTAGCCTATGTCCGTCTCCTGGTTCCCAACTATCTCTGTACCAAAATTCATCGAAATCGGTTTAGCCATTAAAGCGTGAAGAGGTAACAAACAAACTCACTTTCTCTTTTATAATATTAGTTAGGATGAGTTTATACACCAAATACAGTAAAAATATAAACCACATGAACATATTATGTTTATTAAAATAAATAAAATAAAAAAGATTTTAAAATACAAAAATAACTAGCCCATCAGTATCGCGAACAGGGTCCAAGCTAGTGGCGGTCAAACCTCCAAAGAAAGGAACCTCTTAACAATACGAGCCGTGTCCAAGAGTACCGCTTTCTGTATCAAGCCTTTGCGTATTGGTCGAGGCTCTTGCCAATCAAGCTATTGGCAGATACGACTATCGGCACAGTGATCGCTGAGTCCACAACCTACATGTCGACTCGATTAGTTTGTGCTGAATTTAAATGTTTGTAAAGGCTCCCTCGATACAGGAGAAAATCAGAGTGTAACGGTTTTTTTTTTTAAATACCACTTGATTTTATTAGTAAACATATGATATAATGACAAGTAGACATATTTTTATTATGACAATAATCCTGGATACAGCCCACATTGCGAGGACGTTTCTGTCCCTGGAGCCTCACCACCGGTATCTTGGACCCTACTCTAAACACTGGTAGAAACGATTTTTTATATTTTAAAATTTGATTAATATTTTTTTCTTTAAAAAGTATTTAAAAAAAATGTTTTTTAACATAAATACTTAGACGAAAAAATAAAATGACAGACACGAAAAATAGTTAGAATTGTTGATTTTAAAAGATTATAATTAGATATTTAATCTTACCTTTAGAATAGCCCTGCGCAGTTTATCCAGCATTTCCAAATCCAACTCTATTTCCTTCATCACAGAGATCACTCTCCTCTTCAGCTTATACTTATGTAAACCCATGTTCACTATACTGGCGTCTCTTTCTGCCATGAGACGAGCGTGTTCCCTCTCTCTTTCACACGATATAAAGTGAAGCTCATCCAGGATCATTTTTTCTTTTTCTTCTTGTTTGCGGAGGCGTTTAACTATTGTTTCTTTTTCGCTTAACTCTGCGATTTGACCTTCGAGACTCTCACGGAGCTCCTATTAAACATTACATGTAATTAAGAAACTTACTTAAATTAAGAGGTATTACTATAATGACGGGCCTGTTGGTCTAGTGTTTAGTGGCCCTGACTGCTGAGCCGGAGGTCGTGGGTTCGATTCCCACCCAGGACAAACTTTGTGTGATGAGCATGATTGTTTGTTCTGTGTCTGGGTGTGATTTATCTATAATATATATGTAATTATAAATTATATAAGTATGTATATCAGTTGTCTGGTTACCATAACACAAGCTCTGCTTAGCTTGGGATCAGATAGCCGTGTGTGACTGTCCCAAGATATTTATTTTATTTATTTTTATAATAGACGGCGCCCGTGGCTTCGCCCGCGTGATATCGAAAAAAGTATCCTATGTGTTATTCCAGACTATAATCTACCTCTGTGCCAAATTTCATCAAGATCCGTTTAGCCGTTTTAACGTGAAAGAGTAACAAACATCCATACATCCATCCATTCTCACAAACATTCGCATTTATAACATTAGTAGGATTTGCTTGGTATCTAATAAAGTAGATAACAAATAATAAAAAATATCATAATAATATTGAAAAAGCATGTTTTCTTTACAATAAACCCTTTCATTTGATACCCATATCCATATCATATGAATGCATACAATATAACTAGTATGCTATCTTTGGGAGTCCGACATATAGGATTTATTTCATACTAGCTTTTGCCCGCGGCTTCGCTCGCGTTAAATTCGGGGTAACCCAGTTCCCCATCCCTGATTTGCAGGTACCTGCTACATGTAGTTTTTGCCCTAGCGCCTAATTTATTGTAATAGCAAAGCTAAGTTTGGGTGACTGCTAGTCTTATTATTATTATTACTCATTATCATGATTTGGGTGACTGCTACTTACTCTAACTTGCTGCTCCTTTTCCTTCAATCTCTCCTCCTCCATCTGTATCTGTTTGCGCAGCATCTCGTCTCGATTCTTCAGAATTTTACGCGTCTCTTCTTCATCTTTCTGTTTCTGCATTTCCTTCTCCACTATTTGCTCCATCCTGTAGGTACGACAGGATAAAAATCATTAACTTATTGGTGGTAAAAAAAAAAAATCACAGAAAGCTGTTTATGCCTAATAGTGTCTAGCACCATCGTTGGTACCGTTTGGACGCCATACCTTTTAACATTTAAAGAAATGTTATAAATAAATAATTAAAAATAATAAATTATAAATAATGTTGTATATATATTTGTACTAAAAAATTATATGATATAATTCTATGAAAATGCCAAGGCATTTTCTCTAATGATGGGACATTTTTGTTTATTGTTTATTATAATTTAGAAAAGAAAACTTTGAAGAAAAAAATGTAAAACGAAAAAGAAAATTTGAGGAAGAAATGGCATAACGATGAACTCAATAGAATAGAATTATTCGACTAAAAAACCGCCCTCACTTTTTTTTGGCAAAAAAGTGTTTATTTCTGCATTTTTAGTTGTGGTATGTTGGTGCATCTTTTCTCGACGTTTTATAAGTGCCCATGTAGGCCTATGTGAAATAAAAATGTTTTGATTTTGATTGTTTTTTTTTGGTATCTCACACAAATTCTTATTGAGTATTCATTTTTATGGCTACTAATAAGTAGATATACGTTTATGGTCTATTTAAATCGGAAAAAAAATGTTATGAATAAGAAGGTTACACATAAAATACTCAAGCTATGTAGATAAAATTTATATGGGACCGGGAGGCCGTTGAAAATCGGCCTACAATTGACGGAGAAATAAAAGTTAAAAAAACAGCTGAATTGAGAATCTCCTTCTTTTTTTAAAGTCGTTTAAAAATAGAACCGATCGAATATTCTAATCTATTAGAATATGTGGTAACCGTTTTCTCGTCGATGTTGGATCCACCTGTATAAGTAGGTACTTAGTAACTTACCAAGCAGACTTAAGCTTGCCATTAGCGACAAAAGCACTGGCAGCTCTTAATTCTGGTTGTTTCAGTCTCCACGCGTGGTGCAGTCGCAGTTCTGCTTCGTGGCGGAGTAGCTGCTCTTCTTTCGCCATGATACCCTGGTTGATCTCTTGGAGAGTTGAAGTTGGCACTTTGTTTAGATATGAACTGGAAGGAGAAAGCAAAGCGAAGCTGATTTTATTTTGCTTCTAAAATAATACTGTAAATGTATTTTGCGGATGTGATCATCAAATTACTTCCCCCGCTCTAAAGCGGGAGGGAGTGTCAGACTTGTACGAACCTACCCTTGTTCATTCTATTGCCCTTTATGTTCCGGGGCCACGGTATCTCTTTCGAACAACCCACAACCCCGGCAGGATACTGTGGCATCACAGCCATTATTATGCGGGCCGCCAGGGTCAGGAATCGGTGCGTTCTAAAGTTGGTTCTCAACTATTCTGATATCAACAACTTATATGAGAAAAGGTGGTATCAGCCTTTTTTTAACTTTAAAATTTTGTAAAAAGAAAATCTCTCTGTCTATATGGATGATTTGCTAATCTTTTACTAACAATGGAAAATTAATGCTCGATAAAAATTATGTGATATATCATTATACTCTAACTAAAAATGCAGAAATAAAAATCTTTTTTGTAAAAAATAAAACCATACTTATTCCAAAAAAAAAAAATAACAAAAATTGGAAAACATCTTTACTTCCGGAAATCAGCGGCAAAAAAGTCAACGAAACTAACAAGAGCCACCGACTTCCAGAAGTAAAGTTATTATCCAGTTTATTGGGTTTTTTTTTGAGGTAGGTTTTTTTTTAAAAAAAACTATATCGCTCTTTACCCGTTTTTATAAAGCTTTGGTTGCTTGGCTAAAGTCTTCAGTTCTTGTTCAAACTGCATGTCTTCTTGAAACAACATTTGTTCCAGTTTTTTGCGCCGTTCTTCGAGTTGCCTAAAAAGTTCAAACAAAAAAGTTTGTAATAAGAATTCCAGTACTGACAGTCATTATTAGAATTTGTAATATCTATTTCCTGGTAGACTGTAACAACAATATATCCTTTGCACACAAAAAATAAAAAAAAATATTTAAACTGTTTTTTGCTGCTGTTTAACAAACTCTTTTATTTTGGTACTTGTGTTAGGTATATTATTTTTTTACTTGTTTTTACAAGGTTGTTCTATAGATGATAAAGTATTCATGTTTTTTTATGGCAATACAATAAAAGCAATACCAGTACACAATCGTTTCACAGCGAATAAATTCCTCAGACACAGGTATGAGAATACATTCATGCCTTAAATAATACATATAAAAATTGTATATGTGTATGAAGATGCAGAATAATTTTCTTTCAAACAAAAAATAATCATTGATATTGGTTCAAATTTCACGAAGATATCGCTGAACTTATAACAGATAGTATGAATAATTGATGACCTCCACTTTTCGGAAGACTGTGCTCTTTTATTCTAAAAATTTTTAAATCATAAGTAAGTACTTTTAATAAGCACAGCGCGGTTTTAGAGAGAATATTTTTTTTGTTTTGATGTTTCAAAATGCGCTTTATCAATTGAATTATCAATTTATATAAAAAATAAAATATCACTAAATTATGACCAACCAACACAATTTTTTAAACTCGGTCTGCAATTGACGGAGAAATACGTACAGATGAACACAGAACCTCCTCCGTTTATTGAGGTCGGTTAAAAATAATTGCTGTACTATAACTTTCTATGGAGAAAACAAGGTAATATGTATGTTTGTTGGGGCTAAATACTAGTTTTTCCTCCTTACCACTAATACTATATTAATAGATAATTAATAGATTTAAAAAAAAAAACCTAAAAATGATGTTCTTTTAATACGTTTTTGTAATTTAATATTTAAAAGTATATTTAATGTGTATAAGAACTTGTATGTTAAGATAATTAATAGATAACATTAATGTTAATACAAAAATTAAAATACTAGAAGTTCTCTGTCCTACAAAAAGAATATATTTATGAAGAAAAAAAAGGATGAAGTAATGATACCAAACAAAATTGATACTCACGCAGCTCTTATTTTCCTCTGACTCAGTAACTCTGCCTCTCTATTGGCTTTTTCATAATATCCCTCCGTGGTCCACTGCTCATGATGCCTGGTCTTGTTTGTATTGGTCTCATAGTATGAGGCAACTTTCTGCAACTCTTCAGCACGTTTGAGCTCATTGTCACGGCGCTGAGCAGCTCGAGCTTGTTGCTGCCATTGTGGGAGTGGACGCGACATTATTGGAGAGTTGGCTGTTACAAATAGTTGAGGTAATATTAAACTTTGACAATTTTTATTATTTTCCTAAAAATGAAGTTTTTTTATATGTTTTGTAATATATTTAATGAATATGTATAGAAAAATTTATTTTATTTTCCCTAAAAATAAAGTTTTTTTTTTATGTTTTTGTAATATATTTAATGTATATGTATAGAAGAAAAAAACATATTTAGGATCAACTTGAATCAAAAGTTATTTACAAACGGACTGAATTTTAGATTACACAAGATATAGTATTTAAAAAACAATACGAACAAACAGTGCCATTGTTTCACCTGGCCAGAAGAAATGGCAGAACAAACTCCCCAGAATGCAAAAAGTAAGAGACAATACAATAAAAGAGATATTTAAAGAGTTTAATTTTGGAACTTGTTGTCTAAAATAATAATCTAAACCTACTTTTCATTACATGGTAATAACAATGTGCTTTTAATTTACATATGCCTGTGAGCTTGGATCTTAATGAGGTTTTACATCATCATCTGGAGAATTTTTATATACTTTATAATTAACTAGCTTTCGCCCGCGTTAAATTTGGGGTAATACAGATCCCCTTGCGCCTTATTGATTTGTAATAGCAACGCTAAGTTTTCCCTTTTCTTCCCTCTTTCTCCCTCACATCCCACTTTTATTTAATAAAAATTAGCCCATGTCCGTCTCCTGGTTCCCAACTATCTATGTACCAAACTTCATCACAATCGGTTTAGCCATCAAAGCGTGAAGAGGTAACAAACAAACAAACTCACTTTCGCTTTTATAATATTAGTAAGGATATTTAAATTTTATTCTTATAATTAATAATTTGATTTTTATTAATTTTTATATATTTTATAAGAAATAAATGTAGACTGTCATTTATGGGATATCTTTCATGTTTGTCAATTATTGTGAAGTCCTACTATTTAGACGCGGTGTCCACGAAAAATTAATCATAAAAAGAAAACAACCAAATGAATAATTAAATCACTTAAGATATCCCCAAAGTGTAAGTTTAGTTACAAACCAAGACAGCTTAAAATTGTGTTTGTGCAAACAAGAAATACTTACTGAAGTTTATTAAAGTTTAAAGTTTCTATGTGTAGTGCCTCTAGTATTATTTTAAGAAATTCACAAATCTCTTTCCTTCTACATTATTGCTAAAGTTATGCCAAATTGAACTTTAATGTCAAGAGTAACAAGTTGAACAAGACCTTTATAAACTTATCTCAAGTTCACTGACAAAATAAGGCTCACTGAACTTTAGCTAAACATGACTCAGAGAAGACATGAAGTCACACTAAATGACCCTGCATTTTTAATTATAAATGCCAAAGAGTGTTGGACTTACCTTCTTGTGAATTACTTAGTTTATGTATTGCTTATAACTTTGTTGATTAGGGCTAGTGCAAAGAACTGTGAGTGAGAGCAAAACAATTTTTGAATGAAACATATCAGTATAACAACATAGCACAACACTTTTTCAAGATGTTTATTTGTTACAAAATAATAACATAAACACAAGGTAACGACTGATTAAGTTACTATTGGTTATTATATCCGAAACAGGGGTAAATGAGTCACTTTGCGAGATCAATATACACACCTCCTTGGTTGACTGCACACGATTTGGACCTCCTTCGTAATGATCCAAGACAATTACATGACTGCTACATTCGCTCGCGTGGGTGCTAAAACGTCCCGTAATTGGAACATGTGAGGTCAGACAGATTACGTTCAATTCAATTTACTTCCTTATAAAATTAATTTTCATTGCTCACATTCACGCAATTTCAAATAAAACGTTGGCTGATGCACTGCACGAACCACAGATAAAGTTAATATAAACAAGAAGACGTCAAACTGAAAGTTGCCTAGCAACGAGTTGCGTTCCATTATATTTAACATGTTTGCACATTTGAAGTGATCATGATCATGGTGATGCCATTTAACCAATTTTGACCACAGCACCTACAGCGACTGTATTCGATGGCTTTCTAGGGTGCACGTCGAGAGCTATGGTGTGGTTCTATTATGTGGTCTCAAACGACTAATTTTTACAACGTTTTATACTGAGAACAAGATTATTTGTAACATTAAAAAAATCGTTAATATTATATGCAAACTTTAGTAATAGATAAATTTGGCTTTCAATTGCTTTTTACTGTTCAAACAATAAATAAAACAGAGGATAGAACAATGAACTGATGAAATAACAACGTTTCATTTCACGTTGTGAGTCCAATGACGACTGGCACGTAATTTTAATCGCACGGGGAAAAACACTGTTTTTATGTACCTACACCTAAACCTTAGTAACTTCGTAATTATTTGATGAATAAATATAATTACAGCCGCATATGCGTAAAAACTGATCGCGCCATACCTACAGTATTTTAATGTATTGTATATACCTCGCGCGTTCATTATTGCTTCTCTTTTTCTTGCAGGAGCTATAGGATCTAAAAACTAATTTAGTATTATAAGATTGAACGGGAAGTTCAAAAGTCATGCGAGGTTTCCAGGTTTTGCCATTAATACGTTCATCAACATTAAATCACATCACATGAATTTAGACAAAGTAATGATGATAATAAGCCGTGTACTGAAGGACACTAACAGCTGAGAAACCTTGGGATCAATCGAAAAACAAACAGATAGGTTCGTAAACCAGGTTAATATTTTTCCTAATCTACCTACTTTAGGTTTAAATAACAGATCACACAAAACAAGACTACCTATATAAGTATTATTGTGAGGTTTAAAAATTCTAGCTAATGGTCAACCTGTGAGCCAACTTTCAATTTCAATGTAAACACGATCAGTCAGCTTAATTTATGAATGTTTATGTATTAAATACACACAGAACAGTAGTATTTGCAGTGATTGGAAGCGGATTTTCGGATGGTTGGTGTTTGTTTTTTAAATGCTATCCCAAAATTTTATGTTTTACTCGAGTAATAATATCACAAGATGAGTATTTGTTTTTTTTTATGAATATTATCTACACTAAAGAGTTAAATGTTGTTTGAAGTGTTGGAAATCAGCTTACAAAAAATCTTTTACTACTAGGAACATTATACTTCAGTAACAAGACGTTTCATTTTCGTATTTCCGATGAAATCGCAAGCGAAACCGCGGGCAAAAGCTAGTCAATTATGAAATAAGTAAGTCGGAATTCTTACATTTATTTAGTCATAGAGTCATTGATGGGTAGTTGTAGTACTACCCTCTTTAATCCTGCCGGGGTTGCGGGTTATTCGAAAGAGATACCGCGGCCCCGGAACGTAAAAGGCAATAGAAGGAACATGGGTGGAAATTAGTCAGGAGAATTTTTACACTCCCCCCCCCCGCTCCGCCCAAAGCGGGGGAAGATATTTGATGATTTCCATCCACAAAAAAACCCTCTTTTATAAGAGTTTTTTGTGAGTGTCAAAGCACCTACTTACCTAGCAAAGAAGCAAAATCACAAATTCACAGTTTTCCGAATCTACAAGCTTGCCAGCAAGTACTTAGATAGGTACATTAAACTCGCCTGCAAGATGAAACGCAACCAACCGCTATATTTTGCGGTCGGAAAAAATTACTAACAGCCTTTTTATAATTTCCTGACTCGTGTCTATTGTATATTTAATTGAGGAAGTGGCTGCATTATCGTAAATTATGTTTTATGACAGAAAAGTATTTTCTATGATTTTATCGCCATTTCTTCTGAGTTTTGCGTTTGTATGTAATGCCTTAGTAAATTAAGCCTCACTCCCTTCATTCTCTTTATGGCCTCTTAGAACACACAAGAAGATGTCACAGAGCTAACCATAACGTTAAAAAATACAGCATTATTTGCAATACATTTTATTCCTTTGAAATTGAATGTAACTCGGACTGAAGTAGTTATGTTAGAAGGGAAAAAGACCGAAAGACTAGGAGAATTCTGTTAAACTTAATTTTAGGTTTTTATTTACGCTGAAATATACAAGCAATAAACGAACTATTGCCACTAAGCCAAGTCAGCAAAACATTCGGATATATATTTCTATTGACTTCAAAGGTAATTATTGGCATAGCACACAGCGCCAGTCCAAAGTCGGATATCAAACTGTATTCCATCTAATAACTGTACGCTATATGCGTTGCTAAGCTACACAGCGTTTATCCGAGGCAGCAGCAACAGGCCTAGGGAATCCGGCATGACCAGAAACTAAATATATACAAAGCTGAATATACGCACACAGTTGCGTCACAATTTTATGCAAAGAAAAAGTTTAGATTCAAGAAATCTCAGTTCTCTTTTTGAAAAATATGTATTAATTTTTGTTTTTAATTTGAGTAGAACTTAAAAAGCTCTTATTTTCATTGAGTCGTCTAGAGCTTGCGGCCTTCAAGGTGATAGCGGGTCACATTCCGACATGAAGAGAGAGAGCGGGATATCGTCTGTCTCGCTTTAGATACAACGGAGGCTTTGTTTAGTGTTGCTACAGCGCGATGTACTTACTTGTCATGGTAGATTTTTATACTAATTTTAAGGAGATTAACGATAAATTAATAAAATATTCCACAAAAATGACGATTGTTCTTAGATAAGCTAATATTTTCAGGAAAACGATGTAAAGTTTTAACATATTTGATGCATAAAAACTAGCAATATATATATATGTAACATTTTAAGGTGTGGGAAATTTAACTCTCTTTTGTTAATAAATCTGTTTCTCCTTTTAAGGTGGAATTTCGCAATCTGTATGCTTAGAGAAAAACTACTAAAACAAGTTATACCCATACATACATCTTTACGTATAAAATAAACGTGGTAAAAAAGCTCAGAAGCTTTTCCGTACTAAAGCACCACGAAGGCTCTATAGCAGTAAACACAGCTCGAGGCTGGCAGCCCCACCGACCGGCAGTCAGTCGTTCAGAGGCTGCCCAAGCGCATGCCACCGCCAAACGTTAGCATCGACTTACAAAACTGTAGTCATCCCTCGAATACATCACCAATCGACTTCAACACCACTGAAGTCTAAATAGTGATGTACTAAAGTGATAAATACAACTAGTGATGTGAAACACTCCGACTTGTGTATATGTAAAGTGGTTTACGATTGATATTTTTTGTTTGTCCGCCTGTGTGTACGTAATAACCGTGTTCTGAACCAAGAAATGGGTTTATAATTGGTCTAAATCAATGGCCACGATGGTGAGTTATACCTATTTGTGGTTAAACCTAAAAATAATGTTGTGAACGTGTGTGCGTGACTTTGTATGTATGTAGTTGTTACTTGTTGGTATGTACAGAGAAATGCTTTCGTATTTTACATTATGTTTTATGTATAAACGCTGATGTAAGTTCACACATTATCTAGTTGAGAGTTTATGAAACATTATGATGAGGATTGAAGTCACTTACACCTGCCGCCGCCTCTAGAGTCGACGAACTAGAAAGTTGTTTTGATGGGTTATGTCTGTACTTTCAAGTACTTTATCTAAAGCTGTATGATCATGATCATTTAACTGTGCCTATAGTGAGCTTATCTACAGTTTTCTATGATAGATGTAGAGAGAACGTCTGCTGGAGCGCAAGCGCAGGTTCGCATTTGTAGAGTAAAAGACATCAACGCGCATTCCTTAGCGGTGGTCGTGGAATTTGTGATCTCAATAGAGTTATCGGTTTAATTGCTTAACTCAATATTCATGGCCGTGCTAGTTACATTGTACATAGTTTGTCATTTTGAATGCCTCAGCATAACTGGCTTTAAAAAGGCCATTAACCTGTTATAATACCAAAATTAATGAAGGTATTTTTTGTCATAAATTTATCAATAACTCCAACAGTTGTCATTTTTGAATAAATTATGTGGTTTTATGTACATATAATCTTTTTAAATTAAGCGCCACTTTCGTGTGGTAACTTCAGAACCCAATACCTTATTAAAATGACGAAACAATTCCGAAACACCGACACCAATTGGACCCGACATTATAAGTGAAAAAAACGCCACCGCATTGTTCTGAGGGCGAATTCAACCGTGTAATTGACTTTTGGAGGAAACAACTCACAATTTAATCCTTCACATACTAAACTAAACATTGATCCCACTCGAGGAGGGTCTGAAAGACCACAAAAATAAAATACATATTGTATCCTTTACAAAGATTACCACGCCTTTATAATCATTAGGGCATCAAGAAGATATTACTTGGTCACCCAGCAATTTTAATCTCATTAACTTCTCAAAATTTCGTAAAATTGTTTATAATTAGGAAAATCGATAAAATTATGGTTTACTTGGATGATATTTTGTCAGAACTCTTAATTGTTCTTTGATAGTCTGCTCATGCTGTTGCCCTAATTTGAAGAACAATTAGTACCAATTTAGCACTAACCTTAAAGATTTAGAAAGAGGGCTTACTTTACTTACAGGTAGAATCAGATGAAGACCGTATCATAAGATGTGCTGGAAAACCAATGAAATTTTATCAGCCTGTAACTATTCTGGTATGCATGAGAAAGACCTCTTCTCACGATTTAAAAAAAAGAAAAAGCATTACAAAAAGAATACCTACTTGCCTGTAACTGCTTTATTATGTACTGAAGTTACTATCAAGCAACGCCATATGATATTATCGGAAGCTGGTGATTATACTAACCGAATGAAATTCCTTCAACAATCTCCAATATTGATGAATAAACTTAAACAAGAGCACTCATCCCAGAAAAGTCGAGTAAAATTCCTTAAACAGGTAGTCCGCCTTTTCAAGGCTCACCTGTCGGCTAAATCATCAAAAGCAAAGCCGACAAAAATCTATACTCAACGGCTAAATAAACATTTAAATCCGAAGAGTAAAGAGAAGTAAATAAACAAGTGGTACTTAAATACCGGCTTGAACAAACACGGGGACATTCGAGATGTTATTTAATAACAAACAGGGCCACATCCGTCTCAAGGTCTCCAATATAACGAATAATTTATTATACCAGTTGTACATTAATGTGGCGTGTATGAAAAAGTTATTTTGCGTAATTGGGAACGAAAATCTGGGAAGTCAACGCTTGTTACCGGATACTGTGAGAGTGAAACTAAATTGATTGAACACAACGCTGTTGCAGAATCTGATAACAAATAAACTATCTACGAGGTACAGTCCATAGAGTCCTAGACGTACTTTTTGGACAAAATATACAATTTGTCACAACGTGAATTGTGAGGCAAGGCAAGATGGCTGGCATGATCTAAGGCAATATGGTCTTGAATCAAGTTCTTTAACCCATTTAGAATTATTTTTGAAATCTTGGATTCTCTAAACTCATCCTTGACAGGCATACACTATGAGTAAGCATAAATCGTCTATGGACTAAAAAAAACTTGAAGCTATTAAACATAAAAATGTTGAGCTATGCCACCATTCCATTAGACAGCCGAATTATACTCATACTACTCAGTTCTCAGGTACAAAAGTATAATGTACGTGGACAAAAAATCTGAGATAATAATTTGAGTCGATTACATTCAATTATATTCGCGGATAAGTTCGTCGTTTCCAAGACACTGTCAAAAAAAATAAGTGATTTCAAGAATTCGTTTTTGCCTGTTCACAATACCACAAATGATTTAACGCTACTAAAAACTTGCTAACAGCAAAACACGCCAATTTCAAGCTGAGTTTTGGTATCTGAATAAATACTGAAATGTAGAATTCGGTGTGTAAAGTAAAAACTAACCTACGCTGATTCCGAAACTGTTTTGACATTTTAGGTTTGTAAACCTTATTTTGTGACTTTTACAATCATGAGAGGTTTATGTTAGTACTTGAAACAAACAAAAGAACTTGAAACCACTTGACTTTCGTTTCACCTCCAAATGACACTTTTTTTGTGGAAAATCATCAAATAACTTGTCGGGGCGGGGTGGGGGGAGTGTCAAACTTTTACTGATCAAAACCCACCCATGTCCCTTCTTTTGCCCTTTATGTTCCGTGGCTGCGGTTTCTCTTTCGAACAAGACGCAACATTGGGCTGATTGTACCTTCAAAATTCCATCTGACAAGTGTCACGTTTGATGATGTACAAAACAATAAACGTCAAATGGTGTTTTTTTATTTTTGTACCTAAGCGGCAAAGGTATCGAGATTTTGCTGCTTAAACCAGCATCTTCACGAACGATGTTTTGGGAATTAATTAAAAGTTCAATATTTTTGTATCTACTAAATGTAATTACCCAAAAAACGAATATACCGGATGTCACCCAGATCAACCAGGGAAGTTTAATCAAGTTATAGTCATGGTCTAAAATATTGGGATTCAGATCTATCTAAGATCAGAAGGGTTCCCATGACATCTTAAAGCAGTTCTTATTCCTGTGTGAGAAAGAGATGGTGTTAGACACCCTGTATAGCTGTCTCTTTGCCTCAGTGAAATAAGTTCTGTTTTAAGACGTCATGGTAGGGCAGCTGGATCCCAATACTTTAGACCATCTAAAAAGATTCAGCCATGAAATGAAACTTAGCCCATGCTTAGCAGAAGAATGTGATGAAGTCTTTAACCTACGATTTTGACATTAAAGTTCCTCAGTAACTACGGGGAATTATCCTCATACCTCTAACGCTCAAATCAGGTATAGAAATATTATAATGTAGGTACCAACTGAAGGACAAAAAATAACATAATACGTGACTATTGTATTTGTATTCTACTCGTACGAGCACGTTATTTTTTGCGTGATCGTGGTGAGAATATTTTATTAACGCTTTTGTTTTTGTTTGACGGGTTAACCATGTAACCTTGTATAGATAAGATGGTTGTGTTTACTTCCAAACAAAATACAACGAATTATCAAAGTTATACTGGAAGTAAAAACACAACCTAATGATACGCAAAAGCCTCCAAAGGTTGCTGGTTGTTGGAAAGAGATAGCGTGGCCCAGAAAAATTAAGGAAAATGGTTGGGTTTTAGTCTGTAAAAATCTGACACATCCCCTTAAGGGGAAGGTATTTGATGATTTCACATCCGCAAAAAAAGAATTGGTAGGCAAAATACGATCAATTAAATATAAATAAAAAACAACTTTACTATTATCAATTTATGATCCTTTTGCCCTTATCCCAATTTATTTGGGGTCGGCGCTTCTTCGTCTAAACTTCTCTATTACCGTATTTTCAGCAGACACCTACCATTCTTGCCATTATTATATCATGCTTCACACAGTCTATTCATCATTTCTTTGGTCTTCCTCTACGCCCTACTTAAGTACCTACCTACTGACCATCCGGATTTATACTAAAAACTTTCCTCGCGGCATTTTCCTCATTCCTCAGCATCATATGCACTTCCCGAGCCAACAAATTAACACACAACTTCAACTTCAAGCAACTTCAGTCACTGGTACCACTATCAGTTTTTTAACCAAAATTACTTACAAAATGATAACGGTATATAGTCATAACATAACACTGCGTAATAGCAGCATTTCTCTTTTAAATGAAAGTAAATACCCAAAACAATTTATATCAATGTAAAATAGTTACTAATAAAGGGTAGAAAATACTGCAACAAGATTCAGTAGACACTTAAGCAAAGTACCACTTCAGCAATTCGGTACCCATTGCGCCATCAACCCCATTTCCTTTAACAGAATAACAACTTAAACCGTCAATGTACATCAAAATTCCACCATGATCGGGCATAGACCGCTAGAGGCATAACGTTAAGTGCCGCCTACGTTACAAGTAACAGGTAGCAGTATTTTTGTATTATTTGTGTTTTCGTGAAGGATTGTATTGGGCCGGCCGTCAATGCGCGCGCGCCCGCGGCGAGGCGCTGCGCACGCGACTCCCTTCTACTCGCCTTTGATAAGGGTTTGAGAGACGTGTAACTGTAAATGATTTAAGATTCGTGATGACATTACTTTTTGTGTTTTTATTTTGTATTTAAGACGACAATTTTAAGAACTGGGTGATATCGGTAGTGTGATAGTAGTAGTGCTTAGATAATATAGTAATGCCTCAGAGGGACCTGCCAGGGCAACCACCTACCGGGGTTGCGGGTTATTCGAAAGAGATACCGCGGCCCCGCAACGTAAAGGGCAATAGAAGGAACATGGGTGTGTTTTAGTCAGTACAAGTCTGACACTTCCCCCCGCTCCGCCCAGAGTGGAGGAAGATATTTGATGATTTCCCATCCACAAAAAAAAGCCTGTATTACCTGAAGGGTAAGGCAGAGTTGTTTACCTAATAGCTAAAAACCAACGCTTCACTAGATCATTATTACCGCACACCGAGGGTTCTTTTGACTGAGTTAACTTAAAGGGTTGATTTTTTCACAACACCAAGGGACTACAGATTTCAGTATAAGGTTTCAAATTAAACTAAACACCTCCACGCGTTCCCGAGATAAATGGTCGTGACAGACAACCTGACAAACAACAATGAGATCCTATAAGGGTTCCGTTTTTCCCTTTTGAAGTATGGATGTCTAAATGTAATAGCACTGCCTCAAGTAAGAATCAAACCCTGTAACTCATTCTCAGCAGCCACGCTCATGACCACTGTGTATAATAACGAGACATCAGAAAAACCAAGCTTAAATTATCTTTTGTTTCAAAGCTCTGTCTGTGTTTTAACAGAAATCCTAATAAAATCATAGATGCGAATGTTCGTGAGGATGGATGGATGTATGGATGTTTGTTACTCATTCACGTTAAAACGGCTGAACGAACCTTGATGAAATTTGGCACAAAGAATCTACCTCTGTGCCACATTTCATCAAGATCCGTATAATCTGGAATATATATATATAATAAATATACTTTTATTTCGATATCACGCGGGCAAAGTCATGGGCGCCAGCTAGTAATCAAATACAGTCTCACACTCCAATTCGGCATTTACAAAAATTAATTAAGACTAATACCTAGCATTGAATAAATGCATTAATATCTATTAGTAATCTTAGAAATCAATCAGTATCATTAATTCGAAACGGTACCTAAGCATTGGAATTTGTACTAAATTATTTACTGGTTATAGTATTATCCTTATAATTTCGATTGATTTTACTGTTGCATAATTATTTAAAAGTTCATAAGAACTAGAAGCTCTTAAACGAAATATTATAAAAAAACGCATTAGTACTAATTTATTTATTTATGTACACACAAAACCCATATTATGGAACAATACATAAGTACCGCTAATTTCATTTAGAAATCTCTTCCAGCAGACCTGCGAAAGGACAGATTGATAAAGAGACGTAAACACAGTGTGTAAAAATAATAATTCAATCTCTAACTTAATTCAACATCATTATATTAATATAGAATAAACATACATACATGCTAATAAAATAAAACTTATAAATGTATGTATAATATATACAAAACTAGCTGGCATCCGCGGCAAAAAAAATATCCTTTGTGTTATTCCAGACTATAATCTACCTCTGTGCCAAATCTCATTTATCTAGATCTAGAACGGCTAAACGGAACAAACATCCATCTATACATCCTCACATTATATCCAACATTTATATTATTATAAAGTAGGAATTAGAAGGATAAAAGATAGGATAGGATATCACAGTATAAAGGAGAGGTAATATTCTTTGTTTTTATTACTTTCCAGCTCTAATTAGACGCACTTTTTTCAAACTAACACAGTCCTGATGAACGCACCTCTTTTCTTCTCGATTTTTTTTACAAATATTGACAAAGTTTCCTGTTTCGTCATATTGTCAATGGTACTTCAAATGCATTGGGGTGGAACTCAGTTAATGAGGAAATCCTGCCAACTTCAGTGGTAACTAAACATAATATTCAAAGAATTAACATAAATACCTTCTTACTACTTCAACTTTATGGATAATGATGTTAAAGAATCTGACTTCAACTCAAAACAAACGTCTTCTATTTCTATTTCCAAAAATAAAAGAACTGAGCTGCCATCCAAAAATGAGTCCTAAAACTTACACTTTAAGGACCTTCCCTTTATCTCGTGCAGATTACACACAAATTACGTTGATTGGTCTGCTCACGCCACTTCACGTGCGCGTAATGATAGCACGTCGTACCAAGTTAGGATTTGAATTTTTTAGCCACCTGGCTACTGTATAAGAGGCATAGCTTGGAGGCATAAGCTCGTGTTTTTGTTCATTATTCAACTACAAAGTTACAATTTGAAGAAATTTGTGGTTAAGCACAAAAAGATTGGGCCGAACGTGATTCTGATACACCTGTTTTTAGTATAAAAGTGTGCCCAGAGGTTGTAGGTTTCTCTTCAATTATTTTACATTCTTTTTGTAATTTGATGCAGGTATTACCACTAATCGTTTTGGTTTGACCTTGCACTTCATTTTGACGACACGGTTGGCACAGTGGCTGAGCGATTGACTGCTGCGCTACGTGTCGCAGGTTCGGTCCCCGCACGGAACAAATATTTGTATGGCCTACAGGTAGTTGTTTCGGGTCTGGCTGTTTGTGTATGTGAGCTTAATTGTTTGTAAACGCATACACAAAACAGAAGTAATTCCTAGTGTAGGGCAATTAAAAAAAAAACAACCTTGCATCAATCAATTAGGAGACCTGAGATGCTTAAGATACTGGTAGATCTGGTATTGTTAATGGCTTGAAGTCCTATATTTAAGCAAAGATGAACTTATTTTAAGCATCTCATCAAGTTAAGTGGACATACTGTCTGCAAGAACATAAAAATCCGAAACTACCCAAATAATAGGCAGTAGTTAAACCGTCGTTCGCGAGCGCACTTTACTTAACCAGTAACCAGTTACGGCCTGAGAGTGGAACACCAATTAATTCCATGTTTCCGTCAGAACTATTACTAGTTAAGCTTAACCCTGTACGACCACAGATATTATGTTTTGTTAGTGTTTCTTCAATATCGGTGGAGCTTGTGGCTTAATAACAGCAGCATTTCAAAGCCGCGCTTGCCTAGATTTGTCGGTGGATGGGTAAATTATTATATGCCAAATTGCCTCAAGAAAAGCACGTTATAATATACCGTTGGTCCCAGCAGTCAATTGTGGGTCTTTGAAAGGCTTTACAAGGTAGTCAGTGGCATAAAAGTCTGAGTCGTAACAAGGGGTATTTTCCAGTACTAATTGGGTTGTGGAGGTCAGTAGTCGACGAAGCCGACCTGCCAAGCCACCAAATTTTTTTTTTGTATTGAGAACTTGTGAGTTCTATGTGTCGATCCACTTAAAAAAAAAGTTTTGTAATTGAAAATCCTCTGGATAAGTACCTAATTTTGACATCCTAATAAACGTGTAATATTATTCCAAGTCGTACCATAAAGTTACAATATTTAAGGGTCACTTTACGAGTCTGTTTTATTGCCATACTTATAATCATAGACAATAATAACTCTCGAACGTCGTACAAAAGTAGTATCACTACAGTGTTGCCTGCTGTGTGAAGAAAAGGTTTTATATGTTTCGTAAATAATGTTCCTTTCTTTGAATCCTCGGGCGAAAATGCCAGCGTAGTCAAACATGTAAACGTCAGGTTGTGATTTTGAAATAATTATCTGTAGTAAAATCTACAGCGGTAATGTTCGAACAGTTATTTTACTCCTTGCTGTTGAAACGGAATTGTTTTATTCTATCTGCAATTTTATCATAAAATTTTATTTATTACTATTTATAAATATACAAGTTTGTTTAAAGGACCTTAATAATTCATAATTTTCGAGCCATTTCGGGTTATAATTGGGGGCTAGTAATCACTGTTTTATTTAAAAACTATTAAAATGGTTAGTTGACTCTTCCCGTGACACAACTGCTGGGTTTCTACCTTGGCCAAGAGCTGAGTGTTGCCATACAATGTGACAAACTGCTAATCTCTTGGGCACATTACCAGATAATAGTGATTAGCCCTTTTACATTATGATACTGATTTGTTGTTAGTTTAGTTTATTTAGTCGATGTATTATCAATAAATGAATTCTGTTTAGCTTTATGTCTACAGGATATTTTAAGTAACATAATTATAAACTAGCTTTTGCCCGGGGCTTCGCTCGCGTTAAATTCGGGAACATAGTTCGCCCTTTCCCTATTTGCAGGTACCTGTAGTTTTTGCCCTTGCCTTGCCTTATTTATTGTAATAGCAAAGCTAAGTTTTCCCTTTTCTTCCCTCTTTCTCCCTCAATTCTCACTTTAAAAAATATATAGCCTATGTCGATTATCAAGAGATATAATATATCGAGAGATAGTTGAGACCCTGAAGACGTCCAGGGTTTCAACTATCTCTGTACCAAAATTCTTCAAAATCGGTTTAGGCATGAAGGCGTAACAAACAAACAAACTCACTTTCGCTTTTTTAATAATTTTAGTAAGGATTTTCAATCGAAACTTATCGGGTTAAAGAAAAATACCATCTTCGCATCACTTGTGACAAGCTAGGACATCAAGTCAGCGGCAGCCTTTAACCGTTTATCGATAAGCATTAGAAAAAATAAATAAAATGAAGCTGTTGGTCGCTGCTACTTAAATGTGTGTAATCTATCTACATATCTGATTTAATGTGCCAGGCTTGCGATGTAACGAGATATCACAGGAAGTGTTGATCTGACATCGATATATATTACATTCTCTATACATTTGAGAGGCTCATTTAATGGCAAAATCAATATTTGTTTCACACAAAATATTTCTTTTTACTAAAAACATTTTACTTCCAGCAACAAGCTATCAAATATTAACGCTTGTGTGTGTAAGTTGTAAAAGATGAAAATATGCTGAAAAGCGTAGTAAAAGATCGAACCTATTACAACAGAGTGCTAATAAAAAATACTAAACCTACTAGAGAGAGAGAACTTAAATCGTATTTGTATTTACCGGTTGAAACGACGAATAAAAAAAAATGCTTTTAAGAAATGTTTTTCTGTCTTTATTTACCTCCAACAAAGTCCAGTTCAGTTAAAATTAATTACTGTACAAAGATAACTTTTGTGATGGACTTCAAGACTTCAATTTACATTCGTCTTTAGGTTTCCCATTCATCATTTCTTCATCATTCTCCCGGGACACTGCTCCTCTGTAGGACGAACGTTATTTCCTTTTGTTTTGTTTATCTTTTTCATTTTTAATAGTCCATTGTCTAGCCAAGGAGTTGGTTGAAAAAAGAATGTATTCGAGCGACTTTTAATCACAAAACAGGTTGACATCGCTTTTTAGTGTTTTTAGTATATGGTTTTTGCATAATCGCCAGTGTTGGGGAACTTTTTTTGAATTAAAACGCCTAAAAGTTAGTGTAAGTATAAGTTAGTGTTTACTTTTACTAGATTACCAACTCTATTTAGGTGAGCGTTTGGAGGCACGAGTATGCGGTGTAAACGTAAATGTAATTACGTCGTAATCGACGTAATAACATTTACGTTCAAATTAAAAATAAAATTAATTAAATTAAATTATTGATGACATCATCAATAGATATTGAATTAATTTCATTTTTAAAATTTTATTATTTAACCTACATGGGTTTACACAAACAATTTAACTAAATGCTATAGAGTAATTTATTTTTTAACAAAAAAAAAATCGACGTATTTACGCTCACACCGTGCGCTCATGCTAGAGGCTTAGTTTATAAATAAAATACATTGCGTTTCTTAGGAGAAAAATTGGTCTTTTCATTCGTACTTATGAACAACTATGAATTGCGTTAAATCGGAGTGACGATAGTCAGAACTCTCGGAACAAAACGAATAGTACTAGCTCTGCCTAGCGGTTTCACCCGCTGCTCAGGGCAGCGGTATGAAAAATAGATGTTGGCCGATTTTTGTCCTACCCGATATGCACACAAAATTTCGTACAAATCGGTCCCGGGTCCAGTCGTTTCGGAGGAGCTTGGTAACAAATGCCGTGACACGAGATTTTTTTTTAGTATATTTTCAATAACCAACAGGTTGCTGTATGTTTGTTATTGTGTAGCGAGTCCTTCTAGGCCATTATGGTATTTGGCCATATATTATAGCCTCACAGAGACAGAACAACAGTATTTCTTAAAGTTTTCTAGCCGTTTTTGGTTACACCTGATGGTATCTTTCCTGATTCGTCAAAAAAAGACGTGCAAATCAACTGAGAAAATTACTTTTCGTCATACTTTGAGTCCCGTTTCGCCAACCATCTAGTATCTCTATAAGATGGGCCTTTCACTGTCTGCAAGTGTAAAATCCACTTACTGTGTTTATTCATAATGTATCGACTGAGAATGATGGAGATTATGGCAAGATAATGATCTGTTACTCTAAGCCATGAAGCAGAGTCGATTAAATCCCGATTTTATTCAATAATATTTTTCACATAAAATTATATTACCTATACAAATGTCATTAAAGCTACCTGTCTTGTCTCTGGTCAGTCTGTCAGCCGCTACCGGAAACCATCATTGAACGTATTATTGCCTTGCCACGATCACTGCTTATCAGCGTTCATGCAAATTAATACTTAAAGTACACGCATTAGGGTATAATTTGCAACGTAATGTGTGACTATGAAATGGTGACTTTCAAAAGTGCACATCAAAGTCAACGCTACGCTATAATTTACCGCTTACTTTATAAGAAATCGCAGATTTTATTCCCGGTTTTCTGCAATAATTAAGTAATTAAACCCATTAGATTCCCTTAGTTATTAAGCTTAGGTATTATAAGCTTTCGTTTAATTATTTACGGGTATCTGGTGTGTAGACAGGAAAAAAAGTTTGAACACAGATTAAAAAATAATTATTGGTTTAAAGCATGGCTCCAGCCTTTTTGTGAAATTCTCCTTTGTTGTAAGGGCATTAACTTTCCATAGACAAACTCCCGAACCCGGAACAACTACTTACATCTGCAGCGCATCTTTTAATTACAAGTTCCCTGGTCGAGAAAATTACATAACGAAAGAAAACATGTCTTACATCAGACCTACCAACCCGCACTCAACACAACTTGTAAGTTGGTTAAGGGAAATTGAATAACTGAAATATGAACGAGCGTTTATTTATTGTTATTAGGCTTACCGCCTCATTGGTGTACATTGGTTCATTGGTATACCTCGGCTTATTGGTACACATCGGCTTATTGATGTCGTGGGAGCAGGCTTTTAAAGTACACATATGTGCATCTTGACTTTTTCCGTGTAAAATTCTAGCCCCTAGGCCATGGAATACACGATTGTTGTGCCCACGACTGTGCGGAAAACATCGGAAATTAAATGAAATATTAATTAAATGAATTGTGTACTTAAATCGAAATAAACAAACAGTAAAAACATTTCTTGTCCTCGCTTATGTGAACAGAAATTCGTACACAAATATGGGGCTTGCTAGTTTGCACAAGACAACCCTCAAAGGCTATTACTTGAGTTAAACGAATCATGTACTAAAACTTGTCGTGTCTCGGTCGGTCCGCGATCTGACTGTTCTAGTTTGATTCGACTTTTAGAGCATGCCACGAATCACTGCGATGTGACGCGACGGTACTCTCGCGAGGGAAACATTGTGATAAACACGCATGTCGCTCGATGCAAGTCGCGTTGTTAACGTATCCGAGGTCGTGACCGGGGCGTTAGGCTGGGTGCAGCATATCATTTCACATAGAATTGCGTCATGTAATTGCATTGCATAATTGCGCGCATGTATTTGTTGTCTGAAAGGTCGTAGTTGTCGTGTGATGAGTGTACAATAGCTTCGGTAGATGTGAAAGTTTATTTATTTCTATTGTTACTTGTACTGGGTGCAGGCATTTAATGATTTGTCACAATATTTTGAGGTTATATAAATCAAATATTATATCAGCAATGTACCCAACGGTTTCACCCGCTTCTCAAGTCCTTTTCTGGAGAGGGCCACTCATATTACTGAACGGTATGAAACATTGAATACGACCAATTCCCAGACTTACCGAATAAAACATGGCTTCATAAAATTTCATAAAAATCGGTTAAGCCGTTTCGGACGAGTATGGCAACTAAAATTCGTAATGTTTTAATGGTGGTTTTATATTAATGTTATTGTTTCCAGATTCGATTAAGAAAAACGTAGGCGCAACAAAATGTCGCAGAGGGATTTCTCCGAGGTAAGTCTTACTAGCATGTTTTAACTAGTTTGCTGTTGTATATTATTTTATTATTTCCGTAAGCTGTGCGAATGTAGTTAACATAGATTAAAATCAGTTGTTTACCCCTTGCATGATGTTGGAGAACTCTAAGAGAAACTTGTTTGTATGGTAAAACGACAAATTGAGTTGCTTTAAGATTATTTTGTTTTCCGAATGGGGCTTGTTTGTTTATAAATTTTAGTAGGAACGTGACTTTTATCGTTGGTTTGCATGATTTTGTAGTCAGCCAGTCAAGTTTGTTAAGAACTTGATAAAGATATATGCAGATGGGTATTCGATAAGCATATTATTTTACACCATCTCTAAGAGATTAGCTTGTCCCTGGTTCAGGCCATGGTCCGGAGCGAGAGGGAATGGGAAGCGGTCACCACCTTCTGCGAAGCAGTAATGCTAGCGAAGGAGGTGGCCGGGCGTTTGCGGGAGAGAACATCTGCCCAACCCAGCCGCCGCGGGAGACGCCCATGGCGCCGGGCGCCGCGAGACGACTTCCGGCCACCGTAGATGCGGGCCTGTGGGCGGTGAGCAATGGGTAGTTCACCGTCCGTCCGTCGATTGACGACAGGCCGTGTCGACGGCGCGTTCGTGTTTCACGCGCGCCTCAAAGAGAGTCAGCAAAGCAGAGGGGCTTGCCAGAGCCTCTGCCTGCCGGGGTTGCGGGTTGTTCGAAAGAGATACCGCGGCCTCGGAACGTAAAGGGCAATAGAAGAAACATGGGTGGGTTTTAGTCAGTACAAGTCTGACATGCCCCCCCGCTCCACCCAGAGCGGGGGAAGTCATAGGATGATTTCCCACACAAAAAAAAAAAAAAAAAAAAAGAGATTAGCTTGTGTTAGAAGTAATCAGATGTTTATGGAGCAAAATAACTTGAGCAACACTAGACAATAAACCGTTCTGTATCCGAGGGGTGGATCAAAGATCTCCTCTCCTTTTCTTCACATAGACTTGAGGCCTGTGATTTAACAGCTGAACAGCATATAAGTTCACCCAAAAATAAACGTAAAGACCTCACTGTACACCTGATAAAGGAAACCCTCACCTAGATTTGGTCTTGTTTGCGGAGCGTACATGACCAGAGATTGCACAAGATATAGAGGTTTAGAAGTAGAAAATGGATAATCTTGTTCAGTAGTGGGGCATTAAACAGGTTAATTAATATAAATAGTATCCATACTTCTAAGAACCTAGCTACTTCAACCAAACACCTTCTCAAAACAGCACCTTAAAATAATACCAAAATAAAAACCCATTTTCAAATTACATCTGAATTTCCTCTCTTCTCGGAAGTCCATTGGCCCAACAACCCAGCATTACCGTCCCATATAGGGCCGGCCTTTAATCCCATTTCGTCATCGGTTCGATTGTACGTTCCCAATCGTTGTTGTTCGGAGTAGTTCGGACGTACCGCGACGTGTGAACGTGTATAGTTGTGCGTGACTTGCCAGTATTGGGTTGACGTGCGAGATGTAAGCGGCAGCGGGGCGGTAAGATAGTTTCAGGGTCAAAGTAATTACATTATATGTAGACCGTCTTGTAGATTATTCAAAATTAAGGAACAGGTGTTTTTCTATTTGTAAATTAGACCAAAATTGACAAAGATATAGACCATTAAAGTTACGTGTGACGTCACTCGTTGCTAAAATATGCAGCAATGCGTGACGTTACACGTAACTTTAATGGACTTTTTTAGTTAGTGTTTTTGTCTTTTATATAGATTTGCCGAACTATAACAAAAGGGTTGTTATGACGTCTTAAAGCTGTAATTATTGCAGTGTGAGAAAAGGATGGCGCTAGACGACAACAAACATAATGGTAGTTGTTAGTAGTAACATTAAGAGAATTTATCTGACTTAAAGTTCTAGTCCATAAAAGTAGCAGTACATAATTGCGGAGCTTTTCTGTTCATGGAAAACAATAAATTGTTCAGCCTTGTAACTGAAATTTTTACTTATTGCCGCCCAGACCGAGACAAGTCATTTGATGATGATGACAATTTATTAGTCTTGAACTCACACGGCCGTCGATTCACTAAAATAAGTGATGGTAAAGATACTAAAACGAGTGGCTCCAAAAATAAATTACCATTTTTTTTAAAGTTGAAGTAAAGCTTTTCAGTGTAACTTGTGGCACACCAATGACGCAGTAAGTTACCTTACACATAAGGCCCGCTACAAATTAATGTAATTCAAATGCTGTTAAGGTGTAGATGTGACGGATAACGTGGGCGTGCGCCGGCGCAGCATTGCGGCGCGGCCCTAATATCGGTTTTATTATTTACAAATTAGCTCGTAATACGTCCTGGATGTGGGAAAATTATAATGGAATACTGAAGGAATCTTTGGGGTTTCCGTTTTTTTTCTGTATTGATTGTGCGGATGGGAAATCATCAAATAACTTCCCCCACTCTGGGTACAGCTGGGGGGAGTTTTAGGCTTGTACTAACTAAAACTCACCCATGTTCATTCTACAGCGACTGTGCATTCGACTTGCGGCCAAAAAGATGCCTATTTTATGTAAAAAACCCTTCCCTTCCTTGAGCTAATGTAATTGTAGATACTGTTGGGATCACTGACCTTATTAAGGTAAATAAAGTAAATATCCAGACATGCAAGCAAAGACCGTCAAAAGAAATTAAATCTTATTCTGTTCAATAAAATAACTAAATTTCCTTCATCTTAATATATGACCATCGGTATTTAAAGCATCCTAGACGAACAGCCGGTAATACGCTCCTGCCACTCCAGGGTTTTATGGTGGCCATCTTTCGTCCTTCACGACCAGTTTATTCAGAGTTTTATAGCACAATGAATACCATGTAATAATTATAGGTTAGAGGATGGTTGAAGGTTCTAAAAAAGCTCACAGCAAAACAGTTTTAAATAAAATAAAAATGCTTTATTTTAGACCGTAAAAAATGATAAAATTATGTTAGTTAAAAACATTACAGATTTGCGAAAAATCTGTTATACTTGTTTATATTATAGAAGATGTAGTTAAACGAAATAAAATTAAATGAAAGAAACTACCCTAAAAATTAATGGTAATGCTGCCAGCCTTCGGGGCACTTTTCCTGTTGACTGCGATGCGGATGAATTTTCGACGCCCTTGCAATTCACCATTTTTTACTTACATAATTATCTTTACATCTTTTTATTATTAGAATAGAATAGAAAAGCATTTGTTTGCAAATATGGGTTATGCATAAGTAGGTGGTAGTAGGTTTACATCGGTTCTGTATTAGTTTGTGTCTATTTATAGATAGATAGAAGATAGAATATTCTTTATTATGTACACCATACAAGTAACAAGAACTATAGACAAACTTATAAATAGGGTGACACAATGGGCAATATTTATACAATATTTATAGTTTGTATATAGTAATTAATTAATTAAAAAAGAAGATAAATAAACTATATAACAGCGTCAAAAAAATTGTTTTCTACGCTGACAGTGGGCAATGTCCCCAAGACCGCGTTGCCACGGTGTATGGCAACGCTAAACCTCTGGCTGAAGTAACAGCCAGCCCTTGGATCATGGACAATGCCAACCAAACGTTTTGAAATATCATTAAAAAAGGCTGTGAACACAAGGACCCCACGGTCCCAATGTTTCAAGCTACGTGTTAAAATGTCACATGACTGGGACCACTGTTTGTTTGATTTTCATTGATTTAAGTTTCTATAAACTTTAATTAAGTAAACAGCATGGGCATAATGAAAATGCTATTTATACTTAACGGTACTTACATTTGTAGCCACAGTAACCATTTTAGAGCCCATTAAGTTACGTACTTTAACTTGTTAACTGGTACCTATGTTTACCTATTAAATACTTAATCCTCTTTTAAATACTTATTTCTCTATGGTTTAGGACGTAACTACAGTCGACAATGTATGTACCCAGGCATATTACGGGTACATCCCGTTTGGTAAGTTTCCCTATTCGCCAACAAAACAAAATACCAATAGAAAAGTACCGTTTCGTAACTATTTTGATCTTTATACATTGAGACTTGTTATGTAAACTTTTAAATATGTGTGTTTTCATTTCCGTTTCGTAGCATTTGTACAAAAGCCAGATTTACAATGGTTTAAATTAATTAATTTAACTACTAGCTTCCGTCCCCGACTTCATCCGCGTGGCATAGTTACTTTGGTCTAACGCTAACTTCAACCCGCGTGAGCATCGAAAATTAAAATTTTATCCCCTTTTCTTCCCCGTAAATCACTTGAAAAAATTGCCTATTTTCCGTCTCCAGGGTCCCAACTATCTCTGTACCAAAATTGGTTTGGCTATTTAGGCGGCAAGACGAAACAAACAAACTCACTTTCGCTATTATAACACTAAGTAAGGATTTCTTTGGAGCCGTTTCAGTATTTCTTATTCTTCTTCCATGCTTTTTTTATTAGGGTTCCATACCTCAAATGGAAAAACGGAACCCTTATAGGATCATTATTATATCATTATGTTGTCCGTCTATCTGTCCGTCAAGACCCTTTAATTCAGGATCGCTTAAAGGTTTCGGATTAACATTTAAACTATATAGATACTGACTACTGAAGCCTTTCTCTTAGAGCTGTGAAAAACCAACCTCCTAAGTCTACGCAGTCAAGATATGGCCGTTTATGTCGCAAGTTTGTACGGAGCCCTCGGTACGCGAGTTGGACTCGCACTTTCTCATTGTATTTGATATTCTTATACTTTGTAATATTCAACATTCACACTAAAACTTTCCTCACGACATATCCCACATTTTTTTGTTACATATGGCAGCCATTTTCTTGAATCAATTCAACTTATGCACGATTATTGCAAACATAGCCATGAGTTTGAAAATTAAAAAATACTGCTAAGATTTCTTTAAATACCTGTTATCTCAAGCCATCTTGTCTTATTAAGATTGAGATCAAGAAATAAAAAAATATACGGCACGGTTAATTGCTTATCTTTTGCGTAAATTGTAAATCAATGGAAGGAAATCAGAAACTCGATAGCATTCGTATTCATCTGTCGATATACAGGTATTTAGATAAAAAAAACCGGCCAAGAGTGTGTCGGGCCACGCTCAGTGTAGGGTTCCGTAGTTTCCCGTCCGTCACAAGTTCCCACTTATGAGTTTATTATTTGTTTGACGTTGAACACTAGAGAATTGTATTTTATTATTATCCAAGTATGGGAATAGTGCGTTAACGTAAACGTGCTGCGAATGAGTTAAACTATTATATAAACTATCATAGACCCGTAATATTCCATTGATGTAATAAATGCAAATCCAATGCCCCACAAACCCGACTTCTCTCATATATAATTTATAAATGACACTCAGGCTCTATTAGTTCCGGGTAAAGAAAAAGAGACACTTCTCTAGGCCAAAACGATGTGTGTTGGCCTGTTGGGATAACAAATCATGAAAGGCGCGCACAGCGTCGTCCTCAACATGATTCATTTTTCAAAATATACGAGAACATTTTAATACCGGACAAATCAAAATCAAACCTCGACAACTAATTAGATTAAGCACTCATAAATATAATTACGAATATATTTAAGAGCAACTTACTTTACCACGGTAGGTCATGAAAGCACGGAATATCTTAACATCGACTTTTAAAAAATTACGTCATTACACAACGCCATCTATCGAACCATTTATGAACTGGTTTTTACCTTAACATTATTTTGATGGTGTTAAAAAAATGAAATTTAGTTTTGTTCCAAATTGCCTTAGCATGGTCTTAATAGAAGTTTTATGTAGTTATAAGATACCGCCAATGCCAAGGAGAGACCAACCGAACAATTCGGTAATACCCGATCCAATGTAATAAGTACCTACAGCGCCATCTTTCGGGGAATTGGGTTACTAATTAATACTTTTTTTAATAATTTTGGATTGCGAGAACCGATTTCAATAATTCTTTTTTTGTTTGAAAAAAGATACGTTCAGGATAATAAAATATGTAAACGAAGTTAAAAAAAATGCTTGCATATGATTATACAACAAACTTAGTCCAGAAATTATTTTGTAAAACTTTTTGTCTTTTTTGTACAAAAACTGTTGTGTCAATCAAGTTCAAAATAATTTTCATAGAAAGTCCTTATAAAGTTTTACTTTTCAGATTTTTTTCATATTTTCTAAACTTATGGTTCAAAAGTTAGAGGGGGGGTTACACATTGTTTTTTACTTTTGGAGCGATTATTTCCGAAATTATTGACATTATCAAAAAATGATTTTAGTAACCCCCTATTCATTTTTAAATACTTTCCAACAATATATCACACGTTAGGGTTGAAATTAAAAAAAAAATCACTTCCCACTTTACATATAGGGTGGCTACCCTAATAAAACATTTTTTTCCAATTTTTATTTTACCACTTTGTCGGCGTGATTGATATACATATTGGTACCAAATTTCAGCTTTCTAGTGCTAACGGTCACAGAGATTAAGCGAGGACGGACGGACGGACGGACAGACAGACATGGCGAAACTATAAGGGTTCCTAGTTGACTACGGAACCCTAATAAATGAGTGCTGATTACTTAGAAAGTTGTGATAAAAAAAAATTGCCAGATATTATCGATTTCTGGAAACGTTTAAAACATGCAATATTTTAAATGATTGAATATTCTGAATGATAATATTCTAAAATATTTTTTTTTCTTTAAAAAAAATAACGTTGCCAACACTAGTAATTTCGCCTGAATCGTGGGTGCGTTTACAAACATTTAAATTTACATACATAAACAGAATGAATTTTCAGACCCTGAAAATTATCTGTAGGCCTTATAAATATTTGTTACGTACGGGGGTCGACCCCGCGACACACAGCGCAGCAGTCTATCGCTCAGCCACTGCGCCTGCGTACTTTTCTTACACTTTCCCTTCTTTGGAAGTTTCCAAATCTGTCCGTTCACCTGTACTTACCCACTAAATGACGAAAATAACAACGTCACCGATAATAAACGTGGCCACTTAATGGGTCCTTGCAGTACAACGCAGATGTACCGCCGATACGTAAAGAAAGAGAAGTAAAATACAAGAGATTTGTGTTAAGTAAGCATCCAAGATCAGTGTAAGCACGTTTTTCCGTCCGCTGGACGTATTAGCGCAGTTATTTCCTGCACTTCTAATCTTAATTACGTCCGTTAAGCGTATATCCGTCTCACAATTAACCGTGTTTACCGGTACCTTTATTGTGTGTTCTAAGCTCAAGAATGTTTGAGATTACTAGTCTTCACTTGGGGTCCTCCTTTTTCCTCTTCCTTTATATAAAACCTAGGTAAATTTTGTATGCGTCTTTCCGTGCAGATACTAGTAAACATAATTATGTATAATATCTTTCCCAAGCTTCGCTTCTAGTAAAAAAATATTTTGAAGTTTTTGTCATCGATAACCTAAGAAAAAGAAGCTGGTGGCTGTGGCTGGTTACAACCAGTCAATCATTCAAGCGTTCGATTATACATAATTATATTATTCATTAAGTGACAGATATATGATTTTTAATGCTAATAAATCCTTTTTTTTTTGTAAAGCATTGTGTTATTTTTTTTTTAAGTTATGTCTAACGCGGACAAAAAAGCGATGATTAGGCAAAAACCATTACTTCTTACATTACTTAAACTTTCACAATCGAATTTTCAAATAATCTTCGATCGTGGGGAGAACAACAGCTCCTACCTAGTTGCTCAAGGTCGCTGGCATTCTGTGTCGCCTTAATTAAACTCAGTTCTATCGGAAATCGCCGTCCATTTGTGTATTTTTATGTCCATTTGTATGAGTAAAATAAGCAAGTAAAAAAAACTCAGAAAACCCGCAAAAAATCTTTCTTGTTTTCAAACCTCGAGGCATTGTAAATTCATTAATTATTAGGCCCTGCCCGATTGTGCGTAAAACGAGAAAAAAAAAACAAAACTATCAGCGAAATAACTTAAACGTTACTAATTACAAACTGTTGTGTGTTAATTGACTTGTAGACTTTAATTGATTAATTGATTGTAGCAGTTAACCATTTAAGTTGAGTTTTTGTAATAAAGTTGTTACACAAATAGACGCACGTACGCACATATTCTTCAAACGGTTGAGATCTATTTATCATCTTTTTAACAATCACCAACGTAAATTATGGAAAGAAACAGGAAATTAATTAAAAAGTTATGCCATCATTTGGTTTGTAATTGCGAATTCCGCAACTACGCTCACTATTTACCTAGAATTGTTCGAAATAAAAACGGCCAACAGCAAGTAAGACCCGCGCATCCAGGGTTCTGTACAAACTTCCGACATAAACAGCCATATCTGTTGACTGTCTTGACTTAGAGGGTTGATTTTTACAGAACGCCAATTGAGACATAGGCTTCAGTATATGGTTTTAATTTCAACTTGTTAACTCCACGCGTTCCAGAGATAAATAATATAATAATAAATATCTTGGGACAACTCACACACGGCTATCTGATCCCAAGCTAAGCAGAGCTTGTGTTATGGTAACCAGACAACTGATATACATACTTATATAATTTATAAATACATACATATTATAGATAAATCACACCCAGACACAGAACAAACAATCATGCTCATCACACAAAGTTTGTCCTGGGTGGGAATCGAACCCACGACCTCCGGCTCAGCAGACAGGGCCACTAACCACTGGACCAACAGGCCCGCCAAATGGTCAATAAATGGTCTTGACAGAGACGGATGACAAAGTGATCCTATAAGGAACCCTAAAAAGTAACATTAAGTTCTTTCTCCCAATAAAATCTAGAATTTTAAATCCACTATCTTAAGCCTTTCAACCATTAGGTAACGACGATCTTATCAGTGGAAGGAAAACAGCGACATTGCAATAGCAAGAACTCGCGATAACTTTGTAAGTCTCCATACACCGGGCCCTTATTCAAATAGCGGTTATAAAACTATAATCTGAACGTTAAAAAGGATATTAACACCCTGCAATTAGCATATATATATATATGGCGGACAACCGACAACGTATTTGATTTAATAAACCAATTTAAATACTTATTTGCTATACGACGATTATCAATGTTTATTGCTGGCCAGATACAATGTTCCATGCAGTTTACTTTGTTGATTTACAGTCGAGAAGAAAAGTACACAGATTATATACTGATTATGGTGTATAAACTGTCTATAGTGTTCGCACTGGCCCACAGAATCTTCTGTCTATTAGAGAGAATGAATTTTACCATGCGAGACGAGGGGAGATTATCCTTACTAATATTATAAAAGCGAAAGTGAGTTGTTTGTTTGTTACGTCTTCACGCCTAAATGGATAAACCGATTTTGATGAATTTTGGTACAGATATAGTTGGGACCCTGGAGACGGACATAGGTATGAGGGAGAAAAAGGGAAAACTTTGCATTGCTATTACAATAAATAAGGCGCTAAGGCAAAAACAACAAGTAGCAGGTATCTGCAAATCAGGAAAGGGGAACTGTGTTACCCTGAATTAAACGCGAGCGAAGCCGCGGGCAAAAGCTATTCCTTTATAAATTATCAGTTTTCTGATATGCCCGTTTTCTCATGATGTTATCATTAACCTTTTTATAAGCAGTGCTGATTAATCAATTACACATTGTAAAGCCTGTCTGAGTTTGCTTAGGCACTGAGTTCTTGCTGTTCCGACTGGCCCACCACTGTTGTCATTTAGAAGTCACAATACTTTAAGACTTATTCGGGTTCCGTACCTTAAAAGGGAAAATCGGAACCGTTATGAGATCACTTTGTTTTCCGTCTGTCTGTCAAGAACTTTTATCTCGGGAACACATTGATGTATCAAGTGAATTTAAAACTATATACTCAAATCTGTGGTACCTTGAATCTGTAAAAAAGCTGTTGGTGACCTTTTTGTTTTTAATAAATAAATTAAACCTTGTAAGTTCAACACAGTCAAAAGATATGGCCGTTTTATGTCGCAAGTTTGTACGGAAACTTTGGTGCGCAAATCCGAGTCGCACTTCGTCGGTTTTTATTTATAACAACAACGTCCAAAAATGCCTTCTATATTAGTAAAGATAAAAAACAAAATGCTGCAGAAAATCCCAACATTCTGAATTCTGAAGATATTCTGCAGCATTTTCGTCTTTTATGTTTAACGGTATACTGATATTCAGCTGCATCAGGTTAGGCTGGAAGCCGACCCCAACATAGTTGGGAAAAGGCTAGGCTAGATGATGATGTTTAATGGTAAAAAATAATTTTAATGCTTTAGTGGTTTATCTTTCGGTAAGTAATATTCCGTACGTTTTTATTACGAAAAATCATCATCAATTTCTTAAGACTTACAGAATAACATACCATGATCTTTCAATAGAATAAAATTGCATGCACAATTATTATAAAGGCGTATGATATCGTAATAATAATTTTAATTGGCCTGCGACATGTTCGCTGTATGTTTTATTATCAAGTTTTATTGTAGACAAATGACAGAGTGGGTTGAATGTCGTCAACCTACCTACGGGTGATTCCACAATTTGTTTAAAAAGGTTTGACCACACCGTGCACCGGTACGAACAAATAGGGTATAAATAGGGTTCCAAGGTCAAAGTAAATAAATAATAAAGTAAATTACATTCTATTAAGTTCGTTTTTTAGATTATTCAAAAATAAGGGACACGTATTTTTATTTGTAAATTAGACTAAACATTACAAAGATATTGCCCATTAAAGTTACGTGTGACGTCACTAGTTGCCAAAAAATTTAGCAATGCGTGACGTCACACGTTACTAATATATACTACTAGCCTATTGTGTACGTAGCTGCGGACAGCGGACTCTTACAGATAATGTAGGTACTGAAATAAACGTCAGTGGCACTCTCCGTACCGGAGTGACTGAAACTTGCAGCGAATTCAATAACAAAAACAGGCGTTACTTAATCACGCTAATATTCTAAGCCCATTAATACACACTGTCTTAAATAAACTTAGAAAATACATATGAATTGTGAATGCATGTGAGACGAGGACAGAACGAAATTTTAAGCAACCCCACAATCTTAAGCAATTCATGAAAAATGGTAAAGATTTGATAATTTCGTCCAACACTGTATCCGAACGTTACTTTTACATGAAAATACTTTAGTGTGTCTTTACCTTAAATATCCGAGGGACTTCGTTATACCTGCCGCGGTTCTCTATAATTACGTATAGTCAACAGTTGAAGGGGGATAAAACTGAATTTACGCGACTTCTTTTGTTTATTTTACTCCGTCTAACTGATTATGTTTTAAGTAGTTTTGTAGTTAAGGAGAAGCCAAGTCGTCGTAATTTTGTACTTGCATTTTAGTACCCAGACTTGCATCGACTAATATTATGCACGAACGAACCACGAGTTCTTTGTTGTAACTACTGGTAACTTTTCTGTGGTTAATAAAGATGAAAAATACATTGAAAGGAGGTAAAACCAGGAGGAAATATAATTGTTGTTTTTTTAGTGCTAAGTGGATCTATGTAAAATTGCAAATCCACCAACGCAGTCAAAGATTTTTAAGTTGCAATTTTGACGTTGTTTTAGCTGCCTGCATTGCCATTTGCATTAATGAGTCGTCACTTTGTCAGTAAGATATTATAAATTGGCAACAATAATGAAATATTTGAGAAAATCTCCGTTTGATATTTCCTGTGTGATTTTCATCGTTCTTAGAATCACCTACACTCATCTCGGCTTTGTTTGAAGCCATTTATTGCAAGAACCCGTAATGTTTAGGGTCGTATAAACCATAATTATTTTCGAAAGGTGTGTCCTTCGAGACATACTTGCGATTTCGTACGTAATTATTTACGTAAATAGGTTCATTATATTCATAGCGCCTCTATTTTGTGCGATTTATTTTAAATTTAGAAATATTCATCGGTAAAACTTCAAGAACGATGAAAAGTCTATCAAATTTTTCACTTCGAAAAATGTAGGGACTTCTGATGCCTTCAATTTAATAGAGACTTAATGATGCAGACTTAGGGATAATCTACTCAAATGACTTGATCCTAACAACACAACGCGACGCAGAAAACTAAATAATCAACGTCGACACAGCCACGTAATTTACATTTTCCTTCTCCTATTACGTCTAATCTGACGCCTAATTATCTTATCACGGAGGATTATAGGGGGCGCCACGGGCGAGTCGTCCGCGATAGAATTACGCGCGTTGTGTATCGCGCGACTTTATAATACGGTACCACGGCGACGTGCGGCTGGATGCACAGTAATAACAAGTTGCACGCGATCCGGTGAGTCCACGGGGTGAGGACATGGTACGAGAGAAAGCGGGAACGGGAGCGGGTACATATCTCCCCAGATTCTTTGTTGCCATGTATCACTCGTCCGATTAACAGCGTGGTGTAAATAGAAGTAGTCCAGCTACAATACTATACTTAGCATACTATGATATGTTAATTTTTAGTTATGTTCTGTCAATCGCTCTCTTACTTAATTATGGTCGCCAATCGATCTTACCGCAAGACATGTTTATCTTATATTCGTTCTACACCACCCTCTACCGTCCAATGTCACAATTATGCCTTCACTTAATAGTAAAAATATTACAGTGAATCTCTCAATGAGACTCTACGATCAGCCTATCACAGTCGACTGCTGGACCTAGATCTCCTCCAAGAAACGTCATAAGACTCTACCTCCTACTCTACCTTCGACATCCAGTCTGACCCAGGCACCTTTTAAGGTAGCAGTGGTGCTTTTAAAACATTGCATTGTCCGCTACAGCTCATACACCTTGAAATTACCCTTAGTCGTCTTCTTTCACACCCACAATAAAAGTCAGGGAGTCTATTTTTGGCCGGGATCACACAACGGCGCACGTACGCGATACTATCTTATTTCTAATATCGGATTATAGAACCGTAGAAGCTGTTTCTTATCTGACAACCAGAGAGTTGGTGCTAAATGGAGGTCTCATGTGTCGCCGAAACGGTCCGCGTCACTTTTTGAGGGTAAATTAAAAGATAGATAAAAGTGTAGCCACATATTTTACTTTAATTCAATCAACTTTTACGTTCGGATAATATTATTATATTCTCTTTATTTATTTTGAAACATATTTTGTTACTTGTTTAAATATTTCATAAAATAACATATAGAAATAGTAGTCCAATGGTATAGGGAGCATTGTCCAAGCTACTGATGGTTAGAGCTCCAGAGACAGCAACCTCCTCATTACCGCTTAAGGAGAGCTTTGACAGATGGTCGTCGAAGCTTTTAGCTATCAGGCCATTAGCCGTTACAACGTTAAGATGTGCTAATGGAGCACAAAACATCGGCTGACCATTAAATACCTATCCCTAATAAATTTAACGCTAACAACATATTTCCAATAAATAACTTGCATTTAGCGCGTCGATGGCAAATTGAACCCGCCACAACTTGGCCACGATTTGGTCACAAAGTACCGCCCGTGGCGATTTTAAACTGATGTGTTACACAGCGTTTGTCACACATAATCCCTCCATTTCCTTAATCCTCTGTGTTTCCGAGACTAGGATAAGCATTTCCAGTACAGCGCCTGTGGCGTGAGCTACTTACCTGCCGCTATACAGCTAATACTGGGCATTCTACCTGTCTGACGCCATGAAGATTTAATAAGTGATGCGGTGCCACCTTATTAGTTTAACAGCAAATAGAAGTCCCGAGCTGTGAGTTCCATTTCCAAGTTTAATTTAATTTTCTTAGTAGGTACTTATAGCTAGCCTACTGGGGTACTCTATAGACAAGACAGTATATATGTAGCTACCACTGTAGGAGTTTTGAACAACCATCTTCCTTTTTTCCAAAGACGCAACCGGCACAAATTATCTCTCACCCGACATTTCATTGTAGCTAAGCCTTTAGTTTCCATATTTTTGTTGTTAGTCGCTTTTAGTGGCAATTGTTGGGCTGTGCACCCATTGGCAGACAATGTGTCATATATCAACACCTGACGAGACTCGTCTGGACTGTCAGCTGCATATGAACTACGCAAAAGCGACCTTCCTGCCTGAGGTAAAGGTGCTGTCAATGTCAAATGGTTGCCATGGACGTAGGATTGCCTGTTTTCTATCTGGCGTCTGTAGGTAGGTGTATGGCGACCTAAACGAGATGTTGACTAAGCTATGTGCATTGTATGCCTACTTCCTTATAGTTCAGGGCCATTAGGAAAGGAATTGAAAGCTCACTGAATGTTACCATTGCTTTGCTTAAGCTGGTGGGATTAAAGTTGCGTTTGTAGAAAGGATGTAAGGTTGACGTTTAGTTCGCTATTTTATTTGGTCTGTCAACTCTATATTGCATTGATGGTTTGTAGTTTAAACAAAAAATTATAGAGATTGAGAATAAGGTCAATGACTAAAGTATATACTTGGAACATACACAATTTTTTTTTTTTTAATTCTTAGATTCTACAAAGAGTCTCACCAAATGACAATTCTTTCAAATTGTTTCGTTTTTCTAAGACTGTGAAAAGGTTTTTGGTAGCATAAATTTATTCATTTTTACCGTTCTATTGACGACTCAATTATACATTGTGTTGTTGAGTATGATTTTGTCTAACTAAACATTATTAAAATTCAGCTAGGTTACACAAAAACTTAAACTCATACTTTTAACAAGATTAACAAGAGAATCACGATAAACTCATATAATTTGTCACGACAATCATAAAACAAGGTTTTTTATCGAAACCGCCTCGGCGTCCGCATTCTCTGAGAACGTGATGCGAAACGCGCGATCATTTATCTTAAAGTAAACTTTCCATCCGTTAGCTCATTAACACGGCTAATTAAAAATATTAGGGTTCAGTGCTAGATATCATATTTAATCAATTAAAATATCTCGACTTTTTGAGGTTGCGCAAACTTTAAGAATGTACTCTACAAACTGAAAATATAATTTACTTTTAGACTTAATCACAATTTTAAATAGTTCAAGCTTCTAATGTTTAGTTACAATAGTAGTTTTAAACTATTTTCTTTCGTAGCCTACTAAGTAAGTAGGTAGATAGTTAGTTTTATCAAAGTACGAATATAGGAGTTGACCTATTCTTAACCTTTACTGAGATTTTTAAAGATTCTTTTGTACCGTATTGGGAAGAGGCCCTTAAACATCAAAAAATGTACGGTTAAGCATCCGTTAATAAGCAAAATCGTTTTCATGAAAGCGATACCAAATGTGTCTACTAGACAAAGTATTTGTTATGATAAACACTTCTACGCTGTTACACCAACTGTATTCGTAATAAAGAGCTTTAAAGTATCTATTATTTAAATGCTAATAAGCCATCAATTGGTTTGACTCCTGACGCAGGGAGCAGTCATCAGATAAAGCCACTTTCTACCGCTTTTTTTTGCGGATGGTAAATCATCGAGATAACTTCCCCTGCTCTGGGTAGAGTGTCAAACTTATACTGACTAAAACCAACCAATGTTCCATCTTTTGCCCTTTATGTTCCGGGGCCGCGGTATCTCTTTTGAACAACCCCAAGCTTAGAATCAAGTTTACTTGAGTTTCCTTGAAAAAAATTTAATTCAATATTTTATTTTAATTTTTATTAATATTATAAAAGCGAAAGTGAGTTTGTTTATTTGTTTGTTTGTTACCTCTTCACGCTTTAATGGCTGAACCGATTGTGATGAATTTTGATACATAGATAGTTGGGAACCAGGAGACGGACATAGACTACTTTAAAAAAAAAGAAAGTGGGATGAGAGGGAGAAAGAGAGAAGAAAAGGGAAAACTTAGCGTTGCTATTACAAATCAATAAGGCGCAAGGGGAACTGTGTTACCCCAAATTTAACGCGGGCGAAGCCGCGGGCGAAAGCTAGTAATTTATAATTTAAAAGAGTACCCATGGAGTTTCTTGCCCATTCTTCTCCATAGAGATCAACGCTTTGCAATGGGCAACTACAGTACTTTCACAAGTTATTATGCCTTGTGACCGGGACTGTAGCTTCATTTTGTTTCTTGATATTTGAAAGTGCCTTTAATTGTCTAATTGAAATAAATGATTTGTCTTTGACTTTGTCATACGTTATCAATTAATGTTTCACCTGTTATTCTAGTGTTATTTACGTGTACTTCTGTATAAGTAGTATAAACATTTCTATAAATGTCGTTTCACTCGAGATAAACACATTATAATATTTTCTTAAGTAATTAAATGTTAACCATAGAAACGCAATCGATATATTTCGCTTTGAAGGTTTTTCTGGGTGCATAAAAGTCGGAAACATTAGTGAAGACCGCATACAAATGATTTTAACATCTGATAAATAAATCAACGCTACGGCGTAGCACGCGCGTAGCATTTATTTATTCTTGATTCGTATTCATGCTATTTTTATTTTTTTCTTGATAATGTAAGTAAATTTGTTTGTTACTATTTATTTGTGGAAAACCGAAGAATCGTCGCCCAATAAATGGAAGTTGTCATAAAAATCTTTAATAATATTTTCGATTATTTTGATTTAGTGCAGAACCTCCATCTGTACATCTGTATCATAATTATTAGAAAACTAGCTGGCGCCCGTGGCTTCGTTTGCGGGATTATTAAAAAACTAGTCTATAACCTACCTCTGTGCCAAATTTCATCAAGATCCGTCCAGCCGTTTTGTCGTGAAAGTATAACAAACATACAACCATACATCCATCCTGGCAAACATAGTATAATATTAAATAGTAAGATCTTGCTATTCATTTCTTGTCTAACATATTGCAATACCATTTACTATTGACTTACCCTGTTTTAAATTTGCACACCAAAATTAAAGACAGAAAAAGAGATCAATTTTGTCGACTTGTCAAAGTTCTGTACCTTATTTACGCAAATAAATACTTTCTTTTGCTATGATATTTAATTGTAGTAAACCTAATAATACACCCTAATTTAACCTGTTATATTTTAAATTCCCATGTCATAGGAGCTATCAACTGGTCACAAATTCAGACTCCATGGTTACTTCTGAGAAATTCCTAATGGAAAATGCCGACAACACTTTCTGCCCGTACCGACGACTAGTGTTATGAACACAAGATACTCGCCTAAACACCATAATCTCACGTCTCATATATCTAATTAAAATACTAGGTCAATAAGCTTGCTAGTTATTTAAACACGCTATGGTATGGGAACTTCTTCGTATCTTGGCCCGATTTACGCTTGACCGGTTTGTTAAATTAATTAGTAGATGCAAACATTACTGTTTAGTCACGTCTTCGGATAGTCGATACTTAGTGAGCGCTCTCACCCATTATCTGATACCTGCATGCAAACATGTATGCAACTATGTTGAAACTTTCTAGAAGTTACCGATGTTGACTTCCTATGATTTCGTTTTTTCCCAGTCAGTATGTTCGTTCAATTTATTAAAAGTAATAACATCTATAGCATCTTCTGTATTTAAAGATATCATGACAGTGGCGTGCTTAGAAACCAACAATACAGTCCGTTTTTTCGGTCATGGCGGCCAATCTCATCGTACATTTACCATCGGCGCGGGAAATATTATAATGCAGAAGTGTGTGCGCAGGCACAGGTGCATTCTCTGTTCCCTCACTCTCATAGTCCGGTAGGACAGCAATCCGACTGGACAGGAAAAAAATCTAGCCCAGGACCAAAGGCTTAACGCTCTTTCCGCGGCACGATGTTATCAAACCGCCGAGCGCCAACTTCCAAACTCCTGGCTGTCACTGAGGAGTCTCTCATACAAAAATCCAGTAACACTTTCTGCCCGAGGAATCGATCCCAGAATCACGTGTTCGGCAATCGTGCTTGCGACCACGAGACCAACGGAGCATTAACCAACAAAGCAAGCCCGTAAGGCAAACAGACTTTTCAGAATTTAAATTATGTTATTTATATATAAATTTTATTAATTAATATCAATATTGAGTAGTAGTAGGTTATGAGCGCTAACCAAGCTTTTAAGCTTGTTTGTATGTACCGTTTGGACTGTAGATGTAATTTTATAATTGTGACTATGTATTTAATTTTCATGTTTTTGTACAACCGATACTTTTGTGTGGTGTTAACTGTTAGTAAACGTCGGTTATAAATAAAAGACCCAGTACTTACTTACCTATACATATAATCGAAGTCGTGGGTTAAAGTTAGCGTTAGCCCAAAGTAACTATTCTACGCGAACGAAGTCGCGTGCGGAAGCCAGTAAATAAATAAATTTAGTGAAAGTCCCAAAATATAGTATAAAAAGAAATGTAATATTTTTAAGTTTATTCTTTATTTTTGCAGCGTCACTTTACAGTTGAATACAAAATGTTCGTTGGTGAAATTCATTGCATAAAACTAATATCTTACTTACTAACTGCACAATACATCGACCAACAATTTCGTTGAAATGTAAAGATACTCTTTTGTAAAGAACTTTTGTCTACACACATCCTTATAAAAAAACCGAACCGCATCAAAAGCCCTAAAATTCGTTCCAATTTTTGTTTCTACCTGGCCACAGGATTGTGTGAGGCGTCGGGAATCGAAGCCGAAGCTTTGTAGTACCGCGACCACAAACGACGCCTTTCTGTTATTAAGCCATACCAACATACCGCCGAGGCGTCATTCAATGATATAGATTGCATGCCTTTATTTGCTCCCTTTTGTTTTACGATGATCGATGAAGTTTATTTTGCTTTTGAAATGTCTAAGAAAAGGCCCATCAAAACGTGGTATTTTTCTTAGTATCTAATGATAGTAAACAGATACTTTAAGAAGCTGAATAAAACTTGTTATTCCCTTATTGCGGTCACTTCTGGCGTTCCATATCTCAAAAGGAAACAATGGAACCCTTATAGGAACACTTTGTTTGTCCGACTGTCTGTCTGTCTATCAAGATATTTATCTTTAAAATGCGTGGAGATATTAAGTTGAAATTATAATCAAAACCTTACACTCTGTAGTCCCTTGGAGATGTGAAAAAAGCCCTTAAGTCTCAACCCTTAAAGGGGTCTACGCAGTCAAAAGATTAGCCGTTTATGTTGCAAATTTGTTCAGAAACCTCGGTGTGCGACTCGCACTTGGCCGATATTTGTTGTTCAGAAGAAAGGTTCTATAATAAAACTATTCACTCGAACTTTGAAAAGATCCAGAATATAAGAAACGGTGTAAAGAAACAAATAAAAATAGGATCAGAAATAACAAATCTAATTGTGGCGATTAGCGAAAGCGTTAATAATTACGTGCTTTGCCTTTATTCTAATAAAATATGGTTACAAAAATTACTAAATATTTTCATTATACCTAATAGTAGACCGTGTTAAGTATGTTCAACAAGCAGATAAAATATAAGTGGATCATCTTGTTATGCTAAATTGTGAAGATAATGTACTGTTGATAGTTACAATATTGTAATAGTTGGTTATTTTCCATCAAGTTGGTCGATATGGAGGTCGATAGCGAAATTGTCACTGTATAATTTAAAGTTGGTTTTGTAGATATCAATCATAAGATTATTCCTGTAGGTACGTATTTTGTGACAGTGTAGATTTAAGGCCAGTTTCTGCCAGGGTTGCTGGTTGTTCGAAAGAGATACCTACCACGACCCTGGAACATAAAGGTCAAAAGAAAGAACATGGGTGGGTTTAGTCAGTAAAAAAACCCCTGGCAGTTAAAAAAACGTTGCCCCAGACTAGGAAATTCTCCTGTATCGTGGGTGCGTTTACACACATTTAAACTCACATACACAAACAGCCAGACCCGAAACAACTATCTGCAGGTTATACAAATATTTGTTCCGTGCGAGAATCGAACCCGCAACACGCTGCGCAACAGTCGATCGTTCAGCAACTGCGCCAACCGTGCCGTCAGGTATTTTATAATTTCCCATAAAAAGGCCAGTAGCGATTCGTAAGTCATAGAAAAGAAAACTTATAGGACTTGCAATGTCGTAGATACAAGATGTAATTAGCGTTCTACGAAAACTAACATCCGTTTCTATCAACAAAGTCAAAGTGAATCGTTGATTAAAAGTCATTTTTAAGGCATGTTTTTTCCGTGGGTACTGGGTTGTCCGAAAGAGATACAACCCCGGAACACAACTTCGTTTAAATTCTTCTATTTTGTATAAAAATGTTTGCAAATGTAATTATTCCTCTTTAACAAACATTTAGACTAACATCTGTATAAATAGTCAAGTTAAAGTAACCACTGTGACAAACAGGCCTTGTAATACCCCTCATTAAAGCATCTGGTCATCTAAGACGTGATGATGTATTAACCTGAATCAGCCTGCGACCATCATCCAAAAGCTGCACTACTAATCGTAACTACCAAACCCATTAGTACCATAAGCCTACCATTACCTCCCTATTCTCCCCTCATGCAGCACGTAATAGCATGTACAATTGGATCGCGCAGCGGCTGTATCTAAAAACTGTTTATTGCACGGTATACTGGAGCTAATTTGGTCGCTGGCTAATTTCTGGATAACATCGTCGGCGCAACTCTCCGTGCCACATTCTTGCGCGTCTAAGAACTAATTAAGTCTACCCTGCGCTTGCGCACACCCTTCGGATGCTTGCGCTGGGACGGACTTAGGATGCGATGGTCTAGGAAATATTTTTTATTAGTAACAAAAGCTTTGATATACTAATTGGGATAAAAAAGTGAAGTTGAAAATGAGATTATCAAAAGATTCAGCTATTTTTAGTAATCAGAGGCTATCTTAAAACCTATAACATTAAAAAGAAACGAAACCTCGTAATGTTGTCTCCAATAAGGAAATGTTTCTTCGCCTAATATTTAAATAAGAGTGCTCTTAGGTGACTTTTTTATTGTCTCTAAAGAATTTGGAAGCATTTATTATCTTTTATAGTTCCAAGTATCTCACAATAAAATAAATCTAAAACATAACTTTAAAAAATATCATAATTATGTAAAATTACGAACAAGTAACGCAACTTAAGTCAGATATATGTTCTAGTAAATGTATTTCATATCTATATTGGTCTCTGAGATTGTATTTAATAGCTGTAAAGGTGACCATTAATTGACTTGCATATTGGTAATTATTTAAAAGGATAATTATGATCAGCATCTTGGTGGTCTTAAAGCAATATGGCTGATACCGACAATACTTTAGTCTTTAGTGCGCGACGTAATAAAAATAAAGATTTCCATTAATGTTTATGGTTAAATGTAAAATAACAACAGATAACGTTGGTTATAAAGTATTAAAGTGACCGGATGCGTTCATTCCGACATTTATTATATTTTTACTGGTGGTCTAGATTATAATTATCGATAGCTCTGTTTAAACTCTAACGATTGGTTATAGAACCTTTGGAATTAAAAGCATCATAGGATTCAAATAGGTTATACACGCAACAATCTGTCGATTACTGCCAGTCTTTAACATAATACATTGTCAAAACGCCAACTTGCAGAACCACCCATTTTTGTATCAAAAATATATCCAAGAAACATTTGTAGAAAAATATAAGTGGAACAATAAAATCGTCAACACCGTTTTTGTTCCAGGACCCCAATTTACTACCTCAATTAAATTGACCCACATCCTTCCCCGACGAGAAGTTACCTAGTATAAACACTTCGTAAACTGTATGAGACAAATAATTTCAAAGGAAAAGGCTACAAAAGCAACTCATCCGCTTTATTATCGATACTAAACATAAAATATACAGAACAGAATTTACTTCTTTTGTGTTCGGCAATAAAAATTAGCCATAAAAAATTAAGTATAAATTATGTCCCAAATGCGACCCTGGTTAATATCGTGGATAATCTTTGCACAGCGATTGTTATTATAAAGTTTAATGCCTACTACAGTCGATTACACTGGATTCGCTCCGAAATAATGTAATTTTCAAACTCTTTTATATCTTACTTGTTCTTTTTGTGGATCATTATCCAGCCGTTGAAAGGAGACCCCAACGCCCTATGCACTCCACATTTTTTTCATTAAGTGCTGTAAGCTTGGAGTCTAAATAAGACTGGTCAGCTATAAAACACAGGTTGTCTACCACGCCCACAATGGCAGGTTTGCGAAGGTTCAAAAAATAAAGGAGTACTCTTAATCCGTGATAATGTTCCTCGTAATAACAGCTTGAATATAATTAAATATAAGAAAAACAAATTCGTTGCGAGAATCGACATTTAATTGTTTATTAGTTGAGAATAGGGGCATTGATGTAGTTTTATATTGCCGCCGAATTTATTATCTTACATTAAACTTTGATGTTAATTTTATAAACGCAATAATACTTAAACGCAATTTATTGGATAAATACCTGTGACATCACGTGTGGTGGAGACAGTAGCGTGCAACGGCAAGAGCTCGGGGCTATTATTTTGACAGCAAAAACAAGATGGCGGACGATGATTGCGCGCGAAATCGATCGTCACGAGCGCATTCCACTCACACTGAACGCGTGCCGGAACAAAAACTACTATATGAAAGTAATTTTCCTCGAGATGTCTGACATGCGTACCTAGAATAACATCCTATTTAGTTAGATGATTTGAAATAATCGCTGCGAATTCCTGACAGAAGGAATGTCTGGGCAATTTTTCGCGCTAGACTTAACGCACGCTAAAGTAACTGAATCGATTACAGTAACGTATGTCTGTAACGTGTTGATATGAAAGTAACTGTTATTTAAAACCGTTTTGTTTTAATCGTGTTTTACAAATCATGCATTACACGTATGAACGGCATTTTAACGTTTTTCCTTTCATGAGTAATGACTTCGAATAGTTAGGTATACAAAAGGCCAATGGATGGGAAATATCAAGTACTTAAAATATTTACTACATAGATACTTACTGCAAACTGTCTACAATTCTTACACCACATTTTTTTATATAAAATAAACTTGTTGAACTCCTTGTTTATCGCCTCTTCGATCGTTATCAAGCGCAAATTATGGACTAAATAAATACCTAACTGAAGGGAACTGGTTCTGCCAATCTTAATAAACGATGGGCAAACATCATGTCGGTGGTCGCTACTTTTGCTTTGGTTAGCAGAAAAAAGTTCCACTAGCAGTTATATGTTTAAATACAAACGTACCGTCGTCCTTGTATACCTACCTATGTCTTATATTTCAAGTTTGTTGATTTTTTTATCTAATAAATAATGAAGTATAATTATGAAATATTGTGATTAAGATAGTCAGTCATCCTTTCAAGCTATTTTACAACGTTTATTCAACCTCAAGAACCAAGTTCAACAAAACAGTTGCCAACTTTACAAAACAATGAAATAAACCCAATCGATTTACGTATTAAAAATACGTAAGATTGCCAACAGTGGCCACGCACCGTACATTATTAAAGCCTGTTGAGTCAATATGGAAATATTTAAATGTTACCTAAAACAGAATACAATGGGAAATATCTACGCATGGTTATTACCATTATGGCCGACAATCGTGGTCATTATGGTATTGAATACTTTATTGAGTAATTTCCTGAGTTAAATCGTATGGTTAACCGGAATATTAAAACTAATTGCCATTGAATTATTGTAGCTACGGCTTATTATGCTTCGATTCTCGGTGCAATTCGATATTTATAGTGTTAAATTGTATAGAGTTGGAGTTAGGAATTTAATGTGTATACAATCTTTATTACCCACGCACCTACTCACAAACAATTCAGCTACTGATCACATGATTTGAAACCATTTCTGGGCAATTAGAGTATTGAATTCTGTCATTATGCTGACACTTAAAGTAGTAGGTATATTCAATCCTATTATTATTGACTCAAGGATAAAGTCTCCAATTGTCGGAGGATTCAAGAGTCAAAGGTCAGCAGACGTTCGTCGGTGAGACCAGTCCACGGACATTCGGCGAGAGTGCGGGGTCACTCACGAAATAGTAATTGTCGAGGAATGCGAGGAATCCGCCGCGTTTGTGTGCGATTTCGCAACAATAACCCAATAAAACAGAAAATTCAGTCTAACCCGGCCCAGCCTTATAAGACGACCAATCTCCCGCCTTTGGTCGGGTTGCACAAATAAGTATGGAAGTCGTGATGGGACCCACGCCTTCGGGCCAAACTGAACAGATGCGCGGAAGTCAAATGTATGTAGTGTTTTTTTTCTCCAACAACGATCTGTCACCCTCAGGCTGAAACGTATTTCATTAAAAACTCCTTAACTTTTCTTTATCCAAACAAACAATGGAAACTGAACGCACTGTGTCATTATTTGTAATTAATTTAGGCACCGTCCACAACGAATGCTTTACGAGCGGAACGCACGTCCAAGTTGATTCAAAGATTGATTCCCATAAAATGTATGAATGTGTGTAAAGAAACACACAAAAACTTTCGACTAAACCATCAAAAAATTACCCGAATCCGGTCCCAAATTATTGTGTAATTTGTCTCGGCACAACACACGTTAATTGTTTTATTTCGAACAGGTAAAAATCTCGTCATTATCTCGAGAGGTCCACAATGAGAATAGGCGGGAAAAAATAGACAAAGGAGGACCGACAACGCCACTTTTTGTTTTACCCTTATACCCAAGCCACCTGGGCGGGGAAAAGGGTTTAGACTTAGGTTTTAAACTTTTTACATTGCAGTCTTAAAATGGTGAACATTTTGACGTATAAATAGCGGAGTAATTGCTAAGGAATTATTGAGTCAACTGATATCAACAATCTTAAGGAAGACGTCTTTATTTTTGTTGTCGCGTAGGTACATTGTTACGTTTTTTCTCACAACAAAACTGCACCTGACGATGGGTTGTCCTATCACGTAGCAGCGATAAAAACGTGACGGAGTCAGCACTGACGCGATTACAAAAGCTTTGTTGTGGTAACAGCTTATAAAAGTCCTCCTCTTTTTATTGTTATGTCATTTGTCCTGAGAATATTCATGAGACATGACTTATTGTTGTACAAATCGTTAACAATTTGAATCAGTTTTTAATAAAACAAAATATAATACGAACGTAGTTACTTAACGTAATTAGAAAATCCAAGAAGGTTTCGCTAATATAACAAAATTATGCACTGATTAATAAATTAAGAAAAGAATTGTGCTTGCGTTTCAATTAATATTATCTAAGCTTTCAATATATTGCAGCCATTAGATAGAATTGGTATGTGTACAAGCTGTAAACCTCTTTACAACACAAACACATCTCAACAAGTCTCATCGCTTCGACTTTTTATGCTATCAAAAGTGCAAGTAACATTGAAAGCGAATTAGCGTTTGCACAACAGCATGTTGTTAGCATACTATACTGAATGCCCCGAGATTAGCTGAAAGAAAACATCGATAAGTATTTGAATGCAGGTTTTATAACATTAATTTCTCCTATGCACCCAGGTCCCGTATATATAAACATAATATGTATTTACAAGTAATTCCGGCTGTACAGTGCATATGTGACCACGCATCTATCATGAACTCATAAAATAGGATGTTATGAGCGCATGTTGAATTTGAAATGATTTCACGGAAGACATTTGGTGCGTATGATAAATGTTCTATCGTTGAGTCGTTATACCGAGAATTGATGGATTTATTTATATAAATTATAAATGTATTGCTATTGAAATGACAAGCAAACTAACACTTACATCGAGTACGTTTTTGCGAAATGCACTTAAATCCTCTTTGTATGATGATTTGGTTTGTGACAGAGATCTTGTATCAAATTCGATCTAGGGTTTATTTTATATCAGTTTATTCAAAATGGCATTAATTTAGTATTTAATCTTAAAGAGTATGTTGGTACCTATTTTACATTTAATAAATATTCGTCTCAAATGTCTATTTCAAATCTACATTTTCTTGATCGTTGATAAGTCTGACTGCATATCAGAAATATGGCATGCTCATCTGATAAAGGATTACTTAAATGAAAAATTACAATCATGGCGCACCGCGACATTAAACATGGTAGAATGCAAATTTGAAAGGATAAGAGTTTCCATTATTAATGTTCATTACGGTCGGTCGCTCCGGCCATGTATTTACATTACATGCTGTGCATTTTCTACTCGCAATTACATTTTGATAAATCGACGGATAATGTTTAAACACACTTTAATTAACTACGGCGATATTAAAAATTCTTCCGATATGACGTTCACTAAGCGTCGTTGGGCGGTCCGCATCTTTTCATATTAAAAAGTAACGTTACAAGATAAATGAAAGATCGTTTCAACAAAAAATAATTACCCAATCCGTCGAGCGAACGGTTATCAGGCGCCTCTTTAAACGAAATTTTAATAAAGCGAATAAGGCTCGATTACGTCGCTCATATTTCAAGATGGCCGAAACAATCGGCGATCATTACCAGTGGATGCGTATGCGCACGGTATACGCCACGGGAGCGCATTGATAAACGCATGTTCGTAATGATGGTACGCAAACTTACCGTTTATGGTAAACTTGTCGAATGTTGCCAGTATGAAAATGAAATGATAATTTTTGAAGTTACGACGGGGAATGAGCGTATCTCCGTTCAATATTTGTTGTAAGTACACAAAGCTTAAAGACCCGGAAAGGCAAAAGGACATGTTCTCTAAGAATCGCAGTTTCTGTTATACACAGACTTTTCCTTATTTGGAGGTATTTAAGTCAACTGTCATCACAGTTATATCGTTTGCGGAATAGGTAAATATATTTTCTGTAATCATATCGGTGCCCTTTATTCCGTTAATGAAACTAATTCTCTTCGGTAAATCAAATCAAATCATATATTTCAATTAGACCATTACAGGCACTTTTGAATGTCAAGAAACAAAATGAATCTACAGTCCCGGTCACAAGGCATAATAACTTGTGAAAGTACTGCAGTTGCCCATTCCAAAGCGTTGATCTCTATGGATAAGAATGGGCAAGAAACTTCATGGACACTCTTTTAAATTCTAATATTTTTACAAAATAGTATTTACATCATTTGTGTTGAGATTATACAAATATGTGAGAACGATGTAGAAAGACGTGCACAGTAAGAGCGTCGGATCATTGGACGACGCTGTATCCTTTACCGATATTTTTATCTATCAAAAGTTTTTTACCGTCTCTCTTTTTAGTGTCCTTCAAAACAACTCTAGTTCCCGAATTCCCTTTTCACCGTACGTGTCCCAAAACGGGTGATTTTACAGACATCGGCACCATAATTAAACAATGCCCTTTTTAGTCAATCCGTCATTGTTACAGCACAAAGACCACGTTCACGAGTGTGTACCCGGGCCATAGGTAAAAGGGCGCCTTCTCTCACTGCCTGCAATATACACACCACACAAAATATGTGAAATTGGAGCTTTGAAACAGTACGAAATACATTACTGTTTTACTTAATCTCGGGTAAAGTGAAAGAATGTGTGGTGCAGCTATGTATAAGGTATAGGAATGGAAGATCAATGGTTGCTTGTTTCACGGTGAGGTAAGAGAATGCGGTCCGTGAGAAAAAAATACTCTCGCTTCCGATGTGGTCGGATAGATAGCGCAGGTGGCGACCGCGCCTCACGCCTCCTTCGGCCGTTTCAAATTTAAAATACTTTATTTTTAGGGATCTCTGCGCTGGGTGCATGGACCAATGAATATTTTAAGCCTTCGTTTAATTCCGTAACGTTGTTTATTTGTTCGGCAAAGCACAATTGTTAATTAAGAATGCTATTGTTTAAGATTAAATTAAGGATGAGCTTAATGAAGTCTATTTTAAAAGTATAAGGATAACCGGATTACGTCCATAGCCTGAGAAACATTGGACGTACATTATCTTATTATCTATAGCATTTTCTCGTTTAAATAACTTAAACAGACGTCTTCAGAGTACACAATCATGTCTACTCTCTACATCACACACGGGATCATCAACTGCATAAGTACATATCCAGAAAATTTACCAAAGTATAATCCTTACTAATATTATAAAAGCGAAAGTGAGTTTGTTTGTTACCTCTTCACGCTTTAATGGCTAAACCAATTTGGAATTTTGGTACAGAGATAGTTGGGAACCAGGAGAAGGAAATAGGCTATTTTTTAGGGTTCCGTAGTCAACTAGGAACCCTTATAGTTTCGCCATGTCTGTCTGTCCGTCCGTCCGTCCGTCCGTCCGTCCTCGCTTAATCTCTGTGACCGTTAGCACTAGAAAGCTGAAATTTGGTACCAATATGTATATCAATCACGCCGACAAAGTGGTAAAATAAAAATTAAAAAAAAATGTTTAATTAGGGTAGCCACCCTATATGTAAAGTGGGAAGTGATTTTTTTTTTAATTTCAACTCTAACGTGTGATATATTGTTGGAAAGGTATTTAAAAATGAATAGGGGTTTACTAAAATCATTTTTTGATAATGTCAATAATTTCGGAAATAATCGCTCCAAAAGTAAAAAACAATGTGTCCCCCCCCCTCTAACTTTTGAACCATAAGTTTAGAAAATATGAAAAAAATTTGAAAAGTAGAACTTTATAAGGACTTTCTATGAAAATTATTTTGAACTTGATTGACACAACAGTTTTCGTAAAAAAAAAGACAAAAAGTTTTACAAAATAATTTCTGGACTAAGTTTGTAGTATAATCGTCTATGCAAGCATTTTTTGTAACTTTGTTTACATATTTTATTATCCTGAACGTATCTTTTTTCAAACAAAAAAAGAATTACTGAAATCGGTTCTCGTAATCCAAAATTACCACCGAAATTGCACGTCTTTGTATTCATTAGTAACCCAATTCCCCGAGAGATGGCGCTGTAGGTACTTATTACATTGGATCGGGTATTACCGAATTGTTCGGTTGGCCTCATAACTGGGAACACTTATTGTGACGGACGGGAAACTACGGAACCCTACACTGAGCGTGGCCCGACACGCTCTTGGCCGGTTTTTTTTATTACTTAAGAACGAGGGAAGAAAAGGGAAAACTTAGCGTTGCTATTACAAATCAATAAGGCGCAAGGGCAAAAACTGCAGGTAACAGGTACTGTGTTATACCGAATATAACGCGAGCGAAGCCGCGGGCAAAAGCTAGTTAAACATAAAAAATATCCTTTCCTCATATATACGGAACTTGTCTGGTAACTTCTACGTGGTGTTAACGTTACCATCGTAGGCGAAGGGTTTAGGAATTCAGTAGCAGTTTGTCATTTGTCGTTTTTTACTATTATTACGTCGGCACCGTCGAATCCTTTATGCTTTTGTTAGGCAACACAAATATTTTGACTTGTAAATATTTATGAAACGTTTCATAGTGTTATTTCTTAGAAACTAATGATTGAGACGTGTCTGTTTTTGTTTCAATAACAAAAATGCTTTAAGAATAACTTATCTCTAAATTACATAAAACCTTTTAACTACGTAATTCTCCTGAATACCAACTCTTCGAAAACGTCTTACCTAGAAGTATCTTGGTACTTTTAGTCCAAGGCTAAGTCTCATTTGTACTGTAAATTCAGGATCAAACAAATCCTTACTTATTATTATAAAAGCGTAAGTGACTTTGTTTGTTACGTCCTCACGCCTAAATGGCCTAACAAATTTTGATGAATTTTGTAACAAAGATAGTTGGAACCCTGGAGGCGGACATAGGCTATTTTTTTTAAATATAGAAAAAAGGGAAAAAGAGGTAAGAAAAGAGGAGAGAGATATAATTTTTTTTCGATCATCACGCGGGTTAAAGTTAGCCTTTAACCCAAAGTAACTATTCTACGCCGACGAAGACGCAGCCGGAATATGTATTTAAATAAAATATTTAATCCCTTTTTTAAGGTGCTATAAAACAGCCTAAAAAGGTTTTACTTAGCCAGAGTATTTTAAAGCCCAATTTTGTCATTTACTGCCTGTAAATGTCGTTCTTTATCACATCAAAAGTTAAGGTTACATAATAAAATCAGTCGACGCGATTCGGTCAACAACTATGATACCCAACTCAAGCTGGCCGAGCCTCCGACATTGAAACTAGCCTATAAAAACATTAATTCAACAAGTAATTAAGTTCCAAACCAATTAATATCGAAAACTTTATAACCCACATCGATTGTAAGCTTTAATATCCATCGAGTATGGCAGTGAAGGAAGGAATCGAATTTAATATCGATAACGTACATTACAAGTCACGTACGAATCGATTAATTGGAATCCCATCGAAAAACATGCATGGGTTATTTTCATATCCTTATAGTTTTAACTGTAGCCTTTGATAAGGTTGATTCATCAGTCGTGTTGCTAAGGAGTTTGTTCTGCCACTTTTTCTTCCCAGTTAAAACACTAGGAAGTGGCATAGGGTGGGCGTTTTGGGAAATGAACTTTTGGATCAAATTATATAATGCAAAAGTAACTAATATATATTTTTTTTAAGATTGTTCAACATCTTTGCTGCTTTTATATTTACCTATTGCATTGTATCCCTTTTTATTACTAAAATCAGAATAATAAATGTCAAAATAAAAAAATAAACTACGAAAACAAATCTGCAACTGAACACATTATGGGCACTCTTCTTTATTCAAATTAAATACATGGAAATAATCCTACGTAATTTCCCTCTAGTTGAGTGCCACTCCCCGTATGGATACGATCCAATACCAATCAGATGATACAGTAATTACAGGCCAGTATTATACTTTAGACAGATCATTAACGTAATACAAGGCTAAACGCGTATTTAAATGGAAAAAGTTGCCAATGAAATAGCCAGGATCAACTGATTACGATCGCACAGACTATGGGCATGTCTGCTACGAGACTTTATATCTTAAAATAAAGGTGGTTTAACTGATTCTTTATTTTAATCCAGTAGTAAAAAATTGCAAATCAAAAATGAAATCAGTATCAATTTTGGTTTCATTTTAAATCATCTTCTAGTATTTTTTTAAAGTTTTGATCAAATTGTGGCTAAGGTTGGGCTTATGAGGCCAAAAGTGCGTTGCGTCGACGATATCGTCAAAATCACGGGAAATAAAAGAATGCGAATGAGTGACAGAAAAAAAGGACGCCTGTCCCCAAAAGTGGGTGATTAAAGCTAAAGTGATTATGATCATTTTTTTCGTAGTCTAAGTTTAGCTAAGTTTTACTTCGAGTTAAATCTTATGAAAGAAAGAAAAAAAGTTTTTTTTTTTAATTATTTTTTTAAATTTAAGTAAATGTCTACTCTTGTTGCTTTATCTAGTACAGGCTCATTTAATTTCACTCTATATACTTACTTTCACCAAGTAAAAAGCTCGCAATCTTAAATGTTATTGATATTATAATTTGCGCAATAACAACTTAAAACCCATCGAGTTTACGCATAACGTGAAAGCTTATTCGTGTTATTGCTTACAATTACTGCTACACACATCAAAACGTAAAATAAAATTCATAATACGAATACACTTTATTCTTTATTCGCGGAGATCCCCGAGTGCCATCGACACCCGAAGAGCGAATGGGACGGGGAAATTGGAAAAGGCTGTGATTACGATGCGGTTGTAAAAAATAATGTAGTATCGAATCAATGGTTTAAGTTTTCAGCTTTTAAATTACAATGCCGGTTATATTTAAGACACATTGTGTAGGCTGTGCTCATTTTGAAATCCGATTTTATTGCTTTTACATAACATGGTGTTAAATTGTCTGCTTAACTGGTGTAATTTGAAAATGTACTCAGATCACTAAAGCAATGAATTGAAAATTCTTTGCAAGTTAACTCCACGTTGGGATACAAAGGGGTTCTGTTAAATAGGTTGGCTGTATATAATGCAGGTAATTCATCCAATTACAGTAATTTCGTGTTAGAAAGTAGATGTTTGTGGGTTGGCCCTACATATCAATCTGCGCCTACAAGGCACAGCAAATTGTTTTCTGACCTTAATACACTTTCTTATAATCGCGAAGTCACGAAAGTTATATAAAGGGTTTTAATGGCAGCTTGTTTAAGGAAAGGTAACAAATAACTGGTTTCAACTGTAAATACTGCTACAAATGATTTCAGTAATCCTTAAAACTTGCTATTGAGGAGAAATCTGTAGTAATCTCTATGTGTATATAAATATAAATCTCTATGTGCCCTGCTACAAATTAATTAGAATAAAGGGAAGCATTATAATTATGTAGATAGGACGTAGGAAAAAAAATACCTTAGGCATAGTTGGGGGAAAGGCTAGGCAAGTGATGATGGAATCTGAATAGAAGTTGAGGAAACTACTCTAGGGCCACAGGCATATGGTTTAAATTGACTTTCTTTGTGTCAACCCGCCCACTGCTAGGCAAACTTCACCCAAATAGTGTTTCTGTCTCTGCACCCTTACTTACTACCTTCTCGTCTTTCACAGGTGGAGCCGACAGGTTCGGCATCCCTCGGAGCAGCATCTCGGGCGCTCTTTGTGGAGAAGGTCCGCGCCTCCAACGCGGCATGTCAGGCTGGGGACTTTGCCACCGCTGTCGCGTTGTACACTGATGCCTTGACGCTGGATCCTGCCAATCATATACTTTATAGTAACCGGTGAGTTCAGCCTGCTTTACATAACATCACACCTGTTATCGCCGAAAGGTTAGACAGGGACGTACCTGTTATTGACCGATATTTCGACACAGTTGTGTTTCACTACCATATTAGGTACGCGCCAATAATGACTTTATAGTTAAATATGCAAGCTAAGTTCTTAGGTTACTTGGATTCATGCCAAAAAGTGCACTAAAAGTACAGCTTAATACAGCAATCTAGCGCACGTCTAAGTACGGATTTCAATATTGGGTATTTTTTCCCTTAAGTCTATACATCATTTTTATTTATGGCATTGCATTTTGTATTTTGGGTTTATTTATTTAGGATCAAGATCTCCAACATAGGATTACGTAACGTAAATTACGGACGACAATAATAGTATACATATATCACGTTGGTGCACTTCTTCACTTGCAGGAGATCACAGGAAGCATAATATAATTAACTACTTTAACAAAATATATGTACATATAACAAATATTTATTATATTTGAAGTAACAAAAAAAAATTAAGTCTTAATAACCAAAAGCTGAAGCACTTTTGCTAGTATTTGGAAATAAGAATTAATATAAATATTTAATATAAAATTAAAAACTTATAGATCTTTAAGAAAATTTCTATACTTTACAAGAGATTCACAGATATCAAAACTTATTTGTACTCTCTCTTACTTGCGTGTTGCTGCTACTATAAGCAAAATCCAAGAAAGAGGAAAATTATAGAAGAAAATCGTCGCCATATTGGATTAGTGAACGGTTCTACAAACTAGATCAGTCATCCGTAGCTGTCAATCGCATTGGTCACGCGTGTACATAATTAGAGAAATTATGGAATTATTATAAGTAGGTACGGTGTTTCATGTACCGTATGTATAAGATAATTATTTACAATGTAATGTAAGCTAGATGTTTCATTTGAAATAGCACACTATAGTTGAACTTTTTTTTCTGTATTGAGTTCACATCAATTGGTTTTACTTAGATAAATTGGCTTTTTCTTTTAAATTGGTTGCTAGTTCATGAGTCTAACTTGTCTAAACTTGTGTTTAATTGGAAAGGGATCTTTCAAAGGGTAAAGCAATTTCCTGAAACATGTAAATGAATAAATAAAAAATCTAAACAGACATCTTAAATTTTTCGTACAGATATTGTGAACGGATAGGTCTCCTGGCTCCGAAACTAGGTTTTCACCTGTGACTTGGGAATGACTTGGAATCAAGTACGTACCTATATGATTTTCTCAGAGGCCTCTTACACGACCGTCTTTAAAAATATACAATAAGAAATCTCTTTAAGTTCTTGTTTATATTTATACTAGCTGGCGTCCGCGGCTTCACCCACATTATAAAGGAAAAAATCTAAACTATAATCTACCTCTGTGACAAATTTCACCAAGATCTGTTCCGCCGTTTTAACGGGAAAGAGTAAAACATCCATACATCCATACTCACAAATATTCGCATTTATAATATTAGTAGGAAGTAGGATGGTATCTCATCGTAAATGTTTGCACAGGTCGGCAGCCAGGCTAAAACAAGGGCAGTTTGCAGCAGCTCTACAAGATGCGACGCGCGCAAGAGAACTGTGTCCTAACTGGCCGAAAGCATATTACAGACAAGGTAACGTTGTACCGAGAATATTATTTTCTTAATTTTCAGGTTTTCTACCCTTCCTGACAAGTTTACTATTTTGGATAAGTGGCAGTGGGGTATGCCATTATTTAACCGATTTAAAAAAAGGAGGTGGTTCTCAATTCGACTATACTTTTTTAACTGACTTTAAAAAAAAAACATAAGGTTCTCAATTCGACTGTTTTAATTTACGCGACTTCTCTTTCAATTGTGTTCCGATTACAAAATTAATTCATTTTGACAGTCGTTACAGAGTGTTAGTGGCTTAAAAGTCTAACCACCAGTCTCATTAACTTAATTATATCACCGACTGGGTTGTGGAGATCAGATAGGCAATCACCACCATCTGCTTAGCTATTCCCAAACTATATGGGTCGGTTTCCAGTGTAACCATATGAATCTACCACCAGTTCAGAGAAGCAGTCGCTCCAAGTAAAATACTGGTATTCAGCTACATCTGGTTAGACTGGAAGCCGACTCTAATACATATAGTTGGAAAAAGGCATGCAGTTGATGATCGAAAAACGAATTGCATAGCAATGTAATCCCAGAAAAACTGCAACTATCAAAGCATAAACTTCATACATTAAGGCCTATTCAGACCTAAGCGGTATTCGCTACCGTCTGCGTCAGAGAAAACCCAGTGGGTATGCGGTAATATTACTGTTCACACCAAAGCGGATTTCGCTATCCTTGTGGGTAGAATAACGCGCGGTAGCTGTTCAGACCTATGCGGTATTCGCTACCGTCTGCGGCAGAGAAAACCGCGGTACTTGATACTAAATACCTAAGCGAAACCCGCGTGGTATGTACCTCTACCCACAGCGGCAGCGAATATCGCTCTGGTCGCTCTAGCCGCGATACTTGATACTAAATACCTGAGCGAAACCCGCGCGGTATGTACCTCTACCCACAGCGGCAGCGAATACCGCTTAGGTCTGAATAGGCCTTTAGAGTTATCTCAAGTACACGTAAGGCCAAGATTAATTGGCACTAAAGTGTTATTAATGATATATAAGAAATTGATTCTAAATTGAGTGAGTAACTTAATGATTCTGATTTGAGGTCCTCAGTCTAGACCGTAGGATTATAAATTTTAACTGTTAAAAGTTATATCAATTCCCCTTAATGACTAGGATTATGGAAAAGGAATTTATTATTGTAAGCTTCTACGTTAATCGACCATTAAAGTTACATTTATCTACTTAAGTGTTAGTTAAGGTAAATGCTTACTGTAAGTACACGAGCCTCTACAGCTATGTATGTGTTCGTACAGTCGTCTCAATAAACATGATCGCTGGCAAAAGTAAAAAGAGTAAATGTGTTTTTAAAACAAGTTTCTTCTTTTTTTTAAATAAAATATAATATAAGTATGTTTTAAAATACAATTGCACATAGTATAAAACATTAAAAAAACGTAATAATATAAACAAAAATATGCAACACGTGTGCGCCAAATAGACTCAGTTCAGCAAAAAATTACGGGAAACTAATGCCCGACGCTGGTTTTTAACTGGACCAAGACCTTGAAAGAATTTACTCTTGGTGGGAAATTTTATCGGAGACAGCAAGAGGAAGGAGGCAGGAAATACAAAGTCTGAGACTGTATCATTGAGTTGTAGTAATACAACTGAATGATACGAAATTTAAAACTTGTAAAAACGCACACTATGTAGACATATTGTTTCTTGACATTCAAAAGTGCATGTGATGGTCTACTTGAAATAAATGCTTTTGAGTTTAAGTGTGCAGTCACGGGACATCATACAGCCAATCAAAGTCTCAAAAAATCACATTTTTTTTCTTTACTGCATTGAAAACGTAGCTACCTAGCAAAGCACCAGAGCCTTAAATCATCGGTCGTGATAAACTATGCATTTAGCACCTTCACTGCATATTAATACACGTTTTTGCATAATCGTGATATGCACTGTGCACACAGTGTTACTTCTATTGCGTGAGATTACGTTACTCTTTTTCCGTCATTTTCTATCGACTATCACTTTTACACTGCAGTTCATTTTTATTTACTCAGTATGAAAGGTTATTATTACCGACAATTTATTTGATGACTAAAATCTTTACCCATTAATGTAGCTTTAAGTGTACTTTTTTTCGTTTCGTTTTTTTTTGCGAACATCGATACATGGCGTCCCCCGCTGTGATATAGGCACAAAGAAATACATAGGTAAGAGTAAGTACTCATAAATTATCGACAATGTTACGTCCGCGGACTTATTTATGGAGACCACTTATTATAGGCTGTAATTACTTTAGACCTTATTATTGTAAGGGTTGCATTTTGTAACTGGAACTCGATATCGTGGCTTACAGGTTTCAAATTTTCGCAAACGGACTAAAACCAAAGTCAAAGTTTTAGTATCTAGTATTGATATCTAATATAATACTTCAATATTATGAATATGAAAGTTACTCTGTCCGTCTGTTAGCTTTTCATTCTCTAAACAGATTTAGGGATAGACCATGACCTTCGCATTTTTTATGCTATATATGCCATTTGTCCCAATGCTAGGTAAAAGCTTTCTGTTTATAGTACGGTATGTGTTAGTTACCTTCTCCGGCCAATCAATTAGATATATGTTTTTTTTAACTTAGTTGTAAGTTCCGGTAGAATAATTTCCGGAGAAAATCTAGCAAACATCTAGGGAAAAAATATGTGATTGCTCTCTGCAAGACTTTTCTTTGTCCAATCAATCAACTGCGCCATGCACAGTATGGAAATAGAAATTACTCTTTGAAAATGAATGAACACGCGTGAAAAAATCAATCAATCAATTTCTAACTACGGAAGCATGACAAGCGTATGCTGTAACGACATATTGCGCATATATTAAATTAGTCTCTTTTAAAATTTAAAATAACCGCTTCACATCTTAAATTTTCAGCTTTGTTGCAAATAATTTTAGTAAAATACTACAGGATAATTGTATTTTCGGGTAAAATAATTATGCTAATCTGAGTAATAACAAGCAACATTTAAATATTATTGCACTATGGTAAATCCCAGTCTGCTTTTCATTAAGAATTAATTTAAGCGCCATCTAGTGTTGGTTTAAATGCCAATGGCATGGTCGTCATAAATCGCAAAAGTCATTTTTGAGTTTTCTAAACAACCTTCTTGGGTATTAAACAACTAAATGCGCCTGTTCATCTATAGTACCACATCATGTACTACTTTCTAAACCCTACGTGTTACTTAGACATGGCTAACAATGTACCATCTACAATAATAATATCGAAAGCTTTGAAACGTTATTCGATGGCATGGCGTACACGATAATAAGCTAATAACTATACAAGCTGCTTCAAATACAGTACAGTTATTCTGAGAAACGAAACGACATAATGAAAGTATACAATTTCTAATTGTCTACTAACTTTAGATTTACGTCGGTACCCTGGTATGAATTACCCTAGTAATAACGATACTGTTTTGTCCGTCTTTCCACGACTATGCCCGAGATTTCTCCGTGTTTCTCTTAAATGAGAGTAAACATGACAATTACTGTCAATCACGTTATAGTGCCGACATCGATACCTCCATTTATGCTGTGGTACCGTAGCAGACGCTTACGTTTATTCTGACTGTAAAATAAAATGGACGCAAACAAATGAGGAGCGTCAACCTAAAAACTTTTTGGTTGCAAAATCGATTATCTTTTAATTCGATTAGATTTTCGAACCCGTCGATTAATAATAACAGCCGAATGGGTCGATTTTCAAGGTTAAACCGCACTTACGAAGGTCGGTAAGTGGATGGGTGGACCATTAATTCCACTACTACTTTCCTAAGCGCTTCGGAAAGCAGCATTAAGCCGTTAACATCAACGGCTGTCATTTGTAGACCTTTGACTGTTGTTTTAGGTAGTCAGCGGCCCGAAAAAAGACAACAAAGAAATCTGACAACCATCCTTACCCTGTATCGCATAACCCTGTATCTGGGTTGGATAGGGAGTCTCTCCATGCTCCATGTAAAATACGGGTTCACTTTATCCTAATAGATATTTGATAGATCCTTCTTCAAAGTTGGGAAAAGGCAGGGCAGACTAGGATATTCGAACCCAAATAAAACTTAGTGTGAGAATATATGGGAATCAATGCGTTGTCGGCAGAACAATTATGAATGCAAGTTTACAGTTATTAGCGAACAGTGGGTGCACGAGACCGCGCTCCAACCTACGCTGCCATACACGCATTCATTAGTAGAGGTCGAGTTGTCACAGTCTAACCACTTTGTCTTGTCCGTATAGTGTTTCAACTTTTTTGACATAAGCAGCTTTAAAAGTATTATAAACGTGCATGCACAGCCGTTGGTCCCGGCTGTCGTTTGTATATCTTTGGCAGTCATTACAAAGAGTCACAACCAGTCTTTTCTATGGGTCACCTGGTAGATTATAGAGGTCACATAGTCCTATTTTCTGTAAGACTATAACTGGGACTAAGCTGCATCTGGTTGCACTGGAAGCCAACGCAACATCATTGACAAAGGCTTGGTAGATGATTGGTAAAAAAACAAATAAATCTATTACTTTAACTAACTGTATCTTTGTATATCTTACTAAAACATATCTTTGTAGTCTGTAGCAGTGTATAACCTCCCTTATTCTTCTAGGGGTGGCATTACAATGTCTGGGCCGACACGGCGAGGCACTCGCTGCATTCAGCTCAGGGTTGGGAGTGGAACCGTCTTCGAGGCAGCTGTTGGCAGCACTGGTGGAAGCCTCCCTAAAATCACCGCTCCGGACAACACTGGAGCCTACATTTAGACAGTTAGAAGCAATGAAATTGGATCAATCGCCTTTTGTGTTAATTTCGGTAAGTACTTGTAACCTATTTTTGTCCGAAATGTATATGACTGAAACTTCATGCTTTTCAACCAAATAATTGAAAACAACTTCTTATCAACTAAACCTTGAACTGATTTGAGAATTACTATTCGTCCTTAGTACTTGATAAAGTTGTACTTGCCATCAAACTATAATCCTTAATGTTAATATTATAAAAACGAAAGTGAGTTAGTTTCCTGTTAAGCCTAAACGGCAAAACCGATTTTGATGAATTTTGGTACAGGGATAGTTGGGACCCTGGAGACGGACGTATGCTATTTTTAAAGTGAGAAAGGGGAATCAAAAAGTGGAATAAATTTTATATGGGACTTCTCGCAGTTTTCAAGGTAGGAAGCTAAAGCTGCAAATCAGAAAAAAAAGGAACCCCGTGTTACCCCGAATTTAACGCGAATGAAGCCGCGGGCAAAAGCTAGTATTGCATAAAATGAAATAGTAACTAAACAGATACAATACAAACAAAAGACAATCAACAGCTGAAATTCTTCACGCTATAGAATCCAGCGTCAGCAATGCCAAAGTTTAAAACTGTGAAGATATTAACACATAATCAAATAACAAACTAAATACACGCTCGCAAGTCGGGAGCCCTTCTAAATAAATACCCCGAATGCAATTTCATTCGTTATCGCGATGGCATTATGTTAATAATGTTGTAAGAATAGTGTTGAGCCTGCAAATGATACACGAATCTTCGTGTTGTACCCTCACTTTCGTTTTAGCTATATCAATTATATGCTTTATGGTTTTAGTATAATTGTGGGCCATTTCGAGCGCTGTAGCTTGTCATTGGTCATTATTTATTGTGATTCCTTTTGCTGATTCGTTCGGACATTGGCATGTCCATGTTATGTTTAGCGGTATCTTCTTCGGGTTCTCATTTTGAATTTATATCATTTTCATATGCTCGTTTTCATAAACGCTAGGCAATACTTAAATAAACATTAAAATACTGTTGGATTTTCAACGCTCAGTTTCGCAAAGACACTTTATATTCCAGCAATGTAATAATTTGTAGTTTTCAATTTACAATAATTGACTTAGGAGTCACTGGCCGAGGGGGACATCGAGAAAACTGCCGAAAGTCGTAAGTCATCATCTACTTTGCATTTACTCATCTACGAGTATGTTGGGGTCAGCATCCATTCTAACAGAATACAGCTGAATACCTGTATTTTATACTAGATGTTGCCCGCGGCTTCGCCCGCTTGATATAAAAAAGAGTATCCCATGTGTTATTCCAGACTATAATCTACCTCTGTGCCAAATTTCATCAAGATCCGTTCAGTGATTTTGACGTGAAAGAGTATCAAAAATCCATACATCCATCCTCACAAAAATTCGCATTTATAATACTAGGAGGAAGTAGGATGGAGTGACTGCATATCAAGCCTCAACAACCTAATTATTACTGAGTAACCGACGAGACCTTTAGTATGACTGGTTAAGCAAGGGAGAGTAAATAAGGTGGGGCTTTTTCTATATCATTAGAGAGGTCAACGACCAAATTAAATACCTACATTGTTTCCATATGCTAAAGACACATCGATTCCCACGGCTGGCAATCGCGTTTCACTTAGAGGACAACATTGCTAGCGTGGCTGGCTCGTTCGTGTATTATAATAATAGAGCTATAAAATATTTCAATGCACTAAACACTTCAAACCCTTATTTATTTAAGTTTTACTGTAAACTGAAGTCGTTGTGAAAGGGCAAAAGATCATTATTTTGCCCAAAACCAAGGAAGATTTTAGTCAGTAAAATTCTGACCCTTCCCCAGCTCCGCTCGGGGCGCAGGGGAAGTTATTTGACGATATCCCATAAAAAAAATTCTTCATTGGGAGAAGAAGTTTTGTACCGTTGAAATTTTCTGTAACAATAAAACGATGAATAAAAGTTTTCGAGTCTACGTTGACGCATACAAAAGACTTCAACGCGTGAATTTAACCCAAATTATGCTGTTGATATGTTTATGTAAAAATATAAACGTTATATCATGCGTATTAGACCTGACATGAAAGTTGAGAAAATGCAGAACATTAAAAAATATATCCTGAATACCCTATTTTAAAATTCGATGTCGTATTCCACACAAACATCATGAACATTGTATTAATATGATGTAAGAATATTGCACTAAAGTTTAAATTCCTGTGTAATTACACGTCACGCTTGAAAAGTCCAAGCTTGTTCCACTCGACCAGGGAATCGCAAAATCGAAAGGATTATACATGTTAACATGGGCAATGTTTTAACATTAGCGAGTAAAGCCGAGAATTACTTAAGCTAACAGCCTGCTCATACAAGCTGCGCAAACGCAAATGCTTCGTTTTGTATGTAAATGAACAACATTGACGCTTCAAAATGTCGCAAATTGTTAGGTACATCGATATTTGTACTACTCCCACTCCGTCTGTAGTGGAAAATCTTTTTCATATGCGGAGAACGAATCAAATCAAAATCTATTTGTGCTTTACTTACATACGACTCGCTCGCGTTAAATTTGGGGTAACACAGTTCCCCTTTCCTGATTTGCAGGTACCTGCTGCCTGTAGCTCTTGTCCTTGCGCCTTATTTATTTTAATAGCAGAGCTAAGTTTTTCCTTTCCTTCCCTCTTTCTCTCTCATTTCTCACTTTAAAAATAAATAGCCTATGTCCAGGGTCACAACTATCTCAGTAGCAAAAATCATCAAAATCAGTTTAGCCATTTAGGCATGAAGACGCAACAAACAAACAAACTCACTTTCGCTTTTATAATTTTAGTAAGGATTTTCGGCCGTTTGAGGCTGACTAAACGAAGCTCTAGTAAATTATTCGAAAAACTTAGATTATATTTAGTCATCTTAATTGCATACAGGGTCCGTATCTAAGTAGTTCCAAAAACCTTGGTTGTATCATAGTGGACACCATGATATCTTCCCAAAAATAAAACTTTGACACCGTAAGTGCATTCACAAGTTTTGTAAGATATTGCCAAAAATAGTATTCCCCGTTATTTCATATCTGTAAACTTCGTACAGGCAAACTTGATTTGTACGTAAACCGACGTAAGCACCAAATAAAGAAGATAATATACGATCATGCGATTTCCGTATGTAACTTGTCACGTAACACGAATGAAAACACATAATTTGCCCAAAGCAGGCAATTTAAACAGCCGCTAAAACAACATATTATGAAGACAAGTGAGTAGGTTTAACACATCACTCAAGTTTGTAAAAGCTTCAGTAGAAACATAAATACAGGGAAATAAATAAACACTTAATGACAAGTCTATGCCTATTAGGATTTAATGACTCTTCCTTAGTTCTAAACATTGCAGGTACAGTTACAACCCATATTTAAAGAGAAAGCGCCAGGGTAGCCCGCGAAATTCAAAGTTTTCTACGATTTTAGGGTTCCGGATCCCAAAAGGAAAAAATGTATAATTGTTCCAATAAGGGTTCCGTTTTATTCTTTTTTTATTCACTGTTATTATTTAGCCACGACTTTCTTCCTTTGCAGACAAGTAATAAAAAGAACTACCTCCAATAAATTTTAAGACTAAAATTTATCTATGCAAACTAATTTGCCGTCAGTATACAATGACCAGTAGTTTGTTATGTCGAGTTTCGTGCTATTCTTCTAACCTGTGTTATTTTTAGGGGTTCCGTACGCCAAAAGGAACCCTTATTGGATCAGTTTGTGGCCCGTCTGTCTGTCTGCTGTCTGTCTGTCAAGATAATCTCGATAACGCGTAAAGGTATCGAGTTGCAATGATCATCGAATCAACCCTCTAAGTCTATGCCGTCAAGGTTGTATGGAACCCTTGGTGCGCGAATCTGACTCGCTCTTACCCGTTTTTTGTAAAAGTCAGTGTCAAGTTGTATGCTGATTAAAATATGAATTGCATCCATTTAAAATATGGGTTAACTACGTATATTATTTTAAACATTTTAATCATCAATACGGATTGTATCGATGATTAAAATGTTTGTCTAAGTTCTTTTGACCCCTTTATGTAAGTTTTTTTTTTATAAAATGGTAATTTATTGGGGAGCAATAAACGTACAAGGTTTTATTAGTCATTTTAATTATTTTAACTCTGTAAACCCATATATGCTACAGTCGCAATTTATATTATTATCCTGAAAATTGCAAAAAAAAAAAACTTAACTAATTTTGAATTTCACGGACTACTTGGCGGTACACCTTAAACAACAATTGGGCGAAAACACCATAAACCGTTGTGTCTCCATGAATACTGAGTCTCGACAGCATAAACACCAGTACCGCAGCTCTCGAAGTCTCGATCCCAAAATAATACGATCCATTAACGTACCTCCGGAAATATGTGCATTGTCAGTCCCTCCCTCAGCCCTGACGGTGACGTGGGGCCAGACTCGCGATTTACATAAAACACTGACCTATAGAGGACGTTTCCATTTTTACATTTATATCTTTGAAAGATCTTGTGGGATAATACTATTTTTATCTTTAAAATGATGTTCTAAATGATAACATTAAAATCCCAAATTATGCTTTTAGTATTTCGTGAACCACGTATAATACGTTTTAAACGAACGCGTTCCAAATTGGCAACAGCAAAGTAACATAAAGATTTACGTCAATCGTGAATGAGACTGTAACATTAACAAGATTCGCACGTCCCTACACGAAAACAAGTGCACCCTAAGTGACATATTAAAAGAAAAACACATTACGCAAATACAATCGTATCATTATACAAATAATGGCACATTTAGGGTTCGTCGATGTTGGCAATATTAAGCACCCCATACACAGAGCGGGTAGACTATTTGCATACATTCCGCCGGCGTGCAGTCGGGCGACATCTGAACATTTTTCGGCGCATTTAACTCTCAGACAATGGAGCTGAGTGATCAAAGGCCCATAAATACGCAACCGACCCCCGTGAATTTACATACAATCTGCGCGACAGTTGATCGGCAGCCCAGACGTGAATGGCCGAAATGGCGTCGCACTACCACAAAATGGCCGCCGTTTCGCGCATACAATGTACCAAATTGAACTGAAATCCGTAAATTGAAGCGATTTAAACACTGAGATAATGAAACTGAACGACGAGGCTGTATATATCTGCACTCCTGCGCATTTAAGTGTCTAACACCTTCCTAATCTTGCCGTAAAGCGATGAAAGTTATTAAGAACCTTAAGTTAATGCTAAAGCGAAATCAAACTGTCATATAATCAAGAACTGCTCGGTTCGAGTCTGCATTCTCTAAATACAGAACATTAGATACACAAAATATTGACGATTTCTTTGGAATAGTTTCTGATCTAAATACCCGCTTCTTGGGTGTCCTTTAAATATGATATTACTTATAGCTTTATACCGAGATAAGTTCAAAACATTCGGCTAAATGTTTCTGGAGTCATCGAAACGGCAAGCTTAATGGGTTCTTAAAAATTCGTCGCGCTTTTTGTACCCGCCAATGATACTCAAATTCGCATTTTTGTACATACATTAGTTTGTTATAATGTGGGTTTAAAAAGTAAATGACATCAAGAGCGAGATCAAGAGCACCGATATACGTCGGATTGGTCACTGGATGATCCAGAAGCTCCACGGAGCGCTCATTACGCGTGAGTTCAGAACACAACGGAAGCTTTGCTTGCTAAACGAGGCTATCGTAAGATGTTTAGTAGTATTTTGCAAAAACATATTTTCGATAAGCTAAGACCGAGTTCCATCACGGCGTTCACTTATTGTTTGTAACATACCATACAGTTAAGAATTGTAAAACCCGTAGTGACTACGCGTTCCACAATAAAATCTTAACGGCATTCCACGGAAATACATACATCTTTATTTTTATTATTCATTTTTTTATTAGCTTTACCGAAACAATTAGTAAAGATTGGTGTTTTTCCGAACGTTCCGAAAAACTTAACTGCCATAAAATACCTATGTAAGAGCAAAGCTCTTCGCTTAGAAGAGAATGTATACATTCCACTCCAATATCACTTAGAAACAAATCCAAGATTTTCTTCATTTAATTTTAATAGCATTAAAACAATATTTGTAAGTTTTAAAGTTGAAATCTTTAACAATATATGACGTTAAAGGAAACAAACTTCAATGTAGAAATTACCAATTTTTTTTATTTTTCAAGATTTAAAATATGATTCCATAGTAAAAGTTCATAACATACACAACGCCACATGAAGCTATATATTTCCAGTGTAACATGGCATCGTTTTGTATAGATTTCTCTGTACAATGAGAGATTAATATAAACTGGTTTTGCATAGTTTGATTGGTCGTCGTGTGTACAAAGATTCCTCCCGGGTGTTTTAGTTATGTAACCTATTTCTGACCAAAATACTATGTGTATTCAATATTAAGTTTTGGCTTTCCTTAGGTGGTTGGTCAAGAGCTATTGGCAGCAGGACAATACCAGGCTGCAGTCACAGTCTTAGAAGCAGCATTAAGGATTGGTTCCTGCTCTCTTAAGTTGCGGTAAGTCACCTCACACATTTTAAACTTCATGTATAGAAAGCAAAGGAGGTAAGTAAACAGGTTTGTCATATACAGTTGAAAATTTCTTAACAATCCATACTTTTCTGGGTTCTGTACCTCAAAAGGAAAAAACGGTAACCTTATTGTCCTTTGTGGTCCGTCTGTTTGTCTGTCAAGACTCTTTATCTCGGGAACGCGTGAAAGTATCACATTGAAATTCACGTTAAACCATATACTCAACTCTGTGGTCCCTTTGTGCTGTAAAAAAATCAATCTCCCTCCTATCCTATCCCTCTGAGTATACCCAATTAAAAGATATGGCTGTTTATGTCACAATTTAGTACTGAACCCTCGATTCGCGAGTCTGTCTCGCTTTTTTAAAATATGACCGAAAGCAAACAGTTCTCATTAAATAAATTAAACTTGAGTTGATAACGTCAATCGGTTTCTAAGAAAAAAACAACTTTATCCGATGAGCCTGGTCACTAATCTCCTATGCTGACTGTACAGTAATAATTTCAGCATATGCCTCATTCTTTACCAGTCAACCATTTCACACACACTTTTGTCACATTATTGTTTCATCTAATATTATAACTTTGAACTCAGCTGTAGATAATCAAAATACCTGGTATTTACAGACAAAAGATTCTGCCATTTTTTTACTTATGAACTTCGAATTAAATACTCTTCACCACTGTCGAAGTACTTTTTATTTTTGCTGATGTGAAGTCAACAAATAACTTACCCCACTCTGGGCGTAACGGGGAGGAGTGTCAGAATTTTACGGACTTAAACCCACCCAAGTTACTTCTTTTGCCCTTTGCTTACTTCCAATACATACAATAAAAAAAGATCAATAATTTTTAAGCTCACACCATTTTATTGTTAACATAATAAAACAAAAGATAAATGTAACTTTTAAATCCGAAAAATTAATGTACGCGAGTAAATCTTGTGTTAAGTCGATGATAAATGATCTCCCACAAAAAACTTAACAACCAACTTCAGCAAACGGATAAGGTAACTTAGATATTATATTTATTTATTTACTTTAGAAGGAGCTCGTGGCTAAATAATAGCAGCCGCTCAGGTCGATCTTTAACTTAAGCCGCGCTTGCCTAGGTTGGTCTGATGGGTGACCACCCGTTACATACCGAGTTTCTTGCGTCGAAAAGCACGTTACGCTGTTGGTCCCGGCTGTCATTTGTAGATCTTTGACAATCGTTACAGGTAGTCAGTGTTACGAAAGTCTGACAACCAGTCTTATCAAGGGGTATTGTATTACCCAGTACTAACTGGGTTGCGGAGATTAGTTAGGCAGTCGCTCCATATAAAATACTGATATTCAGCTGCATCCGGTTAGACTGGAAGCCGACCCCAACCTAGTTGCGAAAAGGCTAGGCAGATGATGATGACTTTAGGATCCTGTTAAGGACATAATATAAACCATTACTATAACAAATTATATTTCTTCATGCAAGCATTCTTTGAAGTCTGTCATAGAAACAGGACCTGCTAATGTAACGCATAATACTTGAAGTACAACCAAAAGAAGGTCTCACATAAAAACACCTCACATCGACATCCAGTCAATATACTAGAAACAGGGAAAGTAGTACTTAATCCAGCACTTAAACATAGCGTTGTCAATCAACATACTTGTCTTAACTAGTTAAGTTGTAGCTATTAACATTTTTACGAGTAAGTAAAGCACCTTATTCGGAGATATCTGTCTGCTTTGAGCCGGTGAGACGAAGCCCAGGCCGTTTACGATTGGCATCCAACATGCGCTTTCAATTTCACGCTGATATCAAGGGAAGCCTGGCTTTGACTGCAGATAAATGTAGTTTCCGTACTTTCCGTTGCTTGCAATGAAACCGCTGCGGTTTATCGCTAAGCTGATAATTTGCGTGCACTTCTGCTTGTGTTAGTAATGCTGTCTGGTTGTGGAACGAGAATATCCGTTAGACGGTTACTAGTGTACCATTTATACTTTTTAATATCATAGAAAGGAAAGATTTGTTTGTTTGTATCGAATAGGCTCCAAAACAATTGGACCGATTTTAACATTATTTTCACTAATAGGACTACTAAAAGCTACATTATCAGGAAGTAACATAAGCTATTAATACAACATCACGGTACCCACGGGAGAGGGGCAACAACTAAAGACGCGGGTGAAACCACACAAGACAGCTAGTATATCATATATATGCACTTACTACTTCTGTTTTTGATTTTCCTGATGTTCATAGTGGTACTAGATTGGCAGTTATACCTATTTGATTTCGTTGACATTTTTTTGAAATTTATTTAAGTTATTTTAGTAGTTCCTTGTGATAAAATTTTGATCAGCAGAGAAATTTACGTTTTATCCTTTCTTGATAGATGAAACGGTATTTAAAATGATCATTTCTGGAACAACTGGATTCCATTATTTTTTTTTTAAAACCTCTTCCCGCCGTATTCCTTCAGCTGTAAAACCAACGATCCATGAATCAAATCTAACATAAAATTACGTAAGTAGAAGGCCGGACATCTAGGAACCTCCGCACAAGAGGCCGCTCCCAAGAATTTTCTAGATTAATATAGATAACGCGTCTGCACTCACGATTATACACACAAGTACTTAGGTATCTCCCACTTATCTACACAATAAATTTATTTTATCTGAATTCGTAAACGACTCCCACAGACGAATTGCAGTTTGTTATCATTGTTGATTACACGTGCAGTGAAATGCAAATTATATGCGATTTCCCGATGTTTATGAACTGTTAAACGTATAACCACGCTGTGTTACTTACAGTTGTAATAGTCAGAAGAATGGTAAAAGTAGAAAGAATATTAATAGTATTTTTCATCCTTGATTACTTCGCTTTCCGTTTTTTTCACAACGTTTTAAACATAAATAGTACACCTAGATCTAAACTGAGACAACTTAAAAAAGGTTTTTTTTTCAGAAGACGAAAAAATCTCATTACCTTTTGTATGAGAAGTGCTCAGTCGTTTTTTTTTTTATAAAATGTTTGTAAAATTACACTATATGTTAATTGTGTTATGTTAGATAGTTGCGTATAATCAAGATCAACGTAGGGTAACTCAAAACTCACAATTTTTGACTTGTCTTTGATTAAAAATAGGTAAGCGAAATGTTTTTACTATACTTACCACTGTGGCAATCGCCCGGAAGACTTTGTGGCACACTGTGGCGGTCTACCCCGCTTGGACGGAGCATCTTTGTGCCTGTGCTGCGGGTTGTTCAAAAGATATACCGCGGCCTCCGAACATAATGCGCAAAAGAAAGAACATTGGTTTCAGTCAGTAAAAGTCTGACACTACGTCCTGTTCCGCCCAGAGCGGAAGATGTTATTAGATATGAAAATTAAGTTGCTTTACGTTTTCTGAATGTTATGAATTGAAATATTTACAAGATTAAGACAAATTGCTGATCAGGCTATCAGTTAAAAGAAACACTTTATGTTTACGCTCTCGAGGAAGTTGTAAAAGTTATGGAATCTTTTTACTACGGTACTCGGGTCTAGTAATAAGACATTGAAAACAAGATGTTTCCATTTAATATAGCTGAGCATCTGTACGGAGAAACGGCAAGTTAATTGCACCAATCAGAGGTTTTTAACGCATCGGCTCACAGCTGGTTATAGGTGCAGATGCGGATCGTCTACCAACGCACTAAAAAGAAATTAGCCCGTTTATTTTCGTATTAAAGTTTCGATCATAATCCCTTTACAACAATTTCGCACCATTAACACCGCTCAAGTTGTTAATAAGAAGAAGACAAATGACCGAACGAATTTCTTCCCTTCGTTCATTACTTGCAAAATTATTATTTTTAATCACAACGAGTACGTAACGAGTTGACAGTGAGATAATTTATATATACTTAAAGGGAACGGTTATCTTTGGCGGAATTTCGACGTTTTGATTTATAATGTTCCAGTGTCGAGGAAATAAAGACGTCGTAAATTTTGAGCGGGATATACGGTGTTGCATTTTAATAACAGCTCTCTAATTAATGGAATGCAATAGTCCTTATATGTGCAGTTACATTCGTACGACGTGCATGCGTTTGCGTTCCGTGGGATGCAGAATTGCTGAACTTAATTTTTCATTTTATGTCTTCGCGAAATTCTCTTGTGTTTTATAATTTAAGAGTTGAGACGATGTTCTCACGTATGTATTCTCTGAAAATAAAAACAGTTGTATATTGCCCTTAGTTTACCGATGCCAATTTGGTAGTGGGTGGAACACCTTTTATTTATCGCGCAACTGCAGGTTACAGATTTCGGAATCAACAGATTATTAAGACTTTTATTTAAAATCAGCAGCTTTGCGACAAGGACTCTAAAATCAATTAGGGATCGAACCAAATCCGATGGAGCGATAACTTAAGCTAAATGCAACCGATGTTTTCATTAAATGCATTTAGTAATTGATGGCATATTGCTAATCAATCTCGATGCATTACAGTAAGTACACGGCCGGCAGTACTTACCATAAATAATTACGAGCAGGAGTAATGCACGCACAAAAAATATATAGCTAGGTACTTTAAATTTTATATTCATTAATGCAACTTGCCAATCGCTGGATGTTTACCAACGTTCTGCTGGTTATACTGCAAAAAAAAATAACGTGATGTTGCTCATATACATACTAATACAATGATTTAAACATGGACGGTCATTCCACTAATTACAAAACAGCATTCACTGAACATTGAATTTAGTCGGATCGAATTCCAAAAAAAAAAAAAACTAATGCGTTTACTGGTCACACAGTCTATTTAGTGAAGAACAAGCCTATAAGTTTGGGTACATACCTCGGCAAGATGTCGTTAAACCCCAAACTTATATTGAAATGGAAGCTAACGAAGCATCGATGCACGCAGCAGATCAGTGGGTACGTATTCAGTAGATGCACCCTCGGAACGGGCCCGTGTTTATGGCGCTATTAAAATCACCGTTAATGACCTCCTACCATGGTCTCAGATATTTTGCCTTATGAGAAATACCATCGCTTAATAAATATCTATATCCAGCACAGCCACTAAACCTGTAGTGAAAGACCGTGTTTGAGTTAAGTCTATAGTCGTGTAGGGTGTTCTGTTCATGTCGTGTCCAAGGAATTTCCATTGAATTACTTCGACGAATATTATAGAGCCAACGATAATGTATATTCTGTGATATTTTAACATGAAACTTAATCATTACTTGATTAGAACTTCTGGCTAGTTAAGTCCTCAAGATTAATTGCTTGTTCAATGAGCATTTTAGCTAGCATAATGAAAAAGACATTACAATAAGGCACGCTCGTGAATACTTTTTATAACACACGATGACGATCATCACTGCAATAAATAAATAAAAACTTTTACGATGACTTCTGTGTATAAATTCCTGTATAACGAGCCCAAAATTGGAACGAGACGTAATTATAACACCTACGAGTACGTGAGCGGTGCGCCGAGACACCTAATTCCACAGTTAAATTTATTTAAACACGCTTCGAGTCGAAGACATTGATTGAATAAGCTCCATCTCTATACACTTGGGAGACATTAAGTAACTCTTCCCGTCCCAAAATTGTCAAGTTAAGCGTTGGAGCGGCTGGAGCGGGGCGCGCGGCGCGTTGAAACCCACACCTCGACGCGATCTTATCTCTGCGTTGATGGATCGAAGCCGGATCGATACGGGACTATTCTGTTCGCCTTACGATAAAACTCCACTCGATATAAATAAGGATTGTTATACGTAATCCTTATCGAGATGATCTCTGTTGACAGATGATGAGATTAAATGGGATAATACTTTGGAAAAGGTGAAATAATGAATATACTGACCACTTTTATTGATATATTAACATAATTATTTTTTTTCTGAACGACCTCCCGGGTGCAATGGTCGAGAAAAATTACCTTGACTTCCATATAAATGTGTTATACATTATTGGCTGTCTGATATCATTAATATATGAAGCTTTTACAGCTTTATTAGCACAGGAATGCGTTAATTAGGTACGTTTCAAATCATTAATCTTATTTCCAGTACTAACTTTCCGATAACTTATTTATGTTCGATCTTGCTAAATATTAATGCTTAACGTTTAAACATTAAGTCGCCGACAGTACAAGAGTTCTAACGTACACTAGTTCCTAGAAGGAACTAAAATACCTAAGACCGCCGCCATCGGCTGAGCATAGCTCAAAGAAAATGGTATTACGGTAAGCGAGTGATTCGATCAGAGGATACGTGTCGATCGATTAACAGAATACACACACAGGATCGAGAGATCGGCCCAGCAGAGGTGTAAAAGCGTGATGTCAAATTACATCAGGCTGTGTGATTCATTACCTTCACCACAAATTAAAATATTTATCTCAGATTATTTTAATCGGTTTCACACGAGCTATTTAAGACCGAGTGACTTGAAAAACCGGACGTGTGAACATTTAGTCCCGATGCTTACTTGTACCTCATGACTAATTATAAAGTTGCCGTCTTTTACGTGTTGTACGTAAAATGGGGTTATTATTATAATTGTTGTACATACTTAGGTCGAAGTGCTTAGGGTGAAAAAGAGCTTTCGAATGTTCGTGCTTGTAAACGTGCCCTGAGAGATGGGTAATCATTACGCCTAATAAAACGCTATAGGCGGCAACTTGTTAGTGTTAACTCTCTACCTCTCGACTCGTTCATAAAATATTACTGAAATTAGAGTTAATGGTTTCGACTTCCGAGATGTCCTCTAAATTGGAGTCATCTGCTCTTACTACGCTAAAATATTGGTTTTCAATTCATGAAACCAGTCTTTAAAGTGAACCTATGTTATTGAAAACGGACGTTCTGATTTCTCTTTAAGTAGAATATTATAAACATTCATGTCTTGCCTAGTTTTGCATGCTATGCTTATTCCCTTAAACAAAACATTGAACTGCATAATTAATATTTATGATAGCGTTAACTGAGAACAGTAGGGTTACCATGGCAACTTAAAGCAGTTCTTATTCTTGTGTGAGAAAGAGATGGTGCTAGGCAGCCTATATAGCTCTGTCTCTGGGATAAGTTCTGTTTTAAGACGTCATGGTAACCCTACAAAGGAAACAGCTACCCAGCTGTTTCATTTGTACGGGAAATGGATAGATAAACGTACTTTTGTACGAAATAACTTTAGTGAAACCTATAGACAAAAGGTATTGGGCTTAAATGTGTTGATTTTCCATTCAAAAGTCTTTGGCTTTGCAATTCTTATGACTAATATTACAAAATAAAATAAGGTTCTATCAGTAAACCAAATTGAAAAATTTAATTAATTATTTGGAAAGGAAAATACGGAACCTTATAGGAGCACTTTTTTGTCCGTCAGTCTGGAGTACTGCACCCTTTAGCCACTGAACGGATTTGAATAAATATGGCGCGCAGATCTCGAGCTAAATTAGGTATTTTTTTTAATATCTTTTAGTAAAGTACTGCCAAGCAAATGCCTCTCTCATATCCTTCCAGTTACTTTTCTCCTGCTTAGGATAAAATATAGTTTTTATATCAGTAGTACGTGTCGGTGGCATAATTTGGACATCCATGCGGGCAAAACCGCGGTCTTAAGCTATTGAAACTATGAAGCCTACTTACACCTTCATGCAGTAAAATGATTATTCCTGTCCGCACTAAACCATTACATCCTGTATACTAACAAACAATAATTCTAGTCAAGATGTTTCAGCCTAGGAGGATGTGTACTTCCAGCCCAACTAGTTCATTATCTAGCTAAGCCAATAGAGTACCAAGAATATTATATATCATTTATTATTACGTATATGGCTAGCTTTTGCCCGCGGCTTTGCTCGCGTTAAATTTGGGGTAACGAAGTTTCTCTTTCCTGATTTGCACGTACCTGCTACCTGTAGTTTTTACCCTTGCGTCTTATTTATTGTATTAGCAAAGCTAATAATTAATAATAAGCTAATATTTTAATAGCTAATTCCGATCTCCCTCATTTCTCACTTTAAAAAAATAGTTTATTTATTTATTTAAACTTCATGTACAATAGTGGTACATAGGCGGACTTAATGCCATAAGGCATTCTCTACCAGTCAACCTTTGGGTAAAATACGACAACATTGTGATATAATAGTCTATGTCCTTCTCCAGGGTCTCAAATCAACTCTGTACCAAATTCATCAAAATCGCTTTAACTATTAAGGCTGCTATTAAGACGTAAGAAACGAAGTCATTTTCGTTTATTTTTATAATATTAGTGAGGATTTTGTTCTATGTGCAGATTATATCACGAATCTGCCCTACACTGTTTCTGCTGAATGACATATTTCACGCATACTTCATATCCATCACTTTCGAAGTCTCGAAACAAATTTCCTTCCAATGACACCACTTTCATACGTCCATGTCCAGTAGATCCTGAATAAATGACGTTCCATTGTACGGTTCAATTCTTCTTTATCTATGGTCGAAAGTGGTCTATGTTAAGCTATGGGCATTTATCTGCGGACTACGATGTTAGCTTGACTTTTGACTTTCATGTGAAACGTTGTCAGATGTCTGTGCTAGGTTTTACGATGTGTCTGGGTATGGCTTAAGTGCTGCCGTAACAGTTGCATTGTGTTATTCAGTGGCGAGAAGTATGACCCGTGTGTCAGTATTTACGAGTAAATTGCTATAAATCCTTTAGTTGTAGCACGGTTTAGTTTAAGTGTTACATTCTGAACTGGGAACATTAGCCAGGATATATTTGCGCTTACACGGATTTACCAAAGAGTACTTAGTTGTAGCATGGTGCGGATGACATTAGTAAAATGTACCATTCCTCTTCAATCTGGAACGATACCTCGATTTCTGAACATGACTGAAAGTCTTTAAGGCTTTACCCTGAATTATAGCCGTATAGACTCTACAGACATGTTTAGTGAGGGGATATCCTTACTTAATATTATAAAAGCGAAAATGAGTTTGTTTGTTTGTTATTTCTTCACGCCTAAATGGCTTAACTGATTTTGGTGAATTTTGGTACAGAGATAGTTGGGACTCCGGAGACGGAGATAGGTTATTTAGAAAAAAGATTGAAAAATGAGGGAGAAAGAGGGAAAAAAGGGAAATCATTGCTATTACAATAAATAAGGACTACAGGTGGCAGGTACCTGCAAATCAGGAAAGGGGAACTGTGTTATCCCAAATTTAACGCGGGCGAAAGCCAGTATTACTATGTAGCGGTAAACATATATTTTTATCTTATGTCACCCGCACCATGCCACAGCGAGAATAGTATAGCACCTTTTAAAACTGAACTAAAGCTAAAACTGTGCTTGTTTATTCCACTAATAACAAATATAAATATTTTTGTTTGTAAAAAAAGTTAAAAACACGCTTAAGTAAGGTTACAGACTATTATAATGCTGCAAACACTACAAAATATAAGAGTTGAACCAGTGATGGAAAAAACCTGCATCCCAGCACACCTTTTGAGAAAAAGGGATTTGAAAAGAGATTCCCTGATCTTTGCTACATATAAAATACTTAAAATTACTCTGCAACTTATTTTTAACGTTCACTAGATTTTAATCTTATTCATAGTCAGTGTCGCTTCGATTGACATAATTTGAACGTTTTTTATGCTAGATAATTCAATACTTTTTGTGTTCGCAAAGAGATTAAATTAATTTGATCGACAATATTTGTATGCCCTACAGATGGTTGTTCCGGGTCTGGCTGTTTGTGTATGTGAGTTTAAAACTTTGTAAACGCACCCACGATATAGGAGAAATTCCTAATGTGGGGCAAGGTTTTTTAAAAAAAAGAAAATATAGGATAAAATATTACCCACAGGGGCAAACATCGTCATTCACAGAGGCAGTAATCTCAGGCCCTGTAGCTGACAGATGAATACAGGACGTCTAGCTAGATTTCTTTCTCAATGAGGCATAAAAATAAAGCAATATTTTTTCAAGATGTCATAGAAGGCCAGGAAATTGATACTTGGACACATATTTTCAAAATTCTAACCTCGCTTATTTCTTCCACAGAGGATCAGTCTTCAGCGCGCTGTCCTCGGCCCACTGGGCGCTCAGCCAGTTAGATGCTGCCATCAACTACATGCAGCAGGACCTGGCAGTAGCCAAGTCGCTTGGTGATACGGCAGGAGAGTGCCGTGCACACGGCAATCTAGGTGCCGCGTACTTCAGTCAGGGGTCCTATAAGGATGCCTTGACGGCGCATCGATATCAACTGGTGTTGGCTATGAAGTGCAAAGTAAGTATCATAGTGTAATTAGTTTAATTTTTATAGAAAAAGCTGCGACACTGCAGGCGTCATCATCAGGCGTGATTTTGAGTGGTTCTTACTGACGATAGTTCAACTATTATCAAGAATCTTTATTACAAATGCTAAGTTTGTATTTTACATAGAATTTTGGTCGGCGCGGTTCTGAAATGTCAAGTCTAAACGATAAAATGAATCGTGCTCCATTTACGTTTTCAAATAAATCAAGACTTTTGGGTTTTCGATCTTGGCCCACAAATTACGTCAATTTATAAGAATAGCCCTGTTCCTCTATAGACAATACAAACGATATCGCAGCATTCAGCCGCAGCCAGGCCCCCGAACTCTTGGGCCAATGTAGTATAACAAATCGCTCAATATGAACTGCAGAGGGCGCCGTGTGTTCCCAAGCGCGCTCCAATATACGCGCAGCAAGCACAATGGAATATTTACATAAAGAATGGTAGTAAACCGTTTGATTTCTCCTTTTACAAATGAAATAACAAATGTTCTCGACTTCTCAGTCGCAATAATAACTTGCGCGGTTTACGCGAGCCGTAGTTGTAAAAAGTTAATTTAATTTTTACTGTGGCACTCTGCTCTCGGCCTGATGACGGTTTATTATTTATAGTTTTATTCCTTTGTTGGTGCTCTGCAGATATTTCCTTAAATTAACGTGTTTAGTCTACTTTAGCTAGACATTGAGGACTATTAAAAACCTCGAAGATTCTGTCTTTCTAGCCCAGAATGTTTTTAAAAATGGATTTTAATTAATTCTGTCGTCCACAAGATTTATTAATGCTATCGATATGAATATGTATAATGTGTTATTGAATTAGAATTCTGCTGCTATCCTCTTATGTCTATTAATTCCTTTGACATACACTATATCTTAATTAAGGCAGTCCCAACATATTCTATTCTCAAACATGGCATAAAAAAGGAAGAGCATAAAGTGATATGTCAGGGCAAAGCGGCATAATACCACTAATAAATACTCTTATAAATCGCGAACAGATTACTGCGAGTGAGCGCACGCTCGCCCACTCGGCCAACCGATCCGAGTCTTAGCGGGACTCACTTTCGTTGAACACAGTTCCACAGCCAGCAACCGTATTACACTTTAAAAGAAACCCTACAAATAGTAAAGTTCGCTTTTTATTGATGCCTTTGATGGTCGCCGCGAGCCGCACACGACGTGATGCTAATTTGCAGTAAATACCCTGACGTGCGCCGGCGACAACGCCGCGGCTCGATGTGCAGAATGACACTTATATTTCACTACGATTAATTCAATGTTCTCGGAACTTTATTGTCCCTTAAATTGCAGTTGGGTCTGGATAGTTGATGCTCAAATTAATTCGATCGTCCAAAGAGCTCGTGTAGACGCTTCATCTCAGTTTTCACTTTCTGGTCTTGTTCTACTTTAAGAACATATATCTAGACTTTGTGTATGCCGTCGGCGTTAACTTAAATGTAGAAATTGTATGGCTAATGTTTAAGGACGGATGGCAAAGTTGGTTGAAGTCTGCTTTTGTGCAAATTGAAATCTCACGACGGTTCCTAATTGTAATATTCATTTCTAGATTTTTAGTTAATTCTAGATGCATACGGTTTAGCAAAGCGAGTATGCTCATTTAAAATGTATATCCAGAATTTTCCATATCCAATATCTAAGTTTTACTACAATTTGACTTAGAAACAACTTATTATTTTACTGCAAAAACATAGTTCCAACACGATCGTAAAACAAAACTAAAAAGTGGATTCAGCCCTCTAAGCTGCGGCAACAAAACTTTATAGTTCTCGGTTTCACACATACAGTTGAGGTAAAACTCCGTATAGTTACCTCCTATAATTAACCTGGGTTTCATACATTATGGAAAATATCCATTCCATAGAGGTGTTAGTTCTGTTATTCTCATTTTAAAGGCGAGCAATCATTGCGTCCACTTGTGAAACAAATACTCGTAAAAAAATATTTACTTTGCGCGTTTCGCTCGAATGGTACACAACAAAAACTCGCAACTCGATTTAAAATAACCGCGAAATGCTGGCAACACAGGAATTCATTCGCGAGTAATCCAAGAATGGGCGAATAATAATTACATGACAAAGTGAAGTGGACGCGGCTTGTGTGCGATCACACACAATCAAAAGAATTATCGTGTGTGCAAGCTTCCAATTATTACGGGGAGTGTACCTACCGACAGCGGCATGTAATGTGCAACACTCAATTTTATTTTAATTTGTAGTTGACTTCAATTTAAGGCGTTGAAATTATTATAATTATTACTTCCCTATTTGAATCCGATTTTATTATCAATTTCATGAGTTTTATCATTTTTACGCGGATCCCTAATGCTCTCATTAATCATAAATGTAGCATAATTTACTTCTTATAACATAAGCCGTTGTAAAATCGCTTCATAATCGATCTATCCGTTTTGGGGATTAGGCGAAACGTACAGACAGTAAAATATCTATTTTTATAAGTGGTCTTAACTTTCATAATATGCATTCAGTAATAAGCTGTTAATTTGGTATTACAAACAGATACTTCAATTTTATTTATTTGAATAGACTATAAGATTAATCATCGACATTACAGTTTTAATAAAACTACACCTCGTACTCTATCTTCATCTAAATTTAGCCAACACATTATGTATATTCTTATTCGTTGGACTAATTGCTCGTCTTAATGATGAATTCCACAGAATTTCCCCCGATTAAAATAGACGGATATCGCTAGACAGTCCGGCTTGACCAGCACTATCGAATAAGTCCATACATATCTGAGAGACGCAACAATTATTCAGAAGTACAATCGACAACAGCGATAACTTGCCGAGTACATCACTACGACTTTTCTTATACGCTACATTTTTTACGACACATGTTTCGATTCACATTATACTACAAGAAATGTCCGTGTAAGGGTTACATTTCTCAAGACAGAATCCCAAGCAAAAAAAACACAAACAGTTAAGACTATCTTTTAAAAACTATTAAAGCCGTTTAAAATAGACCTGCACAGGTTTTATTTCACATAGATTACGGGCGGCATACACACGATGTTTCACAGTGCCATACGTATACCGCGAATAATTTGACAGTAACAAGTGAGGTGGACTAGCCGGCTTCATTAGCGGATGCCGTGGATAACCCGTCGTAGGCAGGTGCAATCTCGCGGCTACGCGTTCCAATTGCTCGGTCAAACGTTTAACGTTTTTAATTAATTGTTATTAAAGGCCGATTGTAGTTGCGATGAGCAAAGGGTTAGATATTCCAAAAATGCGGCGGGAGATAGTGTGTCTGGGCACGTTGAAAATGGCATCAAGTTTCGTGATCAAACGTTTATTCATTCTTTATTAAGTTTAAATTAAAGCTTTCTAACTATTTTTCTTTGTCGGTGTAAAACCTGAATCGTTTATTAGTACTTTTCGAACGACCGAGACTTGAGCGGATTATAAGTATCTTAATTATCATATAAAAAATGCGAATGCTTGCCAGGATGTTCGTTATATTTTCATGCAAAAACTACTGAGCTAAATTTGACATACAGATAGTTTAGACAGTCGTGTACTATGTTCCCTTGGGATGTATTCCAACGACCACGCGTTCGAAGCCGCGGGCTAAAGCTAGTAGTTAATAAGTTCAAAAACAAAATAGCAAATAAAAAGAAAGTTTTGCTGAAATGTATGCTCTATTACAAGTATTTACACAGCTACAAGTTCTGTAAATGAACACTAAAAGATAATAAAATGTATTCTTTATTTTTTTTCCTTCATTTGTTTGCATACAAGATGCAAGTAAAACAAGCGCACAATTCTAATGCATCTTGTAAAAGTCGCTGAAGGGGACTGGACACAGAATTTATATGCGATGACTTAGCAATGTATCACTGCTACAATCTTTACAACCATTATTGCTTCGAACGAAACTAACATGTAGGTTGTAACTGATATAAATAAATGCAGATTCTTTGCGTGTTTTATAAGAATATTAGCTTTTGCCCGCGGCTTCGCTCGCGCTACATTCGGGGTTTTTGCCCTGGCGCCTTATTTATTGTCATTTTCTCCCTCATTTCTCACTCAGTAACAAACAAACAATTTCACTTTTGGTTTTTTAATCATATTAAAACTCCATAAGAAATAAACGTTGAATAATTATTTCTGTCTTTTGTAAGTATGCTGTTTTGCGCGTAATCGTTATGTATTTTTTTAACATTTGTGCTCGACTGTACTTACAGGGAATTCACAAAAAAAGCAACAAATACTTACTTTGTTTAGTATCGAACTGACCGTAATGACTTAAAACTTCATTTGCAATAATCATCGCATATTGAAGAGCGGGTATTTATTGAAAATAGTAGATTATTAACCAAGGGGATAAAGCAGTGTCTTCTGTCGTGGGTGACGATTTAAATCGCGAGTGTAACGAAGGACTCGAGGTTTACTCCCGAGCGTAGCGAGGGTGTTAAAAACTTAAATCACGAGCGAAGCGAGGGATTTAAGACGAGTCCTGAGTGTAGCGAGAGATTTAAGTTTACCCAAGACTAAGACAGCTTTATCACCGAGGAAAATACTCTACTTTTCGTATCATTTGCGAAAAAATTAACACAGTAATCGTATGAGATAAGCATTTATTAAAGATAATGACATTAAAAGTAACAGTTAAGATTCGAACATTGGTCCAATTATTTATAGAGAGAGCTACACTTTTGTTTGGTACATTTATTGTTGATGAGTATGATTGCGGCAGCATTTGCACTGATGGAATCCGACAATACATTGTCACTGTCACTTTGATTTAACAATGTATTTTTAGAACATTAACTTATTTATAAAAATAAACTTAACGTTTATGTATTTGAAGAAAACAAAATCGCGGCAAATTCCTAGACTAATATGTTTTGTCGGAAAAGCAAAGGCATCAAGCTCATACGACCTCGTCGGTTTTGGTAATTTTATTTAATAATCATAACTGCATATTAATTGCGTGTTCCTTTTTATAAAAGATGCTTAATGTTTTATATACAAACTCAATGGTGTAAACACAGATGTAGTTCAGTATTAAGTATTCCAATTTTAAATCACATTCTCTCCCTAGGGGATGAATGAAATTCAGTACAATTTTCTTTCCCTGTTTTTGACAGATTAAAAATGGCTATTGTTATGTTCGCTTTTTGTGGCATAGAATGTCACTTTTTTGAGCAAGTGGTACGAAAAAATACTTACTTCGCCGTATGAATATTCATGAAGCGCGAATTTCTTTAGCGCCGACGGTCGTTACGAATATTTAAATTGTGTTTATAAATGTTAAAATGATGATTTTAACATAATGCGCTATTTTCACGTTGGATGTTGGAATGCTGCCTGTATATTTATAGAGATGAACTTTACCGTTTAAGGATATAATAATAAGAGCAGTGTCAGTCTAGCTACCTGCTAATTACAATCCTACATTTACAGTTTTCTTAGGTTACCTAGGTAGGTAACCTGTCTTTTTAACTTAATTTTTGACGAGCTTTAGATAGCACGTGATTTCGTTTTCGTGAAAAACACATTAAGTGAACTCGGCGAAGTTTTCCACCAGTGAAATTTTAAATCTGACGTGTAGTTTCAGAGGTAACCTCGTATATGCAAACTTTACCTCCCTATAATATACTAGAACCCGACAAACGTTATTCTGCCTCTGGGACAGCAAAATCAAATTTGGTCACATTCCGACAGCAGCTACCTACCGAGTCCTCCTTTGTTTTCAAAACATACATACTTTAAACTTCTTCCAAATCAGTCCAGCCGTTATGGAGGACTTAGGCGACAAACAAACGTACAGATTAATGATATTTTTTAAAATTAGTTTAGTATAAATTCCATTGCTATCCTTTACTTTACACCAAATATATACTCTTGAAACCGTGTGAACAAAAGTGTATGTAAAAACATCGGTTAGATCCCAGAATTTTGTTTACATTAACGGTAAATTGGTCCTTAGTTCCTCTTTAATTAAACATTACTCGCATGCATATGCAAGGATCGCATTGCACAGTATTAACCTCATCAACTAATTGAATGATGACGTGATGCACCTTTTGAAAATTATCCGAAATGGACCTGAAATAAATGAATTTAAATTTCAAATGGGCTATCTCTGTTAATATTCAGTGTTTAGTTAATTTTGAAACGAATTTTGAAATATTATACAATTTCTATTCCTCTCGCAATTGCTACAATTATTTCTAGTTTTATCTAATAACAGGGATTAATTATAACACAATGATTAAGAATAATACGCAGAATTGCGCTATATTAAAAAAATAACTCTGTGGCTTCGCCGTAGTCGGATATTACTGCAATATGTTAGTGCTGTTCATAAGCAAAAGTAACAATAACTGCAATAAAACATGCGCTGACAAGTTGCTGGGCCCTCTACGAACGGTCTCATATGACTGTATCCTTTATCATACGCTGACTGTTACAAATTGTACAGGATAAGCCGGTGATACGCCGCCTTTACTCCTTAATTAATGGGACGCGACATGTTTCTTTTATCTCTGGAAAATGTATAGGAATCTTAGCGTAGCGGGCTTTCGCTGTAAGTTTTTTACTTCAATATCGGTGACGGTCGCCATGAAAGTAAATTAAACAGTAGACAAAGACTTCACTTGATAAGCCAGCAGACGTTGTCCGCTATTCTGTCTTAGAAGTTAAAATTTTGTGGGAAAACTTTATTATCATTTGATCAGCTGTTTTCTTTTTTACCTGCATTTATTGACTTCAACTGTAACTAACAATGTGAAACAATTTTAGAAGTTAAATTTGAGAGACTTCCCGGTTTCCGAATGAGCTGAAAATGTTCAAACATATACATGTATGAACATTTTTGGCTTGCTATACATTATCGTCCAAACTGTATAGGCGTCTCTCTCTTTCCTCCTTTATGTTCCCGGGCCGCGCAATTTGTTTAAACAACCCGGCAGGCAGTAGCCCTGGCAGGCTTCTCTGCATCAGTTACATCTAATCGGAAAATATAGACGTCCTTTCAACACACCAACAAACACATAACTTCCTTTACCATATCATCGCAGATTGTTTTACATATTATCTACAATCCTCATCCGTGCTAACTAGAAATAAGTTATTGCAAACTTAGAAAATACGCGAATGACGTCGTGGGCTTTAGCGTTGCTTTTATTCAAAGTCCTTTTATGCAAATATCTCACCAAGATTAGCAAATTAAGTGCCATATACTCAATTCCATTTATTATCATTTAATCCAACGTTAATAACTAAGGTCTTTATTAAAATAGGCGTCCCGTAATTTATGTTTAAGCCCTAGAATCCCATAATTCTCTCGTCCTAATGAAAATTATAATTGTAACTCCTGTAATGAGGAACAAAATTTACATAATGAATATTAATATAAATTATTATGTCTACGGGTTTCTGTGTGTCTTGAGATAAATTGATTATAGTCCCTAAAGAGCAGCATAACGTTATTTTAATGTTAAATTTTCATCCGTTGGATCGAAAGGATCTTAATATAGGGACTCAGCAGAGGGTCTTAAGTTTCCAAAGTTTCTAAATTTTTCTAACCAATTTTTTTGTAATCTGCAAGTCAGTGAACACTTTAAGGCTTTTGTGGCTTTACTAATACGTACTAAAAGTAGAAAAAATACAGAATGTGGATCTGAAAGATACCGTTAATGTTTTGCTCAAACATATATTATAAACAAAATAATAGAGTCGTGAATCAAAAAGATATTATATATGTACTTCAGCCGATTTATTACGCATCATAGTTCACACAGGAATGTTTATTGTACATACGAATAATCCAAAGAAACAAGGCACACAAAAGAACATAATAAAGCTTGATAAACGTACGTCTCATTCGAGTATTATTTATAAAGGCCTTTAGAGACGACAGTGACACAGACAGCCAGAGTGACACAGTGTCTGCACACGTGAATAGTGTGCGTGGTAACAAGGAACACGGCGTCTCGTTACTCGCCCTGTAGGAAAACGTCCAAACGAGATGGAGTCAGTATGTAAATCACCGCTTTATCGTATCATGTTGCACATACTTAATTAGCTAGATTGTTGCGGGGCGTCCCACTTTATTCGCTAGTGTTGGTCGCCGTCGATGCACGCCAACGATAATACTATATCTGGCAATAATTTAACATCGTGTAGAAGTTTATTGCGAGATATCAAAGCGGTATTCCTGGAGCTAAATAAGATTTGCTTATATTTACTCCATAAAGTCAAGTCAAGTCAACAGTTTGTCCGTTTTTCCTATTACGGTAATTCCTGTTTGTATATGATTATTATTGCTAACATAGAAATGCCATTTTGCATTCAATGTTGGTACAGATTCTCAATCTAAGTGTGAATGACCATAATTTCCATTGTTTCGAATAGGTTACAATTTATATCGATACCGGAGGCAGTACATCACTACTCAAAAACAAAGCCCCTATTGGCGGTCTCCGTGTGTCGTCGGATTTTGTTTTTTTTTTCACTTCCTTCGCGAAAAGGATGCGGTGCATTCTACGGGTCCTTTATTTGCTCTTAATCTTTTTAGTCTTATTTGGTTTATACGCGCATGCCTCGCTTTATTATAAATTAAGAATACTAAATACTCTTGGCAGTGATACGCGTCAGAAATACAGATTAGATAGTTTAGTCGGGAGGAGCGCTAAGGTTTCTAAATCCCCTTATTTTAAGTTCTTTTATTATTAAAACCATAAATGGCTTTACACTGATGCTGTATTGTTTGATTTAGCAAGATCTTGACATTATGACAGCGGCTTGCAACGAGATCATTTAATAAAGAATCAATCTCAGCAACATTATTACAAGCTGGTTTTAATATTCAGTACCCCTAACTTGACATGCACATAATTTCTGAGTCTTTGAGTGTAAATTAAGAAGAAACCATGTCCCAAGAGATGTAGATACGAGCCTGTAATATAGTGTGTGCAACACATTGATAACATCAACTGCATCAAGCTTCACGCGACGCTACATTACACTCGTTACATAATTACTGCTAAACAACATAAATAAGTCGTTCATATGACGTGGAATGTCGCCGCATTTGCATTCGCGTGTCCCTACCTACAGTACATGTGAAAAATGATACATAAAACCCGAACCCATAAAATTTGTACCCATTGAATTGGAACTATCACAAATATATGTTATATCCTCTTAAACTAATAAAGCTGGACAGTTGGACGAACGCGGACGCATTCAATGTCCTCGCGAAATTTACGATATCGTACGTCGAACATTCGCTGTATGGGACCATAAAAAGTTATTGTAAGTGCTAGTGCTCATATAAAAAGACTAGGGAAGCGTATTGAAATGACGATCAAGACGTTACCTTGGTATGATAGTAATGAATCGTCGGTGTCAGTAATGGGCCTTAAGTAATGGTTTTGTGTAATTTTATGTCTCTGGAGCCAATTGTAATCGGAGTATAATTAATGAAGAGCATCGACTGCTCTTGGATTGTGCATCTTATTTCAACTAGAATTCCTGACTTACTGGTCTAGTCTAAGTTTATTGCCAATAAGGTTGGATTCGTAATTATTTTCTGGTTCTAAACATTAAATTCACTTTCCAACTTTTGTTTAATTGAGCTGATTTATTTGACACACAAAACACATATTTTAAAATATTTTCTCTGTTCCCAGGATACACAAGCAGCAGCGGCGGCGCTGACTTCATTAGGCCACGTCTACACAGCCATTGGGGACTACCCAAACGCTTTAGCCAGTCACAAGCAATGCGTACAGCTAGTGAAACAAATGGGAGACAGGTTGCAAGAAGCAAGGGAGATTGGAAATGTTGGGGCAGTTTATCTGGCTATGGGCGAGTTCGACTCTGCTGTGGATTGTCATACGCAGCATTTGAGGCTGGCTAGGAGACTTGGAGATCAGGTAAAAAACTTCATATTGAATCATGGACTTGAAGACGGGTTTTTTACACGTAGTAATAAAATGGCATTACCCTTGTGGAATATTTTGCATATGCACATGAACTGTGATTCGACACAAACTATTATTAATGAATATTTTTTTTATCTTAAAATTAAATAATAAAGTTATGATTCATTTATTTACAATAACAAGATAAATTACACGTATTTAGATGAAATGTTAATTTTAAATAAAAAACTAATCATAACCATTCTATTTCAAGGTTGAAGAAGCCAGAGCATACTCCAACTTGGGATCTTCGTATCACTACAGACGAAACTTTTCACAAGCTATTGCTTACCATGAGAATGTTTTGAGGATAGCACAGAACCTTGGAGACAGAGCAATCGAAGCAAGAGCGTATGCTGGATTAGGGCATGCTGCTAGGTGAGTATTTTTTTAATTACAAACCGTTATTAACATAATGATACTTTCTATGTACCAAATATAATAATATGGATCAGCAGAGGAATACAGTAGGATACAGTCATACATTTTGCGTTTTGTTTCATTCAGAGTACTTGAGTAACAGTTCTATATACTACCATTCTTTATGCACTTCATTGTTTGAAATTTGTGCGGATTGTTGCGTCTCTCACCAACGTTACGTAAAGACTAAATATTTGTCTAATGTGGCGGCAATAAAAAATAACGCTTCGATTTTGCAGATGTGCTGGCGATTACGCGCAAGCGAAGAAATGGCATGAAAGACAATTGGACGTCGCTCTAGCAGCAAGGGACAAGGTACATTATTTTTTATTGATGAATCTGTTTGTATGCAAACACACGATCCTGTTCACGATGGCATTCTTTTGTTTATGTAAATAAGTTACTAGGGCAGGGACCTAGGCAGCGATTGACGATTTTATGCTCCATGTGAATTGACACTGATTTTGTCAATTAATTAGAAAATATTTATCTGTTCGAACGACGAATAAAATATTTCTTAAACAATCAATATTCAACAAAAACTTAGTTATATTCCTTATACAAAATACATGGAACATTGAATTAGCCAACACTCTTGGTTAGGTGGTCTTGTGTTTTCATCTTTTATGACATCGTATTTCTTCTTGTAGTTTTAGAATTCATTTCCTTATTGTGTAGGTCGGGGAAGGTCGGGCATGTTCAAACCTTGGCATCGTGTACCAACTGTTGGGCGAACACGACGCTGCACTCAAACTACATCAAGCACATCTGTCTATTGCTAGACAGTTACAGGTAATTTGGCGCACTATTACTTTTAAAAACATAATTTAATCCAAAGCATTTTCAAATGTCTGCACAATTAAATAACATCACTTTCACATTGCACTCACATACATGCTTTTCATAATTTTTTGTGGCTCTTCTTTGTTTTAATATCGTCTCTTAAATTATTCTTTTCCAATAATTTATTTCAAATTATTAATAAAAATCCACCTTAATTATTTTTTTTTTTTATTTTCTTTATGGAAAGAAAATGTATTTCAACAAAAATATAAAAATCTATTGGACGCATGTCATCTGAGTTTCGCTAAAAGACTGCTGCCAGACCGAGCATAAAATCACGCTATTGAACGTGCACCCATATATGTGATAATGATAGATAATAAATAACTGGTTTCATACTTGAAGACACGATCTCTACTTGTCTCATAAATATAATAATTGGAACGGCTGATGGAAGAAAATATAAAATACAAGAAAAATAAATGGACTAATTTAAAAAAAATGATTTTATTCTATTTTCTAGGATAAGGCAGGAATGGGGAGAGCCTACGGGAACATAGGCAACGCGTACTCTGCTGCGGGGTTCTACGAGCAAGCCATCAAGTACCATAAACAAGAGCTGACGATATCCAAAGAGGTTCATGACAGAAGTTCTGAAGCCTCTACGCATGGAAACTTGGCTGTGGCGTATCAGGCTTTAGGGGCTCATGATATGGCGCTTTTCCATTATAGAGCTCATTTAGGTAAGGTTCATCACCACTTTAAGCTTTTATTTATAAAACCATAGCTGTGCTCAGTGCTTTCCGCTGCTCAACTCTTTGGCGTCGTTTCGTAATGGTATATAGTCTATTAATTACGTGAAAGAATGCTTATTAAAAATTTCAAGTCAATCCAGCCAAAGAATCGCGTTCTTTAGGAGTTGTGGTAAGCATCTATGACTTAAAAAGATCCCCTTGCAAAATATGAGACTCCTTAACACTCGGTAGTTTCTGAAATTTTGTGAGTGAGTCAGTGATTTTCGCTTTTATAAATATAGATAGTGTGCTTAAAGCGGTTTCTACACGTCTTGTGAAGACGTGTAAAAAACGCGATCTGACCATGAAAATGGACAGATCAAAGAAACTCCCAATTCTTAAAATAGTTAGACAGTTAGATCAAACTCATGTAAATTTTCTGAGTCTATTTATTCCTAAAATAACTAATAAGTCGAATTTATGAATGCACGATGAAGCTGTTATTTATCTTAAACATCTTTCTATTTCAGGCATAGCTCGCGAGCTAAAAGATGCAGCTGGCGAAGCTTGCGCACTCCTCAACCTTGGTAACTGTCTGTCCTCTCGAGGGGAGTTTGCTCAAGCCGTACCGTACTATGAGCAGCATCTGATGCTGTCCCAGGAGTTGGGAGATGTGACTGCTGAAGCTAAAGCTTGCCATTTTCTGGGATATGCGCATTATTGCCTTGGGAATTATAGGGAAGCTGTCAGGTTAGTACCTTACAATACTTTTTCTTGGAACTTTAGTAACTTCAGTGTTTTTTCCTGAGATAAAGGGTGTTTACAGACAGACCATCGATGTTTAGTTTTTGGATGGACATGTATCTATGATTGGTTCATTGGATCAGCCGAAGTTACCTTAACTTATTTACTTACTGTGTTCCAGATACTACGACCAAGATTTATCCCTAGCCAAAGACTTACAAGACAAGATGAACATGGGACGGGCATACTGCAACCTTGGTCTGGCCCACTTAGCCCTAGGCAACTTAGAAACCGCCCTGGAATGCCAAAAATACTTCCTGGCGATAGCCCATATGACTCAGCACTTGCAGGGCAAGTTCCGAGCTCTGGGTAATATTGGAGATGTGCTGATTAAAATGGGAGATGTCGAGGAGGCTGTTAAGATGTATCAAAGACAGCTTGGATTTGCGAGACAGGTAGGAATTTAGTTCTTAAAAGTTGTCTTTAAAAATTAATGCATGAACTGACACCATTGTTTTTTTTCCTTTAAAGGCTCGTGACCGATCTTTAGAAGCCGCAGCATGCGGTGCGCTAGGTCTTGCGAGAAGACTTCAAAGAAGACTTGATGCCGCATTAGGACACCATACTCAAGTAAGGACTTTTTATTTGAAAATGTTCCGCTCAATCCATTTTGTTTGGGACGCTCTGTTGCTTAATTCTCTCGCCGATACCATCGCCCTCTTCAACAATCTTGTTTAACTATATTCACCTTCACTTACCAGGTTTTAGCTAAGAGACACCCACATATAAAGTTCTTGTCAGCAAAATTCTGTATGTATTTGTTTCAGGAACTAACACTTCGTCAAGAGGCGGGTGACGCTGCTGGCGAGGCAAGAGCTCATTCACATCTCGGAGCTGTTCACATGGCTTTAGGACATTATTCGCACGCAGCCAGGTGTTACAGGGTAAGATAGACATCATTCTTGTTTTGCCTGTACTTAGTTCCAAAGTCTAGTAAGGAGCTGGCTCTCCTTAAACAGAGAATCGGGTGGAAAAGGTCCTGGTGCAGGAAAATATCAACCAAATATAGGTAGATTTACTGTACACAATTATTTCCCCTCTTTTGGTACCTTTTCATTATTGACAAACTTTCCTTAGAGAAACCCGAATTTTTAATTGACGATAAACCTACAAAAATTACGATACAAGCTCAGGAACATTAAAAATGCACATATCTTAAGAGTACAACTACTTGGTTCTGCATTCTTATGCAGAACTATTCACAAACATTCTTAATCACTTCTAGGAACAATTGGAAAGAGCGCAAGAACTTCAAGACTGTGCGCTAGAAGCCCAAGCATACGGCAACTTGGGAATTGCAAAACTAAACATGGGACATTATGAAGACGCCATAGGATATTTGGAACAGGTCTGTAAAAGTTTTTAAGGCTACAAAATAATCTCTGGGCTGGTCAAAACAAATTGGCGTCTAAGGGAAAGAAATAGAAGTCATAGTTGGACTCATGAAGACGACCATGAAACCACTTTTTTTTTAATTCGTCTATCTACTATGAATTCATAAGCACTGCGCAATAAATATTTTCTATACCTAATACAAGCGCTAACATAGTATACAGTTCTATCTACTACTATCATTTCACCAACATTTTTCGGCTCACTCGATCCAGCATTTGTTCTTATTCCTTAACTGACACGTAAACTATTCCTTTGTTTGATGTAAATAACTTTTCTTCCGATCCAGCAACTAGCAATTCTAGAACGCGTAAACACCCCAACGTGCCAGCTAGACAAAGCTCGCGCGTTAGGCTCCCTGGGTGATTGTTACGACGCACTGGGAGACCCTGACGAGGCTGCCAAGTATCACGAGCAACATCTGGCTGCTGCACTCAAGCTGGATAATAAGAGGGAGCAGGAGAGAGCGTACCGAGGATTGGGTCTTAGTCATAAGTACGTATAAAAATAGAACTTTTTCTTGTACAAATACTATTCTGCTTTATGCACATAGAAAGTTAACTTTAATAGCTAGCTAGTTATCCTGATCATTCGGAAATTATCTGATCCTTAAGACTCGAAATTCTGTATACCATAAAATTACGATTTCAATGCACTGTTTTACTGATGACCTTAGTACGCGACAAACCTGATGGACTATTGTTACTTTGGATGTCTTCTGAATTTTGTTTTTTTTTAGTTTTCTTTGAAATTGAATCCTTTTTCCTCTCTCAGGTCTGTTGGCAGCCTTCAGCAAGCCCTAGTATGCTTAGAAAAGCGTCTAGTAGTTTCTCATGAACTTGGAGCACCAGAAGCGAAGGCACAGGCGTATGGGGAACTTGGAGCTTTACACATAGCCCTAAACAATCTGGAGCAAGCTGTACTGTGTTTGGATCATCAGAAGAATATTGCCAAGTAAGTATCCTAAATTATGCCATCTTACAAGATTCCTATACTGTTTTTATTTTCACGGTAGAAACTGATTTTAAACGATATCTAGTCAGTTTTTTCTCCCAAATTGAGAGAAGATATATTGGACGGTTGATGTGGTGCAGTTTGGTTTCGATAGAAGGACTCTGTATTTATTTATCCAACTATTATAGCTTCAGAGGGGTTTGATGGGGATCAAATGACTACAAAAAAGTTATTTTTGGTTTTATCACAAAGTAGATGCATTTTTTTTTCTATTTTATTAATTTATGTACAATAACGAGTACAGATAAATTTCAAAAATTTGAAGTGCGCAGTTAAAGATTCTTGGACCGGGCACAAAAAAGGCTTATTACGACAATGAGACCTAACAACTGGTTTTCTTTACACAGGGAGCTGAACAACCAGATAATGGAAGCGGAAGCTTGCCATTCGCTAGGTGTAGCGCAGCACGCGCTGGGCGAGCACGCGGCCGCCGTGCGCCACCACCGCGCCGAGCTCGAGCTGGCGCACCGCCTGGGCCTCACACACTTACAGGTAATGTTGTCCACTCACTGGGCACACCAACAACAGGATTCACAGAACATGATATCGTTTGTGGAACAGCATTGTACTGAACTAGAACATAACCCGCCAAAATTACTTACCCATCAACTATGAATCATTACTACATAGTGACATTCAAAAATTATAACAGTTCGCTTATTTGCTACAGGCCCGTGCGTGCGGTGGTCTAGGTGCTGCCCATGCTTCGATGGGCGCACACGCTGAAGCAGCGCGATGGCATGAATCAAGACTGCGACACGCTACTGCTGCTGGTAAGATTAATGATTTTATTATTTGAAACGACTTCATGATTCCTATTGTTTTTCGTGAACGTTTTTAATAGAACCGTTCATGAGAAGAATATGGACATCCGTCTGAAGAGATCAAACATGTAAGCTCTTACTGGTGTATAAGCAATCAAATGCTCTTTGCAACATAAATGTAAGAAAGGTTTTCTACAAAAATGTAACAAACCTTGTTTTTGTTATCCATTCCAGGATTTAAAAGTTACGACTTACGATGCATCATTTCACTACAACGATTGCTTTTACTATAAATCTTGAAATCAACAATCAAATTGATCTCGACAAATAGTAATCAAATGACTTTGTTACAGGTGATACCCGAGGACGTGCACAAGCCCTGGCAGATTTAGGCAGGGCTCATCTTGCTATGGGTGCCTGTGGCAGTGCTGTCTCATATCTACGACAAGCTCTAGCTGCTACTGAAGGACTGGCCGATGCTGATGAGGAGGTAAGGGAACGACTGACAAAGGAACTAGTTTTTTCATATTATATACCATACAATTACTTCTATCTGTAGATGCTGAAATTTCCTCACCTTGATCGAAAGGATTCCGCTATCCTATCTTACTTGTTGTATCTATCCTACTTGTTGAATAACCAAGCACTGAAAATATTAAAGATATCGTTTAATGTCATGCGTCTGTAATGCAATAGCGCGTTTAGGATACTGCTGTCGCTGCCACGTTTCTGTAGCACGTTAGCTAAGCTCGCGTTATAATGCGGCCCCGGGACACAAAGATTAAAAAAAGGAACATGGATGGGTTTTAGTCAGTAGATGTTTGACACTTCCTTCCGCTCCACTCCGATAATTTCCCATCCAAAAAAAGTACGTGCAGATGACTTATTACGTAAAAGATCCGCTTTACTACTGTTTTGGATTCGGGACAGCGACAACATTCTTCTGAGCATTGTTGCTAGTAAGACTGAACGCCACGTAATGGGGCACCTGCGGGCAGTGCATGAACTATCCCCAGGTGTCTCCAAAAGTATACTGTCCGTATTTATTGAATTTTCAATTCTTCTTCTTCTTTATCACCAGGCCCGCGTCCGCCATCGACTCGGATTCGCTCTATGGGCGTCAGGAGAACTGGAAGAAGCAAAGGAGCAGCTCCAAGCTGCTCTCACTTTACTGGAGTCTAGCAATGACAAGCATCGGGACAGGAAGATAGCCGCGTTATACACTTCGACGCAACACGCACTGCAGAGAGTACTTGTTGGTAAGTTGGAGTAAGGCGTTGAACATTTATTTACCATGATCTTCATTGCAGACTGAAACCAGATGGTTAAGTCCTGGCTAGCTTTTTTTTATTTTCGAGTCAGTTCCTCATTCAAGTTAACACGCTATTTTAAAATATCTGGTTTCATAGGCTCATTGACTAATCGAATAGAATACAATACAGATTTAGTTTAATTGCGAATAAAAATATTCTAAAATGCAATGGCAACATTTAATTTTTTAGTTTCGACTTGGGGTTTGTTTTTTTTTTTTCATACTTAACAAAAAATCATTGTTTTTGCCAGCTTTGGACTCTTATCAATATATTGTCTTGCAGAATTGGGTCGGCACCCCGAAGCGTTGGTAGTGGCCGAGAGAGGACGATGCCGATCCTTAGATACTGTCACAGAGAAACCGTCTGGAACATTGAACCAAGCCAATCTTGAACTTCATGCACAGCAGAGGTAAGGCCTTGTCAAAACAACGATCTTCTAACTTCGAAACGGGATATTTGCCATGTTTGTTTGATTGTGTTTAAACATCCCCATAATAACAAAACTAAAATTGCAATTTATTCTCCCAGAAGTGCAGAAGAAGCTGGCAAAGAGCGCTCAGAACCATGGAGTCCATCTAGCGTGGAACAAGTACTAGAAGTCGTTAACAAGCAGAAAGCGCCCGTACTGTACTACAGTCTTGCAGCTGGTAGACTGTATGCTTGGTTGTTACAGCCACATAAAGGTAAATATACAGGGTGTAAACCAACCCATTACGAAGTCGTCAACTATGCATTATGTACATCTATCTAAGTACTTAACTCTGCGAAAAAATTTTTGCTGAGAAACATATTTTTTTATGGTGAAAAATCATGTTTTGCGGTTAAACTCAATTTTGCCCTCAAAATATTGTACTGATAGATGCAATAAATAGTACAGCTGGTTTTGAAAATGAACTTGTGAAAAAGTTGGAACTTTAATTGGTTACGGAGATGTTGAGATATTCCGTAACTATAAAGTTCATTAAGGGTACTCTGACACTCTTTATTATAGTCATACGCATTCTAATCTGTATTACCTAAGCCTTATGGCCTGATTTTGCTTGTAGACAGTGCCTGGAGTTTCCAATCTTACATGAATTATTGTCCGATAGCAAAATCTACTGATTCTTTCGTTCTTTCTCAGACAACTTTAATTTACGACAACCATTATTTTTAAACTTAAATAATATTTTATTTCTTAGGTATCCTGAGATTCCACCAAGTGTCTCTTCTGGAAGAAGCAGAAGACAGTGACAACAGCTTACCTGATATTAGTCCAGATGATCTTCAACCGAGCAATGGTAAGAAAATTTAAAATCGACGTTTTGTGAAAGTGACTCCAAGTGTAACTAAAGGTTTTCCTTTCACAAAAAAAAAAGTCAGGCAACACTGAGAAACAAACAAAGGGGATAACCCATTTGAAATAATCATTGTTTTCTTTAGTGAGTGGTCTTGGCAAGTTGGAGCATTGCATCGGCGAGTGGTCTACTTGGCTAAAGGCGAATGCTGAGCGACGGGGTGAAACCGAGGATCAATGGGATCCTGATGATAGGCCTAACACGGGGCTGGCCCGAATGGTAAGGAATATTGTCCTAATACTTGTCCTCAATCTTATTAGAGTGCCAAATTCTGGTCAAAGGTTTCTTCACAGTTTGTTAATATGAATTTAATATTTGAATCAAGTGAAGTTGTAGCTTCATTCAGTTAGACTGGAAGCCGACCCCAACTTAGTTGAGTAATGGCTAAATTGAAAACGTGTTGCGTCAACCCCAAATATAATGGGGGAAAGGTAGGAAGATGATGAAGACACAGAAATACTAATAAGTGACAGTGCTTTTGTAACATCATTAAATTTGCTACTGAATATCCACAGGTAGCCCGAAACCATCTGTTGAACTCGTCGAACTACTCGCTAAGCTCGCTGTTCAGTGTGGGCTCAGTCGGAGGATCTGTCGCTGGATCCGTGGCAAGTCTACAAGGGTCTACCAGGTGCCGTATATTAAAATTAGTATGAGTGCGAAAGTACAATTTCTGGTCCATGATCAAATATGTAATTGCTTATTTTTTGGAATACCTAGACTTCAACAGAATTGAGCAATGGCTGGTCTCATACGAAGAACTGGTTCCTTACAACATGATTCTCTTTCTAGATCCAGCGTGCATCTCCCGCGTAAGAAGCAACCTTCCTGGCAGGGTCCACCATGCCTCAGTGCTCTGTACCAGATGCTGCTGGCACCCTTCGAAGATCTGCTGCCTGCTTCTTGCAATAATAATCATGGTGAGGGTATTTTGAGATCACGATCGGAGCATAGCTCCTGTACATGGCACCTATTTTGTTTTTCTAAATGACATCTAGGTGGCATTAAACAAAATGACTAGGTAGAAACCAGAAAGTTTAAGTCAATGGGTTTACGAACCTTACATTCCAAAGACTAACTGTAATTTTACCTGCACCCATTATCAATTACACCAGAATACATCAATCGTCACGGACTTCCACTAACTATTAATTATCGAACTGAAGTATATAATCTTCAACTCATAAATGCTCTATTCCACAGCATCCCATGGTCGTCGCGGCTGCGGAGGTCGGCGGGAACTGATCGTAGTAGTAGAGGGTGCTCTGTACGCCTGTCCCTGGGGAGCGCTGCGCAGTGGCGCGGTGCCTGGCACTCCCGCCATGAGCGTGGCCGGCGATGGCGAGCCACTGTGTGAACGGTACGCGATGCTGGCCGCGCCTGCGCTCAGACCGCTGAGGCATCACAAGCATATGAGGGCCAGGCCGCATCATGATCATGGTAAGTCATTTTCTTGAAGAACCTTTTGGGTCATAAATAATGGAACAAGTGCTAGGAAAAACGTTTAAACATACATGTTTTTCTGGTCTGGGTTTTCTCGTTAAATAGTGCCTCATTTATTGTTGTCTAAACACAAATGCTATGTTATTATTATTAATGATTAGTTTAATTGCTAAAAGGAGTTGATCAAAACTAATATTACAAACAGTACGCCTACTTTTCTTAAAGAATAGTCTGGACAAAATGCAAAAAAATATGGGAACATATTACAATACGGCTTCTATTCATGGCCATCAATTCAACAGGAGCATCGAATGCAAATGCCAACAATGCAGAAGCCGGCATGCGATGCCTCGTAGTGGGAGCTCCGCGAGTGGGAGGTGCACGCTGGTCCGCTGCCCACGCGCAGCTGAAGGAAGCTGAACTTGTCGCTGATATGCTACGAGTCACGCCGCTTACTGACTATCAGGTAAGTTATCACAAGTGGTAGCATTCATTCGCCCCAGTTATTTCAAAGAAATAATAATTTAGCTTGTTAAAATACACTATTTTAACGAACTATAACCAAAATATTAATTCACCCAGAAGACCTAGTCAAGTGACAATCCCTTTGAAAGCGTATTTACACTTATTTAAAAAAACTGCTACAATGACTTAATAAGGGTTTAAATCCGATCATAATTGCTGATAGAATGTTGTTTTATCTACGCCTAGATAATTCTAGGTTCTAGGATCTCAGATAATTTGAACGCGAAAAATATCTCGTTGTGCTCCTTTCAAAGAATCAACAACATTGATTGTAGCACTGCCCACTATAACTAGCTGTGCCCACGTTGCCTAAGGTCCCTACTGTAATACTGTAACATTGACCACAGGCATCAAAAGAAGCAGTACTGTCACAGCTGACACAGGCAGAATGTATACACTTCGCCACACACATTTGTTGGAAGACACCCGCCATTGTTCTCAGCCCCGGAGAAGTGGTAAGTTATATAAACCTTTTCAGCAAAATCTCCCAAACAAAAACTTACGATACTTTTGTTTTTAGTTAATTGTTTATAGCTGCCTTGATGGCCTATAAAAATCACAGTTTCAAATTATTATTTGTTATGAGTATCGTCCCCTGAGGGACACCGAGAATGTAGTATTTTATCGATGTAGTTGTTTCAACAGTATTTATTTGATGAATTCTTCGCAGGTTGACTCACAAGCAAAACGATTGCTCAATACTAGTGTAGGCAGCGGCGCTGCCGATACTTCCACGGAAAATGAAGAAGAAAGTACGTAACACACAATTAATTAAACTGAGAGTAAAATGCCGTCATTAGTGCTGGTTTTGAAAAACATTCTTTTTTCACAGATTCCGAACTGCCTCCAAGTAATGAAGAGTTGCCGCCAGCTTCAGAGTTCATGCTAACTGCATCAGAAATTATGAACCTGAAGATTACTGCCAGATTGGTAAGTCTTGGGATATAATTTTTTTCTTTTGCTTCATATTGTGACAGATTTATCGTGATTGTCCAAATCATCTCAGTCTTGACTTCAGTTTCTTCTGCGGAAACTGTAGTCAAGACCTTTTATTTCGTAGACAATAAACTGCAGGTCACTGTTATCAACCAGCACTGCCCCGCTTGACATTGGTCTGTTGCGGTCAATCTCCTAGTACTATAGGACTATTTTATTCATATTATTTATGATTTTAGGTTGTAATATCCTGCGCACCATCAAGCGCTGCCCTCCAAGGTTCTTCAGCCGAGGAGAGTGAAGACGTGAGCCTCGCAGGAGAAGGAGTATCCCGTCTGTGCCGCGCGCTCCTAGCGGCTGGAGCCCACGCCATACTGTTGACCCTGTGGCCCGCGCCGCAGGACACGGCCACCAAAATACTGTACCGGGCGCTATACTCTGCACTGCTGCAGGGAAGCAGAGTGGCCAAGTAAGTAGAAAATTTTCTTCTTAAAGCCCCCTAGCTAAAGAGAATGCAGACGTGAGTCTCGAGAAGGAGTATCATAACTGACTTTATGGGCTTAATTACCCTTGTGTCTCAAAAACTGGCGCCAACGAAATGACTGTATAGAGCAGTGCTACATGGTACTAGGCTACCATTTATTAGAAGGAGGTTTTATTTGAAAGAAGGGAAAGTACCTGAAAAATCTAATGAGGTTACCACTCCGGACCCACGAATGCTCTACAAAAGTTTATCTACAAAAGCTCTACAATTCAATATCTATAAAAGATTATTTTGATCAGCTGTATAACAACGTCTCCATTTCCCAGAGCCCTAGGCGACGCAATGCAGACAGTCCGCCACACGAAGCTGTTCGCTCACCCGGCGCACTGGGCGGGGCTGGTGCTGGTGGGCGCCAACGTGCGCCTCAGCAACAAGGTCGCGCTCATGGGGCAGGCGCTCTGTGAACTGTTGGCCGCGCCTGATAAGTGCAGGTGAGAAAACCAAATCATACGACCACATATAAATTCATTCAGATGAATAACATTAGATGCTACATATACTGTCACAAACATTTCCACAATGCTATGCACTTCTCTTATCCCGCTATTTTCTGAAAACTTTATGAGTACCTTGAGCAAAACTAAACACTTACTCGCAACAAACTGTCCAGGCTTCTCAAAGCAATAGTGACGATAACTGGAATTTACAAAAAAAAACGTAGGGTCGAATTGAGAACCTCCTTTTTTTGTATTCGATTAAAAATCAGTCCATCACACGCATTTTTCATAATTCGAAGGAAGCAGTTTAGATCCTCACAATATATTTCTTTTGTTATCTTTGTATTTGACGGGCCTGTTGGTCTAGTGGTTAGTAGCCCTGACTGCTGAGCCGGAGGTCGTGGGTTCGATTCCCACCCAGGACAAACTTTGTGTGATGAGCATGATTGTTTGTTCTGTGTCTGGGTGTGATTTATCTATAATATGTATGTATTTATAAATTATATAAGGATGTATATCAGTTGTCTGGTTACCATAACACAAGCTCTGCTTAGCTTGGGATCAGATAGCAGTGTGTGAACTGTCCCAAGATATTTATTATTTATTTATTGACACAAACTTCGTCCTTGAAAGAAAGTGGTTTTTAATTCAACTGCGGGTCGCTGAGCACCATTTTGGACCTCAACTAATATTAATGTAATTTTCAGGGATGCACTTCGTGTTTGCCTTCACCTCGTGGAGAAATCCTTGCAAAGGATTGTTAGAGGACAGAAGAACGCCATGTATACGACACAGAAGAGTATTGAGAACAAGGCGGGCAGCATCGGTGGCTGGCGGGAATTGCTTATGAGCGTTGGATTTAGGTAAAAACCTCCCAATTTTCCCTTTGAACCTTATGTTTGGAACATGGTAACTTCATTGCATCATTATTATTGATACAAAATACGTCTGCATCTAGATATTTTATCCAATGCCAAACATAACCACATCAAACGAATCTTGTTCCCAGGTTTGAACCAGCGGCGAATGGTATTCCATCGAGTGTGTTCTTCCCTCAAAGTGATCCCGAAGAAAGACTGACCCAATGCTCAGCTAGCTTGCAGGCTCTTCTAGGTAAGTTCAAACATGTAACCTAACTGCTTTAAAACATCAAGCTTTATAACTTAACCTTCGACATTCTTGACTAGACACTTCTTAGACTAAGAGATATAATTTCGTATCATCATTTTTTTTTTACTTCGAATCTGCTACTAATGGCGTGCCTAGAGACCGTCAAGTCAACAGTACGTCAAGTCCATAAATCAAGCAGACTGTTTAGAAACACCATCATCATGAAGAATAGTAAGCTATAAGGGCAAGCCAAGCTTGTAGGCTAGTATTAAAGACCTGCCACTAGCTACTACCGCTGTGCTTCTTCTAACAATGACACTTTCTTGCAGGTCTAACATCAACAACCCTACAAGCGCTATCGAAGTTGATATCGAACGGCGACGTGGCGGACGATATCATCGGCGTGATCCGCTCCGTTATATCGCAGTTCTCCGTCAAGAACTCCGACACAGACACCATCGAAGTTGCTGTCAACGTCAGGTTAGTGTTTATTGAGAAACTAATTGTCGAAAGCAAAGACTAGCTTAAGGACCCAATTCTGGTGATAAGCCCTAAAAATAATATAATCAATCAGTCATCTATCGACGTTGCTCCTTCTGCTGTCTGTCCTCTGACATACATGGCCAGTCTACTGCCAAATCAGTTTCGCAAACTCTGCAAGTTATCTGTCTATATCATGTGTGTGTCATAATCTTCGTAGCACTTTGAACGACTTTGAATTTGACCAAACTGACTGTTATTGCAGGAAAATAAAAAAATATGCAACATACCACATAGTGGCCAAAACTTTCAATATATTATTTGAACAGGTTGTGGCGTGTGAATGGATGCCACGAACTACTGGCGTCGCTTGGCTTCGACCTGGCTGAGGTGGGGCAAGATGAAGTGACCCTACGTACTGGCAAAGCTGCAAACAGGAGACACATACAATTTGTGCTGCAGGCACTGCTTGCGTTATTCGGTAAGTCATTATCTTTGTAGAATGTATTTTTCTTTTCCTATTAAATATCCTTTGGTATCGGGGCACTGGGTTAGCATCGATATGTAGAAAGTTACATCATACAAAATTCTAAGACAGTTGAATCCGGTTAGACTGGAAACATGATAAAAAAACATTTGCGCAGATGATGACCATGATCGAAGAGTAAACTTCGTGTTAAGAAATAGTAAATAGATAGCTATTCAATTACATAACCTAAAATCCTGACAAAAGTTTTTTTCACATTTTTGGCGGCTCCATTCAATTCATCCTCCTGCCATCAACTTTTTGACATTCCAAATTCAAATTGAAAATTTGTAAATGTGGATGAAACAATAGTTGACTAGACAAAGGAATACGTACTAACCAGAAAATCCTTTCACAGACACGCAAGAAGCTCCACGCAGTCTCAGTCTGGAGTCAAGCTCGAGCGTTGAATCTCTAGCGTCTATTGATGACGGTGACTTAGAACCGCACTCTGATGGAGAACCACCTCCGAGACAGCACCGACGTAAGTACCTCTTTTCTGCTTCTTAGGCCTTACAAGTCAAAGTTAAAAATTCTGCATCCTGCAACATCTTATAACAAAAAGACCAAGACATCTGTTGCCCAGAACTCAGCGTATGAGTCCAAAATAATCTCATACACCGAGTTCTGGGCAGCGAAAGTGTTAAACATGGTATTGCATGTTAAGCCACAATAACTACAACTCCAAAAGAATCCATGATGTCCAAATCACGGTGCCAAGTATTAAATTCTTATTTTCTCCCACAGAAGAAAGCGTGTCATCGGTGCCTCCACCGCCTTTGCCGCTAGGCTCCTGCGGTGGTGCATTCACCATGTACGTGCGAGGATCTACCTCCTCTACAGAAGTAGGTCGCGGTGAGCCAGACGGCCGCACGGCCCCGCCCCCCGCGCCACCTCCGCCCCGCTACCGAGGGGAGAGCGACGCCGCCTTCACCCCCTCCCCTCCTGCTGCCCCGCCCGCGCCTACCTCCGCACCTCCCCGCGATGTATCTTTAGCACTTGCACACCAAACGAAGATTCGAACCCTATACACAAGAAGACCACCATCTGATGACTCCGATTGGGAAAGCTCAGGACACGATACGGTCTTACGGAGAAGGCCTGATCACGCGCATGCCAGGTATCTCGACGCGTTCTACGACCTGGCTTCAGCGCAACCAAGAAGGTCAGAAGAAGAGAAGACGGAGCAGACTATGGCTCAACCGTCGACATCAAAACGAACTCCTAGACCGAAGATGGGCACAGGTAGCCGAGATTCGATGGCCCAAGTCAGACACATGAGTGGAGAACTAACCCCGACCATTTCTGAAGTATACCACGAAAGGAATATAGGACTTGGTCTTGCTCCTCCACTAGCAGAATTGTTGCTAGCTGAAGAATCTAAGACTGAAATGAGAGCTGCAAGCTCCAGCGAAAACTTACTACTCCAAAATTTGGAGAAACTCGGACTTCTGGGCGATGCAAGTGAAAACGAAGAGCGATGGTGCGGCACCAACTCTTCGCGACCATGGTTGTCAGCACCGCCTCTAGAAACCGATGTACAAGGTTCTGACTTAACCACAGCAGAAATTATAGAAAGACAGACGAAGTTCAAGAAAGATACAGAACCAAAGAGGAAAGAAGAAAATGCTTACGAGTTAAAACCTAAAGAAGAAACTCCAGGACCGAGTGGTATTGAGAAACGATCTGTTTCTCCATTCTCTGAAATGTCAAGACGAGACGAGGGTGATGGGCGAAGTATAGCAGACTCTCACTCGTCATACAAAGCTTTAGTGCTAAGTCCAAGAGCCCCATACTTGCCTGAAGAGGGGGAAGCTTCCATAAGCTCAGCGGTGGAGGGAGGGAAGACCCACCCGCGACCGCGCCGCCCCCCCGTGCCTCGCACTAGACCCCCGTACACAACGCTAGACTTTCCACCGAATAAATGATTAAGATTTGTACATTTATACAACTTAGGATATTTCTGAATGTGTTAATTTATTTCTACTGTGAGCTTGGCTATGATGTTACTAAATATATTTAGTGCTTTAAAATATTATCTGTGAACTATCAATATTACTGCATTCTCCTAAACATATCGTTATACATGTAGTCATTTATTTCTTTTAATTGTAATATTTCAAGTTAACTATTAAATATTTGTAAATCTTACCGTAGTTACACATTATTTTATAAGCTCTATGACTCAACAATTACTTGCCATTGCTTAAAGAATTTAGATCATAAGTATTTTGTATAAAGTGAACATAAATAAATACAGTCATAAAATTAATACTCCTGTTTTCTTTATCCGTCAAAAATAGTCACAATGTTCCCAATATAGACAAACAATGAGGTAACTCAGTCTTATAAACACTTATATCTACAATGTATCAAATTCAGGCTCTTAGTTGCCATAGCTATTACAATCCCTTGTCTCAATTCTGATCTTTCTGACTATTCTTCCTTTTGTGTTGGATTGCCATACTATTAAATTGTAAGAGTAAAGGTAGGGTCAGTACAATAATAATAAATAAATATCTTGGGACAACTCACACACGGCTATCTGATCCCAAGCTAAGCAGAGCTTGTGTTATGGTAACCAGACAACTGATACACATACTTATATAATTTATAAATACATACATATTATAGATAAATCACACCCAGACACAGAACAAACAATCATGCTCATCACACAAAGTTTGTCCTGGGTGGGAATCGAACCCACGACCTCCGGCTCAGCAGTTAGGGCCACTAACCACTAGACCAACAGGCCCGTCAGTACAGCTGCGCAAGCGCACGACACGCGCTATATTATTTCTGATACCTAATTTCGCTCTGACACCAGCGCTCCTGACGATTGTATGGCTGTATCAGCGAAGCTAAGAAGAAGAATCTCTTATTTAGTTAACTTTGAAGATTAACCACCGCGACGAAAATCCTTTAAAAGGACAATATTATAAACTAGCTTTTGAAAATATACACCTAAATACTATTAACTAACAATGAACCCACACCCACGAGGCACCAATACAGGGTGCAGTAGGTGCCAACAAATTTATGTGCCGTATAAACTCAGTACTTGTAAACAGACACTGTTTAGATATTAGCTCGATAGTCGGCCTGATATAATTAACACAGCCGGCACACTGAAATTGTCTCACTATGCTAATGGCGATACATACATAAACACAATGTCTTAATGACGGAATGTCGGTGTGGCCCAACGCTACATTCATTAATTGGTCAGTTAATTCTTACGGACGTAAATCGTTACGGATTTTAACTTTTATATGCTAAATTGTTTTATTATCAATGCTGTGGCACGAAACTGGATTTCTTTTATCTAAATCGTCATTGACTTCCGACTTTGGCTTTCGTTTTTTATTAGACTTTCAACAGGTTTTTGGTGTTGTAAGTGAATCCGAAACATTTTTTGACAAGTCTATAATTGTGATCGCTGACTTATGGCTTATAGGGTGCCATGGAGTTTCTTACCCATTCTCCTCCATAAAGATCTAAAGTACGGCCAACGAGAAGCGATACGAAAGGAAACCTAAAGAACAACTGTGACGTTGAAAATCTAATATTTAGCTCTTTTCATCTTGTGCCTTTGTCGTAATGTCTCGTTCTCCCGGCAAAAACATGACAACGTTAAGACGGGTTCGCCAACATTCGGGTGGCCATTTTAGATGGGGTTTTGGCATGGGTTTTGTTTACATTTGGTATCGCTTCTCGTTGGCCGTGCTATACGTTTTGAAATGAGCAACTACGGTAATTTCACAAGTTATTATGCTTTGTGACGGGGACAGCTTCATCCTTCTATCTTTGACATTTAAAAGTGCCTGTAACGTCTTATTGAAATAAATGATTTGAGTTTGTATTCTAAAAGAAACTGGATAGCTATGACACAAACCACCAAAAGTATAGAGGTTTGGCAGAGACCCTACACTAGCATTGGGTTAATGAAACAGAAGAGTGTAATTTTATCTAAGTCTTCTGGTTAGTCAGTCTGAAACCTGTTTTGTCACCACAAAATGGTAGTTCTAACCAAAGTAAGAAAGTAGAAGCTTGAATAAAACTACGACAAATTTTCAGAAAGCAGAAATATGGGTTATATATGACCTTATTATTCTTTTTTTTTAATTACAGCACTTTGCTGAGGTCCCTTTTGGCGTCGTAAAGGACCAATTTAGATCAGATCCCGTACACTGTTGCTAACGCCACACGCCATAATCAGTTGGTAGCGCTTTCTATCAGTTAACTAATCGCTGTTCTAATTTTTATTGCCCAGCATAGTCGTGCTAAGGCTATTACTGAACAGCTATTAAGTCTTGTTTGCAACTTAATATCAATCAAAGTTTATAAACCCACCAGATTTAGTTCATTACGGTCAATAAACCAACACAATTCTTAATCAGTAGGAACCAGGTATCAAAAAAAATATATAATGGATACTATGTTCTACATGAAAAAGGTGTGGTATTAGTTAATGCAACTTCTACTTTGCATTTCATCATAAAAAATACAAGCTCAAGAACAATTTTTTTGTAAGGTCAGCTATGAAACAAATTTTAATTATTTTTGTCGATTAGAGTCCGACAAAACCCTTTGCCCCAGACGTAGATCTATCATTGAGCAACTGTAATACGTACTCACCAGGTGGTTGATATCAACCTCAAGCAAACCCAAACGACCATCATAAAGATCACTCCAAAATTCCGTTCAGCTACATTGCATTACCAATTAACATTTAGATATCCTTAGGAACCCGTTGTTTGCGAGTGTAACAACCGGAACCGGAAAATAAAGCAAAAGTGCCAACCGCACGCAAATGGAGAAACGAATTCCAAAAAAACTTACGCTTTCGACCTTGACCCGGCCCTGAGTGGCGCAAGCGCATTTTATTGCGATTACGTATGGGGTTCTTTTATTTCTTGTCAGTCGTAATATTTGGTACAGTCGTACCTACCGCTGGTAAGCGTCCGGGTACAGCAGACCTGTATCTACCTATGAGCAATTAAGGCGAAGTTGATTTACTTTTAATTATTGGGCCCGTAATTTATCCAAGGCAAATTAAATTCATAACAGTCGCAGTAACTTTCTGATTTACGACGTCTATCTTATCTAGGTACTGATGAATGAACTGCTCTTTGTTCACCGGATATGCTTGTTTTCGGGTCATCGGCCTCAGATTGTGCCCACTTAGGTAAATTGATCAGCTGCATCGACCGAGAACCTCTGATTCCGTTGGTTGACCCTACTTTAGATTGTTGGTTCCGCAAACTGTGTTTGCGAATTCGAAACGTTTTCCGAAATCGCATTTAAATTGTTTTTCAAAGAAATGTTGAAAGTTCGCTCAACATGATTGTGTTTCATGGTCAACTGGAGCTATGTATCGTAGGACTATACGTAAATTGTTCTGCTATTTTTTTGTAGATGGGGGAATTCATCATATAACTTTCCCCGCTCTGCCCAGGGCGGAGGGGATTGTCAGCTTGTACGGTCTAAAACCTATTGTCCTTTATGTTCCGGGGCCGCTGTATCTCTTTCAAACAACCCGCAACCACGGCAGGAAATTTTCTGCATTATGTTTCAAATTTTTCTTACGCACCCATCGGATACAACTTCCTTAGCTTTCATTCAGTCCTCTATTCCCTCCCTGTCATTATTACCTTTCCCAATCCGTTTATCTTTTCAATCAAAATCCTTACTAATATTATAAAAGCGAAAGTGAGTTTGTTTGTTACTTCTTTACGCCTAAATGGCTTAAATGGTACAGGGATAGACGGACATAGGCTACTATCTTTTAAAATGTGAGAAATTGGGGAGAGATTTTATATGGGAGTTTTCGCAGTTTTCAAGGTAGAAAGCTAAAAATCGGTACATACACTCTTTGTTACAAACGAAAAATACCTGCAAAATCAGAAAAAGGGAACCCCATGTTACCCCGAATTTAACGCAAGCGAAGCCGCAAGCAAAAGCTATTAGATAAATAAATATTCGGACAGGCAAAAGCAATTTAAGATTTTAATCAAAATGTCCTTAGCAGGTGTCCAATTAAGTGTGCAAGACTCGACCACAATGCACAATGCTATCGACTGTTTCATTCACCCAATCAATGCTCACTTGATAATCAAATAAACCGAACCAGAATATTTCTTTTGTCATTGCCAAGCCGCCAGTCGTGATCAAACCGAACCAATGCACTCTCAAATAGGATTAGACGCAGTAAATCTATGTAATTACCATATTATTGTTGTTGGTAGGTAAGATTTAAGCCGTTTATAAGTGGACAACAATAGAATATGTTAAGGATTATGATAGATATAATGTCTGCCGATGTGTTATCAGCGATGTGATCCTTTCCTAAGGAAAGTACGAGACAAACAGCTTAGGTCTTTGGTCTTGTTTTTTTCGGATGGTAAATCATCAAATAACTTATCTTGTTCTAAGCGGAGCAGGGGGAGTGGCAGACTTGTACTGTCTAAAACCCACCCATGTTGTTTCTATTGCCCTTTATGTTCCGAGGCCCCGGTATTTCTTTCGAACAACCCAACCCCGGCAGGTGATGGCCCTGGCAGGCCCCTCTGCTTGTCTTTGACCCTGACATTAATATTAGGATAATTAAATAGTTATAATTTTGTTTCTTTTAAAGAGGCCATAAGGCTCTTTATTATGAGCCTGATGTGTCCCACAGCAGGGCAAATTCCTCTTTTTTCTCTTTCCATTTTGTTTTTTCTCTAGCTCTTTGGCCCCAATGGTTTTGGTAAGAATCCAGGAACCTCACGTCAACTCTTGGACCTACCGCCTTGCCGGCTTTTGTTGTTCGGAAGCCGATCTGTTGCCACTTTGACCCAAAGTTGTTGAGACATGCGGCAGATTTAGCCTGCCCATCAATTTGGGCGATTTGGGTCAGAGAATAATACGTTCCTTAAGGGGTTAGAAATTTTGCCTCCTACTACGTTTCGATACTGCAAGCCAGCCTGTTCAGAAGTGCCAACATAGATAATGAAAACATTTTCCCTGATCTTTTCATGAGATACGCTACGATAAAAATAAGATGACTTCTTTGGTGGACGACTAAACTCTCTCTTCCGTACAAACTTAAATAGTAATCTTTTCTTAAAGAACTATAACTCGATTCAAACTTAAAATAGCTTTGAAAATAAATAACAATTCATACAAAAATTGCGAATATAAGTAAATTTACCGGAAACAGACTAGCGTCAATTGTTACAAAAATATTAATAAAAATAAATCTATTCGGAGTGTGAAACAAAATAATTAGCATTTAATATGAAGTAAGGCGGCCCACTTTCCGCCAGTGTGCAACACGGCTAACTTCCAAATAGTTACATTCGACACGATTATTGTCTTTATGACCATTGTATTCAAATTGTCTCATGTATTTCCTAGTTGGGAAGCGTACGATACTGGTTATTATTTTTATGTGATACCTATATGGTATTTGTAAGAGGTTCCACTTCAGGTGCCGCCTCTAATAGTCGCGAGGACCTCGCTTACTAGTCACTAGTACACTTTGTCGAGTAATTACTTACTCGTCTAGCACTTACTTTCAAATTCTTGATGATTCCTACTTTTCTTTAAAGCGCTCCATAACACATTACTGGTAAATCTCTGCCTTTCTCTTCGGGAATTACCGGCGTGTTGTAAGAACATCGGTAAAAAACAAACATTCTGATAATTGTAATGCGTTTACCCATTGTGTCTGGGGGACACAAATATATGACCATTTACCTCCTAAAACATAATTTACTTGAGATTTCAAGGCATTCAGGCAGTGAATACCTACCTAAACACACGGAAAACGACAGAGCAGGTCAGCAACATTTAAAACTCTTTGTGTGTACGAGTAGAACACCCACCATAGTACGTCTTCTCATATCTCAAAGACAAAAGCGATATCTGACATATTAATCTTTTACTTTAAATAATAAGGTATCGAAAAATGAGAAGTGCAAAGAAACCCGATGAATGTCTCCAGCATGACGTAAATCTTCGCATTACTCACCCCTCCGCAGCTCACCTTAACATGAGCGAGATCATAAAGTTAGATTAAATGCATATTTAAGGATATTAACGCGATCATTTACAAGAATCGATCGTATCTTTACGAAAATATGCGAGCGACGTCGAAATGAGCCGGCCATGGCTGTATTTTCAAATAAAATTACGGCTTTATCAAAAACCATTGCCAAGTATGCTTACTGTCGAAATTAATACTTAAGTCGGTTACCTCAGATGACTATCTCTTTCTGCTTTCTGAACTTGAAGGAGACCTATACATTTGGAAACATCTGACATTGTGAACTTCAAATATGGATCTAGAATGTCTAGCTAGGTTACAGTCACACAGTTTTAGGCCATACGATGAAGCCCAAAAGTAGGACAGTTAATTTGTACCGGAAGATTTACGCCGCCGACACTGGCCTAGAAAGACGTGTAGAGAGGAGGCCCAGGAAAAGAGCTTATCAAAGATATTCGAATTTTCTTTGTCGAACAGTATAAATAAAAAAAAACAAATGTGTTGCACAACTAAAGATGTATCTAAGAAAAACCGTGCTGCGCCAAACCCAAATGTAAAGATTTGAGATAAGGGCAGCACTATCAAAACGATGATCACTGAGGCATAGACAAATATTGACATCTTCGGTACAAATTTTGGTAAATCTAGGTTCTTATGTAAGAAGTTGATACTTCATTAAGAGATTAAATACTTCATGTTCTGCAAGCAACGCTTACAATAATTTTGAAAGTAGGTACAGTGTTTCAGATGATGCTTTAATGCACATACAATGAGGAGAGATTTTTACAAGTTCTGTTTTCGTGAGATAACCGTATTGAGAGAATGTCGAACATTGCACGTCAAGCTGTCGAACCTCCCTTGTAGGGAAAATAATAAAACTGATCGAGTCATGCGTACGTGCGAAGCATCCTCATTATTTATTAAACGATAAAATATCACTTATACGGCGCAAGCGACGGTAATACCATATTACATTGTTTTAAATTACATTTATTAAGAAAATTATAAATGATCCTCCACGTTGAACCTCTTTAAATAATCGACGGAACCTTGAAAAAGGTCGGATCCCTCCGTAATTAATAAAACGTAAATAATGTAATTTTGACAATTACCCTCGAAGTGTCGAGACCATATATGGTAATTAATACTCGATACAACCAGACTTAAAGATATTAAAATTAAAAAAAAAAACAAAAAGCAAGTTTACATGAATATTTGTTCTGTAGGACTTTGTTCTATTTTGTTTTTTTATAAACTACCGCTTCGGGGATATTTTGATAGCCGCCTTAATTTCCGGCAATAATAATTTTTGTAATTATAAATCTAAAATAATTACGACCCTATAATTTTGGGCGCCAGTGTGGGCACTTATTTATTGGAATAGTTCGAGCTGCCATTACGAATGGTGTTGTCAGTAAACGTAACGCCGTGGGGCGTAAGTAGCACAAAATAATTGTACTTATTGGTTTAATTAAAAATGCGACCTCGCCCAATCTAAGCCGCCATTATTCGTACGTAGGTATCTACGGTCATATATTATCTTCCGTTACATTTAGTAAGTGGTCAATAAAAATGTACCTGTAACCTTGGGTGGGTCGACACCACACACATATCGAGATAATATAGGAACAGTGTCCATGTTCATGCTCTTGTAGCCATAAGTTTGGAGGTCTGCCGGATAATCCCGAGTTGGTCGTAAAATGCAAATGGTGTGTGATTACGATTTTAGTGTTATCATATTGTATTACAGCATTCTTGAGAACAGGTGTAAGTTTGAGTACTAAAATAAACCTTACAAGGCAAGTTTGATCTTTCAAAATGGCATTAAGTACCTATATTGAAGGCATAAACGTAACATGATCATTTTGCTTCACCCATTTCCCTTATTTTGTCATTAACATGAAAAAGATTGGTAACCTATTACCTAACGAATTTGTATGATAAAAACAGAACTGTCCAAAAACTATCCGCAATATGGTACCAACACATTTTCATCTTCATAAATCACTAAACACTGTCAATTAGAAAACCAACAAGACGTAATCGTATTATTTTAATAAGTCATTATGTCTGCTCTGTATAATTACTTTACGATATTTATTAGGTACGTGTTATTGATTGATTACACATTACAGATGGACTCTAAACAAAATAAATTACTTTTCGTAAATCATTACAGTGCCTATTGATTGTTTAACCGCAACTTAATAATAGGTCCTATCAGTTGAAATAATAATATTTGAAATATTTCGTTCACACCTGTTACATTTATCATTGACTACTTTTTGTTTGTGACCACTATGACTGCTAGACGATTGTCTAATTTGTAAATTGAATGTCTATTTTATAGACTTTCTGCCACGCCTGTATGGAAACTTAGATTCAAAACGTCATGCGAAGGATAACATTTAAATCAGATTGAATATGATTTACAAATAGGAACTAAAATAACGTCGTAATTGCAGGAAATCGAAAAATAATTATAATTAATGACAAAATCTAACATTAGTTTTTCCGCTACAGATTAAGTTTTCAATAAATATTTTAAGTTTAAGCTATAAATCATGAGTCGTGTCACAAAGGCATGCATAACTTAATATTTCAACTTGGCTAATAGGTACAAAGGCGAACAAAAAACGCACGACTCTGATAAGAATGAGCGAAATACATTTACAGCATTCCTTTTAAGTGTAAAAGTTATTTTGAAATGAAAATAAACATTGCAACTTCCTTATCACTGAATCACCATACCTACTGGGCTGGTAGGTCCATGTTGTTTATTAATTGATTTTGGTGATCTATTACCTACTCTATTTGGTAAGAGCAAGTGTTCATAATCAATCAACATATTATGTTCCCACACTGAGCAACTGGCTTTCTCATTATATTCATAAAAGCTGTTGAAAATGACTTTTCATATCGGCTTTGCGCGAACTGCATCAGAATTGCTCTTAAATTCTGTTCTTGTTGTGAACTATAACCAAAACGAACTTTTGTCTAACAAATAATAGCCGGTCTGGTCTTCAGATTAAGCCAGGTTTGCCTAGGTTGGTATATGTAGGTTGTGGGGGACCACCCATTACATACTTAGTTTTCTCCGTACCTCGGAAAGTTAACTCGTCCTCACTGTCATTTGTAGATCTTTGACAAACGTTCAGTCATTGGCCCGAAAGTCTGACAACGAGTCCGACAAAGGGATTATAATTACGCAGTGCTAACTGGGTTGTGGAGACCAGATAGGCAGTCGCTCTGTGAACCTATCCGGTTATAATGGAAGCCGATCCCGATATAGCAGGGAAAGGCTAGGCGGATGGTAATGTTGAAAAAAGAAGTCTGTCTGCGAAAATGGTAGGTCCTGACTGCTCAAACTAGCTCTCAGATAGCCTGTCGCTCCATGTAAAACACTAAGCTGCATCCGGTTACACTGTAAGCCGACCCCAACATATTTCGGAAAAGCTTAAGCATATAATGAAGTGCATACACTAAGTATTATTGTAGTTTAATCTATAGTACGGCCAACGAGAAGCGATACCAAATGTAAACTAAACCCATACTAAAACCCCATCTAAAATGGCCGCCCGAATGTTGGCGAACCCGTCTTAACGTTGTCATGTTTTTGCCGGGAGAACGAGACATTACGACAAAGGCACAAGATGGAAAGAGCTAAATATTAGATTGTCAACGCCACAGTTGTTCTTTAGGTTAATGACCTTTCGTATCGCTTCTCGTTGGCCGTACTATATAGTTGCGTAAAATATAAATACAATGGAAGTATTGAAACAAAACTTTACGCACATAAGACAGTTTGTGAGCATTTTTTTTTTTGCAGAAGGTAAATCATCAAATAACTTTCCCCGTAGCTGGACCAAGAGGGAGTGTCAGTTAAAAAAAAAAAAAAAAACTTGTACTGGCTAAAACCCACCCACGTTTCGTTCTATTGCCCTTTATGTTCCGGGGCCGCGGTGTCCCGTTCGAACAACCCGCAACATACTAGATTTCTTCAAAACTCATTATAATGTATACCTTTCGCAACAACGATGCTGCAGCCCATCGTCTGGAAATGTAACTTAGAACTCCAGACCGATAATCATTTCAAGAACCTAATTGGTAGCTTTATAAACGGTCATCTTTGCAGATAAAATTACGCTTGTATTCAGAACAGTTTCGTTGCGAAGTAGGTTTATGATATAGGTTTTAAAAGCTATAGATCCTACCTCCCTAGACCTATTTTGTACATACCTCAACTTTGGGCAAGATATTTTTTTTCTTTGATAAACATTGTAGGAATTTCTCCTGTATCGTGGATGCGTTTACAAACATTTTTACTCGCATACACAAACAGCCAGGCCCTAAACAACTACCTCTAAGTCATACAAATATTTGTTTTGTGCGGGGATCGAATCCGCGATACGCAGCGCAGCAGTCGATCACTCAGAAACTGCGCCAACAACCGTACAGTCACACATATACGTATAGGCACATAACGTTTATTGTTGCGTTTTAATAACTAGATTAGTGCAATAGGGTTAAGCAACGAACGTAATAATGTATTTTTAATTAACTCTACGTTGCATTCATTTTTTATTTCAAAAATTGTTTAACCTACTTCATTTGCAGACTGCAAGAATACGGTGCCTGTACTTGTTTCCCAGTAAAAATCAGTCTACTGTATCTTATAAATCATATCAAAGATTTATTTTAGGCAGTAGCATACCAAACAGTACATCCCTCAATTCGCCAGTTATGTTTAACACACGTCGGCAGGTCAAGCTATTCCAAACTATTATAACCTGATCTCTCTACTACGGATCGCACATCGTCGTAGAGAGATCAGGTTAAAATGGTTTTGTATAGGTTGATGTGCCTTCGTGTGTACCATATAACGGGAAGAGAGCCTATTAGCATCAGCTGGGCGCAAATTCCGTAAACGTGGCTGATACAGAAAAAATATCGTTAGAATAACAATAACATTTTGCTGACCCAAGAATCGAACCGAGGACATGCTCAGCAGATCTAGTGATCGAATTTGTGACCCTAGATCAACGAGGCCGTCAATCAGATGCAGTTTTGTTTCTCATATATATTGTTAGTGAGGCTACAGACGTTAACGTAACTTTGATGTGATTCACATAACTTGTTAATACTTGCAGTGAGATACAATCATAGTAAAGATAGACGACACGATTGGCGCAGTGGTTGAGCGATTGACTGCTCCGCTGCATTTCGCGGGTTCGATTCCCGCACGGAACAAATATTTGTATGGCCAACAGGTAGTTATTTCGGGTCTGGCTGTTTGTGTATGTGAATTTCAATGTTTGTAAACGCACCCACGATACAGGAGAAATTCCTAGTGCGGGGCAACGACTTAAAAAAAAATGTTAAAATTTAATCAAGTTCATGACATGACTAATAACAAACAGATGATATCGTACAGGTGAGATAATACTGAATAGACATACAAACTCACCATATCGGCTCATCAACGCCCTGCGTAGCGTGGTGTCATCATCGCTACGAGTCCTCGTAGCATGTGCGTAGCTGCGTAGCAAGGGTGTGCATGCAAATATTTGTATATTATGTTTGATTGACGTAGCAAATAATGACCCAAATAATCGAAGCGTTATTCTCGTTCACACGTAGATCTAAACAAAAGTGACAAAAAATTAGGATTTTTGAGTTCTCTCTAAAACTAACTAACTCAAAAATCCTACATTTTTAGTCACCGTTGTATTTGAATGCCCGGTGATCATGCGCAACAATCTAACGTAACAGAATTTACTTACAGTAACATTTTACAACATATTTATGATCTAAAATAAATTTAAGATTATATCTATACAAAAGGATTACTATTTTTCGACTCCTGAAAAAAATCCTTTTTTGAGTTGTCCCAGTTTAGACCTAGGTGTACGATATGGTTATTCAATTTATTGTAATAAGCTGTATAGGGGGGGAGGGACACAGCCGCAGAAACACTTACCACTAATTCTATAAATCATTCGGAAAAAAGCAAAGTTGAAACATTTCAATATATTATATATTGAAATGTTTCACTTAAACTATATATATATTTCGATAATTTTAAAAATCTGCTGTCTCTTACCAAAGTGACCACAGTCAAATGTGGAAAACGAGTTTTTTTTTATTTCCGTTGTAAGTATTTAGTGTATCGTTGTCTTCTATTATAAGTACGTATCTGACTGTTTAACTTTTTGGTACAAAGGTAGACCATGACGTGACTGATTCGGGGCAAGATGCTCCATATCCAGATCCAAGTTCCTATAGGATCATTTCTGAACAAAACACGAGTAACGTCGCAGCTCAAAGCTAGTTGGTTATGAACCACAAAGAGCCAGTCAAACAGAGAGGTAGATACTGGTTATTATTGTTTCATCATCCGAGTCAATGTCTGCCTGACCCACTAGTTTATTTTTAAAACTAGTTGTAGCCCGCGACCTTCGTCCGCGTGAAATTATTACAAAAACATTACTTCCCTATTTGAATCGGATTTTCATTTTTTGTCCGGAAATCCAATCCTTTTTCTAAACTAAAAGTGAGTGTATGTTTATTTATTTATTTCTTCTTATAACATTAGCAATGCCAGTAAAAGCCCGTCAAAATCGGTCCGTTCGTTTCGGCGATTAGACATAACAAACAGACGGAGGGATAAAAAATTAAATTGTCTGAACCTTAAAAGAGAGTTTGTTTCGGCTGTTTCTCCTCAGAGTAGTCGGGTACGAAACACCGACCTCATCAAAGTGTTTGTAAAAACCTACTTGTAAAATAAATATAGGTACCATAAATGATTTCAAATGCATTCAGTAAAAAGTTTTTACTCTTAAAATACAAACTGACACTTTAATTGGATATTGTATGGATTAAAGCTTGTTGCATACTTGAGGCAGCTTCCCGCTCGTCTTACCCGACAAGGTGGACTAGTACCCTTAGAATACGATCATAATTAAACTTGCTCTACTTTTTTTTATGTCTGTTTTACGTACTTGAATTTATTTTCATTGATCTCCAAATATGGTTTGTGACATTTTTGTTCAAAAACCGCATGCCTTTAGTTTACGTGGGGTTCGTTATCACATTTAAATTAATTGTCATTAATGGAATGTATTGGTTAATGAAAGAGTAATAAATATCCTCACATCCATCCATCCTCACAAACATTCGTGTTTATAATATTAGTAGGGTAGGTAAGAAACAACATATGAACTAAATTAATTTGTTAAACTGGAAATATAATGATTTTTTATTTTATTTTTATTTATACATGACATAATATCAAGCTTGTACTCCCTATAGGGTAAGGCAGAGGTGTACCTAACAGTGAGACCACATTGCGCCAGTTCTGATGAAATCGCATGTAATGGAGGAGGGTAAAGTCGTATCTTAATTCTACCATTACACATTTTTTTATTTTAAAATCCGGCCAAGAGCGAGTCAGACTCGCGCATCGAGGGTTTCGTACAAACTTGCGAAATAAACAGCCACAAATTTTGACTGCGTAGATTAGGACGATCGTTTTTTCACGGCACGGAGTATATGGTTTTAATTTCAACTCGATACCTCCAGGCGTTCCCGAGAGACAACACAGTCCAATAAGGGATCTGGTTTTTTATTTTGATCCAGAAAATCGTTATATAATCATCATTTTCATCAAATTCGTCATGCCAAAATCCCCGATAGGGAAGTTCGAATAGGAATAACGGAATGTTTGCAATACCACTAAGTTAAATTAATATTATTAACCTTAAATTACTCAAGTAGTTGGCCTACTACCACTGTTACGCATAAATCTTCCTCTCAACACTCACGCAACAAACCATAAATCATAGAATGTTTATAAAACTGATCAGAAACCTATAATTTAACGGAACTCCTTGAATTTGAGAACCAGTACTTACGTCCAAGTAGTTTAGAAATGTCCATTGTGACCAATCAAATTGACCTTTAGAATAAATTTGCATCTGTACACAGTATATATATGTACGTATTTGTGGCTATTTACTTAGGCGTGTCTAATGCTAAAGTATTGATTTAATTAGGTTAATGTATTTTTAAGAAATAAAAGCTTCCGGTGGACTTTGCTTGGATTAAAAGACGAATACTTAAAATAATTTTGAATATCAATTTGAATACACTAATTATTCTGCCAAAAATTGGCAGAAGCGAGGTCTAAAACAGTCAATGTAAATAGAAATAAAGACATATACATGCAAATTTTATTACCTAAGTAATTACCGATCGAATATTATCACACTTTAAACGACACATAAAAGGAAATAAAAAGGAACAGATTAAATGTATTTCCTATGACCTATGGATATCGGATTTAAAAGCAATCTGAAGGAAACGGAGTGCCTTTCACACTTGACTCTTATAGAAGGCGATTGGCATTCCATAACTCTTTGCTAGCGACCAAGTTCAAGTGGTGAAGCGGCGAACTATCACACCGTAGTGTAACTAGATACTGTTGAATAAAACAAAAGAAAAATAAAAAAAACTTTCTTGCAAAACAAAGTCGACTTAAATTTACTTCCGTAAGTCGGTGAATTTTGTTTGGTTCGTCGTTTTTTGTGCCTATCGCCTTTTATGATGGTATCTCCAACAAATTCTCATCGAGTATTCATTTTCTATTGCTACATAGAAATTGTCCATTTACAGTGGATGAAAAAAAAAACAGTCAAATTGAGAACCTCCTCCTTTTTTTCTAAAGTCGATTAAAAAAGAAAGAACTAGAACTATATTAAAACAACATGTTTACTGTGCTCTTATTAAACTGTTATACATAGAAGTTATCTCTTAAACGCGCCGGTTGATAATTTTTGCGTAAATCTAGTAGGTAGGTAGCAACAACTACACATTCCCAAATATATTTGAAGACGTTACACAAAACTAAACTTTTTAACACTTATTTCGAAAAAGATTTTGGTGTAACAAATTGATTCCTAATTTATTTAAATAGTTAATTTAACAGTCTTCAGCCCGATTTTTTTTAGAAATTATTTAGAAAGTGTCCTAAACGTGCTTCTTTGAACTGAAAATGAAACTAAATTGCTATTCTAATACCTACACTGAAGTATTCAAGCAATCATTGCAGGTGTTTATAAATGCACTTACGTAGCGATATATATATTCAATGTCATTTCGGTACCAAATAATTTACCGTATTGTAATCATTTGCTTCTTTTTATTCTTTTTATTGGAACATGTTTAATAAATTGATTTTGTGTTCGATTTCCTAGCTAGGCTTTACTCATTGCTTTGTTCGTGTATTCAGTGGATATGAGGCAAAGAATTTTAATGAAGGTGTAGTTGCTTGTAATACTCGATACAGAAAAACCTAGATCATACTTGATAAGAGCTGATTGACGGTTATTGATATGAGTGGAAAATGTTGATCGTAGAAACTGGTCGACGTGTCAAAGTCAGGATTTCTGGGCGTGACATACTTATTTCATTAACTTCTTTTTTCTATATTATGTTACCTATTCTTTCTTTATCGAGTGTTCAGTGCGGCACCTGGTGTCAGAGTGTTTATGGCTGCCACGGGCCTCCGACTTGGCTTAACAAGCCGTCGACAAATAGTTTTCAGGCATGCTGATTTCCTCACGATGTTATTCTTCACTAAGCAATTGATTATTATAAAATACGCAGAAAAAAAACAAAAATCGGAGATAACTTGGGTTAAACTTGAGCTCTATAACTTGACAGTCGTATGGTTACAGCCCTATTGTTAAGTTAATACCTAAACAATAGTGAGTCTACGATATTATATTAACCATAACGAATGTACATACAATAGGACATTCTTGGGTATAATATACTTACTGTCCATATTACCTAACTAGCTGTTCCTCGCGGTTTCACCCACGCTGCTCAGCACCTGTTGGTCGTAGCGTGATGTTATATAGCCTATAGCCTTCCTCAAGAAATGGACTATCCAACACTAAAAGAATTTTTCAATTCGAACCAGTACTTCCTGAGATTAGTGCGTTCAAACAAACAAACTCTTCAGCTTTATAATATTAAGTATAGATAGTATATATAGTATATAGTATAGTATATATAGTATAGTATAGATAATAAGTGAGAGTGATAGCTCTCTTTCAATTATAAGTTAATTTCTAACAGTTTTAAAATGACTGATAACTTTCTGTGTCCTGCCTGTGGAAGTATATTGTCCTTAAGTAAATGCCCTTAATACCATTAACTAAGACCATTAATACTGAAGATTACATATAACTAGAACAGCCACTAATTATGAAGTAATTAATCATAACTACTCTAAGATTGATCACGTCTACGGAACCAACTACTAGGAATCCTACTGACCATGCCAAGCAGATCTATTTACCGCCTACATTAACAAATAGTTAGTTAACCATGTAAGTACTACCCTACTAATATTATAAATGAGAATGTTTGTGAGGATGGATGGATGTATGGATGTTTGTTACCCTTTCGCGTCAAAATGGCTAAAAGGATCTTGATGAAATTTGGCACAGGGATAGATTATGGTCTGGAATAACACATACGATACTTTTTTTTTTCGATACGAAGCGGGCGAAGCCAGCGGCGCCAGCTAGTAGGCAATATTTACACTGGGTGACACATTCTCTGTTTTCCCCAAACGACGTTTGAGACAGAGAAATTCACGTCCCAGTTTCAGGGGAACCACGAGATGACTTCCGGCCACCGTAGACGCGTGCCTGTGGATGGTAAGTAATGAGTAGCTCACCATCCGTGCGTCTCGTGACATCCAGTCGCGTTCGTGATGCTCGCGTGCATCAAAGAGGTGTCAGCAAATCGGACCGGCTCGTCTATGCCTGCCAGGGCTGCGGGTTGGTTCAAAAGAGAAACCCCAGCTTCAGAAAATAAAAGGCAAACAAAGAACATTGATGGGTTTAGTCAGCCTGACACATCCTCCTGGTCCACCCACAGCGGAAGGAGTCATTAAAATTTACATACTTATTTATTACAACACTTATGCTATTGAATGTTTTCTTACATGTGGTTACGTATCAAATTAGACGGTACAGTTGTCGCAGTGGCTGAGAGACTGGTTTCTATTTTGCATGTCGCGGGTCTAATTCTCATACGGAACAAATATTTGTATGCGAAATGGTATTAACTGGCTCAAATTGTACTCTGAAGACCATAAGCTATTAGAGCTCATTACATACGTGCTGATCTCGCGCTAGAGGCAACCCTGTAGCGCGAGATCAAGATGCAAACATAACAGATCACTTCGTCTCCAAGACATTTACATTAATAGTATATACATTTATGCAATTCTTCTGAAAAGCGATCGTCGATCGTCTGGAATGCAGTTTGTTCTCGGCCCTCGAAGGTTTGTTTGGCGTGCAAGTTCAAAGCTAATCCTTTATGAACACCTTACGTGAATTAATGTAGCTTTTTAATTAAAATAGTAGACAGCAAGGTCTCTTCACTTAAATGCAATGTGCATTGTACTGTAAAAATATGTATATAATGCAATTTATAAATCAATTAAAATCGTACCTACGCTATTTAAAATATCTTTTCAAAGAAGTGAATTCTGCAGTCTTCAGAAATTCAAACTTTTTAGGTATTTATTACACAAGATAACGCGATTGCAGTTTAATGCAAAGCTTCGCGTTTTTACAGAGTACAGTACTAATTAAAACAATCAACCGTTATAAAAATACATATTCTAGCTCAAATGTTGCGAATTTCATTTAAAAATTGGTTCGGTTTTGTGAAACTTTTTTCCTGTATAATTTTATTTTGTTTTCTAATGATCCAGCCTCAGTATCCAGCAATATACACGATTTTGATTCTCTTGTTACCATTACATTTTTGACATATTTAACCGACTACGATGGAAAAAGGAGGTTTATGATTTTGTTAATTACTTTGCTACAGATATAAACTTCGGTTTCAGACATTGCTCACTTTGTAATTTTCTCAGCGATCTCCCAAATCCGAACTTAGCATCTAAGTTTTGAATAATACAAAATAATTCTACTTCCCAGCCTTGTACCATACTCTAAACTAAATCAACATCATTTGACATAAAGCAGCAACAAATATTCTAAGGCTGCAGAAAATTTATAAAGTAATACATTAAACTCAAGAATTTGGTGCGGCCGAGGTCAGAGATAGACAGATAGCAACATAAAATATAGCAGTGCGTTCTAAGGCAATTTTAACGTTATGCTCAGGAGTTAATTATTATATTTATATCAGAAGGCACCCATTCTCCATCAAATAGGTTTTGTTGGAAAAATACATAGAGTACATACACAATGGAGTGACTTCGGGAATAGACAGCTTCTGAAAAAAAAAATGTTGATCGTGTGAGCATACGCGATGCACGGTCTTCGATGTCAGTCTTGCCGGTGTCCTGGGACGCATTTGCAAACTGAAGCCTCATCTTATTTAACACTTATATTTACAGCTCTATTCAGGATTCGATATTCAAACTTCACTGTCATGTGGATGCCATTTGTCTTTCAATTTTTGATACAGGTCATACTGATTAATGCCTAAATTAAATCAGTATAAAAATAATTTTGAAAACAGAAGTCCATGGAGAAATATGCGTGTCAGTACTTTGTGCAATAACTATTCCGTGTCTCGCACCGAGTCTCCGCGTGTGCGGTGACGGTGGCCGTCGTCCTTGTCGGCGCATGACGCTGCGCCGGCGCACCCGGCGCGGGGGCTGCAGAGCGCAGGGGAGCGAGGGGCGGAACCTCAGACAATCAGACAGACCACTTGCTTGTCTCTAGGCGCGTATGTCACCGATTCAATTAGTATGCAAGGAAAACTTTCCATGTCTCTATGGAATAAGGTTGTAGCAAATCAGAGTTTTAAGCCGCAGTAGTTCATCTAAACATTTTCTGAAACGTGTTGTATATATATCATAATCGTCGTCTGCCTGGATAGACGCTATTCGGACGTGGAGTTGCTGACACCAGCGCTTCCTACAAAACAATCCTATCCTATCCAATCTTGGCACAAAACAAAACCAGAAAAACAATTGAACGAGTCCCCTATTTAGGCAACCCAGCCCTTTGAATTACCTCAAAAACGCCCTTGTCAGCGATCACAATATGAACGAAAGCTCTATCTAGATATTATACAGGTTGTCATATTTAAAACTGTGAATATCCATGCCATTGGGCAACCCTAGAGCGAGTTGACCCGGCGCCCTTGGTACCGGTCACGTGCCACTCGCGCTTGGCGAAAGATTATTAGATTGGCTTTTACCCGATAAGGCATAACATACATATATTATTCGTTAGCTTAGAGTATAAATAAAGACAAGTGGCAATAAAAATGGCATTGTTTTCAGTTGATAAAATCGGTATCACGGGCAGGCGTACAAGGAAAACATATGTATTAGAAGCCTTCTACGATACTGTTTATCTATTAAAGGGCAATTTCCAAAAAGGCCCCATGTATTAAAGAGTATCGGAATACACGATTGTCTTTTAAAATATAAGTTGCAAATACTTCTGTAACACGAACTAGCTGTATGCCAAAATGGTATGATATTTTACCTATGTTATATATAGTTATTTATATGAATAATATCTATGCATTTTAATGATGCACTTACCTACTGGATGTAGGTAAGTGCATCATTAAAATGCATTTGCTTAGGCGTTTGAAACAAAAATGTATAGGTATCTACTAATTGTCTACGTAGTAAAATTAGCAATTATTATTATTATGACATAATTTTTCAGTTTTAAAATCACTCGGACATATGAAAAATCATACCATTATTGTTATGGTTAGATTATAAACTCAAAATCTAGTATTTAAATATATCTATTCTGCGAGTATAATAATGGTAGAGAAATCAATACATCATATTCCGATGGTCTAGGTTTTTTTTTTATTACGTCTCTTCACCACCCACAGATTAACTGATAGAAAATGCCTATGGAATAAATTCCGCCAATGTACACTGCGCTTTTTTTTTGGGTGGGAAATCATCAAATAATTTCCCCCGCTCTGGGCGGAGCGGGGGGAGTGTCGGACTTATACTGACTAAGACCCACTCATATTCCTTCTATTGCCCTTTACGTTCCGTATGTACATATCTCTTTCGAACAACCCACGACACATGTACACTGCGCTTGAAGTGTTAAATAAATAAGAATATACCAGCAAAAATTTTTGCTATTTCTTTCTGAGGCGTATCTGAAACCAAAGGTTGTTAATTTGACAAGTAAATTAATAGAGGGGCAATTGTTAAGCTTGTCCAATTCATATCCTTCAAAGCCCCACATTCCACACCTTACTGTTTAATGAGAGAAACATTTAACAATCCCGCTGATGACTGAGGTCTTCGCGGTTAGGTCACGATCGCCGTGAATAATATCAATAATACCAGCACAGGGCTAGCCACATTTCACAGCTGTCTTTACCACAGAGTAAGTACTTAATGAACATCCTGTCAATTTGTGAAACACTTGTTAAATGTCATCGACAACTCAATTGACTTGGAAAGATTTATAGCAGGCTGAACGTAAAGATGTTGCCGGAAATTGTTCGTCATTTTCGTTGTATAAAACAAACAACTGGGTGTAGCACTTCCTGGTGAGATGATGTGAGGAATGGTTGTCATTAACATTACGTTTGACAGATAGGTTGATCGTTCAAGTTTATTATTGCCCTTGTTGAAAATAAATACTTTTATTCCACAACTGTTCACACACTTCTACAGAATAGAAATGAGCGCTTTTGATACCTTTTGCTCCTTTTTTTCAGGGATGGGAAATCATCAAACTTTCTCTGGGCGGAACGGGTTACTTGTACATGACCTTCCTTCTAGTCTTTCTTTTACCCTTTGTATTCCGGAGCCGCGGTATCTCTTTCGGACAACCCGCAACCCCGGAAGGCGGTAACCCTAACAAGCCCCTCTGCTGACATGCCACCTTGACTCACACGCATAGCAACCAATCTCAAAATATTCACACCTCCACTCTAAAACATGAGACAAAACCTCCAAACCTTGTCAACCTACTGTCAAAATCATACCGTGAACCGTTGACCCGACACTCGCTTATAAATATGGATTAACGAACGTTTTGGGAACGTTTCAATAACGCCTGACAAGACTAATGTGCGGTGTTTAGTTAAAACGTAATAATCATAAATTCGACGCGCGGGACATTCCGACTTCAGCATAAGTTTTGGTAATAATGCGACCTGTCACGCCCAGCGCTGTTGACGCATTAGTCCTCCGTTAGACGGTGTAAAGCTTAGCATTCACTAATAACCAACCATAAGACCTAGGATTTTTTTGCGGGTTGTTCGAAAGAGATACCACAGCCCCGGAACGTTAAGGGCAACAGAAGGAACATGGGTGGGTTTTATTCAGTAAAACTCTGACACGCCCCCCCGCTCCACCCAGAGCGGGGGAAGTTATTTGATGTCTTCCCAACCGAAACAAAAAAAGACCTAGGAATTTTATCACAGGATCTCACGCATCTAATTCCTGAAGCGTTGCTCGAAAGTGTATTGAATAATACACCCATTCTTCTTCTTCATGTGTATCCCGCTTCTTGGAGGAGTCCGGTTACCGCACTTAATCCTTCCAATGGACCATTGTACGTTTTAGAAGAAGAAGAATACTTCCATATTTCAGCAGTTATGTTTAAGTCCCACGTAATAGGAACCGAGCCTATTGCCATCAAACAGGCTGCTTCTAAGTTCCTGATGGAAAAAACCCAATGAGAAAATGCTCTTCAATCACGCCGTCAACCCACTTTAAGTGGTTACGTAAAGTGCGTGCGTAAAAACGCGTAAAACGTAACTGTTACTTACGCATGTTTAGGGTTCCATAATTCAGTAGTAAAAACGGAACCCATTGGATAACTTTGTGGTCCGTCTGTCTGTCGGTCAAGACCATTTATGTTGGGAATGCGTGGGGGTATCAAGTTAAAATTAAATACTCAAAACTGTGGTTCCTTGGAGCTGTGACAAAAATAAAAAAAAACTAAGGCCATGTATTGTATTACATCACAAGTATTGTACGGAACCCTCGGTGCGCGAGTCCAACTCGCTCTTTTTTCCATTTAGTAGGATTTTATATCGTGTGCACCACGCTTAAGGTTAACGACAATTAGATACGGATCACGAACCTGCGCGAGAGTTGATACACATTACGTTCTTAACATATCCCTGACATTTACCCATATTCCTAAACGGTTCGTGTCAACTTATGTTTCATAGAACTATGTGACTTGGGTTTGTGACAGTACTTCCTGAATCCTGCTCAACGAGAAGGTTTTATGAAACTCTGGTCAATTGAAATGATTAAATATTCTTGAAGACAAAAAGAACATTAAATCATGAGATCATTGTGCAGCGATGTGAGGTTTGTGAATCGATCAGATGTAAAATAATAAAAAAATGTGAAGAGATTGTTTCTTGAAGTTAACCATTTCGCTTTTTATACCAACGATGTCGTGTGAGGAAGTACTTATCCAATTACATTTATTAATGTCAAAACCTTTGTCACTGTCTTATGAAGATTCTTTTGTTTATTTAATATATTACTTTTATTTCCACATCACACAAACCATCTTATATTTCGATGAATAACTGATAAACTCTTGTATCGAACTAAAATTTAAAATCGAATAAAAAACGAATGAGTCAAACAAATGGCCAGTAATAAAACGGACCAGACTCCAAGGAATTAAATGACAAATAAGTGCAAAAAAGAGTACAAATATGTAAGTTTTGAACGGAACCGTGGTAGAGTTATATACCTTTGCTGTCAAAAACCCACCCCTTCGTTTATATTCCGGAGCCGCTGTATCTCTTTCGAACAACCCGCAAACCCGGCTGGCGGTGTCCCTGGCAGGCTCCTGCGAGAAAATACCCTAAAATAACAAAGCATATCCTGGGTGCGGGGGAGTACTCGCACTCCCCTGCACCCAGGATTGTGCGAGCATTTTTCGGAGCACTTGCGTGGGCACTTGCTCGAGGATTTGCGCTTGCACTTGCTTATTAAGCATATAACCAATATTATGTTGTACTAAAAATACTTTCAATCCATTAACAAACATTGTAAATCTACGCGAGTATATTTTAACGGGCTGTCAATCTTCTAAGACTGGACTCTTAACGACACACAAAAGTATGAAAGCTACGCTATACATAGCTTTCCGTACCTGAAACTGAAAATCAGACCGTAGAAGTAAACCAGACATGTATGTTGTCGTATAATGTTTTAAAATTATTGCCATCTTGGTATTAAAGTTTGATATTAAATGTCACGGTTTAGTAACCGGAGTGGATTTTTTTGTTTTTTGAGCGTTTAAGCAAAGAATGAGGAAACAATGTCTACTGATAATTTTATTTGTCAATAAAATTATACTATCACAAGATCTGAAATTGAACGTTCGATTCTTAGAACATTACTACCTTCTACTTATCGTGATTATTTAACTCGTTCATTTAATTAAATTCATTCAGGATCAAAGTACAAATTCTGTTGTTTAATGCTCAACAATTGGATGATGTCGATCTGCTTGATTTACAGTGTAAGAGAACAGAAGACTTACTCACTAGATTAATGTCTTGTTTGTTGTTGTGATAATATTGGAGTAATTTTAAAGACACTAAAGTGAACGCAGCATAAGATGACATCATCTGCCTAGCCTATACCTATGCATTAATGGATGTAGCTGAAACCAGTACTTTACTATAAGCAACTGCCTATATGAATTCCACAACCAAATTAAAACTAGATAACACTTTGGTAGCTGTTAAAAATCAACAAATGACAGCTAGGTCCGGAATAAAGTGCTTTTCGAGGCAATAATATAATGAGTGTTCACCTATCCAGGGACTAGCCTAGGCAAGCGCGGCTAAACAAGAGTTCCTCAGCATCACCGGACAATAGAACGTAATTCCTAAGTAGTTTAAGCCGCCAAATAACCGTGAGAAAAGTATTATAACTTGTCTTCGGCAATAATTAAATAGAAAACAAACGTGCACCGAGATTTCCAAACAGACTTGCTACATAAACAGCCATATCTTTTGACTCCGTAGACATACCCCCGACTACTGAAACGTCACTTAAAATTTGAGGGATGCTTAACATTTGAGCAGCTCTTAAACTTTAGATTTTGTATTGCCAAACGTCACTTCTGAGTATCTGTTAAATTTAAGTGGGACTTAAATTTTGAATGACGTTTCAGTATTCGGGGGTTAGAGTGTTAATGTTTTTCACAGCACAAATACGGTTTTAATTTCAACTCGATAACTCGACGCGTTCTTGAGATAGGCCTTGACAGACAGACACACGGACAACAAAGTGATCCAATAATAAAGGGTTCCGGTTTTTTTGAGGTAACGGAACCCTAAAAAAGCAACAAACTGTTAATAACTTTGAAAACGACTTATTAATTGAAACTAGATATGATCTTGTGAGAGATTAAAGTTTGAATATCCGCGTGGAGAGAAAAGCTGGTCGTACATATTGTTTAATGTCTTGTCTGAAAACTAATTACATGAGTGATTGCATGCAGTCTGTCTATACCTACCGAGCCGGTGGGTAGCGTGAAATATCATGTAGGTATAATGAGGCAGGCGTCGCTTATAGTCTTATTTTTAATCATAATCCTTTATCGCTGCTTCGCGTGAGTGCAATGTAAATATATACTAACTAGAACTAAAAAATAGCTTATGTCCGTCTTCAGGGTCCCAACTATCTCTGTACTAAAATTCATCAAAATCGTTTAATCATTTAGGCGTGAAGACGTAAGAAACAAACTCACTTTTGCTTTTATAATAGTAAGGATATTTTACATATAAACCTTCCTCTAAAATCGCCCTATCTATTAAAAAAAAACGCATCAATATCCGTTGCGTAGTTTCAAAGAAAGTGACTTAGTTTTTTACTATGTAGAGAAAATGAACACCACCAAATACCACGTCGTAAGTGTCGGCATCGACCTCGGAGCTCATTAACGAAGCATCACTCAATTCTGTGTGTCGTTACATCAGTAACATGCTACATAAACAGCTGTTATTTGTTGACGAAACACATGAATCATTTCCGACTAATTGTGCTTTTCGCTACACTAGTTAACGCTGCAATATACAAGGTAACTTGACAGCTATTTCCCACTAATTAGGCTTACAGCAATTAGATTTATTAATATTGGTATTTTCTTCAGTAGCTTCGTTTAGCTGCATCTGGTTAGACTGGAAACCAACATAGTTGAAAAAAAGCTAGGCAGATGATGATGGTCGTCAATTCTAAATTCTAAAACTGATTTAGTTTCGTAAAAAAAATTAAAAAGAAATCAATCAAAACTAAAAATCAAGATAAAAAGCATATCAATAAAGACATACTGCGTACTAAAAAGGAAACACTCCTTGGTGATTATTGAAGTCGGTTTTAAATTTCAAGCTTTAGTTTTCAAAATCAAAAACATAAAAAAATATACATAAAACTTACCAAATTATTGCAAGGTGTACAATTTTTTTTTTATGACTCAACTAGACGTACTGAAAGTTAATTAATAAGTTAAGTAGTTAGTTGTTAAATTAGTTAATTAAGCGATACCTTTGTGCTATTTTGTCTGAATGATTTTTCCATCTTACTTAATACATAATAAATAATTTCATTTATTATAAGTGAAGCAAAAAGGGTCCTTCTCGTAGGAGGGACTACGAGAACAGTGTAGAATCGCCGTAGCACAGCGGGGAACGATGCGCGTGCGGCGCTCGCTGAGGGCGTTATTATCGCATAAAACGATTATACTCCACGACAAGCCTTGAGCTGCCCAAACGACAAATAGTATAAGTTTAATGGATTCAACAGTATTAATTTTTATGTCGATGTTTTCATTGAGGATGTGTTTTTGTTAATTATTCGCCTGCACGCGTGCATCTTCGTTATTTATTCGGGTGCTAAGTTTTTCTCATAAACACTGTACTTTAAATTTTTCCAATGGTTATTTATGTACGTTATTACTTAATAAACTTGGCTGTTGTCAAGACCCTAAATTTAAATGGGTCAATTCATTACCTGTATTTGTTATTTAATTAAAACCACAGGCTGTTTGGAAGAAAATGCATAATATAAAAATATTACCTATGCATTTTCTTCGAAATGGCCTATTTGGACTAGCAGTCACGGGAGCTACAGAAAATGAAGTTGGGTTCCATTGATTGAGATGAATTTACTATAGGTACACCTTTGCTTAACCACTTAAGGATTACAAAACAAACTGCTTACTGTATAACAGTTTTAGTTTTAATCCTCGAATGGTAACTAAAACAGTAGGAGGAAGATACCTACGTACTACTAAAAGGTTAAAAAAACTGTTGTATCTCTTCTACAATGCTATCTATATATGAAGATGCATAGCTATTGTATTCAGTACATCTAAACATGAGTTAGTTACAAAAGAAATAGTATCTCTCGTATTCGTAAGCCGACCTCCACGGTCACCGCAGTGCTCCATATTTTCCAAACTATTATCTTACGTAAATGCTACATTTAGTTCATAAACGAATACACACCTACGAGGCAAAGAAGGTCAAATGACGTTAGTACTAGGTTCACAAAATAATGTAAGATAGAACGGCATGAGATACGGTCACCCTGCCTTACCCTTAATGGTGCGGGGTGCTTGTAGCACATGGGTGTACTAGTCTTTTTTAGGGTTCTGTAGTTCAAAAGGAAAACAAAACGGTACTCTTATAGGATCATCTGTGTTGTCCGTCTGTCTGTCTGTCAATTCCCTTTATATCGGGAACGCGTGGAGATATCGAGTTAAAATTAAAACCACATACTCATATCTGTTGTCTCTTTGTGCTATGAAAAATTCACCTTCTCAGTCTACGCAGTAAAAAGATTTGGCGGTCTATGTCGCAAATTTTTGACGACACGGTTGACGCAGTGGCAGTGCAAACGACTGCTGTGCTGCGTGTCGCGGGTTCGATCCCTCACGGAACAAATAGTTGTTAGACCTACAGATAGTTGTTCCGGGTCTGGCTGTTTGTGTATGTGAATTTAAATGTTTGTGAACGCACCCACGATACAGGAGAAATTCTTAGAGTAGGGCAACGTTTTAAAAAAAAAAAAAAAAAAAACGAAACCCTCGGTACTCTGACTGCGAGTCTGACTCGTTCTTGGACCGTTTTTTAATGTTCAATCTTTAACAATATCATAATCTATTAATGTAAATTTTGGTTGGACATGCTTTGTTTACACTCTTGAAAGTTATTATGAAAATAAAGGCCCTTATATCGTAAATTTTATTTTCATTCGTTTTGTGAATAAGCCACATATTACGGACCACTGTGGTTCGATGTTATTACTGTTAATATGAATATGGCCATACAAGCATTAATTTCACAAACCCACGCATTATATCATTTTCTTAATACGTCTTAATAATCGAGGGATTTTATTGCTTTATTAAAAATACAGGTGTTTATAATACCTGGAAAACAATCACATCTGAACATATAGAGTGAAAGAACATGATATTTTCATTTTATTATAGTTGCATAGCTATTTATTACTAGGTACTATATTTTTTGTTATTGTTTGTATGTTAGTATATTCTTGTATTGTACTAGCTGGTGCCCGCGGCTTCGCGTGCGTGATGATCGGAAAAACATATCTTATGTGTTATTCCAGACCATAATCTAACTCTGTGCCAAATTTCATCGAGATCCGTTCCGAAAGAGTAATAAACGTCCATCATCCATCCTCACAAACATTCGCATTTATAATATTATATAATAAATATAATTAGGATTTATATTAATTATTTTGTTTTTTTTTTATGCTTTCTCTTTATATTTACGCACTGTGCCTACGTCTCTTTTTGTTTACAAAGACTAAACAAAAAGAGACGGAGACTGTATTTCGCGGGAAAGCTTCCTTAGAATTAAGCAATACTATGTACCATTTTTTTTCTTAGTTTGATATTTGTTGTGTTAATTTCTGTATTGTACAGAAAAATAGATAAATGACAATTATCTATCTATTATTCTGTTACTGTATTATTAAAAAACAGTTAATCGTAAATAAATAATACTCAATAATAACACCCTATCCTTAATGTCTCTTTATGGGTTTCTTATAAAAAAAAACATCATCATCATAACATCACGCCTGTAATCATTAAAAGGTTAAACATAGGTGTAGGTACTTAATACTTACTCCTTCCACATTTCGCCAGTTACATTTAAGAAGTATCTAAGTCATTCCATCAATTGGGTACCTACCCAGACTGCTTCCATAGCTGCTTCTAAGAAATCCAGATGGAAAAATCCAATATCATTACATCCGACCTAGAAAAAAAACTAGAACTTGCGCACAGGGCAATCTAAACTTAAGGGCACGGTTGGCCCAGTGGCTGAGCGAGCGACTCCTGCGCTGCGTGTCGCGGATTTAATCCCCGCACGGAACAAATATTTGTATGTCCCACAAATATCTGCTTCGGGTCTGGCTGTTTGTGTATGTCAGTTTAAATATTTGTAAACGCACCCAAGATACTAGAGCAATTGTTAGTGAGGGGCAACATTAAAAAAAAGCCTAGGCACTGATTCAGGATACTAAGTATTTTGTCCTTACCAAAAAAATACATGTCAAAAACAGCTATGAGCCTCATATCCTTTTCAAAGAGACCTGAAAAAAAACAAACAGGAAAGACAAAGATACATAAAGACAAAACTATTCAATTTGCAATTAAAAAACACGCAACAAAAACGGACAACAACATAATGTATAGATTAAATATCTTTAGTACAAAAAACTAGTGTTTCTAATCAGTGCAAAATCTAGGCGTGTAGGCTGGCAACACCGAGGCATTTGTTGCATAATTAGTGCAGTTATTACACAGGCAACACAGGTCGATTCGCTTTCTGCGCCGGCGCTGAAGATTTTGATAACGGGACTCGTTTTAAGGAAGGAAAACAACAAACGTCATTGTGATTCCATCGGCTGCATAACAACTACAGCTGTACCTAGGAGCCTTTAACGGATTTCCAGGAGATTTATTAATATAAAAAAAAAACATACTTGATAGGTTTTTAGAAGCCAAAAGCAAGAAAACGTTTGTTAGGGAAGCTGCATCGCATGCCACCTTTAATCCTTTCAGTTCAGAGCCAATGAAGTTCTTACCGGCCATGTTCATTATCCATAGACAACATAAAACGATAGTTATTTTATTCTATAGATCCTGTTCCATTAACATATGCAAACTGCGACTATGTCAGCCTATACCTGGTGATGTGATGACTTTTATCTCATAGAAACAAGAAAGAAATCATCATCATCTTGGCGAAGTAGGCGGATTCAGCCGAATACTATTATTTTACATGGAGTGACTGCCTATCTACCCTCCACAATCCAGTTAGTACTGGGTATAACGATACCCCTTGGTAAGACTGGTTTTCAGACTTTCGGAAGACAGGGTACCTGTAACGACTGGCAAAGATCTATAAATGACAACCGTGACCAACAGCATAACGTGCTTTCCGAGGTACAGAGGAAACTCGGTATGTAACGGGTGGCCACCCATCCACAGACCAACCTAGGTAAGCGCAGCTTAGCTCAAAGATCGACCCGAGCGGCTGCTATTATTTAGCCACGAGTTCCCCAGGAAAGAAATCAATTAAATAAAAAATGCATTCTGTAAAGTATTCTGTAAAAATGCATTCTTTAGAAATGTCTACAGATTGCATTTTTGCGAGCAATGGCTCGCAGGATCAGTACGCTGAAGTGGAAGTAGGCCGGTCATGTCTGCAGACAGACAGACGATCGGTGGAGTAGACACCTGTTAGAAGAGATACCACGTTTAGGTAAACGTAGTCGTCAGTTCGAAGCACCTTTTATTTCTCTCTAAACATTATACCGGCTATAACAGCCGAATCAATCTAGCCACTCTAAAATGATGAGCGTGAACAAAAATTTACCCGGAAAATGGACAAATTTACTCCATCGGGAAAACTGAAAGTGCTGTCATCTATTTCTATACCAAGTAGGGCTATAATAAATCCTATCAGAAGGAGTACTACAATAAAAAAATAACTTTGCATTGCAAAATACATCAATCTGCCTGAACATGTTTTTAACCCTGAAAAGTTTGAATTGTATAAGAAAAGTTGACTCCCTTTAGAAAAGGGTAGAGTGCTTATTAACCGGAAGGCATGAATCACAGAAACAATCACATAGACTAGAACTTATGTTAAGTAATATAAAATCATCATAAACCTATTGTTTAATAGACCCTCGACACATACCTACTTAACTCATTTGCATAAATGTATAATTTTATAATTGTGTAACGGAATTGTCGAAGCGGAGATAACAGCACAATTAGTTTATCATAACGGCATATAAGACGTTAACATTATCACTACATCAATAACACAGGACATACAGAATGACAAACGAACCTAATCAAATGCAAAATCACATGTACTGCTAATCACGACAAATAGCTGGACAGGCGGAATTTATAAATCTTAATCACAACGTTTTTATAAGAAAACACGTTAATCGTAGCAGATAAAAATCCAAGCCTATAAAACTAGATAGAGCCTTAACAAAAACACGTAATATTTGAAACGAAAAATATCAACGAAAGTGGAAATTGACACCAAAGCACTTGAACATTAAATCTGGATCAGAGTAACTATCCAAAGGAACACTACCGAAGACCGAAGCACTAAGTTAGTAACGCCAAGAAATGAGACATGATGGTCGAAGATCACACACTAAATCATAAGCAGCCGAATCCACCGGCGATTGCCATTGAAATGTGTATGATATTCGCCTATTATCAATGGCATGTCCCAATACTTTCACGCGCGGCGCGACTTGAACCGCGGTGCGCGCGCACCCCCTCTGCGCACGCGCCGAACTATAAAAGCTGGCTCCCGCCCTCATTTCGCACAGACGCAAGTTGCACTTCAACATAGCGAATCCTGGAAGACACTAGTCTTCCATCAGCGCTATAAATTAAACTAGATAACAAAAAATATCTATTTCTAACTCTTTCTCTTTCACTTCTGTGCTAACTACAAAACAAAATGAAATCCATGGTGAGTACTCTTTTCTGTCAGCATCATTTCCAATCAATCAGCATATGTGACAGCGACAACTTCATACGAGCCCATTGTTCGGTTTGATAACATCATCAGAGAAGTTATCAGTATCGATTCAATTATGTTCCATAGATCACTTATGCAAATGATACGGTTTCGTTCGATTGATTAAGTGTCTGCCAGTGGGGCTTACGATAACATAATTTATTGTTGTTGCATCTGGTATCAGGACTAGTAGCGTAGTTTGTTGTTTTCGCGTAGCGTCTTGCCCAACATCCTAGAGTCAGGCCGAGTCAGGATACCTGACCTCTATACCGAACAACTAGTTCTAAAACCAAAGCTGATGTAACAAATTGAAATATCTCCTTATCAAATAAAATCGGCCTCATACGAAAAAAAATCAAACGACTTACTGATATTTTAATAGACCCAAGAATTCATAACAGAAAATGTTCAAAAACTCAGTCTAGCAAAGTAGTGTTTACAAATCCAACGAAGCATTAAGTTGTTAATTTCCAAATTCATCTAGTAATTGTAGTCAAATAGCACATAATAAAGTGAGCAAGTAGGCCTGTGTCGAAAACAAAGCATTGCACCGGCTGCAGGTCAGTGTCAGATCGCATACGGATTTTATTTCGCGGTCTATTTCTTACATACCAGGTTTTACTAACAATGTCTTTCAAGTTTTATTCATACACGTTACGTTAATCACATGCAGATTTTCTACTAACCACCTTTTCAATGCTTCCATTGGTTTTACAAATGATTTTAGTGTCGAATGCATTATCTTATTTACTTTCACAATTTCCTTTGTCTACTTTTCTATCTTTTTTTTTCTTACTTTCGCCGTTTTCAGGAACTTCTTGTAGGGCCCTTGCGATTTACTTTTACTTAAAAATGACAATTAGTTTCAGTGCCACACACAAGTTGTATCATTTTATTCATTTCCTCATCGTCGTAACTGCATATAAAATAAGTAATTGTTTAATGTTAATTGGACACGTAAAAGCATTTCCTCCACGCGATCTTGAGTTCGCTACTATATTTCGTTTATTGTTCATTAATATTTTACATATTCAAGTTCTAATACTTTTTGTTGCAATATTTTCGAAATTTTGGCCCAATTTTCCTAATGGCTGTTAAGGTGGAATGCGTTGCCAAAACCGCTTAGTACGTTTACGTAAACGTGTGAGATCACGTGTCATAAAGTCTGTGAACTTGCGTTATCTTGAGTAGTAAGTGTATCGGTAAGTGTATATTTTAGCAACGCAACGCGGTTAAGGTTCCATACCGTCGCCCGTGGTTCGCAAAGTGAATCAGAGCACAAATCGCGCCGCGGCTCCTGCCATGTCAATGTCACTTACTTACCAATTATACATACAGATCTTTTATTCTAATACATAGCTGCCAGTCCTTAACCTAGATAATCTTAAGTGTAAAGGCACTTGAACTAATTAAAACCGACGGAAATGCATACACTCAAATTTGTAGAAGTTAAGCAAGATAGACTAGTTTGCAGTTATTAACGCTATAACACCTTTGATTCGTAACAATAAAAAAAATCGGTTAATCAAAAATATGATGAATCACCAAAAATTTCATAGATTGTACCTCAAAAAACATAACTTGAGTCCTTCATATCTATATTAAAACCATTAAACACTGTTAAATCAATACTCGAAAAATAGACACAGACATTTCCAAGACTTTACTTCCTAATTCCAAATTTTTTAAACTTCGTCTCCAAATATTTGCGTTATTTCAATTCAAGAGTTTGAAACACTCCTAAATCTTCTCAGTCTTAACAGATTGCAAATTTCTTATTCTTAAAAAGTCTTGCAAAAAGGGTCTTTTATCTTGCCTACTAGACAAAGCAAAGCGAGAGTTATTCGAGGGCCGAGTTTCATCAGTTATGCTCCATTTATGCCCACAATGTCAACTAGCAAGCTGTCCACCTCCTCATTCACCTTGTTTAGCGTTATGAGCACTTTTTCTTTATTCTAGTGATAGTTTATGTTTCCGCCCTCACTTCCCTGAGTTATCTCGTATGCGTCTACGATCTTTTCCGATATTGTCGAACCAAAGAATTGTAGTTTAAATTCAAGTTTTGAAATTGGTTTTTCTTTATGAAGATTAGCAGGGAAAATTTGTTCAAATGAGAAATTTCTCCCAAGATGTCTAGAAGATATTTGTTCATTAATCAGATGCAGGTGTTTTATATGGTTAAAACACAACTACTTTGAACTTACTGAAGTCAAACAAATCCCAAACTCGAATTCCATATCTCTGTCCATTTATTTCAAACTGCTTTTGATAAATCGCCCTTTCCATCTCAGCTTAATAATCTCAGCTTTTCGATACGGTCTCCCACAGCTGAGATAATGCAGGCAGCTCTATAATCCCACGACTCGCCCTAGGACCACCCACCGACTTTACGTAACATTTCATTATGTCCGTCGATCAATTCTGACTTCATCTTGACGTCATCTGTAAGGATATCTGGAATTGCATCTTTAACATGAGCTGTTCTTGGACACCGTCGAGTTCCCTGTCTATCAGTTGTAGACTCAGAAACATTTACTTAGTTCTTATAGCCAGTTTGTGTAATAACTCATATCGATTAGTTAAGTATGTTATGGCATCTCTGGCTATATTTTATCTTAGTAGAATAGTGAATAGTGCTTCTCAGAGCCGGCTTTGAGAGTGTCCAAGCGTGACGGCCACTTAGCATGTTCGTAGTGGTTCGTTTAATTGTCGGTAGGCGCGCCTGCGAGCAGTGTCGCTTGCCTCGCCGCTCACCGCTGCTTTTTGTCGGCATTCCTTCGCGCACCAATTTAGAAGGGCAAGCCCACGCAACGCCCCACAGCTATAATACCTATTGATATCAAAATTATATTATTACGCCCACCGGTATCTAGATATGAGAACGCACCCTTAAACATACAGTTTCAAAAAAGGCCCCAAAAATGTGATTCACACTTCTTTTTTCGTCATCACCTCTTTAGTTCGAGCTAGTAATTTCTTTGTCGGTCTTGAAGACCTCTTAAATTTATCAAGTCATAAAATATTATAAGTATTAAACATGAGACTAGTTCAAGTACTCAGTATACAAATAACTGAGGGATCTTGCATCAGCTAAATGTTAAAAAGAAATCTGTAAACTATTCAATGAAAACGTATAAGGAAGTTTACAATAAAATTATAGTTTTAATACATGATATTGTTTCAACAACACATGAAAAAAACGGAATTCAATCGAGTTTCATTTTTATCACATTCTTTGTTTAAACATTCTGAGTCTGTAAACAATTGATCATCGTTTTTGTTATCCAAGCAACAGTTAACTTTTATGAGTTTTCTTATCCAACAAAATATCCTTTACTCGAATCCAAACAAGATATCCAAATTGAGACATATAAAATAATCCATTTATAATCCATACGTTCACGCGTCTACTCAAATATTAATTACCACTTACCGCTACCAAGGAGGTGTCACATGTCTATTTAATGATTTAGAGCCCAATTAACTACTCAACGTAGTCTGTTCTGTATAAATCATTGCATGCCTAATATACTTGTAAACATTCAAATATAATCAATCTAAATTAGGAATATTGAAACGGTTAGAAATCTACTGAAGGAACTACTGACATTAGAAAACATTAAAATGTAGAAGATATTTCTAGATCATGAGAACCACAAGTCAGAAAAAGAAAAACTATTGGAAAACTAACTGAGGCTGTGTCTGTAAAGTGTCTGATGGTTTCAATGTCACTGAGTCACACATCTTGTGGATATGAGAGCATATACTTCAACATTCCGCTCTAGTAAGTTAGTTACACTAAACCGGTAAAACATACATTTAGAACAAGTTTAGTATAAACTAAATCGTCACATAACATACTATTTAAACGAGCAAACAATATACATGTAATGGCAAAAAATGCAACAGTCTGTGTGACAAGCGAGGGTAACCAGTTGCTGAATGTGACGGCTCTGGGCAGGTCCGGAAGGCGTGCTTCCTGCTCCTCGACCTTCGATTGGCCTTCAGACCTTGACGCCGTTCACTCAATGTACTCACTTTTATTTGGAATGGATCAAGAACGAAAGCGTAGGCGATAATGTCCGCTATACACTGACATGTGAGCTGGGCCGTCCTACCGCGCGGTTGGAAGCTTCAATCGCGTTCCGTGCATATCGCAGATATTCTTTTACAACTTCGAAGATATTACGTGCTTTATTGATATTGAAATCGAAACTCAGTAATTCAACTAAAATTCCGTTCTTTGCAACCTAAATCTCGACTCATTTAAGTAAAAATATGTTGCGAGAAATGCCAACAACTTGTCGCTTAATTAACAAAATCTACTTGCAGGACGTACTTAACTGGTTTGTTTATAAATCTATCTATAACCTATTGGTATTCAGATTGCAATAATAACGAGTCGTTGACACGGAACAATAAACGTTTTTTGTTTAACTCTAAACTTCCTAAAGCCACAAAGGTATAAAAGTATGTCGTTACGGAATTGATCAGATAAATATGAATTGCGTCATTATCCGTGTGTTTTCAAGGGCGGAACATTTTCTCCAGACATTGCAGCCAGATGTTGGTCTGATTAGAATTTACCACAAAGTACATCGTAACATCGCAGACGTGTTTTGAAACTTAAGCTTTGTCGTGCTTTTACAAACTTTTCGACCGATAACTGACACAGATCTCTCATTGTTTCAACTAACGTGAACTTGTTACGTCAAATCATTGCAAAAGCTCTGAAGCGTCAAGAAATACTTCGACATTTCATTGTGCTGCTAATAATTCGTGTTCTTGTCAGATCTTTTATTGATTTTCTTCGTGAACTCAATCAGACTTGTAAGTATAATGATCTGCATTAAATTGCATCGTTCAGACCCGACTGGTCGGCGGTCAGCCGGGCACAGGCAGTTCGGCCCACGGCTGACCGCAAGCCCTGATATCGTTACGTGAACTTATCTCGCCGCCGCCGCCGCAAATTCCTCACTCACGCACTCATCTCGTTCAATCTGCATCAATTTTAATACGCTTCAAATCACAATCAGACTGAAGTAATTAATTAAATTTGCATAGCGACACGGTTTTATATCGTTGACTCAACGTGATTCTGATTTACTGACAACACATTTTTTGCTCTGCATTAGCCTTTATGTGAGAATTAATATTGTTATTCGATATCTGTACAATTAACGCGTCACGGTCACGATTCATTTTTAAACTGCCTGAATACCAGATTTACAAAGCCATGATGCAACAATACCTACAACCTTTTTAAGTTCGACCTACAGTCTGACAACTAATACCTAGAAACTTGGACAGAACACGATTATTTTCAGAATATAATAATAAGCTCAGCTCGGTGTACTAGCGGACAGGTTTAACAAACGTTTAACAAATTGAATTAGTGCCGGTGTTCAACAGACCTAAACGACCAAAACTTGAGTTAAACTGTAACTTAGACATTTATCGCCACATTAACATAGCTATTGAACTTTCAGGAAATAAAAGAATGTATAGACATGTATTTAATGGCATATTCATGAACAAAGAACATGTTATTAAAGTTAAGACAAGTTCTTGTAAAATGGACACAAATCGTTGCCAATAGAACTGTAAAATAGAAACATAAATGGCACTTAAAGCACTAGTATTTGAATTTATTTACATAAAAGATTTAGTTTCGTTTAATAGGTCATGATGTGATACTAAAAGCTAAACTGTTTGACGTTTTTAAAATGAAAATAAAACTAGGTATATAAATAAACGGCAGTTTGGAATCAAATATGGATCAAAGCGATGACGGTGTAATTGATCCTACAACGAATGCATATCCACACAGTGACGCGCCTCTTTCGGATTTTCTTTCCATATTCGGTCACTTTCTGCATTAAGGTCTCAGTAATCGATGGCAATGAATTGGAACTCGATCGCGTATAATACATTCTTTGTCAATGTTGTCACTTCTCGTTAAACTTGCTCCGGAGTATTGCCATAATTTATAAATGACCTTTATTCGCGCCGACCGCGATAATAAAGTGAGAAGTTAAAATGCATGTAATGTGTGGGTTTTATGGGACATTACTGCAGATTCAATGTGAATATTTTAATATATTTAATATTATGACTCAAAGCTCAACTTTAAAACAAAAGAAAACATTATCTTGGAAACAAAGGAAGATCACAAAAGTTGGATGTTTATAGGTACAAAATCAGCTGTCTTTTATTTTCAAAACTATTCCTACATCTGAAAAAGCATTGTCTTCAAAAAATTTACAGATTGTGATTAAGTCTTTGATTTCCCATTATCTACTTCAAATTGCATAACTTTGAAAATACCTTTGCGTTATTTTGTAACGTGTCCCGTAGCGATTGTTTCAGCAATCTTGTAAGCGTATAGTCTTGGAGTGAACACCGGCAGTTCTCACCGAGACAGCTGAGCAGGCAGTGGGCCCGCCTACCGAGCCAAGCCTTCGCACGACTCTACCCATGTCGCATTCAAATCCTAGCATTGTTTGTTTATGTGCTAACTTTATCATTCATATATTCCTATTGATAATACATTTTGTATTTTGCTAGCAGCATATTTAGTATGCCTTGAAATGTAGTGTTAACTGTTAAGTTAACTTTATATGACTCTACCAAAAAACGAACTGCAATCTTATCTGATCTTATGTTTCTACACAATACATGCAATCATATATGACTTAAACAGATGACGCTTCCAAAATAGGTATTGCAGATCTGAATCGCGTTTCTAATCTTTGAAGCGTATCAAAACATAAGAACAGGCATTATGACCAAAGACGAATGTCAGCAAATCTGAGACAATCTCTGTTCTAAATGTCGGTGAATGCTCTGCATGCTGTACTTGTGATTGTACCCAGTGCCCATAAAGTCAAGTAAACGTTGCGTAGCAGCCGACACCTGACCAGTAAGGGCCGACTTATCATCGACTACTCGAATTATATAAATGTTGTATCAACTTGTCCGAGTCGTAATGAGAGGGCAGGGAACAAGCGGCTTGCAATTAGATTCGGTGCTCGACGGCCATAACTCTGAATATTATCGCGTTAATAAAGGATATAGTAGGCAGCCGGCGCGGCACACGCCGCAATAATTTCAGATCAGATAGACTGGCGCACAATGCCTGATAACTATCCGTTGTAAACGAAACCGCTTGTCCACCGTAAACTAATTGTATCCACGTCAAACTGTACTATAACTTGCGATTTATCACATAACTGTTCGTCCGCAGATCGTTGTTGCTTGCTTGGCGTTGGCTTGCGGCGCACACGCGTCCGGCTGGACCGGCCCGCCCGCCAACATCGCGCTGTCGCAGGACGGCCGCAACATCCTCGACACCCCCGAGGTAGCGCAGGCGCGCGCCGCCCACCTCGCTGCGCTGTCGCAGGCTAACCAGCACAACCCCAACCCCCAGGACGATGGCTCATACGACCCCAGGTGGGACAACGAAGAGTACTGGCAGGGCGCTGAACAGAACAAGTGGAACGCCGCTCCCGCTGGCCAGTGGAACGGTGCTCAGGCTTCCGGACAATGGAACTCTGCCCCCGCTCACAACCAGTGGAACGCTGCTCCCGCTGCGCCCGCCTGGAACGCCGCCGGCCATGCCCCCGCTCCCGTCGCCGAGACCCCTGAAGTAGCCCAGGCTCGTGCTGCCCACCTCGCCGCCCTCAGCGCCGCCAAGGCCGCCCCCGCTCAACAGCAATGGAACGCCCCCGCCCAACAGCAATGGAATGCTGCTCCCGCTCACCAGCAATGGAACGCTCCCGCCCAAAACCAATGGGATGCTCCCTCTCAGTGGAACGGTGCTCCCTCATGGCAGTCTGGCAATGCCCAGCACCAGCCCGCTAACATCAGGCTAGCCAACGACGGTTCCGGCATCCTGGACACACCCGAGGTAGCCGCCGCCCGTGCCGCCCACTTGGCCGCGCACGCGCAAGTGGCGCACGCTGCGCCCGCGCACCCTCAGCAGCGCTGGTGAACTGACTCCCTCCCTCTGGATTCCTGGACTATGAGCTAGCGAGTGACGTGCGCGAGTGATGCGCGTCGTGCGCTAGTTTTCCGTTGAGGTGTCTCTCTTGTTTTTCCTCCGATCTCTTCTTCCTTTAGGATTTATACAAAGTGCAAGTGCGTCAGCCTTTCTTTCCTTGTGGCTTTTTTGTTACTTTTATAAGAAATTTCTATTGAACGAACTTTTTTGTACATAATAAATAATTTGTATGTATGCGTTATTAACGAATTATATAGAACGGAAAATAATGTGTAGTTTAAATGATAATAATCGATACCTACCTGTTGTACGTTACACTCGCTGGCAAGGCTAGCGGGTGGCATACCGATCTAATAAACGACGTTCATAACCCACAATGAAGAATTGCAAATAGCGTCAGTGATGTTTAAACATCAACTAAACGAGTGCTTACATATGCATCAATCAAAAGTTGCTTACCCTGCCGACTGAAAATAGAGCTTCCTCGCTGCAACAAAGTCAAGATCGACCAGTTGATACATGAATAGTAATAATGCATCTATTGACATGCTTCACACCATAATTAATTCAAATAAGATATCATTGACATTGAACTCAATCTTCCAAACAACGATCACAATGCATTCCTTATTAACAATAGATATCTAAAATTCGATCACATTAGTACAACATTAATAACTGAATCAAAATCGGTTCATCGGTTCAGGAACAATATATTCCAAGACAAACAAACATACACAGAGTCTTCAAACGTAATACACCCACCACTTTGATTGGGAGTTAAACAAATATTCTCAATAGGAAACAGGTAGGTACTTCTCTAGAACTGTCCCACTGATGGGCAAAGGCCTTTTCTCGTACATAGTAGGTACGAGCATTGAAAAATAACCCCGATTTCGAAATTAAGATGGTATGAATCAGCCGCATATCTCAATTCTAGCCGTAGGTTTATGCTGAGGAAAATCGGTGTCTGTGACACTTATAAGTGCAGGGTCGCCTTGTGGCATAGACGCTGTATCGTAATCTCCGTGAATATTAATATAGCATTACGAATTCCAGTTCTAGCCAACTACATAACAAACTACATTGTTACTATGTTTGAAAACGACAGAAAAGCTCCCAAAAGCAAAACAGATGTGGGACCAGTTTACCTTATTTAAAAGTGAAAACTAGCTCGTAATCCAGTTTTAACCTGGAAGTTAGCTACAATCCAAAAAAAAACTTGTTTTCTGAATTAACTTACTTAAATAAAATCTATGACCACAGAAGTTTTGGCATACCTAATGTCCTGCACGCCCAAAAAGCGACAGCATTTTTGACGACCGCCAATAAAGTAGGTGTCAACATTTACACGACCACCCACGAGAACATTAGACAAACATGCCAGCACGTGCATGTAGTGCAGTTATTAAATAGAAATTAAACATAAATAAAAGTTTCTAACTAAGGTTAGCGGTCTCGCAACCATAACGTGACACGCTATGACGAAACCGCATAGATCTCTAAAAAGATAGTGCAACGGTTGCAGTAATTATCTATGTTTAAATTATAAAAACGCAAAAGTAATTAACGATGCAAAACAAACAGTTAATAATGTCAAACTAACCATAACTAGTACACATGATACTATGAATAATACAGTAAAGAAAAACAAAAAGCTCTTGTCTATTCCACTTAACATTTATTCGAGCTATAGCATTTTGAATTTAATCAAACAAAAACCTGCTAATTGTAACGCTATTAAACTTTTCGATATAAATCTAATTTAAAGTAAATTACACGGTACAATAATAAAGGTTCTGTGAGTAACTTACGATACAGCTAAGACTCATAATTACGGACACAAGACAGGACGACAAATAACTGGAAAATGTATAATTTTGCCATCGAAAGCTAGCGATGGAGGCGGTGCAAGGTCGATCTATCAAATGATAGACGCAATCAAACGATTACACCGCAAACATTTGCTTTGGAAAATTAGGTTACCAGCACCAATTGGATGTCCGCTGAAGAGCTTTTATTACGTTTACACGTGGACAGTCTCGCATTGTCTACAACACACCAGTGGACGCAACAGACATACCCGCAGCACGGACGCATCATGATGGTCTATCCTAACAGAGAACTTGGAATGCGTCCTCGAAGAGAACATAAGGACATGTTTAGAAAGGTAAGCAATTAAATAAACATTGCAAACCATTTGTTATTTCCAATTGTTATCGTGATAAAATCGCTGAAAGAGGAAGTTACATAATGGCATATTGTAATAAATGCAATTCATCTGACAGCAAAATTATTGGGCTCAAGGCGCAGAACAGCCGCCTTGGTATGTGTGGGACACGAAAATACCGATCAACAGGAGTCGAAGCGAAGTAAGTTAACATTTAATAGTTATTTTAATTCAAGAATAAAAAAGTCCTCATGGATTTATGATTAAATAACTGTGATTTAGATTATTTTTTAATGTCAGTAATATCCTGTTCACACATTTATATTTACTTCGATACAATTGTGAGACTGTTTTACGTCCCTTACGCCAATATCACAGGTGCAGTTAAAAACCAGCGTCGGGCATTCGGGCATTAGCTGCTCGGCAGTTTGGTGAACTGGGCCTATTTGGCGCGGCCTGTTTAATGTATTATTTGTGTCATATGCCAAACAAACCCTTTTTTTCTTTTTAAAGTGAAACTAACATTTTTCAACGAATAGGAACGACCACCGGTGTCGAAAGCTTCACTTCAAACGGACGAAGAAGTCAATAGTTTTGGCAACGATGTGAGAACTTATCTGATGACGTCTACACTACATGGGCTCCGATACATTGGAGAAAGGAAGTTGACTTGGTTTGAAAGGTGCGACATTTTCGCAGTACCCCGTAGCTTGCATCTCATCCTTTTGCATAGATGTTATTTAGACCCTAAGGATCCCTCATCGTAATCCCCGGCTTGATGTCAATTTATTTAAGGTCAGCCTTACCAAGGGGTATCGTGTTACCCAGTAACTATAGGTTGTGCCCCATCCGGCCAGACTAATGGCCGTCCCTAACATAAATGGGAAAATAATTATCCTACTTTCTGCATATATGCTACTATTATTATCCTACTATTAATATTATAAATGCAAATGTGTGTGAGGATGAATAGATGTATCGTTGTATGGATGTTTGTTCATCAAAATCCTTTTTGATGAAATTTTACAAAGAGGTAGATTATAGTCTGGAATAACACATAGAATTGTGAATTTGTCATTTTTTTTACGATATCACGCGGGTGAAGCCGCGAGCGCCAACTAGTAAAATATAATGGTGAGTTTGGCTTACTCATGTCATTGCGAAATGTATCGCGGAGAGAGGAATTACTGCAGAAGGGCGACGGAGGACTTTAACAACCGTGGACATTTTTGTTAAAGAAAACATAGTTCAAAAGTCTCCACAAAAACTTTACAGTTTGTTAAACTTCTAAATTACGTTTGTCTGTTTCCAATAACCTACACCTACCTACTCCGTAAATTATCCTGAAATAATATTTTCAGTTTAAATTATTTTTCTTAAATAATACTCTGACTGGCCCATTTCTTTCCAATTTATTTGAGGTCGGGACAGCGCTTACCTCATTTTAATCCATATTAGCTAATTTCATGCTTGAGAATGAATTAAGTGCTTACTTTCAGGTTCTTCTGGCTAACAGCATTCGGCTGTTCGCTAGTAAGCGCAGGATTCTTCATACTGAACATCTACGCGAAGTGGCGTTCATCCCCCATGATAGTCAGCATCAATCCTGAGAACATGCCGCTAGGCAACCTGCCCTTCCCGGCCCTTACCATCTGCAACGTCAACCAGGCCAAGAAGACCGTCGCTGAAAGATATTGGGAGTATGGGTAACTGATTCTGTAGAGATTTAAGTGCTAAGAACCATAAAGGTGTATGTAAGGGCAAATTTTTTCGCGTTTTCGGTTTTTGGCCCGTGGAGAAAATTGTTCAGTTTGAAGATCTGTATGATACCATTAAATATAACCACACCTATCTGGTACACGCTCTGTGGGTGCTTAAAAATCTTCTATATTAGCTGACACAAAGGTTTCAATTACATTATTTGAACCCTCTACTACTAAATCCTTTTTCTTTTGTCCAATGCATAAAAGTGCTTCTTTCTTTCTTCCTCGAATCCCCATTCAGTTTTATTTGCTTTCATAGAAAGTCCCCTAGCATATCTAAAGAATGCTTCAACGAAACACCGAAATTAAATGGTTATGGGTTTAGAATGCTTGCAGAAAGCAACATGTTTCTTTCTGTTACTTGATCTTAATGGAACAGATAACATTTGTTTGTTTTGGTAACACCTTTATGTGCCTACTTGCATCTATCTAGCTGTAGGTTCCTAACTGTTATTTATTGGAAAATGGAATTTAAATAATTGGCTCAATTTGCTATCTAGCTCATCCATCCATAACGCTGTTGCTTTAGTTGATTATAATTATTACAAAGTCTAATTAAATTGCCTCAGCAAGAAATCATGCGTTGAACGCTTTCCAAAACAGTAGGTACATTATTGATTCCAATCAGTTTTACTTTAAACATAATCATCATCACCCTGCCCTTGCCCATTCTATTCGGGGTCCATTCTCCTCTGTCAGACATCACGGCATCATTTATTCTCCTTCATATAATTCCTTACACAATCCAACCATCTTTTCTATGGCCTTCTTCTCCCTCTCCACCCATCCGTTAGTTTTAAACAAAAACAATTAGGCGCAGAGCTTTTAAAAGGAAAACGAGAAATAAACCAGTGGATTATTTTTAAATACATAAACCTAGCCCTACCTAAACTGCATAATTAAAATGCATACATTTTTTTTTTTTTTTTTGACGGGCCTGTTGGTCCAGTGGTTAGTAGCCCTGACTGCTGAGCCGGAGGTCGTGGGTTCGATTCCCACCCAGGACAAACTTTGTGTGATGAGCATGATTGTTTGTTCTGTGTCTGGGTGTGAATTATCTATTATGTATGTATTAATAAATTATATAAGTATGTGTATCAGTTGTCTGGTTACCATAACACAAGCTCTGCTTAGCTTGGGATCAGATAGCCGTGTGTGAGTTGTCCCAAAAAAAAAAAAAAAAAATATTTTTTTGTTAAATATATCAACGTATTTAAATCACAGGGATCCAGTCGACAGGAAGCTGTTGCAAAGTTTGTGCAGCTCAAGGGATGATTCTGAGTTATTTGAGGACGATATCGCCGGCAGCGCTGATTGGGACCACACCAGATCATTTCTGATAAACGTTAGTTTCAAATATTTGATCAACAAGCTTTCATAACACTTCTATTAAAACTCTGATCTGCCCACGAAAATTCAAGAAATAAAATAACTTGCAATTCCACTTATGAATTTTGCAGTAGGCATTAGGTAGGTACACATTTGTGCGTAAATGTATAATTTGGGCACGATTAAGACATAACGTATAACGATAAGTGTCAAGTGTGATTAGAGCTGGTTAATTGTATCTAATGACTTGCTAAACTGATTTGTAAATGGTTAACTAAGTTAAAAACAGCTTGGGAAATGAGTGCAAACACCGAGCACTGGTCTTAGTCAATCTCGTACTGAACATTTTGATTCAATGTTGAACAATAAAAGAATCGTGCTGGAGCCAGCGCTGAGATCAGACCTGGAACTAGAGCCGTAAGCAGTGCTCGTGCCATTGCTGGAAACAAGTGCTTGCGCGAGTTTTTCAAACTATGCCCACCCGATCCTCACCTCAGTCAACCCAAGTTTTAACCAAATTTGTACAGTAGTAAATCGTGTTCAGCGTGCGAAATCTTTACAAGCTCTTCAAATGCTCCATAACGATATTTTTCTCAGGTGACACAGCCGTGCAGTGAAATGCTCGCTAAGTGCATCTGGGACTCTTCAGATGTGAACTGCGAAGACTTGTTCAATGCACAGCTGACTGACGAGGGACTTTGCTGCACATTTAACGTGGTGCACCGAAATAACATGTTTAGAAACCCGTAAGATTTGTTCTCCATACATTTCTTTATAGGTTTGGTCATAACTTGACTCCAGGCACCGAAGGTGGCAGGAGCAGCAGGTATACTTTCTAGTGAGACTCTTAACACAAAAGTTAACAGTTAAATGTTTCCGGTTCCAGACGATCACTAAATGACCTAAATCTCACGTTTCCATCGCCAGCCGTGGACTGGACTCCTGAGGACGGCTATCCAGCAGACGCTCCATCAGACGGCTTCCCTTGGCGACCAAAAGGTAAGTAGAAAGTCTTAACCGTTATATATAAGTTCCTATTGGATGTGTCAGCGGTTATTAAACCTATTCTTGCTTTCTCGCTTGAAGGAATTGGCACACAACACGGTCTCTCCCTGGTTCTGGACGCTAATATTGCGGAATACTATTGCGCATCCACCAAAAGTGCTGGCTTCAAGGTTTAGTATTACTCGCTATAAAACAGATAATTGTATCTAACCGAACGTTTATTTGTATGCACATATATATTGACATGCAGGCTAAGTCGAAAAAGTTCGGCCAACACAACAATTCTTGATGTGCCATATAAACGCTCGTGTATTCTCTAGATACGTTCAAAAACTATCTTTTTTCATCAGTAATTATTTTAGATTCTTCTCCACAATCCAGTGGAAACACCGAAGATAAGGAACCTGGGTGCAATTTATGGACCTGGTATAGAGGCGCGGATCGCAATTTGGCCCAGAATACTTGATGCGCAATCTTCATTGCGATCTATTGATATCAAAAAGAGGCTCTGTTTGTTCTCTAGTGAAAAGGAATTAGTGTTTTTCAGGTAATCTTAAACCAAGAAATAATCACCAATAAAAGGTTTCGAAATACATAAAATCTTAAGCCCAAAAACAAAAAATCAAATCATTTTTTATTTGCCCAATAAACAGTTTTTCCAGAATATTTACTTAATTTTTGTAACATTCTGTTCTAATAAAGCAATGACCATGGTTCAATGTATGACATCACCCCTTGTTATGTAATTACAGTAATTAATAGAACCAATGTGTACTTTATCGATTACGATGTATATTGTTTGTTTCCCCAGAACTTACACGTTGAAGAACTGCGAAATGGAGTGTGAAGCGCGAGCTATGTTGGACGTATGCAAATGTGTCTACTATTACATGCCCAGTGAGTATCACATATTAAATAACATAAATCACGCACGGACGAAAGGTTTGACAGAGGTGTTTTTATAGCCCCGACAGTCGACATCAACATTGCGCTAGTTAGGGTAGGGACACTCTGTTGTCTGTCTGTCTGTCAATTACCTTTATCTCGAGAAAACGTGGCGGTATCGAGTTGAAATTAAAACCCTATACTTAAGTCTCTGATTCCTTGAGTACAAAAAAATCAACCCTCTAAGTCAATGCAGTCAAAAGATATCACCGTACGCAAGTTTGTACGGAACCCTCGGTGCGTGAGTCTGGCTCGCTCTTGGCCGGTTGGCGAACCTAATAACACTTTGGGCTACCTGGGTTTTGAACGAGAACGAAGAAGAAAGTTTGATAGAGAAGAGAACGAGACAACGAGACAGTACCAAGAAAGTAAAAAGAAGTGTTTGTATTGACAACGAAGGAGGATTGGAATGTCTGGGGTCTGGAAAAGCGTGTTTAGTTTTTACGTAGGTTCCTAACAGAAACCTAACCTAACTTGGATTATTTCTCAGAAAACAAATCAACGCGCATCTGTGGGAAGCAAGACGCGAAATGTTATTCAAACATGAGCAAGATAATGCCAGAAGGTAGGTGTCTTTCCGTTCTTGACTGTTTTAAGATACGGACATATTGCGGACCAGATGCGGACACCGGACAATGACAGATTCTTCTGGACAGTATCAGTCTCAGGCATTTAGTGTTATTTCTATCTCTCTGCCTGGTTTTCGATACCTTAAAGTTTCTATAATCTGACAAGCTGTAGGTACAAGTAACAAGTAGAAGAGGCCTAAGTAACCAAATGCAGTTGGACTGCTACAGGCTGATGGTCTCGGCTATTCATCATTTTCCTGCCCTTATCCCATTCTATTTGGGGTCGGCGAAACACGTTTTCTTCTTCCATTCTCCCCTGGTTTCGGCTATTAGGTACCTTTATCCACATACAGGATCAAATTAGCAAAAGAAACTGCGATTATGGTATTCGTTATTCAAATACGAGATAACAAGACAATTATATATCTTGGGGTTGCGACCATTGACATAATTGAAAATAAAAGTTTTCATCTCTTGGGCAAAGTATCGCGAGCAAATTCAATTTGACCTTTTTAAATGTGTTTCAGGCCGCGACGTAACTTGTGAAGAATGCTTGCCGGCGTGTACAGAGATCGCATACGAAGAGCGGATGAGTGACGCACCACTCAAAGAGATGCTTGTCCAACACCTCGCTAAGAGCCTGGGGAATAGATCTCCTCAATACTTCACGTAATTTCAACCTTATTACCTCGACTTACCATACTAACCTAATTATCCGAAATAGCTAGTTTTCGTAAACACTTTTATTGCCAGTTCATAAGTACCATGTTAAATTGAGGTCAACGGAAGCAACATAGTTTTAGAATGATCGGACAGGAAATTAAATATGCCTAGATAGGTACCTCCCTGATTAACCGACCATTAGATACTTAAATTAATCACAAAATATATGTAGGTAGTTTAATCAAATAAATCTAATTCGTTTTCGGTGACGGCTTGAAGTCACCCTGACCTAGGAGACCTGTTAAAATTCTACGCAGTTTTACACGACATTTATAGAAAACAATATTTTGTAACCTTTTTTTATATATTCTCAACAGGGAAAACATGCTTCTCGTACATTTTTACTTCGAAGAGAACAATTTTATGAGATTTACTAAGGGGGAAATATTTGGCCTAACTGAATTCCTGTGTAAGTATGAGTAGGTCCTGAGTAAGATTTTTAACACACTTCTATTACCTATAGCTATGTAAAAAGTCTTAGGATCTTCACTAGAACATTTTTTGGTTTCCTTGATCAAGCTGAATATTGCAAAAAAAAAATTTTAAATATTTGGCCTAACTGAATTCCTGTGTAAGTATGAGTAGGTCCTGAGTAAGATTTTTAACACACTTCTATTACCTATAGCTATGTAAAAAGTCTTAGGATCTTCACTAGAACATTTTTTGGTTTCCTTGATCAAGCTGAATATTGCAAAAAAAAAATTTTTTTTAATCGGTACACAATATACAATACCAATGCAATGACAGCCAATGCATGGTCAGTTAAGATGACGTCATTCGAAACCAATATGGTGATCCTGACTCCCGAAAATGGCAGACTACTTTTGTTTTATGCATTTGGTATCAAATGAAAGCGTTTGCTGAAATGAATAAGAGAAACTGCGTGTTTTCGTTTTTTTTTTACTATAAAATTTTTGTCTATGGTATAAAGTACCTACCTTGTTATTTCAGCAAACACTGGCGGTCTCCTGGGCCTGTGCATGGGCTTCAGTATGATGAGTGCAGTGGAGCTGCTGTACTACGTGACGCTGCGCGCGTTGTGCGTGGCGCGCAAGCGACCACACAACCAACCATTCGTTAAATAAACGTACTGTTCACACAAAATGTTGTTTAGATCGTATCGTATACAAGATAATCCACAAAGAGTCAGGCAGACAGAAGCGTACACGACGACACATCAACCCATGCAAAACCAGTTTATGCTGCTCTCTCAACAACGGATCGTACACTATAAATAATAAATAAATATTTTGGGACAACTCACACACGGCTATCTGATCCCAAGCTAAGCAGAGCTTGTGTTATGGTAACCAGACAACTGATATACATACTTATATAATTTATAAATACATACATATTATAGATAAATCACACCCAGACACAGAACAAACAATCATGCTTATCACACAAAGTTTGTCCTGGGTGGGAATCGAACCCACGACATCCGGCTCAGCAGTCAGGGCCACTAACCACTGGACCAACAGGCCCGTCAAAATATATATATATATAGATTTCAAGTACAATGAGAGATCCGCATAAACTGGTTTTGTATAGGTTGATGTGTCGTCGTGTTTACCTAATTTTAACATTTTTATTTGTGACAATTTTGCTCGCGTTTTCGTTCGCGTTAAATTCGGGGTAACACAGTTCCCCTTTCCTGATTTGCAGGTACCTGCTACCTGTAGTTTTTGCCTTTGCGGCTTATTATTGTAATAGCAAATCCCTCATATATCACTTTTTTTTTAAATTAGCCTATGTCCGTCTTCAAGGTCCCAACTATCTCTGTGCCAAAATTCATCAAAATCCGTTTAGTCATTTAGGCGTGAAGACGTAACAAACAAACTCACTTTCGCTTTTATAATATTAGTAAGGATTTCAACGGTTTAAGATGTGAATTTGACAGTGACCGAGCCCGAGTTCGCCTCGTCATTTATCGGATACCGCGGCCACGGAACATAAATGGCAAAAGAAGGGGTACATGGGTGGATTTAGTCAGTAAATGTCTGACACTCCCCCCCGCTCCACCCAGAGCAGGAGTGGATATTTAAAGATACGCAAAAAGATATGATAAAAAGACAGAGTCAAATCCACAGTGAACTGAACGGACTGAACCGCCACAGCGACCAGCGTCTAAAGAGTTTCCATAATATTGACGACACGGTTGGCGCAGTGGCTAAATGACTGGCTAATGCGCTGCGTGTCGCGGGTTCGATACCCGCGCAACAAATATTTGTACGGCTTATAGGTAGTTGTTCAGGGACTGGCTGTTTGTGTATTTGAGTTCAAATGTTTGTAAACACACAAACAATACAGGAGAAATTCTTAGTGTAGGGCAACGTTTTCTAAGATACGATATATTTACTAGCTGCACCCCGCAGTGTAAATAAGGGGGCGAAAAACAATATTTGATCATGCCATCGGAGCACCCCACTTTTCCGAGATCAAATTAATGCAGCCTATGTGTTAATCCAGAATCAGCTTTATTGATACAAGTTTTTTTCCAAAAGCTTTAAGCAGTTTGAGCGTGAAAGAGTGACATGGGAATAACATAATTTTTGTATGATACTTTTGTTATTAATATCAATAGTGATATTCAATCACTACTTTTTTTGTATGGAAAGTGTTGATTCCACCTTTGGCAGCCACCCGCCGATCCTGTTTCAATGCGACCCAAATTCTTAAAAAAACACCAAATATTTAAATAAAAAAGTTTTATTATTTAACTTAAAGCTAAAAATTACAGTAACTCAGTCTATATCAAGACAAACTCATTATAGTTATTTACAATGTGACCACCTTAAAACTGCAACTTGGTATAAGTTTCACACAGATGACCCATCAATCCAACATACAGTGTAGAGCAGAACATTTCATTCACTTTAAAAGCTGCTATTTGTAGAATTTTGGGCCTGGGATGTAAATATGACACTGAGTATTATAAAGACACACAAATATATTATATGAACTCATACAAACGTATGTATGATGGACCATAGAGGCAAATGCTAGGGTCGGCAGACTAATTCACATAAGTCTTTTTGCTTTTTTTTGTTATTATTAATGTAACAACATTAATTTAAAATCACTCATCGACCAACAACTGTGCACAAGTCACTGTCGATCTTTACAATTTAAACTCCAAAGCGTACTTTTCAATGTTATCATTCTCCTTACATGTTTTGATATAATATACAACATAAGTTTGACTTATGTGGTTTGATCTGTCGACCCTAATGATGCTCAACAAACCCAACTTTTTTTAAACTCAGTGCAAGTGCTGGCTTTCTTCTGACGCCTACCCTCGGCGCGTAGCTCTTCGCTGCCGACCGGTTAGCTCAAGTTGTTTTATTTTCGCGTTGATAGCGGCAAATTACATACGACGGCAGGTCAACCTATTCTAAACTATTATAACCTGATCTCTCTACTACGGATCGCACACCGTAGTAAAGATATCAGGTTAAAATAGCTTTGTGTAAGTTGATGTGCCGTCGTCTGTACAGTAAGAAACTCAGCTCAGTGGCGCCATCTACAGCTGAATGCTGTCGTTTATAATCGCCGACCGTAACAAAGTCAAAAACATTGTATTTAGGCTTAAACCGCCAGAATAGCCCGAAAAATTCAAATTTTCTTTAGTTTTTATTCAATTTGCTAGTCAGAACAGGCTGTATCTACAAATAAATACGATTTTCGACCGTAAATCGTGTGTTTTTACAGATTATATTGAATGATTTTTTCATGAAACAGTCATTGAATGGGATTACATATACTTAGAGGGTTGCATTGATAATTATAATACTGTAAAACCATATTTGTTATGATCGCGATAACACTACTACACAAGATACAGCCTGACACTTACCTGCAAATAGCAAAATCTTAACGAAATTTGAATTTCGTAAGTTACTTTGGAGCATCGTTTCTAAAATATGCATGCAGAAAACCAGCCTTCTATTAACATCCCCATACTGCATGTATGTTTAGATTTTTCATAGCCTATGACTGTTGGCGTGGCGCTCCTTGCTGAGGCGGGGCGGGGGGAGCCGGCGGCGCAGGCGCGTCTGGCGGCTGCAGCGTGCGCGTGCGTCGCCGCGTGTAGTGTTGCCACAGCAAAATTGCTTGGTCATCCATGAACTTGCATACCTGAAAACAGGTACATATTATTTTAGATACAAGGTTTTTATTTATATTAAACAATGAGAAATGCTAATTGAAATGCAGTGATTTCCATTCCACCATGAATTCTTGTCAAGGGCCAATATCAATCTAATGAGCTGGCATGGGTATATTCAAGAGCAGTGGGCTGCTTAAATGAAGCAGTATTTTGCTTGTTATGAACCCATTTTCAACAAGCCAATATCCAGCTAGAAATCCAAAATCACCATGTTTCATTAATGTATCTTCAGTAATGTAAATGTGTTACAGTGGTAATTTTTTAACCTTAAACTAGACAATGGTCCTAGCCACACACTGAGAGCAAACAACACCCATTTTATTTTCTAGCTTGCCACCCTGTGTTTACTTGATAAAAACTCTTTAATACTGCCCTACTGTTAAATAACCAAAAAGAAAATCTAACTTACATCTTGGAGGTGTATTTTTTTATACAAAAATTGACGGTCATTGAAAATTATTGGTAAATTGTTGTAACAAAAACTTCTTCAAAGCTTTATTTATCTATTAGACAGGCCACAGTTTACACATAATAAAAATTTTGGCTCAACTTCACAATTAATTTAGCAGCCTATAATTTTTGATTTGAAATTGGTCTAAATGATTACACAATTAAACAAATCTGTAATATCAACTTACCTGTGCAGACACACATTCTCTTCTAAACGCCTCGTGCTGCAGCAGCTCTAAGAAGTGAAGACACATTGGGTACTTCAGGTAACGAGCATACTCCGGTTCCCGCCAGTATTGCAGGTAGCGGATGTAGTTGATAAAAGTGGCTTCTTTCAAGTAGCCACGCTGTGCCAAAACTGAAAATATTGTTTCCAAGGTAATATTGCAAAAAAAAAAAAAACAAAACAAAAAGTCTTGGTTCGGTCAGTGGGTCATCTTAGGGGCGGAGTTGCTTCGCGTAACTTTTGTATACTTACAATGTATATAGTTAGGATTTGCCAAACACTGTACAAATTCCAGTTCAACTTGAAACCTTATTCTATTTTGCTCCTCTGTTTCTGGCATTACTGAAATGTTTAATAATTGTGTTATTATACAATTACAAATACACGAACGACTTTGAAACCTTAACAGCAGGTTCATAAGTCCTAATAAATCAAATTGGATAAAGAAAAAGTATTAAAACTATAAATTAACCTTTTCCAGCCATCATCTTGGAAATTTATAAAAAGTATCAAATTTGTACCCATAGAAATTCTACTATTAGATTTTCGTTAAGTGAACATTTGTTATTTTGTACTAGTATTCGTTTTATTTAGGCAACAATTCGCAATATTCACAGTCTTTTGTGCCAAGTTATCATTCTTGTTGACTTGACGTTTGTGTCGAACCACAGACAACACAGACTAGATCCTTATTCAGCTTGTCTCGAATTGACTTGGGAACAAAGTCTTTTAAGGAGGTATTTTTATGCATCGGATGGCTCACAAAGGAAAGCAATGTGCTAAAAATTCTGTTACAGCCCGATGTCTGGTCCAGCAGCTCTGTTTGATCGCACCTTAGGACTTGCTTCTCTCTGGATTGATGTTTGAGAACCTGGTTGAGCCTTAAACGCGAACATAAAAAGCAAAAAAAAACTGAGACTTAAATAATTCTGTTCAAACTTTATGGCAATTTACTTGCAAGTAGCGGTCTACAAGACCATGTTTCTTCTGCGCCCATTGATATATCAATAACTGTGCAGACCGTTATTAACAGCTAACTTTCGAGCCACCAGAATGTTAGAACAAAACTATACCTAGCTAATCATTTTTAAATTGTGGACGAGGATAATGATTGGTTTTGTTGTGCAGCAGCAGTAATGGTATAGGACATTCATGGTGTTTAGTCAATGTATCTGTTGTGGATAAATCACAAGCATGACTTAGCGTGTGGGTTCAATACTCAAATCATACAAAATGCATCGGATAGGACATTAAGCTGTTCATGCTGTGCCTAATCTGTCTTCACGAATAAGAGTTCAGAAATAGAGCGCGCACACTCACTTGAGCCATCGGCCCTTGAGATAGGCTGTCGTTGTCGAATTCAGTCCTGCCCCGACAATATTCTAACTAACATAGTATTAAAAGGTGTTATTTCCGATTTCCATACGATTTCCCCTTTTGGAATACTAAGCATTTAAGACATCGCGATGTATTAAATGCTTAGTATTCCAAAAGAGGCAGTTCATGACATCTGTCAAACTTTTGTCAATGTCAATTATTTGTAATCCTCCCCTCCGCCCCCTTTTTCTACGTCACGTCATCTGTGTCATTCATCCATGTCGTTATCGTTTTGCGTAAATACCTACGTAAAAGGGTTTTCCTAATATTCAGTTACCCCATCCACAAGGAATAATCCATTTTCATTTTTGGCGTGTAAATTTTGAGTGACGAGGTGTATTGCTGGCTGTCATATTCTCATACGAAAATGTCTCGTCCAGGAGCTACTTACGTTAATCCGAACAAATTATTCGAGGATGACGATGATGTAGACGATGACACATTCGTCAACAGTTTCAGGACAAGAATTCCGCCTCCACAGCCAAGTAAGCCAGCACCATCCGCATATGGAAGTCACATAGCAGCGTTGGAACAACAAAGACAAGCTATGTTGGAAAGACAAAGAGAAATCGAACAACGAACCTTGGACTCATCCTCGCGTAGCATAGGGCTGCTGCGTGAGTCCGAACAGATCGGAATCGCAACCGCAGAAGAGCTCAGTCGACAACGAGAGCAACTCCAAAACACGAACAAACGTCTTGACGAAATAAACACCAACCTAAACTACAGTCAAAAGCATTTGAATGGTATCAAATCTGTTTTCTATGGCCTCAAGAACTACATCTCTGGCAAATCTGATCAGACGCCTAGAAGCCAGCCTTCTCCTAGTTTGCAGAGCGCAGGCCCAAGTAGCAGGCTGGATGACACAATAGACAACCTATCTCAAGTCAATGGTGATGACCGCTACAGATCTCATCCTGCAACCCGTCTGCGTGAGTTAGATACTCAAGTACAGGCTACACCCATACCTGACAGTCAGCGAGTCAACCAGGTCCTGGATGCTAATTTAGATGAAATGCTGCATTCCATTTCAAGACTGAAAGGACTTGGAATTGCTCTTGGAGAAGAAATAGAACAGCAAACTGAAATCATTGACACCATACAAGTTAAAGTTGAAGATGCTGATTTAAAAATGGGCAAGCAGAACAAAATGATGAATAAAATACTTGGTAAATAGCCTACATTCCTATAATAATAAAGAGTTGTTATATCTAACTAAATGCATCATTGCTGTTAGTGGAAAAAAATTGCATGTACTTTCCATGTGAGAGGGGTAGTTAATGCTATGAAGTATTGACATTGCCCCAAATTTTATACTCTAAACTGAATCTTTTGTATAGTAATTCCAGTTGTCAGTACAAGATCCTATATTGCAATTATATTGTTTTTTATGTGGATATGTATGGTCTTAACCATAGTGCTGTTTAGAGGATTCAACATGCCTCAAAATGTGCAATCATCTAGTTTAATGATATATAGCATCAAGACAGCAAATCATCTCAATTATTTCCTGTTATTTGTTTATATGCATCATCATAGTTGAATGGTAGGAAAATATCTAAGCACTATAAATATTTTTGTGCTGTTTTGAGATAAGCAGAAATTATATCTAACTCTTTTTATAATTGAATACGAAAGTTTTGGCATCATTTGTTGAATATTGTATACAAAATAAAATACTAATTTCCCAGTATGTCACTGAAATAAAGTTCTGTTTATAAAGTCAGTGGGTCAACCAGATTCTGGAGGCTAACTTAGATGAAATGGTGCATTTCATTTCAAGACTGAAAAGACTTGGAGTTGGTAAAGAAATATAACAGCAAACTAAATCATTCACAGCATACATGTTAAAGTTGTAGATGCTGATTTTAAAAATGGGCATGCAGACCAAAATTATTAATAATATAGTTTGTTATTAGCCTGCATTCCTGTAATAATCCAGAGTGGTTAATGTCTAACTAAATGTGCAATTGCTGATAATGGAAGAAAATTACATGTACTTGCCACTTGAATTGTTTTCTGTTAGTTGTTTAGATTAAAATATTTACATCATTCTAATTGAGTAGTAAGAAAATATGTGATCACTATAAATATTTTTGTGCTATGTTTAAGAAGTTGTGTAGTGAAATTATATTTACTTTGCTTTTGTTTTAAATCAAATACCAATGTATCGTTTGTTGAATATCATCCAACTAAATTAGTATTAATTTATAAGTATGTATTTCCTGGTTATACACCACCAAAATTAAGTTTCAGTTGTATATTTGTTATTATGGAACAATATAATTATATTGATGGTGTTCTATTCCTTTTGTAGTAGTTGGCTTATTTTGTGTGTTGTGAATTTTAAATATAAGTATGGGTTTCTATTTTGCCTAATTTAAATAAGCAATTACTGTTATCAGTCTGACTCCATTGAAGCCTTATCTACCAATTAATTCACATTTTATCAAATAACCTAGAGAATGTGTAAACACAATTCATTATCAACAAAAATTACTGCATGTATGAAATGCTGTGTATGTATATATAGAAGTTTAATAAAAATGTTCTTACAATAAAAACATACATGTTTTATTATTTTATTGGAAACTGTGGTGCACAGGGCACTGTGGGAAATTAAATAAGTCTTGCTGAATTGAAATAATATTTTCAAGAAATCAAGCATTAATATTTTTAGCCTATAAGTGTTTTTAATATCGTGCGGATTTCACCACACATTCGGGATTACCCGCACGCGAACCCCCGCCAATGTTCTTTTCCTAAAAGTATTTGCTGTAATGCGAGGAATACGCACGCGAGACGGGGATATTTCAAGATACGAAACATGTGCTGTTTGCGGAGTAATCCCGCATACGTGATGAAATCCGCACGATATTTAAAAGACCCATAATACGTATCTCTTGTTTAATAAAAGGACACAGATGTAATTGTGATCAGTATGCATCAGCAATGTATAGTAAAATAGCTGAAACAACTACTGTCCTTAGTTAAATGATAAACTACCTACCTATCCATGCTAATTACAACTAGATTACCTTGACAATAAGATTCTTATTTCTATTGTCTTAAGAGGGTTATTGTTTGGTATTTTAACAAAACTACATTGTACTCTTATATTGTTTTTATTAACACAAATAATGGTGGGACAGCGACTATACATAGGAAATCATAATGCTGCTTATTTATCACAAGTAATACAATCATCTTATCATAATAATCCTAATAGGCCTGGTCTACAGTTTCTAAAATCATATCATTGGCATCAACATCATGAGTTTTCATGTGTTTTTGTAGTACCCTCTTGTTTCTTAGTTTTTTACAACAGAAGTTACAAGATACCATGTTGTTACCATGAGATTCTATGTGTATCTTTAAACCAGTTGCTGTAGCAAAGCCCTTAAAACAGATTTCACACTTATGAGACCTCTCTGTGGTATGTGCATGTGCAATGTGCACCACTAAGGAATGTTTGGTTGGAAAACTTCTAGCACAGCCTTGGTGTGAACATATGAAAGGTCTGGGTTTCTGCTGGCCAGTGTGCACCAGCATGTGAGCTTTCAAATATGATGCCCTTGTATAAGTCTTTGGACAACTAGAACATGCAAATTTCTCTCCATTGTGGGTCTTAACATGCATGTTTAAAGTTGATCTTGCTGTGAACCTTTTCCCACAAGTCACACACACAAATAGCATGCGATTGCTAGAATGTGCTACACGAAAATGCTCCTTGAGTGACTGCCTTGATTTGTAAGTCTTATGACAAAAACCACACTTGAACTGAGCAATATCTCTATGAGATAATAAATGCTGCTTCAATCCATTAGAAGTGTGGAAACTCTTTCCACATTTTGAACAGAGGTATTTCCGAGTATCAGTATGTTTTGCCATGTGGTAACGGAGTCCATACAGCCTGGTGAATGACTTTGTGCAAACCGTGCAAGCATAGCGCTTTTCTCCCTCTATTCGCTGTGGCTGCTCTCCAGAAGTTATTTCAGTAACAGGTGGCAGTGGTGCCAATTTGTTATCTGATAAAGTGCTTTCAAAATCTAATGTTGGGTGATTACTGAACAGTGGCACCTCATACTCATGGTCCTGATAGACAACATTGATATCTATAGAATCTATATCAGTTCTCTGTAAATTAGTAGGAGATTGTATCATAAGAATTTGCGATAACATAGAATTTGCCTTCAAACAGTTTAATTTGAAATTGTAAGCGACTAAAGCTGTAGATACGCATGAAGAACATATTCCTTGAGGCCAGTTTTCTTCATCATTGTTCTCCAAACAATTTAGGAAGACCAAAATATCTATTAATTTAACCTTAATCATCTCGTGTTCAATCAAGTCTTGTATGTTCATAAACATCGTGGTATCAGTTTCTAGAAGACAAGTGCGACATATATTTTTTGTTAAAGGAAGTATTAGCCCTGTAAACTCCATTGCTTATTTCGATGTTTACTTTTACAGAATATATTTTTTTTTTAGAAGACATCACATCACCTCGACTTGCACACGTTTTTGACAATGACAATTGACAACTTACGCTGTCTACGCTATACAACAGACACCAGTGTTAGGGCGGAGCGGTTACGCAATCCGAATCATGTAAATACGAATCTAGTCTTAAAAAATTGGATCGAATTCGGATATTGCTTACGTATGTACTCCCAAATCCCAAGTCTAAAGGAATACGAAGGAGTTCATACAAATAGTACTTACTACGGCTACTTAATATTTCTTCCAAATTTGAGACTCACGGTTGACGCCGTGAGTTTCCAAGTCTGAACCAATGAATACAAACTAATAGTTCTATTTTCACAGATTCGAATCGGATGCAGTGTGTAACCGATACGGTGTTGCCGTGTTGCTGTTGTAATACGGTATTACACCCATTTTTAAAAAGTATATCATTTTGATCCTAGGGTCCTAGTAAACCACCAAAAAAAACAAAAAAAAATATTCAATCGATAAGTGCCATAAAACTGCATTTCAATTTTACAATTACTATTTTCGCGCGTAAAATCACAAAAACGGTTGACGCCATGTTACTCTGTGGTCATGACGTCAGTTGGTTATAAACAAATGCGCTGTTATTAGTCTTTCTGTTTAGTTGTATTTTTCACTATAGTTTATGGTATTATTATAAAACTATTTTAATAAAAAATAAAATGTAAAGTTTTATAATACAAAAATAGTAATAGTTGCTCAGTTGACAGTTGTCACGTTTTGTTTCCATGATCATATGACGTAATAATCATGGCGGACACTGTTTCGCTTTAAAACAACAGACTAAAAAAATGGAAAACTTTGAAATCAATTTTAAAATTTATTCAGTTATTTTATTAATTAAATTTAACATTTTCTGATTGCTTGTTGCCTAAGCTATCTGAATTGTATATTTTTAGAATTTCTTTCATATAGAGTAAAATACCCTATTAAGGCTGGGCTAAACCGGCTAAATGAGCGAGGCACGTAATAATGACGAATATTAGTTGGGGAATACAGAAACATACTGAAAAATATTTAACGCTACTTACAAGTACTCGCTTCCTAGAATTTTGTTTTGCTTGTAGTATTAGTATTGTTTTAAATCTATTCGTATTGTTTTTTCTGTAACTTTATACAGAAATCATTTAAGAATACTCTCTTCGAGTCGCTTCGGATATTTTCAATAGCTAAATGTCATTTTAGTCTATGTGTCACATTTTATCTGTGTCTTTTTGACGTGTGTGGTGCGTCGTGGGCAGACTGGAGTTTATCCAGTTTCAATATTTCAAGATATTTTCATGATTTGTACACCATTGTCCGTTGTTGAGTACAAAACAATCTATAGGACATTTAGTAGAAGGTAAGTGGAAAGCGCCTATGACCATAATTTGTTATGTGAAAGTTCTAACCTCAACCGCCCGACAACACCTTCGATGTTCCATATTTCTGATAAAAAATATTGTTTTTCTTAAATTTAGGAATGGTCTTTCATGGTGTGAATATGCCTGAGATCGAATCTTTGGTTAATCTTTTGTTGTTATTTTGTAGGTGAACAAATAAAACAACGCAATCATGAGTCGTTTCTTTGCGACTGGGACTGACTCCGAGTCAGAGAGCTCGAGCGAGGACGAGCCAGTAGTACGCGCCCCCGCGCCCGTCTACACGGTGAGTTTATGCATATTTACTACTACAATAAAAAATATTGGGGCTATATTTAAAAATTAGCAATTATAGAAAAGTCAATCTTAAAAGTGTCATACATTTGGATGTTGTTATTATTAGAAGGCTAATACAAGTACAGTTTCTTTATTTTTGTTCTATTGAGTTAAAGCCTACAGAAATAAATAAATAATAAATGGGACTTAATTATATTCAAAATTTCACATTATGTTTTTATTTACAAAGTAAAAGTTCTACAATTTGTATTGAAAACCTAATCTATAAATAAACTAAATGGTTTAAGAGTTAACAGTATTAACAATGCTTTTGAATTGTTACATCAAGCATTTTCATAATTTTGTTTATATTTTTCATCATTCTATAATATTATTATATTCTATGTAACAATGAGTTGTGATGAGTCAAGCTACTTCTACAAAGCAAAATACATTTACTATACATCATTAGACTTGATAGTGGATTTGTTCATCACTTTCAAAACACTTGACATTTTTGAGTTAAGCTATATTTAGTTTAGTCAAAAGGCAATAGATGTGTTAATAAATTATTTTGATATCATGTTAGTTATGTACCTGACTAAACTAAGAATTACTTGCATTTCTGGTTATTTATATTAAGTGTAAAAAGAGTTAGTATGTAAAGTATTAGTTCTTATTTTAAGCTAATGGAATAGCCAGTATTATCAAATGTTTGGATCCAGTTATCATCAATATCCACAAATACTACATCTACATTTTATAACTAGACATGTATGTATCCTAGCATGTAATTAATTCAGAGATAAAGATCTTAGTAAAGATATCCTGGAGTAACAAACAATAACAAATAATGAAGAGCCCCCTTTAAAAGTATCCCATTACTATGAATTTAGATGTATTTATGATATCTTACAAAACTATTAATTTATCCTACAGTTCAGTGATGATGAGGAGGAAACAAAGCGCGTTGTGCGCTCTATGAAGGAAAAAAGGTACGAGGAGTTGGAAGCCATCATCCATTCTCTACGTAACCACAAAAAGATCAAAGACTTTGCATCAGCTCTAGCTTCTTTTGAGGAGCTTCAAAGAGCCTACACTCGTGCTGCACCAGTTGTTCTAAAAGAAGAAAATGGAGTAGCTCCTAGATTCTTCATAAGAGCACTGGCAGAGTTGGATGACTGGGTCGTTCAAGCATGGAATGACCGTGACAGTAGGAAGTCACTGTCCAAAGGCAACAGCAAAGCACTCACATCACTGAGGCAAAAACTGAGAAAGTATGCTAAAGACTTTGACGCTGAGATGTCCAAGTTCCGTGAGGACCCGGATCTTCCTGATGATGATGATGAACGTAAAGGTAATTTGTTTATCCAATCTATTCATTTCAATATTTGTTTTATTGTGTCTGAATAACTGACAATGTCATGCATGTTAAGTTACACTGAAGTTTATCTTTTTGTTTAGACACATCATCCTCGGACGAGTCTGATGATGAAGAGAAGCCCAAAGAAAAGCCGCGCGCGCGTCGCTCCCCCGAGCCACCACGCCGTCCCCCTCCCCAAGATGACGAGTCTTCCGATTCCATGGACTGGGGATCCAGCTCTTCAGACTCTAGCTCAAGTTCTGACGACGAGAATCGCGGTGCCACCACCATCAGAGAGAGGTTCTTGAAGAGAAACACTGAAAGAGATGAGGATGAAGACAGAGACAGACGCAAGGCCAAGCGGCGTGAGGACAGACGAGACGCCAGAATCGGCAAGGTCGGCAAGAAGGACCAGGCTGATGATGGCGGTGAATGGGAGACCGTCAGGAAGGGAGCCGCTACTTCAGATAAGCCTAAAATGTTCGCTAAGGTAAGAAATTCGAATAATTCCGCTTACTGGCAGCAAAACTTAATAATAATTATATTTATACAAAAGTGTGTTTTGTTAATAGGACAGTGACATCGACGCTGCTCTGGTAGTTAAGAAATTGGGTGAAATTAGCGCAGCTCGTGGGCGGAAACGTACCGACCGTCGCGCTCAGTTGGAGCTCCTGCACGAGCTACGTACTGTTGCCGCAGCACACAACCTCGGAGATGCTCTCCAACTCAAACTGCGCGCCGCTACCGTTGCCGCTCTTTTCGACTACAACCCCAAGGTCTCTGATGCTATGAAGCCTGAATACTGGTCCAAACTAGTCGAAAATGTAGACCACATGGTCACCCTACTTTTAGCTCATGAAGACATGCAACTGAGCGAAACTATTACTGAAGAAAATGAGCAGCTTGTCACGGCACCTTTCCTCGTTCGCGGTTGCCTGTTGACCGCCCTGGAGAGACTCGACGATGAGTTCACCAAGTTGCTCAAGGAGTGCGATCCTCATTCGAATGAATATGTTGAAAGACTGAAGGACGAAGTTCGCGTTTCTACTCTGATTGACCGCGTGTGCCAAGTGGTCGAACGCGATGGCACTCCACAAGAAATATGCCGTGCTTACCTACGTAAAATTGATCATCTATACTACAAGTTTGATCCTCGCGCTGTGCGCAAGGACCTTCCTCCTGGTGAGGAAACTACAATCAAGAAGATGGAGAAATTCTGCAAGTTTATTTACGCCCACGACGAGTCTGACCGTCTGAGAACTCGTGCTATCCTCTCTCACATCTACCATCACGCTCTGCACGACAACTGGTTCCAAGCTCGAGATTTGCTGTTGATGTCGCACTTGCAAGAAACAGTTCAGCACTCTGACCCAAGCACCCAGATTCTGTACAATCGTACCATGGCTAACTTGGGCCTGTGCGCATTCCGCCGCGGAAACGTCAAAGAAGCTCACGGTTGTTTAGCTGAACTGATGATGACTGGCAAACCTAAGGAGTTACTGGCTCAGGGTCTGCTGCCTCAGCGCCAACACGAGCGTTCTAAAGAGCAGGAAAAGATCGAGAAGCAGCGTCAGATGCCATTCCACATGCACATTAACTTGGAGCTGCTTGAATGTGTGTATTTGGTGTCCGCGATGCTGATTGAGATCCCGTACATGGCAGCTCACGAGTTTGATGCTCGTCGCCGCATGATCAGTAAGACGTTCTACCAGAACTTGCGTGCGAGTGAGCGCCAGGCGTTGGTGGGACCGCCCGAATCCATGCGCGAGCACGCGGTGGCAGCAGCTAGGGCTATGCGCCGCGGAGACTGGCGCGCTTGTCTGAACTTTATTGTTAATGACAAGATGAATGCTAAGGTAATTTAAGAACAAAGTCATGTGTGATTTAATAGTTAATTACAACAAAATAATTGTTAATTAGTTCCAACACAAACTAATCTCTTTATTCCTTTACAGGTGTGGGACCTAATGGTGGGCGCCGACAACGTCCGCGCCATGCTCGGCCGTCTGATCCGCGAGGAATCGCTCCGCACTTATTTGTTCACATACGCTCACGTATACGCGTCTCTCTCACTGCGATCACTTGCGGACATGTTCGAGCTTCCCCGCCAACGTGTCCATTCACTCGTCTCTAAGATGATCATTAATGAAGAGCTGCTGGCCTCACTTGACGACCCCAGTGAATGTGCTATCCTACATCGTTCGGAGCCCACCAGGATGCAAGCCTTGGCTTTACAGCTTGCAGATAAGGTAAATAAAATCCGGGCAAGTTTCCGTACAAAATGCGACATAAACAGCCAGATCATTCGACTGCTTAAACTTGAGAGTGTTGATTTTGTCACAGCTCTAACATACTACAGACTTGTATAAATGGTTTTTATTTAATTATACGTCCAAGCGTTTCCGAGATAAATAGATAGACAGACAGATGAACAACAAAGTGATCCTATAAGATTTCCTTAAGTCCGAACCCTAAAATAGTTAAGAAAAGGTCAAAGACGCGTTATTTTCAAAGTGCTTGGCAAAAATATAGTGAAGTTGTCTGGCTGGAAACCTCACTTGTCTGCAAAATTGCTACACTACACAGTAATTTGATGAACAAAGGTCATCCCTTTTTCTGAGAATCTTTGATAAAAATTGGCCTTGGCGCGCTTCATGTACCTTCTCATTACAACACAATCTTGTCATTTTCGCAGGTCGGCAACCTAGTGGACTCGAACGAGCGCATCTTCGAGAAGCAAGGCTCATTCTTCCAGCGTGGAGGCGCGGGACGAGGTGGTGAAGGCCGCGGGCAGCGAGAGCGACCTCGCGAGGGTTGGAACAGGCGCACGCGCAACCGACGTCGTGATGACGAGCGTGGGGACGACTAGCGTTACCATCGGATGTAAAGGAGACCAGTCGAATTGTTTATACATGAAATATAGTGTTACATTAATGTATCACATATCCATTTCAAATAGCGTCTACTAATTTCTGCTCAGCGGAAAAATCTGAAGACCTTCAACTGCCAATAGGGTGTTTTTGTTCCTAAGATATTTCCGCCGAGTTTTAGACGAAAAATAAACAAAATCTACTGGTCCTCATTACAATCTGTCACAAAAATCCAATTGGAACTTCATTCATACGCTGTTTTTTATAAGTTTATAGTATTTGAAACAATGTTTAGTTCTGTCAAATATATTTTAGAGGAGGATAAAGGTATTTAACTATGTAAATGGAGAGGTCGTTATCTTTCGTTTTCATGTAGATGAAATGATAATTAGAATGTAATAAATATTTTTGATTAGAACAGCAAGGAATAGAATATATATATAGAACCCTAAAGTATCGGAAATCTATATTCCCTAGTTGCATCTGTTACAATGTTATAGTCTCCCTGTAATCCAGTCGCGTTAATAAAGAGCGTATCTCAAATATCTTACTTTATAATTTCAATAGCTCTTACCTACTTTTATAAGGGACGTCGCACATACGCGGCCACGATTTGTCGGTTCAAAAGCTCGGTCAGAGCTTGAGCGGAAGGAGGTTTGGTCGCTCAAGCGAGCGGCCAACCAGTTCTGAAACCTCAACATTATAAAAGACCAACGCCAACGTTTTGAAACTAGAGTTCGCTAAGGTGCATTACGGTCACTCCCGTTCACCATAACGGCTATACAAAATGTTTCGAGATGGTACGTAGCAGTGTGTACCTACAGTACAGAGGATAATTACATTACTCGAAGCACGAAATGATTGCGAGCAGTCTCGATTTTTTTACAAAGAGGCAAACCTGGTTCTGAGGTAATAATTGAGTCTGTGGTTTGTAGACTCGTGAGAGATCTATTTCGATCTTTGTCCCGCGTTTTTATGGAGTCTATTTTTTTTTATTAATCAAATTACCTATTTCAACGAAGAAATGCAAACAATTCGTCATCATTTTTCACCCGGACCTTATTTTTAGTCCGACTAATGACTATAGAGGGCGCTGTCACAAATTGTAAAAATTACGTTTTGTTTCTTATTTCGTCAAGCGTTTTCAACATTGTTCTGTCATTCTTAATATTTAAGATTTTTGAATAAAATATCGATTCAAGTCAATTTACTCAATACTTTTATTAAAATTTAAAAAAATAACACTATTACTCTGAAATTTATTGCTTACAAATTAATTTTACTTTGCAACTTACAAGTTGATAGCTCAATGCGCTAACATAACGTAGTGAAATTTTGTTGGTGGCTCGTCGCATTTTGCAGATAATTTTTCAGCATTTTGCGAATAAATCCTACTATAATTTGTATGTGCCGTATAATTATGGTGTTATTGTGGAACTGTAAATAAATAAAAAACTTTAGTTTTCAAGAATCGCTGTAAGAAATCTTAGGTTGGGACTTTGACAGATTCTAATACAATGGCTGCAACGAGGAGACTACAGAAGGTGAGACATCATTTTTTTTGTGACCTAACTAATTCTTCATCATATAAAATTATCGTAACACAGTTTAAACTACAGTATTTATTTAAATACTTAGTGTCGTATTCAATTATATGCCAAGAGTAGTAAATAAAACGGAGAGTGGAGTTAAAACTAAGAAACACCGCAAAAGCCTATTTTGTTATTAATACTTTGTGAAATTGTTGACCTACTAATATCAAAATATGCAGATTCTTCGGTTGTAGTTTACAGTTGTTACATTTAATTATACCTTATAATTACAAAGGAATCAAATGATAATAAAGATCAACAACAAGATTTCAGTTCTTAGATCCTATGATACAAAATCGTTCAAAATAACTCGAAACCATTTAGATTTGCACAATTTTAAGGAAATCCTGTCCGATCAAACTATTGCTTCCTCATTTGAAGTAATAAAAATGAATATTTTGATGATGTTAACATTCCCATCTCTTCTAGGAACTGAATGATATCAGGCAATCAGGCCTAAAGTCCTTTAGGGACATACAAGTGGATGAATCCAATATTCTTACATGGCAAGGATTAATTGTTCCTGTAAGTATATGATGCTTTATGGTTTGTATGTTGTGTGTGTACTATATTCTAGGTCACCTTCTTCTCACCTAAGGGCAAAATTTAAACTTTATTTAGAAACAATAGTTATTTAATTTTACTCTATATTCTTTGTTCAAAGGAAAAACCTTGACTTACCACCACAGGCCTATGACTCATTTATATCTAGTGGTTATACACAAAATGCCTGTCTTTTCAGCTATCAGATTGGTTTTGGATGTTAATAACATATTAGATTAAAGATATTTATACACAATCATGTTTCTATGTTATCAAATTCTGATAGTTCCGAGTGCTATGAATGGTGAATCCCCACTTATCTAACACATATTTTTTGATAACTAGCTTTCGCCCGCGGCTTCGCCCGCGTTAAATTTGGAGTAATACAGTTACCCTAGCGCCTTATCGATTTGTAATAGCAACACAAAGATTTCCCTTTTCCTCTTTCTCCCTCACATCCCACTTTTTTAAAATAAAAATTCTGCCAAGCCTATTTCGTCTCCAGGTTCCCAACTATCTCTCTACCAAAATTCATCAAAATCGGTTTAGCCATTAAAGCGTGAAGAGGTAACAAACAAACAAACAAACAAACTCACTTTCGCTTTTATAATATTAGTAAGGATTCAAACACTAATAGTATTGACACAACATTTTATCCTGGAAATTATTTTTGAATATTCACAGACAGTGATTGTTGAAATGAATACTACCCATTGATTGTCGCCAACTATCCACATTTTGCAGGCAAACAGTAAATTTTTTACTTAGGCATGAGAAGCTGTTTACCATGTAGTTGCAGTAGCAAAAGCATAAATTGCAGTGCAGTCTAGATAAAACCATTACAATAGTGATTGATATTTTTCCATTTTCAGGACAATTCTCCTTACAACAAGGGTGCTTTTCGCATTGAGATTAACTTCCCAGCAGAATATCCATTTAAACCTCCTAAGATTAGTTTCAAAACGAAGATTTATCATCCGAATATTGATGAGAAAGGCCAGGTGTGCCTGCCTATTATCAGCGCTGAGAACTGGAAGCCTGCCACCAAGACTGACCAAGGTAGGCAACTAACATTAGCAAAACATGATTTTGTTAATGAATGTCTGTTTTTATAAAATTTATTCATTTTTCAGTTATTCAAGCTCTAGTGGCCCTTGTCAATGACCCTGAGCCAGAGCACCCACTGCGTGCGGAACTGGCGGAAGAGTTCCTTAAGGACAGGAAGAAATTCTCAAAGAATGCAGAAGAATTCACTAAAAAACACAGTGAAAAGCGACCCACTGACTAAGTAGCTAACTGAATCGTTGTTGTTTAGCTTGGATTTGCAGCAGTGGAGCTAAACTGCCGCTTTTATAGCAATGTGTGTATAAGTTATTAAGAATGCATTTATTTTTCCAAGACAGTATTTGTAAGACCTTCTGAAGCAGTAGGAATGCATTGCTGGTTACAAATTCAGATCAATTCCATTGCTGTAGATTCAATCTAATTTTGCATTTGATTTTACACTGGTACTAGCTTTGAATCACCTTGCTTGCAATACATACATAAGCATAAACAATTAGATAAATAGAAATCGGAAAATATTAAATGCTTTGGTACTAAGTTGGGTAATATTTTTATTTTAAACAATTATTTGCTTTCGAAATCAGAAATCCCCAAGAATTATAGTCTTGCAAAGGAATTCATCCGCTTATGTTGTTTCTGAAGACAGGTAGCTTCTATCTATGTAATGTTTGATGTAAACTAATGCTATGTAAATATGTGAAAGACCTGTTAGCAGACCAAACCCCAAGCTCGAGTTGAACAAATTGTTTATAAATTCACTTGTAATACATAGTAGTGTGCGTTTTTATTTAAACAATATGTTAAAGTTGCCCTATTTTTCCTGTAATTACGTATCAACTGGCATAGACAAATTACTTTATTGTAACTTATGGGCTGCATCAACATAGGTTTATTCATCCGATAACGAGACTATACTTATTTTTTCTCAATTCTTGTCAATGTTACTTGGTAACTCCCTGTGTGCTGATGAACAGTTCAGTGCAAACTTTAAAAATATATTTTTTTCGAATTAATTTCTTGTTTTATTTTATTTTTCACCTTTTTTTAGCTGACAGGAAATAAAATATTACTTATGTTCAGGGAAAATATATTTAAATAGTTATTCAGTCTATAAACGCATATACATCTTCAGCAACATTTATTTTGTTTTCCTGTTTATTCTTTATGTTTTCATTGTTTGCTTCACAATGTATTTTCAATGGGTTTTCATATTTCAATTCAGTCTTTATCCTTTTTGCTACAGGTTCTGATTGCCGTAAATACTTTATTAAATTACCTGTAACAACAGTTTCCATTTTATTGTCTTATTCTCTATCTTATTAAATAAATTATGTTACCTAAAATACAAAAAACTAAAGTTCATTATTAATTATGATCATAAACAATAACAACTCGTCTCCACCGGACGCATGCTCGGGCGAGGCAGCCATGTGAGCGGAATGCTCGGTCGGTGTGGACGTGCCTCGATGTTGTGCGGGCGCACGATGCCTCGGAGCCGAGCTATGCGGCGTCGGTAACATGCGCGTGCTCAAAGGCGAATCTTTCGAAGGCATTAATTTTGTAAATATGGACACTCGAGAAGCCTCGATACATCCGCATCCACATGCGTCTTTCTTGGCTTTCTTTTCCATGTTTTTGATACCTGTTTTCTTTTAATTAAACAGTAAGTTGATTAGAAGATAGCTGCAGCACACGAAAATTCATTTTAAATTGCTCAATTGAACTGATGGATCGGGGTGACTCGGCTTGCCTCGCGAGCCCTACCTCGATGTTTCCGATAAACTATGAGGCTGCCTCGCGAGCCAGCCTTGGCCGCACTGCTCGCCCGAATGTGGCTCGCGAGCCCGTTCGCCCGGTGAAGACGAGGCTATTGAGGAATTTTTGTTTAGATTAAACATCATGAAACCAAGGTGGTTTATAAAATCTCACCATCTATTGTATTAATACATTTTTCTATGTAAGAACTGCTGTTGTTGTCTTTGACTAAAGTTGGCTCCACAGCTATTGTAAAGTCAGGGCCGTAGTTAGGCCAGTGGCCATGTTCTGGTATTTGCTCATCCAGCTTCACTCCAGCCACCAGTGCGGTCAGCGACGCCCACAAACGTGCTGTATTTACATGTTTATATCCACCTGAAGACATGTTAAAATCACTTCAACCTTCTATATTTTTTATCAGATTTTCAAAAGCCGAACTGTGCGATGCTGGGAAAGACCGAAGCTTTCGTAATCAACTAGATTTTTGATCAACCTGAAGCCAGGTTTCAAATTGACAAATTCACCTCCTCCGAGCAATAAGGTAGGTTTTTGTTTGTCGAGGATAAGCTGCAAACATCGGCGGTAGCTTCGCGTAGTTAAGTTTGCGCCGCCATTAGGGTCTCGAGCACATGCGTCTGCGCCGCACTGTGTCACTATGACGGCAGGCTTGAAGTGATTGTATACCGAGTTGAATACTCTGAAATATTAAAAAGTGATACACACTTTTTGTATGAGGCACATAAAGCTAAATGATTTGTGATGATGATGACATAAGTTACTAACTTTTCAAAAGCATACTCCATAGTATTGTCAGAGTATGCTGCATAGAGTGGAAAATTGCAACTATATCCTGTTCCACCATCTGTCCCAATATCATTTATGTCTCCAGTGCCAGGGTAGAAACCTGGCTCAAACTTGTGGAATGACAGAGTAAACACTGAGTTACTTGTGCTATAGGCATTCTGTACACCATTTCCTGAAAAAAGTATTTGGGAAAATTGTTTATAAGTTATAATTATTAATAAGAATTAACAGGATAAAGACTTAAAAAATATTTAAATAAATATGTAGGTACCATGATGCACATCTAAATCAATGTACAGTACTTTTGAAAACTTTTTCCTTAAGCTTTCAATAGCTATGACTATGTCATTAACATAGCAGAAGCCTTCAGCTCCAAACCTGAAAAAGATTAATTATTTGGTAATCAGGAAAACACTTTTCTCCCCATCATATATTGGTACTGAGACTTGTGACATAATTTTGTTAAATGAATGTAAGTACAATTTGTATTTGACATGTATACAAATGCTTATAGTTGGTCCATTTTAAATACTAGTATTCAGCAGCTTCTGGTGGGACTGGAAGCCCATCTCAGCATAGTTGGGGAATGGATAGGCAGATGAGTACCTGTGTGCATGATGCCAGCCCCCACACCAATTGATAGCAACATCAGTAATGCCGAGTATGAGGCATCGGGCTGCTGTTACTGAGCCACCAGCAATGGTAGACACCAGCTCAAACATATTGGATACAGGAGGGCAGTCATATCCTGCAAGAATCTAATAACAATGTTCATTGTTCATGATTACACATATTTTCATGATTGAAGAACTAATTTTTATTTATGTTTTACATGAAAATCTAATATAGTTTTCAGGTATTTACAGTGATTCTTGATTTTATTCTATTACTTAGCAGCTAATGTGAAAGCATGGGTTTCAAATAGTTAACAGATTTCAAACTAGTCGGGTTTTGAAGCTGATGAAGTACTTTAAGGGATAACCAATGTGGTTTATATCATACATACTGGGTCACACAGGTTTGTATATTTATCATGACTGTGATATCAGTTTGATGAGATAGAGAGGTTACTTCTCCAGAGATGTTTGGATTGGACCATAATAGTATTATTATGTATACTACCATACCAATGCCACACTCCTCGTCTTGAGCGTTAGCCATATAATCGTCATCCACTTCAGTAAATGTCTTCAAATGATCAAGATACAAATCGGAGTGGAACTCTTTCATAACTTTGTGAGTTGCTGAAGCAGACCTTACAACTGTACATTGTTTTAAGATACCGAAAGCCTCTATCAAATCATGTACCATGCTAGCCTAGAAATACAAAATATTATTTTATTTACAAACATTGTACGAGTAATTTTATTGTTTATTAATTTAAAGTTTATAGTGGTAATTATGTACCCTTCCGATAACTGCAGGCAATCGATCGCATTCCTGGATTAATTTTTCATCCCAAATGTAGCATGGTTTTCTTTCACTCATTATAACTTATACTGAGACTATGTGTGAGATGAGATAAACTTTTGGATTTTTTCAATCTAAATGGCGCGAAACGCTTAAGTTTACTCAAAAGTCGAAACTTTTAACTACAACCGCGCCAACCTTCATCCCGAGCTGTTGACATTGACTTTACAAGTTTACATGACAAGTATGTACAACTGTCAGTTTGTCACAGTGTCATTGACATTCATCATCATCATCAGGCTATATTAGTCCACTGCTGGACATAGCCCTCCCCTAATGAGCGCCATAGCCATTGACATTAAGACCGTCCTATTATTAGTATGCTCTTTTTTGATTATGACCGGGACCGCCTCTACGTTGATTGGCTGATTGCTGCAATCTTAGGTCCTGAAAAACCGTAAAACTAATTAAATCGTGGTTTTTTTTTTGAAAAATAACAATTTGAATGCTACCTACAGGACAATCGCTCCGTGACAGAAAACAAAAATGCTGTGAATATTAAACAAAAAGTGGCTTATCAATCAGCAAGTTACTTGTTGAAAGCCATGATGGTTTTAGATAACGCCTCTGCTGTGGTATTGATATTCTACTCTGAGCTCTGTTGACCATTTTTAGTTGGTATAAAACATTTAATTGATTTAAATACTGATTGGTTAAAAAAAAATGTTTTTTACTAGAGTACCACAGAAGGATAATTTAAACTTTTGTAGTATTCAAATGGAACGCACCGCACTCTGTCAAAGACAAATGATGCCTTTCAAATTGGTAGTCTATGGATAAGTCCATGGTCTATGGGTACAATTTTTAAATTCATTGGTTAAAATATATTTGTGTGACCAATCAGAAGAAAGCAGCTTAGGAAAAACAAGCGTCCATTTTCTACAGAAATCCTAATAATCAGTCTTGACATTTTCGAAGAAATTGAATGAATTACTAATATTTTTTACTGAAATACATGTTAAAGTTGTTAATAACTTATGTTGTATTGTTAAAGAAATTCGAAAAACTGAAAGAAAATGAAAAATTCGTGACATCAAATAGATAAATCACATGATAAGTTCTTGCGATCCTAATATGACAAGGTCTGTTACAAAATATTGGTAACTCGAGCCAGTCTGGTTTTGTTTGTGTCTAGTTAAACCACTTCTTCGATGGTGTTTTGTGTTTTTATAACAGCGATTATCAAGTTCAAGTGGAAATGGTTCGAGGTTAGTATCGTATATTTACATAACTATACATAAAATGGTCATGATGTCCGTATTATGTTTGAAGCATCCTTTGTTCGCGGTACCCTCTTCTGTTATTCCGCCTTCTAGTAAACGCGTATACAAACATTTCTTAAAAAAATGCATGAGGTAAAGTGTACCAACCTTATTTAGAATAATTTTTTAGTGTTTCAGTAGTGTATCATAGAATCTTCTTTTCTGATGGCAATTTCTGGACGCTAACCTTAAATATTTCTGAAAAATATGTCTTAACACTAACCTAACTAATATTATAGATCCGTTAATTAAAATTTAATCATATTATATATTTACTTATAATAATATATTATGCATTTCATGTTTTCTATATATATATTTTTTTAATATTTGTTTTTTTTATGATCAAATCATAGTTTCACGAAATAGGCCACGTGATTCGACAAAATACCGGGAAGTCTTATAAAAAAAAATACAATAAAAATACCTATAAAATAGTTTATAAAAAAGTATAGGAAATAAGGTGTATGATGTATGTGAAAAGATACTTGATGTAATTTCTTGAAATTCTAAACTACAGTCTAAATTATTTGATGAGTTGGCAAAGATAAGGTGCCACATGCTGCCATGGTCTAGGCATCATTCCTAGATGCTAACGCTCATAGTTATTTATTTCGCATCCGTCATAAGAATGCTCCCAGCATTTTCTTTGAGTTATTAATTTTTTTTTTATCTAATTAGCATCCTCATGAGTCCCATTGGACTTTGAACCTTCTGCCTGCACTTGGATCATGTGACGTCACTATTTTTTGAAGGACTATTTTAGTACAGGCAGTTCTTACTGCGTTCACATGAACACACTAAATAATATGGTACTTCATTTTAGGGCGCATCTATTTATTTATTTGATTTGTATATTTATAATTCTTAGAATTTATTTGTTTATTTACAATTTGCACCAAAAAATCATACAAAATCATAGAATTTTGTTCTTGTTAGAATCGTTGTTATCGTTGAAATATAATTTTATTGATAAATAAATTAAACTAAAATATGAAACCGTTAAAAGGTCATAATTGTTTGATAAAGTTCTGATTGTAATATGTTCTCATTTTTGTGCAAAAAAATAGTGCTTTCGATAATATTTTGTCCTTGTTTTTTGCATGCATTTGTACACTTGTACACATATTAATAATACCTAATTCTCACTTTGTCAATGCTTAAAATGTCTCACATGTTGTATGAAATGTAAAAAATAATAATAATAAACAAAAATATATATATATGTGAACTGAATAAATTACATAATGGAATAAATTGCATGACTATTTTATGATTTATTTTAATTATTTATAAAATTATATTTAAATAAATAATTTATATTCCAAATTCATAGGGAAAATATATGAAAGATATTGATAAATATATTAAACCTTAGAAGTAAACACTTTCAAAAACATAATACTTAGCTGATGATATGGTTTCCAGCCAGTAGCTTGATGGCAGCCCAGGAGGGTGTGAAGACCCCCCACCGCATTGAACTATGCGAGGAGAAGCCTGTCAGACCTACGCGTAACTATAGAAAGCGCAGGTAACTGAGGCACTAATATATTATGCTTCATTTTTGCACACTCTTGAGTTTCATTATTAAGTCTATACTAATATTCATTTGCATCTGCACAAAACTTAACCCCCAAAACAATAATATTGGATGGGCAAGGAAGTGAAATTTCATCATACCTGCTAAACAAACATTCCATTAATGAAGAACCTTGGTTAAATAAAATTCTACACCAAGAACCTTTCATATATTAATAATCTGGAATCTGTAAAAAACTTCATTATAATGGGATCCTCTTATTGGTGGTTGTAGTTGGTATCTAGAAGCTACACACTATCTACATAAATATTTTATTTATAGGATTATAGCAGCTGTACAGCCTAAGACTGAGAATGCAGAACTAAATTCAGAACCTCCTTTGAAAAAGATTGAATTGAAGTCTAAGCCGCTGAAGACTAGCAACGGTTTAACAAATAATAATATGACGAACGGACATACGTTGAGGTCGAGAGGGGCGCGCGCCGCAGCCCGTGCAGCAGAAAGCCACAAGCTTACCGAGTACTTCAAGGAAGAGCTCAAAAGTCCCAAAGTCGAGCCTCCACCTTCACCTCCACCTATTGAGAAAACAATCAACAAAATAGACAAAGTAGTGAATGGTGACACAAACCACAAACTAACAGAATACTTCCCAGTAAGACGTAGTGTTAGGAAGACATCGAAATGTGTGATGGCGGAGAAGATGCGGGACCTGGAGCGGGCTGTGAGAGAACAGAGGGAAGATGGACTACAGGTAATTTATTTGTTTACAATAATATTATGTCAAAAAACTCGCCGTCAATATCAACAAAATCACTTGGCGGGAACCATTGCGCCCGGAAACAATAGAATTTCATAAGCAATAAGATAAAAGTACAGATAAGCCTTGGTTTTTATGTTAATTAAATGAAGGTATTCATGTCACTACACACAATCATAATACTACTTCAACTATTAACTCCATATGAACTTAACGACTTGTCGAGTAACGTGTGTATGTCGATTAATGGCCACCATTACGACTTCACCTACCTACGTAACTAGAGAAGTATGTACTTGCATTCTATGATGTACTGTGGGCGTCGTCCCCCTCGCTAGATAAATTGAAACAAATAACATTAATATGCCACTTATATAAATTATGCAAACAACATACTTTGTAGAATCGCGTTAAAATATTTACCAATGTTTGACTTTCATTGCCGAATCAGCATTCGTCCATTAACTTTAGTAATGACTTCCTGCAAGTGTTAAGCAGTTCACGAGAAAGACAATATGAACAAATTAATGTTGGTTGCAATTATCTGAACGAATGTACATATCTACTAAATATTAAATTAGGCCATTATGTGTTATTGCTTTTAACAGACAATTTACTGCGTCACTGGAAAAAAGCTGTTAATTATCGAGTCGTTAAAGAACTGATCTGATGACGCGTTACAGAACTGATCTGATGACGCGTTACTCTGCTTGTCGGAACTGTTTGTTCGCGCTAAGCATCGAGGTTTGTGTTCAATCTAAAGTTATAGTAATCTGAACCAATGGAGTCTGTAAGAAATACAAACAGGTAATTCTTTTTATGACGCTGTAGTCAAAAAAAGAATTAGCTACATATAGTAAAGAAGATCGAATTAAATTTAACACAGTATATAATTCGCGTAAACTACCACTGAAACTGATCATCTATCAGGCCTTTGAAATCATTAACGAAACTAAATACATAATTGACACTTGACAGATAGATAACTTCCTTCCCCGGACAAGTGCAGGTTAAAGGAAAGATAAGCTGAATTATCAGTGGAACGCCAAGGCCGCCCGTTAAAACTATCTACTAACAGGTTATTGTTTACAGATTAACGCTACGACGAGAATATTGTATTAGTTACACAACATAACAGATTTCGTAATCTTCTTAGAGTTATATAAAAGTATGTAAGAAATGACACTGCATTGCAAAAATATTGCATTAACATCGTCCATTGTTTTCTTAAGCTTTCAATGAACTTTTTCTAGGTTCACATTTCTGGTTGACTGACGACCCCTTGTGTTAAACTTTACATTGCAAAGACCGTCACCGGTAACTGTTCGTCACGCATGTAATTCCCGAAAGGGCAGTTTAATCCATAATATTATGATCAATAACCATGCACGCAGGGCTGTCCTACTAAAACCCATGACAACATTTGGCTGACAACTGCTCAAGCTTCGAGATCGATTCAGTTATGCTAGTAGCTGCGTAATCGAACCTAATCTTCTGTTATTTTTACGTGTCGCGAACACATTCATAAGCCCACTAAAGGGTTTTCACTACTGCGCAGCTACCCCAGGCACCATCTCATTGCAACATCTTGTCATCACACGTCAAATAATGGATTAACCAGAATAATTAATTAAGCGATCAGAGCTAAATCGATCGAAACCTTGTACAGTTTTCTCATACTCTTAAAATATTCTAGTGGCTGTCCATATTCTCATTAAATTTGTTTGCTACAGGTGGCATATTTCGATGGAAAGGGACGAGGGGTCATAGCGACCCGACCGTTCGGTCGTGGACAGTTTGTGGTGGAATACTCCGGGGAACTGGTGGGTGTGGCGGAGGCACGGGAGAGGGAGCACAAGTACGCGCAGGACCCCGAGGCGGGCTGCTATATGTACTACTTTAGACACGGAGATCAGCAGTATTGGTGAGTTTGATACACTGGTATTCTTCTTATATGTTCTGATTTTGTCAATTTTAAAGGTGGGTTATTTAACGGTCCATCTCAGTGTTGTGAGAATTATTGATCGAAATACAAATGATCTCATGTTATGAATTATGGTGTAACGCTTTTAAAACAGTGACGCACTGTCGGGTGCACTAATTGCAACGTCATACTTCGCCTTAACGATGTGTATAATATATGTTTTGGCATGTTTCACTATATGTTCTCGTGACATTTTGTGAAACATCCGTATCCCTATAATCTGATAATAAACCGCTCTGCAGCCATTCTTAGATTTTCTTGTTATCTCAACAATATTAATGTTAAATCCTGGTCCTTGTTCGCGTAGAGGGCGAGGTCTGTAATAATGAGCATAAGAGATCCCCTAAAAAAAATCTATAATACCACCCTCTTTCTTTCCAGTATCGACGCCACAGCAGAATCCGGCCGGCTAGGTCGTCTTGTGAACCACTCCCGCAACGGAAACCTGTCAACAAAAGCGTTGTGGGTTGACGGGCCACGGCTCGTGTTGCTCGCGGCTCACGACATCGCGCCCGGCGACGAGCTCACCTACGACTACGGCGACCGCTCCAAAGAGTCGCTACAGCATCATCCCTGGCTCGCGCTTTGACCTGGGTGAGCTTATAGTTTTTATTCTAAAGATGATGGTAACGGCAAAGGAACATTATTATACGACTAGGCTGCTCCACAAGGCTGTAGTCCGAATGTGGGAAATTCATAAAGACTAATCCATGTATACGTCGTCTTAGTGAGGGTTAAAGTTAATGTTCGAAATACTACATTCTCCATATCTGCTGGGCTTTGCTGCTGCTCATTTTATTGTTGAGCTCTCGCAAATAATAGTCCTTCGACTTTCCGTATCTAAACAACTTTAGCTCGAATTCTGTTTTCTCATTCACGGTCTCGACTCAGACCAAAAGTCATTCATTCAAATTAGGCTGATAGAGGTAGATTTGGATGTCAAAGTTCAAAGAGATGATACGTCTTCCAACCCCTATCGACCCCATGGCCAGATTATTTCGCCCTCAACTCGCAATTTTTTTTTTAAATATTGTTTCTGGCTCCAGATCGACACAATCTCGTAACAGATTTAGATCCTTCACATATATATTTATTTAACTATATTTTTCTCTTTATGGTTTCCAATTTATATGATCTATATTCTATTTACCAATTGGTTATACCTGATTTCTGCAAGTACTGGCTCTATATGAATTGATACTATGTGTGTGTTTGTTACCACATGTCTTGGAGGCGACGCATACTAGATGTTATATGAAAATGGGAGCAAGGTATGCCGAAGTTTAAGGGCCGGCCTTAAACAAAGATTATGATTCTGGGATTTTTTAAAGGCAAGCAAAAGTTTCCTTACCAAGACGACTTAAATATTAAACTCGGGGGTATTTTTTTTGGTATTACCAGTGAAAATACTTTCGTATACCATAGATAAGCGCCGGCCCTTAAACGAAGTAGAAAATACTAAAATATCACCATGATTAAAAAATGTTAAAACTTCAAATTGCATCTTTTCCAGGTATGGTCAAAAATCTCATTGGACTACTAAGAATAATTTATTACTTTAGTCTTAGTTACTATGAAGTTTGTTTGTTATAAAGATTTATGTTAATTGGACATGTGTTTAGTAGTGAGACAAGTGGCCTAACACTTTCGGATAATGACGGGAGTGGTCGGATCACGATATAAACTGCCTTAAACCACACGTGGTTATGTGACTAAGATACGGGAATAAATAAAGACAACTATGTAAGGAGGTTGCGTCAAAGCAGTTGCAGTTACGTCTTATTTCGAATAATGAGTGAACGAATTAGTCATTTACAAGACGACTGAAGAAAATACAAAGATTGTATGAGATACGAAATGAACTGATTAAAAATGTAGTAATAAAGGCAATATGTTTTGCTATGAGTCGAAGATGGAAAAGACAAAAGATAAACTACTCGAAACCAACTGTTTTGACGATCTGAACATGTCCTAAAAGATGTAAGAAGGTTTTGAGGACATTGAGTTTCTTTCTGTATATTATATTTTTGTAATAGACAATAGTATTGAAGTGTGTATCAGTATTTCATGTTTGTTTTGTGACGGGAGTAATCTCAGGTCCATACACAACAATTGTTTACTGCTTAGTTCTTATTTGTGGGTTAAACCTGTGTTATATTAGTTAAATGTATTGACAAATATTTGGTTTCCCAAAATATTGATTATGGTGACTTAAAACGTGATGTTGAGAACGAAACTTGGAAAATATGAACAATATTCAATGGACGTAAAGTTTTGGATATCAAGGCTTAATAAAAAGGACAACTTTAACAACAACATTTTTAATAGAATACGTTCTACGCCCACTGAATATGAATGATCTTTCAACTAGGTATCTTAAAACTGGGATATATTGTTAAACCGAATTGTTCGAATTTTTACACGAGCTATTTTGGGTAGACTTTCGGTCCATTGTAAAAGATATCAAGTAGATAGTTCAATTGTTAGTAGAATGTTGCAGTGTGCCTCAAGTACTTGATAAGTGTACTTGCTAATCAGAAGCAGCGATAGACATGGCTGCGTTACGTATTTAATCGACGGCGACTTGAAGAGAAATTACAAGCTCTTAGCAGTAACGTTAAAAAAACAACAATGTCTGAAAATTAATATGGCTTAGGTACTTTTAGTACGTAGTTGTCGATCTTTCACAAGTCACGTCGATTACTTTGAATTAAACTTTATGAAAGATGCCTATAAGGTACAAAATTGACCAAGACATGACGATGGTTGCAGACTGTTACAATATCAAAGACTTGATACCAGCCACGATACAAACTCGGTCGCGACACAAACTCGAATAGTTTTTATATTTATAATTAGTTTTATTTTGTTTAATTATAAGTACGTTTTCAGAAAGACGGTGAGGTTGTACAAGTTGCTCATTGTGTTGAAAATATTTTAAAAATATCGAGTCCTAAAGTCCAAATATAACATTGCTTCATGTTATTTGACATCTTCATTAATTTTTTAATAAAATATAACTTGAAATTCGTGCCGTAATCAGTAAAGCGATGCTGCGATTGCCCACCGAAGTGAGAAATTAGGCTTCCATCTATCGTGACATCACAGAACAGCATTATAGCAATAATACATTATATGAATTAGAATATTAGGCGCCGTTGACTTTATATGGGACGAAGAACACTCCAGGCATAATAGAGAACAATTATTTTTTAATATTATATTTTTCAATACTGAATCGGTTTCGATAATAAGTGAACATAGAATAATTACACCAAATCAGACATAGAAAAAAATATATAAACCGATCGATGAATTCGAGTTGGGTATAATAGCTATACCAATATTGTAACTCACTCTTGAATAAAGGAAAAATGAAGAAGAGTTGCGTATTTAGTTACATCAAATGATACGCTTATTTAGCTCGTAAGTCCAAATAATAAGTGGCACGAATAAAATTTGCCAAACTATATTGGTGGGCATACTAAATTAGGTATCGAGCCTGCGATTAGCGAGCGCGCGTGCGTAATATGCACATTGTGATAGTCGCGATCCTCCCGGAACGGTCGGCAAAAAAACGAGTTCGTTCATTTTTATACTGACTTCATCCGGTGCTACTATCACACAACATAATTAATTAATATGTCCCTACCACAATCAAAGGCTCCGCGAGCTCATAAATTGTAGGACCTTACATGTAAGTAATAATAAAAAGTGGGAAATTATTTTTACTATTGGAGCAATGGAAAACCTTAGTTTCTTTTACGCTATGTCTACTCGCGAGACTCGTGTAAGTGATTATAAGCGTATGTGTGATAGAGACTATCCTTGATAGTAAGTAAATACGGGATATGGAGGTGTTCTCTTTTTGAAGTGAAGCATGCGCCCGCGACGCGCCCTACCTCGGTGCAAGCGCCTTATCGTCTAACCTGTGTCGGGAACGCATTTTTGATACATGTCAGAAGTAGTACGGAGTTTTGTAATACTAAGAAATTTTTATATGTATCGTAGTATGTAATGATTGTAAGTTATGCAGCTGGTGGGTAGCAGTGGTCACCAAAAGAATAATATTAAATTATTATTGTTAATGATAATATAGTCAAGGTAAGCCGGTCCTTGTATCTTTGTAATACAGCTTCGTTTAGTTTGAGCATTTCGGATTCTGAAACTGTATGTATTGTTTTATACAATTAAATTATCAAACATTTATGTGTAGAAAATTAATGTTAATCGACTGGCGAACCTAATAAGAATAATGTTATTGTACCGATCGTGCACTTCCGTTTTTCTACTTAACATAGACTAATGTAGCTGGATCCAATATGTAGTGGAACGCGTATTTATCGCGCGTGAACAATAATACTTGCAATATTATACGCTAGACGCATTATGATGCCAAATATTTGTACACAGAAGAGAGTGTAGCGGTGCCATCTGAAGTCTTAACTGAAGATCCAGCAACATTACTAAGCTATATCATTAGTATTGCTATGTAGTTCCTACTCCCTCTAACACAATGTGTGACTTCCTAACCTACCTTACCTACTATCTCTATTGTTGTGTACGTCGCTGCTACAAAGCCTTATATTTTATTACTGATTATGGTCAAATTAGTGATACTTATGTAAAAACTCGTTAGTTGCATACCTCCCTAATCGAACTTCTTTACAAATATAGGTTAAACAAATCATTAAATTAATTGATTAGATTAATATATTTATATTATTGAGTGTATTTTGTTTTATCGAAATGATGAATTGCGCGCAATTTTAATCAGTTTGCTTTACAGATTTTTGTATGTTGTCATCTTAGCTAAAGAAATGGAACAAAGGTTCATATTGATAGTAGCTTATGTTTTTATTTAACAAAACTTGTAAATAATCGGTGACAAGCTATCAAAGAATCTGTCGATTAAACTAGATTACTACGTGATTTTAGTCCGCTATTATTTTTATTAGATTCCTTTTTTAATAGTTGTGCCGAATCAAAATGTTTCAGCGATTATAGTTCCATTCAATATGTATTAGTGGATTGTTTGTTCCCGAACATTTGAAGCGAAGCAATCTTGAGATCTACGACCAAATAAACTAATATGCGCTTGTGCATTATGTGATATGAGTAAAATAATATGCCATGCAAAAACAAAAGATGTCAACCAATAGACCCATTTAAGAATTTATTAACTTTGTGCAATGTTCTCCCATTGTCTCTTTACAGTATCACAATAACATCTGCTTAACTACAAAAATAAAAACTGTATAAAGCTGACATCGAATTCCATGTTTCGAGTCATTGAGGAATTAGAATTGAATGGCGCAAAAACCGCGCAAGTTTGCTGAACTACAAATGTGCACCCTATTTTGTGAATAAATGATCTAGTCTTCTAGGTCTTTTGCACCATTGCGCCTGTGTTATGGCAAAATACTGTTTGTTTAGCGCTCGTATTGTTGATGAATAACTTAATATAATTTCTAGGTTTATAAGCGATTATTTATAATTAAAATAATAATTGTAAATCATTGAAGTTATTGTTAGACATTCTCCACTGCTTATGTAACTGCTGTCTAGTTGACTTCATAATATAGATGTTATCTTGCAAAATGTGCTTTATACGTAACTGTTCTAAAGTGCTGACTTCGTTGTAAGGTACGTTTTCGCAAGAAGTAATAAATTAATCGTTTTTAAAACCTAAGTAGCAATTGTGCAGTGGTACGTCAATTTAAATTTCAAGTTGACTTCTTAGTTCTCTTCATATTACACAACGATGTCTATTATATACGCAGATAGTGAACCGAATGAAGTTTTTGAATACAAATAATATATTTTTATACATCTGATAATAGAAGTTACTTTTCCGAAACAGTTTTTACAGAACATTTTATATTCCTTGTGAAATATGAAGCGATAGGATTGCAAAAGATTGGAACTATGATTATTATAACAGTATTGTTAAAGGCTATTTTCCTAAGTAGCGGTGTTATGAGACTTAATAATTTATTTTAAAATGCGGGCTGCCACACTGCCCTAATAATAATCAGTAGTGATTGAGAATTGGGTGAAATATAAAATATGAACTTTGAACTGTGTTTAAATTATTTATTACACTGATAAAAACGCTAATTAACCTTATTAATTATTATTAGTACTGCCTTGCCATCCCTCTGCAATAGGCAAAACTATAATTTCACGATTAAGAAAAGCTTACATTAAAGGTTATCAGTCTATTATAAGATAAATAAGAATTCATTTACATTGAGTACATTTTACTGACTGATATTAAGCGATGGACACATTGTGATGCATTTTGAGATAGTAGAGCTGCGCTTGCGACTCTAGTTCCTGTAGAGATTTCACCACTGGCGCCATCTGGCTCACGTGATCCTGAAAATTGCGAACAATTAATAGTCTTACCTTACAATATAGAATAGAATATACTTTATTGCACACCAAAAATTGAAAAAACAAACTGTTTCATAAAAAAACTGCTAAATCTATGGTTACAATGGCGGTCTAATATACCCATACATCTTTTAAACAGTATTTCAATTGGTGCAAGATCGATTATTATTATTATTTAACATACTTGTAAAAAAGTAAAAAAAGGATTAGGATATATATTCCACTAGCGTTTTTTTAGTGGTTACGAACGAGCGTTGTGATTTACCAGGTCCCGCCAACCTTAATCCATCAGCAGATACGTTAGATTTTTCCTCTAAATGACAAATTACACCACAGACTACCTACAGTACTGTTTGTCCTCCTTTAAATCCATCCAAAGGTTGTCTTGAAAAGATCGCTTTTAGCGATAAGACCGCCCATTGTGTCACCCCCTATTTATAAGTTGTTTAATGTTATTCTTGTTATTTGCATGGTGCACATAATAAAGAATATTCTATCTTCTATCTATCTATTACCGACATTTTAAGATCCTGCGCGATAATCTTACCTGATATCCAGAACCAGCCTGCCTCTTCTTCTGCCCATACACGACTTTACCGTCGAACTCGTTGGCGGGCACAACCATGTCGTTTCCGACCTGCTGAATTGTTATGGTCAGGTGGTCTTCAATGTCAGCTAGATACTGCAAAGTGAAGAATGACATATGAAAGAAGAGAAGAATGGTTTTCAAGGCTTCAAGCGGATTAAGCTTAGTGACCAGGAAAGTTTGGGAGCTCTAAAATGAACATGAATAATTAAAAAAATAAAGGTTTTATCTCAAATGTTTGTTGTGATCTTGGTAAGTACCTAATCGGTCTTGAATTTGGCGATGGCGTTGACATAAGCAGTGGTAATTTATGTAGGGTTAAAATGGAAAATATAGGAAAGATGGCTGGATTGAGAAGGGTCTTATGATGTTGGCTTCAATACCTGTGGTTCATTGTACCAGGTGCAGCAACCCCTGGGACGGTCGTCGATGAGGCTGGTGTTCCAACAGTTACGACCTCGCGACGAGCACCACTCGCCGTGGTACCACACCTGCGAACGAACGAGGTCAATATACTTCACTGAACAAATTTTTTTTTTTTTTTTTTTATTCTTGATAGGCTCGCGTTTGACCACTATCTCACCTGATGGTAAGTGATGATGTGGTCGACGATGAAGCACGCTTACCTAGAAATAACCTATTCACTCTTGACTTGAAGACCCCCAGGTTATAGCTGTCAGGAAATACGGAAATTTGCGAACAATTATTATTATCCAGAAGATGTCGTATCCCATTCTCGGATGGTTCATGGCTTTGTGACAGCTTCATAGAAAGACGGACAATAATTTTACGACAAGGTTGACGCAGCGGCTGAGCGATCGACTGCCTGCGTGTCGCGGGTTCGATCCCCGCACGCACGGAATAAATATTTGTATGAACTACAGTGAGTTTAAATGTTTGTAAACACACCCACGATACAAGAGAAATTCCTAGTGTGGCAACGTTTAAAAAAAAAACATATTTATTAGACATCTTTACTGCTCGTCGCTACCACGTAAAAACATCGGAATCAGAAGTTTTGAAGACGGCAATCTAAAGGTTTTATTGTTTCATAGTTGCGTGGTATGTATCTTAACGGAAAAATTTAAGGTTTTACCTTTTCTGGCACGGTGGAAACAAGACTGATGGCGAGCCCCATGCGCTCTGCTCGACCGACACGACCGATGCGATGCACATAGTTCGACTTTTCGTCGGGCAGAGTCACGTTGATCACTAATGACATTAAATAATTACTTATAATAATAATATATAAAAAGTGAAGAAAACAAACTCAGGTTTATTTAGATCAAAACTGATCAGTAAGTGAATATCTGGATTTGCCCCAAGAAGCAGTGGTAGGGTTCGTCTGAAAATCCGTATCTTTTTTGTAACTGCTCCATTGCTTCGCCTCCCCTATATATGATACTCTGTTCGTGCAGCATCTACAACGTCAGTAACTTTAAATAAGAAAATTGAACTAGGTTTTTTTTCTCAAGATACTAGTTTATTTTATACTAAGCTAACAAAAACACTTACTAAACGGCAGTCCGGAGATATCAATGCCCCTAGCAGCGACATCAGTGCAGATAAGGTACTTAACCTGGCTGCTCTTGAACTTCTCGAGGTTGTCCTTGCGCTCTTTCGGCTTGCGGTCACCGTGAAGGCAGACGCAGGTAAAATCTGAACCGTACGACTTTAGGTAGCGTTCCAAGTTGTCACAGTCTAGCTTTGTGCGGCAGAAGATTATAGCTCTGGAAGAGAATTGTATAATCGGTATATGGATTGCTTTAAAGGTGGCAAAAAAACAAAAAAAAAAAGTACAAGGATACTAAGAAGTATTTCGAATTAACACTGGCCCAATTGTAATCCTGATGTAAAGATCCACAAGAATTAGGGCCCATATTATGCCCTCTATTTAGCCATTTGTTTTCTACTGTAGAGTAAAGCCCTCCCATCCTTTTAATGGCAAAAAGAGTCCTCTCCTTACTGCTGTTTGGGACCCACCGTGTGGTTGTTTTATTAGAAACGGTACCCATTCGTTTTTTTTTTAATCATTATGGTTGGAAACTCAAGATGGTGGTATTCGTTTAGATTTGAGCCACATGCACAAGAGGCAATAATAACACAACTAAGGTAAGTGAGATTTTCATTCGAATCTACGTCAGTAGAAGACCCTGAAGAAATTTAAATAAAACAAGAGCTTACCTGTCCATCTTATGTTCCTTGATGGCGCGCACGCAGTACTCTCCCTTGAGTATCTTGACGGCCTCCGACAACGTCTCCGGGGTAGTGTTGCCGCTGCGAATATTGTCCTTTGAGTGAACGCCGTCTGTTTGAACGTGCCTAAGGTCAAAGGAAAACAATGTTAATGATTTAATTTAGAAGCATCTTGGTAGACAGTTTTCGTAAATGGCAATACAATGATTTTTTTCGAGCTATAGTACCACAAATCGAAATATGAACTCTGCGTTATACCTGTGTGATAGAGATATTATGATGGAGAGGTGATGAAATAAACTCTCTCTCGAAACTAAGATCATGTCATGACAGCCATGATGTTCGTTTTTAGTTTTAAAAAAAGCTGTGGATGAAATGTCAGACTTGCGCCGTCACCCCCATCCTCTTGGCTGATCCCGGCATGTTCGTGAACGAGCGCTGTCATTTGGGACTGGTCATCTATTAGCTACGTAGGTTCATTTTTAATTTATTTTGATTTTTAATTAAATTTTGCTTTTGCTTTTACTCTGGACGCTCGAATAATGCAAATCATTCGTGTTGAAATTATACAAATATGTGAGAACGATGTAGAAAGACGTGCACAGTAAGAGCGTTAGATACGATTTTGTAACCATAATTAAATTTAAAAGAGTGTCCATGGAGTTTCTTGCCCATTCTTCTCCATAGATATCAACGCTTTGGAATAGGTACTTTCACAAGTCATTATGTCTTGTAGGTGTACTGTAGGTTTAACATTTTGTTTTTTTTTTTACATTCAAAAGTGCCTGTAATGGTTTAATTAAGATAAATGCTTTTGATTTGATTTGACCGTGTATTGGGTACTTACTTGCGAAGAGTCTCCCATAGGCGATCCTTCTGTGGGTCCACATTGACGACCACGTGGTGAACTGTCTCTGGTACTGAATCCTCTCCCTTCAGATCCACCCATGTCGGGAAGTGCATCAATTTCTCCTGTTATAGAGAAAATGGAAATATTTGAATCTTTGATCTGAGGAGGACTGCTGTGTTACCAAAATATAATAATATGATCATGTAAGTTCAAGATTATTTCCGCGGCTTCGCCTGCGTGGAGTTTGAAAATTGTCCCACGGGATTTGTGCCTACCGGGATAAATTGAATCCTATATAATAATCCAGTTAATAAATTATGTGTGTGCCAAATTCCACTCAAATCTGGCCAGTAGTAGTTACAAACATCCATACAACTTCATAAACTTCTGCATTCATATAGTTAGGATTTCTTTGGGACTCGACTAGTAATCTCAAATATCTGATATACTAGAGAACATTTTTAGTTTCTACCCGGCCCGGGTAGCCCGGTCAAGTACGAGTCGCACTCGCGCACCGAGGGTTCCCAACAAACTTTGGACATAAACGACAATTTCTCTTGACTGATTAGACTTAGAGGGTTGATTTGGACAACAGACTTGAGTATATGGTTTTAATTTCAACTCTATACCGCCACGCATTCCTGAAATAAAGGCTCATAATAGACAGACACTATGAAGACAGACGGAGCAAATATCGGATGAATTTAAATCCGAAAAAAAAAAGGTTCTAGGTAAGTCTCATCTATAAACTTACAGCCATCTTCTTAACTTCGAAAGCGTGTAGCGTGGCGGAGCAGACGACCATTTGCAGTCGTCGTCCATCGGACGTGATCTTCGGTATTTGCCGGTGGAGACGCTCGATAAGCTCGCCGTACCCTGCCTTCAGCAGACCGTCCGCCTCGTCCAGCACGAAGAAACGGCAGTGGGTGAGTGCTAAGTAACCTGGATGAGGAAATAGGGTAAAATGAACAGTTGAGTAGGTACGGGAGCCCAGAAGGTTTTCTGCAAGCATGTTCAGTATGAATACTTGATGGCCGAGAAGAAAGAGCATGCTGAGAGAACGGTCGAGTAGGTTCAAAAACCAACAAAAGCCCTTTGTTTGTTTTTGAACCTACCGACCGTTCAGCAATAAGGCCATCGCCTGCCGGGGTTGCGGGTTATTCGAAAGAGATACCGCGGCCCAGGAACGTAATGGGCAATAGAAGGAACATGGGTGGGTTTTAGTCAGTACAAGACTGACACTCGTCCCGGTCCGCCCAGAGCGGGGGAATTTTTTTATTATTTTCCATCCGCAAAACAAAAATGCTGTTCAGAGACGTCGATTTTCATTGTACGAGGCTTGAATTACCATCATCATCATTCTCTAGTCCTTATCCCAATGTATTCGAGGTCAGCGTAGATTGTCTCCTTTGATACTTTTCTATTATTTTCATCTTAGCAGTAACCTCCTTTGTAACCATATCGAGGCCTGAACCAAAACGACTTAAACTGGTAAACCTTCTCAATGAATTTGTGACCTTTGGCTCAACATTATATGCCTAGCTTTTTACCAGTTAAGTTGAGATCAGCTTCCAGTCTATCTGGATGCAGCTGAATAAGAGTATTTTGCATGGGACGGCTGCCTATCTGATCTCCAAAATCCATAACCAGTTAGTACAGTGTAATGCAACACTGCTTGGTTATCCAACTTTCAGGTCACTGATTACCTGTAACGACTGTCAAAGATCTACAAACGACAGCCAGGTTCAACGCCTTAGGGCGCTTTCAATTTAGACGTTTCGTGTCGGACCGCTACGGTGCCGAAGCGGTGCGTGTGTCGTATAGCGCACGGACGGTCGTTTGTTTTCATACAAAGCGCGCGGTGCGGCGTCTGCGGCAGCGTTGGTACTACGCTCGCTCGACGGCAGGACGACAAACGCCACGCGTCAACTGTATGAAAAAAGACAACCGTCCGTGTGCAATCCGACAAACGCATCGCTTCGGCACCGTAGCGGTTCGACACGAAACGTCTAAATTGAAAGCGCCCTTAACGTGCTTACCAAAGGTATAGAAGTAAGTCAGTAATAAGGATGGTCACCAATCTAGGGTCCCAACCTGAAGATCAATTCAAGCGGCTGTTAATATTTAGCCATGAAACCTTACCTAAACTACAAATACGTTATATAAATCTCTATATAAAAAGTCACGTTATTTCATAGAAAACTATATCTTACTAGCGGACGACCGAGTGATGTCGAAAAAAAACCGAACTGTTATTTCAGCCAGACTATAATCTACCTCTGTGCTAAATTTCATCAAGATCGGTTCAGCCGTTTTGACGTGAAAGAGTAACAAACATCCATACATCTATCCATCCTCACAAACATTCGCATTTATAATATTAGTAGGATCTCACCTCCTTGAATAAGATCCTCCAACCGCCCAGGAGTGCCCACAACAATATCAATGCCAGCATTGAGTGCGTTGATCTGATCCTTAACATTGATGCCGCCTACTACAAGCAGCTCACGAATCTTTGGGTTGTCCAAGTGTTTCTTGAACTTAGTTATCTGATTACATGTCTGCTCTGCTAATTCTCTTGAGGGCTGTGCAAAAAGAAATGATTATTTCTGATTGGTTTAACGAAAATACAGAGCCATGGAACCATGGAGTTTCTCGCCAGTTCTTCTTTAAAGGAAACGGTCAACCCGAACCGTGCACCTTTTCTCGACGTTTTATAAGTGCCCTTGTAGGCCTATGTGAAATAAAAATGTTTTGATTTGGATTTATAATGATAAAGGCATGAGTTCTATCGAGAGCATGGGTTCGATTCCCGGGTCGACCAAAGTGTTATCGGGTTTTGACGTCAGGAATTTCTCAGTGGCAGTCGGATTTGTGTGAAATGTGGGTGTACTATTGGTTACACTTCTACCTCATCCTTCGGGGAATACACGCGTGATGTTATGATATTTCGCTAAAATCTTTTCATGAATGAACGTTTGATCCAAATTTCATTTTAGATTCGTTAAACGGACAAATAGTAGAACAAATTTTATAGATTTACCTGATAATGGCTTTTCATGTCCGAGCATCAACTTAAAATTTAGAGAGAATTTATTATAATTAATATTACGAACCTGACGTCTCCCTTCCATTTTTTTCCTGTTTTTTGCTATAGAAACACACTGTTTAATTTATTTTTATTTGACTTACCTCAATGATAATAGATCGCGGCGCGTTATTAGCGGGTGTCGTTTCCACTGCGCTGTCCGATGACACCACATTACTTTTCATCAATTCCTTTGGTGCCGTGGCAATAGCTGTATACCCGGCGGGTGGTGGGTACTGCGTAATGTATTGAGGGAAAATAATTTTCTTATACATATATTGTCAAATTAGGCATAAGATTGTGGTAAGAAGGATTAAAAAGATTGATCTTTTTGCTTTTCTAAGTGACAGGAGAATAGAGGAGGTTTACACTAGGGCCAATGCCTGTTGGGTTTGCGAGTTGTTCGAAAGAGATACCTCGGCCCCGGAACACAAAGGAGGATACCCGGAACATAAAGGAACATAGATAGGTTTTAGTCAGTAAAAGTCTCACAATCGCTTCCGCTCCGCCCTGAGCGGGATAATAAACTATTTTAAATCATTCGAACGGAACGACATTTGTCTTGGACGAAGTGCGAGTAATTCGTCTGAGCAGTGATTTAAAAAAAATCGTTGACCTCAAATATCTTTAAAAAAATGTCTCATGATACAGATAATCACATTTTCATTAGATTGTTTACACATTACTTAGATTAAATAAAAATGTATAATTGATCTCAAACTTCGTTAATGACCCGTTTTGGTTCCAAAGGTTCTAAATAGTCTATCCTGGCTGGGTTTTATGGCTTTGCATCACCCTTCTCCAACTGTATATTTGTATCATAAACGGAAATGAAACTAGAATGCCTTCTATAAAACAATAGAAGGAAAAGTTGACTTACCTATAAACAACATGTTCATAAGTAAGTTAAGCAAATTACGTATTGAAGTTTTAGATACTCTACTGGAAAAAATTTTGGGTACCCAAAATTTTTTTTGGTAAATTCTCAACAGGCCGTATCTTCGAGAGAAATGGTCGTACGGGAAATAAAAAAATAGGAAATTGTAGCTCGGTTTTTTTTTGATCCCTTATTTTTTCCCAGTAGTTATTCATCACAACATTTAAGTTTATAATTCAATTATACCATACTTAAATATGAAATTTATACCTTGAATGGCATCTTGCCAAAATTGAATGATATCTCAGCATTTTTTAGTACAACAGCAGGGAAGTAGGTGTCAGCCCGCCTTTCTGGGGATAGAGTGAATGCCACACCAAGGTTTTCTCCATTCTTAGTGAAGGAAATCTCACCATTGTTCAGATTCAAGAGGCAACCTGAAATGCACCATAATGATATATTTTTTTTTTACCTACATTTTTATTTAAAAATGTATATAATATGTGTCAAAACGAATTAACGAATTTCAATAAGTAGGCAGTACTCTTTAATGTAGGCCATGCAGGCCTTGTGAGATTTCTGCCCCCTGGGCCCTAACTACCGGTAATTTGGACCCTGCTCCTGAAAACAGCAGATTTGAAATGTAAACTTGTGGTTTCCAAGATACTTTATTACAGTGGCCCTTTACCCAGATTGGTATACACACTTTTTGTAATAATATTCCAACTCAATGTTACATAGTGGTGATAGACTAACTGATACCATGATTGTCATCCCATATCATAGAACCCCATGAAAGCTGCTGATTGTCTTTACAGACATTGTCTTGATGGAAAACCCTTGGTAAAAACCTCTATTTTTATTTCACATAGGTCCACATGGGCCCTTATAAAACATTGAGACAAAGATGCATGGTTCGGGTTGGTTGTTTCCTAGAGACTAAGAACATGCGAGAAACTCCATGGTTACTCTATTAGAATCATTTGGTTTATACCTAGTCTCTTTCTAGGCAGTTCAATGACAGTCTTCATTCAGAAAGCATTGTGAGTTTCCCACTACCAGTAGCTGAGACCTCGGTGCTGACACTAGTGGATCACTCTACAGGATGACATATATATATATTTTTCTTGTTAAAATGTGCAGTTTATCTTAACCTAAAAATACTGCCATTGCTATGACTGTCTTGACAATATAAAAAATAATATTAAAAACAACATACCTATAACATCATGCATTCCATATGGTGCACCATAATCATCAAAGTTCTTACTGTTTGACTTCTTGCCTGTGCCTCCAAACCCAAAACCCAGCCTGTCTGTACCCAGGTCCAGCCTTGCCTAAAAATATTTAGTTATAATGTATTTAAAATTTCTTTTTAAAAAAAGAAATGTGGTATTTATCTAACTATATATGAATCACAACCTAAATATTTTCAATTATGATGCAATATCATGGAAGCTAATCAGAATGTTTTAGTAGAATGAAAATATACATATTTTCTTGTTCCAAAATAACAAAAGAGGTTCTATAGGTTTTAATATCAGTATATTCCTTAGTTGTTAACCACTTACAGCCTGTGTAGACCAACCCACACGACACAAGCCCTCGTCTGTAACAGTAGCTTCATAGTAATAAGCACCCTTGCTGCGCACGCCCTTGGTGCCTCTGCAGCCGTGCCAGCCCTTCTGGTCGCGCGACTGGCAGCGCAGCCCGTCCGGCGTTACCGCCAGAGCGTCAGTGCGATCAAAGAACGACATCGTCAGTTCTGTTGATATTGTTTGTATTATCTTACTCGTCTTCCCCTCTTGTATGTCTTTCAATGTTTCCCATACTATCTGCAAGATCGGCAAACAGAAAGCACCAGTCTTCCCGCTGCCTGTTTCCGCAGCCATAAGCACGTCGCCACCGCCTAAGATGAGCGGTATTGCTTCGGCCTGGACATCTGTTGGTAATGTCCAGTCCATTTCATCAATGGCCTTCCCCAGCTCGGGGAGGACACCGAACTCTTCGAAGGCAGTCATTTGTCGTTCTTTTCTATTAATATTCTCTATTACAGCAGATTGATATCAATAAAACAAACTTCGGCTGTCGGCAATATTTTGCAATAGGCTAGCTACATTTGACAGTGACAGGATGAGAGATGCTGCCGATGCTGGTGACGGAGCCTCATTCTGCAATATTTTTCTAATTTATAATTTTTCGTAACTGGCATTCTCACATCAATAGTGTTGTGGTTTTTCAGCTTAGGAATCCATAATCTAGTTTATTGATTGATTTTCAGTTTAATGTATATTAATTCTTTATTATAATTTTTTTATTGTATATTAATTCATATTTATCGGTTTATTTCGGTAATGTTGTTCTTTTAGCAGCCTTTAAAGCGAAATGTCACTGTCAAAATCAAGAAATGTAACCTCAATTTTCTAGTCATTATGTTAGTTTTCAATAATAAAATGGAGCTAGAAGTACTCCGAGATTCGGGCACAAAAAATTCAACAAAGCTGTCCTCTACAGGAAAAGTGTTAATTTATGTCACCGGAGGCTTAGCTGTTGGAGTCAGTATTATCTGTATACCATTCACTGTTCCAGCGCTGAGGAAAGTTTGTTTGCCTTACGTCCCAGCCACAACAGAACAACTCCTGGGAGTTAGCAAAGCTTTAGCTGGTCGTAGTGGAAAATTATTAGATGTGGGTTCGGGCGATGGAAGGATTGTCTTTACCGCGTCCAAGTTAGGTTTTCAAGCAGATGGAGTCGAGTTAAACCCCTGGCTAGTCTATTATTCTAGAATCGCTGCATTACTGAAACCGGAATACCGAGGGAGTAAATTTTTCCGGCGTGACCTATGGAAGTTTAACTTACAGCCATACAACAACATAGTCATATTTGGTGTGGAACAGATGATGAAGGACTTTGAACAGAAGTTATTAACAGAGACAAACAAAGACACTGTAGTGGTGGCATGCCGGTTCCCATTACCAAACATGATTCCTGTAGAAACAATAGGGAGTGGTGTGGACACAGTTTGGAAATATGTTGTGAAAAGATAGACCAGAATAATAAACTTATATACTTGTATTAGATAGTAGCCTAAAATAGAATAATATACATTGTTGACTGTACAAAACATTATTTCTAAAAGCGGCCACTTCTTTTCCTGCCTGTATACTTGGTATCGGCCTTCGTGTCCTTGCCTTGTTTCCTCCTCCTTTCCTTTTTCTCAATGATCCAAGCTCTTGTGTTTTTGAGTGGTTTACCTCTAATATTTCTAGTAGCTTCCCTTTTAGCATATTTGACTTGAAGATTGTTGTCCATTTCATCGGTGCCTGGAAAATTGGAACAATATTCACTTGAGAAACAAGTATTAATGTTATGATTGCCAAACAAACAGAAAAACAAGCCTGTTCAAAAATTACCATTATTATTGTTGGCTCATACAACCATTAATTAAATAATTACCTAGTGCTTCAGGTAGTGGAGCAGAACCTCCAGTCATTAACACCAAGAAGAACTTCTTGGCTTTTGCAGAATTAGGAAAGTCTACTACCACACCACCATAGAAGCCAGCCTTCATGGCTTGTGATGTGACCAGGTCCATTTGACTCTCATTCTCTGGGTAGAACTGGAATACTGCTCTGGCTGATCTTGACTGAAATAAAGAATAATGTAACATTTTATTCCATAATAATATAAAGTATGATTGCCATGTTATGTATTAGTTATTAAAAAACTCAAGTGTTGTACTTTTAAACTAAAACTGATAGGCAACCAATGAAACAATAAATTGTAAAAACAAATGCTTTTACAAATATTTACAAGCACTTTACAGGGTTGACAAAAATATTTGAAGGTTTTGGTTTTAATCACACTGAAATGCAGTTAATTTCTTAAAAAAAAACAATAACATACCAAAGAAGCATACAAAGAACTAAAGAACTGATGGAGCCTTTTGACAGGGTGATGTGACTTCTTGTCAGCATTGAACAGCCACTGCAGAGCTGACACTGAGACTGCTCCATCAAAACACCCAGCTCTGAATGGCACTCCTTCTCCCATGTCTGATAGTACTAGGTCACCTTCTGCTTCTCTCTCTTTAGCTACATCTGCAATGTATTCTATGGTGAGTGATGGATAGTGGCCAACAAGTTATTGTAAAAATTAATAACTTAACCCCTTGTATGCCGGGAACGTAGATATACGCGAGACACAATGCGTAATTAATTATGTCTGTAATTCCGGCATACAAGCGGTTAAAGACAGCTTATTAACTTTGAGAGTACTTTATAAGGTAGTGGTGATTTAGTGAGCGTGGTTGATTTATCGTTATGATCAGTTATATACCGTGTTTTTAAGAATTAAGTATAATGATGTACCAAGCATAGAAGGTGATATGTCCATGCCAATCCACATGTGTCCATTTTCTTCAAGTACTGAGCCAGATAAGCCTGAACCGCATCCTATGTCCAGTAGAAGGCATGGAGTATCCTCTGGTAACAGTAGTAATTCTAAACATCTTTCTGTCATTTGTGCTTGGATGTCCATAATACGTGAACTGAAAAATTAAATCCCTTTAATTAGACACCTAATGAATTAAACGATGACTGCTGCATGTTGTAAGGTAAACTTACTTCTGAGTGTACTTTCGGGCTTCGTCTTCATTGTAGAACTAAAAATAACAAAAATATGGTGATTATTTAGGTAAACAAAGGGGTTTTTTACTTGGTTTTGTTCTTTTAAACATAGCCTTACAACTTCAGGTGGCGCTTGGTGTTCTGGTCTCTTTGACATGGTTAAAAATATTTAAAAACGACCTACAATATTTTTATTTTATTTATAAAAACAAAGCTACACGAGACCTAACCTCAGAATTTATTGACACATATTTTCTTTTCTGAATGTTGGTTAAATAAAGTCACAGACTGTGGAAAAAAAGTAATCACCACAAGTTGTGTTGAGTGGCTGCGTTCAATAACTATAACAAATCAATCGACTAACAAGTCGACTATTTATTAAAAAAAAGAAAACATAGATGATATGATGATTTCTTAATGATAGGGAATCTGTTTTAATGTGTCTGTGTATGTTTAATAATGTTATATTAGTTTTCTATAGGTCTGCCACCCGAAATAAAGTTTATTCATTCATTCATAGTATGACTATTTGGAAAAAAACACCTCTCTATTTATCTTCAGTTGACAGTTGTCCACTTGTCAATGTCAGCTGGTTCCGAATAGCGTCAAAATAACGCGGGAGAGGAGAAAATTGATAATTTATCTATTTACATGTACTGGTTTGTTTCTCGAACATTTTCCTTAAAATAACTTGAATTTAATAATGCGTACAATATGCCAAGAGCATTAAGTTTGAAAAAGGTACAATACTATTGGAATCTGTCAAAACTCGTAAGCTTTGCCATTTTAATGAATTGTTTTAATGATTTTTTATTTTTTACAAATTTTAACAGGCTGGTCCTTCAAAGAATCAAAAATCTATAACAGATTTTCTCAAAAATGGTGCTAACAGTCAAAAACCGATTACTGCTGAAACTGAAATGCAGGTGACAAGCCCTGAAAAGAGTTTCAAAAGAAAGGCATGTTCACCTATCTTCGTAGATGATGATGAAACAGACTTTAAGCCAGCAACTAAAGCAAATTTAAATCATGACTCGACTTTTAATTCCACGAAAAAATTTAAGACTGAAAATGGTAGTTTAAGCACTTCACCAGTAAAAGCAAGTCCTAAGAAAAAATCACCTAATAAGGAGAATGTTATGCACACAAAAGCCTCACCAAAAAAGAACCCATTCAATTATGCAAAAGGTGAAAAGGTAGGCAAAGTCTTTTTTCTTCTCAATTACGAGAAGAAAAAAGACTGCCCTGTCACATCATTTCCAGAAAATGGGAATAAACTACAAAATCATGCATTACCAAATATTATTAATAATGGAAACGAAAAAGAATCATGTGTATTTGAAAATGGGGACAATACAGGATATTGTAAACAAGGAGTTGGTACTCCCAAGAAACAATCTCCGTTTAAAAATAAGGGAAATGTGAGCAGCCCTCATAAAAGAACACCTAAGAAAAGTCCACTACAGGGTATGAATTAATGCTAGTCTATTTATTTATTCTGAAAACTATCATCATTTGGACATATTTCATTTCCACGCTTACCTCTATTCTAACCCACTTATTGTCTTAGCTGTTTTTTTAACCAACATTAATAAAATGTGACTTCAAAAATCTAATTAACATACATTTATCTGATTATTCATATTCACGAAAAATAAAACAACTATTCCCACCTCAACTCAATCTATAACAACTTTAATGTCCATTCAATAAATCAGTCTCCTTGAAACTGACACATCTGTATTTTTCAGAGTTCTTCTGCTCACCAGTCAATAAGTTGACAACTCCAGAAAAAGCCCTAAAAGAAGTTATGTCTCCTTCCAAAAGTGGGTCCACAGTAAAAGTGCTGGATTTCGAGACAGAAAAAGTTTGTGATGACTTTGAAGATGACTGGGACATAGATGATATTGAAGAGGTATGACAACACAATTCAGTTTAGGTTTTGTCTGTCAGAGGTAAATGTGTAATGTAGAGCAGAAGGGCTACTATGACATCTTAAAGCAATTCTTATTCCACTGAGTGAAAGAGATGGTGCTACACACCCTGTATAGCTCTGTCTCTTTCCCTCAGCGGAATAAGAATTGCTTTAAGAAGTCATAGTAGGGTAGCAGGGATGTTATGGAGCTAGTTTTATCAGAACCAAAGACATACTTTTAAACCTGGTTTGTCAGAGTCAAATTAGAATAGGAGTTCAGGATCCAGAGTTGGTGGCAGAAGAGAGAAGTGTTGTGAAAAGCCATACAAAATAAAACATATATCATCTTTATTGCTGAAAGTATTCCTAGTTATCATTTTTACATAAAACACTGACAAAATGTAACCCTCTTTTGCTATTAAAACTAATGATATATATATATTTTTTTTGTGACAGGATGGTTTAGAAGACCTGGATCTAAGCACAATGCAGCGCTGTGAGATACTTAGTGCTAAAAACGTGACAACTAGAGTAGAACTAAGACTGAAGAGTGGTGATGACAAGAAGGCAACATGCTTTGTTGAAGGAATATGGTGAGAGCCCTGCAGTTTCACTTGTTACTCAGCTTCTAAGTGTCATTATACATCCTTTAATAATGCTGTCCAACACTTAAAGTTTTTTTTTTTCTATTCAATAAAATCGTAATCGAGATTAATGCTTCAGAGATTGAGATTAATACTTCAACCAAACAAACTCTTCAGCTATATAATATTGGTATAGATAGACGAAGCATTCTTCACATTTTTGTACATAAAAGAAAATGGAGCTTTGAAAAGAAAAATGCACATCTAGTAAGCCTCATTTTCGCCCTCATTTTAACTTGAGGTAGCAAAATTAATATTTTAAAAGCATTAATTTATGAATCAACATAATTCTCAAATAAAAATATTGCAGGCTCGACACCCCCCTACTGACTGGCGACATAGTCAGCGTACTCGCATGTCGTGACTCTTCCGGTCACTATTGCGTGACGAACACGTCCGGTCTGCTAGTGTTGCGCCCAGACCACTTGGTGTCCAGCACTAGTGTTGTAGCTGGCGTGTTCTGTAAGCGTAAGGCTGTGCTACAGGAACGGTGGAAAGGGATTGACTCTGCTAATATGGCTGTAAGTGGGACTGCTTTTTACGTTGTTCAAATCTCCTAGGATAAGTGTCTTGATCATCCTCCTACCCTTATCTCAATTTATACAGCACTAGCTGTCTTGCGCGGTTTTACCCGTGTCTTTAGTTGTTGCTCCGCTCCCGTGGGTAGTAGCGTAATTTTGTATAGCCCATGTATATATGTTCCTGGTAATGTAGCTTCCTATTAGTCAAAATGGTTAAAATCGGTCCAGTATTTTTGGAGCCTATTTGATACAAGCAAATCTTTCCTCTTTATAATATTAGTATAGATATCTCGTTCATACTTCTATCTTAATATATCTCGTCATCCAATGCATTTACATGTTTTTTCAATGTTCTTATTTCAGATGACCACAGGAATATTAATTCACGAGCTAGTACAAAAAGCTCTAACTCAAAAGATAACATCGATAGAACAACTTCGTTCAGTGACTGACAGTATTATAAGGGAGTCTGTGGAAAGACTGTATGATGCAGGGTTGAGTGAAGAAGAGGCGCGAAATAACATATACAATTATGTACCGCCACTCGCTGACTTTATGAACACGTATATCGCGGATAAACCACCTACAGTTGCGGTAATGACTGTTTTTTGGGGTCAGGGACATCTATTGGGACATGAGGACCTCATGTCTAATAGATGTCCCTCATATCTGCAGAGTTTTGCTAGCAAAATTTATTTGTTTTTTTGAATGTTGAGAAATTCCTAACGTACCCACGTTAGGAATTTCTCCAGTGCGCATTGTATGCAGTGAATCATACTATAACTTTAGACAGGTACAACCTTATGAAGTAGATAAAAATACTCAGGTATGTATATATATAGTTGGCACATTGGAAACCCAATATTACAGTATTGTGTTTAAAAAAATTGTTGCCCTACACTAGGAATTTCTCCTGTATCGTGGGTGCGTTTACAAACATTTAAATTCACATACACAAACGGCCAGACCCGGTAAAGCCTATGTTAGCGGCCAGCACTTACGCACTCATAAAATGTAAGAGCGAGACGAGACGAGACTTAATACTGAGTTTATTAGAATTGCGTTTATTTTCATGTGTTTTTGTTTTCAGACTGTCAAAAAAGATAAAAACAACTGGTCAGGACATATTGATAAAATATTAGATATTGAAGAGAATTTGTGCTGCCCTAAGCTGGGGTTGAAGGGCAAAATTGATGCCACAGTACAAGTCACAATCCATGAGAGAAATGGTAAGAAATCTGATTACCACAGTTTGGAATTATCATATTATTTTTATAGCTTCTCCATTTACTTTTCCATTTAGATATTAGCTGCCTTTATATGTAATACTAGCTTTTGCCCGCGGCTTCGCTCGCGTTAAATTCGGGGTAACACAGTTCCCCTTGCGCCTTATTGATTTGTTATAGCAACGCTAAGTTTTCCCTTTTTTTCCCTCTTTCTCCCTCACATCCCACTTTTTTTGAAAAAAATGTTTACTATGTCCGTCTCCTGGTTCTTAACTATCTCTGTACCAAAATTTATCAAAATCGGTTTAGCCATTAAATCGTGAAGAGGTAACAAACAAACAAACTCACTTTCGCTTTTATAGTAATGATGTATTAGGCCAATAAACTAATTATTTGTATACACAGTATTTAATTGTGAAGTAATATTAGTAAAGAGATAAAATACTCTTCATCATGTACACCTTACAAATTATGTTTACATAATTATAAACATAGTCATTTTAAAATGGCACGTCTGTTTTTTCAAACTGCCTCGTTAGTCTTGGGTTCGTTTATCGGGTCGTTCAAAGTATTATTAGGTTTTCCAATCAGGAACTCCTTAGCCACGGATTCTGAATTTGAGCCCTGTTGTTAGCAATTGTATTTTTTTTTTAATAAATAAAAATTGGCGAAATGGGGGTGTACTATTAGGTACACCTCTAAGTCCTCTGCCGAACTTTTCTGGGAGTATAGGTGTGATATTTATGTTATAAAGATTTTTGGAGTAGTGTGGTATTGTAGACTGGTGCCATTGTCACTGATTCATGCGAATCCTGAGTGTCTGGTCGCAAATCCCACATGTGCATATTCTAATTCCTTAAATAATGATGCATTTGAAGGTCGTCAACGCGCCATAGTACCTCTAGAACTGAAGAGTGGCAAGGCGTCCATGTCAGCGGAGCACCGCGGTCAACTGGTGCTGTACGGCATGATGCTCAACTTGCAGAACTGTGAGGACCCCACGCAGGCCGCACAGCGCGGTCTACTGCTGTACTTGAAGTAAGTTCACTAAGCACTCAAGAAAAGAAAACATCATCTAAGGATATATGGATGTTAGTTACTCTTCCAAGCAAAATCTAAGCATAACCTGACCTAGTCTATTCATTAAGATGACATCTTATAGGCATACAATGCAATACTTAATAATATTAATAATACGAATGTTTTTGAGGATGTATGGATGTTTGTTACTGTTTCACACCAAAACGGCTGTACAGATCTTGATGAAATATGGCACAGAGGTAGATTATAGTCTGGAATAACACATAGGATACTTTTTTTCGATAATCACGCGGGCGAAGCTGCGGGCGCCAATGGCTAGTTATATAATATTGTTACTAGTTGCTCCCCGCGGTGTTACCAACTGTAAAAAACCATATTTTGAGTTATTTCATTATTTGATCATCTGGGAACACCGCCTTTTTTCGGGGATCAAAAGTAGCATATTTGTTGAACCAGAATGTAAGCTACCTTGATTCCAAATTTTATCCAAATCCTTTAAGCCGTTTGATCGTGAAGGTGTAACAAACATACAAAATATCGCCTTTATAATATTAGTGTGATTTGTGCAGGGATCGCGTAGAGTTGCGTGAGGTAAGCTGCGGCTACCCGGAGCGCCGTGACTTGGTGATGCTACGTAATCAACTTGTGCAGTATCTCACTACTTCGCCCCAGGACATTGACCCAGGTAGTCATTATTGTAATGAGATTTTTTTTTTAATTTTGAGGTACCTACGTGACTCTCAAAATAAATAAATAATCATTTATTTCAGATTCATCTTACGATTACATCCATATTTGTTAGTACCACAAAACACACAGCCATCCGCCGTCGCTATGTATATCATGAACAAACAAGGCTCATTTTAACTTTAGACATGTGAAGTTAAAATGATGTAAGTCTCATTTGATCTTTACACAGTTGCCAATACAGCTCAAAATCTCTTGTCAGACGGAATGTCACGCCGCACGCGTACTCACCGCGTGTCTGTAAAACCAGGAACGGTGGAGAATTAATCTAGAGATATTTCATTTTCAGAGAGCCTGGTTGACATCGAAGACGCTTCTGTAATGTTACAACAGAAGCTGCCTGAACCTGTGGACCATCACAACGCCTGCGCCAAGTGCCCCTACCTTACTCTATGCTCGCTGCATCTGTGGTAAGAATGTTTTAATATTTTAGCACTGATGGTACAATTTACATTAATGTGCAATGCAGACCACAAAAAATTCAGCATAGTGAGAATTGTAAACACAAAAGAAAGGAAATTAGTTTATTCCTCAAACAGAACCAGCAAACCAACTTTGTAAATTTTAATGAGCATTCGCACTAATTAAAAAAAAACTATGTTTCCTTAATGTTATCAGAAAACCTTTTAATAATTAGCAGGGTTACCCTTATTGGATCACTTTGTTGTCCATCTGTCTGTCTGTCAAGACCTTTTATCTCGGGAACGCGTGGTGGTATCACGTTAAAATTAAAACCATATACAGTGAAACCTTGTTAAGTGGGACCTGGGTAAGTGAGAAACCTTGGCCCTGAATCACCTCTGTTAGTGGAGACCCTGGGTTAGTGGAATACCTCTTTTAGTGAGACTAATTCTCTCGTCCCTTCAAGTCTCACTTATCCAGGTTTCACTGTACTCAACTCTGTGATCCCTCTGAAAACCAACCCTCTAAGGTTAATATAGCAAGTTTGTACGGAACCCACGGTGCGCGAGTCTGACTCGCTCTTGGCGGGTATTTTTTGGATCCTCCACATTCTAAAACTACAATAAAGTTTTAAACATAACCTTTTTAATAATCCTAGGCATACAAATGGCCCAAGTGTGTCAGACTCCCATCCTCTATCTAAACTACGTACCGAAGCAATGGGGCATCTATCACCAAAGCACATAGAGTACTTCCTGCATTGGACAGCCCTACTGAAGATGGAAGAAAGAGGGCAGATGTTGTCGTCTCCCTTACACGCGCTGTGGACCGATAGTGTTGAAAAGAGGTGAGAATAGTATTTTAAGGGACGACTCTCGGCCACCGTAGATGCGGGTCTGTAGACGGTAAGCAATGGGTAGCACCGTCCGTCCGTCAAGTGACCACCGGTGGCCGTGTCGACGGTGCGTTAGTGATCCACTCGCGCCCCAAAGTAGAGGGGCCTGCCAGGGCCACCGCCTGCCGGGGTTGCGGGTTGTTCGAAGAGATACCGCGGCCCCGGAACGTAAAGGGCAATAGAAGGAACAGGGGTGGGTTTTAGTCAGTAAAAGTCTGTTACGCGCCCCCGCTCCGCCGGAAGTTATTTGATTTGATTTCCCATTAAAAAAAAAGGTATTACTCATGTTAAGGGAGTTTATGAGAGTGGGTTTAAAAACCCTTAACTAAGTCGATTTGTTTTTTGTTCTCCCCGTTATTGCGATCGTTGTGTTGGAAGTCAAAGTTAATTTATTTTTCTTTAAAATACTCATGTTTTTAATGTTATATTAACTTACCTTTATACACCTCCATGACTATTGTATTCAATGCATCTGCATTCATCAAAACAATTTTTAAAATGTACGGAAAGTCCTACCGTCAAAGCTACATTATTGTGTGAAATATTTCAGAAAAAAGCGAGGCACATGTGCAGCACATCTAAAATTAACTGCAGTAACATATTTAGAAGACAGATACTTACACATATTTCATAGAAAATGTGAGGACAAAGGTAAAACAAAAATATTGAACACTTGAAACGGAATATTTACCATGTTTGTTATTTATTTCGTGTTTCTGATATGGAAATTTAAACATATTACATGGTAAATATCCCGTTTCAATTCTTAATAATAATATTAGTGACCATGTCAGTTTAAGACTTATAAAAAAGCATAAAATACTCACACTTATAATTACTAGCGAAACAGAATCATACTGAGCTTTTAATAAAACTGCCATATCTCGCCAAATGAAAATAATAGAATTAAAATCCACACATAACATCACGCTTCATCCCCGAAGGGTTAGGCAAAGGTGTAACCTCATTTCGCCAGTTGTGTTTTAAGTCCCATATAATAAGGGGCGAGCCTATTGCCATCAACAATGCACGAATCCGGTCTCCGTGGCTGCTACTGAGAAATTCCTAATAAAAAAACCTAATAACACTGCCTTACCTGGGATTTGAACCCAGGACGCTCAGAAACCATACTCAGCAATCGCGCTTGTGACCAGTGGACCAACGTTACACTTAAAACCGTTTCATTTTTTTTTTCAGCTAATACTGTCGACGTAAAAGTAGCTAAAGGTCCTCAAGAGGGAGAATTCTCAATCGTCAGCATTGAGAACCGACCTTGGATTGCTGCAGGAGTCGTGACTGTCTCAAATTCTAAAGAAATACACATATTTTTGGAGAGGTAAGATACACTACCTAGTTGGCTTCAAAGTTCGAGTGTATCGGTTTTCCTTACGCAAGCGGGCTCCGCCCTAACACCATTGCTTCACATCATGCTTGTTGCCACCTAACGCAAGCAATACTAAACAAGTATTTAAAAAAAGATTTCCTTGTGTTGTTTTATTCCATAGTCAAAAGGTTTTTAAAAGCTTGATTAAGTTTCAGATTCCTGTGAAAGTTCCTACGATTGGCTGACCAAATATCGTTGGTCAATAATATAAATTACTAGCTTCCGCCCGCAACTTCGTCCGCGTGGCATAGTTACTTTAGGCTAACGCTAACTTTAGCTCGCGTGATGATCGAAAAAAATATCTTTCTGCTTTTCTTCCCTCTTTCTCCCCCTTTTCTCACTTTTTTTATCATTTTTATTTATTTTTACAGGGATGTGGGTAGTCGTTTAAACAAGAATACAGTATACCACATCGACACATACGAGTCTTACGCGACTACTGTACAGAATCTGACCAACTTGGGAGTGCTCATGGAGGATAGTGACAGAGCCGAGAGACTTCGGAAGTAAGTACATCATTCATCCAATAAAATTACAGAGATAACATTACATATCATTACGCCTGTCGTATATAACGGGCGGTTGGTATCCGCAAATCCACGTCTAAGGCGCGTATTTTGCATACGGGTGGAAATATCATTCGATCCACCCCAGCTCCACGAGAAATGCTAGCAGCGTCTTGCTGTTGCTGACGATCTCGCGAAGAGTATCTGGGTTACCGAAGTACTTTGCCCTGTATGGGGCAACCTCTGGGCGGTGCAGAAGTACCTGTCGTCAATAGACAGCCGGACGGTGAGTTACTCATTGCTCACCGTCCCCAGGCCCGCATCTGCGGTGGCCGGGAGTCGTCTCGCGGTGCTCGAAGCCCGAAACGGCAGCATAGACTACCACCACTAAAGTACATATTATGGTAAAGAAATAAAGTTATGGAGTATTCATTTTGGGTGTTTTTGCAGGTTAATTATAGACAAGGAATCCCCTCAATTCGAAGCCAAACTACCTCGCGATGTGGGCCGCCTTGGTGCCCGTCTCATGAAGTCGCTGAACATCCAACAACAGCGCGCCGTGCTGAAGTCTCTGGCGGCGACTGACTATGCACTCATGTGTGGCCTGCCGGGCACTGGTAACTATATTTTTCATACCCCTAAACCTCACCGGGTGAGACCGCTGGGCACAGCTAGTAATTTATAATATTATAAATGCGAATGTTTGTGAGGATGTATGTATGGATGTTTGTTACTCTTTCCCGTCAGAACGGCTGACCGGATCGGTAGATTATAGTCTGGAATAACACATAGGATACTTTTTTTTCGATACCACTCGGGCGAAGTCGCGGGCGCCAGCTATCTTATTATTATTATGTTACTCTTTCACGTTAAAACAGATGAACGGATCTTGATGAAATTTGGCACATAGGTAGAATATGGTCTGAAAAAACACATATAATACTTTTTTTTCGTTATCACGCGAGCGAAGCCGCGGGCGCCTGCTAGTGTAAAATAAACTAACTAACTAAATCATCATCCTTTTCTTTACTCCATTCTTTTTAGGGTTGGCGCAACACTTTGTCTTCTTCACCTTTTTTACGAAGAGGTACGGCCTCAAAAGAAAAAACAACCCTCATAGGATCCCTTTGTTGTCTTTGAATCTTTGTTGATCCAGTTGAAATTAAATACATAAATACTCTATATTTCCTCTAAGTCTACGAAGTCAAAAGATATGGCTGTTAATGTCGCAAATTTGTTCGGAACCCTCGGTGCGCGAGTCCGAAGCGCACTTAGCTGGTTTTCGCATACCTCTCTCTGTCATTCATTTATTAGTGGTTAGATAATATTGTTGTAAAAACTAAATAAACAACAATTAGATGTAACAAACTTAAAACCAATTTTAAATTCATAAGATAAAAAAGTTTGCCCGCACTAGAATTTTTTCCGGTGTCGTAGGAGCGGTTATAAACATTTAAACAGACATACCCTGACTGGGTTTCAAATAAAAGAGGAGAAACTGAGAAATAACTTGGTCACTATATTTTAGCGTGTTAGTGACACAAGGGCTCAAGAAAGACAGACCATAAAGTGATTAACTTAAAATTATACTAAAACAGTACGAATATATCAGGCTCCTCCAGAGCCTCAGGTGCGTCAACACGGAACAACTACCCGTAGTTCATACAAATATTTATTCCGTGCGGGGGTCGAACCCGCGACACACAGCCCGGCAGTTGATCGTTCAATTATGATACGACGAATTATGTTACTTCTAATCCTCTGCTTGCTCCCTTAAATTATATCATTATCAAATCGTGGCTCTTAAAGTTATTTCAATACTGGCATCGCCATTGACGTGTATACTATATATAGATACTCCTTGCAGGTAAAACGCAGACGATCAGCGTGCTCATACAGATGCTGGTCGCTCTGAAGCAGCGCGTCCTCGTTACTGCGCACACGCATTCCGCCGTTGATACAGTACTTAGCAGGTCAGTATTTGTAACTATCTTTAACAAGATTGTAACTTCCTATTTGTGTTATTGACGCCAATTTCCCATCCATTATGTAACTGCACCATCAGAAACTAAAAAAAAAACACTTTAAATCAAATTAAATCATTTACTTCAATTAGACGGCACTTTTGAATGTCAAGAAACAAAATGAATCTAAAGTCTCGGTCACAAGGCATAATAACTTGTGAAAGTACTGTAGTTGCCCATTCCAAAGCTTTGATCTCTATGGAGAAGAATGAGCAAGAAACTCCATGGATACTCTTTTAAATTACAATATTATTACAAAATCGTATTTACATCATTGAAAAAACAATAGAGTAATTAATAAGTTAGGTTAGTATTTAGGTAAAATGATACTTTCTTATTGTTGAGACCGCTAATCGCCGCGGGTTGCAGTGAACGAGGGGTGCGGGGACAGCGGGTAGTCAGCTAGTCGAACGGTCGGTCGCGGGCTCCCGCACCGCACTAGTCAGCTGCTGCACACCTCCACGCACGGCTGCGCTTACGAGTTTTCTTAACCTCCTTATATTTACATTTTTAACCATTGCATTTAATTTATCTTGTCACTAGCCCGCGACTTCGTTCGCGTGGCATAGTTACTTTGAGCTAACGCTAACTTTAACCCGCGTGATGATCGAAAAAAAAATGTTTTTCTCCTCCTCATTTCTTTTTTTTTTAAATAGCCTATGGGTCCCAACCACCTCTGTACCAAAATTCATCAAAATCGGTTTGGCCATTTAGGCTTGAAGACGTAACAAACAAATTCACTTTCGCTTTTATAATATTAGTAAGGATTATTATACCTGTTCATGTTATACAGTTCACTAAATCTTTAATTTTGCTGCACTACGACCTGTCGTCGCGAGCACTTATCATAAAAAGGACGTTACAAGCATGCCTCATACATTCTATTTTACAATAGCAGCTACGTTACTTCGCCAGGTTACCAGAATCGTTGCGTATACTGCGTCTGGGCGCGTCGGCACGCATTGCGGCCGAGCTGCAGAAGCGAAGCGAACAGACGCTAACCAAGGACTGCGACACGCCTGAGAAACTTGCTGTACTCTATGATTCTATGGTAAAGAGTGTACAAACGTACTTACCAAGAGGCACTTGTTTTTCCCGTCTAAAAATATTTTTCTGTTTTGAACCAACTTGAACGTCATCTAATCATCCTTCAACTTTAATAGAAAAATAAAATAATAATTCCTGTACTTTAGAGTCTAAAGTTCAGGAATCATTATTTATTTTTTTATTTTTCATACATCATCTGGCCTACCTTTGGCCCAGACTATGTTTGGGTCGGCTTCAAACCTCATAAATGTAACGATGGTCACCCATCCACTGACCGATCCAGACAAGTATTGCTTAACCTTCATTATTTTCTGATACATGTAAAGTTTAGAGCATAGAACTCTTATTAAACCATTTTTTTTTACACAAAAAAGTCGTTTTACAAAAAAAAATTCGAACGAATCTGTTTACAGCTTGTATGTTTTTCAAAATATTCAAAAATAAATTTAAAAGATTGTATTCCATTATGATATTACACAAATACAATGTAAAATATTGCACCATTGATCGATAGAGAACCAAGTAATTCAAGGATGCTATGACTTCATATTGAGCAAAAGTTCTGGGCGTGAAATGAAGTGTAATTTGCATGCGGATGCATTTGTATTACGAGATAATTGTATTTGCAGGACGTTGTAGGAGTGACATGTTTGGGGGCGTCCCACGCAATGCTCTCCCGAACTACTTTCGACCTCTGCATAGTCGATGAAGCTACACAGGTAATATTTATAACATTCCTAATTCTACATCTACACTAATATTAAAAAGAGGAAAGATTTGTATTTTTGTATGTAATGAATGACCTCGAAAACTACTGGACCGATAACCAATGCTTTTGCCATTAGCAAGCTACATTATCACTGAATAACATCTATACTATCTATACTAATATTATAAAGCTGAAGAGTTTGTTTGTTTGTTTGTTTGAACGCGCTAATCTCAGGGACTACTGGTTGGAATTGAAAAATTCTTTTAGTGTTGGATAGTCCATTTCTTGAGGAAGGCTATAGGCTATATAACATCACGCTACGACCAACAGGTGCTGAGCAGCGTGGGTGAAACCGCGGGGAACAGCTAGTAGGCTATATAACATTAAGCTACCCACGGAAGCGGATCAGTAACCAAAGATGCGGCTGATACTGCTCAGTACAGCAAACAGATATAATAAATGCGATAGTCAGCTTGTTTGTTACCTTTTTACGCTTAAACCACTGAACCGATCATTCTGAAATTTTGCATTAATAACGCACCCACGATACAGGAGAAATTCCTAGTACGCGGAACGTTTAAAAAAATACGTACGTACGTAAATACACACGTATATGCAAAATTTTATAGGGCATACAGTACCTTTTATCCCGAAAAAGTACTGTTCGTGAAGGAATAAACATGTTCTTATGGCGCTTATGTTATTAGATGGCGCCACATGACTTTCGAATCATGATTGAATTATATTATTACAAGCAGAGTACAATCCGAATTGATTGTTGAAGCCGCGGGCTAAAGCTAGTCACATATAAACAGTCGTAATAAGAAGAAGAAGTTGTTATGAGAACGCAACTTTAAACCATAGACTTAAAGTTCATTATCCAAAAAAAATATAAATTCCTTTCATTGCAGGTGTTACAGTGCACTGTGTTACGTCCCTTGTTCGCGGCAAAGAGGTTCGTTTTAGTGGGAGATCCGGAACAGTTGCCGCCCGTAGTCAGGAGTCGAGCAGCGAGGTACGAATACATATTATATTATAGTTCTGATATTCTGTACACTAACAACGTATACATAACTACGACGACACGATCGACTGCAGCGCTGCGTGTTGCGGGTTCAATCCCCGCTCGGAACAAATATTTGTAGGGGCAACAGATAGTTGTTCCTAGTCTGGCTGTTAGTGTATGTGATTTTAAATGTTTTTAAACGCACCCACGATACAAGAGAAATTCCTAGTGCGGGGCAACGTTTTTTAAAAGAATATATATAAAAAGGGCGTACATATACAATAGAATAAACCATTTTAACAATGTCTAGAGCACAGATGCGTATTTGCCGGAAAGTAGATCTTCTTTCTGTGCATAATTTATGGTAACATGTGTATGTGAACATCTTTACGAGTTGGACTATATCTGTTCACAATGTGACAGTAAATCAAATTATCTTTTTTTATGCACTAGCAGCAAATTTCGCCTCATTGATACCACTTTTCCACTATAATAGGCGACTAGGCATGGAAGAGAGCTTGTTCCATCGCCTGATGTGCGAACAAGCGACGTCGACGCTACAGCTGCAGTATCGTATGAACCAAGCTTTGGCTGACATCGCCAACCAAGTGGCTTACAACGACAGGCTCAAGTGTGCCGACCAGACCATCGCGCTAGCTAGACTGGAAATTGATGTGCTGGTGAGATTTATCACGTTTTATGCATCTAAACAGGGAAACATGAAAAAGAATGATTTTTTTTCGGATGGGAAGTCTTCAAATAACTGACGGCCAGTTGGCACAGCGGCAGAGCGATCGAAACCTGCGCTGCGTGTCGCGGGTAATAAGTATTGTAATAAATATTGTACGAACTTCAGTTGTTTCGGGTATGGCTGTTTGTGTATGTGAGTTTAAATGTTTGTAAACGCACCCACGATACAGGAAAAGTGTGGGGCAATGTCTTTATTTTCTTTTTTTTTTAAATAGCTCTTCCTCCTCTCTGGGCGGAGCGGGGGCGAGTGTCAGACCTGTACTGACTAAAACCCACCCATGTTCCATCTGTTGCCCTTTATGTTCCGGGGCCGCGGTATCTCTTTCGAATAACTTAAACCTTTAAGAGTCTTGTTACGGTCTTTGGACCGATGCCACCATCCGATAGATATGTCGAGGAATCTGCAACTTAGCTAGCGCAACTCTGCGAACACACCCGTCTGAATAACTCAAAAAGAGTAAATAAATAACAAAATTACTTAATGACTTCTTTTGTGACAAACAACAGCATACAATAAGCTTTTTTTTTACAATATTGGTGCTGCAGAGTTTAGCTAGCTAATTACATTTGACCTTGCATTTGCAAAGGACAAAACTAATGATATTGTTACTGTAAAAAAGATAAACATGAATCAGGCTAAGAATTATAACGCTTTTAAAGTGTATGTCTCCAAATGTAATTTAGAGTTATTCTTAGATGATAATTTTTGGCCTAACGGAATAACGTTCAGGCGTTTCGTGCAGTTTATGTACAAAACAAAACCGGTTGAAAGTTGATTATTTTACATACGGATAATATAATGATAACATAACATAATGATAGGGAATCTGTTTTAATGTGTCTGTGTATGTTTAATAATGTTATATTAGTTTTCTATGGGTCTATGCCACCCGAAATAAAGTTTATTCATTCATTCATTAATTATCATACAAAGAAAAACTAAACAATTGTTGTCAAAAATTAAAATTTATTAGAAAGCAAGCTATAAATAAATAAAAAATGTTATATGTTTAATTAAAATTATGAACATCTTATACGTCCATTGTTTTTATAAACCTTTTTATCTTCACACAGAGTTATCCTTACTAATATTATAAAAGCGAAAGTGAGTTTGTTTGTTTGTTTGTTACCTCTTCACGCTTTAATGGCTGAACCGATTTGGATGAATTTTGGTACAGAGATAGTAGGGAACAAGGAGACGGACATAGGCTAACATTTTTTTGAAAAAAGTGGGATGTGAGGGAGAAAGAGGGAAGAGAAGGGAAAACTTCGCGTTGCTATTACAAATCAATAAGGCGCAAGGGGAACTGTGTTACCCCAAATTTAACGCGGGCGAAGCCGCGGGCGAAAGCTAGTCGTTAATATTCAGCATTTCTCCCATACAGAAAATAGCTCGGCTATCAGACTCACCATGGCTCTACACAGCTTGTAGTCCAGACCCGCAACACGCAGCGCTGTTCTTAGACGTGGATACTGTTGAAGACGTTCTCGAAATAACGAACAATAAGAACTCTTGCGTGAATCCTGTTGAAGCCTGTGTGGTCATCGCATTGGTAGACGCTCTGAAACAGGTTGGTAATACTTTATTGTTTACTGGGTACTGCAATACCCAGTAACCGACATGAGACTAGAAGCTGGCAATAACTTTCTGGAATGTGTCAGACTTATACTGACTAAATCTCACCCATGTTCCTTCTGTTGCCCTTTAAGTTCCGGGGCCGCGGTATCTCTTTCGAACAACCTACAACCCCGGAAGGTAGTTGAGTCTTGAGTTGTAATTCAATAATCAATCTTGATTAAAGTGGTAGGCCTACTTTAAACAAGATTGTTTATTGTATTTATTTCGGCAGCAGTAAGGTGGTTTTCACAAATCATATGTCTGACAGGTATTGACTGATTTCATTCAAAAAATAATCGATCATCTTATACCAACAGGGAAACGTAAAATCATCGGATATAGGCGTCATAGCACCGTACCGCGACCAGGTGTCGCTCCTCCGCCGCTCTCTGTCGCACCTCGCGGTGGAAGTCAGTACCGTGGACCAGTTCCAGGGTAGGGACAAGTCCGTCATCATATACTCGTGTACGAGACGCCCCGACAAACACGATGATAAGAAAGTTAAGGTATGTCAACAATACTTTGTTAAACTACCTGACATTAGTTTAGCGTTGACTGATGAGATAAGAAATGACAGCTAAAAAAGTAAACAAGGTTTATATTAAAACTAACTGCTACCCGCAACTTCGTACGCGTTAAGTTTGCGATTTGCTTAAAGTAAGTATTCTATTAAGGAGGTTCCTAATTCTATATTTTGCTAACATTCATATCGTAACTTTGTTTTAGGAAGGCGAAGTGCTAAACGACCAGCGGCGCCTTGCTGTAAGCGTGACTCGAGCGAAACACAAACTCCTTATAGTCGGCAACTCAACCGCTTTACGTCGATATGTGCCCTTCCAAAAACTCATACAAACATGCACTACGGTCCAACTAGACAAGAATGTTGTGAACAAATTACGAAATAGGTTTAAAATGTATGTGTCGTGACGGTGAACCGTATTGTTATAATGTAATTTGTGCCTTATTATAATTGTGAATTAGAATTATGAGCCTGCATTTATTTGTGTTTAATATTGTGTTATGTTATATTTTTTTAAAATTAAATAATGATTAATTTATATTGCAATAGTTTTGTTTTCTTTATGAAATAAAACTTAGTTCTGCGATTTTGGCAGTCTCTCCCAGTCCTGTGCCCTAACTCTTGACGGAACGCTCGTACCGATCTGATCCAACTTCCGGTACCTCGGGTCGGTCGCCTGTCCAAGGAGATGACTAAGTAGACTGGGACGTAAGTTACGCACCGGATCAACAAATGATGGATGAAATGGCGATAGGTCACCTGAACAACTTGTGACCCTCGGATGCCCCTGTCGTACATGGGTCAGAATGCTGGGCTGTAAATAAGATTGCATGAAGCGGAGATGAGAATGTTGAGATGGATTTGTGGAGTGACAAGAATGGATTAAGTAAGGAAAGCATTAGATGCAGTATAAAAGTGGCGCCAACAAAGGGCATTGTTTGTCTTGGTATGGACATGTAATAAAAAGAAAAATTGTTGCGCCGACTCCAAATGGAATGGGACAAGGGCAGGAAATCGATGAATAAAACTCAGTTCTAAAATCAACTTTTAATTTTACTTGGGTCAAATTCTCTCCAGTTTTATTCATTATGGCATATTCATGTTCCTGATAATGTTATATATTTCTTACTACAAAATTAATCCACTAATCTTTTCTTAATCTTTCTCCTTAGTGTATCGATGGCAATCTAAATTGAGTCAGCCTAAAATTTGGCGACTAATTTGATTAATCAATAATGTTCTTAGAAGAACATTACTTATAGAAAAATAGAATATATTTTAAACTTAGAAGTTTAAAATATTTTTATAAAAAAAAAAGTAGCTGTACCTTATATTATATATAGATATAGCTGTGCCATGTGTTCTACCTTTCTACCTACCCTAGCTTTTCTTTTCTTGCTATAAACCTCACGGAGCCCGAGACCTTTCCAACGAATGCAAAACCGTGGAAATCGGTTCGTGCGTTCTGGAGTTATAGCGTCAGGAAGAAAAATCCGACTTATTTTTATTTAGTAGAAGAAGACAATGTAGAAATATTATTTTATATTATTATTCGACTAAAAATATTGAACGCATTTGTTACTGTCGTGCGGTTGCCTGCTTGCTCTTCTGTCACCGTCACACAGCTGGCATTTGCGTGTAGACTAAAAAAAACAGTTTGTGATTGATTGAGGCCGGTGTTGGACTGTTGGACCTGCTATAATTTTGATCGTGTTTATGTTACTACATCACTTATCAGTGTGATGTAACAAGGTCTGTTAGTTCGCAGCATATCAGTTATAATACAATTTATTCAACCGGTTTAAAGGTAAACAGTTTTTATTTACTTTCATGTTTTATATTACACCACCAAATTCACTTGTTGCATGCCAACGCAAATGCTAAATAGAATTGTTTACTAGAAAGTTTTTAATGATAGTATTATTTGTATAGTTGTTTTTGGCAAACAACTTATGTAATGTACCTACATACTTATGATCATGTTTATTATTATTTTTTTGTATTTCACATAGATAGTTCTGCAAGATGGTGAAAGCAGTAGCAGTGATCACCATCAGTGATACATGTTTCAAAGACAATACAAAAGATACATCAGGACCAGCATTAGCTGACTATGTCAAAGAACTATTCCCTGAAGCCAACCTCCACACAATCATCATCCCTGATGAGAGAGAAATCATTGAAAGGGAGCTCAAATACTTCTGCGAAACTAATCTAGACCTTGTGTTAACTACGGGAGGAACTGGATTAACTCCTAGAGATGTTACTCCTGAAGCAACAAAAGCAATTATACAGAGGGAAGTGCCGGGTATCACAACTGCAGTGACTCTAGCGAGCTTGAAGAAGACACCAATGGCCCAGTTATCCCGTGCTGTTGCTGGGATCCGAGACAAAACTCTCATCGTCAACTTCCCTGGCAGCAAAAAAGCTGTCACAGAATGCTTTGAGGTTGTCAAGCCAATCCTACCGCATGCTATATCTTTAATACACAATGAGGTGGCAGAAGTAAGCTATATTCACGACAACATGCAGTTCAACCACACTTGCATGCATAGTAGTAATGTGGATATATCAAAAGTAGCCTTAAGACCGAGGGAGTCTCCATTCCCCATGATTGAGATGGCTGATGCATGGAAAGCAGTTGATGATGTGATGTCGGAATGGAAGGAGAGGTTGGAGATTGTGACCATTGAAGAAGGGCTTGGCAGAGTGGTGGCACAAACACTGCATGCTAAGGAGCCCATGCCACCATTTCCTGCGTCATGTAAAGATGGTAAGATTTTCTCTTTCTTTCTTTATTGTCTATTAAATCACCTTAAATTATAAAATTGTAATATTTCACATAATGTCACACCTGTAACCTCTAGGGTTAGGCAGAGATGTAGGTACCTAATTGTGTAGTACGCCCATTTCACCAGATAGGGGTGAGCCTATTGCCATGCAGAGGGGCCAGGGTTGCAAGTTATTTGAAAAAGATACCATGGTCTCAGAACATAAAGGGCAAATGAAGCAACATGTGTGGGTTAGTACAACTCAGACACTCCCTCCTGCTACACCCAGAGTAGGGAAAGTTATTTGATTCCCATCCACAAAAAAGCTTTTTACTGTATGGCTAATTGAGAAATTCCTGATGGAAAAGCCTAATTAGAGATCAACTTTTGTGAAAACACGAAGATAGTATCTGCATGATCTATAAATCCTTTTATTTTTTATTAAGTTTTCATAATCTATTATCATTCACGAATGTGTTAATTTAATAAAAAAAACTGCATTTTACTTAACATGTGTATGAATTCAATAAGTATTTCAATTAGAGGTAGCTGATTACTTTTGTAATAATATCATTGTACTAAACAAGAACTATTTCATTTATAAAGTAGAAGAGTAGTATGATTGTTACTAATTAATGTTATAGCTGTGTGTAGATATATCTATACTAATATTATAAAGCTGAAGAGTTTGTTTGTTTGTTTGAACGTGCTAATCTCAGGGACTACTGGTTGGAATTGGAAATTTCTTTTAGTGTTGGATAGTCCATTTCTTGGGAAAGGCTATAGACTATATAACATCACGCTACGACCAACAGGTGCTGAGCAGCGTGGGTGAAACCGCGTGGAACAGCTAGTCATTGATATTAGATGTCCATTGGTCAGATAGACTCTATGTGAAATACTTGTATTCAGCTGAATCCGGCAAGACTGGACTGGACTGCCAACTACAATATAGTTGTGAATACATTTGGCAGGTGATTTAGCGATGTAGATTTAGGAGAAAATAAATAATAATAATCTGTGAATTGGAGCCTGATAAATCCTTGGTCTCTTTATTTCGCCAATTCTGTAAATTTCGAGTTGTCATTTTTTAAATGTTTGTAAACACACCCACGATACAGAAAAAATGTGTGGTGCAATTTATTTTTTATTTAAAATAAAAATCACCTCTGCACAAAACCATTTGGTTGTGTAAAATTACAGATCAGTCATTCAGTAATTGCAGAGTCATTACAGCAATTATTAGTTCCGCTACTTCGTCTGTAACAAATATACTTTGTATGTATAAAATGATGTACCACATAACTGTGTACCAAGTTTCAATGAAATTATTTAATTATTAGCTACCTTGAATTTACAATGATAATGCGTTTTTTTTGTAACACAGTGACAGGTTTTATGTTATCACACCTGTTTCTGAAGGTGACAAAACACCTAAACAAATATTATGTAGGTGATAAATTGTTGCTAAGAACTGATAGTATTTTAATTATCTTTTTTTTGTTTAAAAATAACTGTTGAAATGTACTATAGATCATTATCAGCCTACAGCCCTCAGCAATTTCGCACAACTAGGCTCGATTATAGGTCGCCTCTGCTTAATCCTTCGGGAATATTTTGGAATAAAAAGATTTTTCTTCAACATATATTTTTTTTACCAATTTGCTGGTTAGATAAAGTTGCTAGTCTCAATGGAATTCATTCCCTCGTAGGTCATTTTTTTTTGTTTTGGCAGGAGTGGTAAATCCCCACGAACATCTCGACTATGTCACGGGTGGTGAGACAGTCGAGGTAGTGTCGGACTCGAACCGGCTAAAACCACACTCCTGCCCCGCTAGTGTATGACATAATCAGAGACCTTTTTAAGCCATTTTTTGTCTTGAGTACGATAAATTATCATAAGGCCGAAGAGACCATGCTCTCGTAGGTCTGGTTACGATTGGCTCGTGTACTGCCCCTAACCTGACAAGTACTTCCCAGTTCGCGGTCTTTTCTACATCAATATCTCATCCTCAGGATACGCTTGCCTGAGTATAGACGGTGCAGGCGTCCGCCGCGTACGCACCGCAGTGACGGCTGGCGACGCCCCCACCGCACCTCTGTGCTCGGGCCAGTGCGCAAGAATCAACACTGGCGCGGCCCTGCCCTCGGGAGCCGACTGCGTTGTTCAGGTACCAGTAACTTTAAGCCACCAACATACCAGCTGAATGACGACTACTGGGGTGTAGGTCATCCAATTTTGCAGGACCTAGTCCTATGATATGTGTATCCAGTGACTCCGCAGTCTCCACCTGGTTTTTCCGAATAATTTTGTTACCCGAACAGGTTCTTAAAGGTTTTAACACGCCGAGCGCATCATGGATGATGCCGCGTGCACTCCCGGTTTAATTCTCGGTCTAACAAATGACAGCTCTGAGTATAGGAGCATGGACATGCGATTCAATTAAAAACTCGAGTCTGTTCGACTTTCCCTGGTACCGAGCTCAGACCCAAGAGCTCCCAAGGCGTCCGTTAGTAGACGCCTTTGAAATTTGGAAGACCGAAATAAAAATGTAGTAGTAGAATTACCAACTGTATTTAGGTTTTCATTTCGCGTTTAACGTAGGTGATAATATTATAGAGTTTTCTACGTTATCACACAAACTCAAGCGAGTCTTTAACACCAATCATCCTAATTATTATGCAAGTGTGTATGACGTAAACATTTTACAATCGAGGTGCTAATAATAGACATTGTACATAAGTTCATTATCTGCATTTAATTATCACACCTACAGAGCATTCTGCCTGAAACGTTGAAGAATAATACATAGTTTCCGTCAAGTTTGAAAAATTTGCTAGCGAAGGAGGATACCGCGGTCCCGGAACATTAAGAGCAAAACAAGGAAAATGGGTGTGGGTTTTACTCAGTAAAAGCCTGACACCCACCTGCTTCGCCCAGAGCGAGGGCAGTTTTTTGATTACCCATCTGCAAAAAAAGGCTCTCCTTCCTTCTACTTACTAACTACTGTACAAAAGTAACTACGATACATCGCTTCAGAGGATTTCATCAGTCAACTGTGATATTATCTTGTTTCGCTTCATTTACCTAACGTGTGCTACAAATAAGTTGGCGCTCGCACTACAAAGTCTAGCCAAGTGTAAGTGACTAGGCCAGACCAGGGAGATCGTAAACAGCTTGCAGCAAGGGGCTCCTAATTTATGGGATACTAGCTTCCACCCGCGACTTCGACCGCGTGGCATAGTTACTTTGGGCTAACGCTAACTTTAAGCCGCGTAATGATCGAAAAAATATCTTTCTCTCCCCTTTTCTCTTTTTTTAGCCTATGTCCATCTCCAGAGTTCCAACTATCTCTGTACCAAAATTCATCTAAATCGGTTTGGTCATTTAGGTGTGAAGACGTAAGAAATAAACAAACTCACTTTCGCTTTTATAATATTAGTAAGGATTTTACATGCGCTTCAAAGAACTTATCCCCTATCATTCGCATCAATTTTATACAAGAAATAGACTATTTCACACTCAAATAAACCAATCGTTTAACAAAATTAGCTCAAATAGCTAAAAAATATACATCAATAGTGTAATATAAATTTTCCTCAAATGCGCGACAAAAAAGTAGTTTATTGTTCAAAAATAAGATATTATATATAAAATTATACTGATTGCACAGCAAATTTGCACAAGCGTCCATGCCTAATATACTCACACTCGTTACAATATAATTCACATAGTTACGAGTTAAGTGGCTAGTTAGTTTTAGTTTTCTTTCATTCAGCCGATTGACCATGCGAAAATCCAATACCTACGTGAAAATAAATTGCCCTGTGGCGCCCTTTTTCTGCCTCAGGTTTGGAGGTAGACAAAAGGGGCCTTCTGACTTTTAGTGCTTAAGCGCACGTTGGGTAAATAAAATAATATGTTAGAGTAGAATCATTTTATGCAGGTACTGCGAGTAAGCTACGTACTCTGTGAAGGCCTGAAAAGATACAAGAGCGTATACGTATACGTATGCGATATGTCTGTATATGCCTCCGTTACGACGCCCATGCCTTCGAGTATAAACCTAGTTGGTCTAGTCACAAACGCCACTGCTGAGTCTTGAGGTCTTGATCTGTATTTCCAAATCAGGCAAAGTGTGAATAGATTTTGTTTTGCCCTCAAGAATGTCTCAGTGAAAAAACTTGTTTTTTTGCGGATGTGTAATCATCAAATAACTTCCCCCGCTCTAAGCGGAGCAGAGGGGAATGCCAGACTTATACTGGCTAAAACCCACCCATGTTCCTTCTATTGCCCTTTACGTTCCGGGGTTGCAGTATCTCTTTCGAATAACCCGCAACCACGGCAGGCGGTAGCCCTGGCAGGCCCCTCTGCTTTGTTAACATTTCTTTGAGGCGCGCATGGAACTCTAACGCGCCGTCGACACGCCACGTCGTTAGTAATAGACGGATGGACGGCGAACTACCCATTGCTCACCGTCCTCAGGTCCGCATCTACGGTGGCCGGGAGTCGTCTCGCGGCGCCCGGCGCCCGGTGCGTCTCCCGCGGTGGATGGGTTGGTTTGAGGTTCTCTCCCTCAAACGGCCGGCCACCTCCTTCGCTAGCGTCACTGACCTCCTTCTGACACAGACGTCATTGACGAACCTGAAATTAAAATTTGTGGATATTTTGTGAAATTAAAACACATAACATGTTACTTATGAACCGTTAAAATGTGGTTACGTCTCAGGTGTGATATTTTGCAGTATTCATGTATAAAACGAAACAGTTAAAATAAGTTCACTAATAAAAAGTTGCAATTATAAAAAGTTGTTACCTACACTAAACCGGAATATGTAATACTCTTTTTGTGATTTAAATATCAATGACCTCTGTTTCTTTAAACTTTTATTCTTCATTGAGAATAAAAACTTTTTAGAAACAGATTTTTACTAGGTTTGGTATAGAGATAGTAGAGATGGCGCTGCGTGTAGCCTAGTGTAAAAACAAACGCTGTGTTATAAAAAAATATTAAAAATACTATTAGTGCTCAAAAGTGAACAAAACCTAAGTGAACCAATAGAACATTGCCTAATACTAAAGTGATAGTGTTATCCACAGATTTCATACACAAACTGTGAAGTTAATCGTAAATATATTTTGAACAATAAACCCCGCTTTATGTGTCCATACATTGCACAAATACAACAAAACTAATCTAAATAAACAAAAAAAAAATAAAACATATAGTAATTATTACCCAAATTAGTCAAAACAAGTTCAGAAAACCAATTATAACAAAAACCAAGTGTTAAAGTGATAATAACAAAGACAAAGTGCAAAAGTGGGTCACACAGCTATTTAAATTTAAACCGTCAATTATTCATCGTACTTATTCAAAGGAAAAATATCTGCTGCTAGTGGTCAATAAATTCGCAGTTTATCTTAATGTTTAGTTGGCTTAAATGCTACGACCGTTCAACTTTTGCAGTTCAACTAGCCTTACTCTGCTAATCACGAGTTCAAACCCCAGTGACTCCAAAAAAACACTTTTCGTAAATTTCAAAAATCATATTTGGAATTTAGTCAAATAAGTACAAGTCTGATACTCTTGCACGAAGACAAAGCGACGGTTAAATAAAAATCTCATGTCATCAAACTTCGGAAAAAGTAATTGCAAGATGGCACTAGTAACATGCCATAAATGCAAGAAGTTGGTAAATGTAAAAAGTACCGCCTTGTGTTCTGCCTGTGATAACAGGTACGAATTTGATTGCGATGGTTACCCGGAACAAACTTATCGCCTCAAGGACGCGGAAGCCAAAAAGAAGTGGAGATGTAAGGTGTGTATTAGAAGTAAAAAATACACTAACACCGACTGTACTACCACCAATATTACTATGAGGAAAAAACGTACTTCTTTAAAAACACCCTCACCGACAGAACTACCGCCAAATACTAAGGATAAACTACAAAGTGATGCGTTGAAACGTCGATCTTCGGTTCAGAATACGAATGATTTACTTGATTCCCACATACTGACTGATTGCGAAACATCTATTGAATCTAATACTGCCAATAGATTGTCAATGAGTGTTGACGGTACTGTGTCAGACTTAGTATTGGCCTCAGAAATGAAAGAGATTATTGCTCAGCTCACATTAAAACTCGAAACTACTGAAAATGAACTGGGAAATATATTGTTGGAAAACACCGATCTACACAAGCAAATACATAAGTTAACTACAGATAATGAAACATTAAAATCTTTATGCCAGTCGCCCTTATTTACAAGTCCGGGTACAAACTGTAAGAAAAAGAGACGATCTCTGGTAGATCAACACATAAAACTTTCTACACCATTTGTATTGCCATCGTCTGTATCGTCGTCCAGATTACAAGTCGAACCTAATGAGTTCGTTAATGTGTCCTTCCTCGAAAAAGAAATTGTTACCCTACAGCAGCAATTAAAGGTTGCACAACTGGAGATAGCGGCCCTCACGGATCGTATTGCAGTATTAATGCAAAGCAGTTGCAATGTCTATGAACCTGCCATTCGTCAGGAAGTGAAGCGGGATATTGAAAACGTCGCAGGTGTTCAGACACATGTTGTCGCAGACGGGCACAATATGGTCCCCCCTAAGAAGATATATATCTTCGGCGGTCAGCGGTGCGTTGGGCTTGCAGCAGCCATCTCACGCTCAAGAACAAATACTCAGTACGAAAAATATAGCCTCGTCGCTGAAACTAAACCAAATGCACCTTGCAATGAAATAACAGCAAACTGCAAAAATATTAAACTGACTACTGAAGACAAACTTGTAATATGCATAGGTGAAAACGATCATAACCCAAACTTAGTGATGTCTCAATTGCAAAACATCTTAAATAAGTTTTCAAATAGCACTGTCATTGTATTAAATGTCGTCAATAACATGTATCTCAATGTCCGTAAGTTGAACTACTCTATTAAAAATATATGTAATCAGTATAAAAAATGCCACTTTGTAAACCAAACATCCACGGAACTATCCAATATTTGTAAGTCCATAAATTACATCATAGACTGTTGTGATTATAGTGAAAAATATTTAAATCCTAGCGAAATTCGTAAAAGAATAGTAAGTAACAAATCAAGTTTAAAAATAAACGCTTCTATAAATGAACCCAAAAAAGGGACAATTCCATATTACTTTAGTCGTATTAAGAACACAGCGCCGTGTGAAGATACTTCCTCATTGCAAAGCAATGCAAAGAGACAAATAGGCACTATACCGTATTACTTTCCTGTCTTAAATAAGCGTGATCCATTTTTTCGAATCTCAAACCAACAAAACCTCTAACCAATTTAGAATATTCCATCAAAATATCGCCAGTTTATTATCCAAGCAAGAACTTTTAGAAATTACTATAAAAGAGTTAAAAGATGTAAATAATGACCCAGATGTAATTTGCCTGTCTGAAACATTCGTAAAAAAAGGCTGTGAAAATTATATAAAAATATACAACTATGAAATGGCTGCTAACTTCTGTAGAGAAAAGAAAAGGGGTGGCACTTGTATACTAGTAAAAAAGGTTTATGTTATAAAGAGTTATCATTTGTGAAAAACTATGCAACTCAAAATACGTTTGAAGCTTGCGGCTTAGAAGTAACAAGTAATAAACTAATAGTTATATGTGTTTATAGAACACCACAATCTGATCCGAATCAGTTTTTAACAAAATTACATAAACTTTTGCACGACTTGTTAAGTAAATACAAGTCTAAAATCAACATAGTTGTAACCGGCGACTTTAACATAAATACACTTAAAAAAGGTAACATCACAAATGGGTTGCAAGACTTGTGCAACAATTACAATTTAAAAATCCACATTAATGTTCCTACTCGCAAATTAGCTTGCATTGATCATATCCTAAGCAACATTGCCAACGCAACTGCCGCTGTACTACCCCTGCATCTTTCAGATCATGACACTGCACAAATGTTAAGCTTTCCAATTAGACGTAAACCACAAAAATCAGCAATATATTACATTCATAAAAGAGACTATAGCTTAGACAACATCCGAAAATTTAAGGAATCCTTGCAAAATCTTTCTTGGTCCAATATTTATTTAAACTCGGACACAAACTCCGCATTCAATGACTTTCACGAGTTGTTGTCTCTATTTTATGATCTTTGTTTTCCCAAAGTGAGAGTAAAAATCAATAGCAATAATAAAAACACACAAAAGTGGATAAGTAAAGGTTTAAGACAAAGTTGCAAAACTAAACGAAAGCTACGGTATCGGTACTACAAAAATAAAAATGAAAATAATAAAACAACTTATAATAATTACTCTAGTCTTTTAAAAAAATGTATTTATAATTCAAAAAAGAATGCAAATATAAAATATATTCAAACACATGACAATAAATGTAAAGCCACATGGACTGTCATTAAAAATGAAATAAATAATGACACTCATAAAAACAACATAGAGTTTATAAGATTAAATGATGCCTTAATTACAGACCCTGTACAAATAGCCAATATATTTAATGAACATTATGTAAATTTAACGCAAGTACAAGGGGACGTACATCAAAACCCCTATAAAAATACGTGTGTCAACTCTATGTTTTTAAGACCGATGCTGATGAACGAGGTACGCCAGGAAATAATGTCCCTGTCTAACACCAAGTCGGAGGGCTATGATGAAATAAATACAAAAATTATAAAGGCTTGTAGTAATGAATTGACTGCTATCCTTACTCATCTAATAAACATGTCATTTTCGTATGGTACCTTTCCTGATAAATTGAAATTGTCTTTAATAAAACCTATATTCAAGAAGGGCGATAAATCTGACATCAATAATTACCGACCAATAACTTTAGTACCCATCTTCTCTAAAATTTTTGAAAAATGTATGCATAAAAGATTAACTGATTTCTGCAATAAATTCCAAATTATAAGTGACAAGCAGTTTGGATTCCAAAAGAACAAATCCACATCATTGGCAATTTTTTCTCTTATGCAAGCTATACTGTCAAATATAAATAACAACCATATAACTACTGGTCTCTTTTTTGATCTCTCGAAAGCCTTCGATCTGGTGTCACACGATTTATTGCTGCAAAAGTTAGAAGCAATTGGGATTAGGGGACCGGTACTTATGTGGATTTCGTCCTACTTAAGTAATAGAAAACAACTTGTCGTCATCAATAAACAAAATAAAAATAATGACTTAATAACCTACTCATCGGAAGTTAGATATAATAAATATGGCGTTCCACAAGGAAGCGTACTGGGCCCAATACTATTCCTCATTTACATAAATGACATAACAAAAATAACCAACCACAAATGCATATTATTTGCTGACGACATATCAATTATAGTGACATCTGACAAAAAACATAATACTAAACTAGATCATGAGCTTGACATTAATAATACAATAGAAAAATTACTGCATTGGCTTAACATTAACAGTTTAAAAATAAATTTAGACAAATCCGTTTACATTCAATTTAATCAATCAAATAATTCTAAAAACGATATTAAACTCAATATTAATAAAATCAAAGAAGTGACTCAAACAAGATTTTTAGGTGTAATAATAGATAAAGATATAAATTGGAAAGAACACATAGACAATGTTAGCACTAAAATTAATAAGTTTGTATACGCACTTAAACAAGTCAAAAATGTCACTAACATAAAAACTGCTGTAATATCATACCACGCGTACGTCGAGTCAGTACTACGTTATGGCCTTTTAATGTGGGGTAATAGCACTGACTTCCGTAGAGCATTCATCGCTCAAAAAAAGTGTATGAGGTCAATTTGTGGACTTAAACCTGACGACTCATGTCAACCTGTATTTAAAAAACTTGGTTTGTTACCGTTACCGTCACTTTACATTTACGAAATATGTATGTTTGTAATTAAAAATAAAAATTTATTCAAGACTGCAAATGATGTAAATCCTCGGAATAGACGAGACCCCTATAAATTAGTATTGAGTGATTTGCCTAGACTAGCTAAATACAATAATAATTGTCTTGCTATGTGTGTCCGTATTTATAATAAAATACCGAGGCATTTTAAAACATTGAACACAAAATTATTTAAAACAACATTATATAAATGGTTAGTGGAGCATAGTTTTTATAGTATTAAAGAATTTATAGATAAGAAATTTTGATGAATAAAAATTTCATGTTGTGGGCGCCTCCATTTTCGCCTAACTTTGCATGCTTTGTTATATCCTAGCTAAACATGTTTGTGCCTTATAAATAAGTATTTAACACCATTGTATACCATGTTTTATGCAAATAAATATTTTATTATTATTGACATTTATTTATTTGTTTACATATTTTTATATTTTTACATATTTCTTAGCAAAACAAAAAAAAAACATTTAAAAATATAAAAATAGTAGCCCACCGGTATCGGGAACAGGGTCCAAGCTACCGGCAGTCAGGGCTCCAGAGAAAGGAACCTCCTAACAATACGAGCCGTGTCCAGGAGTACCGCTTTCTGTATCAAGCCCTTGATCCAGCCGTCTAACGAGAGCCTTCTCAGGTGTTGGTCGAGGCTCTTGGCAATTAAGCCATTGGCTGTAACGACTATCGGCACAATGATCGCTGAGTCCACGTCCCACATATCGACAACCTCGCGAGCCAAGTCAATATACTTGATTTGTTTATCTTTTTCGGCTTTCACAAGGTTCTCGTCATGTGGGACCGTTATGTCAACAATCATTGCGCGCCGCTCTGATCGATCCACCACCACTATATCAGGTTTATTTGCAACAATACTCCTGTCAGTGATGATCGATCGATCCCAGTACAATGTGATATTGCCATGTTCGAGAACTGGGTCGGGCACATACCTATAGTACGGCACTTCCGATTCCACAAGGTTGTATTTAAGAGCAAGTTGCTGATGGATAATCCTGGCTACAAGGTTGTGTCTGTGCAAGTACTCTCCGTTAGCAAGGCGAGAACAACCAGAGATAATGTGACGAATTGATTCACCCGGACGGTGGCATGCCCGACATATGTCAACCGTGCCGTCCTTCACAATAAATCTCCGGTAGTTATTCGTCATCATAACTTCATCCATGATTGCACAGACAAAACCTTCGGTTTCTCCAAAGAGGTCCCCGGAACGTAACCAGGCTACGGACGCTGATTGATCTACATCGGGTCCATGTAGGACCCGGAAAAAGCGTCCGTGAAGCTCCTTACTCTGCCATACCTCCTTGCGGTCGTTAGTGTCAAGCACTACAGGTTTGCGCCAGTTCTCTTTAGCCAAGGAGAGCGGGGTGAGGCCTTTGTCCACTGCAACCACATCCCGATGCATTCCCACGTCTTTTTCTAGGAAATATTCCCTGAGACTGCATATCTCGCGATTGTGGAGAGTCTTGGCGTTTAAAAAGCCTCGACCTCCACAACTCCGCGGGATATACAGTCTCATAACCGAGGAACGTGGGTGATGCATACGAAATGCTGTTAACAATGTACGGACCTTCCTATCCAGGGCGTCCAGTTCTGTTTGAGTCCATTTGAGTATGCCGAAAGAGTACATCAAAACCGGCATGACCCAACCGTTGAAAGCACGCACCTTGTTTCCGCCTGATAAAAGACTATTAAATACTTTTCTCAGGCGGCCAAAGAAGCGCTCCTTCAACGATTGCTTCATGTCAGCAACATTGATGCCCAGCGCTTCCGACATCCCCAAATACTTGTAGGTTTCGGTTGCTGAGAGGGATCTAAGGTTTATGGAATCTGAGAGCTGGGTTCCCACAGACTCCACAATTTCCCCTCGCTTTACATGCATGACCGCACATTTGTCCACACCAAATTCCATCCTGATAGCGCTACTGAAAGTTTCAGTTACCTTCAGTAGCTCCATCAGCTGCAAATCGTTGGGGGCAAAAAGTTTCAGGTCATCCATGTAAAGAAGGTGAGATATAACCTGACCACCTCTCCTCAATCGATAGCCCAGACCTGAATTCTCCAGCAGCTTGCTTAGAGGATTCAAGGCTAAGCAGAACCAAAGTGGACTCAAACTATCGCCCTGGAATATACCTCGCTCTATCCTTATCGGTTCACTATTCCTCTGAATCTGCCGACATCCTGGATAGCGAAGGACCGTACTCCATTGCCTCATACACGAGCTCAGGAAGGTGCGGAGAGTTGCATCAATTTTATACATCTCTAGCACCCTCATGAGCCATGTATGTGGCACGGAGTCATAGGCCTTCTTATAGTCTATCCAACATGTCGACAGATGCCTTCGAGAACGGCGAACCTGTTGACTAATGGCCATATCAATGAGGAGCAGCTCCTTAGTACCGCGGGACCCGTTCCTACATCCATTTTGAGAAGCAGACATGATTGAATTGTCATCAATGTGTTTGGTGATTTTAGCTCTCAAAATGGATGTAAAAACTTTATAAAGTGTCGGAAGACACGTAATTGGTCTATAATTTTTGGGTTCCGCCGTACTACCCGATTTATGGAGCAGGTGGGTTATACCAGTTGTCAGAAACATAGGTAACGACCCTGACTCTAAGGCCGTCTGGAATAGGGCCGCCAAACGAACGTGCGACCTCTGGATCCACTTTATCCAGAAGTTGTGCAGTCCGTCCGGCCCTGGAGATTTCCAGTTAGGCAACGGACGGACCGCACAAGCTACATCTTGGGGGCTGATTGTTAGGGCCCCCATTTCTGGTATTGGATCGCATGCTCGTTCGACTTCCCGAGTCCATTCACCTTCGGTATGACTGACAGGCACCGACCAGATGCTGCGCCAAAACAAACACATGGCGTCATCATCCGGTAGGCGCGTGTCAGACACACCTTGGTCCGGTCGCTCCCATGCTCTATACACCCACCTTTCATCACTTTGGAATGTGCGATTCTGAGTGTACCGTTCCACCCGCCGCTTATACCTACGAATACGGTTTGCCCATGCATACACTTTCTGTTTCAGGAAGTCGATGCGCTCTGTGATGCGGGACATATAGTCTGGAGGACTTATATCAGTCCCTACAAATGCCCGCCTCACAAAGCGCATCACTCGAGGTCGTGTGTTACCCTCCCTGAAACAGGTAAGTTTGCCAATGAGTGCTCTGGCCACACCAATACGCCGCTCAATCCTGCACTGCCAAAATGGTATAGCTGGTTTCGGTCGTGTAGCTCTGTCATCAGGAAATTTGACGTGAGCTACACGACACACCGCTACAGCCGCACAATACAGGATTGAGTGAGCATCAGTGAGGTCGTCGCAGTTGTCAAAATGGTTTGCCAACTGCGAATCCAGAGCAGCCACCAGCGCCCTATTTTTATTATGCATGGGCAAACGAGGTAAGCGTGGTCTAAGTTCGGGTGACATGTACCGATAATCTCGAATCGCACCCTCAAAAGTACTCCTCATTTCCTCACTGCACTGGGTACTTACATTAGTAGCCACGTCATTACTTACCTCGTTAGCGCGAATCGTTAGTTGGTGGGGTTGTGGTGGTACCACAGCCTGCGACGAAGAGGTAATGACCTGGCTACTCTGTATTTCAGTTCGTAAGCGATCAAGTACGGTGTCATCCAACATACGATTACGCTGGATAACCCGCACCTGATCCGACAGTCGTTGCGCCGACACGTTGACAGCTGGCTCAAGCACCTGAAACAGAGAGAGCATCCGAACACGGTACGCGGTCAGGTTGTTTCCCCCCTCTGTAGCCCCATAGTATGAGCGCATGACGTTTTCATTGATGGAACTAGTCCATCGCATGCGCTGCACACTTCCGCCGGGAGCTGGGACCCTATCAGAGGCCGGTGGGCCTCGAAGTCCGAAACCGTCCGGCGGCCGGCGTCCTCCCCGTCGACGAGCAGGTGGTGGCGTCGTGGGCGGGGAAAAATACTCGTCGCTCGAGCTCGACGCAGCTGCCACGGCCGGTGTCACAGCGCTCACGGCGAGGCTGGGTTCCGGCGGCGGCGAGGCGGAGCTGAGCGACGGGCCCGGAGGTGGAAGGCGTGCATCACGGCGAGCTGCTGATCTTGTAATCATCTTCATGCATTTACAGGTTTTTTATTTTGACAGCGCATGTGACGTATGTCTGCCATGGTGTCATTAGGTATTGCTTATTGTAAAATTTCACTTTATTAATTCCAGATTCCAGATAACATTAATATTTCTATATGGAGATATTTTATGAACAAGTTTTGATGATTGAAGTGTTAAAAGTGAGAAATATGTATTAAAATTATTTTTGTTAGCACGAGACTGACGTTGACGAGTTGACAGCAGTTTTTATTATTATTGTCTCTTTATTCACTTATCTTCTTAAAATTACATTTTTAAATATTTCTTAGAAAATAAATTTAACAAAAAAAAACATTTAAAAATATAAAAATAGGTTTCCGCCGGTAGCGGGAGCAGGGTCCAAGCTACCGGTGGTTAGGGCTCCAGAGACAGGAACCTCCTCACAATGCGGGCCGTATCGAGGAGTACTGCCTTCTGAATCAGGCCCTTGATCCAACCACCTAAGGAGAGCTTCGTCAGATGTTCGTCGAAGCTCTTGGCAATTAAGCCATTGGCCGTTATGACAATCGGCACAATGATAGCCGAGTTTACATTCCACATGTCAACAACCTCGTGTGCCAAGTCAAGATATTTTAGTTGTTTTTCTTTCTCAGCTTTCACGAGGTTTTCGTCATGTGGGATGGTAACATCGATTATCATTACGCGGCGCGCTGATCGGTCTATCACCACTATGTCAGGCTTATTGGCGACAATAGTCCTGTCAGTAATGATAGACCGATCCCAGTACAGCGTGACATGGTCTTTCTCGAGAACTGGGTCGGGCACATACTTGTAGTACGGTACCTCAGATTCAACAAGATTATATTTCAAGGCAAGTTGCTGATGAATAATCCTGGCTACTTGGTTGTGTCTATGCAAATACTCGCTGTTAGCTAGACGAGAACAACCAGAAATAATATGTCTGATGGACTCACCAGGACGATGGCATGCCCGACACACGTCAACCGTCCCATCCTTCATAATATATTTCCGGTAGTTGTTCGTCAACATAACTTCGTCCATAATCGCACAGACAAAACCTTCAGTTTCCCCAAATAGGTCACCGAATCGTAGCCAGGACACGGACGCCAGAAAATCTACATCGGGCCCATGAAGAGCCTTGTAGAAGCGCCCGTGAAGCTCCTTACCTTGCCATACTACCTTGCGTTCATCGGTAGTAAGTACTACAGGTTTGCGCCAATTCTCTTTAGCCATGGACAACGGGGTGAGTCCCTTGTCCACTGCGACTACATCTCGGTGCATACCCACGTCGGCTTTTAAGAAATATTCCCTGAGACTGCACACCTCTCGGTTGTGAAGGGTCTTTGCGTTTAAAAAGCCTCGACCCCCACACTTCCGTGGGATGTACAGTCTCATCACCGATGATCGTGGGTGATGCATCCGATTTGCAGTCAGCAATGTACGGACTCTCCTATCCAGGGCATCGAGTTCAGTCTGCGTCCATTTGAGTATGCCGAAAGAGTACATTAAAACCGGCATGACCCAACTGTTGAAGGCGCGCACCTTGTTCCCGCCGGAAAGAAGGCTTTTTAATACCTTCTTCAGGCGACCAAAGAAACGCTCCCTCAACAGTTGCTTCATGTCAGTCACGTTAATGCCTAACGCTTCCGACATACCCAAATACTTATAGCTTTCGGATGAGGAAAGGGATCTGAGGTGTATGGAATCCGAGAGTTGAATTCCCTCGGATTCCATAATCTCCCCTCGTTTCACATACATGACTGCACATTTGTCCACACCAAATTCCATCCTGATGGCGTTACTAAAAGTTTCAGTTACTTTCAGTAGCTCCATCAGTCGCAATTTGTTGGGGGCAAAGAGTTTCAGATCATCCATGTAAAGGAGGTGAGATATGACCTGACCACCTCTTCTCAACCGATAGCCTAGACCTGAATCCTCCAGCAATGTGCTTAGAGGATTCAGGGCTAGACAGAACCAAAGTGGACTCAAACTGTCGCCCTGAAATATTCCCCGTTTAATCCATACAGGCTCATCGTTCCCCTGGATTTGTCGACATCCTGGATATCGAAGTACCGTCCTCCATTGTCCCATACACGACTCAAGAAAGGCGCGTAGGGTTGCATCTATCTTGTACAACTCCAGCACCCTCTTGAGCCATGTATGTGGCACTGAGTCGTAGGCCTTCTTATAATCAATCCAACATGTCGACAAATCCTTGCGGGATCGACGAACCTGTTGGCTAATGGCCATGTCGATGAGGAGTAGCTCTTTAGTACCGCGAGACCCGTTCCTACATCCATTCTGAGAGGCAGACATGATTGAATTTTTGTCAATGTGTGAATTAATTTTCGCTCTCAAAATGGACGTAAGAAGTTTATAGACCGTCGATAAACACGTGATCGGTCTATAATTCTTGGGTTCCGCGGGACTACCTGACTTATAGAGCAGGTGGGTAACGCCTGTTGTTAAAAACTGTGGCAGAGACCCGGACTCAAGGCAAGACTGAAATTGTGATGCCAGGCGAGTGTGTGAACTACTGAGCCACTTGAGCCAAAAGTTGTGCAGTCCATCCGGTCCTGGAGACTTCCAGTTCGGTAACGGACGAACTGCACTGGCTATATCTAAAGATGTTATTAGGATTGGCTCCATTTGTGGAATAGTTTCACACACACGCTCAACATCACGCATCCAGTCAGCCTCAGTATGACAGACAGGTACCGACCAGATGCTGTGCCAGAAAGAACTCGTGGCTACATCATCCGGGCGGCACACGTCAGCCACACTTTGTTCGGGTCGCTCCCAAGCTCTGTATACCCACCTCTCATCGCTCCGGAACATGCGATTCTGTGAATACCGATCAACCCGCCGCTTATACCGCCGAATACGGTTTGCCCATGCATAAACTTTCTGCTTCAGGAAGTCGATGCGCTCTGTGGTACGAGACATATATTCTTGAGGACTGATTCCAGTCCCCGAGAATGCCCGTCTCACAAAACGCATCACACGTGGTCTTGTATTGCCCTCCATGAAGCAGTATAGTTTACCGATGAGTACCCTGGCCTCTTCGATACGCCGCTCGATCCTGCACTGCCAGGCTGGTACGGATGGTTTTGGTCGAGTAGCTACGTCACAACTTGGAAATTTGACGTTAGCTAAACGACATACCGCAACAGCCCCACAGTACAGGATCGAGTGCGTATCAACGAGATCTTCGCTACTTTCGAATAAATTCTTGATCTGAGAGTTCAGGGCACACACCAGCGCCCTATTTTTTTTTATGCATGGGTAACCGTGGTAATCGGGGTCTAAGTTCGGTTGGAGTGGATCGATAGTCGCGAAGCGCATGCTCCAGTGCGCTCCTCAATCGTTCGTTGCACTGGCTACTTACCGTAGTAACCCTATCATCCTCCTCTACGACAGCGGGGTCGGAACGCGGTTGCGTCCCGTCAATTACTGACGCTTGCACCGCGGTTTGTGGCGTAGTCAAGATGATACGGTTGCTCAGTACTTCTGAGCGCAGCCTATCAAGCGCGGCGTCGTCCAACATGTGATTGCGTTGAATGACTCGCACCTGATCCGACAGTCGTTGGGCCGAAACGTTGATGGTTGGTTCTAGGTCCTGGAACAGAGACAGCATCCTAACACGGTACGCAGTGAGGTTAGTTCCCCCCTCTGTAGACCCATAATATGCGCGCATGACATTCGCGTTGATTGACGTAGTCCATCGCATGCGCGACACATTTCCACCGGCAGCGGGGACCCTGATCGGGGCCTGTTGGCCCCTAGATCCCAAGCCCGCTGGTGGCCGTCCTCTTCCTCGTCGTTGTCTTGTTGGTGGTGGTGGTGGTGACGACGGCGGGGAGAAAAACTCGTCGCTCGAGCTCGACGCAACTGCAGCGACCGGCGACACGGCGCTCACGCGTGTAGCGCGTCCCGGCGGCTGCGAGGCGGAGCTGAGCGGCGAGCCCGGAGATGGTGGGAGTGCCTGTTGTTCCTGGGCCCGTCGTCTGGTCAGCATGTCGACGTGTTAACATTCATTTTAAAAATCCGTTTTCTTCTTTTCATTTTATTAATCTGGGTATTTATCTGTTTACTTTAACTGGTTTCTGTAGGTTTCGGTGTATATTTATTTGTAAAATTGATTAAAATTTATTGTAGTGAAGAAAACACGTCATGTCACTTTGACAGTCGGGCCACAGATTAGTTCGACTTTGGATTATTATTATTATTATTATACCAAATTAGGGGATTGGTGCAAAGAGGTAGTATAAAGTTATTTACTAGGATTGTAAAAGAAATCCCTTCATTCCGTTCATTTAGATGCCACCTAGTTTTAGCGTAAACGGACATCAGTACGTATACTGAAGGCAGTAATTAAGGCACTTCTTTATTTTCTGGTTTCAATTTAATCGACCGAGTAAATAAATCCGTTCCTAGGTCGAGGACACCAGACTTATATCGGCGTCTGATGATGGCATGACTGAGCTGGAAGTGGAGATCGTGAAGGCGCCAGAGCCGCAGCAAGATGTAAGGAACGTGGGCTTCGACATCGCTATGGGAACTGTACTGGTGGACAAAGGTTGGTCATATTATTTCTACAAAAGAACATAATGGGACATTGAGTGCGTTATTACATTTGCAACGTTCAACACAGTGCCTAAAGTTGACAATCCAACAGATCGCTCTTCCCTTACGACTATTCAAATCAGTGACTTCAGTTACAGAACTTTTCCCGTTTCACCCTTAAACTAACAAACAATTTGAAAAATCATTTTATCTTTGGTTCACTCTTGCAGGTCAAATACTAGACTCGGCTAAAATTGGGATCTTAGCCGGCGCAGGATATCAAAATGTTACCGTGCGCGCGCCTCCCAAGGTGGCGCTACTGTCAACTGGCAACGAGCTACAGGAACCTTCAGATGTCAAGCTCAAGCCGGCGCACATACGAGACTCCAACAGAACTATGCTCAGGGTGCTACTCAAGTAAGAACAGGTGTAAAATGGCTGCTTAAACAAAATCATAATAGGTTAATAATATGAATAATGTTTTTTTTTACGATTTTTAGAAATATTTAAAAATGTAATTATGTGTATGTAAAAATAAATAAATGTATGAATAATGTTACATACCATTCGTAAAATGGTCACGATGTCACAATATTAACTGCATGACTATTTTAAGTGTGACATATTATATTATCCTTTTATGATTCCACCAAAGTGGCTATTTTAGACCCCAATCTATGTTATCCCAAATCCTTAACTATCATCGCCGTAATTCAACAGAAGACAGCTGGCATCATGCTGGACTTAGGATCCCTCGAAATATTTTCACAAATATTGGTTCTTGTGCGGAGCCAACGGATTCACGCTTCGCTTTACTATATCAACTTGGTAATAGGCTCTCCATACAGGAGGATACAGGATAATCTCCCTCTACAACATGGGACTTGAACATAACTGACGAAATATTGTTGTACTATTAGCTGCCTAATCTTTCGGGGATTACCCCTGCAGGGCTTAGACCACTTCATAAATAAGCAGATATAGACAACTATGCTTGCTCCGTAACAAAGTATATACTTCTAGATCTACATATTATTCCACACTTAAAAAAACAACATTAAAAAAAAAACAAAGAATTGTCACATTGCAAGTTACCTACACTTGATAACAACAACAATACTGATAACTTTACGAGTACACGATTTAATATCGCTCATTTAAAATTAGTGTTCATTAAATATTTACGTCATACGTCGTGTGCCAAGTATTCGCTATTATTGACAGATGAAGTGGAGGTTGAGAGTTGTTGATATAAGTAAGATTCTATTTTGGGACACAACATGTGTTTCAAGATGGATAAGGAAGAAAATAAATAAGTATCGCTGTTTCTCTTTGTGTTCTTGAAGTCGCATCCACGATTGCTCGAGATCTTGTCGGGCAAAGATGTTGTCGGGAGAGGGCGGGCGGTTCATTTAACCATCGTTGTAGCATTCTGAGTCTAGATTGTAGGGCATTATAGTTATAAAATAAAAAAAATATCTTGGGAGAAAATATCAAAAATATCTAAGCAGAGCTTGTGTTATGGCAACCAGACAACTGATATACATGCTTATATAATTTATAAATACATACATATTATAGATAAATCACACCCAGACACAGAACAAACAATCATGCTCATCACACAAAGTTTGTCCTGGGTGGGAAACGAACCCACGAACTCTGGCTCAGCAGTCAGGGCCACTAAGCACTAGACCAACAGGCCCCTAGGCCCCTGTTATGTAGACGCTACAACGAACATAAGCCTTACTTTTGCTTGGCGTCATTCTTGATGTATGGTTTTTTTTTCCAGAGAGCACGGCTACGACAGTATAGACTGTGGCATAGCGCGGGACACTCCGCCAGAAATAGTAGCAGGCATAGCCGCGGCGCTCAAGTTAGCTGACGTGCTCGTGTGTACTGGCGGCGTGTCTATGGGCGAGAAGGATCTGCTCAAACCTGTGCTGCTCAAGGTAAGAGAGCATAGAGTAACATTCCGCCATAGATAATGGTGGACATAGACACATAAAATGTTAACTGGTAGTTCTTCTGGGCTTGGGCAAATGCGAAGGAGTCACTTTATTTCACATTTCATCATCCTTTTAAACAACCCACCTGGAATATAATAACTTTGATACTAGGACTTCAACGCGACCCTGCACTACGGACGCGTACGTATGAAGCCAGGCAAGCCGTGCACCTTCGCCACGTGCGAGTTCGAGGGCAGGAAGAAATACATCTTCGCTTTACCAGGTATAATAGTTAGACACAATTTGAAGTAAAAACTTAAGAACGCTGGAAATAAACAGATCTTCAATAGTACACCGATATAGCTCCAAGAGTCATCAAGTTTGTAAAAAAATAACAATATAAATGTGTTGGACTTAAATTAAATTGCTTGACAAAACTGATAAAGTGGGGTTGTGATGTGTTTGCCCCTGTGCCTGTTCCATAGCCTAGTTTCTTTAATTTTATTTAATAAAAATGTTGTTAGTGGAGTTTCTTAGCCATGTATGTTGTAACCCCAGGTAACCCAGTGTCTGCCTACGTGTGCGCCCTCCTGTTCGTGATCCGTGCGCTGCGCGTGTCGTGCGGCGTGCGCGGCAGCTGGGCGCGTCTGCGCGTGCGCCTGGCCCACGCCGCGCAGCTGGACGCGCGCCCGGAGTACGCGCGCGCCGGCCTCGAGCTGCACGCCGACCGGGACATGCCTTATGCCACCATGTTAGGGAGCCAGGTATGATAATAATGGTTAAGAATTGGAGGGGAGGTTTTGAAGAACTGATTTATATGATTTGTGACGTTCAGAAAGCGCTGTACTGGACAGTATGATAAAATGACAATAACTATACTGGTATTGCAGATTGCTTATATCAATGCCAACCTCAGATGAAAGCATTAAAAAAATACACCCTAACGTTCCACTAATAACGCCTATATTCGCTTTACAGTGCAGCAGTCGTCTATTCAGCGCTTGCGGTGCCAGCGTACTGCTAGAGCTGCCGGCTGCCACTCCGTCGCTGCAGCGACTGCCGGCCGGCGCCATCGTGCCAGCGCTCGTTACTGGCAGACTTGACATCTACTCTTAACCTTTGAACGTCAGAGCATAAAGACAGGCACGTGGTGGCGTGGCCCTCTACACCAAACAAAACACATTTTACCTACAGTTTTGTTACATATTAGTGTCGTTGGCGTCCAAGGCATGAGCTAGCTTGTCACATGAAAAGATTATCGCTTGTGAAATATGCCTCATAAAAAGCAATGCTCGCCGTCATATTTAGGATGAGCGATTAAAATACCTCCTGTACTAGAAACTCAAAAATCATGTACTAATGGCGAAGTGTAACCTGACTTCCGTCCCCAACGACGAATCTATTTACATTGATGTTTTTATTAGCTTTCAGTTGACAGACCTGTGACGTCATTTCTCAGTTTATGTGTCAAATTAAGTATGTTAAACTGTTAGTGGTCACGGTCAGGTCAGGAAAAATCTCACTTATCATACCATGGCCATGTTTTCGCTAAGTGTGAATCTCAAAACAACCGAATATTTTTTCTAAGACATCTTGATGTAAAGTTTTGGATATTATTTTTGAAATGCGAAATATTAGGAATTGAACAGAAGCAATCAGATTGCTTTTAGATGATAAGCTGAAATCATAGATTTTTATAAAAGAAATCCAAACATTGAGTGCATATTGTTAAATGAATATTCCAGAATAATTACTTACTTTGGTCGAAGTAATTGTTGGTGCTTGTACTTGAAAATATTGTCAATAAATTGTTTTATATGCATATTTGTAGTGTTTTTGATACTTCCACTCCTAGGCAAATGCCTACCCCATAGTCATCGACTCTCCTCTTTGCGCTTTTCTGTTATTTAATTGCATATATTTTAGACTTGAATCTGATCTGATCCTTAATGTATATATACTAATTAACTGAATAAAACACCATAATACAAACAATATTAATTTATTTAGTCATCAACGTCCTACATACATCTGCACACTGACCCACACACACTTCAGATCACAAAGAATCCACATAGTATCGCTCCCATATCTACTTTATTTATAGAACTAGCGTGTGTCTACTGTACATACGTCTTACGTGAAGACGAATGTTACGTGAAATGAACATAAATAAATGAAATAAATTATATGTTACGCTATTATTTTGAGCATAAATACAGTGTGAGCGCTTTAGTCACGATTTCTTTCAATTTAGCTGTATTTTTTTTTCTTTTTGATTTTCGTAAGCCAGTGACCAAAAGGGTTATTTATTTGTATAAGAGTTAAAATCGATTTATTTTTCAGGGTTCGGTAATAAACCCTAAGGTTAGGCTAATCAGCCTATAATAGCGAGTTCAGAGTTCATTTTTATACATAAAAAAATGCAAAATAGTGCCGAAGTTAGGGCTCATTAACGAAAACGCTTCGCGTCGTGTGGTACGGTCTGCAATCAATTCAACATTTGGCGATGTGTAAGAGCATTTACGTTGAAGCGAAGTTTTACGCGCGTTTGCATATTTAAATGCATCGTTAGTTGCAGCGGAGGACGAAGATGAAATCGTCGCAGCAAGCATTGCGACGCCATGTCCTTTAATACTTTGATCACGGAGAAGCGGCGCATTCATCACCGCATATTCCGTCACGGGAATTGCTACGGGTCACGTGCGCTTCACACCCCACGGCTCCGTAAAGAATATTGTAAGTTGTCATAGATTTGCGTTGGTGTTCGCGCATGCGGTAACTTCGCGTCTTTCCGTAACACGAAAAACGCGATGCGCAAGGGACCGCGTCTCCGTAATTCAGCCCTTAGCCCAAGCGGTGCTTTGCTAATTAATTCTGGTTAATCAGAAATATGTAAATGGCCCATATATTATAAAGGTTTATTTACCCATAATAGTTGATCAAACAAGGGTTATAAGCCTCACTGGTTAAACTTTTCACCCAATTAATTGGCCCCTGACAAAGACAATGTATCATTGACAAATGACAAATAAGGACAATGTATTATTGGTACAGGTGAATTCCTTCAGTTTGTGATGAGACATAAAGTAAAAATATGGGAGCATGATAGTTATAAAAAAAATTGGATATATTTCTCAGTAAGTGTAATTTCCACTAAGTACTTACTATACATCTATTAGGTAAGAGCTAAAATTATCTTAGAAAGAAATATATCCATCAACTGTACCTACAAATTTCCTCGGTCTGCAGAAATTTGCAGGTAGAGTCTTAATGCTTTCGGCACTATTAGACAACACGTTGGACTTCGAAAAATCTCTTAAGGTAGTACACCTGTCCGAGGGTCATGATGAGGAGGACGGAAGCTTCGAAGATGGACCACATCACCACTCGAGAGTTCGTGCTTTCGTTGATTGCGCGATGGATGCGGTCACGCACCTGCAAAAAAATGTTTGGAAATTAGTGCTCATTGACCTAAAGCAACAATTAGATTAACGGTCCTTTTCCTGCTACTTGGGTGTGCGTACGTGGAACCAGTACACGCCGGGAAGAGTCTATAAGAAACAATAGCATGTAGGAAATGCTAAATTGTACAATCGTATGAATGATGGATATTGATCCTTCCGGGGGTTGCAGGTTGTTCGAAAGTGATGCGGCGGCCCCAAAGAAAAAGGGAAAAAGAAGGAACATGGATGGGTAGTAGTAAGTTAAAGTCTGACACTCCCTTCTGCTCTACCCAGAGCGAGGGAAATGATCAAGCCTTTTTTGGTAATGAGAAATCATCAAATTACAATTTCCCATCCAAAAAAAAAGGTTTAATCCTTAGTGATTCATTGCGCTGCTAGCAACCCCTCTGCAAAGGATGCAGCTCCAACTACTAGAGTAAATACAGCCCTGGGTACTTACTTCTTTGTGGTTTCCAGGTTTTCTAGAACTCACTATTTAAATATTGTTTTTTTTTTTAATTCTTACCTGCATGTATTCTTGTTCATGTTTGACAGTTTTGAGTGTGGTAGCCAGCTCTTTGATCATATCCTCCAATTTATTGTGATTCGCCTCCTCATCCTTGGTGCCAGTCTGGCCCTGAGGAGCTGCGCCTATCTCCAAATTGAACATCACAACCTGAAAGGAGACACATGAATTAGTTAAAGTAAGATGGAAAACATTACTATAATGCTATTATTCATAGAACTTTTGTTCCAGAACTCTACAATTGTTTAATCAATTGTGATATTGAAAGTAAATATTGGATAAAGAAATTATTACAACTATATATGGCCAGCAGTCACTGTTTGTTCAAACAGGTTCAAGTGGTGCCAAGTAATAATGCTTCTAATAGAGGTAAGCAGTTTTAAATATTGTCAAGTTTTTGTACCTAATGATGGGTATAGGAGACTTGTTCAGCAGTGAGATAGTCTAGAATAATGAAGAATATGTAACACAGTCCATCTAAGGGTTGTCTGGAAAATATCACTATCGGCGATAAGTCTGCTATTTTGACCATTCAATTAACAATATTGTACAAAAAGTTGAGTTTAAAATTTGGTGTGATATAAATAAAAATTAAGGAGAATTTTATAGAAATATTGCACACTGCATAAAATAGCTCTAGCTTTAATTATTGTCCAGAATGACATAGTGTCCGTTTATAACTCACCTTTGGTGTCATAGTAGACATCTTATTGCTGAAGCAGTAAGTGTACCGTCCTGAGGTAGGCGCAGAGAATGTGTACATTCCAGAAGATTCCCGCTCTCCCTTGTAGATAACGGCACCATCTGGTCCTGTTATTGTAACATCTATGTCTAGGAAGCCACCCTCTGCTATCTCAAAAGTTAAACCTGGAAAAATGTACATGAAGAAATTAAAATGAAGCAGAGTCATCGATTTATTCTATAAGAGTAAAGATTGTTAATAGTTTATTGTTCTTATATTGGATCTAATAATTCCTATTGTTTGTGATCACTATACTGTCTGATTGTGACTTACCTATTTAGTTTATGATTGATTGTTTGTAATTTATACCTAGTACAGATAGGATCAGCTAATAAGCATTCTAACTAAAGAATGTTTGTCTTAACTGCACTTAAAGGTTATAAAATCAATCACAAAAAAATAAGATTACCTTAAAAGTTTTTTGTAAACTTAGACATTCTGTAAAAGATAACTGTGCAAGTGGTGATAACCACTTGACGTTAGTCCAACACACATTTTATCACCGGCTTGCAATCGTCTTTCTTTTAAAAATAAAATACATCCTAGAGTCGGATTAGATGTACCAATTAGGCTACAGTTCTAAGTAAAACTAGCTCAATAAGTCGCGCATTGTTTTATGATCAGGTGTATTATGATATGAGATGCTCACCCATTTTTGTATCAGCATCAACATTTTCGAAAAAGCACTCCTCCGCATGAGCATCGACGGTGATGGTATAACAGTTGACTGTGTTCAATAACGCTGCCGCTATTAAAATGACGGAACTAAGTGATCTCCACGAACTTTTCATTTTGTTTAATTGATAGTAATATGCCTAAAATCTGTTTTTCTTTAATCACAAGCGAACATAAGCTTGTTTTCCCTACGTGAAAGCCACGTAATTTGACAACTCACTGGATGACAAACTGACACAAATATGACAGCTGTAACGATGCGTTCAAGAAGTTCTTGGGTTTTGTTTATGGACAACAATTAAAAACAACAGATATTGAAAAAATATCAATGAATGAAATATGATTGATATCGAAGATATAGAATATAATATATATTTAAAAGCATAAAAATTTCAGTGATAAAATGATTGACTAATAAAAAGATATTAAGATATTTTTTTTCGAAACTGCACGCTCGTTTTTTACATTATAGTTTTATTTTCAGTTAAAAAGTGTCTGCTACTCGTCGACAGAGGGCACTGCACAGTGCATATGGAATGAATAAAATCTACCACGCATTCTTACTTTTAGGAATTTATTTGTTTATTAAAAATCTTTTGATTTAACCCTTATTCAAATAAAGGTATATATATTACCACATTGTGTTTTTTTAAATAATGCACTCTAACTTTTAATACGGTAACACTAAAGGTATAAATATCACATATTTGTAATCTATAATAATTTGTTTATCTTTTTTTTTTTGACAACCTGTCAACGTCATTTATCACTGCAAGGTAATGTCAAAGTTGACTCAACGGTCTTGTTGTGAAAAAAGTTGAGTTTTTGGCGGGTGTTTTCGGAAATTTTAAAAGTTTGTTCAAGAAAAAATCTGGTAAGTACTTTTTCGACACAAATTCCAAAACTATAACATATTTTGACTAATCTCACGTGTTAGCAGCATTTGCAATTGACTTATTCATATAATTTAGATGTTTCAAATATGTGGTAAATATCTTACCCTTGTCCGATCCCACTTTGAAAAATATCAGATCATCTATATAAAAATCGGTTGTCTTTTTGTATATTTTTTTTGGACTGCATAAAGCTAAATAAATATTTTGAGACGTTCATAATTATAAAGTTCTTACGTAACGTGTCAATTAATACTTTGTTTATTTCAGTTATTCAATATGTCAAAGAAAATAAATTTAAATGAAAAAAGTAGGCTTCAAAAAGTTGTTGTCATTACCGTGATACTTGCTGGCGAAGATAGAAAAATTGCCAATTTTACTTTCCGTAGGTTGAGTTTTTATTAAAAATAACATTGATTACTTTTATTTAAATATTTTTTGTACAAGTCATTTGTTTTCAATTTAGATTTATAGATTGTAAGAATACCATTAATATAAGCAATACTATAAGATAGGTAATATTTAATACTAATAAAAAAATATTAAAAAAATAAAATGTTTCATTTCCAAAATATAAAATTAATATTATAAGTAGAACCAAGAGGAAGTCACTAGTCAAGAAACGAAAATTAAACCGTAACGGACAATGGTAACAATTTTACCACCAACATCAAAAATATAGTAGTCATGAACGGATAATGGTAAATTATTTACCACCAAAAAAACTACCCCATCCCCTATTCTTTTTTAAATTTTGATTTAAAATATGAAATCAGTGACCCTCAATTACCTAAAATACAATGCAATCTTAAAAAAAAAATGCATACCGGCTCGCGTTTGTTTAAGGGTTAAATTAAGTGATTCTAATTTTACTTGCAAGTTTACTCCGCAGCCATTGAGGCGGAGCTGCATGAGGGGTACACAATGGCGAAGACTGCTCTCCTAGAAGGTGTCTGGTGGGCCAAGGACTTGGCCAGCGAGCTGCTGGAGACACTCCGGGCGTCGGACGCCGCAAGACGACACCCAGCAACCGCAGATGCGGCTTAGGCATAGGCATAGTGCCGTCTACGGCACACCCATTTTTCGTCAGTTATGTGTATAGAAAAGGGGGTGAGCCTATTACCTATCTACAGTACGGCCAACGAGAAGCGATACGAAAGGTCATTAACCTAAAGAACAACTGTGGCGTTGACAATCTAATATTTAGCTCTTTCCATCTTGTGCCTTTGTCGTAATGTCTCGTTCTCCCGGCAAAAACATGACAACGTTAAGACGGGTTCGCCAACATTCGTGCGGCCATTTTAGATGGGGTTTTAGCATGGGTTTTTTTTTTTCCGGGTGGGAAATCATCCAATGACTTCTCCCGCTCTGGGCGGAGCGGGAGGGCATGTCAGACTTGTACTGACTAAAACCCACCCATGTTTCTTCTTTTGCCCTTTACGTTCAGAGGCCGCGGTATCTCTTTCGAACAACCCGCAACCCCGGCAGGCAGAGGCTCTGGCAAGCCCCTCTGCTTTGCTGACTTTCTTTGAGGCGCGCGTGAAACACGAACGCGCCGTCGACACGGCCTGTCGTCAATCGACGGACGGACGGTGAACTACCCATTGCTCACCGCCCACAGGCCCGCATCTACGGTGGCCGGAAGTCGTCTCGCGGTGCCCGGCGCCATGGGCGTCTCCCGCGGCGGCTGGGTTGGGCAGATGTTCTCTCCCTCAAACGCCCGGCCACCTCCTTTGCTAGCATTACTGCTTCGCAGAAGGTGGTGACCGCTTCCCATTTAGCATGGGTTTTGTTTACATTTGGTATCGTTTCTCGTTGGCCGTACCATAGGTATATTATATATTATTTATCCGCAAAATTTCTAGTATTAGTCTACCAGCTTTCTTATCCTCGGTCCACGGTACTGAGAAATTAATCAGGAATATCCTGGCTTCCACACTGATTGATTTTGATGTGCCATGCTTCTCCGAGGCTAAGGATGCTTGGAAAGTCGCTTGCCCGAACACTGAACAACCCGACAAACCATTTTCCCAGAGACAGTGGGACGAGCCGCTCTGCAAAGTAGTTCAGAAAAATCTACTGAACACGTCTGCTACTACTGCTGAGCGTGCGCGCCTTTTGGCTGTGGGCAAGTGGGAGTCGGGTCTTTGGCTTTACGCACTACCGTCGTCGAGCATAGGCACTTTGTTCGACGACACTACTTTCAGCCTCGCTGCTACCTTACGTTTAGGTGCTCCTTGTTGTTCTCCTCATCGCTGTCATTGTGGTGAAGTATTCAACAGCCTTGGACACCACGGCCTATCATGCAGCCGAAGTGCGGGCCGTTTTGCGCGGCACGCGAATATTAACGACATCATCCGTCGAGCTCTTGTCAGCGTCGGCGTTCCAGCTGTTTTAGAACCCCATGGCTTGGCACGCGACGATGGCAAAAGACCGGACGGTATGTCTTTGTTTCCTTGGAAGTTGGGTAGGCCTTTAGTATGGGACGCAACGTGCGTCGATACTCTCTGGCCTGACTTCCCGTGAACCAAGGGCTGGCTTTTACTTTGGCCAGAGGCTTAGCGTTGCCATACAACGTGGCAACGCGGCCAGTCTCTTGGGGACATTGCCAACTGACAGCGTTGAGGACGAATTTTTTGACGCTATTTTTTAATTTATTTATAAGTTTAGTTTAATAATTTAAGTTTAATTTAGTAATTGTTTGTTCATTATTGAAATAAATAAAATTTATTTATCTGTACAAACTGAAATTGTATAAATCTAACTTAGAGGCGAAGGCTCGGCCCGTACCGAGGAGTACTGCCTTCTGAATCATTATTATTAAATGTTATTACTGTTTTCAATTTCATACATTTTAGGAGGGTATTTACTATTTTTTTTGTTTGTTTAGTTTTATTGTGTTTGCTGCCTTTGATCAATTTTAGTCCAGCGCCCCCGCTTTAATGACGTGACCTTATACGATACCTACCTTATTACCTACATACAAATATACATATATTATTTGAATAAATGGACACTCAAACCTCTCGTCTTTGTTGTTATTTTATAATTAAGACTCGTAACGTTTTCGATTTGGTTGGTTTTTGTGCAGAATATTTTAGACTTTTATACCGATGTTTTTGTTTACTATTTCGAGCGTATCGGCTGTCAGCTTATAAGCAGTGCCAGGTTGCGGTCTTGTTTTGCTATCTAGCATTAAGCTGAGCTGAGGCTCTTTGGCATTAATTATTTTATTTAATTTAATTTTAAGGTGTTTCTGTTTGTTTAATAATGTTGCATAAACGCAATTGTATTTCTTTCTTTCTTTCTATTGCCATTTGCCATCAACCAACATGCAGCGAATCCATACTCTGTGGCTGCTACTGAGAAATTCCTGATACTTAGTAAAATCCGATAATGCTTTGCCCGACCCGGGGATCGAACCCTGCATTGCACCTTATGCCGATAGAATATAGATTGACATAGATAACGCAAGTATCACAATCTGTATGAAAACTAGGCATACAATTTTTTGACTACCACCTACTATGTGACATCTCATGCACTATATTTTAGTGATTGACGACATTTTTCACAATAATTACACGCAATTAACCATTTGAAATTTGATATCTCACGTCCTAATGGCACACCGATGCAGACTGAGAGCGAAAGTTAGTTGAAACTTGAAAGTACCAGTTTCAAATTTCTGTTCGTAAGTTGGGCACGCGAAGTAGTTACTCTTGCATTATCTATGTCTATTATATCTGTGCATATGCCCCAACAGTCGTGCTGCTTGCAACCATTCGACCAACGAGGGAGTCAACGGCCAGTCATGTGAGTTAGTTTCTGATCAAAGTAGGTTCACATTCGTATTATAAAACAGATCTTCAGGCGACTACCAGCCTTCTGATAACTTTAGTGATAATGAAGCTCTTCGAAAAAGTATTTTCGATACCTTTCCACGCCACTTAATTTATCCAAACACTGCTTTAAGGAAATGAGATGATCCAGGATAGGTACATAATAACTATACAAAAACTGGTTTTAAAATATCAAATGTACTATTAAATTTGAATTTTAAATGGTTAATGATCACTGATCACGTTATACAAGATACTCAAATACTTAAATAATAAAAATCAGAGTACGACTTACTTTTTATTTTTCACCAGGAATAATATTCTTTTTTTTGGAGCATACTTATTAATTTGTATTCTGGTTAGAATTGCAGAAATACTCGAGAACCGAACCATTAATAGCTCCACGTTCAGAAGCCATGCTTCAAGTTTCACGCAAGTTTTCCGAGCTCGTTCAGCTATTTTGCCATGGAAATTATCAAGGTGAACAAGTAATAACCATGACTCTGCCTTGGCAGTTCGGTAAAAAGTGATAATAAGCTCATTTATGGCAGGTGCTAAATGATTTTATAGCGTGATCAGCATTTATGACTGTCCTACAATGTATTAGGCGAAGTTTGTATTTTTCAAGCAAATGGCCAAAACCGAAACTACGAAGAATAGTCTTTGAGTTACAGTAAAATAAACTCGAAGGAGTATCGGATCCGTATTGATTAAAACTAACTGCATCATTGGTATTTGAAAAATCAATATTCCTGGCCAGAAAGCCTTTTGATTTTGGAAAAAAACACACTGGGTTACTGATAATGAAATTGGACGTTGCATTCAGATTATTTAATCAGGGACCTTTTACGCGTTCAGTTGACATGCTGCCATAGCTTTAGTGTTCAATAAGGCTTACTCATCTGAACCAATAGTAATAAAACACATTGAAAACTATATAACCAAAGGGAAAATGCGACATAAAAAAAATTAACATAATTAATCATCACCCGAGATTGTATGTACTTATACAATATAAATTTGAATATGTAATGAGCTACAGGTGTGACCTTTTAAATAAATCACGTTTTTGAAAATGCGTACCGTGCGATACACACTTAGGTAATAACAATGGTATAAAACTTGTTTAAAGATCCTGATTCACCGCTTTTTTTGCGCTTGGCAAGTCATCAAATAACTTCCTCCGCTTTGGGCGACTTTTACTGACTAAAACCCACCCATGATCCTTCTTTTGCTCTTAATTTCCAGGGCCGCAGTTTTTCTTCCGAACAACCCGCAACCCCGGCAGGCGATGGCCCTGGCAGGTCCCTCTGCCTTTTTGCCATCTCTTTCGCCGTCGAGACGGCCTGTTTTCACTAGACGGACGGATTGTGAGCTATCCATTGCTTACCGTCCACAGACCCGCATCTATGGTGGCCGGGAGTCGGATAGTGGCGCACGACGCCTGGAGCACAGTGCTCCACCGTCTCCTCCGGACCTGTTCCACCGCTTATATGTGAGTTATGAACTTATGAGTGAATCTGTTTCTTCTTGTTCTACGCAAGCATGCTCCACCCTACACCGCATAACCGTTTCACATCAGGCAAGTAGCGGCCAAACTATTTAGTTTTAAAAAAATGCGCCAAATTGTCTAGTGAGAATTTTGCGCGAAGCTTTTCAATTCTGAGGCCCGGTATGTAACACGTTATGTAAATACGTCGATATTTTTTATCGAAAATACAATCGTTTAGCATTTTATTTAAATTATTTGAAAAAACAATCAGTATCATCCTTAGATATTTTTTTTTAATGATTAGTATTTGCTACCTTGAATAAACGAATATATTTATACTTTAAAATCAACGTTACGTTTGCAACGCGCGCTTGTGGTCGGGCTTATGGTATGGTTCTGTTTTGGTCATACTTACGATACGACTTATATTTATTAAGATTTGAATAAAAAACCAATAGTTATTCTAAAATGCTTTATTATCGAACAAGCAGACATAATCCCAAAATATCACAATAATTCTAACCGTACAGGTACATACTTATTTATACATTAATATTGAATAGTTACTTAACAATAGTCTTCCCTTAAAGTTCTAGACAACACCGATACACTGGCTTTCAGAAATACTGACCTAGTGTCATTTCTCTGGGGGTAACTCCAATAATCCTGTTCGTTCCACGAAGGCTGAATCGTGTGTTACTTAAATGTTATAAAAAGAAATGATCAAACTACATTAAAGTCTGTACCTATGTTACTTCTAGGGAACATACATATTTCTGCAGGAACGGAACATTATTTTATTAGTTATCCCATTTGTCATAACCTAAGCTAGGACCTAGAAGTTAGACCCCCTTGTATCCGAAATTCGTAGTGTTGTAGTGTGTCATGTTAATCGATATCGAGTTTTCTGAAAGCTCCTACTGTGCCGTATATATCGACGTCGCTGATGGGCGCCGGGGCTTCGCAGCAGGCTTCGTTGAATATGCGCAGGTAGGGGCTGACCTCGTCGATGCGCCGGCGCCACTTCTTGGCCAGCACATCGATGGTATCTTCCGCTCCACCCCATTCGCTGGGCAGCACTCTCGCGGGGATGTGCTCCAGTAGTTGCTCCACTTTCGGATGCAGGTAGTACTGAGGGAGAAAGTAAGATTATTTAAATTTCTTTAACGTGTAAAAAAGTTTTATTACAGACTTAAGGGTAGATTTGCTATACAGACCATCATTTTAAACTGAATTTCTCCTTAAGATCAACATTGAAATCGTAACAAAAAATCAGCTGCTGTTGTTGTTATTATTATGTAGGGAGAATTCACACGTACCACAACCACACCACTTATACATAATTTAATTACCCATGTGTGTTGTTGTGATGTCGTTGTGCTAGTTGTTGGGTGGCTCATGTTAAACAAGCATTAATTAGGTCGAATACTCATAAGTAATTAAATATGTATGTGGCAGTTGTTTTTTTTGCAGTTGTGTGGAATTTGCGTGTATTTTAATAAAATAGGTACTCAAATATTCATTTTAATCGTAAACAATCCTTATCAAGTTAGTGTATTTTCCTCAATCACAAAACAAAGGCGGTACCTTAGTATCGTAGTTGTTTCCTTATATCCATCAGCATGACGTCACATTATAATAATCCAAAAATGGGTCGAAAAATGGGTGGGAAATACAACAAAAAACAAATTGTTTTCATTGATCCTAAAAAAATTGACGATTCGTTTCTGCATTTGAATCACATACCCGTCTCTTGATCTTCTCGTTGACACAGTTGCGCATGAGGGCGAGGGAGGAGGCGAGGAAGGGCGGCGAGCCGACCACGTGGATCCTCTTCAGCCGCTGAGGATAAGCCGCTTGCGCCAGCTGGATAGACCGCCTCACCGCATTGGCAGCTGCTGCCACGTGTGCCACAATAGAGCCGCGGACGTTGGACACCTGGGAACCGGTAAATTTAATATTGAATACTATTCTGGGTTGTCATTCAGCCGGAATTAAAATTGAAATACCTATTCTAGCAGTCGAGGGAAATAGAAGAGTGGATCAAACATTTAAACCAAATAAAATAAATGAGTTATCAAATAAAATAAGAACTGACATTTCGTAGAATGATCTTCTAAGCAATTTGAAGGTTATTACAGAAAAAAAAGTGCATCCAAGTTAAATGACCGCGTCAATTAGCATAGAATTCTCGTTTTACAATACCAGTTCACGTGCAATGCTAACTTATCAACGATTATTGAGTTTTATCTCTGAAAATCTAATTTATGATGCTCATAAATCATCATCTTTGGGAACCTGTTCCGGTGATGGTATAGAGAGGAGGAGGTTGCCTAATCCGTGATTCATCTGGAAATAACTTGACCCCGAAGTCACAGGAAGAGCTGTATTATTATACTAGATTTTGCCCGCGGCTTCCGCGGTTAAAATTCGAGGTAACACAGTTCCCCTTGCGCCTTATCGATTTGTAATAGCAACGCTAAGTTTTCCCTTTTCTTCCCTCTTACTTGGATTTTTCGGTGGTTGGCATCAGGATTAGATGTGGAAATTGTACCAAAAGTCCATTTTCTGGGGGTAGTATTAGATAGAGGTTGTTGCTCCATGTGAGACACTGATCCACTGAACAGCTGCATCCGGTATGCAGTAAGACTGCAAGCCATCGCCGCAAGCTAAAAGATGTTGTCACTTACCTCATAAATAAACACGTCTCCTCCAATCTGGTGTTCGTCGTACATCCTGACGTCACTGGTGAGGAGTACGGCGCGGACGGCGTTAGCTACGTCCGCTGAGCCCTCGGGATACTCCGGACGTATCCTGAATATCGTGATCCGGTATCCTTCGTCTGTGAGCTTCGGAAGTACTACTATGTCCCTGTAGGAAGTGAATATAACAACAGGTGATCCAAGTAAGCACCATCTTATGGCAAGAAGAGATTTTTCTGAAAGCTCCGGTGAAATTTAGAGTATTTAACTCACTGGAGCAGGTACTGACGGTCTACCGCTTTCAGTCTTAAGTCCTGACTGACCCGTCAGTGAATGGTGGTACTAAGCAATATCAAAGGTAACTTACATGAACTTGCACACGTCATTGAGCGGTGGACAGCTGAGTGAGCGGTGTTCATACAGGTCCCTGAAGCGTGCTCTAGCTAAGCAGTACGCTTCTAGCTTGGAGCGTGCACGGTCCAAGTCCATGCGACACCCACGGACAAATAGTTCCAGGACGCGTTTATCTGTGAAGGAATAGATTTCTAAAATTAGTGAAATGGCCAGAGCAGTGTAATAAAAACCTCTTACATGCACATTTATTGCTTTGTTTAAAATTGTAATCAATAAAATTAAGAATGTACCAAATCCTATGTGATTTTAAAATGTCGCTTGTCAACCAAACCGGTGCTATACCCAGCCGAAACATTTATCATACCTGTTATAGTGGCTACTATTTCTCTTAACCTTGACATAACATGATAAATTGATAACATACACGTGTTGTGTTTTATTTTTATTTTAATAAGGCTTTTAGCATTGTCTATTCCCATTATTACCGTGTCTATCTGAATAATCTTTTGGGATGTAGTTCAATCAATGGTAGTCCCATACATTTTGCTATCAAGTTATTCTTGACCTAACGCAGAGGCCTTGGTTTTATGTCAGTGTCTTTCACAACATTCCCTGGGTAACATGGTGTTCCCCAGGGAAGCGTCGTTAGCCCTATCCCTTGCTATACGATTTCAATTCTTCCTAAGAAATCTGGACCACGGTTTAAAAAAATCTTGAACCTTTGATTCAGGGTAAAGCTTTTATCATGAATTAAAAATATTACGTCTAGAATCCCGCAATATTTTTATTAACGTTTCTTTCTACATGTAGGTCTGTAGGTATTTTTATAACAAGAAAATAACTTTTACGATTTGAATGGATACAAACACGTGAAGACTACTAGTTAAGAGTTTATATTTACATAAATAATAAGCACGTCTCTCCGGTTATCACTAATTGACAGGCCCCTGTATGAATTTATAAATCGGCCGCGATATGATGACAGATGGGATCGCCGTTGATTGAATTATTTAAAAATTCATTCAAAATAAATAGGTAGATTGAATAGCTACTTTATTCTTCGGCATTATTATAAAAGTACTTTTATCAAAACTAGCACAGGTAACTTTGATTAATTTGACAACAAACAGATATACATTAAATTTCACCATAAATGACATTTTGGTAGCTGCATATTTGGGTCAATAACAGATCAGCAATTAGATGCAATATGCAGAGGTGCAAAAAAACCCTCTGATGTAGGTACACAAGTAGAAACCTATTAGTACAGATCGCATTGTTTAAGCTCAGAATAAGTCCTACTATTACTTAGTTTCTAAACGATGCATTTTGTGGTAAGAATGAACACTCAATTTAAAGCAGAAAGGATTATATTATTTTAAATGTTATTTGCAGCCTCTTTTAGTAATTTTCGTAATCATAAAAAACCTTATATTCTAAAATAAATTAAAAAAGACGCTGCCGTCAAAATAAACGACATCGATCAGGGAAAATAAAAATCCAAATCGTATGATTTTGAATCCCAAGGTTGTATGCTAATCGTTGGTATAATAACATAAAGTATGGCGAACCAGTTCGGTACCAGCGTTTTATCTATATACGACTTATTTATTTTCCTCAAACATCATCTTCTTCCATTTTCCTCCAGTTTGGCCATTCCAAACTGTTTCAGTAGAACCTACCTTGATCTTCTTGAAAATCTTTAGAATTCGTTTATTTTCATTATTGTTTTCTCATTTTATTTATAATATATTTTTCCTTTCTTTCAAAATATCATCTCACATCGACAAAGATAAATGTTTTAATTTAAAGTTATCGCAACTCCGGCCCCCAAGATACCTACAGCCGCAGCCTAGTTTGGGGACCATTGTTTTCTAATTCTGACAACACTGAACTTGTTACCGATATTCGTAATGATATTATTATTAGATTAAGAAAAATGTTGTAACACTGGTTTAATAAATTTATTCTTATTCTTTATAAATATCATATTTAAAACAACCACAAAATGAATTAAGTAATAATGTTATTGTATTTTTTTTTCTGTATTTTCTATCTATTGTAACGCCTAAGAGCGCTTGATACCGAGCGAAAAACTAAATATACAATCGATCCGAATATGTAAATTACTAATAATATTATGCATTCAACAACACCACAGAGTTTGCTCCTAGGCACGTATTTGTCATTACTTAGGCTGCATTTAATTTAAATACAACAGATAGTGGTCCGTCACCTTAAGGCGTAATTTAAAGCAAGTAACTTTGTATTCTGTAGTCCTTTCTAAATACCTCCAGGGTTTTATCCTAGATATTGATTATCTAATGAAAATGTTGAAACTAATTCGGAATGAGAATGTAATTCATGTCTATATTCCAAAATATTTGCACAAACGTGGAGCAGCATAACTAATGGTCATTCAACTTAAGACAGTGCCTACAGGATAGTCGTGAGTACTGTCCCACCATATAATAGGCGGCTTCCATATAATTACACGAGTATCAGTGATCACAGTTTTGCAATTATACTTCTTAGTTAACTTGGTCAAGGAGCGTCGCTTGGGCACGTAATTTTACGCAGCACAACGTGCGCAATGCGCCAGGACGTATTGTATATGCATCCGACGTTTGGGCATAGTGAGGAAACACCCATGAGAAGATGTTCTATTGTTTAAAACAATGGTGGGAGTAAATAATGACTTTTCACTTCGGTCGGTGATCCTCATGCTGCGGTGTGTGATGTGGTTCAGTAATGAGGCGGGTTGTGTAAATTCGGTCACTATTACGTAGGTAGTAGAGACTCTTACGGATTTATTACTTTCCCATTACGTGTGAAGCGGCAAGTTACTGGTCGATGCATCATTGATGAACTTGTTGATGCAGAGTTCATAAGCTGTGGAGTTTATGATTTCTGGCTACAGGCAAAGTGGCAAACTACTATAAGTATATAAGCGTTGCAATCATCATTATTACACTTTTATCTCAAATGAACCAGGTTTGCGGTCAGTAACTGCAAATTTGTAATTAGTATGCGTCTAAGTCAATCCTTGTCACGTTCCGCAAAGATACGGTAGAGATTTTCGACATAAAACCACATGCAGTTCTGCAATGTCACTTTCCGGGGCTAGATTGCCTACGTTGATATTTGCACCAAAAACTGGTGAGACCTTAATCTGTACCTAATATACCTAATTGACATGGTAGCATGGAGAGAGCGACTGTCGCAACCCCGTGCAAGGCACGCCACAATAGTGGCGGTAAGTCTCCTCTTTGAGGAGTGGCTGGAGAGGCGCCATGGCGTCCTCACCTACCGCCTGACGCAGGTCACACGGAAGTTTCGGGAGGTTCCTGCACATAATCGGATGGGAAGAAATGACCGGGTGCCACAATTGTGACGATCGCACAGAGGACACGGTGGTCTGCCGAGCTTGGGCGGAGCACCGCCGTGCCCTCGTAGAGGAGATCGGTGGCGGCAATATCTCGCGTCCGGTCCTGGTTCAGTTCATGGTTCGGAGCGAGAGGGAATTGGGAAGCGGACACCTAATTGAAATATTTTGGTAAATTATAAAGTCTAACTCCCAGTTTTGCCATCTTAACCATTAGAAAACAATATTTGACGGGCCTGTTGGTCTAGTGGTTAGTGGCCCTGACTGCTGAGCCGGAGGTCGTGGTTTCGATTCCCACCCAGGACAAACTTTGTGTGATGAGCATGATTGTTTGTTCTGTGTCTGGGTGTGATTTATCTATAATATGTATGTATTTATTAATTATATAAGTATGTATATCAGTTGTCTGGTTACCATAACACAAGCTCTGCTTAGCTTGGGATCAGATAGCCGTGTGTGAGTTGTCCCAAGATATTTTATTTATTATTAATCATCCTTAGGACTACTAATAATAAATATTAATACCTACTATCGTTTTAAGCATAATTCTAATTTAAGGGTAAGGTACATACTACTACTATCAACAAAATTTATCACCTTGTTGCAAACACTAAAAAACCTTATTATTGTAACAATTATTCTAAATGAATAAAATATAAATGTTGGTCTTAAAATGGCCACTTTAAAAGAATCATAATAGGACAATAACAAGAATCACGTTAAAATTCTGTTAATGGTCAAAGACGCAATAAATATTATAATTTTATGACCATTTTACGAATTGCCGTAAATATTATGAAATATCAATCGCATTAGTTTGTTTTTAGTGTCTCTAAACGCTACCCCCCCCCCCCGTTCCTCCCATTTTTCTTGAGGGACGTTTGCGACACGTGCATCATCCAGTCGTATGGAAAAACACGTGATCTCGAAAAATATCAAGTTTGCGGATTATTTATATACAGAAATGGACAAAAAAACAAAGTTAAGTGTAGTATTGTGGAGGAGTGTGAGGTACATGATATGTAAAGGAATGATTACTGGCGGAGGTAGCAATCAAAGCGGCTCCACTTCTGCATTGTTGCATCTTCTGCGAGTTGGACATGAATACCAATCTGCTAAACTAGGTACAACACCTAATTTATCGCGTAGGTTTTAATTCACCTTCAACATCGCACAGCTCTGAAACGTACACACGGCGACAGATCAACCTATACAAAACCAGTTTATGCTGCTCTCTCAACAACGGATCGTACACCATAAATTTCAAATACAATGAGAGATCCGCATAAACTGGTTTTGTATAGGTTGATGTGTCGCCGTGTGTACCTATGCGATAACAAAAAACACCTTCAAAACATACACAGCTCTAAACAGAAAATTCGGGTTGTTCGAAAGCAATACAAAGGCCTCGTAACACGTAAAAGTCTGACACGGACCCGGTCCGCCCAGAGCGCGTAAAAATGTTTGCTGATTTCACACCCGAAAAACAAAAGTGAACTCTATAAGGCTGTCAATTGATGACTTGGGTCTAAAAGCCACCAACCGGGAGATACCACGGCCCCGGAACATAAAGGGCAATAGAAGGAACATGGGTGAGTTTTAGTCAGTACCAGTCTGACACTCCCCCCCGCTCCGCCCAGAGCAGGGGAAGTTATTTGATGCTTTCCCATCCGCAAAAAAGGCTAAAAGCCAAAGAAATATTTATTCAAAAAAGGAACTACACCTTAGTAGGTACGTCATGTGCGCATCTTTATGTTATCAATAGCAGTTAAAACATGTCAATCAATTAACTACTTAGTTTAAAAAAACCGATTCATTATTTGAGAAATATAAAACAATATCACACAATATTTGATTGATCACACAATGATGAATATCGCAATAAGTGTACCTATACCGAAGTAAAATTAAAATATCTGCAATAAAATTCAATGACATCAATGTTTTAAATAACTTAATGTCAACTTCGGTAAAATGTTATTATTCTCCTGCCTTAACCTCAAGTTATTAGGTAGGTACTCGTGATTTCGTTGGACACCCCGTTTTTCTGTCTTCATGCCATATTATCACACATCTATCGTTGTTGTAACCTTGCTCTACTGCTATACCCATCCACATTCCTCCTCAAAACTATCCTCACGACTTTGACCGTACCTCACCTGCTACTTAATAGTACCTACTTATTTACTACTAGCTTTTGCCCCCGGCTTCGTTCGCGCTAAATTTGGGTTAACACAGTTCCCCTTTCCTTATTTGTAGGTACCTGCTACCTGTAGTTTTTGCCCTTGCGCTTTATTTATTGTAATAGCAAAGCTAAGTTTTCCCTTTTCTTCCCTCTTTCTTCCCCTTATCGCGATTTTTTTCGACCGTCCATTAGCCTATATCCGTCTCCACGGTCCCAACTATCTCTGTGCCAAAATTCTTCAAAATCGGTTTAGCCATTTAGGCGCGAAGAAGTAACAAACAAACAAACTCACTTTCGCTTTTATAATATTAAGTAATGATGTTATTTTATATTACTTTCTTAGCGAATGTAAATAGGTAGATATTTGCATTCGCTAAGTACACAGCATTAGTAACATTGTTCCGCCAATCTGTTGAGGTATGAGCTATCAAGAGCTATGATAATATTACTAATCCCTTCGTAAGATATAGGTAATAACAATTTTTATTTACTTTTGATGTTTACATACCTCATCGTAAACATAGGTAGAAACGTAATGATTTAGTTCATAAATATACATCCACTATTATATTATAATGCTATATCAACTCTATTGTTTTCAGTGGACTCATTTTCAACGTGTGTCTCAGTCTCAGTTACAGCCACCGACACTTGTAGATGCAAACAGAATAAATAGCCCCATCTCCATGCATGCACAATACTTTTCACTCCATATTATTTAAGCAAATTAAAATTAATAACATCTCTTAAATTCCTACTGAGTCGGGGCCCAACATTTTCGAGATCACTCCGCCCGATACGACATTAGGTTTGTATTTTATCATAAATTTAAGGTAAGGTTTACCTGCTAGTTAACGTCCGTCTGTATGTGTTGGTTTGTCAATTAAAAGGGCATTTCCAATTATGGTAGGTCCACAAGTTTTAGTTTGACCCCAAAACAAGTGACATCGGACAGAATTAGTGATATGCCCATGATTAAGCTTTATGTTCACAGTCTGTAATGTCAGCACAGTTTTCAGCTAATTAATTAAATACTGATCACACTGGCATGCCCTCGCCTCTTACTAGACGGAAAGGCAACACGCCTTTCCCACGAACGGGCGAAAAATAATAATGCCCTTGTCGCACGACTAATCTTACTGAAGTATGTAAACTCATACTATGTCTAACATGTTCGAAGTAACAGCTGTAGGTGGAGATTATAATTTAGAAATTTGTTTTTTTTTTTCGCGAATACATTTAGAGCTCTCTCTATGTTTCAAATTAGAACACTCGGTTACGGTTACGGCTTAAGGTACCTACTCCCTCATCGGGAGCATTCACGTGTAATGTAACATTTTAGATTTGACTTCGAGCATTACATTACAATACTACCCCTGATTGACGAGCATTCGCGTGTAATGTAACATTAAGTATAGATTCGACTTCGAGCATAAGCTTTTAGTCGATTTCATCAAGATAAATTACACATAGTATCATTACAAGGTAAGCTCGGTTCTTCTCTTTCACTGAAGTAATGGTCAAATCTGTAACGTTATAATTACACGTGAATGTTCCCTGTGAGGGGGCACCTTTACATTCTGCTTTTGGTTTGAAAATAGTGCCAAGGGATGCTTAATAAGTTGATTTTATGTAATTAAGTAGGTACTACTAGTAGTACTACTGCTGATAAAATGCCAGCTGTTTGGTTAAGTCAAGTTACCCACTAATAAGAATAAAATCTAAAGATATCTATCTATCTCTCCGCGTCTACTTGGATACTAAGCTTAAAACCCATATCAAACGATTTAAATAGTCCACCTATCAAGTCTATATATCCTGATTCTTAAAGAATACTAATAATTTGAAACATAATAAAATTCCTCTAGGGTCAAGGCGACCACACGCGTCGTCATTCGGTGTGTTTTGGCGTGACGGTTGATAATTGAACCTATAATAGATGGCAATCAAGTTAGACGACATTTCAATAATAGTACTTAATTTACTTTAAGTGAACTTTTAGGCTGAATACTACTTAATTGCACCTACATGGGTGTAGGTGCAATTAAGTGTTTTGCCAGTGTTTTCGTTGTCGTAAATTTCGAAAATAACCCACAAATTTCAACCCTTAATATATTCAGGTATAATATTCAAAATTAAGGTACAATTTCCTTCAGCCTATGTTCATAGTTTCAGCTGTATACCGTCAACACGTATAGTTTTTGAATTATTTCACGAGAAAAAGCTTTTCATTGTAAAATATTGGTAATAATATCAACCACCCCCTCCAAACAATTTGTTCTAATTTTAAGCATTCAAAAAGTCCTGAACGATTAGTTTTCAATTTCGCTTACCAACGTTTTCAGGTTCAGGAAGGTAGGGTGACGCGGCAAGCATGCTGCGGAGGTCCCGCACGCCTCGCTCGATGTCCCCTGGTGCTTCGCCCAGCTCCTGCGAGATCAGATCCGCCTGCTTCAGCGACGGGCCTTGTAGAACCGCCATTGCACTTCACTGATACACGACTGTTTAAATTATAATACAGATGTTAGTTCTGTTAATTCGCTGTGTCGTTCTCGTCGTCTAACTCCGGCCGCTGAGATTACGCACTTCAGCTGAGTAAGGACAAAACTGCGCCCGCACGGCGTTCACCACCTTATATAAACTACACGACGTTAGAAAACGTAAGGATGAGAGCAGTGCTCAGTGTGCTCACCGGCTGGTGACAACGTACACCGGTTACTACGTCACCGGGTACCAGCCGTACCACCTACAAATATAACATCACACGAATTGATTAACATCAGTCATCTAAATATTTGATACCGTATCGCTTAATTTTAAACTAATACTGTATCTTTTTGGGAACCAATCAAGAAGCAAGTTGCAAATTAATCTGAAAATGTTACTTCTTTGTTTCGAACGATCAATACGTGAGATTTTATGCATTTCTGTTTAGATTGGCTGTAATGTGTGTCAATGTAAAATCAAGAACATCAAAATGTGATGGGTAAGCAAACGGCGCACGTGAGCCGCATTTACGACGCGATGGTGTTACATTGCATAAAATTTGTAACTATAAAGCAAGTAAAAAAACTTTTTTAAATATTTACCTTAAATTAACTAAACTAACTAGCCTAAGACGCGAAATCCTTGGCGAAGTCGCTTGACCTATCACTGGATAGGTACATAGAAGTAGGTATTGGAGTTACGGTCTTGTGGCTGATGCAATTCTTAACAGCAGTATAGTTTAAGCTTTGCCATCGGTCGGTTAGCGACAGGTAGCGACTTCGATGGATATGGGTTATAATTATACTGCGAAAAATTTGCAAGTTATAGTAGGGAGCAAAATGTGCATTGCAATATTTGCGATGCCAAGTGAAAGCTAATTTATGATAAATCCATAGTTCCTAAAAAATACATTAATTGGTGCATTCTCTAGAGCTCGCCATATTTCGGAAGATGTTTCCGATAGACCATCGTCAAGTGACGCACGCTAATGAGGTAATGACGGTAGTCATTGTTTAGCTTAATAACTTTTCAATAACATTAAAGAAGACGTGACTATTTGCAGTGATTCAATCGTATAGTAGAATACTAGCACATTAAATCATGGATTGAAAACAAGTTATACCTAATCTTAACCTATGGTTATTAAACTGTTCAGTTTTGTCAGAACAATGATCATCGGATAAGTGGGGTAACATGACAAATAATTATGTCAAATGTCGCGCACTAAGTTTATGTAGGCACGCAATGAATCATGCTGTAACGGTAGGTACAACCTTCTGAATTAGATACCTACAAATACTTATGTTTGTAATTGGCACATTGGGAACTCAATCTAATATACTTATGTATAAAATTCTCGTGTCACATATTTCGTTCCCATACTCCTCCGAAACGGTTGGACCGATTCAAACGAAACTTTGTGTACATATCGGATAGGTCTGAGAATCGGCCAAAATCTATTTGTCATACCTCTAAGTGAGCAGCGGGTGAAACCGCTGGGCACAGCTAGTATACATATATATTCGCTTCCGCTGGCGACTTCATCCACCTGGCATAGTTACTTTGGGCTAACGCTAACTTTAAACGCCGGCCACGTGATGATCGACAAAATATCTTTCTCTCCCCTTTTCTTCCCTCTTTCCCCCCCTTTTCTAGCTTTTTTTAAGCCTATGTCTGCCTCCAGTGTCCCAACTATCTCTGTACCAAAATTTATAACAATTTGTTTGACCATTTAGTCGTGAAGGCGTAACAACAAACTCACTTTCGCTTTTTTATTAGGGTTCCGTAGTCAACTAGGAACCCTTATAGTTTCGCCATGTCTGTCTGTCTGTCCGTCCGTCCGTCTATCCGTCCGTCCTCGCTTAATCTCTGTGACCGTTTGCACTAGAAAGCTGCAATATATGCAATACATGCCGCGTGCTGCGGTACCAATATGTATATCAATCACGCCGACAAAGTGGTAGAATAAAAATTGAAAAAAAATGTTTTATTAGGGTAGCCACCCTATAAGTTAAAATGGGAAGTGATTTTTTTTATTAATTTCAACCCTAACGTGTGATATATCGTTGGAAAGGTATATAAAAATGAATAGGGGTTTACTAAAATCATTTTTTGATAATGTCAATAATTTCGGAAATAATCGCTCCAAAAGTTAAAAAAACCGACCAAGAGCGTGTCGGGCCACGCTCAGTGTAGGGTTCCGTAGTTTCCCGTCCGTCACAATAAGTGTTCCCACTTATGAGTTTAAAGGTAAGGCAGGCGCTCACAAAGGAGAGCGCTCAAACCTCGACGACTAATCAGATTATGCAGTCATAAATAAAATTACGAATATATTTAAGTGCAACTTACTTTACCACGGTAGGTCATAAAAGCACGGAAAATCTTAACATCGACTTTTAAAAAAATGACATCATTACACAACGCCATCTATCGAACCATTTATGAACTGGATTTTACGTTAACATTTTGATGGTGTTAATATATTTTTTTTTTTGTTTGAAAAACGATACGTTCAGGATAATAAAATATATAAACGAAGTTAAAAAAAATGCTTGCATAAACGGTTATACTACAAACTTAGTCCAGAAATTATTTTGTACAACTTTTTTTTTAACCGACTTCAAAAAAAGGAGGAAGTTCTCAATTCGTCTGTTTTTTTTTTTATTATTTTTGTGTTTGTTACCTCATAACTCAGGTCTGAGTGAACCGATTTTGATGATTCTTTTTTTATTCGAAAGCTGGTGGTTGTCGTTTGGTCCCATAAAAAAAATATCAAGATCCGACAAGTAGTTTTTGAGTTATCTTTAATAATACGTATTAGATTGACTTCGTGTACGTTGATGATATACTCATTCGTCGATTATATTTTAGAAGTTGTCCAAGACAAATGATCAAAAAATGGTATGTAGGTACTACTATGGTTTGGAAGGTCATTGCAGTAATTTGGTGATAGATCTTCAGTGATATACAACGGCACTCTTTAATAAATGACAGCAAATCTGCCGTGATTGCTGCAATCACATGTATAAGTATGGGTTTCACCAGGGTAGGCAGGCGAGTGGGAGCAGGGTGACCGTATCCCCTCCCCCCCCCCTCACCTAGTCATTAAGACACATAAACATCAGATCAAGTATCAGCTGTATCCCCTAGGGGATGATGCATATGATTTCTGAATTGGTTTAATACTGAAGCATAATATAGATACTTAGTATTTAATCTATAGCTTGATGTGGAACTAAAAATTGTATCTAAGACGGGACTAAAGCTAAAAATAAAAACTTTTTAACCGTGTTTGCGTATTATATCATAATACTATAACTAAAAATGTTGAAATAAAAACTTTTTAGTAAAAAAATAAAACCGACTTCTAAAAAAAACTAAAAACTGGAAAATAACTTTATTTCCGGAAGTCGGTGGCCAATAAAGTCAACGAAACCAACAAAAGCCACCGACTTCCGGAAATAAAGTTATTTTCCAGTTTTTAGTTTTTTTTAGAAGTCGGTTTTATTTTTTTACTAAAAAGTTTTTTTTGTAAAAAACTGTTTTTTTCATATTTTCTAAACTTATTGTTCAAAAGTTAGAGGGGGGGGGACACACATTGTTTTTAGGGTTCCGTAGTCAACTAGGAACCCTTATAGTTTCGCCATGTCTGTCTGTCCGTCCGTCCGTCCGTCCGTCCTCGCTTAATCTCTGTGACCGTTAGCACTAGAAAGCTGAAATTTGGTACCAATATGTATATCAATCACGCCGACAAAGTGGTAAAATAAAAATTGGAAAAAATGTTTTATTAGGGTAGCCACCCTATATGTAAAGTGGGAAGTGATAATTTTTTTAATTTCAACCCTAACGTGTGATATATTGTTGGAAAGGTATTTAAAAATGAATAGGGGTTTACTAAAATCATTTTTTGATTATGTCAATAATTTCGGAAATAATCGCTCCAAAAGTAAAAAACAATGTGTCCCCCCCCCCCCCCCTCTAACTTTTGAACCATAAGTTTAGAAAATATGAAAAAAATCTGAAAAGTAGAACTTTATAAGGACTTTCTAGGAAAATTATTTTGAACTTGATTGACACAACAGTTTTTGTGAAAAAAGGCAAAAAGTTGTACAAAATAATTTCTGGACTAAGTTTGTAGTATAATCGTATATGCAAGCATTTTTTTTAATCTCGTTTACATATTTTATTATCCTGAACGTATGTTTTTTCAAACAAAAAAGAATTATTGTCTTTGTATTAATTAGTAACCCAATTCCCCGAGAAATGGCGCTGTAGGTACTTATTACATTAGATCGGGTATTACCGAATTGTTCGGTTGGTCTCTCTTTGGCATTGGCGGTATCGTATAACTACATAAAACTTCTATTAAGAACACGCTAAGGCAATTTAGAACAAAACTAAAATTAAGGTAAAAACCAGTTCATAAATGGTTCGATAGATGGCGTTGTGTAATGACGTCATTTTTTTAAAAGTCGATGTTAAGATTTTCCGTGCTTTCATGACCTACCGTGGTAAAATAAGTTGCACTTGCAGATATTCGCGAATTATTATTATGAGTGCCTAATCTAATTAGTCGACAAGGTTTGATTTTGATTTTTCCGGTAATAAAATGTTCTCGTATAATCGTATATTTTGAACAGTGATAAACAATCATGTTGAGGACGACGCTGTGCGCGCCTTTTTGTTAGCCCTCCCAACACACATCGTTTCGGCCTAGAGAAGTGTCTCTTTTTCTTTACCCGGAACTAATAGAGCCTGTGCCTCAAAACAAGTCTCATTTATACATTACTAGCGACCCGTCCCAGCTTCGCACGGGTGTTACAAATCTTTGAAAATCCCCACTTTTCTCTACTATAATATGTATGTATTATACATAAAAACCTTCCTCTTGAATCACTCTATCTATTAAAAAAAACCGCATCAAAATCCGTGGCGTAGTTTCAAAGATTTAAGCATACAAAGGGACATAGGGACAGAGAAAGCGACTTTGTTTTATACTATGTAGTGATATATGGCGGAGAAGTCGGGTTTGTGGGGCATTGGATTTGCATTCATTACATCACGTTTACGTTAACGCACTATTCCCATACTTGGATAATAATAAAATACAATTCCCTAGTGTTCAACGTCAAACAAATAATAAACTCATAAGTGGGAACACTTATAGTGACGGACGGGAAACTACGGACCTACACTGAGCGTGGCCCGACACGCTCTTGGCCGGTTTTAATATTAAGTTAGGATTATGGTATTGTACCTGTGCATGGGTACCCAATATTCTCATTAATAATGAAAAGTATTACCAGGATCCTATAGGTATAGGATAAAACACTGAGTAGGCAGATAGTACGGCAGTGGAATGTAGATCAGATATTCAGATATCCGACAACTGAATAAAAATTCAGGATTTTTTTATGTATAGCACGGCCAACGAGAAGCGATACCAAATGTAAACAAAACCCATGCTAAAACCCCATCTAAAATGGTCGCCCGAATGTTGGCGAACCCGTCTTTAACGTTGTCATGTTTTTGCCGGGAGAACGAGACATTACGACAAAGGCACAAAATGGAAAGAGCTAAATATTAGATTGTCAACGCCACAGTTGTTCTTTAGGTTAATGACCTTTCGTATCGCTTCTCGTTGGCCGTACTATAGGTAGACACGAGATACCCTAATTTTGTCTCACAACTAACTAAGGATTATATTGTCCAAACTCTGCAGTTGCAGAGGTAAGGTAGGTTGCCCCGCTTGCAGAGGTAAGGCCGCAAGGCATACAATTGTGGGAGCGCCCAGGCCCAATCAAGAGGGACATTCGCAACTAGACTCGAATCTCCCCTAACCATGCAGCTGTCGGCACGGGAACCTTAGCTTGGAGGTGAGCTGCATAGCTATTCACAAACAATCTAATCGTAACCATAATCGACACTAGTCTATGTTCTCGTAATCCAGTCATCAAACCGGCAGAACTCTATTCACAGATCCGTGTGGAGTTAATTTTTATAACATTATTATTATTTACATTGCAAGTTATTTTTAACAGGGTAGGAAGAAAATGCAAAAAAAAACATATTTGTCCGTTGTTTGTGTGGTTTTAAATTCTGACATTCCATTGATTGACATTTACATTGTCGTCTTGCGTTAATTTTATCACATAAAAGTACGATAAAGTACGATAGTACTTTGTTACTATTGAAACTAGACCACAAACTATCGTTTTCGTACCACTTGCTCAAAAAAGTGACATTCTATGCCACAAAAAGCGAACATAACAATAGTCATTTTTAATCTGTCAAAAGCAGGGAAAGAAAATTGTATTGAATTTCATTCATCCCCTAGGGAGAGAATGTGATTTAAAATTGGAATACTTAATACTGAACTACATCTGTGTTTACACTATGAGTTTGTATATAAAGCATTTAGCATCTTTTTTAAAAAGGAACACGCAATTAATATGCAGTTATGATCATTAAATAAAATTACCAAAACCGACGAGGTCGTATGAGCTTGATGCTTTTGCTTTTCCGACAAAACATATTAGTCTAGGAATTTGCCGCGATTTTGTTTTCTTCAAACACATAAACGTTAAGTTTATTTTTATAAATAAGTTAATGTTCTAAAAATACATTGTTAAATCAAAGCGACAGTGACAGTGTACTGTCGGATTCCATCAGTGCAAATGCTGCCGCAATCATACTCATCAACAATAAATGTAACAAACAAAAGTGTAGCTCTCTCTATAAATAATTGGACCAATGTTCGAATCTTAACTTTTACTTTTAATGTCATTATCTTTAATAAACGCTTATCTCATATTATTACTGTGTTAATTTTTTCGCAAATGGTACGAAAAGTAGAGTATTTTCCTCAGTGATAAAGCTGTCTTAGTCTTGGGTAAACTTAAATCTCTCGCTACACTCGCGATTTAAATCGTCACCCACGACAGAAGACACTGCTTTATCCTCTTGGTTAATAATCTACTATTACGCTTCTAATATTAATACTCCGGGTGCATAATGGACTTGCTAGTTTACGTTACGTATTACAAATGTATGTGGGTATCCAGAGAAAAAAAAAACACATTTATTAAACTGTCTGTGACATTTTTATTAATTTGAAATGCAAAGCTAAAAATGACAATCATCGTTACAAGACCGGAGGATAAATCTGCAATCATGATCTCATTTCTGATGGATACGAGCCAATCGACAATACGGTATATTACACCCATTTTTAAAAAGTATCTCATTTTGTTCCTAGAGTCCTAGCACATGAGTAGATAAACGGAACAGAGACAAAGCTTCCTAAGAACGTCCAAAATTGTTACCTATTTTGGTAGGGTTGTCACAATAGGTTAATACAAATAAAGAAAAAAACATTTGTTGAATAGTTTTATTATTCAGTATGATATAATACTTTAGAAATTACTTAATCTAATAATTTTCTTTTTATAATTTGCCCACCCACATACCTACAAATAATTAGTAAAAGCTTGTGATAATAATAAAAAGGTAAAAACACACCGTATAGTATCCTCTTCTTATTAAAAAAAGGATCATGTAATACAATAAAGGTATTAACTTGAAAAAGTAATAATCAAATATTTAATTACCTATTGTACTCCTTGGGATAGTTAAAGTATGATATATTTTTATTTTTTAAAGTATTATTCATACACACAGTACAATAAAGAACCGTTATTATTAATAAAATACCACGTTTTATATTAAAATATTCAAAAATGCAAATAACAAAACAAAAAACGTGCGTCGTACGAACCCTGAGATTGTCAACTGGCTGTGCCTGCGTAAACCGGTTTTTTCCAGTCTCGCCGCGTACGTGACAGGCGGCCAGTGGTCACGCACACATGCTCCGAGTGCTTGTAGTAGTGCAACCGATTCGCGCGGTTGTATGAAGCTTTGTCTCTGTTCCGTTTATCTACTACTAGCTTTCGCCCGCGTTAAATTTGTGGTAACACAGTTCCCATTGCGCCTTATTGATTTGTAATAGCAACGCTAAGTTTTCCCTTCTCTTCCCTCTTTCTCCCTCACATCCCACTTTTAAAAAAAAAAATATTAGCCTATGTCCGTCTCCTGGTTCCTTACTATCTCTGTACCAAAATTCATCCAAATCGGTTCAGCCATTAATGCGTGAAGGGGTAACAAACAAACAAACAAACAAACAAACTCACTTTCGCTTTTATAATATTAGTAAGGATGTGGTCCTAGTAAACCACTAAAAAAAACAAAAAAAAAATATTCAATCGATAAGTGCCATAAAACTGCATTTCAATTTTACAATTTCTATTTTCGCGCGTAAAATCACAAAAACGCTTGACGCCATGTTACTTTGTGGTCATGACGTCGGTTGGTCATGTAAACAAATGTGCTATTATTAGTCTTTCTGTTTACTTGTATTTTTCACTATAGTTTATGGTATTATTATATGGTAGTATTTATTTCTTCCGTGGTAGTATTACTATTATTTCAATAAAAATTAAAATGTAAAGTTTTAAAATACAAAAATTGTAATAGTTGCTCAGTTGACAGTTGTCACTTTTTGTTTGCATGACCATATGACGACGTAATAATCATGGCGGACCCCAGGGGGGGGGACAGTTGCCTACATCAAGCTTGGCGATAAATGAAGCAGCGCTATCTATATTTTGAAGGTATGAAACGTATGTTTAGTTTTATCTCGGCAGCATTAGATGTCTCTGTAGTGAAATTCTAATTTTTAAACTAATTTAATGTTAGTTTAAATATATTCAACTCTTCATATAATAAAGTGATTATGTTGATGTATATAATATCTTATATTAATTTAATATTACGGAAATAATAGCAACACTGCCCGAATATTCGCTTGTCTCAACATCTCATTTTAATGTCAATGACACACGTACAATCAGGGGGGGGACAGTTGCCTACATCAAGCTTGGCGAGAAATGAAGCAGCGCTATCTATATTTTGAAGGATTGAAACCTATGTTTAGTTTTATCTCGGCAGCAATAGATGTCTCTGTAGTGAAATTCTAATTGGTTAAACTAATTTAATGTTAGTTTAAATAAATTCAACTCTTCATATAATAAAGTGATTATGTTGATGTATATAATATTTTATATTAATTTAATATTACGGAAATAATAGCAACACTGCCCGAATATTCGCTTGTCTCAACATCTCATTTTAATGTCAATGACACACGTAAAATCAAAATGGTCGCCATAGCCTGCGCACACGCTTGACTATGTTTTTGCATTTAAGAAGTATCTCCCCGTGCCGAACTTTGTTCTTACTTTCTTGATGTGAATAATTGATTTCCTAAATATTGGTATTTTAATAAAAAATATTCCGCAAGAAAATTTGAACGAAATAGTTCGGTACTGGGAAAAACAAGGCTTATATAAATCTAATTTTAATAACTACATTAGTGTGTAAAGGGATGTATGTAAACGTGTGCGTGTGTGAGTGTGTGATTGATCGGTAGTTCCTAGTCCAGAAATTCAGATGGCGCTTCAAACATGTCATGGCTAAAAGCCACGAGAGAGGGCACTCTTTTCCTTTTATATTATAGTACTCTGTGCGTACAATCAAAATGGTCGCCATAGCCTGCGCACACGCTTGACTATGTTTTTGCATTTAACCAGTATCTCCCCGTGCCGAACCTTGTTCTTACTTTCTTGATGTGAATGTAAAAAATATTCCGCAAGAAAATTTGAACGAAATAGTTCGGTACTGAGAAATACAAGGCTCATATAAATCTAATTTTAATAACTACATTAGTGTGTAAAGGGATGTATGTAAACGTGTGCGTGTGTGAGTGTGTGATTGATCGGTAGTTCCTAGTCCAGAAATTCAGATGGCGCTTGAAACATGTCATGGCTAAAAGTAATGATGGGTAATGGAAAAATTTCGGAATGAAAAGAAAAGAAAAATGAAAAATTTCCAATATTTTTCAAATTTTTCAAATATTGGAAAAAAATGGGAAGTCAACCAAGATCAGAAAATAAAACAAGATAACAAATTTTCATTTGTTACTTTTAATCAAAATACTAAAATTTCTCATTTTTAGGATTCCGTACCCTATTACTAAGACTGTTACTTATTTTTTTTTCTTAGAGACTTTTATGATTTCCTGCATAAGATTATACCGTTCATCACCGGTATACCGATCAAGTTCATGCGAGATAAATTTACAAAACATTAAATTTGAAATTCTAATGTTCTCATTTTCTTCCGCTTTACACTTCGGTTCTGTCATCACTGCCGCATCACAAAACTGTTTTTCTGAATTTGGGATTTGTTTTTGGGATTCTTTAACTGTATAATCTGGACTAGACCAACGTTGAGCGTACTGAATGTACTCATCTGGTTCTGATATGTACGTATCACTTCTAGGTAAGCTGCAATTTGGAGTATTGTCTTTTCCGGCGACTTCTGAAAGCTTATTTTTTTTTTCTTGGAATACATTCCAAGAAAAAAAAAATAAGCTTTCAGCACGAAAGCTTAGCGGCCATGAAAGACCATGTCCTCGAATTTGTGCAATGCCACCTCAAGACCGGATCCTCTTCGCGACTATCGCAACCCCGCTTGCCATTGTTTCGACCGCCGCCTGGTGCGACACCCCTGTGCCAGGACGAGTGTGTTGTCAGCGTAGCAAACTACGCTGACTCCGCTAGGAAGATAAGCGTGCAGCACCTAACCGGTGAGGAGGAGAGGAGGAGCGGCCCCAAGGCCGATTCCTGTGGGACACCGCACGACATGTCTCGCCGGTTCCACTCTCCAGAGCGACCGGAGTAGATGACAGCCTATCCGTCAGATATGCCCCAATCACACGACGAAGGTAGGTCGGCATCCGTTGGTACCGGAGTGCTTCCCCGATGCAGCCCCAAGGCATGGTGTTGAACGCGTTGTCAATGTCGAGAGACACTGCCACGACGACCCCACCCCTGGACACTGCAGCCCCCGTCGGGACTCTCACGCGCATGATGGCGTCCACCGTCGAGCGCCCCCTGCGGAAACCATACTGGTGCTCCGCAAGATCCGGCCTCGTCCCCACAATGTGCCCGACGAGGCAGTTTGCAATGACTCTTTCACAGAGCTTGCCCGACTCGTCGTTGCCAGCACGATGGGCCGGAATACGGACGGAGAGTCCGCCGGGCGCCCTGTCTTCTAATGAAATGGGAACTGCCTAGGATACTGGCCCCATCTCCAAGCATGCACGCATCTTAGGAGCCCTAGTAGTCGGGGCCCGAGAACCTCATCAGCATTTTCAGTGAATATTTTTTCTGATTCATTACACATACTACTCTGTCAAGAAAGTACCGGGTAAAGATCAATAATACACAAAATTTCTGTTATTCATCCAAATTTATTTTATCACCTTCAAAGTATGCTCCTTTAGAAACGATACACTTGCGCCAACGAATAATCCATTCATCAAAACATTTTTTAAACGCTGCTTCCGGAATCGAGTTCAGTTCTCGCCGCGAATTCTCCTTTATGTCTTCTATCGATTGAAAACGGGTGCGAAGTGGTAATTTGAGTTTAGGAAAAAGAAAAAAGTCAGCAGGAGCCATATCTGGTGAATATGGTGGTTGCTGGATGGTATTTGTTGAGTGTTTGGTTAAAAATTCGTTCACAATGATAGCCATGTGCGAAGGCGCATTGTCGTGGTGCAAAACCCAAGAATTTTCTTTCCAGAAATCTGGCCATTTTCGTCGAATTTGCTCTCTTAAACGCCGCATAACGCTCGAATAATATTCTTTATTTACCGTTAGACCTTCCGGTAAGAATTCAGAGTGCACAACACCGCGATAGTCAAAGAAAACAGTCAACATGACTTTGACTTTTGATCGACTTTGGCGTGGTTTTTTCGGTTTCGGTTCAGTTGGAAGGCGCCACTCTGAAGCTTGTTGACTAGTTTGCATGTCAAACTCGTAAACCCACGTCTTGTCACCAGTAACAATGCGTTTCATGAATGTTGGGTCCGAACTGACTCGTTCTAGCATGTCCTCAGCGACTTTCATGCGATTGAGTTTTTGGAGAAAATTCAGATCTTTTGGGACTAGCCGAGCAACATCTCTCATACCCAGATAATTAGTTACAATGGTACGGATCGACTCGTGAGATACAGAAAGTTCGGCGGCTATCTCTCTCAGAGTTGAATGGGGATTTTCAGTCACTATTTTCTTCACTTTTGCAATGTTAGCTTCAGTTGCAGACGTTGGCCTACCAGAGCGAGGCAAATCTTCCGTCACATCTCGACCGCTTTTGAACGCTTTGAACCACTCATAAGCACGAGTTTTTGATAAAGTCGATTCACCGTAAGCCTTCTGTAACATTTTCAGTGACTCCGAACACGAAATTCCATTAGCGATGCAAAATTTAAGACAAACTCTTTGTTCGATATTTTTGTCCATTATGAAATTCGCAATACACACTATATATGATATTACTAAAACCAGCACTGTATTTAATATAAATAACAGATGCAACTCAAACTCCGCGCCAAAATGGAAAACAGTTGTGGAATCTAACAACTACAAAAAAAAAATAATTTGCAACCTTAGACAAATCATCCATTTCCGATACTTTTTTGACTGAATGTATATATGTTTATGTGTAAAATAAACCTTTGACCTGTATTCAAATATAACTTTGCACATATGTTTTTTTATTAAAACAACATGTAAAGAAATTAAATCCTTTGAATTTCAACTTATTATGAACTATATTTTATAAACTATTTCATTTAAACTAATAATTTCGATAAAAAGATATTTTTCCATTATTTTTCCAATTTTTCGGAAAAATAAATTGAAAAATTTCCGAGTTTTGAAATTTTTCGGAAAATTACCCATCACTAGCTAAAAGTCACGAGAGAGGGCACTCTTTTCCTTTTATATTATAGTACTCTGTGGCGGACCCTGTTTGGCTTAGTAAAAAAACAACAGACTAAATAAGTGAAAACATTGAAATCAATTTTAAAATTTATTTAGTTATTTTATTAACTAAATTTAACATTTTCCGACTGCTTGTTGCCTATGCTATCTGAATAATTGTATATTTTTAGAATTTCTTTCATATAGAGTAAAATAACCTATTAGTACACTATTTCACACTACTTTACTATTATATCACTTACATTAGGTACACTACTATTCTTGTAGTGACCTTTGATCGCAGCGACGACTCCAGCCGACTTTCTATGAATCTTGACGCTGCGGCTAAGCTCGACGCCGTTTTATTTGTAGCATGATTGCTGTTTTTATGATGTCCTCGTACGGTCAACGCATCTTTGGCCTTTCTTGTGAAAATGTGTTTTTTTTTTTATGAATGGCATCTCGCAGTTCAACCAAGGAGGTTGTCGTCTGCTTAACCGGGTGAATCCTGTGGATGCCTTAAAAATTAAGACCTCCAGCCAGGGTAAAAAACTTACAAACTAAGCGACTACACGCTAAGGGCACCCCCTGTGGTAGCAAGGGACAAGCTGGATCTGAGTGATATTATTTATGGGCTGATTTGGACTTACTGGCTCAGCAGCGCGGGCTGGCTCTTGCAAGGGACGGGTGGGACAATTACCGGGACGTCGCGACGGGCCTCGTTGGCGAGGACGGAATGACGGTGCTTTGCATCTGAATTTGCGAAGCGTGCTAATCTCCCTGCTGCTCTCCTGAAGCAGGGTTATAGCATCGTCAGGAGTGACGGGGGTATCACGGGGATGACGAATTTTACTTATTCGCGAGGGATCGTATCGAGCGGCCGATGCGATAAGGGGGTTGCGATGTTTTAACGCGGAGTCAAAGAACCGCTTGGTAAGGCGCTTCATTAATTGAACGACGGTGGGGATTCTTAAGTCTAAGTGAAGACTATCGTTACGGACGTAAAAAGGGGCTCCCGTGATTGTACGAAGGAATCGGTTTTGCAAGGTCTGCATCTTATGAAGGAAACGCGGGTTGGCATGGGCGAACACGACACATGCGTATGTCATGATGGGACGAATGACCGCGGTGTATAAACGCAATTTGCACTTGAGTGACAATTTGCTTTTTGACTGAAAAAGTGAAGCCTACCCATAGCAAAGGCAGCGCGCGAACGAGCCGCTTTGATATGTGCCGCGAAGGACAAGTGACTGTCGAGAATGACACCTAAGTATTTGGCTTGCTTCTCCCAGGGGATAGGCTTGCCGTACATATAGATCGGACTGGGGATCAGGGGATTAAAGCACGGTTTGGAGTAGATAACCGCCTGACTTTTACCGGGATTCACCTCGATTCTCCATTTCCTGAACCAAGCGCCTAGGACGTCGGCTGAGGTCTGGAGGGTACGGGCGAAAGCGTTTGTACAGCGGCCAGTTTATTAAATGGCCGTGTCATCCGCGAACAGAACTAAACTTTTTTGCTCTTGGGAATATCGCTAGTGAACAGCGTGAAGACGAGGGGGGATAAGACAGAACCCTGAGGTACACCGGCCCTAATAGGATGAGGGGAAGAAAATGAGGCCCCTATGCGATAGCGGAAGGTGCGGTTCGACAAAAAGTCCCGTAAGATGAGCACGAGACGATCCGGCACTCCTAGTGAGAACAGCTTGTATAATAAGCCGTTGTGCCAGACTTTGTCGAAAGCTTTCGCTATGTCGAAGAATAGTACGCCCCGCGCTGGAAACCAGCGCTCATGTGTTCGACGATGCGGTGGACCTGTTGGATACACGAATGTTCGGTCCTGAAACCGAATTGCTCGTTGGGAATGAGACTCTTAGTCTCGGCGAAATCTCTGAGTCGCTTATAAATAAGTCTCTCATAGATTTTGCCGAGTGCGTTCAGGAGACTGATGGGTCGGTAGCTCGTGGGCTCAGATTTGGGCTTGCCTGGCTTGGGGATACCGATAACAGTGGCCTCTTTCCATATCTGGGGAGCCGGAGCCGGGAGCTTTCCGTGGTTGAAACATTTTGATGATGTCTTGCACTTCGTCGGGCGTGATGAGGGGCAGAGGATCATCGGGGTCTTCTGCGGGAGGTAGGGCAACTCTACGTTCTACTTCTGCGTTCACTTTGTCGAGGTGACGCTTGATGACCGGTTGTGAGCTAGGGGAGCACTTGGAGTCCAAACTGTCGGCTAGGCATTCTGCCTTTTCAGAGTCATCGAATGCGACGCTTTTGTCCGGACGAATGAGCGGGGGCATCGAAGCCTCCTCGGTGGCGCGCATCCTTCTCTGTAGTTGCCAAAAGGCTTGATGGGTGGGTTCGAGTTCGCTGAACTTATTGTCCCAACGATTCGAACGATGCTCACTAGTGCGTTTCTTGACAGCACGCTGTAATGAGCGCATGTGAGCCTTTGTGAAAATGTGGTGTGAATATTTCACTTATATAGTCAGCTCGCTGTTAAGACATTGAGTTCGTGTCGGGGTCGAGCGGGGGCGGCGGGAGAGGGATACTGCGATAACTGTGCGAAACCGGCGCTCTCGCTTGTTTCTATTCAGTGTAACTCGTGACTCCGAATTTATAGCGCGGTGATTCTTTCGTGTGTTTGACAAGTTATAGCAACCCCAAGAGGTACGTCGCGACCAATAAGAGCGTCCCGCGGTCGCGTTCCGCGACGATACCAATAGGAAGTATTCGCGCGCTCCTTTCCCGCGTTCAAGAACGGCGTTGCATGCGCCAGGCGTCGGCGCCGGGAGTCCGTTGCTTACGCGCCTACTACTCGCACGCGAATTATAAAATCCGAACTTTATGTTTCTTTCTGTGAATGTGTAAAAAGAGGATTAAACTATTGTTTCCATTGTTCAACTTAACTCAAGACTATTATTTTCCCGTTCTCCCTGAAACCTCTTCTCATAAAGTTTATTTAAACCACAATATAATAATTTATACAAAAATAAGTGTAATTTGGACAGTATTTATATTTAAAATAACCAGAAAGTGATAATAAATACATAAACATTTGCTATATCGGCCTCAGCTCGTGCAAGAGCCAGCCAGAAATATAAATCACGGCAATCGTTACAAAGAGGAGGCTATGGGCTACGCACAGGTACGAGCGAGACGGTTTCGGGAACGTCGCCGAGTCGCAAAGCTGCTGCCGCCGACGACCTCGCGAGTACCTCTACCACTGGAATGCCTATACTTATGGACGTAACGAATGAACAGACAATCGATTCGCTAACATAGACGTTTCACGTTAAAACGGCCGTGGGCCCCGGCACTGCCCCACCCGATTTTTTTCGTTCCAGTGCGATACGATATCATAATATATTTGTTTCTTTCTATGACACGGTGTTTTAATACCTTTTTTCTTTTCTACTCGAACCTTAATACATTTCTTCATGCTAAAAATACGACAATACCTAGTTCTTCAATGGTTTATTCGGATTGAAAAAATTATGTCAAAGTCAGTCGTTGGTTCTCGCCACAGAGTAGGTACATTGTATATACTGCAGTGCTGCCAATAAAAAATTCTGAATTACCCGCGTCAGTGGTGTCAATTCCCCGAAATTCCCCGCTTATTTTTGATTAATTCCTCACATATTCCCAAATATTATATTTTAGGAATTGAAACACTGTTTTATTAAAATTTGTTTAGTATTAAACAAGTTTTAATACTAGACAAACAAACTTTTATAAATCATACCACATAAAAATACATAAAAGTTACAGCCACTGCTTATTTTTAAGAGTATTCTAATGCAGGTACAAAAAAAAACGTTTTAATCTTTAGTGGCCCTTACTTTTTTTGGGATAGTAGTATATTATTTTTGCCATATTTTCGCAGTATTCATATTTAATGATGTAGAAATGGAAGCGTTTAGAAAATACGAAATCGTGTTCAAATGACAGTTGAGCTGGAATATTTTAGTTATAAAGTATTAAATACCCGACATAACATCGTTTTAGCCGAATTGGTCTGGATTCCCCGAAATTCCCCGATTTATGTCATTCCCCGGGCTCTCCCCGCGCTAACCGTCAATTCCCCGCAAATCGGGGATTTTCCCCGCGATTGGCAGCACTGGTATATAGTGACATAGAGACGTCACTCGCACATTTTGTAGCACCCTCTGGCAACAAGTAAGAACAACTTTTCGTGAAGATACGTCAAGATACTACACCGGTCTACACCTTCATATCTGTAGTAGGATTTGTAAAATCTTTTATTGTTTGTTGTCTTTTCTTTGTTTATGTAGTAGGTTTCTAAAAATAAAACATGAATTACAAAACATAAATCCTTTATTTTAATCTTTTTTACAATATATATTGTTTATTTTTTTCAATAAAATTATTATAATATAATGTCATTCTATTTGATAACTAAATTAAACTAAAATTATTAAACTAAACTTATAAATAAATTAAAAAATAGCGTCAAAAAATTCGTCCTCAACGCTGTCAGTTGGCAATGTCCCCAAGAGACTGGCCACGTTACCACGTTGTATGGCAACGCTAAGCCCAAAGACTACAATATATATAATGAGGCTAAGCCTTTGGCCAAAGTAAAAGCCCTTGGGTCACGGGAAGTGTCAAACCAAACGTTTTGAATTTTCTTAAAAAGGCTGTGAGCACAAGGACCCCACGGTCCCAGAGTTTCAACCCCAAACGCCGCTTGAGTTTCTCTGCAGCCGCAGCAGCAGCGCCAGCGCAGCACGAAGAGCTAGGAAGATGGAAAGGCGCAAGAGTATCAACGCACGTTGCGTACCACACTAAAGGCCTACCCAACTTCCACGGAAACAAAGACATACCGTCCGGTCTTTTGCCATCGTCGCGTGCCAAGCCATTGGGTTCTAAAACAGCTGGAACGCCGACGCTGACAAGAGCTCGACGGATGATGTCGTTAATATTCGCGTGCCGCGCAAAACGGCCCGCACTTCGGCTGCATGATAGGCCGTGGTGTCCAAGGCTGTTGACTACTTCACCACAATGACAGCGATGAGGAGAACAACAAGGAGCACCTAAACGTAAGGTAAGCAGCGAGGCGGAAAGTAGTGTCGTCGAACAAAGTGCCTATGCTCGACGACGGTAGTGCGTAAAGCCAAAGACCCGACTCCCACTTGCCCACAGCCAAAAGGCGCGCACGTTCAGCAGTAGTAGCCGACGTGTTCAGTAGATTATTCTGAACTACTCTGCAGGGCGGCTCGTCCCACTGTCTCTGGGAAAATGGTTTGACGGGTTGTTCAGTGCTCGGGCGACTTTCCAAGAATCCTTAACTTGGAGAAGCACGGCACATCCAAATCAATCAGTGTGGAAGCCGGGATATTCGGGATTAATTTTTCAGTACCGTGAATAAGAAAGCTGGTAGACAAATACTAGAAATTTTGCGGACGACAAGTCCTCCCAAACGAATGGGAAGAGTGGCTTGAACCCAAGCTCGGTCGTCCAGAGCCACATTTATAATTAAAGATGATATATGTCTAATAATTTGATCCATTTTGTCCAAAAGATTAGTGTGCTTCTATAAAGGGGAAGCACGTAGGAAATATGTTAATTTAGGGCCAAAACAGCAGTTACGAATTATAGTAATAGCCGAATGCATGTCAATTTGGAGCAATCTTTCTGAGACATCATTAAATTTTTGGATTTTTTCATCGATAAAATCTAGAAAGGAATTCTCGAAGATAGGAGACCCAAGGAGACGAAGAGAACTTTTATCAATAATTTTGATGTCAGGGTATTGTGTTGAATTTGGATAAAGTCAGTCCTTTGTTGGTGCTGTCTGCTAAATATAATTCACATTTTGAAAGATTGAGATCAAGGCCAATAGAATGAAATTCTTTTTTTAAATAAGTAAATTAGATCTCTTAAAACTTTATCTACATCGCCACCCAAGGTTTCATCATCGAGGTACCAAACATTAAATTTGGAATTTAGCTGTCTAATGATTGGGCGGATAGCTAAACTAAAAATCACTGGCCCAAGTGGGTCACCTTGTTGACAGCCAACAGCAGATTTCAAGAGGTTGTCCCAATATAATAATTTAGATGGGTGTCTTGTAACACTGCCAAAGGAAACTGTAAATTTGGGGTAATTCTTGATTAATTGCTGTTAACAAGGTATCCCTATTAACTGAATTGAAGGCATTCTTTATATCAACCTTCAGGATGACCTCACCTTTACCATAATTTAGGTAGGTCGATAAAGCATGTACGGCGGCCTCACTCACAGCACAACCCCCTTTGGACCCGTAACCTAGCTGCAGGGGCTGAAATTTTGCCGAAACAACCTCACCATAACATTTAGAACAAATCTTGGCTGTCATACGGCGATAAGTAGAACCAACAGCAATGGGGCGTATGCCGCCATCTCTTTTATGTAGGGCGCATAAATTTGCACCATACAAAACGTCGATGACGGCCTCGTATATTAATATATAGTATATTAATGCCAATTCCTGAATCTTATCTTCCATAATCCTTCCGTGATCCACATAATAATTTATTTGTCTTTACACCAATATTGTGAATGAATAAATTAGTGCACCAATCTTCAATTTTTTTAAATTAATTGCACTTTGTGGTTGTTGCATTTATTAAAACTATAATCACTATGAACTATAATTCAATATAATTCACTTGCAAAGAGTAAAAGGGATTAATATTAATATTTTGAAAACGAATTAATTTGACATTTGCTCGCGTTGCGTTCCTTTATTGCCATTTAGAGCAGTGAAAAAAAATTATGGATTTGCATTTGTGGATGATTTTATCCATTTAAACAAACATAGTCGGATAAAACAATGCATTTAAAAGGTATTATAACTCATTATTTGTTTTTATTTCTCACAAAAATATTTTGATTATTTAATAAAATCTAATTTTAACGGATCTTATGTTTGGACTCACCAATGAACATCTTGAGAAAAGCGCCATCTACCGATAAGTAAAACAAACTTTTAATATTCCTATACGAGTAAATTAAAAATCTATTTTGCTGAGTGTGTCCCTTCAAAAGCAGAAGCCTACTCTAATTGGTCGGATATGATGCGGTCATTTTTGTTCTAAAGCACCGTGGTTCTGGCGCGCGCGTTAGACGGAAGATTATCGTGCTAATTTTATTATAATTTCGGTTTTGTGTAAGTATATTATTGTGTTAATTACGGTGTTATTAGACAATTAGAATATAGTCTTTGTGTGTGCAACCGAATTTTAACCTGAGGGTAAGTATATTTCTATAAACAGTGCTAGAATTTTGTCAGAATGCTATCGTAATTTATTAAATTGGGTGACCAGTTATATGTAAAAAGTATTAACTATCGCATTAAATGTTTACTCGATAATAGTTTTCAGTCAAAAAGTATACAAAAGGTACTAAATTTAAGTTAAGATTTTTTATTTCAAGTTGTTTATTTCAAGCAAAACAAAAAATGTAAACAAATAAAATGGCCGCCCACCTACCTGCTATCCTATCCTTACTTACATTTCATGCTATAATGGCTTACCCGTTTTATATGAATTTTGGTACAGAAATAGTTGGGAAGCAGTTGGTTTTTTTTTAAAAAGAGTGGGATATGAGGGAGAAAGAAGGAAGAAACGGGAAAACTTAGCGTTGCTATAACAAATCGGCGTTACCGAATTTAACGCGAGCGAAGCCGCGGGCAAAAGCTAGTAATAGATAAAGCTTGGTACGGGGAATTTTGTACCGGTCGATGAAATAAAATTATTGCGAAAAAACATGCGAAATAAATATATAAGTATAAAACTTATATATAATTATTTATTTCGCATTATGTTTTTTTCATATTTTGTACTAGCTATGAAAAGATATTGAATGAATTTTCATTGAATGTTTATTTGAGTTTTTTTACCGTAATATTGTTTTATTTATTTGATTGAGTTTTCCAGCTTTACTTTACTTTTACAAATTCAGAAATGGAAGCAGCTAAATATAACGGCAGTCGTGGTGGAGGTCGACCGGGAAACCGTGGTGGTGGTCCAATAGGAAACCGTGGGCGTGGGCGCGGCGTTGCCCGATCACTTCATTTTGCTATGTTTGTGTTTTTTTCTTACTTTTCTTTTCTTTAATTTATTTATTTGGTTACGGATATTTTCTTGCTTTGCTAGGTTATTTTAGACCATACCCAAAATGTTACTTAACTTTTAAGGGGACAGCCAGTTGTAGAGGATGCAGTCAGCATCTCGTCTGCGTCCTATGCTGTTGCGGGACCATCGCAACCGACGATGTAAGTTAATATTTTTTCTTAATAATTTTTTACTTTAAATAAAAGTTACAAGTACTTTCTTTTCATTCAATTTCTTTTTTTCTAGGCAAATGGACGATGTTACCGACCTGTCCTCAGATACTGCTGGACCGTCACGACCGATAACATTTGTAAACATTTATTTAAGCTGTGCCCAGCGGTTTCACCCGCTGCTCACTTAGGGATATGAAAAATAGATGGTGGCCGATTCTCAGACTTACCCGATATGTACACAAAATTTCGTTTAAATCGGTCCAGCCGTTTCGTAGGAGTATGGGAACGAAAATTGTGACACGAGAATTTTATATATTAGATATAACAACTATATTAAATACTGTGTTTTATTCATGTTATAGGTCAATGATAGAAGAAAGAAAAAAAATGCGGGCTCTGGACAAAAAAAACATGGCCCGATTACCAGCTGAGCAAAGGGCACGGCTTCAAAAGCTACGTGACAGGAAGGAGGTCGGGCAATTTTTAATGCCTGATGCTCCTCCTAGCAAAAATAGAAGGTAAGAAAAATATTGAAAAATAATATGCTTTACACAGTCACAAATGTTTTAATTATATTATATTTCCAGAAAACGGTCACCGGTTCGAGTGGCGTGCCCTTTGGTGCCGGGCACCCCAGAAGTGCCGCCTCCGCGTATTCCTCAACAATGGGAATTACAGAAGTCAGGTGTGTAAATTGTCTGCTGGATATCATACCCCTTATTGACTGATCCAACCTAATATATTTTAATACTTTTCTATCCAGCGTTGGACGCAAGTGGACCTTCGAGGTTTGAGTTCGTGGAAGAAGGTGCCACCACGCCGCCTCCCTCGCAGTAAGTTTGAACTTAATCTCTGACTTATTTGAAACATTCAAAAAAAGAATTAGAATTAATATATATGTTATGTCACAGGGAAAATCTGTTAGTCTTGGTTGATGCAAGCATTGAAATGGTTGGGTTCACGCCGGGCACATCATTCTCTGCAGAGCGTCTCACACTGCAGAATTTCTCTCCCGGGTCATCGACGTCGTCCACAAGACCAGGTATATTTTATGTTTATTTCTGTTTTAATAACAATGTTGTTTGTGATGATAATCTGGTTGTGTCATGAACTAGGGGGTTCAAAGCAGCTGATAGTTAAATAAAGGCTCATATAATTTGGTTTTAGAAACTTTAATTTACGAAGAGGACCCGGAGCAAGAAATTCTGCAGTGCGAACACTCTGCGGTTCTGAATCCTGGTAGCGATGTTGAGGAGGAGGATTGCCTGGATGGTATCCGATCTTCCGGGAGGCACGCTGGAGAATTCGCCGTGGAAGACTTGTCCAGCGAGCTCCGCGAGGTCTTAGGATCCATGGACAGGCAGGATGATTGTGCTCTACGAGAGTCGAGTCAAGAGGATTTGCTGATATTTGATTGGTCTCACGATCCCCAAGTTTTTGCAGGGGTTCGAGAAAATTTTACGGGACCAGCGGGGCCAACTTTCCCCATTGAGGGTATGTCTCCGTTCCAAATTTTTTCGAAAATTTGGGACGGAGACATAATCAACCTCATCGTCGATGAGACCAACAAATATGCAGCAAATCTGGTCTCCCCGTCTCTTCCACAATTTTCTCGTATGAGAAAATGGACACCAATAACGCCACAAGAGTTGTGGACGTTTTTTGGTGTCGTTATGCTACAAAGCTTCGTCCCACTCCCTATAGAGAAGGAATACTGGTTCCCTTGTTTGCCTTATTTAAAATTGGGCAAATTCAGCGACATTATGTCGTTCGATCGATTTTTGCTCATAAAGCGGTGTCTACATTTTGTAGACAATATTTTGTGTGGCAGAGGTATCCCGACGAAACTCATGAAGATACAGCCAGTAATAGACCACCTCAACACAAAATTTAGCTCTTTATACCTACCTGAGCAGGACATTGCTATAGACGAGTCGCTGATGCTGTGGAAAGGCAGACTCTCTTTTTCTCAGCTCATAGCAACTAAAGCTGCTCAGGTAGGTATAAAGAGCTATGAACTTTGTGAGTCCAAGACGGGATATCTCTGGCAGATGATAATATATACTGGGAAGCAGGAACGGCATAATGTCGAGGGTAATGAGAACGAGGCTGAGCCTGAGGGTGCGACGTCAAGGACTGTTTTAAAGTTAGTTCGTCCATTACTTAATAGAGGTCATACTCTAGTAATGGACAACTTCTATAACAGTCCTTTACTGGCACGCACACTCAAGACCCAGAAGACGGACGTAATGGGCACCCTGCGTCTGGACCGGGAGTTCGTGCCTGACAGTTTGCGCCACAAAACTAAGGCAAACATGCGGTCTGGTGAAGTGGCATTTAGCCAGACACGGGATATGACAATTGCGGTGTGGAACGACGCGAAAGTGGTAGCACTGATATCAACATACCACAGGGTCGAGGTCGGCGGAAAAGAGAAGTACGGCTACTTTCGGTATAAACCGAAAGTAGTATTAGATTACAACCTGGCTATGGGAGGCGTCGACAAAAAGGATCAACTTTTGCAGGCGTTTCCCATAGAAAGGGTTCGTAATTTAATTTGGTACAAGAAGCTTTTCCGTCGGCTTCTCAACGTGTCCATCCACAACGCCTTTGTCATGTTCTCAAAAAAAGGGAAAGTCAAAATGGCACAGCGGCAGTTTCGGATGTTGTTGGCGGATGAAATCTTACAGAGATTTCGCCCGCCAAAAATAACACAACCGCTCCCTCCGTCAAAAATAACCGGCCACTTCCCTGCTAAGACAAATAAGAAGAAGTCACGTTGCAAATGGTGCGCATTAAGAAAAAAAGATAAGTGCACAACTTTTAAGTGCGAATCTTGCAACGTGAACCTCTGCATAATTGGTTGCTATAAAGAATATCACATTTCTCAGGGACTGGCAAAGTGATAATCTTTAAAGCAACCAATTTTACTTACCCGACTGCTGATGGATAATCATATTTTGAAATTGCCGTTTTAAACCCTTTATTTTGATACCAAATTCGATAGACTCTGAAGTTTTTAACGCATCATGTGTCGCCTGAACTCCGCCATTTTTTTATTTAATTGTTTCAATGACATTCAGGCTACTAAGACAAACCTAACGACATTTAATTTATCCAAATCGGTCCATTTGTTTAGCCTATAGACGGTGGCAACGAATATTACTTACATACATTCGAAAAACATTACCTTTCTTTTTTGGCTTGGCAGTCGGGTAATAAAAATCATGACATTTTTTTCATCCATTGATACATGGATTGGGACTCAGAATATACTTTTATTTTGTGTTGAATAAAAATAATAACTTTAACCCTTAAATGCACAGGTTTTTTTAATGTGACAAGAAAAATATATTTATTACTTATAGGGGTAACAAATACGGGAAAAATAGTAAAAAAAATATTTATGTAATTTTATAATATAAATTTATCAAAAAACGTATGGTATCATTTTTGATACAACATGCATTTAATACCTAATCAAGTATTCGCGATTCGTAGATTTTGGTTTTTTGATTAGGGGGTTTTCTATTTTCAGGAATAATGAAAACCGTTTGCAAATTAATTATTTATTTATTATAATTAAATGTGGAACTTATTAAACAATCAGATTTTTATTTTGAACACAGATAGACTTTACATTTTTCACATTTGATGCGACTTAGAAGCTTACACCCTGGCATCATACACCGCATGCGATTATCCGTGCGTATTTGTTTATGTGTTTATGAGCAGTACCATCGTGTATAATATCTCTCGATGGCATTACCTGAAGAAGGGTATTCCTCCGTTTAGGAGCTGGTTCCTCTATAGTACTGCTACTACTTGGTCGACTTCGTGCAAATTTTAATATATTTTTCGCTTATATTTTTTATAGCATACCTGTTTATATAAGACCCCCGAATTTATAACCGTCAATTCAAGAAGATGATGGAAAAGTCTAATGTGCACTTCCTACTTTTCATGCGGATTCTGTACCTGCCCAAGTACGAGTCCATTAAATCCACACCGCCCATATGGGCGTTGTATTCTTTTACAACCCCTGGACACTGTATAAATTTCCTCCTCTTCTCAACCTTATCGTAGCGCTCAATCGTAGATACAGGCTCAGCTCCCACATAAGTAGACAGCAAAGTCACTTGTCTATTATCCTTCCAACTTACTGAAGACATTTCAATTCCATTGTAGCTGGTCACATATTCTTCATAAGATCCCCTCTCCACAGACTTTGCCATCACATCAGGCGTTTCGAGTGTCATTATTGATGCAGGAAGATCATAACAACCTTGAAATCGTATGTTATCTTCTTGGAATTTAAGTATCTGCTTTTTCAATATAAGCCTTTGCACATCAATATCTTCATGAATTGGTTGGCTACTACTAGTAGTATTATTGCTTATACCTGGCACAGGGCTTTCAATCAATGGACGGTCTTCTATCAATGGGGGGTCTTCTACCAAAGGAGGGTCTTCTATCAAAGGAGGATCTTCTATCAAAGGAGGGTCTTCTATCAAAGGCGGGTCTTGCAAATCGGCTACAGGTCCAGATTGTTATCGTATTCCAGTACGGCTCGCAGCTCTGCAATAGTTAGAATTTCTTCAAAATCGTTTTCATCTTCTTCATTACTATCCTCGGATAAGTAACCATCTTCTAACTGGCTTAAATAATCTTCAATACCTCTATCGGTAATTCTTTTGCGTTCTATTCTACAACAAAATGCATGAAAAGCTCAAGCCCGCAACCGAGCAAAAATGTAACCAAATCATAGTCCCAAATGCATGTTGTCTCATTTTTGATACAAGCAAAAAATTCAATTTTTATATTTATAATGTGAAATTCGAGTGAAAAATATTATGTTACCATGCAATCAAAGTACTTACCTATAATAAAATATTTTTTTTATCTGGATTAGCTTCAAGATTCATTCATTATCACCTGATGAAAATTTTCAAATTCACTTGTTGTTGAAATTTGTAACTGTCAGCGAACAATGACATATGAACGCATCATAAAATGCCGGACCAATCACAATGCTTTACTTTTTGGTTCAAAAACTACTCTTCTTTTAAATTATAAGTCAAAATTATCCGTAATAAAAATTTAAAGGGCTCTGTATCACGTCAAAGTTTCCGTATCGTTTTTGATACAATATGCATTTAAGGGTTAAACCCGAATGTGCACTTCATGATTGTAACCCCGGCTTTATGGCACACGTGTTTTGTCCATTCTCAGGATTTGTGATATTTCGATAGCTATTGAATAACAAGTGTGATACATCATTGGAAAGGGTATTTGTTGTAGAAAATAGTTACGTATCTTCTACTTTTTTTACTCAAACTTCACTATACAAAAAAAACGCCAGAAATGTTAAGTGCGTTTTTATTTTACGTAAGTGGAAATTCCTTCAATCAATTCCATATTTTTCTGTATTCGATAAACATATCAACATTATATTAACACATATGTTAAAATAGGAACTTAGCTTTCAGATTGTAACAATATTTTTATTTTACGTGAAAGTGTATGGTTGACTAAATTATTTAATTTTAGTGAAAAATGGTTCACCGTCAGCAAATGTTTCGTCCTAGTCATACGCCTGTAAATAAATATTTTTTTACTATGAAGTATGTTTTCTTTTATTTATTCGTATGTAGATAGAACCCTTCCGCCATTAAAAGTCATAAAATATATATGTTACCGCTTTTAAAAATAATCTTTTTAAAGTTCAAATAATGTTTTTTTCAACTATAGTCATTGTTTACAGCTAAAACTAAAACATTTGAAACTCAATGTTAACAAACACCAGATACGACTTGAAAGAGTCATTTATTAGCTTGAACAAAACCATTACTTGAGGGCTTATGGTACCAACGAGTCACAAAAAAAAAACATCTTGTGAGCTCGGCCATTTGGCGCGGCGGCGCGCCATTTTTTTTTTCGAACAGGTAGCGGTCGAAGCGTAATAATTATGAAATCTGCGAATCCGATCAAGCGGGTAGGGACTAAAATTCTTAAAATGGTCGCAGACCCAGGTACTACCGGGGTTGCGGGTCGTTCGAAAAAGATACCGATTCTCCGGAACATAAATCGCAAAATAACGAACATGGTTGGGTTTAAGTCCGTAAAAAATTGAGACTACAGCGACAATAAAATAAAATCAAAATAGCCTGTATTTAGGTACTCTGCCCTTTGCAATTCAAATTCAAGTAGGTACATGGTAACAATAACATAACTAGTAATAACTATAACTAATTCTAATGTTAATTCTCTACAATTCTACATCATTAATCAGCTACCAGGTCAGGTTGTCTTGAGACACAGGCCTCCTCTATTTCTCTCCACTTATTCCTGTCCAAGTGCAGTTCTTCGCCAGTGCATATTATTATCTTATTATGATTTGGGTTAAGCGGCCATTTTTGCCCCTACATGTAGGTATATATGAACAAGGACAAAGAGAGACGTTACAAGTGGCATTTTGTCTTTGCTACCTACCCTTGCTACTTTATAACATTCCCTTCTTTACACAGCCCAGGGTTAGGTTAGGTGTTTTTAGTAGCCCAAAGGGTAAAACGGGACCCTATCACTAAGACCCCGCTGTTCGTCCTTCGGCGTCTGTCACGTCACAAGGCTGTATCTCATGAACAAAATGAGGATGTATTTTTGTGGCCTCTTTAATAAAACAAAACCTAAAAAACAGAATAAAATATATATTATCAGGGCTCCACATATTTATAACAAACATGTTTTTTTGCCAATTTCGTGAGCGAGTGGAACTTGCACTTGGCAGGTTTTTGGTTCTACAGTGACATAGAACTTATTTATTTACTAGAACTAGATTAGATTTTTACAATATTTAAATTTGTCTGTGTGGTGTTTTTATCTATGGGCCTAGTTGCCTCAATTTTTTTTCTAAAAGTATATGAACTAGTAAGTACTATTATTACTGTGTATTTGAGTTTTAGTTACTGGTTAAACGCCATCTATTGTCGAATAGTAGACGACCGGGGAACTGGTCTATGGTTTTCAACATGATGATTGAGAATTTCACTTAAAGAACTTCTAATGACGTTTACATATGAGTTTTTTATTCTACTGTCTTAATGAATGCACACCCATATTATTTATTAACCAGAAAATAAAATATTTACAAAAATAATGAGGAGGTCATATGACTTAAATGTCCGACCCCTTTCGGGGCCAGTACCGAGCCAGCGGAGGTTTGAATGTCGAGCCCCCGAAGGGGTCCGTACCGAACTATACGGTTAATAACGTCTATGGTAATAGTGGAGTTAACAAGAATGTCAAGAATATTATTTCTAAAAGTAATGCTATTCGACAATAGACGGCGTTAATATAAATTTTGATTTACTCAAATAATGGCAACATAGGGAGTAATGTCAATTTCTGTCGGCAATTCAATTTTCAAATATTAACAACGGAATTACTGGGCTCGATGCATTGTTGATTATCTTGGGTAATTTAAAAATAAACAAAATATGCATGTACTTAAATGAAATTTGGTTTATGTAATAGTTTAATTTAAAATGGAGCCATCAAAAGAGGCAATCGCTGTTCGCATCACGCGGTTGAATCGTTTGATATTGGGGAAAGTGACAGGTGGGACTGCAAGATTCAGCAGAAAGACAGTCGACCGCGAAGCCCTGCTGGATGCTCTCACAGTTCTCTACGATGAATGTAACGATGACCCAGTTAAGAAGAGCGATGACTTGGTCAAAGCTTTCTTGGACAAATGTAAGTTTTTTTTTGTCTTATCCTTAGTTACCCCCTAGAAAAAAAGTAGTAAAAATAGCACAGAAAGAATTAAAACTCGTTAAAGTTTTAAGTTAAAAGCTTCCTTATATGAGATTAATTATAGGATAGTCTGGTGCCAATAAAATAACGGGTTTTGTAGGAAACAGCTGTTCATGAGTTGGTATGAAAGACATTTTAATATCATAATCCAAGATAAAGTCTGATAATCAGTATTATGGGATGGCATGACTATGGATAACAATTAAGAATATTCTAAGGACATAATTCTATTATGTATAATTTTATTTCTTTTATAGATCGCAGTACACTGGCAGAGTTGCGTCGGACTAGAGTATGCATTTCTGACTTTGAGATGCTGCAAACTATTGGAAGAGGACATTTTGGTGAAGTACATGTAGGTTCATTAATACATACACGTTATTTTTTTATTTAGACAACCTTAAGTAAGGTTAAGTTACAAATTTATTTTGAAACAAAGACAATTTAAATGACTAAATTTATGTCAAATCCACTGTTCTTGATTGTGTGATTATAATTAGATCTGTATATTGACTGTTGTATGACTATTTATTTGTCTTGATAAACTTAGATGGTAAGAGAAAAGCAAACATGTGATGTGTATGCAATGAAGACCTTGCGAAAGGAGCAAGCACGCAAGCGAGCTGATGATGAACGAGATGTACTCGCCACAGCTACTGGACCATGGCTACCAAAGTTGCAGTATGCTTTCCAAGTAAGAGTTACAACTTATTTCCATTGTATCATATTTTAAATAAATATGTCTGTAAATCTTATCTATGAAAAAGTCATCAAAGTAATCTGACCAACTTGTTAATTGTTTTTACTAGAACTTTCTCACAACTTCCTAATTTTGAATTATTAGGATAGCAGCAACCTGTACCTAGTGATGGAGCTATGTTGCGGCGGCGACCTGGCGGGGCTGCTCGGGCGGCGCGCGCACCCGCTGCCGGAGCGCGACGCCGCCTTCTATGTGGCAGAGGTGGCGCACGCGCTCAAGGCGCTGCACGCCATGGGTTATGTGCACAGAGATGTGAAGCCACACAATGTACTGCTGGATAGGTGAGGCTATTCACTATATATTTGCTATGAACATAACTATTATGTACTATATCATGAACTTATACTAAATTTTTCATCCTTTACTAATAATCTTATTACAAAGTATCAGACATTAACAAGAAATATACATAATGAACAACAATTAATGAGTAGAACACTAGAGATCCATGGTGTTTGTTGCAACAAGATGCATCAAACAATACTTCATTTGTTAAATATATGATAAGTAGCTTAAAAGTTTATATTGAAACAAATGAATATGCATATCCTGAGACTAACATACAAAATCATAACCATCTTTTTTGCAGTCGGGTAAAAACTATCAATGAAACAGTAACATTTTTTTTAGGAAACATATCTAAAGTCAGAAAATCAATGTTGTCGTCCATATAGATGCGGGCACGTGAAGCTGGGTGACTTCGGGTCATCAGCGCGGCTGTCGGAGGGCGGGTGCTCGGGCGTGGCGGCGGCGACGGCGGACTACATGGCGCCCGAGCTGCTGGCGGCCGCCGACTGCGCCGCGCACACTGTGTGTCAACAGTACTGCGGCAGAATCGTTACCACTGCCATTGTGCGTCGGCTCACCTGCATGTGCTTATACTTACATTACGGAAGAGATTCTGCATAACGATTTGTTGAGCTGCTACAGTTCCAGAAGCACTGCTAAATAAATACAATAAACAAGTTTAAGAGGTCATTCCTGTCAATGTATTGAAGTTTACATAAACAGACAGATTATTAAACAAATTTATTTTGTCATATTTGGTACTGGCCCATAAATTTCAGTAACAGTTTTTCATTTCAGTTTGATTACGAAAAACAACATTTTGTTTTACATAGTATTTTTTTTAACATAAACTTAAGATTTTAAAACACCATGCAGAATCTCTGGTTTTAGATTGTATTTTAGTATAGTTGTAGAAGGTAGTGGCCGATTGCAAGGATTGTAATGTTTTATAATTTAGCATGTCAGTGTTGGATAGTAATAACAAGTAAAGTTTAGTCAAATATAACAAATAAATGGAACTGTCATAACAATTGAATGCTGCAGTTTGGACTTACGCAACTATTAACTTCACTTGACTTTGACTCAACTATGGTAAAAGTTACTAACACTGTTTAGAGTTTCTTAGTTGTATATATGGCAGTTGATTCTCGTATTTTGAGTAACGTAATCTGTAAATTCTATTGGAATATAATGTATGTTGTATTAATATTATACTTAATTTGTTTTGTGCAGTCGTCGTGTGATTACTGGTCGCTCGGTGTAATCGCGTTCGAGCTGGTGACGCTGCGCCGTCCGTTCTCGTCTGGGGAGGACGACTCCATCGCTCAAATACTTAGTAATATACAGAGGTAAGAAATACTTCTTTTTAAATTCTTTTTATAGGTATAATGAGCGTATTTCAATGTCACTTCTGCTCTTCTATTTTGTAGTATTCAACTATTTGTGATAGAAATATGAATTTGTGACTTTGACTTATTTTTTAGTGTTGGGTAGCACAAAACGAATATACAGAACCCTTATACTTAGGATCACTTTGTTGTCTGTCTGTCTAGACCCTTTAACTGGGAACGCGTGAAGGTATCGAATTGGAATTAAAACCACATTATTTCAGTCTGGTCTCTTGAAGCTGTGAAAATAAACCATCTAAGCAGTCAAAAGATATGGCCGTTTATGTCACAAGATTGTTCGAACGAAACCCTCGGAGCGTGAGTCCGACTCCCACTTAGCCGGATTTTGTATAAAATTTTTGTTTTTAGAGTCATGTTATTTCACGTCTTCATGGTCTTTTTCTATAAGCCACTTTATAAAATTTTCTTCCTGTCAATACTAGAAATTTCTTTCTCTATTAATTTAATAGGTTTCCGTACGTCTAAAACGCAATTCCAGTGTGGGGGCCGCTTTGCAGTATAATATATTATGCCCATTCAGCATTAGTTGTGCTGTGGGCTTCTAGGATTTTGGTATCAATGTCAGAATTATGCTGGTATAACTTTGTGTAAAATTGAAGAAGATGATTTAATGTGGCGATGACGTCCTAGAAAACTAAACATATAAAGATTTTTAAAGCATGTTAATACGAATACGGCCACGGTATTCACGCGATGGAAATACGCGCAGTGCGGACGTAACGGTTTACGTAAATACAGCAACGTGTTGTAGTTACGAGCGGGAGTCGTCGCCCCAGCTGCCATGGGAGGAGCCCCCCGGCGGCCCGTCCCGCGAGTGGCGCGCTCTGGTGGCGGGGCTGCTGCGCGTGCTGCCCAGCAAGCGGTACTCCTACCTCGACACGCTGCAACACGCTGCGCTCGCGCACATGCCTGCGCATAACATTAGAGACCAGGTACGTGATACTCGTAGGAGCTTGTTCGTCCACCGGCCGGTCTGCTTAGGGGCCTGCCTAGAGTGTGCGCCCTTTTCTTGTACTTAGTAGTGAATATGAAGTGTGTTGTAACACCAGGCGCCGCCGTGGGTGCCGTGCGTGCGCGGTGCGGAGGACGCGTCGTACTTCAGCGTGTCGGCGCGCGGCCCGGCTCCGCCCAGCGCGGCGCCATTCCGCACGCGCCCGCCTTTCGCTGGACAACTACCCTTTGTCGGTTAGTATTCTACTTCTTTCTTACCGACTCTCAAAAATCTCTCTACAAATTCGTTTTTGAATCTTTTGTGAGGTAAGTTCAATAATTACATAAGTCCTTCCCTTTTAAGTTTCCGTGCCATGCGAAAAAATGGTGGCTAATAAAATCAAAGTTGTATTGGTATTAGTAATTAATTAAGATCCTACTAATACTATAAATGCGAATGTTTGTGCGGATGGATGTATGGATAGATGTATGGATGTTTGTTAGTTTTTCACGTCAAAATGGCTGAACGGATCTTAATGAAATTTGGCACAGAGGTTGATTAGAGTCTGAAATAATATTTATTTTTTATATCACGCGGGCGCCAGATAGTATTTTTATACGTGGCCGCAATATTTTTAATAAATGAAAATACCTGAAGTTGAATGAATGGAAGAAGGCACACTACGTACGTATATCTTCCGAACTCTAAATGACCGCGGGGTTCATGTTAACATTCAAAAATTTTGTTTATTTTGTATCATTGAAAACAACGCTTATGTTTCGCTTGTTTTGTTGACATTTTGTACATCGACGACAATACCGGCCGCATCCGACACCAAACACAAGTTATTTAGTATAAGTGTAACAATAGAACTGGTTACCTGCAGGCTACTCGTTCGTGGCTCAAGACGACACCGAAGACCACAGCGGAGGATTCAACGCTTCACATGACTGCACCGCCATCGATTTGGCTACTTTTAAGTGAGATTTTGCAACTTTTTTGTTTTCCCCTGATTGATAACTAGAACTTTGTTCGAACAATTTCGAGATCACATTAAATCTTAAGATCATCACGAGGCAAATATAATATTTTTTAACAAAATTAAAATTTTATGGCCCCAAAAAAAAAAACGATAAGCTCTTATATCACTTGTTGTCCATATGTCTGTCAAGACCATTTAACTCGGGAACGCGTGGAGCTGTATCGAATTGAAATTAATGCCAAAAACTAAAATATGCAGTCCCTTAGAGCTGTGAGAAATCAAACATCTACACAATTAAAAGATATGGCCGTTAATCAAAATCGAAGTCATTTATTCAAATTAGGCTGTGATCAGCCTCACATTACAGTCCAGTAGAGACAGTCCCACAAAAAGGCCCTGCTCTTCGCCACTTCCTAGTGTTTTAGCGGGAAGAAGTGGCCGAACAAACTCCCCAGCCACACATCTGTCAGTCAGGTTAGAAGACGGAAGGAAGGAGGAGGTTGTCGCATTTCCCATATATTCCTAAAGATAATCTAAATGTATAGGGTATTATCTCTTGACCTAGAATGATAAAATTTGGCATTAGTAAACGTTAAAATCCGAAAATCATGGATAATGCTGATGCATCACAAAAAGTAGTGTGGAGACAACAGCTTTCTAACGGAAAAGTTAAATTTTGTCCTTCAATTCGGTCGTCACTGTGGTAACTGGGCCGATTCCTCTTAACCTATGTTCATGACTGTCCCTTAATTACTTCCTGTTGCGATGTATAATTAATTCATAACAAGAATTTGTAATTTAAAGGTATAACAAAATGCAAAAGAATAACTTTCGGAAGTCGGGTTAATAAAACAATTTGGCTTCTTCATTAATTTTGACACGTTTTTAATTTTTCCCGTTTTTATTTCTTCTTCCTAAAACTTCTTCACCATTATTTATAATTTAATCATCCAAACTTGCAATTAGATCGCAGTCATGATCTATGGAGCCACGGAGTAATCATACAAAATAATGCATGTCACAATAGTTGACATTAATGATTTGATCGTACTTCAAATCATTTAGTATAAAATATATTCACCCCCGAAATATATTCACTTACAAAAACCAGGTCAGCAGAGAAGCTAGCGGCGATGCGCAGTCGTGAGATCGCGTCGCTGCAGACCAAGCTAGCGGAGGCCGAGGCGCTGGCCGGCGCTAGTGTGGAGCGCGTGAGGCACGAGGCCGACGCCGAGGCCGAGCGACAGCGCGTGCGCCTGCAAGCCGACATCACAGCACTTAGTTTGCAGAACAAGTAAGCAATACACAAACATTTATCAGGTCGGGAATCAAATGAATAGATATAATATATTAATTTCGATGATGCTACAGCACTATGTAAGGAATGTTGCAAGCAGTAGTACCGTTTCTGGCCACTCCCCTAGGAAATAGGCGTAATTTATGTGTTTAAAATGGTATACACAGTGAATCATCAAGCTTTTTATGTCTAGTAGAATATCTCGCTTTGTATAGATTTTCTGTACAAAAAGGGATATGCATGAGCTGGTTCTGTGTAGCTTTATTGTTCGCCGCGCACACGTGGATCATCTACCTAGCCTTTTCCCAACTAAGTTGGGGAGGGCTTCCAGTCTTACCGGGTTAAGCTAGTATTTTATATGGAGCGACTGCCATGATCTCCAATACCCATTAGCAACTGGGTAATACCTTGCTCCTTGGTATGACTGGTTGTTAAACTTTTGAGCCACTGAATAACAGTAACGACTGTCAAAGATCTACGAATGACAGCCGGGACCAACGGCTTAACGCGCTTTCCGGGGCACAGAAATTAATTTAAGAATTAATTCTGACAATAAGTTTAAATTTACGTAAATGTTCTGTGTTTTAATAGAATTACGCATTGAACTAAGTAAGCTTTCGTTTCTTGGCAGACGTCTAGAACGCCAAGTAGAAGTCGAACGCGAAGAGCGCATGGCCCTCCAGCGCACCAACCAGGAACTATCGGCCGGTATACAGGAGCGCCACAGTGCAGACGTACGCAGTGCGCGCGCAGTCGCTGCAGCGCTGCAGGCCGAGCGGGACGCGCTTAAAGAAGACATGAGGCGCCTGGAGGCCATCATAGAACGACTGCAGGCTGACTGTAAGAGGGCAGCCGCTGATGCTGAGACAGCGAGGTCGCAGCAGCAGCATTACAAGGTCCGTTCACTACCTCCAAAGGAAAATCGGAACCCTTATTGGATCACTTTGTTGTCCGTCTGTCTGTCTACTCTGTCTCTCTAAATCTTACAATGGAAAGATATAGCCGTTTATGTCGCAAGTTTGTACGGAACCCTGAGTGCGCGCGTCTGACTCACTCTTGGCCGGTGTTTTTCTTTTTGTGGTTGACATCTTGTCTTGCAGACTGTACCGTTGTGATAAGTCGTCAGTAAGGAACTAGTGAGTCTGATTGCCTCCTTGGCATTGCGGATTGTTTACTGTGTCGTGGGTACGGTAACAGGTTCCTGTAAATATTGGATTTTCTATCTTTAAATAATCAATAGCAGTTCGTAAGATTCGATTATATTACGTAACTCACGTATAAATGAAAAAGAGTTAGCTACATACACGTCTACCTTGCCTCTTTAGTATAATATTGGCGTGATGTTATGAACACATGGGGCATATCAAAACCATTTGAACCTGATCTCTCTACTGCGGTGTGTGTTGTGTAGTAAGAGAGATTTAGATTTCGGGTTATAATAGTTTATTTGTGTACATTAAACCGACTATAAATAATAATATAACTAATAAAATCTTTATTCAAAAGTTTAAATTTGTAAAATATAAAATAAATCTTCATGGTAATTTAAGTAATACAAAGTAAGATGCCTGTACTAGGATGAACCTGTATCCTAGGCGGCTTGAGTTCACACACATTACGGACAACAGATTTTTTAATACTATATAAGTTTAACAAAATGTGATATTATGTGTTCTAATATTATGAAAACTATATCTAATTTACATAAACGCTATTTTTACGTGTACAAATAATAATTAAAATGTCATTAATTTAAATTGTGTGACGACACGGTTGGCTCAGTGGCTGAGCGATCGACTGTTGCGCTGCGTGTCGCGGTTTCGATCCCCGCACGGAACAAATATTTTTATAACCTACAGGTAGTTGTTTCGGGGTTATGTGAGTTTAAGTATTAAGTATTTTAAGTGTAAACTCACCCACGATACAGGAGAAATTCCTGGAGTAGGGCAACGTTCTTTTTAAAAAAGGGGGTTCTAGGACTATTTGTTGTATATTTTGTGCCAAGTCTGAAAGTGTCCTTTATACGGCAGGATGTGATACAGCATGTGTACGAGCTACGACACAGGACGCTCACGGAGATCAACGTGCGACCCATTGTGAGTGAACGTGTTGGTTCACTTGCCGTAGAATACTGTGTGCTGTCTAATGTAGTCGTAGTACAGGAATATCCAGTAGAAGTAGCATGTATTTTGTTGTATGTAGTAGAACTTGTTATGTCAAGGTTAGTGGCAAGCCATCGCTTTGAGCAATTTCGTATCTCGTTGGGATATACATATGTGAAATGCTAATGCGGCGTAAAGTGGGCGGCGACTCCCAATAAGTATGTAGCACCCCTCGCGTTTTTACAGACGTATACAAATCAAGTAATTTGTGTTTGTCGCTTAACCGAAACATTGATGATTGACGCTGACCTATAGTTGAAATCATCCTGTAACATTATTATTATTGTAAATTCTCTGTATTTGCATTTTAATATCTTATAAGTATTTAGTTCTAAAGTAGAATTCCTAATTAAAACTATCATATACACGAATATATATTCTGTAACATACAAGTTGTAAATTCCCAGGACACGATAGCGAAAGAGCGTGCGATCCGTCGCCAGACGCTGAGCGGCGGCGACGCTGACAGCCGCGAGGCAGCCGCGCGCGTCGCCGCCGCCGACGCCAACGCCGCCAAGGAGCTGCGCGCCAGGCACGCGCTGGAGAAGAAGCTGGCGCAGCTGGAGGACGACAACAGGGTGCTGAGGGACGAGCTCGACGAAGCTACCAGGAGCCTAGCCTCCACACAGGTAAGACAAACAAATATTTTTTTCTTTTCGAAACATTTTTTAAAGCGTTTTTTTTATTTTTAATTGTTACTAGCTTTTCCCGCTGCTTCGTTTGCGTCAAATTCGGATTAACACGGTTCCCCTTTCCATATTTACAGGTACCTGCTATGTGCAGTTTTGCCCTTGCGCCTTTTTTTTTTATGAGTGATAGGCTCGCGTTTGACCACTATCTCACCTGATGGTAAGTGATGATGTGGTCGACGATGAAGCACGCTTACCTAGAAATAACCTATTCACTCTTGACTTGAAGACCCCCAGGTTATAGCTGTCAGGAAATACAGACTCCGGCAGGGAATTCCACTCCTGAGCAGTACGCATAATGCAAGTATTCCCAAACCGTTTAGTGCGTGTGGGTGGGATGTGTACCATGTAACGGTGGCGCATCGCCGTACGGCTTGTAGTCCGATGATGGAACGGGCTTGGCGGAATTAGGCTGTGCAATTCCATCGCACACTCTCCGAAATGTAACTGATAGAAAACCGAAAGGCTGGCAACGCATCGGCGATGCTCCAGGCTCTGGAGCTTTGACTCAACCAGCGCTTCGTTGCCGATGAGCCTCTTGGCTCGATTCTCTATAGACTCTAGCGCTTCAAGCTGGTATTTGGCGGATCTGTCCCAGAGATGAGAACAGTACTCCACACACGATCGAACTTGCGCTTGATATAAGTTCAGCAACAGTTCCGCTGTGAAATACTGTCTCACCTTTGCTAGGATACCTAACTTCTTAGCAGTCAGTTTAGCCTTAGCCTCGATGAACGGACCAAAATTGACGGTAGATGTAAGCGTTACACCAAGAAGCTCAATATGGTCGGTAATTGGCACAGTTACATCACGAAAAGAAGGAGCAGGTTGAAATTTACTCCTCTTTGCGGAGAACAGACACGCCTGGGTCTTAGCAGCATTGAATTTGACCAAGTTGGCATCTCTCCAATCAGAGACAGCCCTCAAGGACAAGCTCAACCGCTCAACCATGGCCTCGCGAAGAGACCGGATCTGAGACCCACTAGCCCCTGCGTTGTACGTATATCTCTCAGCAACAGTGCTGTCGTCTGCATACCCAAAGGTGCCGAGCACTAGCAGACTGTTATGTGCAGCAAAAATAAAGTTGCTGAGAGAACCGACCCCTGAGGGACCCCAGCATTAATAGCCAATTGGTCAGACGAGCAGCCATCTATGACCACTTGAATGGACCGATCCCCCAGGAAGTCCGCAACCCAAGTACAAAAACCAGCGGGCAGACCGAAAGAAGGAAGCTTTTTAATAAGGCTTTCATGCCACACCCTGTCGAAGGCCTTAGAGATGTCAAGGGAAACGGCAAGCGCTTCCCCGTGCTTCTCCATGGCCTCACTCCAAATGTGAATGACATACGCTAGAAGATCTCCAGTGGACCGGTTTCGGCGAAAGCCGTATTGTCGGTCACTGAGGATGTCATTGGATTCTAGGTATGCCAGGAGTTTACCATTCAGTACACGCTCCATAGTCTTACAGAGTATGGACGTGACCGAAATGGGCCTGTAGTTGGCCGGGTCAGCTCGACTGTCCTTTTTTTTGGCGCCTGATTTATTGTAATAGCAAAGCTAAGTCTTCCCTCTTTCTCCCTCAATTCTCCCTTTTATTTAAAAAAATGAGCCTATGTCCGTCTCCAGGGTCCCAACTATCTCTGTACCAAAATTCATCAAAATCTATTAAGCCATTTAGGCGTGAAGAGGTAACAAACAAACAAACTCACTTTCGCTTCTATATTATTAGTAAGGATTATAATGTGTATAACCGTGACACAGGAACGTCTAGGTGAGAAGCAGCGCGTGGCCAGCACGTCGTCAGAACAAATGAAGGAACTACAAGTACAACTGGCGCACGAACGAGTGCGAGCCTCCACTCTACTTGCACAAGTTCAGGTAGCGTATATACCATTATTGTGTGTTCTCAACTTATGTCTTGTTGCTTGAAACTATGCGATTTCCAACAGTATAAATAGTCCTGACCTTTTGAATATCTTAAATTATGACACACAACCAATCTTGTCATCTGACACGATTATTACGTACTAGCTTTGGCCCGCGGCTTCGCTCGCGTTTAATTCGGTTTACACAGTTCCCTTTTTTTGTGTGTACCGATTTTTAGCTTCCTACCTTGAAAACTGCGAAAAGTACCATTTAAAATGTCATCCCCTCTTTTTAAGGGTTGCGGGCAGATTAAAAAAAAATATGCTCGATGTTTTTCTTAGTGACTAATAGTCCGCATACCAATTTTTAGCTTCCTACCTTGAAAATTGCGGAATGCTCCATACAAACTTCCAACCCCTATTTTAGGGAAATGGGGGGTTAGAAAAAGACAAAAAAATAGCCCATGTCCGTCTTCAGGGTCTCAATTATCTCTGTACCAAAATTAAACAATCGGTTTTGCCATTTAGGCGTGAAGGCGTAACAAACAAACTGACTTTCGCTTTTATAATATTAGTAATAGTCTAAGATCCCGATATGAAACGACCTTCACCGAGATGTTTATTTGATGAAACATATTTTATATTCAATTTTATTTGCCAATAATTATATTCCATATGGGTTGCCTAATAAATTTCAGTCCAGGATATGATTAATTAATAATTAAAAAAAGATTTTTTTTTTAATATTTCACCGGTTTGACTATTAGACAAATTTCATTCCAATCGACAGTATGAAGCCCATAGAATATGCTAACGTTAGGTTGCCTATTCTTTTCCAGTCATAACTCTCGGGTTGCCAGGTATAAACAGGTAAATCGATAGTAGCATTTTACACCGGTCAGATAATTTAATCAAATTTAAATGAAAATAAAGATTATTTAATTATAAACACGGTAAAATAGGGTTGCCTGCGAAAACTCAGTCCTGAATTACGGTTGTCGAATTTAAAAAAGTAAAATATTGCCGCGAGTGAATAGGTGCGACTGAGAGGTCCCAAGCAACCGTTCCGTGCGTTAGAAGAGGATATTTTCCAAAAATGAAATATATCAAACAGTTTTTGCGTCATTAACAGATGCTGCTGATATTTTCATTGAAGATAAAATGAAAATAGTTCAAGAATTTACAGCTTGTATGTATGGGATTAAGAATTGCACTAATGTGAATGATGCAAGATATCGCATTTTCATGAAAAATTACTCTGCTAAAGAAGACAGTGAGCAGTTTCTAAAAAAAATCAAAGGCTTTGACTCTAACTCCATACCTCCGTGCTGGATATCATTAACACAAAAAGTTTTACGAACTATCTACGTAAATTCGATGTGGCTGAATGCAACAGATCCAACATGTATTAAACTTGAACCTGAGAGCTGTGGTTGGTACTTAGATGAATATTTAAAACCACGAGGATTCATTGGTGATCATTTTCATTGTGACACCTCTAAGAATAGATGATATTGTCGAAAGAACCGAAACAGAGAGTGATGACGAAGAAGGTGCAGATGTCGAAGATCTTAGCTTTATTTCTGATGACTCAGAAGCCGAATAATTTAAAAAAAAAATTATTTATAATTTTGTATAATAAACAGTGATTTTTTCAATTGTTTTTCATTTTTTTTTTCTAAATTAGTATTACATATTTATTGCTCTAACCTTCTTATTTACTTTTACTATATATGTATATATACTTTAATATCACAATAAATATATACACATAAATAATTAATTAATTAAAAATAATATTATTAAATTATTCTTCTGTTTTGATAATACATTACTCTAAAATGATACACAGCATATGCAAGTCTATCGCTATCCTTGTCAGTTGCACTGACAAATAGCATGCGCGCTCTCTTCTTTAAATGGGCGGACCTTAAGCAGCTGTTATGCTCTGTCCTCTTCTAACGCACGGAACGGTTGCTTGGGACCTCTCAGTCGCACCTATTCACTCGCTGCTACTATCGATTTACCTGTTTATACCTGGCAACCCGAGAGTTATGACTGGAAAAGAATAGGCAACCTAACGTTAGCATATTCTATGGGCTTCATACTTTCGATTGGAATGAAATTTGTCTAATAGTCAAACCGGTGAAATATTAAAAAAAAATCTTTTTTAATTATTAATTAATCATATCCTGGACTGAAATTTATTAGGCAACCCATATGGAATATAATTATTGGCAAATAAAACCCTTACTAATATTATAAAAGCGAAAGTGAGTTTGTTTGTTTGTTTGTTACCTCTTCACGCTTTAATGGCTAAACCGATCTTGATGAATTTTGGTACATAGATAGTTGGGAACCAGGAGACGGACATAGGCTAATATTTTTTTGAAAAAAGTGGGATGTGAGGGAGAAAGAGTAAAGAAATGGGGAAAACTTAGCGTTGCTATTACAAATCAATAAGGCGCAAGGGGAACTGTGTTACCCCAAATTTAACGCGCGCGAAGCCGCGGGCGAAAGCTAGTCTAATATATAAAATTCTCGTGTCACAGTTTTCGTTCCCATACTCCTCCGAAACGGCTGGACCGATTTAAACGAAATTTTGTGTACATATCGGGTAGGTCTGAGAATCGGCCAACATCTATTTTTCATACCCCTAAGTAAGCAGCGGGTGAAACCGCTGGGCACAGCTAGTTGAATATAAAATATGTTTCATCAAATAAACATCTCGGTGAAGGTCGTTTTATATCGGGATCCTATACTATAAGGACGTCTGTTATTTGTCATCGTTATTCGTTCCCTATTGTAATATAAATTTAGTTAAAAATTTAAACTTGGTCAGGTCTGGCTTTAACTTAGTCTGTAATGTTGTGCATGTTGTTCTCAAATGAATAATAAAAAAATGCAATTTGACCTTTGGAAAACCGGTGGATATACTTATAGTTTTTTTGTTATTTTATTCATACAATTAGTTTTTGATCGCGGCTTCGCTCGCGTTAAATTCGGGATTTATTGTAATAGCAATGCTAAGTTTTCCCTCTTTCTAATACATTTCTCACGTTTTTTAAAAAAAAGTTCGCTTATGTCCGTCTCCAGGGTCCCAACTATCTTTGTACCAAAATTCATCAAAATCGGTTTTGCCATTAAGGCGTGAAGACGTAACAAACAAACTCACTTTCGCTTTTATAATATTAGTCAGGATATTGACAAGGACATGTTGCATAAAATAAATGTCTTCGTTTTATGTCATCGTACTATTGAATAATGGCACCATTCTCCACCAACTTGCATGCTTTTTGAAGCGCAGGGAATATTCTGTGACCGTGATATGGTGTGTCGTGCAGGAGCTAGAGCGCGGCGTGGAGGAGTCGGTGCGGCGCGAGGCCGCGCTGGAGGAGCAGTGCGCGCGCACGGAGGCGCGGCTCAACGAGCGCCTCGGGGACGCGGAGCAACGTGCCGCCAATGCGCTGCACGAGGACGCCAGGCATCGAGACAAGGTACCATCTCACTAGCTAGACCTTTATCTCGGCAACGCGTAAAGGTGTTGAATTAAAATTAAAACCATGTACTCAAGTCTGTGGCCCCTTGGAGCTGTGAAAAAAATAACCTTCGTAAGTCTAGCAGTTCAAAGATATTGCCGTTTATGTCACATGTTTGTTCGGCATCCTCGGTGCGCAACTCTGACTCGCACTTGGCCGGTGTTTCTGTTTTTAATCTCGGCAAAGAAGCGCATGTTTTAAGGCCTTAATAGACATTTGTACAGCAAAGGCAAAACGCGCGGAAAAAAGTAAATTTAATCGTAGTTAACTATTGTTGAATGACAAAAATACTTTACGTTATTTAATTTCTTCGAGTGCATTGAAAACATCGATTAATTCACGTGCCCATTTTTCACTGCAGTTCACGGCTCCTTTACACCTCGTATATTCCACCTCGGCTGCAATAACAAAGTTTCCCTACTCGTATTAAACTGTACTATTGTTGCTAAAACACAGGTGAACACACTAGAACAACTAGTAAGACAACTAGAAAGAGAAGTGAGCGCTTTAGAGAAGCGCTCATGCGTCGCTTGCGCAGCCGCTGCGAGTAGTTCTGCTCAGCCCGAGAGCGAACGCTTCGTTCCCGAGCCCGTCAGCACTCGGAGCGAAGCGCGCAGGGACCCGCAGAGCGATACCGAGAGCGTTGGCGACATGCAGGCTCAAGCGCAGATATCCTTGTTGAAGGAACAGTTGGAAAGAGCTGAGGTTCAACTACAGGTTCGTGATAAATATTGGACTTTATTTTCATCAGTAAAAGGTTAACTTTCAAATTGCGAGTCTTTTATAATATTGTTGTGTTTTATAGGCTCGTGCTGAGGAAATGGCAACTCTACGTCAAGAAGCTAGGGCTGCTAATCTTGCGAGATGGCGAAAGGTCTTACATTTTATCATTTTTTTTATATTATATTGTTTTAATATTTAGGTGTTTTGCCTATAAATATCTGTTGCTCTCTCTGTTGAACACTACAAGTCATATAAATAATCTCAAATAACACCTCTACCAGGAACGCGAATACAACGAACTCTCAGTCGAAGCTAAATCAACGGCCCGAGATCTTAAACGCACGGAAGAGCGTCTAGAACACGCCATTGAAGCGCGCAAGACGGCCGAACAGAAGTGCGGTGAGCTAACGACTGAACTCGGCAAACTTCGGCCAGAGCACGAAAGGGCCACGAAGGAGGCCGAACGATTGAGGACGCAGCTGGATAAACTCACGAAGACTCACGAAGTAGTGCAGGCTGAAGTTGACAGGTATGTTATAAACAAATGTATAAACATAACGAGCATTTGTTACTTTCAGTAGGATTCCAGTGATATTAAGTAAGAGGGAGTCAGGACCGTATCCAATTAAATAAATAGTAGTGCGTTTCACGGTTCGTTACTAATGTAATTCTTTTATGCAGAAATGAACTTTAAATGGTTACCGTGGCAACGCATTGATTAAACCAGAACAGTGGGTCTCAAATGGCCGTTTATGTAGAATCATAATAGGTTATACAGAATAAAAACGTTACCTTTGGTAAAATAGTCTCTAAATGACGATTCACAAAATTAACTGCGTCTGTGACCATTTTAAGTATTAAGGGTTGCTCGAAAGAGATACCGTGGCCCCGGAACGTTAAGGGCAATAGAAGGAACATGGGTGGGTTTTTGTCAGTAGAAGTCTGCCACTTCCCCCGCTACGCCCAGAGCGGAGAAGTTATTTAATGATTTCTCCCCACCCCAAAAAAAGTATTTTAACCATAGTCGCTTTTAAGGTCCAGATACGAATCTTGCTCAACTTACATGAGGCCTATGCAGATTAACGTCTGAATTGTTTTTTTTTTAAAAGCACGACACAGATTAGGTGGACCTGTCCAGTCAGCGCGAGTATTTGTCAGTTATCGTGTAGCTCGACTCATAACCCAAGGATTTCAACTACACGACGATCAATACCAAAAAAAGGACATTTGCGTAGGTCCCTTATAGTACTCAAACTGCCAGGCAATCGTCAAAAACAAACAAAGTAAATAAAAGTAATGATCCCGTTAGTACCCCTTGCGCCCTGAACATGAGAATGGTATATAAGATATATGCAATTTATAAACATGCTACTAGCTTCAGCTCCTATGTCACCGTGAATTCATGCAAGCCTAGTAGTTTTATCATGAAGTCAATCCGGTTACGGAATCTCGTACTCCCATACAAGCTTTTTCACACCCTTTTTAAGTCTTGATATATATTTGCAAAATCTCGTCGTAGTGAGTACCTACGTTCTAAAAGGAGGGGATGATTTTGTAAAATATGCGACTAAACTACTAAAATAAGACACTTGTAGTTTCTGAGATTTCGTGATGAGTGAGCCAGTAATGTTCTCTCTTATATTATACAGATTGTGTAAATAAAAATACACAAACGAAGACTCAGCCGTAAGCTATACGAAAGAGATACCGCGGCCCCTGAACGTAAAGGGCAATAGAAGGAACATCGGTGGGTTTTAGCCAGTACAAGTCGGACACTCCCCCCGCGCCACCCAGAGCGGGGGAAGTTATTTTATAATTTCCAATTCGTAAAAAAAGGTGTAACCTAGTCGTATCATATTCATAAGATTTGATGGAAAACACATCCGAACGATAAGACATTTCCGATAACCGATTTGAGAATTTAAGATGACTTATCAGTTTAACCCAGTTTATTTGTAATGCTGGTAGAATGCGTGCAATTGTGGTTATTTTTAACTAAAATGTGTCAAGTTTAAAATGAATAGATCAAGATAAAATTGAAGTGTTTTCTGTAAAAAAAACTAACAAAATGAAATGAAAATGGTGAAGTGATGTCGCCTGTGTATCGAGTCAAGACGTGTGTATTAAACCAGTTTTTGTAAAAATATAATTTACACAATATATTATATTTTGTTTTATGTTCTGGGAAAATTCGAACTACATATGTGCTACATCTCCTTTCTTCATAGCCTGTCCATGACAATTTGCATTGTGTCCCGAACGTGTCTACGAGTCGTCTTGAGTCTCGTCATCGACAAGTCCTTTAAATGATAAGGCATGCATTTTCAGGAATAATTTAAAATAATGGGTTTACTGTTAGGTACACCTCTGCTTAACGTTTTGGGGATTACACGTTTGATGTTAGTTTAATGTAAGGTCTGAATTACATTGATCAAAACAGTGTAGCGACTAGAACTCAACCAAAGACTGTTCACTCGCTACTGTTCGATCGGTTTACACCATTGTTGTTGTACTTATTTACATTGATAACACTTGACCGGACCGGACCGGCAACTACAGTAGGTACTTTCCCAAGTTATTATGCCTTGTGACCGGGACTGTAGCTTCATTTTGTTTCTTGACATTCAAAAGTGCCTGTAATGGTCTAATTGAAATAAATGCATTGTTTTTTCATTTTGGGATTTAAAGTGTTCTATAAGACTGCTTTCGGAGAATTCCACCATAATAGAAAAATATTAAAGTAACTTTGTATAAGTTGTGTATACCTAAGATAATTAGGCAATCATAAAAAGTTATTGTTTAGACCAGTTAGAGCCTCGATGGTGTTTCCAGGAGTGTAGTCAACAGTGCGTATCAGAATATAACCATTATACGCCTAAAAGATACACTTCATCTCGCAGTAAAATTTTCAGTGCGTGTTCGACGAAAAACGTTCCTGTGACACTTGACGGTCCTCGTACTAACTGTACAATTATTTTAGTCACCTTAAACCGTCCTACGGTTTTAACTTGCCTGCAACCGGTGCAAGTACAAGCCTTGACCTGTAAATATTTATGATTGGTTCAGGTAGATAGAATACCCTTTGTTTTATATTCCATATAAATAGGTTACGCAGAGAGTCATTTTCCTTTAGTATACCACGAACCGCACTGCAATCGTAATATTTCCTTCAGATCTCGCAATGACATCCGCAAGTTGAAGAGTGAGCTGCAGTACAGTGAGAAGAGACGCCTTCATGCCGAGGAACAGGAGGAGCTGTCCTCGCGTGAGAGGGCGCAGCTGCGCGATGAGCTAAGCGAAGTCAGGCGGCTCAATACTGAGCTTGTACAGGTAAGCGGTATTTGTCATACTGGAGTTTTCTTGCGCCATCATGAAACACCTGGATGAAGGATGCATGGAACCGTGAAGCGTAGCAGAAGAAAGGAACGCCCAATGCGTAGCAGATGAGACGAGAAGTGTCTTATATTAAGTGAGTCACCACACTTATCGACGGGTAATGTTATTTATGGATTGAATCATCTTAATAGTCGGATCTAGTCGTGTTGCCTACGAACTGGAACTAGTTATGACTAAGTAAAGGTTTTATCTTTATTGAAAGCGACTGCATAGTCGGATCTAGTCGTGTTGCCTACGAACTGGAACTAGTTATGACTAAGTAAAGGTTTTATCTTTATTGAAAGCGACTGCATAGTCGGATCTAGTCGTGTTGCCTACGAACTGGAACTAGTTATGACTAAGTAAAGGTTTTATCTTTATTGAAAGCGACTGCATAGTCGGATCTAGTCGTGTTGCCTACGAACTGGAACTAGTTATGACTAAGTAAAGGTTTTATCTTTATTGAAAGCGACTGCATAGTCGGATCTAGTCGTGTTGCCTACGAACTGGAACTAGTTATGACTAAGTAAAGGTTTTATCTTTATTGAAAGCGACTGCATTGAGACTACACTTAACTTGTTGTGTCGGTATTGACTGTCTTAGCTTTGTCACACTTGAAGCTTTCTTTTTCCGTATAAACCTGCCTGTTTCATTGTATTCAATAGTTGTTTAGACGTCCGTGTTTATGCCAGCTTATTTTGAATCTAGATTTAATAAGAGTTGCAGTATTTTTTAGCTACTTGCAAAACTAAACAATAAGATTGATATTGGATCTCTTTGTCTTGGTATCAATGTTTCGATGTTCATTTGTGTCGTTGGTTTGTTTAGCATTACGAATCGTCTATCAAAACGTGATTGTTGTGTTTGTGTGAATGCCGCTGATCCCATCATGTAAACAGCATTGTTTAGGCTTTCGATGATCCGCACGCGACTCATATCCTCCTCAGTTCCGTGTTCGCGGTGACTGCGCGCGCCCTACCGTTCATCCTCAGTATTAATTTGTATTCTCAGTTATAACAGTCCTTTGTTTTGGGTTAGCGCGTGTCGTGTCGTGTGTCACAAATCGATCAAGGAAGAAAACAGTGTTCTAAAACTAGCCGCTACAAAATTCAAATATTCTGTGTCTTGTAAAACTTGTCTGTCACATCCGATTTAAGAATTGAAGTAGGAACTCATTTTCGTAAGTCCAAACCATGGCGACATTCAAAATCCCGTTGATACCACCGTACATGGCGAAAGTGGTGTCTGGAAGTATGGATACGCTGCCTCGCTACAAGCGCAAAACTATCGAGAAGCCGCCGGTGCGACCCAAGCCGGCCTACCTGCGCCAGCTGTTCGGGTCCGGGGGCGCGGGGGCGGGGGCGCGGCGGCGCGAGGGCGCGTGGGCGCGGCGCGTGCGCCTGGCGCTGGCCGCCGACCTCATGCAGGGCAGGTGCCGCGCTGCCGAACACGCCATCACGGCGATTAACAAGCATTTTGTTGCGGTACAAGACTGAATAAGCTGTTAGCTTCAGTAGAATGAGTAGTATTCTTCTTCTTTTGTATAGACATGTACTATATGTAAAGCTCAAGCTGTGACCAAAACAACGCAGTCATCATCAAATTGATAGCATATTTCACTAACTGGAGATATATTTAGGTAACGTTATGTGTTCATAATAACAACTATCATATAGCAATACCTTTGATACGGGTTCTTTTGAGTAAATCTAGGTGCTCCGGGTGCATCGAATATTCTTTTTCCACAGACACTTTGTGATGGATTGTTTCCTCGTGAATAATCAGTTAACATTTATATTTACTTGTATGTACTAGCTGTAACATTGACATTTGGTTTTATTGTCAGAACAACAAAGCCCTGCAGGAGGCTTGCGGCATGCTAGAGGAGCAACTGAATGACCTGGAAAAGTTGGCTGATATACATGAACTGAAGAATAAAGATCTCCAGGTATGTGCATATACTGGTTATAGGTTGAAGTGTCGTCACAACATACATTTAATATTTATGACGGACGTTTGGCACAGTGGTTGAGTGATTGAGCGCTGCGGTGCATGTTGCGGGTTCGATCCCCGTGTGGACCAAACATCTGTATGGTCTACAGATCGCTGTTGTGGATCTGACTGTTTGTGTTTGAAAGTTTCAATGTTTGTAGACGCAGCCTCGAAACAGGAGAATTTCATGCGAAATAAATAATCAGTTTCGCATAATAAAGGAAAATACTTGTTAAATATTGTTTTGTTTAAATGTTAGAGAATAAATATCTCTCTACAAAATGAATGAGGTTAATCGAAGTAAGAAAAACATGTCCTGGAGGTAATTAATGTGGTGTGGTCACACTTGATATTTTGTCCTGCCTAACCGTTGATTGCACATCCTAGGAGTTACTGGAGTCTGTAAAAAGCGCCAAAGTCATCGGCTCAATTTCGCTTCTTATCGACACAATAACGAAATGGTTATCAATGACAATCTAAAATAGAAGAAAAAACTACTATAAAAAAAAACTTTATATTTTTCCTTTCAGTTTTATAGACCTTTGCTGGCTAATTGAATTTAACTTTGTATATAACTAGAGGAGCACCCATGTGTAGTGTATACGTGATCGATGTTTACCAGACGCAGCTAAACACCGTGCGCACGGAGCTGTCGGCGACGCGCACGCGCCTGGGCGACGCGGAGGCCGCCGCCTGCGAGCGCGGCGCCGCGGCCGAGCGGGCGGCCGCGGCGCACGACGACGTGCGGGACCAGGCGCGCAGCGCTAGGGAGGAGCTGCGACTGCTCAGGGTAAACATCTACTACATCTACTTTGGCTACTAATTATTTATAATGTATATGCTTGTCGGGTAGTGTGGAGATTAAAAAGAAAATTAGTGCGGAATAAGAATGATTATAAAATAAAAAATATTTAGGGAAATCTTTACAATTTGTTCAAAATGTCGCGTGAAGCACACCCGTATGTCGAACTTGTTTCGTTAAGCATCTTTCATTTGTGATCTTCATTTGTTATTATATTTTTTAGTCGTACTGAACTACCTGTCTGCGACGCCAACTTGCACTAAAATACCGTTTGTAATTGAATTCATTTAGTTATTAAATTGTTTAGAAACCAAACTGAACTAGTTTTTCGGTTTCTTGGCGACATTTGTATTGTCATTCGCGGAAGTATATTGTTGAAACACATTTTGTTGATAGTATGACGTCATAATAGTGACGTCATTAATGGAAATAAAATGTTATGATCATCAGTCGATAATGGACCGTTACCGCATTAACACGGATTTAGAGACATCTCCGCTTGCCTGCGGGTGGATATCCTTACGGAGAGTTTTGTTATTCGAACTTGTGAAAATATGCCAGCAATTAGGAAAATTAAAAGCAAGTACCTAATTATTTTAAAAGAACTGTTTTATCAGATTGGTTCGTGTAGTTTTTAAATGTCGCGTTTTGATAAAAGATTTTCCAATTATTGATATTTAATGATCTAAAATATTTTTTCTTACCATAAAGTCACTCATTTCAGTATATCATTTGTTGAGAGAGTCGACTTTTTTTGAGATTACATATACGTATATGTACTACATAAAGTCCAGCGTGTTGTAAGCTCTATATTAGTGCCAATATTTTACAGAGCTTTTGAATTTACTATACACACTGGTACAGACATCTGCATTATTATGCACTGTTGTTTTAATTAATATACTAATAAAACAGAAAGTTTCAAAGGATCGTTCAAAAGGCTTTAGTTTGCCACAGTGAAAGTGTTAAAACGTCATTTATTTATAGGAGCGCCTAGAAGCTCGCGAGACCCGCGTGGCGGAGCTGGAAGCGCGCGCGGCGACGCTAGAGAGTGCGCGCGCAGCCGGCGACGCGGCGCTGAGCAGCGCGGGGCGGCGCGTGCGCGACCTGCAGGAGGAGTGCGCCGCACTGCGCACGCGCGCGCACCAGCACCACGCGCACGCGCTGCAGCTGCAGGCCAGCCTGGCCGACGTGCAGGTGAGACTACTACGACCTGCAGGAGGAGTGCGCCGCACTGCGCACGCGCGCGCACCAGCACCACGCGCACGCGCTGCAGCTGCAGGCCAGCCTGGCCGACGTGCAGGTGAGACTACTACGACCTGCAGGAGGAGTGCGCCGCACTGCGCACGCGCGCGCACCAGCACCACGCGCACGCGCTGCAGCTGCAGGCCAGCCTGGCCGACGTGCAGGTGAGACTACTACGACCTGCAGGAGGAGTGCGCCGCACTGCGCACGCGCGCGCACCAGCACCACGCGCACGCGCTGCAGCTGCAGGCCAGCCTGGCCGACGTGCAGGTGAGACTACTACGACCTGCAGGAGGAGTGCGCCGCACTGCGCACGCGCGCGCACCAGCACCACGCGCACGCGCTGCAGCTGCAGGCCAGCCTGGCCGACGTGCAGGTGAGACTACTACGACCTGCAGGAGGAGTGCGCCGCACTGCGCACGCGCGCGCACCAGCACCACGCGCACGCGCTGCAGCTGCAGGCCAGCCTGGCCGACGTGCAGGTGAGACTACTACGACCTGCAGGAGGAGTGCGCCGCACTGCGCACGCGCGCGCACCAGCACCACGCGCACGCGCTGCAGCTGCAGGCCAGCCTGGCCGACGTGCAGGTGAGACTACTACGACCTGCAGGAGGAGTGCGCCGCACTGCGCACGCGCGCGCACCAGCACCACGCGCACGCGCTGCAGCTGCAGGCCAGCCTGGCCGACGTGCAGGTGAGACTACTACGACCTGCAGGAGGAGTGCGCCGCACTGCGCACGCGCGCGCACCAGCACCACGCGCACGCGCTGCAGCTGCAGGCCAGCCTGGCCGACGTGCAGGTGAGACTACTACGACCTGCAGGAGGAGTGCGCCGCACTGCGCAGTTCATCCATCCCTTCTTTGGTCTTCCTCCATCCACATTCACACTGGAAAGTTTTTCACACGATATTTTCCTCATTTCTCCGCATCACATCACATCCGCATCGTAACATATCGAGCCAAACAATTACCACACATCACTTCACCGGCGCTATTTTCCTCTACTGTACTCGTTTTTTACTTTATCTATTCGCACATCACCATACATCCCCTTACACTCCAGCCTCGTGAAAATACCTTTCATGGCCAAACCTGTGGCCCAGCATTCTGATCCGTGCAAGACCGCAGTTCTAAACATTATTTTATAAATCTTCCACTTAAGCTTAAGGGGCATGCAGGAGTCGCAAATTGTTTCCGTGACCTGCCGCTATTTCATCCATCCAGTATTAATGCTGTGCATACAACTACTGGGGGATTCTGAGGCAATGCGTTTACTTTACGCGGATGACATGAAAATTTTGTGTCAAGTTTCGAGCATTGAGGATAGGATGCACACCTACTACAGAAGGATTTAAGGCCGAAGCACACCAGATGCGTGGCGTGACGTGATGCGTGCGCGCACCAGTTGTAATGTATGAAACTATAAGAAAGGTGTCAGACCAGATGCGTGACGTGTACACGCGCGTGATCCACGCACGCAGAGCCGCATCTTGTCACAAACCGAATCCGTGCGCGTGTGTAGCGGAACGGCAACGTCGCACACGCGCCTGCAGTGATGACGTTGTATTATATGGCGCTCCCTGTTAGATGCCAGACCGGGCACGCACGCATACTCATCGGTCAGTGCTGCACGTGCGCGCGCACGCAAAGTTGTATTTATTTACAAACAGAAAGCAGTTTACGAGTGTTTTTTTTCGCGATGGAGAAAATTTTAAAGGAAAAGTTAATAGAAATCGTCCGCAAATATGAGTGCCTCTACAACACCAAACATAAAGAGTACAAAAATAAAAGTTACAAATTATTATATAGTCCGGTCAAATTAAACCAAAAAATAAGAGTGAAGTTACCTAAATTCCCACCAAGCTGAAAATCGGTAAGATTGTTTGACATATCATTAAAAACAAAATTTGAAAGTTCCCCATCTTTCCCATGTAAGGAAAAAAAAATATTCAAGGTCAAAGGTAAATAAAATGAGTTCTTCGCGTTTTTCAGCAAAACGGTAAGTTTTATCATAAAAATATCTCAGACAAAAATTGTAGATCATCAAATTATCTACAAAAAAGTAATGTTTACTTTATTTCTACGAGCCACCGCTTTTGAGATATAACGATTCAAAAAGTTGTAAAAGTTGTAATCGTCATAATATGCACACGTTTCCACGCCACCTATGAGGTAGTGTAGTAGTAGGCCTATTCCACGGGTCAGTTTAATTTGAAACTATTGAAAAATAAGAGAGTTGTTAAAACTGTCTACAGGAATAATTCTTTTATTTTAAGAGTATGTCGAATATTTAATATCGTTTGCCGTGATGTTGACCTAGATTTATTTACAAATAGTGTCCAAAAATTAAAAAAAAATGTTGAATAACTTTTTCTTTCAAGATCGACTTTATTCCGAAATGTGTTATTGTTTGTTTCCTATTCTGTTCAGATATTATTAGATGTTAAACTATCACGCTGGTTATGCCTTTTGATAATTTTATACATATATTTTATAAGTGGAAACTTGTAATTGGCCTTCGTTTTCATATTGTATCTGACTATTTAACTGTATTAACTGTAAGTTTTCTTAAAAGTAATAAAAAAAATAAAAAATAAAATAACACAGTACTGGTACAAAACAAAGCAAGCCAGAGAGATCCCTAATCTGGAACGTCTCGATATATCGAGATTTATTTGAGACAGTGTTTATTAAATAATATGTACGTGTTATCGCAGGAGGAGTTGGCGGCAGCGCGCGAGGCGGCGGAGGCGGCGTCGGCGTGGTGGCGCACGCGCGAGACCAAGGCCGACGCCACGCTGCGACAGCAAGCCAAGCTCATCGACTTCCTGCAGGTAACCTAACACTAGCTTCAACTTAACGGAATGACAATGAAATTACAATAATTATACAGGCTTTGGGTGTCATTAGCCAAAATCGATTAAAATATGCATCATTATATTATAACTTTTTAGTTTCCTTAATTTTGCAGTATATCATTACTTCCTAGACGTTGATCCCCATTGGCAACATTACCACATGGTGTAGAAACACTTTTTATTTCAAATTCAACGCTTTCTATTCCTGTCAATGAATTTTGATCTTTCAAAAATCTAGAGAGTCATCTTGAATAGACCGAAGATCTACTTGTTACGCATGAAACCCTGTCTTACCTACCAATGACATGCTTCTTAAGTTTTGAATGTAACATAATAGTTCAGTGCCTACCATAATGTTGTATTTTTTATTAAAAATCGCTGAATATGATAGAAGATTACGTTTCACATCTGTTGGATGTATTTATTTAGTTTGCCTTTCCGCGAACGAATGGACTATTAGCCGCGATCGACCGGTCGATCACAAGCGACCGTTGGGCCATCCCTGGTGTACACCAAAGATATCGTATAAAAGACGAAGTTTGTGCTACGTTTCGAACCTGTCACTCATTCCTGTACACCGTTATTGTAGGCTAAAGTAGAGGAAGCAGGTCGCAAGAAATGCTCGCTGAGTAACAAGTTGTTCGGCCGGTCGGGACGTCGGACTACCGCGTCGCCGCCGCTCAGGAGAGCCAACAGGTAACATCATTATACCTATTTCTTTATTTTATCATTCTTATCTCTTGGAAATATTCGTACAGCATGTTCGCATTGCTAAGATAATCCCATCCTTTCGGAAATCGGTTAAAAATGACACGTTAATCGAGTCGTCAGCGTGATATCAGCTCAGCGTGACGATATACAACGCATATTACGTCATCACGTATTGTGAAAACACTGTAATGAATGATGGCACTCGTAGGATGTTTGTGAAATAAGTGACAGACTGACTGCAAGTAAGTCATTTGTCAAGCCTATGTAACCTTCTTATACTTGAATATTAAAACTGTTCAAAAACATTTTTAAACCACTTTTTTAAAAGATTACTTCTTGGCGGTTCTTTTCCATAGGAAACGACCAATTCGAACTGTGCACCTATCTTTTGTTCGTTAGTTCATGGCGCTTCTACTGTCTTTTCGCTTAGATCCTTTTAACTAACGAATTTTAATGTAGTTTTCGGTAATAGATAGCGTGATTCAAGAGGGGGAAGGTATACAATATTAGTAATTACATTGAGATTGTGTTAAATAAAAATGAAACAAAGTGCAGCATTTGTTTTGATTGTTTCTAATACCCATTAGTAGTTGGATTTTGGAAGTGGAGATAGTGTAGACTTTTACCTAAGAATGCCAGCTAAGAGAAAAAAATAGAGTCGCATTAACGGCATTCTAAGAATGCAGGTGATGTAGGTTTTATTCACTGAACTTCATATGCGACGTCTTAAGTACCATTACACATTGCCTTCAGTAAATAAATTGTTTCTCTTACAGAGAGTTACGTGAAGAGGTAGAGAGACTGCGCGCCAAGCTAGCGGCCTGCAATGGGAACGACACGAGGTTGTTATATGACGCAAAATTGCATGCGCTTATAAGCGGGCCATATGTTTACTGTTCTAGTCAGAGATTGCAATTATAGCCTTGATTTATTGGTTTTACCCAGGGCTGTAATGAAATTAGTGCTGGCAACATAGATTGCAGCAGAAATGTGGTCCGTTTAAAAGCGACTTTAAAAATGCCTTTATGACTATGAGCATATTTTTAACATTAAATAGAAATTCTTTTTCCAGCTACCCATCTACACCCAAACGTGAGAAATCCGTGCAGATTAACGGGTAAATAATAATAACAGTTCATGTTAAATTACTTACGTTTCATTTTATTTGGTAAATAAATATGATTTCATTATGTTTTAGGAAGAAAACTATTGACTCGCCCGATGGATCTCAAGATAAAGGACTGCTAGTTGTTTGGTAAGATCTTTTGTTATTCCTACATTTATTTACCAATTTCTTTGTTTTTAGAGAACCTTTAAAATACTTGACCATAGTCAGGAACTCGGTTAGGGGGGGGGGGGGGGGGGATCTATCAAAAATATAATAATCAGTATAGAATTGAAATTTAGTAGAATATGTTGTTGATCAAGCCGCGCTCGAAAATTTTACCATTATGACTCGAATGGGTTGGTTTCTCTATACCTAGTTGACTGACATTTTGGGGGACGTTTAACCCCCAAAACTCGTCAGCAATTCGCAATTCGCGTGGCGTTTTGTCCCGTAATTTATTAATTACATTTAAATTAATTTTATTACATTAAAAGTAAATTCCGAAGGGGTAAAGATTTGGCAATGCTGTCTTTTACATAAGCGTTATTAAGAATATCGTTTAGATATAATAATCTGGCTATTTTACAGCTAAGTTTATAACACTCCGAACTAGTTACATTCTTTGGAAAGGTGTTCATTAGTTAAATCACTGCTATAATGTTCCATATTATCATTGCAGGAAAGACGGCAGTCGCGAGCGCATGCGCGCGCGGTTCGTGGACGACTGCTTGGTGCTAGCTAGCGGGAACAGGGAGCTGCGCGGCCGACTGCTGTCCGTCGACGCCAAGAACTTGCCGCACAATGAGGCCAACAGGGCTTTTGTTGTAAGTGACCCGAACTATTTGTATAACGATTTATGTGGGTTTTATCTCTACTTCTACGCGCAGATTACAGCCACGAGCAAAATTGCGATAAAGCACCAAGGGATTCATGTCGTCGCATTCAAATCCAAGAATGACATCCATCGCACCATAGGTGGCACCATTATATCGCAATTACAGCGGCCGCAATAGATACATCGACAAGCGATCCTACTGTACTGTTGCACCACCTGCGCTACCCTGTATCAACTTTTGTTGTCTATTTTCTCCTGCGTATTTAATTCCTACGTTCTGTTTTTATAGATTAAGCTAGACAACAGTGACCGCGGTTCGTCAGTGGCGGTAGTATGCGGCAACATATCGGATCGAGCGCAGTGGGTGTCGCGCCTGCGCCTGGCCGAGCCCGCGTCGCCCGGCTACTCGCCCGCGCTGCTGGCGCCAGTGCCCAGCGAACCCGCCACTGCACTCTACGTGGCGCCCAACGCTGTCGCTATTGGTATGTAATACAGAGTTAGCTTCGTCAGGCGAACGTTTCGTGCAGAGACGCTTCGAGTAACGCAAAATTGTCGGTCTGACCTAGTTGTTTATATGTAAAAATGGTGGTGACGCAAGTCGTTGACTATGTTTGTTACATGCAGGTTGCGCGGACGGCCTGCACTCGCTGCGCGGGCCCGTGCAGCTTGTGGCGCTGGGCGGGGCGGGCGGGGCGGGCGGCGTGGCGCTGGCGTGCTGCGCGGGCGGGCGGGCGCTGCTGGCGGGCGCGGGCGGGCTGGTGCACGCGGGGCTGCTGGCGCTGGGCTCTGCGCTGCGGCGCGCGCCGGGCCTGCAGCCGGCCCTGGACGTGGCGCACGTGCAGCTGCCGGCTGACACGCCGCCGCACTTCATCAAGGTCTTCATCTTTCATTTGGTTTCTTCTATTATTTGCTCGGTGACAGCCGCATTTATATTTATACGAGAAAACGTAACTAGTGATAGAATTGCCTTTTACTTACTATTCAGTCTCTCAGTTACCGGAAAAATCTTTGATTAATTAAGCTTCAATGTGAGGTTATTAGACTCGACCGGCCGGCCAGTCTGCCAGTCGGATGTCGATCATGAAGTGACTTGATTCAAATTTTCATTTGTACAGGCTATAGCGGGTGACAGTGTGGAGGGTCCGTGCGTGGCGGTGGCGTGCGGGCGGCGCGTGTTCCTGCTGCGCTACGAGGGCGCCAGCTCCGAGTTCAAGATCGCGCGCTCGCTCACTGTGGACCGGCCCGCCAACTCTCTGCTGCTCACTACCAGGACCCTGTACATCGCCGGCGAGAAACCCCTTAAGGTGAAGCTCCCGTCTGGTGCACTGGAAGCCTTCGGTATGGACGAGCCCACTGTGGCCGCCGCCGCTAAAAACCGTTCCCCACCCAAGGCTTTCCTTCTCATAAAAGAGAAACCTACAGAAATTCTCATTTGCTACGCGGAATGCGGCGTGTTCCTCGACGAGACTGGCAAGCGGACGCGTAACGAAGACCCCAAGTGGAGCACCGCTGTGTACAGCTGGGAGTTCGTCAAACCCTTCCTGTACGTGATTGGAGACGACAAGATAACCATCGTGTATCTGAATGACGACGCGTACAGGATGCCGCCGTGTACTTGTGACACTACCTCGCTAGCGTCCACCGCTTCAGACTGTTACTTGCCAGAAATATATACGTTAAAGATTAAGGAGCCCGTGCTATTGGGCACGGCACCCAAAGGCATCGTCGTGGGCTCCAAACATGACGGCGGATATAACGTGTTAATCGTAGAGGGGCTGGCTGCTTTCCGTAGTGTCGGCGCGTCCGTCGAGTCTCTAGCCACTATACCAGATTCAAAGGGGGGATCGTTTACTGATTTATTGAGTGCCCAGTCGATGACAGATTTAACACCACAAGACGTGTCACAAGAAAGTGTCGAAGCAACGACAGGATTCCTGGCAGACATCAGGAAGCGAGCGCGTCAACTGCGCAACAAACACCGCAAAGAGCAGACGCCTGATGATGTCATCAAAGAGATATTGACAACTGAGGTCGAGTTGACACGTGTGTCGACCGGTAGGAAGTCTCCCGCGACTATATCAGAGTTCGATTCCGACACGGAGTCGGATGACGAGGCGGAGAACAAGCCGGGCTCGCCGAAAGGCCCGGCGGACTTGTGCGCGGAAATGTTTACCAGACAAGTACGCTTCCAGTGATATTAATATTGCCAGTCAAACTCCAGAGAGAAGTTAGTCTGATTATACAGTCGTATATCAAGGTTAACGGGAGTATCAAGACCCATCACCAAGCCGGACGTTTGCACACGTAAGGTTGTCCTCTAACGCAGGAGACAAACTTACAGTAGTGCTATTGGTCAACACTGTTATAATACGTAGCTATAGATGACCTTTGCTCATGCCCAGGAACCTTCTAGCGAGTCAAAATCTATTATGGGTTGCGGTTGGGAATCGAACACCAACAAACGCTCAGTCAGCACGCAACAGGCGTCCTCAATTTTACATAGATCCGGCTCGAAGGACCAATGTACAGATGAAGCTTTCATAAAGTCAACTATATTTTATAGATTTTTTTTTAGATTCCCAACAGCTGCCGAAACTAAATTATACGAAGTCTTTTTTCTAAGTATTAGACATTTTTGAACTATTTTGGACAACCCTGAGCCCGGCTGGAGTCATGGCGTGACATAATGGTTTATTCGCATCCGGGTGCTCGGGCATGAGGTTTCCGTTGCGTAATCATCGCACCGATGGACTCGAATGTCGCGTGGTTATGAATATATTTCAATAAAATTTGGGCATACAAATAAAAATGGATTATTAGAACTAACAATTCTCTTAGTCATACGTAACGAGTAGAATACGACTTTGTGATGGATCTTCGAACAGCCTGTAAAAAGTTTGTATAATACAGGAAAACATTTCTATGTACCTGAGAGAAGAATGTTTAGTGCAAGAGTGAAGTCAACCGAGTAGATCTATTGTTAGTATTTTAATAGTATTTTTAATTTTAGGCGTTAATATGTTTGATAGGTAATATTTAATTATTTATACCTTGCTTTAGTTGCTCACTTTTGAACCATAGTCGTATTAGCATATTAGTTAAAACATACTAATAGTATGACATTTTATTTATTACATAATTTAACTTGATTTTCTATGGTAAGGAACGCATTGTGGTTTTAAAGACTATATTAATTGGATAATAAGATCCTTTTTATAAAATAATTACTAGTGCATTGTCTACTTATTTTACTGTGATTTTATAACTGACTTGATTTCTGTTTAGATTAGTTTTGAATGTAAGCGAACTTTGGTTACGTAACTTGACATGTTAAAATATATATTTTTGTAAAGTATTAAGATTTTTATTTAAACTGAAACCTAACAATATGACAACGAGATCGTTATTTAGTACCTAGTTGAATTTGATTCTATTAACCAGTTGACTGTCGCAAAAAACCGCGAATCCGCTCTCAAAATCGTCGAATTTATGAGTAACGTTTTAGCTCGTGAGGCCTTCAGAAAAACGAAGATTTTACCGTTAAACCGATAGCTACACCGTATAAAGTTCCCCAGTGGGTAATTAAGACATCATCTTTTATTCCCCGTACAAACTTAACGATATTCAACGGCTTTAGACTAGTGAAAAAAACGTACAGATATGTGACAAAACCTTGTGTCCGTAACCGAATCAATTGGTTGTAACGAGTTTGATATGCCATCTGATTGAGTGGTAGTAATAATAATTTCAACCCCAGCTGTATTGCTACCAAAGACGAAAACGAAATCTCAAGTAGGAAAATCAAAATATTTTCCTTTGATATAGATGTGTTTGATCAGAAAAAAATGCACCCTTGCTTGAATGCTTACAAGAAAAACAAGATGGAACCTTTCAAAGATATAAGACGTTACCAAAATATAAATGGTCTTTGTTTTTTTTTTCGGATGGGAAATCATCAAATAACTTCCGAAAGAGACTTATGTTCCTGCTATTGGTCTTTACATTCCGGGGCCGCGATATCTCTTTCGAGCAACCCGCACCCCGGCAGGCGGTGGCCCTGGGCCCGGCCCCTCTGCTTTGCTGCCATCTCTGTGGGGCGCGTGTAACGCTACCGTCGACACGGCCTGTCATCAATTGACGGACGGACGCTGAGCTACGTAACCAAATATCACACTCCTGCTGTAAATAGGTCGAACATTTAACCTTTAATTGCAATCAAATTCAACTATCATTTACTTCAATACTCGCATTTATTTGAGACCATTACAAGCTCGTGGCTAAATAATAGCAGCCACTCGGGTCGATCTTTAGGTTTAGCCGCGCTTGCCTAGGTTGGTCTGTGGATGGGTGACCACCCGTTACATACCGAGTTTCCTCCGTGCCTCGGAAAGCACGTTAAGCTGTTGGTCCCGGCTGTCATTTAAAGATCTTTGACAGTCTTTACAGATAGTCAGTGTTCCGAAAGTCTGACAACCAGTCTTACCAAGAGGTATCTTATTACCCAGTACTAACTGGGTTGTGGAGGTCAGATAGGCAGTCGTGTAAAATACTGATATTCAGCTGCATCCGGTTAGACTGGAAGCCGACCCCAACATAGTTGGGAAAAGGCTAGGCAGATGAGACCATTACAAGCCCACTTGGATTTCAAAAAACAAAAAAAAGATGCTACTACAGTCCCAGTCACAAATTCAAATCCATTTATTGTTTGTTACAGGTGAAAAAATAGTTCTTATTATTAAAACTTAGCTCGCTGTGACATACCTTTAAGGTGTACAATATTTAATACATCCTTCAATATTTGTTTAACATTAAAATAATATTAAGATTCGAAGTAAACGTCTAGCATTCACCATCACCACACAAGAAAGTACTGCAGTTGCCCATTCCAAAGCGTAGATCTCTATGGAGAAGAATGGACAAGAAACTATATACATGGACACTTTTAAATCATCGATATCTGTTTCCACCCATATCAACATGTCTCTATTGATAACTGTTTCTATCGATATCGATATACGTTTCTATCGATATCTGTTTTACCGATATCGATAAATGTCGATATCTGTGTCTCGATTTCGAACCGCCCATAAGATGACCCACTGACGGAAATCTGTTTCTATCGATATCGGTAATTGTTTTTATCGATGTCGATAACTATTTTTAGCGATATCGATAACAGTCGAGTGATATCGATTTCAATAGAGACATATCTATAGATGCAGGTATATAGATATCGATAGACACAGATAAAGATATCGATAGACACTGTTTTTATTTTGCCTTTTCGATTTTTTTATCAAAGGGTTAGCTCGCGTTTCGCAGTGCATTTAAAGTACCAAAATTTTGGAAGGGTGTAGATATATGTATGTATTTTACACACATTTTGCAATAAATTTACGCCGTTTCACCAACGATATGAGGTTTTTGGAAATGTGAACCACAAAGTTATCGTATGAAACAACTGCGATGATTTATTTTAACCCTCTGCGACTGACGTGGTTCAATTTTTACAAAGCAACTGAGGTGGTAGTACACGAGACACCATTTCAACAGCAAATATTTTTGTAGAAGAAAAGTAAGCAAATAACTTATTCATATTTATTAGATTTCTAGCCTATTTAATATGTTAAACTATGAAATGTGGACGTAACACCAATATAATTTAAATATTTAGTAGTAGCTTACAGCTTAGGAATTCACTAATGCGTGCCAAAACCGCCGGAAAACAGAAAAAGCACCTGAACATGTTGCCTTTTTTATTATTCAAACGGATGCCCAGAGAGACAATGTTCAGGCGAGTTGCGGTTACACGTAAGCCTATTAGGTATAAAAATCAAAGAAAAAAAATTAGAAGTGTCAAGGGACACCCGGTTGGAACGAAGTTCTCGTCGCGACACCACACTGTTCAATGCGAAATAGAAATGAAAATATCTGGCTTGCTTTCTATAAGAGAGAGAGAGACAGACAGACAGACAGAGAAACATGCGACGCCGCACAGCTTACAATAGCTTACTATAGCAAAAAGTATCGTGACAACTTTTCGTATGATTTTTTTCCGTCTAGCCCCCTTTCACAACGCGCGATAAGGAACTTCGTTCCAAAACTAACCAGTAGGAACTACTTTGTCATCCGTACGCGCACGTCACTATTGAGACATAGTCAAAGACTCAAAAGCTTACACCTTGTTGGCTTGGTCCAGCGTGCGCGCATGCTCAGGTTGTGACGTATATCTCCATACTTAGCCACAGACCGGACATGGTGACGAAAGTAATTCGTGAACGTCAACTAATATTTATATGATTCAGAACACAACGACTTTTGTTTTACACCTGTTACAGTAGGAAAATAACGTCGCGTATATTCATTCAATAAAAAACAGATATTAAAATTGTTGGAATTTTTTATTTACATTCTTATTACATTTACATAATATGAAGTGGAATTTGGAAAGTTCATGCGAGCACACATCAATACTTTTTATTCAGTTTATATTCGTCACAATCACTACTCGCACAACACTTGCTAGACAGTATCTAATCGTAATCATTCGTCGTAACACCCCATATTATTTTAGTTACGAATTCTCTTCGAAGTTATTAACAAGATGATGTACTTAAAAAGTGTACTACACAAATCTGACGTAATAGCAGAGATCTCTTTACACACATAATGTACAACACAAATAATTATACAGCTCGCTATATCAGACATTCTATGCCTAGTGAATCATATAGTTAGACTCAGTCAAAATATCATAATATAATACAGAATCAGTTGCTGCGGCTAATTTAATAATTACATCATATGTTCACTGGGTCTCACATTCAATACAATAAACAAACAACTCAGAGTCACACAGACACTCATATATTACATAAAAATGACAAAAATCGTTATAAGTTGAGGCAGTTTTCAAAACCACGAGAGGTCCTACAGACTTGCGCAGCGGTTCATACAATATACGTTAACGATGGAGCCACGCTCCAACAGTGACAAGAAAAGAAACTTGGCGAGATATATTAGTCCTTACTTTATTATTATGGAAGATATGAAACTGAACCCTGAACACTCATCATATCTTGTACTATCCTGTACATCTACACTGAGAGGTAGGTAAGGACAGATTCGAATATATTCTATTATCTTACCAGGCCTAAATCACAACACTCAAGGTTAATTTAATCGTTGCCGTGGCGCCTTCACATTTACAAAGTACGGGTAAATTGATTGTATAGCTTAAATATATATTTATCAGTTCATTGTTGATGTTTCATTGCGAAATACTATTATTGCCGACATTTCGAGATGATTCCAACACTTGTTCAGCTACCCTGCCATACACCGGTGAATTTATCGTCAGATAAATGAACATGAACACATCGATATACATATTTCAGATCGCTCATTTGTAAGGAACTAAATTTATTAAACTTCTACGTTTGAACAAACAGGGATGTTGGCTTGCTTCAAACTATCAGACTTGTCCTCGTGATCTCGTATCCGATCTGGCAAGTGGTAAGCTGAGTAACGGAGTTATGTACTGTACACTCAGCCAAAGAAATTGGTATACAGCATATTCATATTTCCACTACACTGCCAACATTCCCTTAAAAATGTAATATGTATAAAAGAGTTCAGACATCAAAATCACAACATTTAGAAGTAGTAGCAAGTTAGCTGCCTGTATACCGATCTCTTTGTTAGTGTGTACGCTCCGCACAGTATGAGACACAGAGCATGGTTGCGCGTTCAGTTGAGGAACCCGCGACACTGCGGCGCGCCACACAGACAGGGGATCTTCTCGTCCTCTAGCGGGAACTTGTAGTCGTACGTTATCTCCTCGTCGACACCGATCGGCTGCTTTGAATATATCACGATCTTCTTCTGAGACTCTATTGTTATTATTTTTGCGTAGCAATTCGGCTAGAATGAAATTAGATTTTGGTAATGATATATTATTCAAAATATTTTTTTTTTTTTTATGAAAAACTTAGTCTCGTAAAACTCAAAAGGACTAAGAAGAGTAATGACCACATCATATATTGTGGTTGTGGAGACAATTTCATTCTCCACCCTTTATTAGTAGGGAGTATTAAGGACATTAGTTGAATTGAAGATGAATATCGCATTCATCATTAGTGTGAAAAAGCTGTGTCCTAATAAAACTTACATTGCAACTGTGGTTGATGAACCTTGCGAGGTTGCCGCACTTGGTGGCGTCGATGATGGTGTCGAGGTCGATACGGAAGAGGTAGGAGCTGCCGATGCCGGTGGCCTCGTAGTGCGCCTCTCGTACATCGGCCACGATGGGCCGCACCATCTGCCCCACGTATTCTATCACCATCTCGTCCGCCGCTATCGGCTCCTTGAGAAAAAAAAATGTTTTAGAAATGGCTTTAATATTTTGGACTAAATTCTTCCTAATTTGCAAACGTCTTTACTAATCATTTATATCAAAGGTAGTGCACAAACAAATCATGTTAAACTTTCGAAGACCGTTTACCGAAACCGTTACATATTAGATATAAGCTATCAAAATTAAAATCTATATCTGATAGCACCATGGTGCAACGTTACAATGTTAATCATCATCGTCTTACCGGTTACCTTAGTCTTACCGGATGCAACTGAGTACCAGTATTTTACCGGGGGCGACTGCCTATCTGACCTCCTCAACCTAGTTAGTACTGGGTAATACGATACCCCTTGGTAAGACTGGTTGTCAGGCTTTTGGGACACTTGACTTGTAACGACTGTCAAAGATCGAGAGACGCTTTAGAAGATTACACGTCGCCGGCGAGAATTCTGGTAAACAACTCGACTGATGTTATTCTTAGTTTAACTTGTCGTTCTCATCAGGAACATGGAAGAAATACTATTATATCTGAGACAAATAGTCGGTTACTTACTTGTGCGAACAGACCCCAGTCGTGGATGCCAGACTTGGCGAATTTGAGCTGCTTCTTCCTGAACTTTAGCTGGTTGAACTTCAGCAAATCCGAGTCCGTATCTGTACCTGTTGGTAATAACATAAGATAATAGTAAATCGATAGAATTTTTCTAAAATATCTCTGGCATTACGCCACAGTTGATTATTCTACAAGTCAAGCCAGACAAACATGCGCATGCGATAATATTTTGTCTTCAAATTTTCTTTCGTTACGGCCTGAGATAGCACTACGGTAATATTTCATCGTATATTTGGTATACCCAGAACATGGGACACATTGTAGTTTTTAGGAGTCAAAATATTCTCGTAGTCTCTGCGTGATCTACCGCCGACCTCGTCTCGGATATGAAAAACTCATGATATAACTAGAGGTAATTACCAAAAGCAGTGAGCAGTCTCCTCTGGTTGGACCTAGCTTCCCGAGACAGGCCCTGCATCTTGGACGCCTTCTTGTCGTCGATGTGATCGTGCAGCGCCGTCGCGGAGCTGCGGCCGTGATGGTACTTGTACTTCGCCTTGAGACGCGCGTCCATCTTGTAGTAGCCTTCCGTTCGTGCTGAACCGCTCGAGTGACCCTGGAACGATGGTGGTTAATGACGGTCTCAAATTGGATTATCATATTATATCATGGGCGCTGCCAGGGCGGGGGAAGTATCAAGTTTGTTTTTTAAGTTCCAACTAGCTAAATTAATTTCATTTAGCCACACACAATATAACTTGCGTTCTCGAAATCACGTCATCCTGATCTTCTGCGTTTACTCTAAGAACTTATTAGTAGCATTAAAAATAAACAAGTCACCTGTAGATCTTCATAAATATTATTATGTCTTTTGGACTTCTTCTTGGGCGGCGAGTAGCAGACGTCAGTGGGCGGATGGTCCACCCAGTGCGTGTCGTTGAGCCAGTAGCCGTGCGCGTCCTCGGCCAGCAGCGCGTCGTACGCGCGCCGCAGATGCTCGACGTCCTCGCGGTCGATGCCGCGCGTCAGGAACTCGTACATCACCTGCATCTCCGCCATCAGGTCGCGCGCCTTGAACGTCACCTTGGGATACGACACCTTGTCGTACTCCGGCGAGCGCGGCTCGTACAGTCTGGGGCGGGAAATCATTTTTGTTACGAGGAAGTTTTAATGTAACATCAAGCCTGGATTCTCCAAAGGAAGACATGCCTTATCCTTCCGCCAGTTATATGTAGTTCCAGATAATTGGAGGCAAGGCAATGTCCGCAACTCCACGTCTGAGGCGCGTATTTTGCGTATGGGTGGGAATATTATTCGATCCACCCGCCTATTGACTTTACTCAAGCACAAACTTTGACTATGGACAGCTATAGTGAAAATCTCAAACAAGAAAACTCAACCATACTTTATTCAATCGAGGAATCGTTTCCCCTAGCAAATGACGCTTGAAATCCCTAAAAAGTCGTAAAGAAACATCAGTTACTCTTTACAAAAGTTATTTTCATAATCAAAACATGAGTACATACTTGTTCTGTATCTCAGCCAGTTTCTTAGGCTCGTGTTTCCGCTTGTAGGGTCTCTTAACATCCTTCTTGCTGGGCTCTCGCGGCGCCTCTCTCTCTTCTCTTTCCCTCTCAGCAATATCTTTTTCTTCCATTGGCGGAGACATCGCACTTTCTGGCTCGGCCATCCACGTGTAACCTGCAAACATGCGAGTGTTTATAAGATTGGAAAGCGTAGAGCCTACGAGCGCTACGGCGTAGAGGGTGCCTACGAAAATATGGTTCTTATATAGGCACTAGTTGACTAAAAGATGGACCTTGAAGCAAACATGTTCTTGAAACAAATCTGAAAATGCACGAAAAAAGTGTAATAGTACATTACTGCCGCCGTCTATAATGACTACTTTGCTGGTCGCGCTGATGATGGCCGACAGCGCAGCGTAGCGCAGCTCCAGGCCGACACAGCGCGGTCAGCGTGCAGCACTTGATGGACGAGCTGAGATAAAGGCCGAGACCGTAGGTCGAGGCCTTTACAGCGAGGACAGCAAGGGCTGCAATTATGGCCAAGCTGAAAGGCCTAGAGCGTAGCTAGGCTAGCTCGAGGCAATCATAGCGTGACCAGCGAAGCAGTCATTGCGGGCCAAGCTTTGTATAGTGCTTTACTCAAAAATGCAAGTACCTAATCTAAATAAAACCAGCAAGTAATTTAAATAAAAAATATATTTTCTACATTTTGTGATGTACTTGATTTTGTACATTTATATCCGTCTGACTATCGGTTTAGCATACTCGTTATATTGTGGTAATTTTTAATGTTCAAATTGTGCTTTATCAGAACCATGCACTTTAACATTGAATAGGTATTCCAGAGAGACGAAGGCTTCATTTTGTTGGAAAGATTATTGAAATACGCAAGAAAAACATTTTCGGGTAAAGATTTAGATTTCCTACTGATTTTCCACAGCACAAATTTTTCATAATGCAAGCTTATATTTTTCCTTTGAGTTTCGCGGTATCAAATTTTCAACCACAAATTTAGCTTCATCTTTAATGTCTGGCGGTGTTAAACACATTGAATCGGAAGAATTTTCGCTTTGAGCGCTAATTTTTAGCAAAAAAGTTAGCAAATAAATCAAAATTTTCGCTGAACCGCGCTTTTGTTACTTCTTTGTTTTTTTTTTTATCAATGGTAGTTGGAATTATACAGCCTAATATGGAATAAAATCTTTTAAATGTTTTTTTTTTTTACCTTTAGACGTACTTACAAACAGCTGTGTTTTAAATAAAATCTTTTGGGAATTGATTTTTTAAAACGTCGAATTGTCAAAATAGCGGTCGGCAAAACATTGCCGGCCTGTTAGAGCGGCCAGCAAAACTGCACGCTGACCGCGCTGTGTCGGCCTGGAGCTGCGCTACGCTGCGCTGTCGGCCATCATCAGCGCGACCAGCAAAGTAGTCATTATAGACCGCGGCAGTTATGTACTATAAGACTACAAGATCATGGGCAAGTCATAAAAGTAGCCTAGTATGTAGCTGTCAACTGCGTAATGCTGATGATGTCAAGTTACGCGTTCCAACATCTCTTTGAATTTCTAGAAAATTCTGCCTCTTGACCCAGCATTATGGAATACTAGTTGTGCCCTGCGGTGTTACCGCTGGTGAAAAACCATATTTGAGTTACTTGATCATCACACGGGAACACTGCATTGTATCCTTAGTATATGCTTAAAACGAAATCGTTTGAGCGAATGGGAGTAAAATCATAGACATACAAACTCAGTAGCAGTTTCGGCTTAATAATATTAATAGCGTGATTCGTTTCCATACCGTGATCATGCTGCAGATGGTTGGACGGTCTCCTCTCGCTGGTGTCGTCGGGCGGCGGGCGGCAGTACGAGTGGTCCAGGGCCACTTGTGACGCTTGCGACGCCTGCGACGCTTGGGACTGAGGCGATGACGTTTCTGATAGCGCGCTGCTTGCCTGGGGAATTCAGTAACATATGGTCAAATGCATGTAGGTAATATTGTAAGTCGATTGGAGACTGATTATATAGTAAAAAAGAGTCACAATAGAATCATGTAAATGTTATAGTTACTGGTCATTCGACTCTCCTGAATAGACAACTCGTTGAGTGAGAGAATATGAGTTAGGGTTATGGGGCGAGCTACACGATAACTGACAAATGCTTGCACTGACTGGACAGGTTCATTCAATCAGTGTGTTGCTTTCTTAAAAAGCCCAGTTGACCAAGATTTTTGTATGGATCTTAAAAGAGACTATGAACCCCTGAGTTTGTTTCGGCTGCTTCTTCTCAGAGTACGAAACACCGTCCTCGTCTAGTTCTTTTTTAAAAAAAGACGACGTAAAAGTGTTTGTGCAAACCTACTAGCAAAATAAACATCAATTATCATTTACTAATAAGATCTCAACAAAACCAAGTTTGACACAAGGCACAGGTTTGTAAGTCATAATCAACTCACATCTTTAACCCCGTTGACGCTGACGGCAGTCTCGGTAGTGCTGTGGTCGCTGAAGGACACGATCCGCTGTCGCTTGTCGGCCAGTTCCCGCTTGCGCCGCGCCTGCAGCGGCACGGAGTCGTCGCTGAGCTCGCCGTCTTCCAGCGAAGTGTCGCGCTTGCTCTTGTCTCTGTCCGGAGACTTCGTGTGGTTCTTGACTGGGGATAGAGGTTCTTCTGGTGCCGGGTCGGGTTTGCTGGAGAAGCAAATTTGTTTAATTATAATTACTTGACATAAAATCCTGCCTACAAAAGGGGTAAACAGAGGATTTTTGTAGCCACATATGTCATCGTTAATCGAAGATATAGATTAGATACTGATACACACAATTTCTATTTCGCCGATTAATTAATACCAAAAAGGTTTTTATAACTAAAATTATACAAATATGACTACTTTTACGGAAAAATACATTAATTTCTATTCTATAGCAGTACCTGTCGTCGGGTGGTTTTTCAGGCAGCGGGTGCGTATCCGTCTCCTTCTGTCTCTGTTCCTCGAGGAATTCCCGTTCGATTTGCTCCATATACTCTGTGTTGCGTCTTCTTCTCTCCTGTGCAATACAATATTTGATAAGCTGATGAATCTCTAGCAACTTCTAGAATCATTTATTTATTTGTAGGCAATAATAACATAAAGGACACATAGGTGTTAATAACAGTGCGCTATGTTTTGTCAATTGACGTACAAATATACTGAAATTTAAAAAAAAGTATTAAACAACAAGTTATTCAATTTCTACAGTGGGCCAAAAAAATCGTCTTTAGTTCAAGAAGTTAGACTTTAAATCCAAGGAAATCTGTCATTACCTGGTATTCTCTCTCTTCTTCTGAGTCTGAGTATACCCTGTCGAGTAGAAGGTCGCGCGGGCCTTCGCGTCGCGCCGGGCTGGCTGCTGCGGGAGCTTCGCCCCCTGAACCTTCACCCTCCCACGGCTCCATTGTAGGGATTGGGGTTTTTTCTACAATCATAATATTGTGTTACAAATTGTAAAAATTAATCTCAATTAATAGATACTTTAGAGCAATTTGTCTTCTAGCTAGCTCAAACGCGCCATCGACAAAACTAATAAACTGTGCCCACAATTCAATTCAATCTAAGTTCACAGAATTTATAGGTTATCATAGAGGGGCTAATTTTAAGGGTTGGCGGCTTCGCGTTCAAAAAAACATTCTTAGAATGACATGCACCAGAAGATTCAACTGACTGACAGTAGTCATGTGGAAGCTTGTGAGGTTATGGAAAGAGTAGAATTTTAGATATTCAAAAATATATATTTAAAAACACTTCTTTTTTTTGGGATGATCAAACTATATTCTCCCACTCAGTGCGGAGCAGAAGGGAGTGTCACACTTTTAGTGAATGAGACACTACATTCGTCTGACCCAATCTCTACAAATCATTGTTTTCTCACCTCTTCTACTCTGTTCCTCTTCACTATCTGACGATGACGAGTAAACCCTTCGAAGCCGCTCCTTGTTGGACACCACCTTGAGCTGCAAACAAATTACACTCACACATGTAGAGCTACAGCATGCAGTACTGGGACTAATGGCTACTTACTGGAGGAAATATCTGTGGACTTGTAGTTTGATTACGGTGGCTTAAGGGAATGTGGGATGAAAAATGTGGTGAGAGATGAGGTTACATTTATCGTGATACTAGCTTCCGCCCGCAACTTCGTCCAAGTGGCATAGTTACTTTGAGCTAATGCTAACTTTAACCCGCGTGATGATCGAAAAAAAATCGTTCTCTCCCCTTTTCTAAAAAAAATGCCTATGTGCATCTTCAGGGTCCCAACTATCTTTGTACCACAATTCAACTACCTATCGGTTTGGCCATTTAGGCGTGAAGACGAAACAAACTCACTTTCGCTTTTATAATATGTATGGTGTATAGTTCCTGGAGCCACCTCTAATTGTTTTCCATACTGGTCCGATTTCATACAACTTTTAATCGTCAATTTTACTTAACACCCCAAAAATAGTATTTTATACATCCATGTAGTATAAATTAATAATTTATTTTCTGTTTTACCACTGTTTGTCTCTGCATCATCCAAAGGTTGTCTGGTAGAGAATGCTTATGACATTAAGTTTGCCTATGTACTTTGAGCTTGAAGTGTTAAATAAATAAATGGTAACATTTTTCATAAAATTGTCGGGAAGTCATGTAAAATCGAGTGGATCTTAACAAGTGTTACATATAAAGCAGAGCCGTTAAAACAAGAGAGTTGATTGAATTAACTTCTACGGTGTTTCTTTAAAGACATTTTAGGAACACCAATAATCATGTTTCGTCAAAAAAAGAAAGGTCAGTCCATAATTATGGTTTTTTAAGGAATATTTAAGTTGATTGATCACTCTCTCGTCTTTTCTACAAACGTACAAGGACAACACACAACATATCTATAAGCACTGAGCAGGTCATTTCGCAGCTGAAATCCACTGATCTTTCCTCCAGACACTAAAGGTCACTTTACCACTTTCTACGATAACAAAAATCCAACACAACTCTGTCTACGATCATATAAGTTACAGAACGAAGCCGTAAATATGGAACATCGGGTAATATGTAGGGTAACGATTTGTGAAACATAACAGGAGTTGTAACACAAATAATAATCCATGCAAATACAGCTTGGAAGGGATACCGACGGGAAAACCGTTACCACGTATTCAGTACTAGACATTGTTAGTTTTGTTTATTTTTCATCTGTTTATTGGCATTACTCAATGTTATACTTATTTAAAGTTTGGCAACATTATTAACTATCTATAGTTTAGTATAGCCTATGCGATTTGTATTATCTATGGTTTACATCCCCTAGAAAGTAACTTTGTTTTTTCACTTTTCTTCATTTATTTAACCGTATACGTATTGCAGAAAAAAATTGTGTCAGAACGATGTACTGAATACGTTATAATCGTTTTCGTGTCAGTGTTCTTATATCAATAACAAGTCGATTTTGTTTTAACGAGTGTTACATTTCGTGTTACGTTGGCCAATCTGTTTCAAGGAATCAAAAAAGTCGGATTTATAGAGCGTGAGTTTGTCAAGAGTGACAAAGTCCGCGCTCTATAAATCCGACATGAGTGACTGTCTTTTTCCAAGGCCCGATGATTCATATTACGGTCGTATGCTGCACATACAAGGTCTATTTAGTATGTCTGTTACCATTTTTCTCCAAAGCGGCTTATCGTTCTCAACCGCCTCGGAAGGCTGCAATATAATGTTATTTGTTTTATACGTCCATGGTTAGTGCATTAAACGTGCGGTTGAGGTCGAATACGAGTTGTTAAAGTTTGGTTTTTCTAGCTAAAAGAGACATAATTTGTAAATTCCATGTTTTCTCGTCTCGTAAATGCGTTTCAACTATTTTGCACAATCATAACATGCAGAAGTTACGGATAGTAGAAGGTAGGTTGTGAAGGCGGGTACAGACTGCTGTAACGTAACATGCAATGTAACACGCAATGAAAGAATTTGCCGTCCATATTGTTGCAATGTATCGTGCAATGTAACTGAATTCCCTTAGAGTAGACGCCTTGCGAGCACGAACCGTGCGAACTACGCGTACGAACGGAGCATTTCTATACGTGAGCGGAGCATGCCGGAAAAGAGTACGTTAATGCTCGGTTTGTGCGCGCGCTGCGTCCACACTTATGAAATGCTCCTTTCATATTACATTGCATGTTATGTTACAGCAGTGTGTACCCGCCTTAACGCTGATCAAGTGAAAACGTAAGGTAAGTTTTCTTGCCATAACACCGCCTATTTTAAAACTCAAAATCTTTCAATTAGACCATTACAGGCACTTCCCAGCATTCACAATCCCAAACACAAGACATAATAACTTGTGAAAGTACAGTAGTTGCCCATTCCAAAGCGTAGATCTCTATTGAGAAGAATAGGCAAGAAACTCCATGGACACTGTTTTAAATATTGCGTCAGCTTATATAAAATGTCTATATTTATCTACAATAGTGTTAAAGTCCGTTTTCTATAAATATCAGCAACTCGTATGCAACCGCAGCCTCATCACAAAGCAGAAGGTAATTACCTCGGCCTCGTCGAGATCGGAGTCGTCGTCGGTGTCGGAGTATATCCGCGGCGCCGGCCCCTTGCGCTCGGAGCCCGTCGACGACGAGGAACGACTTGATGACGACGAAGACGATCTGGACAAGGGATAGTTGTTGGTAAAATATTATTTGGTCCTTCGAGCCGGATGAGATCCTTTGGTGATGATTTTCGTTTCGCATGATTTACGGATAAAGTTTTGAAAAGATCGTTTCCTTTTTAATTATCCAAGTAATTACGTGGTATAATACTATACCGCAAAATCGCTTAACATTAAAGTTAAATGGCTAACCAACTTCTGAAATAAGCCTCGTTTTGAATGTCGAGCTACGCTTATTCAAATGAGCTGTTGCTGATCTACCTACGAATATTCTTATCGCAGTCTACAGTTGGAATTGGTCCGGAGTCGATCTAGTCCAGATACCTATTTTTGGTTGCTCAACCAAGCGTTGCACTTGGCGACGTGTTCATTGAATTTCAGATCTTATGCCTAATTAAGTAGAGATGAATCTGACCTGGAGGAACTGCTGGACGGCCGGCGGTGATTGCGCGACAGGTACGAGCCAGTCGTCCTGTTGCGCGGACTCGTTGGCACCTCCTTCTCCTCGTCCGAGTTCTGCACCATCTCCTCCTGGATTTGGTGAAATGAAATTGTTATACGAGAAAAGAATGTTATACAAAAAAAACCCTCTTCTTCTTTACGAATCGGTGGCAAAATATTTTAAAATATATATATGGTCCAATAAATATGGCCGATGAAACATGAGCGAACAAAGTAAGTGATTTAAAACCCATACCTGATCACTAAGCCTCTTGGACGAGTCGTCATCCATAAACACAGGTGATGGAATCTTCCGTTTCCGCCGAAAGCTGGGCATCTTGGGAATAGTCGCTCTCAGTCCCAGTCCGATACCGGAACCATAGCCACCTAACTCTAGACCAATCTCGCGAGACTCCATGATGCACTTTATTGAGTCTACTGATTCTTCCTTCTTGTTTGAAATGTCCTGAAAGTAAATAATAGAAAGATGTTTATGTTTATTTTCAAGAATTGACAGCTTTATGGGTATTGAAATAAAGTCACAAATAAATAAACCAAAGACATAGGTACTTCAATTTATTTAGTGTCGACTCAGGTTGATATATTGCGGCTTGAATTTAAAAAGGCCACAAATCAAAATAATTAAATGATGTTTCAACAGAAGACGTCTCCTGTACGAAAATAACTTTCCGACATAATTATGATATGGACCTTTCGATATAATTATGGGTCCACCAAAAGTTTTATCAAAAACTATACTTACAGGCGTGCTCTGTACCTGTAACGGTTGGCTCGCATCCTCCTTGGGCTTGGGTTGCCTGATCTTACGACTCTGCTCGTCCCACCACACCTCGAAGCTCTTGAACGCAGTGCTTTCGATCATCTTCTTGTTGAAGTCCTTCTTTAGAATCTGCTTCAGTTCTGCTTTCACACGCTCTATGACGCTGTTTATTGTGGGGTAGTAAGGGTTGTCTAACTCCTGCGGGTTGTTGAAAAAAGAGCGTTATTTTAAAAGCTTATATGTTCAGTTTGGCTTTTTGATTAATTATAAACAGTGTCAAAAGTCCGTTTAGACCCCAAATCACTCTATACAATTTAGTATAAAATAACACTTAAAAAACACGGCAAACAAGGGTTGCAAAATATTGTTGCAGAAACATTTTTGTTTTCTGGTTGGAAAGAAGTTTGTAAGCTGCTGTACTGCTAGTACAAATTATTTTAATATTCCAATTTTTAATGCAGGTGCACTGAAGACAAAATGTAGATAGTAAGTGTTATGTCCATACCTGCGCGGGCGGCGTGGGCTCTGCGGCGTAGGGCGCGTAGTGCGGTAGCATGGCGGGCGGCGCCGTGAACGCGCCCGCGTACGGCAGCACGCCCGCCAGCTCCGCGCCCGCGTAGCCCGGCGGAGGGTACGCTACACACGGGAATTACATTCATTATGAAATATATATATATTTATTTTTTGCCAGTATCTCATGAATTTACAAGTACTTCAGACGCTTTTGTAAAATAAAAAGAAAAAGAGATAGTACAGCCATCCTGAATTGCTCCATCTCTTTTTCCAGTCGAAACAGACATCCATTAACTACTTCACCCATTCCCGATCTAAAGACCATTAAGACAATGACCAATTTTTGAAATTTCCCTGGTTAAATCTTAGTCTGAAAGTCTTTGGCTTGGATATGTCCGTTTTTGGTGTCTAGTGATTTTGTAAGCAAAATCAATATTATAAGTTGAAATGAGTACTCAATACATTTTATTATATTTTCAATATGTATATAAATAACCTAAGTCAGAGGCCCATGGCCCATTAAACTCTAGACACCAAATTAGACATTGCCTACACGAAAAAAGAAGATAATAAGTTACCTGTTGGTGGCCACATAGGTTGATAGTAGGGATGTAGTGGTGGGGCGGTAGCGGGCGGGTAGAAGTACGCTTCGGCTGGGACTTGCTCCTCAATCTTAGCTTCCGTTGACGACAGCGACGATAGCGACATCTACATCGTATTGAGAGAAAAATATACAATATTACGGTTTGAGCTAATACACACTGTCGAGTTAATTAAATGTGAATACTCGTGGTATATACGGTCATAAGTGTACGGTAGGGCCGTGAATATAAAAGCTCTATACGAAATACACTCGGGTCATGAGAATTGGGAGCGAAATGACGTCATATCATCTCGCTCCCACTTCTCATGACCGCCACTAGCAAGACAGCAGACGTGTGCTACAGCACTGTTACTGCTCAACTTTGAACAGCACCTGTTTTTTGCTGGAATAAAAAAATAACATCACAGTAAGTGGACTGGCTGTTGTTTTGCAAGTAGTTCGGTAAATAAAGTTGCTTAACCAGCTCTACTGTTTTTGAATGGTTACTACTATCGTGTAGAACAATTACGAAAAACGACGGCACGTTTGGCGCAGTAGCTGAGGGCTCGACTGCTGCGCTGCGTGACACGGTTTTGATTTCCACACGGGACAAATATTTGTATAACCTTCAGATAGTTGTTCCGTGTCTGTACACAATATAGATATTCTTCGTATGGGGAAGCGTTTTAATAACAAAAATATAATAATGATAAGTGTCAGATTTAAAACACATTCTCTCACCTGATCATCATCCAAGTTGTCCTGTAACCGGTTCTGTTCCTCGGGCGACCGCTTCGGTTCCTCGCCGGTCAGCAGTTCGTCCTCAGACGACGATATGTCCGAACCGATCTTGTCTATTTGAGGGAGCTTCTTCGCACGAGTCGCGGGTAAAGGCATTTGTGCTTCCTAAAGATAATATATATTTATTATCATCTTATTATGTATATATATTATGTTTAAGTTCATATATATAATTTTCGTATATCATACTCCCCCAAAACGGATTGACCGATTAGGAAAATCTGAACAACCATAAAGTTTGAACAGAACATATAGTTGGGGTTCAAGAAGCTCTTCCGATTCCGGTGTCTATGTAACTTTATGGAATCACTTCCGTAGATGGTGACGTTGCCACCGGTAATTGTTTTTCTAAAACTACCAAGAAACCGGCGGAGTCTTTTATAGTTGCAACCGCCTTCGCTAGAACACCTTTTCAGTCCCACAAACACCTCTTCTTGCTCATACAGCCTTTAGTGAACTATTTTGCATGAAGTTGTTCAAAAAACATTAGTATGTCTACCTTACCCTTTCAATAGTATTCTGAAGGCATTCGAGGTAGTTCTCCCGCGCGAGGTAGGGTGACGGCGTGTTGGACAGCGGCTCCGGATCTACGTCCTTGTTCGACCGCATGGATATTATACTCTCACGGTCTTCACTTATGGAACCTGGATGGAAAATAAGTTTGTAACTAATATTATAAATGCGAATGTTTGTGAGGATGGATGGATGTATGGATGTTTGTTACTCTTTCACGTTAAAACGGCTGGACGGATGAAATTTGGCACAGAGGTAGATTATAGTCTGCAATAACACATAGTGTATATATTTTTATTTTTTTATTTATTTGATATACCATGACGTACGGTAAATAGCGCACTGTAAGATTTGCAAGTTGACAACCTAACAGTTGTCTATCGTCCTTCGGTAAAATATTTAGATAACCGATGAAGGTGTCAAAGAGTTGACTGTACTCTGCGATATTATAGCAGTACCTGAACCTCAATATGGTTTAGACACAGCATGCTTATGAAAAATCAAGGGTCAAAAGTTTCTCACTACATCCTTTAACAAATAACAAACATGGTAAATATCCCGTTTCAAATGTTAATAATAATGTCAGTTTAAACACATATCATTTATGACTACAGTGAGGGGTTCCCTCTATCTGGCAGAAACTTGATGTTCCGAAATTTATTTGGCATAACACACTTAGCATAATTTTCTTTAAACGAACATTTTAAATGCATAAAAAATATTTGATATAACTATCGTTTCGCATAATGTTTAAAACTTCGAATCTACAATGGCATACCTTTAAGATGGCAGAATTACATTTAGTATAATTTCGATTGGCAGTGTTCAAATTTCGCATAATATCGTTTAGCATAATGCTCATTTAGAGCGATGATTATTTGGTATAACTTTACTTGGCATACTTTGCAGATGGGAGAATTAGCTAGGTTAGGTTAGGTTGAAACTGTGACCTCCTACGCCAGAAACGACTTGCATTAATAGAAAAATGAGATTGTTTTTAGTAGCTTACCCGTAACTGAACTATTTTGATTAGGATAATTACTTATTGTAATAAATGACATTATTTCAAACTCAATTGAATAATAACTAAAATAAATGACATTATTTCAAACTCAATTAAATAATAACTAAAATCAAATTATTTTAAAGATTAAAATAAATGACAACAAATAATGACAAAGATGATTCTAACTTTAAACTTTCTGCGATATGACAATTCTGCCGTTTGATGATTATCGTTGTGAAATATATGCCAAAAGACGATTCTGACTGTGAACTTTCTGCGATATGATGTTTCTACTTTTTAAATATTATGGATATGAAATTTATGTCAAGAGATGATTCTGACTTATAAAATTATGAGTTTTGAATGTATGACAAATGAGTATCTGCCAAACAATTTTCTGCGAAATGAAGTTTATGCTATCCGTTGTTATGCAAAATAAAATTATGACATAAAAAGTTCTGCTATAAAGGGTGGACCCTACAGTGAGTTACAGAGGTATCTCAGGAGTTAATTTACCATCATCATCGGAAGGCGGGTTGTGCGTGTCGATGTCTGGTATGTTGGGTGGCAGCCGGTCCTCGTCTTCCTCCTCCGAACTGATGCCGAGCGCCAGGAAGGGCGGCGCCAGGCCTCCGCCCGTACTCGCGCCCTTCAGCAACATCGCTATTCTGTGCACATATATACATCCTTATAAGAGAACTGGTAAATGAAATGGGTTTGTTCCATGCACTAGGGAAACCGTGGGCAAATATTTAAATAATACACTAATGTTCATGACGATCATTGCAGGCGTAGTCATTAAATGTGGGAGTAAGAAAAAAAACCGGCCAAGAGCGAGTCAGACACAACTTGCGACATAAACAGCCATATTTTTTGACTGCGTAGACTTAGAGGGGTTTTTTTTGTCACAGCACAAAGGGACCAGAATTGTGTATATGGTTTTAATTTGAACTCGATATCTCTACGCGTTCCCGAGATAAAGGGTTTTGCCGGACATATAGACAGGCAGACAGACGTATAACGAAGTGATCCAATGAGGTACGGAACATTAAAAGAAGAAATTCCGTACTTAATTCACCGCTCATTTTAGCATCCATCAAGTAAACAGCTGTTCAGTCAGTTTAGTATGATCTATGACGGGGGTCTCGGGTAGAATCGCCCTCACGATGAATGCAGAATTGCATATGCCTAGATAGCCAACCATGATATTCAACAATCAGTCTTACTCTTGACAATATAAGGATTAGGTCCTTACTAAGCCAAAACCTACCTTAGCTAGTGCGTACCTGGTATCTAGATCAACATTCTTGGGTTCTTCAGCGGGTGGCGGGGGTTTGGGCTCAGGTTCCTTGCTGTCCGTGATATCTTCGGGCGGTCGGGGTTCCACTATCTCCGCGCTTTTAGGTTCCAGCGGCACTTCCTATGGTATTTATAAATACTAGTGATACAACTGCGTTGCTACGCATACAGGGTGGATTTTTTACGATGTTTACAATATTTGCCTTTTCTATTACTCTACAGACTTGATAAGCTACTAATGGAAAACAAAATCTGAAATTTTACCATTTACTAACTGTCTGCACCATTTTTATAAAATTTAACAATTATTCAAAGAGTTAAGGGCATCCTGTTTATGACGTTTTCCTACAACTACAATTGTGAAGAAAGTTACTGTCATAATGGGGCCTTCAAAAAATCCACTCTGTATAAACTGGTTATTTAAATACGGATATTTGAAAGATGAATTAGTTATAATTAAAGCTATTGAACATAAAAAGATACCTAATAGATTTTTGTTAAATTTAAAACTTTAGACAAAATTATATTTAGTTGTCAAAAAGATACGTCTTAAAATGTGCAAGAAATTATCTACATGAACGTATACTTATATTACCCATGCAATTTAAAGCTAATGAAATGGCAACATGCAACCCATGCAGGTGAAATATTGGATTTTAATCATGCTAGCAAGTAAGGTGTGATTGATGTGCGCGTGCGCATACATACTTATTTCTAAACCTAATATACATTGTATTATAAATATTACAGTGGGTGCTATTACTAGCACATCATCACAGCATTTTGTAATATGACACTAGTGCATCGCCGTCACTACAAGAAAATAAGAATTTTTAAATCATTCAAGTAAGAAGTTTTTATTTACAATAAAAATAGTATATTCAAAAATTTTAAACAAGTTGTTTTCAATCAAGACGGGCCTGTTGGTCTAGTGGTTAGTGGCCCTGACTGCTAAGCTGGAGGTCGTGGGTTCGATTCCCACCCAGGACAAACTTTGTGTGATGAGCATGATTGTTTGTTCTGTGTCTGGGTGTGATTTATCTATAATATGCATGTATTTATAAATTATATAAGTATGTATATCAGTTGTCTGGTTACCATAACACAAGCTCTGCTTAGCTTGGGATCAGATAGCCGTGGGTGAGTTGTCACAAGATATTTATTTATTTATTTATTTAATCAAAAACTATTTTGTATGCGTTTCATATATTTTTATCTAAAAGAAACAATTTCATTTAAGTTTTATAGTTCAATTAAATAGTTTATAAATCAGAAAAAGCTTAAACATGTCTACAGTGACACCTACGCCCACTACAGTGCAAGAACTGGCTACATAGTACATGGATACTGCACCAGCGTATCTCATAAAATTAATGGAAATATCACATCTGTTTTTATTTAGGGTACAATTCATATGCAATGTATGTAGACATGTTTACGAACATTGCATATAGAGTTCTGGCAGATACTAATAAAATTCTTAATTTCAGAGATGATAGAGTAGTGACGATAAAAATTGATTCACGTTTAAATGTTCGTCGCATGACAAAAAAAGGCAGTCAGACATCCATGTACTATATACTCTGTGGTGAAAGCATATTTGCAAGTGAGACATCCGACCTTTGCCTTCTCCCTCTCTCTGCGCTCCTTGTCGCGGTGGTCGGGCGAGTGCAGGTCCTTGGACGAGGGCGTGGCGGGCGCCGCAAACGACGGCGTCGCGGACGAACGACGCTCCGGCTTTACATTCGGTCAAGTTCGACTTTATTCGTTTATTCGACGCACTTACGTACACTAAAGGCGTAATAAAGGTGGTTCGGACTACAGCGCATCGCATTATAAAACAAAAAGTCCAGTGATACCCGTCTGTGGTTTGCGAAATGTACGCCAGTGATGAAAAAAGGTACTTCAATGCAATGCGTTGTGATGCAGTCCGCCCATATGTACACCGACCTTTTAGAACATTAAATAAGGAAACAATAGAGTATCTCTGTACTCATTAAACGGGTGATGTTACTTAATTGCTACGCCTTATATGAGAAATAAAACATTATGACTTCTGGTTTTAGCCACAAATTTTAAATTCCGATACCCAAAGATAGCAGAAAATATTTCAGCGAAGCAATATTACAAAGTTGAATGGTATTTGATAATGAATTATTAAATACTCCACGCGTTGAGATGAACAAGCGATAATGAATTCATGTACAAATGAAAGATTATGATGAAACTATGATAACCGCGATATAAACCCTGGAGCGGTTAGTATTGATATACACACGGTTATGAGGACAACAAACGGCAAACTATTAAATATATGTACAAGTTTAAAAAGTCGCAATGCCTTTTTAAAACATTGTTTTCGATTTTGTATTATTTTGTGTCAACCTATGTGAAATGTTTTAAGTAAATATGTTATTTGTATAGTGTACATAATAAAGAATATTCTATTCTATTTCGTTCATCTATCTTAATATCAACGAAATTAAGTATAATTCTTATTCAGCTAATATTTAAAGAAAAACACTACGTTGGGTGTAAAAATACTCTTAACGAAACTGTCATTAGCCATTATATATTTTTTCTGATCCGTACATTACGGAAACTTTCTAGTTACAGAGCTGTTGGAAGAAAAATATATTCAAAATACAACGCTTTCACAATCAATGTTTTTAATTTTATACGTGGTTTAAGTAATACGACAATAAATTAAACTACGCATACCTCAAGACGTTCTCAGTCTACCTATAAAAAAATCATTTGAATATATCCAGTAGTTTAGTCACAGGAAATTATTTAACATTTTTAAAATTTGGTACACGATGTAACTAATAATAGTAAAGTACTGACAGGTGAACGACCGGCGGTTCGATTCTTGAGCGCTGACCTTCACCTGCGCAAAAGTGAGTTTTTGTGTTCCTTTGGTGGCATGAAGTAAGACGCGGGGTCGAGGAAAGTGCATTGATTGGCCCGTAGCGCATCGCGTCATAGACATCACTCGGGATTTATTCTTTACTCCTGCTGCACGTACATCACGACGACGAGTGCAAAGTAAGTGAACTATTAATTTTATAAATATTCCACTTTTATGCCATTTAGATTGTTCGATTTTTTATTTTTGGTGTTAGTGTTTTTTTTTATCAATTAGATTTATTTTTATGAACTAGTATTGTCAATGTTTTCATTTATTGTCGTATTATTATAACCACTTTGTGTAAGAATGTTACATTAAAAACTGATTTTTTTATTGTGTAAGAGTTGTTATTTTAATACCTCTATGACACCTGTACTATTTGATGCATCCATTAGCACATTGTTTTGAGTGCGTTACATTGAATCCTACTGGTAAAATAAAAGTCGTTGCCCATTAATATTATTGGGAACTTAGTTTGATGTACAACACAGTGGTTGGCTGTCGTCTTCGTGAAGGGCCTATTTACACCTTGTATACTCTTTAGTTAACCTCTTTTTAATACAATTTTTAATCTGTGCATGTCGTTTTTTGTAGTTGGTAACTCACATGAGAGTGGTGGTGTGAGGTGTGGTGCGGATGCCGCCAGTCGCCCCACCACACGCTACTGCCACCCGGCGCAGCTCCCGCCGTGTAGCTGTACCCGTAGCTGTAACAACACAACGTACTGTTACTTCTTTGTTTTTATACTCCGTATCGTATAGATGCTTAACTATCACGAGTAAGAGTTGTACCAGTACTACTGTCTATTGTCGTCTCTTCCCGGGGTTGCGGGTTGTTCGAAAGAGATACCGCGACCCGGAACATAAAGGGCAAAAGAAGGAACATGGGAGTGTTTTAGTCAGTAAAAGTCAGAAAAAGTCCGTAAAAAAAAATACTCTGTCGTCTCGGTATAAGCCAGTGAACATAAATGATGTATTGAGCAAGGTCAATCGAGCTGACTGGAAGTGACGAAAGTGTGCTGCAATATGTTTATGAAAATAACAACAGTCAATTTAAAAATTGCATATCTTGAAAAGAGTGTCAAGAAGATGATTGATATCGATCAGATTTTAAACGTTAACTACGGGAATAGTCCTTCAATTTTTATGTCTGTGCCAGTATGTGTGTGTATCTTACCTTTGCTGGTAGTAGGGATCATAGGGTACGGCAGCGGGAGGCGGGAGCGCGGTGTGCGGGGTGTAGGGCACCTCCGTGGCGTGGCTGGAGCCAGCGTAGGGTGTCTCGCTCGCCTCGCTAGTGCCTCGCGCGTACCGCTCGCGGTACCTCTCTCTGCAACACAACCGCACGTTACGATTAGCTATAGAATCTACAGTAACCTCCTGGCCACAAACTACGCGTTTTAACTGCATGCGTCTTGATAAAGCGACTGCGTTAACCATTATGTAACTTGCGGAGTGACGGTACTTACGCGAAGGCAACAAGCATTGCGCGCGCGTTTCTGTGACGCAAGTCGCATCACCCGAACGATGTCCAATGTCACATTCACATTAAACGTAACATTTATATACAACATAAAGTATACCACTGATTGTAAAGGTTTATGTAAGCGAGCGTTACGTTTAGTGTAAGTTTAGTAAAGCGCGGGAAGCACGCACAAATTAAACAGAGCCAATTTCATTTTTATAGAGCAACAAAATCGTGATATTAATTCAAACTGCGAACTGTAATAATATAAAAAACCGAACTACATTACAAATATACTAATCTAAGAAACCCTATTATAAATAAATAGTAAAACAGTAATCGAATCTAAAGAATTCCATTCTGATAATAGTAGCGTAGAATACTAAAAAACCAATCACACAACAAAAAATATTAGTATACCTTCGCCGACATTTCCTCTTGCATCGTTTGCTTGTGGAATAGTAAGAAACATTAATAATATAAGACATTACGCCAATGTGAGGTATTTTTGTTTAATGATTTTATCAATTTCCAGCTATGCAACAGTTACTCCGAATTCATTGATGCTAAAGTATATTAATAAGTAGTAAACAACTGATAAAACTGATATATTTTGAAAAGTATTGACAGTAGTTTTTGAATACATTTTTTTTATTATAATTAACACTATAAGTAATGTAATACCAATCTTAATAAAAAAAAACAATAATTTTTTATCATCAACTGTCATTGTCTAGTCATCCCGCAATCATGGTGCTTGCATATTGGGAGCTCACAATTGTTGGCTATCATAGAAGACATCCATACATCACAGTGTAAGTTTAGTTATAAACCATGATAACTTAAACCTACACTATTGAACATTCACATTTAGTTCTCTATGAGCACCATTGTATACATATAGGTCGTAGCAGCAGTTGGTACTCAGTAGCATCTAATCAGCTGATGAGTGCTGAGAATCAAATAGTCATACCATTTTCTCCATACAAAACAACCGTTAGAAATGAGCAATAGATTAAATTCTATTCCTGTTCCTTAGTATCTATTCATATAAGCTATAATTACCGTTCTCCCCCTCTTTCCCGGTCTCTATCCTTGTCTCTGTCCCTCTCGCTGCGACTGCGGTGTCGGTGTCGGTACTCTCGCTCGTCGTCCGACCACCGCGTGTTGCTGTCACTGTGCTGTGGTACTACATGTTCTACGGGCTCCTTAAAGCGGGGATACGGCTCCTAAAATTGTAATCGACGGATTGTAAAAGTACCAAATGTTTATAGTATACTAGCTTTCGCCCGCGGCTTCGCCCCCGTTAAATTTGGGGTAACACAGTTCCCCTTGCGCCTTATTGATTTGTAATAGCAACGCTAAGTTTTCCCTATTCTTCCCTCTTTCTCCCTCACATCCCACTTTTTTTAAATAAAAATGCCTATAATAGCCTATGTCCGTCTCCTGGTTCCCAACTATCTATGTATCAAAATTCATCCCAATCGGTTTAGCCATTAAAGCGTGAAGAGGTAACAAACAAACAAAATCACTTTCGCTTTTATAATATTAGTAAGGATGGATTATGATAAAGAATTTCATGGCTTTCAGTCTGTAAAACTACAAATTTGTTTCATGCAGACATGGCTAATACTGGTAATCATATGACAAATACGCATTTAACAAACTTATAGGTGCCTAAATGGCTAAATTGAAAAAAAAAAGATATCAATAATAGTAAAAGTTGTTTCAGTACTAAATGCACAATATAAGTTACTTACTTTTTCTGTAATTTTAGTATCCTCTAATCTCTTGCTGAGAGTAGGGTCTACCTTTGGTGGCCTCACTTCCTCAACTATAACTGGAGGAGGTTTGGTGATGATTGGTGGAGCCACCACCTGTGGCTTCTTATCAACAGTCTTATTTTCAAACATTTCCTGACATTTCTTGCCAAAAGCATCATGGAAGACTTCAAGCACCTGCAAGCAGAATGTAATATGAAATAAGCACAAAAAAAAAACAAAATATCTTTATTTCACATAGGCCTACATGGGCACAAATAAAACGTTGAGAAAAGATGCACGGTTCAGGTTGCTCGATTCCTATGGAGAAGAACTGAACTCCATGGTTACACTTTTAAACTTACTCACTCATTAGTTACACTTTACTTGTTAGTACTTAATGATGGGAGCATAAGAGCATAAGCATCATAATCCACACATCCTGTTCCAAAGTATTTTGGGGATAGCTTTCAGTCTAACTGGATGCCGCTGCTTATCAGTGTTTTGCATGGAGTGAATGCCTATCTGACATTCACATTCACATTCAGTTAGTACTATGATGTGGGTAATATGATGATAACCAAAACATATAACCACCTTATTGTGTATTATTGCACTTCTAACTTTAAAAAATCCTTGTTTTTCACATACCTGGCCCATAACTGATTTTCCATTGTATTTTTCAACACATAACTTTGAATATTTTACATCTTGAAACACTATTCTCGCAAATCCTAAATGCCTGTTTGTGATTGGATGGTAGAATATTGTCAATTCCTCACTTGGACCAACTTTATTCATCATGTCTGCCAAAAATGCTTTATCAATGTTGTCATTTAAATTTCCTATAGTTATTTCCAGCTGTGGAGGTATTCCCACATAATTTTTATCTATTTTAAACCTGAAAAATAACATTGAGTTAGCATACAATTTGAAATTCCCGCTTCACATTAGATGTCAAACTAACATGCAATGTTGGCAGTACTGTAACTAAAGCTATAATAAAAACAAAGAAGATTTTAACCAAATTTCTGTTTTTAAGTAAATATTTCTTTATAATTCAAGTGTTATTTACTCTAAGGACTTAATTATAATGCATATAGAATACAACATCGCCCAAATTGTTTGTAAACAACCTATGTAAATGACCGAGTTACCAATAAGATTTCTCACTCCTACACGACATTATAGTAAATCCAACAATAATAAAAACCAATTAATACATAGCAATTCAATGAGCATAAATGGTAGAAAACAGTATTTCTTTATTCTTCAAGCATGTATTTGTTGATTACAAGACAATTTGGGTATGTCAATATGTATGGTTGTAAATACAAGTAATCAGTGTTTGAGTACCTAGGGACAGGCAGGTCAGCTGGTTCTAGTCTATTCCAAATTCTTGAGAGCTGAGACCGAGGGTCTCTGCACTGTACAGGTGGATAAGTTGTATCTCCAGGAACAGTGCCATCATATCTATACACTTTTGTAACTCCTTTCATTAGGAATGGGTCCATGAGCAATTTGTAGTTTTTAGGCGCTTTATGAAGGACCACATTGTGAGCTGGAGTTTTATGCTCCATTCCTCCATTCATTCTGCAAGAAAAAACAGAAAAATGTTTTATACAACATAACCTCTACTTTTACAATAAATCAACAACTCTTCGCAAAGATCAACAATTTGTACTAAACGAAAGTATCAGTGTCTGGAATAAAATTAAATAAACATGTCTAATTACTTATTTTTCATTAAAACGAACCTGAAATGTTTTTAAAACAATATGTTAAGAAATCGTATCGTTTCCAATTTTTTGCCGAATACTGCCCGAATAATGCAATATCATTTTAAACCTTATATAAACTCAAATTCTTTTATAACGATTATCATAGCTGCTATGAGAATTTCACTAGTTTAACACCACAATAACGAATTATAACATAATTTTCTACAGCAAGCTCTCTCCATGGTGACGACCAGTTCGGAGCTGACGAGTGGATAAAAAACATACTCACATTCTATCCTTTGACTTGAGATACAATCAACACATTTAATAACTTAAAGTATAATGAAATCATTAGTAACTGTATTTTTATTTATATTTCAATAAACATTAAAATAAAATATTCAGTTGACTACTGGCACAATGTTTATTCATAAAGTATGCGAATTTATAGCTACTATTTCTACGCATCGATATGTCAAAAACTTCATACTTCATAGACAGATTTTGTTACCGTTACGTTGTCAACTTGTTTAATGTCATTGTCATTTTTTTTTAAAGTTTGATATTGCCATTTCGCATTACAAATGTACATCAGAAATATGAGGATTATTACTCGGTTTCACTGAATTATTTATATATGTTGCATTATAAAGGTATTTTGAAATGGATTGATAACTGCTATTTTAGATCAGGTAAAGGTCAGTGATTATAAAAAATATCAAAAAGGTGCAAACAATATTTTACAATTAGTATTGGCAACTGTTGGCAACATTGCTTAACTTGCTGTCGGTCGTTGCATCATCGATTTTGGTAATTTTTCGCAAAAAATACGTTTCTATCTTGAAATTAAGTGATCTAAAGTTAAAAATATCGTATCGTTATCTGTTAAAACTTGTGTCATAAAGTGAATCTCATTTTCAGGCAAGATGTCCGAGAAACAGATTATGCCCGTAGTCAAGGCTGAGGAGGAGGAGGCAGCCGAAGAGGAATTGGTTGACCCTCAGACTCAATTAAGGGTACGTTTATCCTCATTCCTCACTTACATAATTACATAAGTTATGCCTGAATCTGGGCTACATTTGGAATGATAATATCCAAAACATAACCTCTATATGTGGATGAACCTATATTCCAATATCTTGAAGACTTTTCCTGTCTTTATCTAGTTGTTTATGGATAGTCTGATTTTGTATTGTTCTAATTCTTATTAAACTTAGCGTTAGAACTAGGCGATTCAAAACCAAAACAGTTGATTCCTCTACTTCGTAGTGTTTATAGAAAACTACTTCATTGATGTATAGAGGTCACAATTTCACAAGTGTGGTGATCAGAGGACAGTTAGATGACTTTGAGATTCCTCATCTCAAGTTGAATTACCTGGGCTGGTCTTAGGTAAATGCTTGATATCTGTGAAAAAACTGGTCTACTTTATCCCGATACACACTTAAAAGGCATAGGAAACATTATAGAAAGTTCCTTATACTGCATAGAAAAGGTAAAATCCTCTGACTAGATGATAGGTGTTGTGTGGATAGTTACTGCCTAACACCAATATTTATTAGCAGGTTTGTTGCCACAACACCAATATCAAAACCAAGAGTAACCTAGGTTGCTATTGTTTTTATATGGGTATACAGTCACACCAAAATGGACTGAATGACCATTTCACCAAGTGGTGCATCTGTTATTTTAATTGTCACATTGTGCTCTTAAGATTTATTGTTAGATGAATTTGTAAACAAGAGTGAATATTATTGTATATGTTTATCTTCCTAACATTAGTATTACACCAACCCAATGAATTAGATTTGTGCATAAATTATGAAACTAATTATGTGGGTATATTGAATTCACACTAAATCACACTGATAAGAATGACAGGATTTATTCTGCAGAGTATACAAGTAGCCTGAAAAGAACTTATTATCTATAATTTATTTTCTATTTTTCCATTTTATTTTCAAGGCTTTTATAAAAACCGTCTGAAATTTCATAGACATGTGAATATTAAATATTTCTTTTCCTATTTTAGAGCCATTGTCAGAACATGCTCACAAGAAAACTCAAGGTTCAATTTGTTTACTTTTGTATCTTGATTTCACTAAAGTTGTTATTTATTTTCATTTTAGTTCGATATTGTAGCTGTGATCATAGTTCCTATATAAATTACCATTGTTTTCAAGTTTAGTTTCTACTTAGGGTATCTCATTAATGTTAAAATTATGTTGTTGTATAAATTCACTTTTTCATTGAAACACAAACTCTAATATGGCATAATTTTTTTCAGGAGTCATGTGCTCAGAAGGCTGACGCTCAGAGCCACTGGGCAAAGTACCAGGAGTGTAATGACCGCGTCAACTCTCGTTCCCAAACTGCCGAGACCTGTGAGGAGGAACTCATTGACTACCTGCATGTCCTTGACCATTGTGTCACCAAAGACCTGTTCAAAAGGCTAAAGTAATTTAATTTTAATTTCCTACCCTGAACTGCCATACTTAATACCCAATGTTATGTTATGTAATACATTTTAATAGAACTTGCTGGTACAAAGGGTAGCTGTAGTTTTAGAAAATTATTTATGTACCACATGTGGGAATGAGGAGTTGAAGTTTATTGTTTATTTGTAAATAAATAATCGCCGTTAATAATCGTGTTTTATTTAGCAAATGCAATATAAACATTAGAAAATCTATTTATCAACTACAATCAATAATAAAAAGCAATTTGCATATAATGTTTTTTATTACAGCAAATATAAAATTTTGGAAAAGAAATAATAATTTCGTAGTAATACAAAAATAAATCTCAATAAAAGAATTTAGCTTTGGAACATCACAAGTGAAATGGCACTCAATAAAAAATATGTTTCCATAAACTCGTTCAAAATAATCGGAATGTCAAAACAAATGCCAAATAAATATCAACAGTATAAATGATATTTTTACAAAATGTAAACATAATAATCATATTGTTTCTTATCCTAAGCAATAAAAGAATACATTTTATTTTCTATAAAATCCCTACAGCTAAATTAATGAAAATTGACTTCAAAAGTACGAAATGCATTGTTGTTTTAATAAAAGATTTTGTTTATAATGGTCACACAGAAAAGTATCAAAACACCTGTAGTGCTCTATTGGCCAACCGTGCAACCTTCCACCATTGTAGACAGCAATACCTTTAAAAGGAATCGTAGATAGATAGTGATGGTGCAATTATACAATTTCAAACAGTGTTGATGTGCATTCCCAAGTATTTACCGTAATTTTTTAACGAGAGCGCCGTGTGAACTCCCGCGCAATATTTTTTTACATAAAAATGTGTGAACATCATAAACATCCTAAAATTTTAACAATAATAACTAACAATACAATATAACCAATTTATATATTAAAGCTAGAATCGTCGGAAACAAAAGCACAGAAAACTTTGGCATAATTTAGTGACACAACAAATACCCATTTTCACAAACACTAAGCGACACCTTGTTTAATGTGTAAATAAAAACCCTCGGAGAGATGACAGTTGTAATTCCAACAGAGCAGTCATTAGTTTTTTTATGAAAATGGGCATTAATATACCATGTGTTGTAATAAAAGTGGAGGCACTATTTTAAGCATTTTTTTTGTGTTTCTTATTTTAATATCTAATGGACGCGCTCTTGGCTTGTATAGATTACATTCTAGGCATTAAATAGTAGAGTATACTTCGCATCGAACCGTTAACTGTGACCTTAGAAACTTAGCTAAATCACATTGTCTCAACAATGTAGTAGAATATCATATTGCTATCTAACCCTTAATAGACAGAGTCACATCAAGTCTGTGCCTTAATTGTTATTGAGAAAGGAAAAACCTAGGTATTATGTATACGTACTAAGATTTACAAATTATGGAAAATCATTTAAGCGGGTAGGGATGATCTAGCCTCATGAGCAAACTTAAATAATTGCTAGTTCTAGTCACTGTGATGTAATATTAATTACGCGATATAAAACTATAAAATCTCACGTTTAGTCAGACGACTAACTGGGCCTGAGAATCGCGTATAACCGCGGATTGTGTGGGTCACTTTTAAGAGCTTGACAGACTTCTCAACATCATACCCGACATGATCACGCGTTTTCTATGGCTACATTTAATTATTTTATTTATTTATCTTCACACAGCTCCATAACTGGCTAACCCAATGCGACAATGCGCCTTATAATAAATAATGTTATTAAATATGGCCAACGAAAACCTGTAGTTAGATGTATCATGTATTTATGCACTGCGTCTGTTGCCGTTGGGGAGAGGTACGAATCGGTTGAGTGCACAAACGCTTTTCCAACTCGTCGGCTAGAGCGTACTCTGTCGGTACCGAACTCGACACAGTGGCTTCTGTGTCACTAACTCGCGCCAACCTGGAGAACGTTGAAGCAGATCTCACACACGCGCTGTGGCTTGTTCATGCCGAACTTGAGGATCGGCACGTCTTGACTCGAGCATTTGTTGCATAGCATGCGGCCACAGTGACGACTGGGGAAAGTATTATTTGTTAAACACTGTACATACACATTATATCTAAAAACATTTTCAGGTGGACAAGCAATCACTCATCAAACCATACAATAGTGAAACGGAAAAGTTAAGCAATTTTATAAAATATTTCCGGTTTTCTCTCCAGGGAATTTTTCTATTGGGTGTAGGTTTAATCTTAAACTATAATAAATAGCGAAAAAGAAAATCCAAGTATTTATTTTTTTGAATTTTCCAACTGTACATTCGGTTTTGAAAAAAGGGGGCTCATAAGAAAAAAACTAAACTAAAAAAAAACTTCTATAATGTGTATTTCTAACTCATTCACAGATATATTATAAACAAAAGCATGAGTTGTTACCAGTGATGTTTCCTCATAGTGAGCGTAAACTTGGTCCCGCACTCCTGACATAGGTCGGACTCCGCCCACGGTGCCTCCGCCGGCAACACGTCCAGCAGACGATGCAGTAACTGTTTCGTTGCAACCTGCACGACACGTCCCATCAATTATTTTACAAATAGACAAATAACATCATGGCAAACAAAATCGCTTATTTCAATGCTTTTGTTTTCAATAAATTCGATAACAGAATATGAGCAATTAAATGCAAATCTGACATAGACCTATCGGTTGGTGATAAAATCAAGTCTAAATCATTTATTCGTGTTTTGAAAGTCTGAATCACAGTGGCTCACCAAATAACAATTAGAATGAAATGACCCAGTTATTAAATTAGCTTGAGCTTTTAGTATAAATAGTGACTTACTTGATAATTAAATATAGATATTCCGTCCTTATTCTCTTGAGCAAGACAAGCGTTGGCCCGCACGAGTACTCGGCACATCGCACCCTGACCGTTCATGTATGCTAGAAGCAGCGGAGTGTTACCCTATGGAAAAAAAAGAATAGATAAAACTTTGTGAGATACCATTACATAAAACTGTTTTACGTGGTCATCAAAGATGCAATTTTTTTTTGTTGCTGGCAACACTGCCTATTTATGTAAAAATTACCAGTTACAAAAAATATTTAAAACTTTTGTATAACATGAAAAAGAGGTTTATGAATGACGTACCTGTAAGTCAGTCCTATTGATCGGGTAGTCAGGCATAAATTCTAGGAATATTTCGCAAATTGTCGCCGCGTTGTCCTTTTTGCACCAACACAGCTCGTGCAACGGATTTCTACCTGTTGAAATAATATAATTTGTACGTTCCGTCATTTGTGAATTTAATTTAATTTATTTCTACGGCCGTTACGGCATATAGAATAGAATATACTTTATTGTACAAAATTGAAACACAAATTGTATCTTCTACTTTAAGTAAAAAGAGTTTCGTCTAGAGCACGCGCTTGACTTTATACTTTGGTGTTCTAAAAGTTGATGGTTGGACGCGAACGCACCCTTTCTCTAGCGCCGCACTTCGCGCTGTCAGTAACGAGGGCGCACACGTTAGACTGGCCAGATCTCACGTTGTAGTGCAGACTTACCTTTGAGGTTGGTGGCGGCGGCATCTATGTCAGTATCGGCGAGCAGTGCGCGCGCGGCGGGCGCGTGTCCCTCGCGCGCGGCCACGTGCAGCGCGTTGTCGCCGGCCGCGTCCACCGCGCCGTACTCCGCGCCGCCCGACACCAGCGCCGACACGATGGCCTCGTGGCCCGCGCCCGCTGCCACGTGCAGCGCTGTGCGTCTGGGTGTAAACAACGGTATAATTAAGGCTTTGCTATCAATAGATTCAAAAAGTTCATTGGATCAAAAAGCATACATATCAAGGTTATAATGCCCGAAAAAATTGTTTTATTTTTCCACATTTCCATTAATTCAGTTTGAGTCCCATATAATAAGCAGGCTAATCACCAACTGAGCACAAATCCTAGCTCCGGGCTGCTACTAAAAAAAATCTAGCTGAAAAAGGTGATTCACAATGCCAGGCATCGAGCTCTTCCTAGAGCAGTATAGCGCTTGCTACCATTGCGCCAACGAGGTAGGATCGAAAAACTTCAACAACTTTATAATAGGGACATCACTTTGCTAAAACCGGTAAATACTATGTATGCGACAAAAGCAGATAGAACACAGAAGATATTATGTGACACCCGATATCTGAAACGAGGCCTGTGTTTCAGCAATGAGAACGTTGCAAGGTTAGGAATCGACTTGGAACTATATAATTATCATATGGTACATACTTATGTGCATCCCTGTCATTGGGCCTGGCTCCAGCCAGTAACAGACTCCGCAGCAACACTTCATGTCCCGCTGCGGCCGCTAGATGTAATGGCGGCGCTAGTGATGCGTCTTGTACGCGCGAGTTCACATCTACTTCTACGGACAGTAGGAACATCACGCTTTCAACGTCACACGTTTGGATAGCCACGTGGAGGAAGTTGCGGCCCTTTTTGTCGACCTGCGAACGTTATATTCTTTATTATAATAACATTAGAAAGTATGATATATGAGCTTAAAAAAGGTTTTTGGTGATTAATACTGATTCCAATTTCAGAGTACTATTTGCAGTACTTATAATGTTATTATTCCTCTTTGATAACATCATGGGTTCCCATGTAAACGCACAAAGCCAAACGATACGGTTTACTTTGTAGTAGTTGGAAAATCTTATCGATATGTAAATAAAATAGCTAACGATTCAAGCGATTAATCAAGTAATTACAATCGGGGCATCTATGCTCTGGAGACATCTATTATTTACCAGATTGTAATCTAGCAAATTAAAAACAAAAACTAGTGAAAAGATTTGGATGTAATTTAGACCAGGATTAACATAGGATTTTTTTCCCGGTAGTACACACTTACAAACTAGTTCTTAGTTTTAGTATTACTTAGTTACTTTGGGCTAACGCTAACTTAAACTGCGTGATGGTCTCCCCTTTTCTTCCCTCTTTCTCCCCTTATATTTTTTTAATTTACCTCTGTCCGTTTCCAGGGTCCCAACTATCTCTGTACCAAAAATCATCAAAATCGGTTTAGCCATTTAGGGATGAAGACGTAACAAACAAACTCACTTTCGCATTTATAATATAAGTTAGGATTTCATAGCAATTTCTAATCACCTAAATGTTTGAGACCAAATAATTACTTGAAACTTAATTCTAAATTAATCTATAGTGATACAGAATAACTTTTACCACAGTTGGTGAAAGACACTGACCTGTTCAGCAGCCGAAGGATTCTTCTCTAATATAGCCTGCGCCGCCTTATTGTTCCTAGCTGTGAGTGCAGCCGCGAATGGCGACACGCCCCTGTTGTCCCGGGCAGACAGTTCGATGCCCGGTTGGGACAGCAGCAGCGAGATGATGCCCGCGTGCTGGTTCTCTATCGCTATGTGCAGGGGGGTCTTGCCTTCTGCGTCTTTTGAGTTTATGTTGGCGCCGTGTTCTAGAAGAGTCTGTTGAAAAGGAGTGATAGTTCAGCGTTCAAATTGGTGGGTGATCTCCAAGATTGTTACCCAGCATTGTTTCGGGAAAATATTCCACAAATCTCATTCAGTTCGCACTTATTGTTCATCATTTGTGGTAAAATCATAGCTTGTTTACATTTCTCGTCGGCGTTATTTTGGTACGTAGTTCTTAGGGGTAGTTACTGCCGAGGGTAAATTAAATAAAAAAACCGGGCAAGTTAGTCGGACTCGCACACCGATTGTTTCGACTGCGTAGATTTGATATAAGATGATTTTTCTACAACTCCAAGGGAACACTAAGTGTAAAAATAAAATTTTAATTACAACTCGATACCTGAACGCGTTCCCGAGATAAAGGGTGTTAACAGACAGACAGACGGACAACAAAGTGTTCCAATCAGGGTTGCGTTTTTTCCTTTTGATATATGGACCCCTTAAAACAAATTGCCGGCCAAAGTTTAAATTTATAATTCAATTAATTGGCAATTCATAAAATAAGGCCAAAATTAAATTCCAAAATGGTGGCAACTTTTTATCGTTTCCCCACACTAGATATGTCTCCTGTGTTCTACCCAACGCCTCCGCCTTTTCCTCTTGGATGGTGGTGGAATCAGGAACATTCAGCACTCTGTATACGACAGTACAGTACCTGTATGACGTCAGTGAGCCCCCAGGTGCAACACAGGTGCAACGGCGAGTGCTTCTCGTTGGCCACGTCGGCGCCCTCGCCGCCCGGGCCCAGACGTCGCGGGGACTCCACGTCGCAGCCCGAGCGGATCAAGAACATGGCTAGGGACTCCTTGTTCTCGTCTATTGCTCTGGTGGGACAAACAGTATTAGAGACTATATTATTTCAGGCAATTTTAAGCAAGCAAATAGAAATTGAAAAAAGCTGTCTTACTTGTGTAATAACGTTTGGAAACATCCGTCAGGGCCTGAGCCCCAACAGTCTGCGTCGGCGCCGTTTCTGACTAAGATCTAAAAAAAAGAAAAAAACTTGAACAAAAAGTTTTCACTTCACTAGGGTTGCTCCTCATTCTAAACAGGTAAAAGAAAGAGGTGAAAAAGAAACTTGTGAATCCGATAATTCAAAATCGGGTGTTCTTTCGGAGTAACTTTTCTTTTGAAGTGAGTAGTTATGCTTAAGTCCCAAAAAATTTAAATTTTCCAGCAGTACGTTTTTCACTAAATTTTAGCTTTTGTCTTCGGCTTTGCTCGCGTTAAATTCGGGGTAACACAGTTCCCCTTTCCTGATTTACAGGTACCTGTAGTTTTTGCCCTTGCGCCTTATTTATTGTAAAAGCAAAGCTAAGTTTTCCCTTTTCTTGCCTCTTTCTCCCCTCAAATCTCAATCTTTTTTTTTTAAATGCCTGTATTCGTCTCCAGGGTCCCAACCATCTCTGTATCAAATTCATCGAAATCGGTTTAGCCATTTAGGCGTGAAGACGTAACAAACAAAGACACTCACTTTCGGTTTTATAATATTAGTAAGGATACGTACACTAGCCACTTCCTCCTGCGCGGAGTCGAGCGCGGCCCACAGCGGCGGCACCCCGTTGGCGTCCAGCCGGCTCATGTCCACGCCGCGCACGCACAGCGCCTCCACCACCAGCCCCAGCCGGCAGTGGATGGCCAGCTGCAGCGGCGTCTCGCCGGCCTCCGTACTGTGGGACACAACCGCAACCTTATTGTCACAACAATAGAGATCACTATGACTGGCAGTGATGCTAAGTCAGAGGCAAAATAACTGCCAAAGGACTTCAAATTAAAAGCCTAATCCAAACTTCTAAAGACTACCTCGTGACGTGAGTTGGTCGGTCAGCCAATGGCAGTATGGGATCCGTTCTCCACGTCTCATGCTGAATTACTGATAACCAACGCATTCAGTGTTAATAAAATAAATTAATTATAAATATTAACAGATTAAGAACAGTATTCGCATAGTCAGTCAATTAACGTTCATGGTTGATTATTTATATTAAAAAAACATGCGACAAAAATGCACCTAAATGAACACTAAAATATAAAAGCACTGATGACATTCTTTTCAATGTCACCCACTCTTATATACTCACAGTGCATCCATATCAGCTCCATGGTCGAGCAGGTATATGGCCGTCCTCGAGTCTTCCTCCACGATAGCCTGATGTAATAACGTAAAGCCCTTGCCATTGCGGATGTTAGGGTCCGCGCCGCCTTCGATCAACGGGGCCACGAGGTTCTTGTGACCTGGAGACAAGTATTTATGCTAATGATCTGTTACAGGTGAAGAAATTTAAGTATATTTGGTTGCAGGCGAAGAAAATTCCGTTAATAAGATTAAATTTTCGAAATTTTGGTGAAAGTGGCTCTGAAGTGTCAACTATATTTCATAATGGCTTACTGAGGTAAACTGGAATAACAATTGTGTTTACGAAAAAGTGTCGATGCGTTTCTCGTGTCTATATTACCTTAGCCTATTCTTACCTTCAGTGAGTGCCAGACTGACAGGCGTATCTCCGTCTGAATTCTTCAAGTTTAGGTTGGGCGTGAGACTGGTGTTACTGCGATCTGCGGCCGCCATGTCACCTTTGTCTATGAGCTTCTTGTGCTCTATGATAGCCAGCACTGCGCTTTCGTGGTTGTTGAGTACTGCCAGGTGCAGCGGCGTTTGTCTGTACACATTTTTGAGTTTTTAATGGAATTTATACAATAGGTAAACGGTTCATTATCTGTGTCTCACAAACACTTCATTTACAATTACATCATCTGCTTCATGCGATTATATTTTCTTTTAAAGAAGTCCGAACTTCTTCTTTGTCGTGACGAAACTTTAAGGTTCTTACAAAACTCTGCCACCTCGATGCAAGTGGAATTGCACACGAAACATGATAGGAGGTCGACGCAATTTCATTAGACATCGGAGTACTTTAACAAACAGTTACTCCTATTTATTTAAGTCTTAAAAGAGATAAATTAACTATTATTATTTACAAACTATAAATAGACATAAACTAATAATAAAAATATGTATAAGTTTAAAAATCGTAAAATAATTATGTGGCGTCAAAAAATTCGTCCGCATCGCAGTCAACAGGAAAAGAGCCCAGAAGGCTGGCAGCATTACCGGGTTGGATGGCAATGCTAATTTTTCGGGCAAAAAAAAAAAAACAGGCCAGCCCTCTGGTCACGAGAAGAGTCGACCAATATTCCTATTGACTGGAATGATGCTCCGCTCTCTCTATATTCACATTCTCACACACGGTACCTTATACAGATCTCTCGAAGAAGTCTGAAGCGATAATATTATTCTCACCTATAAACAGTATCCTCTTGTTCTCCATACGCAGTCTGCAAGTTAGGCCTGGCGCCGTGTTCGAGCAAGGCCGCAGTAAGTCTTGCGAGTCCATTGGCACAGGCCGCATGTAACGCACTCATACCGGCCTCGTTGGTGTGGTTCAGCTCGCCGCTCAGGTGAGACACCAGGAATACCGCTGATTCCTTGCAAGTATATTCTAGATTAAGTATAGTGTACTAAGTGATCCTAATGGTCGATTAGTGCAATAAATCAGAATGCTATTTTTGGAAAATAACAGGTTTGATGCCAGATTTTTTACAAACTAAATACTGCTGTATCCATCTCCACCAATTTGCACTAGGTGATTCCGTATTTAGATCTAATGAGCTAACTTGATAACATGTAAATTAACTCAGTCCTCAACTCGAGCCCAAATTCCGAGTTTTAACCAGCATACAAAATTGTGCTCGTTATGATATATTGTCCTAAACGTATATAGTTCCGGTATTGCCCGCGAAAAATAAATAAGCAGTAATTTTGGTAATTGCCTTACCTCAAACCATCCTTGTGCCAATATATGTAGTAAACTGTCCCCTGCTCCCGAATACAACGGATTCGGTTGACATCCCTTATCTAACAACTTTGCAGCAAATCCTCTTTCGACCACACTCTCGGTTTTGCCTTCCACAGGGTCTTCAGTAAAAGCGTTTTTGTTCGTGACTGGCGTATCGAAAGGATTGGATCCGTTCATGACTAGAGTCTCGCTGGATGATATCGATGCTCGTCTATCGTCGACTAGTGCGTAGTACAGGGGCGGGTGTTCGTCAGTCAGGGTGCGGAGGTTCGTGTCTAATGTTGATTGTTTCAGGAGAAGGTCGAATATCCTCTGGTTTCTGGCTATTACTGCTTGGTGAAGAGGTGTGCTACAAGGAATGATCAATTTAAGATACAATTATGAAGAGTGAAAGTTTAGGAAATATTTATAACAAAAATTTCATTTGACTGATAAGGAACTGAAGGGCCAATTAATAAAGTTCAATAAGGACATGTATCACTTAAGGTTCGCGACACGTCCGCTAAATATGTACGTAATTGGTATACGTACGTTGCATGCAGAAGAACTTAATTAGTTCATAGGGCTTCACAAACCGCCAAGTAAATCTTTTCCTATATTTCTTTCAATCAAATAAATGCACATAAAATACTTAAGACAGATATACTTAACACACACAGAAGCAACATTTGCTGGAACTCTACGAAATAAAAGAAGATCTGCTTATTTTTTTAACCATCTTTTACTCAACCCCTCTTATAAAAAAGAAGAAGTAAAGAGGGTTCAGGTAATACAAGGTAATGACTAAGAGAGTTTGTCTTCTAGATAGAATAGTCAGAATACTCACAATCCTTTTCTATTCTGTCTGTTGATATCCGCACTTTTTTGGACCATGGCGTCAGCAATCTCTGCCATCTGTTCCATGGTCTCTTCATCACAAGAGCTGGAAGTGAGCGCCGCTATCAGATGCAGCGCTGTGTCACCCTCCTCTCTAAACGGAACGTAGGATGAAATCATTATGATAGATATTTTAATCAATCAGGTAGTTTAAATGCAGGGAGTATAATGTATTTGTCATAAACTTGGATGCATTTCTGTTCAGGTAAACATATGACAGGATGGCTAGAAATAGTTTTTTTTTATTTCGATGGAATTTAACTTGAAACTATAGCATTAATTTTAAAACTTGATCTCGGAGTTGCCAAAAACTTAACCTTCTAAATACCGACATTTGCTGAAGTTAGGGCATCCTTAAAGTTACGCAGTGCTCTAGCATAAGTACACGTGCACTAATGCCTCAATTATAATGTGAGCAGATCTGCGCGACGACACTAACAACTCCCTAAATAAATAAAAATACTTACTTCGTGGTTAAATTAGGATCAGCGCCATTGTCGACGAGGAACTTGGCGGAGAAAGCGTCCCTGGCATCTACGGCGCGGTGCAGCAGGGTCCTGCCCCGCGGACCCCTCGCATCGGCATCTGCACAGTGCTGCAGCAAAGTCGTGGCTATCGAGGAGCTTCGCCCCCGGAGTGCCAGCTCTAAAGGAAGCTCCCCGCGCGTCGACATTGCGTTTACGATGTCTGTTAACTGTAACAAGGAAATGAAATGGGTTAAGTTATTGGTTAAATTGTAACTACGTTATAAGTAGGATATTGCATTATGTATCATTGAATAAAATTATTGTGCCTTAGAAAGTTTTACAGCCCTCCGAAAGACCACTTTTATTAGAGGGTACAATCAACCGTATTCTCTCTAAGACATGCTGTCCCATGATTGGATGTCCTATGTATTGGTGAAATTTTAATTATAATTAGTTCTGACAGTATTGATGATGTTAGTCATTCTTAAGTTTACATTGAAGTGGTAGTCATATTCCGTGAATTAACTATGATTAAAGTGAATACATAATAATGTGCATATGCCAACAATCCAGCCCGCAGGTTTTAATCCTAACCTCACCCGAGTGCTGGCATTGTATTGTGAAAGCTTATAAACTATTTGCCAACAACCGAGTAAAGAAGACAGTTGCCATATTATCTTGGCAAGAGACTGCCAAACATAATGTGGAAAATTATAGTGAAACATAAACACACACTATGGCAACATTTGCAGACTTTTACCATTCACACCTAAAAGACAGAATCAACGGTGGCTACCTCTAGAAACCCGCCGAGACAATGCAAAAAAATAGCGGAGGAGTGGGAAAACAAAACTTCCACTTCCCGCCGTAATAGATGAGATAGAAAAAAAAATAAGGCGAATAGACAAAATAAATGTTACAACCCGAATAAGACCTATATTGTTAATAATATTAATGGGTCCTAAATTGTGAGCTGGACTGGGGTTATCTTACTTCACATTAGTCAAATTATTTAACTGGCTAAACTTCCCCCTTTCTAACTTGTCTCTTAACCATCGAACACAACATTGATCTATAAACAAGAATCGTTATGCGGTTAAGTAACAATGCAAGGAAAACAATCACGTAGCGGAAGCATCTAAATAAATTGTCATCATTCATTACTCATTTGTAAGCTGCGGACGGGCTACGAAGAGAGCGGGTAAGCAAAGATGTGATGTGATTCACATACAGTACATAAATATGGCATATTTTGCTATAGAATAAATCAGTCATAGTGGTATAAGTGACTTTACAAAGGCGAACTGCATCTAAAATTCGATGTTACACTCTAATAAAAACGGATGTATTGTCTTTGCTCTAGTCAACTTAGGTCCGAACTCAATTTAGAAATTTTCAAGACAATGGTCCACCTTCCATCTTGTACTGTACACCCTGTGTGAACATGAGTAAGCGCGAAGATAGGTACTAACAAACAATGATTCAATTCGAACTGATTTATGGGAAAATATTAGTTAAAATAAATTTCCTGTTACAAAGAAAAATAGGTACCTAACTCCGCGAGATAGAATGAGTCATTTTAATTTTAGTTTCCTACCGTTAGCATTATATTATCTGTTTACTATTGCAGCTCAAGGTACTAAGTGTAGTTTCGTTAAATATGTAATAGCAAGTCGAGTGATTGGAACTCAAATGACTGTAAATTCACATGCAAAATAGAAAAGTAATTGACTGATACGGCTGAACACCTGCGTGCTAAATCTTTCATCCGCTCACTCAGTGGCCTTCACCTTACAGCGAATAAGAATCTGAACCAACCTTCACGTGCGCAGGAGCTGAATTAAAATACAGCGAGTGTGCCTGGCTTGTGATGCGTGGCACATATTCACGCGCTAATATTACTTGATGAATTACAATACACTTTCACGGTTACATAATGCTGTACCAATTTGTAACATAGTGGAACATTTGATTCTGTAATGGCTGTGGTGCACTGAAAACCTAATGATTGTGAATATACACCTTATTTATTATGGGGGACAGTGGCCACATGAGGCATATAATTTGATTACCATATGCATGCCTTCTGAAGGACTTGGGACTCATCTTGGCTAAGCAATGTTTCGTTTGTAGTGGATTTGGAAATCAGGTGTCGTACAGTAAATAATAGTTTTGTTTCATGGCATACATCATATCATGTCTACGAGCACCTTGCTTTTCCTCAACTATGTTGGGATGTTAGCTTCCAGTTTCACCGAGTGCAGCTAAAATCCAATATTTTAAATAAAGTGACCGCCTTTCTGACCTCCACAACCCAGTTAATGTGGGTAATACGAAATCCCTTGGTAAAGCTGGTTGTCAGATTTGTTCAGGCCACTAACTACCTAACGACTTTCATAGATCTACAGATGATAGCCGGGACCAACGATTTAAAGTGCTTTCCGAGCCACGTAGCAAACTCGGTACGTGTGGTCCTGGTCACCCATTATGCGTATATCTAACCTAGGCAAGCCTAACGGCATAAGATCGACTCGAGCGGCTATTATTAATAAGCCACGATCCTATAACAATATTAAACTAATTATTACGGCTATAACAGGGGTGGTCGACTTGAATACACCCAAGATCTATTTTTTACGGACGAAATCCGGTGCAATCTAGTAATATTATGCCATTATGTAGTATTTTTTAATCATTAATCACACAATGATACGCGCAGTTTTGATGATTACGTTGTGCATCTCTTAGTTAGATTATAGTATTTATTTTGTTTGCCTTGCCGCGATCAACTAGCTAGAGTAATAGCCGCGATCGACCGGTCTATCGCGATCGACTAGTTGGTCATTCCTGGGCTTGATAAAGAGTAATGAAGTTATAGTCTGAAACAGCGTAAGTTCTACTGCGTTAGATCAACGTTTTAAATTAATTACCGCGTAACTATTTGTCAATGTCCATGTAACACCAAATATGCTTACAAATGTTGCGTTGAATAAAATCAGACACGACAATAGCCCTATGTGTTGTGAATGAAAATAACGTATTATTTGCTGACGTTCCCACACTGGTAAATTATGGTAGATTATGGTTTTTGTTATATACAAAAATATGAAAAAACATTACTCAATTACAAGCATATACTTAGGTCAAGATTTTGCCAAGGTGGATCACGCACGTATGAACGAATTTTGAATTCTCCAAGATATGTTATCCTGAATGTGTGCTGCGTGCTCTTCTACGCTGCTGCGTGCGCTTTTATGCTGTGCTTGATTATTGTCCCGCAAGGATTTTTTTTCGGGCAACAGCTGTTATGTTTGTTTCTTATAACTAATGTGAATGATATCAATTTGGAATATTGTAGTTAAGTATAGAACATAGATAGGCCTACAGTACAATGCACCACCTTGTAACTATTATCGAACCCAACCGTGTACATGTAGTACAATGAACATCATCATCTGCCTAGCCTTTTTCCCCCGACTATGTTAAGGTCGGTTTCCAATCTAACCAGATGCAGCTGAATACCAGTATTTTACATGAAGCGACTGCCTTCTACAACCCCGTTAGTACTGGCTAATACGATACCCTAGGTAGGACAGGTTGACAGATTTCAGGATACTGACTATCTATAACGACTGTCAAAGATCTAATGTAGAATGAACATAAGAATTGATTATTTCAGCAGTTTCAACGACTCAAAATTACTTAGTTATTTTTTTTTTTGTTTATGGAGGAAACAGGTCGCCAAAAAGTGTTATTTAATTCAAGACTTGTCTGCATAAGGCATTGTACGTGAGATCACATATTAATGCTAGACAACGTCATCGGAAATACCTCAAACTTTGCGATAAACGATAATAAAAACAATTACTTTTTCATTCTCATGTCCTTTACTCAAGTTTGTGTCAATTAAACTCATATTGCGTTAGACCAGTATGTAGCCTACAAACCTCTAACATTTACTTCGTTTAATTTAAATCCTGATAGGTGCGATTGGTTGTGCAGGATGGGCAGAAAAGGAGGTAGCATATCTTGTAAAGCATTACAGGAGGTACATGTCATCGACTGACCTACCTTTTATGCCATCGGTTCATGGACTGTGAAATTTCAACCCTTAAAATCACATTTTTACTACATAGTCTTTGTCTTGTTTGTTTAAGTTTGGGAGTCGGATTTCAATAAATTTCCTTAAACAATTAAAAAAAAAAACGTTTTTGTTTCTCTTCACCAGATAGATCCTCTCGAGATAGTCATAATTCAGAATTAAGTTTAGGGTCGTATCGTGTGACGTGAAGGAAATTATATGGAATCTTATCAGCATGACGCAAGATGGAATGCAGTGAAATAGGGACCGACTGTATGAAGAATTTCCAATAATGCTAGTTCTACGAATTCATTGTGTGGCTACAATGTAGAGCTAACAGATGTCTTTTCGATTGTGTGCGGAATTCTTAACCAGAGTGTATTTAATGAATAACCTATCCATCGTCTCTTTAGTAGTGATCGAGAAGATAAAAAATTAAGACGCGAGTCGCTTATAAAGTTCTTTGAGTTGCCTTTCTATTGATGACGGAGGAACACTTAAAGGAGTAGCCAGGGTTGACTGTGTTGGCCGATGGATGACGGGCAATGTATAGATCCGTCCGTCTAGTGACTTCAGGTCGTGTCGACGGCGGGCTCGTGTCCCACACGCGCCTTAAAGAAATGTCAGCAAATCTGAGGCCAGGAATACAAAGGGCAAAAGATGGAACATGGATGGGTTTTAGTCAGTACAAGTCTGACACTACCGTCAGACTTGTACTGACTACTGTTCCGCTCCGCCAGAGCCCATACGGAAGAAAAAGCAAAGATTTGAATGTGACCTACAAGTTTTTTAAGTCTTCTTCCAAAGGTGAGAAGATGAATTTGTAGTAAAGTATCGGAGTGTCATGGACGATTCAATTGGTCGATTGTCGATGTGGGCCGGATGATAGCGCTTGGTTTAATAGTAAAATGACGTGTCGTGTCAGCGCGCACGCTGCTCTGTTACCGTAACCGCGTTTGATTCTTTTAGATTTTATAAAGTATTTTATATATATCTAATATATATAATTCTCGTGTCACAGTTTTCGTTCCAATACTCCTCCGAAACGGCTGGACCGATTTAAACGAAATGTTGTCTACATATCGGGTAGGTCTGAGACGCCGATAGATGACGCCCGCGGCTTCGCCCGCGTGATGATTACAAAAATATGTACTTATGTGTTATTTCAGACTATAATCTACCTCTGTGCCAAATTTCATCAAGATCCGTACAGCCATTTTCACGTGAAAGAGTAACAAACATCCATACATACATCCTCAATTAAAAGTAGGATACGGGCAACCCATCTTAATAAGAAATAATTGTTTTCTTTTTTAATAATTTGCATAACTCGTTTTATTTCATTATGCATATAATTATTCTTGCACACTGTTTTAAAAAAGAAACTTTATCATCAGTCATTCAGTATGCAATGTCTGTTTTACAACAATACGGTGACCACGTTTCGAGATACTTTCCGTTGCTCTTACCCAACTGTAGCGCCGCCGCCGGCGCAGGCGACCCCGCGACAAACGCAGATCTGATTAGGTGTGCGTCTGCGCAGTCAGCGCCCTACGTTACGTTCTATGACACAAGTCCTTGCGCGAGAAATGTCTGCACCATTGTCTTGGCATTGGCCGGCCAGTCAGACGCCGACTGTGCGCGGAGCCACACGTTCAAACATTTAATCAACCTCGCAACATAAACGAACACACGTGTTTAATTACGAAATCGAAGCTGTGAAAACTAGTGCGAAATATAGTTACGTACATTTTTTGAAGAAGTCTTTGTACGAAGTGTTGAATTTACGTTAATGTGTACATATTGAACAGTAAGTAATGTGTGCTCTTATGCAAATAAAAATATTTTTCGAATTTTGCACCGCCTCGTAACTCTACCAAGCCGGTCTGTCAAGTTGTGAACTCGTAAGCAGTACCTAATTTTAGGCCTTTATAGCTATGGTGTTTATTAATGCGGCGCAATATGGAGTGGTTTGATAGCCCTTTTTTTTTGGGGTGGGTGATCAGCAAATAACTTCCCCCGCTCTGGGCGGAGCGGGGTAGAGTGTCAGACTTTTAATGACTAAAATCCACTCATCTTCCTTCTATTGCCCTTTACGTTCCGGGGTCGGTGTAACTTTTTCGAACAACCCGCAACCCCGGTAGGAACGTTTGATAGCCCTTAAACTCACTTTGTTGACAAATAGAGCCCCAGCAATTTTTGACAATTCGACCAATTGTTTTGAGCAACCTCATGGACACTGAATTGCCATTTGAATAACATGGAACACGCAAATATGCAAAATCCAACAAATATCAGCCACCTAGTGTATTTTTTACACATGCTGCTTTACTTTACGTCTATTTATAATAAAAATTAAAGTCAATGTCAAGTAGGTATTGAAAAATTTAGTAATTGAAAACGTAAATAACGGCCATGCATAGATTAAGCAGGGAAGGTCAAGACTTGCCTTACATAAATGTTACGAGACTAGTTACAGAGAGTTGTGCTGAAGATCATAATTCATTCATTGAGCGTAGCCTTGGAGATGCATTCGTACAAAAGATTACAACTAAGTATAAGATAAACGGCATAACCTTTTGATCTTCGTTTACTAAATTGTTTGGGTACCTATCTAATGTTATAATCACAATTAATAATTAATGTTGACTTCCCCTGACATTAGTTACAAAGTTGATTACACACTTACACATTGTTTTGTTCGTTTACTTACATGAAACGCATTAGTTCCATTAATTTACCACACTTTGTATTAGTATAAAATTAAAGGTCAAAATGTGAGCAAATGGTTTCCTGATTTATTTTCCGCTTCATATTATTAACTGTGTTACCTTTGCCAAATCACTTACTTAACGAATCTTTGTGATTTAGCAACCAAGTCCGACTCTGGTTGAAATAAAAATGTAACTAAAGTAAGGACAAGTCTATGCCAAAAAAAACAATGATCAATCCGGTCTTGCCCATATTATGAAGAATGCTATAATTCATTGTGTAACGAATTGAATACACTGCTAGTCCTAAAAATCTTAATCTTAATCGTGGAGAATCACCTATTATGTTTATTTAATAAAAATAAAAACGCTCTCACGTTGTCGCCATTAACACCAATTCGTGTGGGTGTGTTTTCAACATTTAGAATGGCTAATTACAATAAACGCTGATGTAATATTTGCTAAATATTTAGTCCATAACATAGTAACCCTAACCGAGGATCGTCAATAGTCCTTGACACTGTCGTCAGGCAGTCAGGGGAATAATCATAATAATGTCTGCGAAACAGACTCGTGTGTAAGTGTTATGCAAATGCCTCAGATATCCAGTTTTGTATTTACTCTTATGATTTTAACGACCGTTTCTATCACAGCGATTGTTATTGCGTTATCAAATATTATGGTTTCTTTAGAAGTAGGCTTTGAAACATTGGTTGGCATTCATAATAATGAAGGTCAGTCAATCAAAGCTAAAGTGCACTGTAATTAGTTCAGCTTTCGATTGATATCTGAATGACAAAGCGTTCTATTACGGAAATGCTCCAATCGGTCTAGAATGTTTCCTGGGGAAATAGACTGACGGGAAATAGACCAGGAGTTTCTATTCATTGAAATGTTAAACAATTTACTCACCAGGACTGGTACTTAAAAACTGGACCTAATCTATACTAATATTATAAAGCTGAAGAGTTTGTTTGAATGCGCTAATCTCAGGAAGTATTGGTTCGAATTGAAAAATTATTTTAGTGTTGGATAGTCCATTTCTTGAGGAAGGCTATAGGCTATATAACATCACGCTACGACCACCAGGTGCTGAGCAGCGTGGGTGAAACCGCGAGGAACAGCTAGTTATAACTAAAATGACATGCAATGTCACAAAAAACGGCAACGTGACCGTTGGTAAAATTAATCAATTCAATTGTGCGAGAATAGAAACAAAATTCAGAAGCACATTCCTACATTCAAAAAACATTGAGAACTGAATCGATTGATAAATATTGGAGTATCTATTACAACGTACACGAGTGAGTTACTCGTGTCTCTATAAATAGACTACTTGCGACAACAATCTTTAACCCTAAGGGCATATAAGTGTTAGTAAAGCAAGCAGTAGAAATTAATATTTTTTTTCTCGGATGGGAAATCATCAAATGATTGCTACCGCTCTGGGCGGAGCGGAAGGGAGTGTCAGACTTTTACTGACTGACACCCATCCATATTCCCTCTTTTGCCCTTTGCTTTCCGAGGCCGCAGTATGTCTTTCAAACAACCCGCAACCTGGGCATGCAGTGACCCCTAACAGGTCCCATTACTTAACTGACATCTCTTTGAGGCGCGCGTGAAACAAAAACGCGTCGTCAACACGGCCTGTCGTCACTAGACGGATAGACGGTGAACTAACCACTGCTCACTGTCCATAGATCCGCTTCTACAATGGCCGGGAGTCGTTTTGTGTTTCCCGACGCCCGGCCCGTCTCCCGCGGTGGCTGGTTTGAGGATCATTTACTCCAACGTCCAGCCACCTCCTTCGCTAGCATAGCTGCTTCGCAGAAGGAGATGACCGCTTCTTATTCTATGCGCTCCTTATCTGAACCAGGGATGTACGCAAGAGATCGCTGCCGCCCAAACGGGGCAGACCGAATCCTCTGGCCGATCGTCACGATGGTGACCGACCATTTCCTCCCGCCCGATTATATACAGGAACCTTCCGAAACTACCGTGAAAACGCCGACGCGCCTCTCCAGCCACTCCTCAAAAAGTTTTTAAAGACGTAACCGTTGTTTGCAAGTTTTTATTTAACATATTTGACATTGCCATTTCATGTACTTAACAGTATTATATGTTACAGTACCATATCTACTAAAAAAAGCTTTTTGGCATCGTTTAGGATTAATAAAAAGTTTTTTGCTTATTATTTTATGTTGTCCTCTTTTACTTAATGTTGAGCTATTCTTTTGTCCTGTGCGACTCTCATCAATAGTTTTGCTATCTTTTTATATAAAATCGTAGTAATATGTTTTAATCCATCTGAACAAGGCTAGAGCAATAAAGATACTCTTGGCTTACATTTATTAGGTAAACATTAGAGATTAGGTACCTGATGTTGCATTTGGTTCTCTTCGTAAAATGTAGGTGAAATTATTTGTGATAAACTATATTTCTTTTGCAAATGGATTTTTACAAACCCTTTTACACGTGCAAGGTAAACAGGGCAGACAAATGTCTTTAGTTTATTTGAATTAGTTCAAGCAACATAGTAAATAAACTGGTTTATCTACGTAGTACTTAAACTGACGAGCTCGTGGCTTATTAATAGCAGCCGCTCGGGTCAATCTTTAGGTTAAGCCGCGCTTGCGTAGGTTGGTCCTCCGTACCTTGATGGCACGGTAAGATGTTGTTTCCAACTGCCATTTTGGGTCTGACAACCAGTCTTACCTTACCGACATTACAATACCTCTTGAACTACCTATCTGACCTCCCAGGTTAGATAGGCAGTTCTTCCATGTAAAATACTGATATTACGCTGCATCCGGTTGGACTGAGAGTCGTAACTACGTACTAATAAAGTAAAGGTAAAGGCTAAGTTAGGCTAGGCAAATGATGACATAGTAAGTAAACAGATATAATGACACAAGTTGCATAACTTGTAACAGATCCGTTAATAACTTACTTAATCGTGCGTGGAAAGTCGACTTACATCCATATGTCCTAGATATTTCTTTATTAATCTCGTTTGACATCTCAATTTAGGTAGAGCTCCAATTGATGAGCTGACGTCTGTCTTCGTGTTCTTGGAGCAAATGAGTTTCCATATATTGCAAATAAAACATACGTTTCACCCTAAACTTCTGCAATATTTTGAATTTTGATGCATTTCTAGTCAGATCAGTGAAAATGGTACCGAATACACAATTGCTGTGTCGACAGCGCGTTAGTGTTCCACGCGCTTCAAAGAGATGTCAGCAAATCAGAGGGGCGTGCCAGGGCCACGGCCTGCCGGGGTTGCGGGTTGTTCAAAAGAGATACCGCGGCCCCGTAAGATAAAGGGCAAATGAAGGAACATGGGTGGGTTCTGGATAGTAAAAGTCTGACACTTCACCCCGGTCCGCCCAGATCAGGGAAATTTATTTGATCAAATCCGTAAAAAAAAAACGACCTTTATAATGTCATTCTTTTGCCAAAAAATTACGTGATTACATTGCACTGGATTTCTGCAATGAAATATTAACCGAATCACAATGATTCGGCACGGTGCAATAGAATGCATTGCTAGAGCTGACCTTATGTTGTTTTTTTTTCGCGAAACGCTTGAATAAGAACCGTGCAAGATTTTGCATAGGCCGATCATTTCAACACTAGGGAGCCGAAAATGGATGCCATAGCTTTAGTTAGACCCATAGGAGGATAATAATATAAATAAATCACGTTAAAATGTTAAAACAGTCATAAAATGACAACTGACCATATTAACTGCGTCTTATGTCATGGAACCACACCTTTACCTGATTTTTATTTTAGTTACAGCAAACTACGTTAAACGTGTTGTTTTTTTGCAAATAATTTTACACATTTAATTTTTTATCAATATTCATTGAATTATTTACGCTACGTAATAATTTAAGCAAATTATGTAAAGCGAAGGTATACATAACACGTTTTTGAATTTAGTTAAATTGTTAATGATTGACGAAACGCTATTATGACGTGTTTACTTGTATTGATGGTATTGTAACAAATATTTACATGTTTTCGAGAAGTTTACTGTATTAATAAAGCATTAAAGTTATTTATAATAATAAATTATGATTTTTAAAGTTCAATGCGAATTCACCGGTTATCCGACCCACTATTGCAGAGTGACTCGAATTCCCACCAATGTTCAATTTGAATGTCCTTAACCTGCTACAGACAAAATAAAAAAAAAAACTGATGTAACAGTCACAGCTCGGTGCAATGTCGAAAGATACGCGATCCAAAACCGGAATCTTAAGAGATAAGGTTGCTTTTAAAAAGACTATATAACTTGTGCAAATATTAAGTACATGTTGCTAAGCCAATTTTAAATAAATGACTTCATTTGCAATTTCTTAAAATGCACTTTTCCAGAGTCATTAAATCAACGCAACATTTTTAGATAAAATTATTTGGAACGATCTTGCTCTTTTTCAAAAAGTAATGATTTATTTTGTTCTGCTAGCATCTTGTACATCTTCACATACTACACTTCACAACCATTCATAACATAACTATCATATATTTTATACACTGCACAGCCTGCTTAAGGTTCTATGCATCACAGGTATGAGACCGAAATGTTATAGAACGGGTCCAAAATATCAAATTGTCGTTTTAAGCTTTTCACGCCGCTGATCGATAGGGGAACTCGGCTCAACAGCTTGACAGCTCGCACCTTGTGGAACGAAAAGTGTTCGCCAACAATAAATAAATAAATACTTTGCCAACGACTACGAGGGTATTGATACACCTGTATCCATATAACGTAAACATACTAAATAAATAGATAATGCAGCGAATCGGTAATGTATCTAAATACAAATATGTTACTATGAAAAGTTTTTATGCCGCTCTAGATTATAAAAAAAAAACACTTGAACGATTAAGAAACTTGAAATATTACATACTAGTTATAAATGTCTTTTGAATATTCATAGTTGATTGATGTTCAATCGTGAAGATCTATATTTATTTTTAATTCATCTCTGTCATTATGCAAAATTATTGTCTGGTGTGAGCAGAAATCTATTTATTTAATCTGTGGCACAAATAACGATAGCAAATATATATCAACTGTTACAGAATAGCAGTTTAACAATTGTGACATCCTGCAATGGTGGGACAAAATGTTCAGATAATTCTATTTCATGGTTGAACACTGCACCAGTGCCCAACTGCTCATACGCAACAGTCAACCGAATGTTGAAACTCTTTCGGCTTTGTACCGCTTTTCTTTTCTATGACCGAACTCGTTTAAATGAACCAATTGGGTACTACTCTAGTTATGTAATTACAAGTAATCTTATGGTAAGTCGTACTCTACCCATTGCATATTTAATTAAATGTATCTATCAATTGAGAAACATAAAATTATCGTATCATAATATCGATAGAATAATCAACTGTACTTTTCAAATTAATATTGTATTCGCGTAAAGTATACTATGAAATATTGCAAGTAGAATAATATTATTAAATAACTTTAGTTATTTGCCGCGATGCCGTCACACTCGTCTTACCTAAATGAGGAAAACTAATCACGGTAGTATATAACTAAATACATCGAATTTACAACATGGGCAACAAAGATGATTGGTCGAAAGCCAACCCCAGTCGGGGGAAAGGCCTTAAACAAGCGTGTCAGGACCTTGAAAATAACACAAATGCGCCAATTCACTGCTACAGTAGAGCAACGAACGTGTTGTCAGGTATAGTTATTATAATTTCAAACGATATTTAACCAAGCTCAATCTACGAAATAACTGTCAGGTATCTGCTAGACTTTTAAAATCGAAAGAAGAGTATGGAGTTATTTGGTTTTTATGTAATTATCGTATTCTAATATCCATCCATTAATTATTTTCAGGTTTTTGAATGGCAGCAACAATAACGTCAAGAAAAAGCACAGAAAAACGGTTGCGTTTGACGACAGCGTAATTTTAACAAAATCCGTGAAAGAATAACTTCGCAGCAAAAGGAACGAGTATGGAGTATTGCATGCTAGCCGTGGTGTACACTATCCTGTCCTTGATAGCAACAGGTTCGTGGCATCGATTTTTATTATACAAAATGCTTTAACAAATGAGAATATATTACGCAAGCAAAATCTGCTGACGGCTTTTATTTAATGCACTAAAATCATACTAACCTCTTTAATAAAGCCTCACGTAGACACGATACACGATTACGTATTGAGGTCTAGTGAATCAATAAATCAACTCAAACCAGCTCTTTATCAGGTTCACTTAATATTGTTAAACAATCTACTCCAAAAAGCATGTTCTTGTCTTATCCTTCAATTCAAGCAACAAATACATTTTTACGAGAGAAACAAGTCGATATTTACGAAGAAGTACTTTATAATTACTATGGTCAGACGCTTAAGCTAATTATTATTCAATATAACAGACAGTTTGTGATAAGTAATGACGGAACACTTTGAAATTGAATGCCATGCTTTTTTTGCTACCCCGGACGTTATTCGTAAGATATTAAACAATAATAATTAATCAATTTTTGCTTCTCATGTAAAAAAATCATTTTCATTAACTGCTAGGAATATGCAAACTGGATATGTATAGTCAAAAAGTATTAAATCCGGAAAAGATACTCGGGTAATGTAACAAGCATTCGCGCAGACCACAGATATGAGTGTTATAATTAACTGCTCGTCAGTGATTATGTACTGAGCCATTATGGAAGCGATCAATTTTACCCTGTACGCTTCAGTAATTCTTGTTAAACTGAAGAATGCAAATTTAAGACTAGAGTGGACGTGATTACCTTGTGTTAATTTTCGATGATGTCGCTCTATAAAATGACGTTTCAGCTTATATGTCATTTCAGGCTCTAATTTTAGCATTAAAATATCCAAGTACGCATGCAGGCAACGATGTTGAATGGTGAGGTCGTTGAAACTTACGTTATCCTCGGTTGACTGAGCGGTTTTGGTAAGGTTCATAACTTCATACACACAGACAAATAAATAAGTATGACTTTTGCGTTGCAACTATTGAACACAGTGACAGTGTGACATTTGACAGTGTAAATAATGATCAATCAATATTGATAAAGGACTGTTTATTGGCAAATGCAAATGTTTTCTTTATTGGAATTGATATGTAAAGATAAAAGCAACAAAATGCGCATTGTTGGATCTAACTTATCGGTTGTGTAGATACAGTTTGAGGTCATTGATTAATTCAATTCGAAAACAATAAGGTACATACATCAGACACCAATCAACACTTTCCGTGTTTTATTCTAACATAATCACAACTTTCTTAAAACAAAACACAAGAAATTGTCTTAAATATTACTATTTAGTAGTAGAAGTTTAGTACAATTTAGAAAGAACATTTATGCGGATCAATATAAATAACCACCGACACGCTAATAACAAGAAATATATAATTATTAGATAGATAGAGATACAATTATTATATTATTAAGCAGTAAGCAGAACCTTTTTAATGTATAATAGAAATATTTAAATTTAATTAGTTCGCCACTCAATGACTCATAGAGACGAAACAAATTTAATTTACATTTAACCGGAGTATTTACTACAAGACATGAATTTATTATAGCTTATAATAAAATTACAATGTGTAAACGCGATGATTCACAATCCGTTGGATCAAAATCAAAATTATTAACAAAAACAACGATTTAAACGTACGATTAAAAAAAACTCTGTAATATGATTCCTGATATAATTTCCCTTTGTCTTCATTATTTCTTCTGATGTTAATATTCTAGAATTAACGAGACGACAAAGAATAGAGGACTATCGAATCAAAAGTCATATTACGCTTACCCCAAATAGCTTGGGATAAGTGTAAGACAATGATGATGATGATAATCTTCTAGAGTCAATGGTGACATGCACCACAACGTGAAGAATTTCACACATAATTTGATATGAATCCAATCATAGTTTTTAATAATTAGTTTGACGCACTACACCATTGAACAAATCGTACAGTATAAGGGAAAACAAGGCGACCGGTGCTAGCACAGCTACCAGTCTATACCCGGGCGTGGGATCGCGGAAGCCATAACATAATGCGTGGTATCGTCTCCCTCGCTCCACGCACTTGGAACCAGGCTCACCGATCGCGTAAATCGCTTCATTCATATCGCACTGAGAGCCAGTGTCTTCACCAAACGTGTATTTGGTAACCAATCGAGCAGCCAGACCAATAGTGCCGTTAGTATGTTCTTTTAAATGTTCTCGAATCCATTTCTTATTATAGATCTTACCAAGAATATCTATTTCTGAAAATCTTAAAGTTAAATTAACGCGGCTATACATAAATCCGGTTTCTGTAGTATTGTACTTATTCATTGGAGTTAAATAAATTCCAATTTCATCCAAGAACTTTCGAGAAGTTATATCTTGCTTAAAGACACTCTTGACTGGTGAATGAGAAATGAAACCACAGTAGAATTTTGTATCAACGTAGAATGGCGCACCAGGAGCAAAGTTACATACAACTCGTACATCTCCGTCTAGCTTTTTTCCATACGCACAGCCTATTTTAGTGGTATCCGCCCAAATTAACTGGGCTGTGTAGAACGTTTCTGGTGTTATATGACCACATTCGATATCTGTCGTAGTAAGTGCTTTTCCAGCATTCCAAAACCACACGTGAATACAGCCAATGATAGCATCTACGTAGCATTCATATTGTGGTATGCTGTAAAAAGTCAACATTAAGTCAATTCAATCGAGATAATTTATTTCAAGTCGATATCTATAACAACATAACTGAAAGCATACCATTTTGAAGCCCTCTCAGATTTGAAAGAACTTATACAACAATGTTTTGCGTATTTGGTGCACTCGAGTTGCGTTACATAGTTTCCATCAAGAGCAGAGCAAGCTGCGGGTCCTGGCAGACACTGATGAAGCCAAGCCACAGCCATACTTTCCAAGTCAAAGTCATATATTAATTGATTCATGTCTGCAGCCGTAGGTAAATGTGCATATTGTTTTGTCTGCCCATTGGCAATGCGGTTTCGAATTGAATTTACAGTATTCACTAATCCTATCTGCTCAACCATTGTTGGCGTCAAAACCGTGTAACCATTTCTACATAACTTAGAATTCACCTTTTCCGAGAAAAGGCACATGGTGTGATCACCATAACAAGGTCCTGCAGCACACCACTTGTTCATAGTTTGAGACTCAGGGATTGAGAGAGACCTGCTGGGCTGAATCGGAATTTCTTTTGTTTCTTTAACGTTTTTTAAACTACCTGCATACATAAGAAAAACCTGCGAAGCCAGAGAGGCATCTTGCAAGGGTGTTTGCCCCATTTCGCCGTATAGTATGGGCAAGTCCCAACATGGACTATTCTCTGGTACATACCAAACATTGTTTATAAAACCACGAGTAGCAACATTGGCATCAATATCATCATTATCTACGGTTGCGGCCGGCATTACATTATAAAAGTCAATTGATAACTTGTCAGGCTCATTGGCACTTATTTTTTTTTTAGCTTGTGTTGTTTTTTTATAGATCGCAATTTTTTTCCTATCAAATTGTATTTGAGCTTTGGTAGTTTTATTATTAACACGTAGCATTGGGTATGATGTCCCTGTGGCGTCGTCATGGTATCCATAATCATTAATAATATCACCGAAAGACTTGAACTTGGATACGTGTTTAACGCCTTGTCGCAAATCAACATTTGTATCATATCCGGCTTCTGTTTGCCTAGAATCAATGTTAAAATCATTTTGCCCGATAGGTGCCCTATTTCTTTTCATCATCTCATCTTCAATATCGGAAAGTTCCTCATAGTTTTCATAATTTATTTTATCAATATTCTCAGTGGTTTCTAAAGACTCATTCGCATTTTTTCGTCTTGCTGTTTGCAATACATTTTCGAGTGCTTTTGGTTCAGTCATTTTTGTTTTTTTATCTTGAAACTCTAGTTCCTTATTCCCAAAATAGTAGTCCAAACTGACACAATAACAATACGCTATAACGAAAATAAATAAGGCCCAGGTAAATCTCATTGTACCATGTCAATCGTTTCGTAATATGCATAAAATTGTGTTTACAAAACATCGACAATCAAACCTACTAGAATTTATTTATTGGTACATCAATATCTAAAATCTAGTAGGTTTAAGTTTTAGATTTTTAAAACTTTGTACTTTAGAGCAATCTTATAATTAGTAATTCAATGGACGTGGTGTTAATGAAGTAAAAAATACCGAATACGAGTTTTGGAAATCGTAAGAACTCGATATAAAATAAGATAGTAATCTTATTTTATAAATCCCGAGCAGTCAGTATACAAACAATATTGTTTTCCATAATATAAAACTGTATCTATGCATGTATGTTAATGTTTCAGCAGCTATCGCATGTCTTGTCTTAATAAATAGTTTTATACATAACTGCTGGCCGAATGTAGCATGTAAATAAATAAAGAGTTCAAATAAATTGCAAGTTCACTGTCCCGACTGAGTAGTGAATGTTATATTTCAATAAGTATAATACAGTACATATTTTGTAATGTAATCCTCGTACCCCCGAAGGGTAAGGCAGAGGTCTTCCTAATAGGATGCCAACAAGGCTCTTAAACATAGCTAGAATGACTGAAGTTTAAAGGCTTTGCAATACAAAAATTATCGACACTCAGTTGACAGCTAAACCAGGCAAGGTTGGTTTCTCATTTCTTTGCAGGAGCATTCACCGGCGGCGCATGAGTAATGCAAACCTGCGTGGGAGTTGACATAACAAAACGCTGTGACTCACTCAAAATACAAACAAAATGATAAAAACTACATTCGTATATCTAACTTATTTCATCTTAGTTTACATTTATTCAAATAAAATGATGACGCATACAAAGTCACTTTATAGTTATGAAAATTGTAACTTTAGCGAATTTTATCTAGGTACAATTTCAGGCGTTATTTTTAATTGGAGGCATGTGTTCAAGACTTAAAGTCAACGACCCGAACGGATCAGTATAAAGATCGTGACTCGCATGTTCCGTTTGATAAATGTACTATATGTGCTACCATTTACCTACATGTAGTAGTTTTGAATATAACATAAGATAATGCAAAAGTTTCTTTGTCTCATATGACTGAAATTTATTTTTTATTTGCCCATAACTCCAATAAAAAAAAGAGGAAGTCCATTCTTGAGATTTCCATGTTATGGTGAAGTTTAGTTGGTTTGGTGGTTCTTCCTACTACAAAAATATAATGGGGAAAATGAAGCTGGAGAATTTAGATTATAATAACTATAGGTTCTTATTGCAATTATAATAAATTGCAAGCGGTTAAGTTTGAAGTGACGCCAGAAACATATGGACATGACTCATCATCTCTAAGAACCACCCGCGGTGACGCAACATATTTGCGAATGCATTGCATTCAGTACATTCCTACGCAAACACTCTGCAAATACAGACTTGTGCCTATTTAGCAAATCACTACAATGCCAATCAATGTTTCGAAAACATTTGCTTATGTATCCGTTTAAATTAACAAGTACTTGCAATATTTTCGTTTCATGACCAGGGAAACTGTAAACAAATTAGAGTTTAGGTTTTTTTTCCAGAACATATATAAACGAGTGAGATATAATATCAGCTATAACATATTTATAATAAAGCAAAAATATATTAAAACAGTACATAATGAAACAGAAACCATATCATTTTCCGTTTGATCTTTCTCCAGGTAACATTTCTGAAATTAATCAATCAAACGACTATGTCAAATAAATACCAATCAATTTGCTTGTTCGATAATCTCTTTTTAAGGCTAAACTCAAAGAAGCGATGGATAGATTGTGTGAAGGATGATATGGCTAGGTTGGGTTTGGGATTATGGAAGAAGAAGATATGCTGCCCCAAATAAAATGGGATAAGGCCGAAATGATTAAGATGAATTAAGGCTAAACCGAACCACACGTCATGGCAAAGGTACATACTACATTTATGTCCCTGAATAATATAAGAAACTTAGTGGACCAGAGATAATGCGAGTTCTTCCAATCTATCCAGAAAGAAGCATCAAGGTAATTTGTACGATACGATCACAACAATTCCCAGCCCACATAATAGTAGCAATGATTCGCAATGTCAGTCAGGTGAACAATCAATAAAAACTACCGTAGGCGGTCGGACCTTGAATGTAAGAAAATAAGATGCGAGTATGGTGTGAACCAAAACTCATATAGATTTTTATAGTCTAAGTATAGAAAAACTACCACAGAGTGGGTCCCAAACAGCAGTGAATGGCAGGGCGGCAGGCTCAAAAGGAGATGGCGGGATGAACTTGATTCTGTTTTGCAAAGATTGGCCACTAAAAGATCCGTTCAGCCGTTTTGACGTGTAAGAGTAAAAACATCCATACATCCTTCCTCACAAACATTCGCATTTATAATATTAGGAAGATAGATGACAGTGCAGAATGGTTACTATGAAAGCAGTTAATAAAATTCACAGTTGAATATTCTAAACTATGAACTTAACAGTAAAGGCAATATATTACACGCCTGCAGAACACCTTAAAGTACTCTTTAAAATTACTAGTTTTCGTATAAATGCTAGGATACGTTTGCGTGTGACTCCTGATTTTCTGTATGTATTGACGGAGTTTAGTTATTGACAGGACAGGAAGTACTTGGCTTCGAACACGCGATGTGTAATAAAGGTCAGCCACAGCGGAGCTGCTCGAGACAGGAATGGCATTTAAGATTTAAGAGAATAACTGGGTTCTAGAGGATAATAATGAGTTTTGAATCAAGAGTACCAGCTAGAATAAGAACATAAGTAGGTACTTGCAATCTTAACTAACGATATTAAAAACATTTTATTTTCAATCCATCACTCATTAACACCAGCTGTTATTTCTCAAATCTACACTCAGTTATAGAGACTACGTATTTGGCCCATACATTTGAAATACTTATTAACTCTAGAATAAGATTAAAAAAAAATATTCAAGAAAAAATATTTTTACATGGTCGAACAAAAAGTACCGAAAAACCACGTTTTTTGTTGGCATGGTGACCGGTTATTCTGAACATTATTTTGTTTTTGTTATCATAGCAACTATAGTAATTCAAATGTCAATGAAAATTCAAGAGTCTAACCTGTGACGGACGAACTGTCCGCTGTCGGTCCCGTTGGGCCGTTGCCACATTTTAATCACGGATTAAAACTGAGTATTAATACAAGTCCTTGTACCGTTTCCAGGAGTATCATCGCTACAGTGCTACCACTGTCTCATCAACCCACCGCCGGGCCAGTACTACAACACTACCAAGCGCCTCTGCGTGCACTTCGACCACTCCGACAAGTTTATCGTGGAGTGCCCCTACTCCACCATGTGTATGAAGCAAGAGTTCCATCTTGATATACAAAATGGAGGTATGTGTTTAAAGAAGATAATTGAATGCTGATCTACTATCTTAAGAATCTGTTCTAAGCGTTTTTAGGAACTTGTGAGACAAAAGTGCATTATCTAGTACTAGTGATGCCCGCAAACTCGTGCGCATGACTGTCTTCTTATGGCAATTTGAAGTACTTAATTTTATGATGTGGATAGTGTGGCATTGAGCTTTGTTTAGACATAATAGAGGCTATATGTGCAAATTGAATATACACCTAAACATTTCATTAGTGCGTGAACATTTGACGAACACCATTAGCGATCGAATGCTAACACAGCGAAGGGGTATTGACGCTAACAACATGATATGCGGTCAAGGTGGCAAAATATGACTAGGCCGAGATAGACGATTCAAGGTGAAGGTGTTTAGGACAGAAGACCATTTACTGGCAAAAACAGCACCGTCACTGCGTACAAAGGCACAGAGGTGCCAAGGAATATTCTCACGCATAACCCTTAATTACTTAAAGTTATATAGCATTTTAATGATGCACATAAACAAAATAAAAAATGGCCAATGTGACCTTGAATTTACATTAGCTAGTTATCTTGGTGTAATTAGCTTTTATCTGTAACATAGATACGCGAGTTGTTTCCAAAAAATATTTGCCTTACATTTAAAGGCACTGGTGATGCAATTTATATGCTGTTATACTTAAGAGTTTCACTTTCAAGGTTTTTGGTTATGAAGTAATCAGTGCAAATCATAACGAGAAGGCGTAAGATTATTAAAACCATTAAAACGCTACAGACCATAACACTAAACGTGTCACGTGTTTTAATTACTTCTCCAAGCATTGGACTTGCAATTAGCGTATACTGATTTTATGTAGGAGAAACTGCGAATGTTTATAAATCGTAGTTACATAAACCAAGTATACTAAAATAACCTGTTTAGTAAGTCCTTGCGACTACACAATGGACACATCATTACATGAATACTCAGCGTCAATTGCAGTGAATGCAATCAAATGTAATATTGAACATCTGCAAGAGAATAATTTGCCTAAGCTTAACTACGAAGTATCCTTACTTATATAAAAACATTCTTGTATACATATTTTCAGTGCGAATAAACGGCGTTCTCCGAGATTGCGCTCCGCAGAAGCATGAGTACCAGGACTACAAGAACGGGAGGTGGTCGCCGAAGATGGAGATATTGGAACCTTACAAAGAGGGCTGTATTGACTCCGACGATAAGGGTGAGAGGAGTACACCTACCAGGTAATTAAAGCGACAATTGAAAACGTTTCCAGCTGCAGCTAATACTAAGGCTAGTGTCTGAAAGCCTTGTATATCTGTGATCAGCAAAACTGCTGAAAAAAAAAACATTTGAGCGATTGTGCTTAGTACAACAAAAAAATATATTTTAACATGAGATTTGACGACATGAATTTCATCGAGTTAGGAGACGATGCAAATAATCAAAATGACTTGCACTGGCCTGATGACAACGAACCTCAATTATGAAACTGCTAAGCAAATGAAAAGAACAACAAAGAGAAATTATTTACAGTCGTCAAATACATGAAGCACGTAAACGTGTATACTAAAACCACCGGCAATAACTTGTTCGATAACGGGTGTGTAATAATGCCACTCCATCTACATTACGAACACTTTCTGCAATTTACTCTTCAACTTTATACTGTGAACAATTTGTGTTTTGTATAAATATTTCACACCTGGAAAATAAATTAAAACGAAGACTTTAGGTTTTGGTACAGGTTCTTGTTTGCTTGATATTTTTAATTAAAGATTTTCTTTAATAGGTCAAGTTAATAGAGATCAGCTTGCTCGGTTTTATCCCTTTTACAACTAAAACAGTGCATATGGGCGGCAAAACGCCCATTTTCGCCACTTCCTTTCATATAGATATCTCATCACTTAAATTTATTAAAAGTAGCTATGTGGATAAATATATTTATCTACATTAAACATTTTACCCAATTGTACAATGTATGTTTTTAATTTAAGGTACTGCTACTGCCGCAACAACCTCTGCAATGCATCACCGACTACGAGCCACGAAGGCTACACAGACATCATGGGCGTCATAGTAGTCTTCAACCTCATGAAATACATCAACAGCCTTAGGTAGTAGTCGGATGGACGCGTAGGAATTAATTATGTTAAGTGAAGTTGCCACGCAACACAGAGTAGTAAGCAAGAAGTGATGGCGAAGTGTGGGCGAGAAGACTTAGTGCCAAGGAGCGAACGAGGTTCGTTAATCCAATATATGGCAGTAATTAATGCTACCATATATCGGGAGGTCAATCTGAACCAATAAACCCACGCCATTTCGAAATGGACTCGACGCGTGCACACACATGAAATGCAGACTTAATTTTTAACAATTTACTTCGCTTCGGCCCTCGTCATTAAAGTGAGCATTTTGAGGGCGAAACCTGCCACCACACAGGATACAGATTTAGTGTGGTCTAGTAAAATTGACCATGCATGTATTAGCCTAAAGCCTGGTATCACTGATACGATGGAACTCATCCGATTTAAAAGAAATCTGTATTTATGAACTAAGCACTCCATACACTTACTACTCCGCGTCAAGCAACTGCTCGCAATGATTTGTGATATAAATAAAAGGGTATAGTGACTTTTTAATTTAAGACATTAATATAATCTTTGTATATCAGCTGTATTAAATCAATAAGAAAATTGTGTTACTGTGCAGAAGTTATTTGTCGATTAAATATGTATTTGGGTAATTATATAATAAATAAATATGTGTTATAATAATATGCGTAGACTGTAGACGCATTTATGAAATCATTATGTTGCGTTGATAATTGAATATTTGATATTCAAGTTATAATGTTAAGAAATATATTGATGACATCTTTTGACCTATAGGTACCTAAATCTTTATAGCTTCCATAAATATGACAACAATAGTAGATTTGATTCCAGTAATTAACTGTTCAGTTTAAGTTGTAAGAAACTGGGATTTCTTAATAAATTATTATAACTTTTCCGTTTGCTGTGAGATTTTAGAGGTGGGGTCTGTCGAAATATGGAAATTTTGAATATAAAATTACTTTTATTAATTTGTTTGACCTTTTTATTAGTTAATTCGATTCTAATGTTAATAATATCATTATAAACGATTCTAATAATAAATTCGTAACTACGAAATATTAGGGCCATCAGAATAAGTCTCTGTGCAATACTAGTATTTGTCACTGATATTTCCAGTTTTGCTCATTAGGTAGTATAAATGTTTATTTACTAGAATTGATTGTTTTCCTTACTCAACTGACGCTTCAGACTTTAGGAACGTGTGATAAATATGTACTCTATAATAACCGAGAGGAAATAAATAGTGTTAACAGGTAAACTTTATAAGGTCACAGTTCCTTAAATGGCACAATAAACTATAGCTGTAAATACTTTGTCAAAGTTTTAATTGCTCTGCTGTACCCAGAAATAGTGTCGTGTGCAAGTAAGTTGCGATTCTCGCAATATCGAAATATGTTTTCTATCATGATGTGTTTCATGTTTTGACGATGCTTTATGTTTTGCCTTATAGGTAAACTTGGCAAAGTAATGTTTGGAACTCTGACCCCCGAATACTGAAACGTCACTCAAAATTTAAGTACCACTTAAATTTAACAGATACTCAAAAGTGACGTTTGACAATACAAAATCTAAAGTTTAAGAGCTGCTCAAATGTTGACCATAATCTAAAGTGACGTTTCAGTATTCGGGGGTGAGACGATAAGACAACAAATCACAAAAAAAATATAACACGTGACATTAGGAGAAAATTGTTGTCTAAATATAAATAAAACTGGTGCCAACTTGTAAACGATCAAGTTATACGTTTAATAGTAAATGTATTTTGTTGTCAATAATTGCTCTACCTGAGTCTGCTGGTGATTTTCTCCCCAGTTGTGCATTGTGAAGCAAAAGCTGTGATTATTTATATGTATAATTATATATATTGTAAAAGTCGCTACTTTAATAAGTATAAATATTTTGAAAAGGTTAACTTTTGCGCCTGTCGTATTAAAGTTTATAATTTATGTCTGACTAGTGAATTTGCATGTATGAAATACAGTAATGCTAATGAATGTGTTTTTTTCTTATTTTATGCGACTGCGCATATATATTATGATAAAAAGAATTTCAAAACTCAATATGTGCATCTTTTAATATAAATTTGCATATCATGAAAGCTTAAAACAGGTTTAAATTATCCTCTGTAGGTAACATTCCATGTATGAATTATGATGGCAATATGTACAAAAATAGCCAGCGATAACAGATAAAGTAAAACTGGACGATGACGTCCCAAATGGAATGCAATGAGTTATTCACCATCTGATGTCATCTGCTTTTACTCCAATCACTTAACAATATCTCTTATGGATTGGGACTTTCCTGATCCATGCTGGCCATGTGAATAAGAGTCATAAATAAAAATGTATGATATGTATTTTTCCATAAATAGCAAAGATCTTCATTGGCCATTATAAAAGTTTTATCAAATAAGATTGCTTTCTATTGTTTGTGGTACTTTGCAATTTAAATTCCAGTGTTCGTTTACAGATATAATTGGGCATATAAAAAGGTACTTCTATTCAATACTGTGCTTATGGTAGGATATCAAGTACCTGTTGCATTGAACAGTTTTTCAAAGAGAACGTACTAAAACAATACTTAGAAGAATCCGGTTCAAACATAATGGATGACAACAGGGAGTGGTAGAGACGTTTTAAGGGCTACTTTATGTCTGTTTTCTGTTTTTAAATCCAAAATGCAATTCGGCTTCAATAAAAAAGAATGTGGTACTCTATCAAACGAAGTTCGATGACGACACTTCATTTCCCACGACCTAAAGTGAATTCTAGACTAGACAGGCGCGACAAATAGTAGCAGAGCACGACAGCCGAGACACACCCACGTTTAGATCATACCATCAATAGGAGCAACTATCGCCTGTTGTTCTATCATCGACCTAAATGTGGACAACACCCGCGATAACCTCGAAAACTGTCAAAATACTAACACACGATAATGTAGCAGCTTTATGGTGATAATTGTTGTTATTTATTACAGCTCAACGAAGTATCAATGAAGATATGATGCGACGACCCCAAATAAATTGGGATAAGGGCAAGGAGAATTATGAATCTAGCTCAATAATCAGTAGTTTGATTGTAATGTACGGGTCTATTACTGTTCCACTACTGTGAAAAGACATTTTCTCAAACAGAGAAAGCATGAATATTATGTAGTTTTAATTTTAACAGGATAATCTAAGGAATACGACAACCAACACACCTTTTTTGTTAACTTAAATTTCAAAATCTCATCGTAGCAAATTGCTGACCTCATAGAAGATCAAAACGCAAGTGGTATATTGGCATTTAGTCCTCATAAAAATTGCTAACACATGGTATTTTTATCGCTAAAAAACAAAGGATGTTGCGAGCTGACCATATCAATAGTAAAACGTTTCACAACGGGACCAAAAGCGAATGGTGTAACTCACAAACCTAGTATTTTCGTATGTTTTATGCACCTGATATCAGTCAATGTCAACTGATACCGTAATATAGATTAAACTTCGTATGAAAGCCGATGTGCAAAGAGTAGATAAGTCTAGAAAGGAGATTAACCAGTCAACAGGTGTAAACAGAGCAATTGATTCTATAAAATATACAGAAAGCAGGTTCAACATCCGTTTAGTAAAGAATTATAAACAAAGGTAAGGAATGTTCTGCGTACACGTTTTTGTTTCAGCCAAACTAAAACGTTATTGATTTTTGGGAAAAAAGAGTTAAAGTATACTTGCATGTAAGTATACTAGACTATAAAATATTACAACAAAGAAAAGACCACACAACACAATGCTATTACATAGATAGTGTGGCTGTTAAATAGGTCAAGTTGGAGATAAATCTCTCATCGAGATAATTATACACTGACAATGTCACAAATTAGCAAAAAGAATGAGATGACTGACAGTGGCAGACGGTAAAGAACAGAATTTTGATTTTGTCGTAGTCTGTTTGGCTAACCTAATACTTAAAATTATTTTAAGTCGACACGAACTTGTAATGTTGTTGTTATTAATTAATTAGTGACTGTCTAAATAAAAGTTCATAAAAAACTAATGTGTCCAATACGTTTTGTAGGTAATTTCTACAATTATTTGACCCATCAAATAGAAAGAGGCGATCGTGAACCGAATAAAAATATTGCAAATTTTATTACAAGTTCCAAAATAAAAACTAAACACCGGAATTCGGAGACAAAGCGACAAACAAAAATGAACCGCCACTGAGCGGGACCGCCAAATGTTGGTCAGTGTCGCGCCGGCGCCAGAATCGATCGCATGAATCAGCGTTATTACTGCGAACATAAGAGCGCAATTTGTTAGTTTTTGGACATGTCCCGTTTTGCCACTGGGTTTCCTTCCTGTGAATCATGGAACTGAGTACGGAGGTGCCAATTTCAGTCGAGTGTCCCTGTCCCTGCCGGCCACATGCGCCGCAATCGCAACATTGTAAATACATAACACGTAAATGTAATTAAAAAAATAACAGTTCGTAGTTTTAGTGTAGACTAGTCGTTTTAAGTGGTGTTTTATTAATAAACATGGATTTAACAGCTTCTTTATTGACTTTTACAATGTTTTGGAAATGTAAGTGAAAGTGTTTTGATAATATTTTTTTATCTTTTATTTGTTGGGAATTGTAATAATTGCAAGTTTGGCACTATACCCAGGTGCTTGTCATAAATTATTTGTTCAATAATACCGCTGTACATATTAATTATAACCTTATTTATTTGATTACCATCAAGTTCAACAAGTGAGTGAGTATTATGTGTAAATATTGAACTGTCTTTTGGCAAATATTATAAATCAACGGAGTGACCTTCGGGTGACTTCTCCAATGGAATCAATAAAACAAATATTTGAGAATTTAATACGCTACTTAGAACGTACATCAACATGGAAAAATCCTTGAAAAATTAATAAAACTTAGTGTTGTATCTGAACTCTGATAAAAAAAAAACATTTTAATTATATTCATGACATATAAAGGAAAAAACAATAGGTAATAAAATGCGTACAGACCATGTATGGACATATATATCAGTAAATTAATATCATGTGGGCATCGAACCTCATTATTGACTCCCATATGGTTCAGTCTGTCACCTCGCGGTAGGCGTAATGAAGGCTCTTTCAAATTTAACTATGCAAAGGTCGTATTGGAATATAAAATAAAAAGTTGTATGGCGGTGCGTCTGTGGAGCCAAGAATAGGAAGTGTAAGTCTAGGATGTCCCGCTCAAGTTCCCGGCTGCCGGACGTCGATTGATATTTGTGATGCAGTTTATACCGGTAGCTTGACTACGAAGAACCTGATTATAATGCATTTAGCTAAATTAAATTTCACACAAGAACCTCATGTAGGTATGTCTTATGGTGTCCTAAACGTTGGCTCTTAAATGAACGAATTCAGGGTGTGTTGCGAATTACATTCAGCTGCAGATCAACGACGTTCTGACGCACGAAAGATGGTGAGATAAAATTCTCATTCAACTTGACCGGTAATGGCGACTGGGGTGTGTTCTCCATATTGGTTATTAACGGTCAGAATTACAGCAACAGTTTGTAGAGATATGTCGTCTTAATGGATAATGTTACATAATAAATATATAGAATAGACAAACATCATCATCATTCTTCTGGGCTATTAATAATTAAACTATCAGAAAAACATAAATGTTAATGGGATTTGATGATCAACGAAACAAAAATCCGTCTAGTTGGGAGTCGGACTAGCGCACAAGCGTTTCCGTATAAGTTAGCGGCTTACAGGGTTAATTTGGTAACAGCTCCAAGGGACCACAGACTTGAGCATTTGGTTAGGTTAGGTTAAAGTAAAGGGTCTTGAACTCTGGACCGACGGACAACAAAGTAATCCTATAAAGGTTTTTTTTCCTCAAAACCCTAAAACAAGGAAAACAAGACATACATTTGAATGCAGTAAAATCTGCATGTATTGTATTCGAGACAAGGACATAAAAGGTCATTTTATAAAATGAAGCTACATAGTAAATGAATAGAAATAGTAGGTCAAGTCCAAACCACATTCACTTGTACATATTCGACAACTTGTTAGCCGTAGATAATGACGAGATCACGACCATCTTCTCATGTAAATTGCACTATCGCGTTTACGACTGCGAAATAAAATACAATGACATTTGCTAATCCTTCTGTTTCTTAATAAATCTAATCAACAAGAAAAAGCTAACTTTAATTACTGATAACACAAAACAGACAGACGAATAAAAATATTTTTTAAATTGCTCTTCGTTGATCAAACGCGGGGTTCTCAAAGATCTGCAAGAATTTCAGTTTTGTTCTGGAATTTTGTATGTAACGTATAAATAGTCTAGACATTTGTGTCGCCACTTCCTAGTTAGTATTATGTATGTAGAATTAACATTTATTATAGAACACTTTACTCGGCTGGACGGTGATTGTGTCTTACACAGCACAGTTGACAGTCAAATGTGACGGTAATAAAAAGGTTTGGTTTTTTTACGATATTAAGCCAGACGAAATCACTCAAATCACCGAACACAGTTTAAGGCAATAACCATTAACGAGATTAAAAAATCTATAAACAAAGTCAGTGACTCTAAACAAAAGGCAGCCAGGAGTTACCAATCCTTCAGTGAATAAGTCATCAACATATCGGGCCTAGCCTTTTCCCATCTACGTTGCGATCGGCTTCTAGTCTAACCGGGTGCAGCTGAATACCAGTATTTTACAAGAGACAACCTATCTAACCTCCACCACCAAGTTGGTAATGGGTGATACGATAGTAGCAATACTGGTTGTCAGACTTTTGCGACACTAACTGTAATGACTGTCAAAGATCTATTAATAACAAATGGGGCAATAGTACACCGAGAAATTCAAAGATCAAACTGAAATTAGACTAAGTCCCTATTTCATAATATTATCAAAGCAACGAAGGGACAATGGAATTGCTATTATAAATAAAATAATTATAATGTGACGCTATCTGCGAAGAATTCACATATAACATTGTTTGCGATCAATTCAAATACTTAAACTATTAGTGGTTAAAGAATTAACGAATTATTAAAATAAACTTCTATTGGAAACGACCTTGAAACTTGGACTTTGAGGACAATGACCTACACATTTGGTGTATTCTGTCATTTTGCAGCTTTGAAGCATGACTGTACAAGGGCATAGATGGAATCAAACTTATAGAAGAATCCATTATATTCACATAAATTTCCCAGAAAACGTTTGAACGAACCGCAGTTTATAATACCACGAAAATTAAAGGAAACCACAATTATGAGGTTTGATTTAGCGCCGTTAAAGTTGTTAATTTCTAACGGTGCATTGGTGTAGTTCGTTTGGAATGCAATTCTTCTCAGAAATGAATCGGTGGAATTTCAGTTATGGAACTAAAGAGTACTTTTGAATTTGATAACTTTTTAAATCCGCAGCAAATGGACGTAACTATGTGGTTTATTATTTCCTGAAGAGATATGGTCAACGTTTTGGTCTATCGCTGAATTTAATGCTAATGGCATAAAATATATATATATATAGTATAATATTCTAATTGCATAAGTATATACATATGCGGTAAAAATATCAATAGAAATTGGAAAGCCAGCTTATCACAAATAAGTGCATAAGTTTGAATACAAAGATGTTATAAGATGTGATATTTTATCTACTAGAGTATTAGTAGGAGCCTCCTTGAAATAAAGCTCTAATCATAACATGGTTCTGAACCTATGTCATCCCAATTTGTTTTTGTCTATTAGACTTGTTAGACTTATAATAGTCATTTAGAGAAAACAGACTTTGAACAAACCAAATGCTTTTATTTTCAGTATCATGGAGCCTAGAGTGCTACACGTGCTGTCCGAACCCGGAGCCAGCGAAGAGCACAAAATCCTGTCCATGCACACACTTCGACTACAGCAACAAATACCTCGTGCAGTGCGCGAGTTCCACCATGTGCTTCAAGAGAATAACTACGCTGGAGTTCGGGGATGGATGTAAGTACCTATGCTATCTCAAGATAGAGGTTGTGAGTCAATCAATCAACTCAGCCTATCGGAGTCCACTATTGGACAGCTACGCCACAACCTTCTGACCCCCATGCCGCATGCAGTCTGACCTAGCCACCATTTTCACAGCTGGAGGTGTTCTACAATACGTTTGCTGATACGCGGTCTACAGTCAGAAACTCTTTTGTTTCATCTCTTATCAGTCTTTTGAAAAACGTAGCCAGTCGACTGCACGTAACGTAGTCAGCTTGCTAACTCTGCAAGGAATATTTATACGCTTTAAAGTAACCCTGAGCATAGCTCGCCTTGTGCGATGCTAGAAATTAAGATTTTTGCAATTTTTTTTTGGTAGTCAGTGGTGCTCATCAACTAGGTCTTGATCACAGAGGTCATATCATTGAATAACGATGGCGACCTAAACCCAGATGGGTGCTATGGTGATATTTTATACTCGTACACCTTGGTGAACGTGCGTCAGATTTAGGTATAAATATTTTCAAGCCCAGCAACCGAGTTTTGGTTAATATTTCATTTATAACCCACACGCGAGCCCGTCAAAACAATAATATCTCAAGTGGCTACATACATACATCAATAGACATAATACATCTAGGATTTAGTTTTAAGACCGTTATTATTTGAAGTTCTGAATCATATAAGTATGCTTGGAATGTGTCTCAAGTTAAACATGGATGTATCAGATATGTTTTGTCAACACCAGATTTACAGGCACCATCAAGTAAATAAATAATTTCATTACAACTGGTGAACTTTACGTAGGAAACGTGTCAAGCACTTATGTTAAAAATGATACGCCATATGGTAATGGCAGCAAAATGTTAATCCGCATAGGTAAGGTTATTAATAGAGCTAGCTAGACCGCAAGTGCCAGTGAGGCTAAGTGGCAATGACCCGTGACCGACACCTCTGTTAGCCGATGAGCGATAAACAAAAGAGCACATTTATCATTTAGAGAAGATTTATTGGCTTGTATTAGTTCGTCATTGTTTTTATACACGCTTATTTTTTCTTTGTCTATTTAAGAAGACTCATGTACAGTCAGTGGCGTACCTAGGGCAATAATACGGCAAGCCCATGCGAACAGACTGAAAGCCTCATATGACGAAGAGTAGGTTATATGGGCAAGTCAAACTTTTAGGCTTGTATGAAAGCAGAGGGGCCTGCCAGGGCCTCCGACTGCCGGGGTTGCGTGTTGTTTGAAACAGATACCGCGGCTCCGGAACGTAAAGGGTAATAGAAGGAAAATGGGTGGGGTTTAGTCAGTACAAGTCTGACACTCCCCCCCGCTCCGCCCAGAGCGGGGAAAGTTATTTGATGATTTCCGCAAAAAAAGGCTTGTATGAAAGTACCGCCAGTATGTTTTGTTTCTAAGACTGGGTTGTGGGCTTATAGGTGGTCACTTCACATTTAGTTAGAACTGAAGCCATCCAGCCACCCCTATTGTAGAGGGGCCTGCCAAGGCCACCCCGCGTATCGGTTGCGGGTTGTTCGAAAGAGATACCGCGACCCCGGAACGTAAATGGCAAAAGAAGGAACATGTGTGGGTTTTAGTCAGAAAAAAGATATTCCCCACTGCTCCGCCTAGAACGGGGGAAGTTATTTGATGGTTCCCCAACCGCAAAACAGCCACCCCCTATATTACTGGAAAAGGTTACATAGGCAAACTTCTAAACATTAATTTGATGACATTTCACCACGGACATAAAAAAGCCGTAACTTACGAGCTCTTACTTAAACAGCAATACACTGTTTATAGGAATCGATAAACATGTGCATGCCGGAAGTGATGAACAATAAAAAGAATTTGTTGATACGGTACCGTTAAGGCGGTTTCCTTACGAAATGCTCCTTAAAAGGAATATGTGTTATAAGGCCCGTAACCCGTTGGTTGCGCAACTTTATGTGGTACACTAAAATGTCACTTAACATTAAAACGAACGTATCAAGACTTGTTTGCTTCACCAACGAATTCCTTATGAAAGTTCTTTTTGAATTACGTCTCACATTGAAGGGCTACAACGGCTATTCGACTTGGATAATCTTGCTGCAAACCAAAATGCAATATCATCTTCATTCTCTTGGGTCTAATTAGTTGGGCGCATTATGTCTTCTTCTTCCATACTACTACCCGTTATCTCAACAAATACCTTCTTTCTTGCCATACCATCCACATACACAATCCATCCATCGCAAAGTACAAAATGCAAATGTCGTACAGTAAGAAAATAATATATACCTAATTAAAATTGATAAATATACCTAAATTTTTAAATACAATTTTTTATTGCAGTATAACTGGTTAAATTCAGTCAGAACCAAAATATCATTCTAAAAACAGCATTTTCCCCAACATGAAATTAGATTGCTTTTTTTTGGCCAACAGCAATAAGGACAACAGGAATTATAAGGAAAGCTCTAAACTGCAATATTAGAGACTAGCTGACGTCCGCGGCTTTGCCCCCGTGGTCATCGGAAAAAGAGCATCCTGTGTTATTACAGACTATAATCTCACTCTGTGCCAAATTTCATCAAGATCCGTTTAGCCTTTTCGACGTGGAAGAGTAACAAACATCCATACATCCATCCTCACAAACATTCGTATTTATAATATTATTATACATAGTAGGATAAGTAAAAACGAAACTAAACGAACAGCCATACTAACATGACGTTACGCCGGTAGGGTCCGAATGGTAACGCAAAGGTGTACTTAATAGTAGGTACTACTCTCATTTCACCAGTAAAGTTTTGAGCCCGCACATGTAATAGGGGGCGAGCCTACTACCATCAAACGAGCACAAATCCAGAAATTCCTGATGGTAAAACCCCACAACACTTTGCATACTATCTACACAGGCGGGAAACCAACCATGGATTCTGCACATCAAAGAAGTAACTCTGCGCAAAAACTTTTGCAAGAAAACTTTTTTTAGGAATATGTATACATATCACACTTTGCGGTAGAACGCTGGTGGATACATTGAATAGTATGGGGATCGAGGAGGTATTTAAAGAAAATTTATTTAATTAAAAACAATGATTTAAAGACGGCGGACAACAAAGTGATCGAAAAAGGGTTCCGTTTTTTCCTGTTGAGGTTTGGAACCCTAAAAAATGTGAAAAGGTTAGAGGTAAAATATAGAACAAAGACAATATTGCAATGATCGGTAGATCAAGTGTCTTTTGGCTTCGTTAAGGATACTGTTACACCCTTTATATTTAACAAAGTCATATTAATTAGTATCACCATTTATAATGGCTGGACTGAATTTTGGTTAGTTGAATTTGTCTTCGGCCCAAATAGAAGACTAACTATTAAAAAATTAAGGAAAAAAGTTTTAAAGTGGTGGGTGCGTTGATAAGTAGGTAGGGCAGGTAGGTTTAGTAGGTAGGACAACAGGCAAAAGGTCGGAAAAAGTCCATTGCTACGCCGCCGGGCACAGTAAAATATTTTTTATTCACTGGCACAGCTAGCAATATTATAAATGTAAAAGTATCAAATTCTTACTGTATGTTACCTTTATGTCTTAGCGGCTGAACAGTGGTTAACCATGACCTGGGTTAAAGTCAGGTTATTTTCCCTAATAGTATCTACATTCTTGTAGAATAAATAATTTACAACCTGTATTTGGGCAAAACCACAGGACAAACTAATAATTGATAACTGGGTAATTGTCATCGAAATTCCCCTGTTTCAGTGCGTTACAGAGCATAATGCGAATCGTAAACTAAATTGTGAATCGACATGTGAGTCACGATTTATCAGTTCCTCTCGTAGTCCGCCGATTTTAATGAGGGCTGCATGCATGGAACCGCATGCGGCTGGGTTAAATGTGTAGACTGTACCATCTAATATATAAAATTCTCGTGTCACAGTTTTCGTTCCCATACTCCTCCGAAACGGCTGGACCGATTTAAACGAAATTTTGTGTACATATCGGATAGGTCTGAGAATCGGCCAACATCTATTTTTCATACCCCTAAGTGAGCAGCGGGTGAAACCGCTGGACACAGCTAGTAAGCGTATAATACTCATTCTTTTTCTTTCTTTCTTCATCGTGTGGCATCATTCCTAAGCCAGTGTTAGAATTTGTATGCCGCCCATGGGCCTCCGAAATCGGAGTAGTACAAATATCAGCAGCAAACACCTTACATTTATTGACACGAGTATAAAACTTATCGGAAGCCGCCTTGGGAGCCACCTCTGGTACAGTAGAGGGGTTAAAAAAATGCTTCGCCCGACTTGCTCTTGAGCTTATTTAAAGACCGACTAACTGCTATTATATTTTTTTTCCATCAAAATGATCAAAAAATGTTTATTACCCGACCGCAAGGTTGTTTTTCGAACGTATTTATTTATTAACTTTTGCCCGAGGCTTCGCTCGCGTCCACAAAGAGACAACAGGTAGCCTATATATGTCTCCACTTAAAAGATAACGTCAATTCGTCGCCCCGTTTTGCCGTGAAAGACGGATAAACAAACAGACACACACATACCGTAGGTGCCACCCCTACGATGATCGGCTTATTTTGGCTCGAGGAGCAACAGTGTCAAGTTTCACACTTGTGAAAAAAACAAAAACCGGCCAAGAGCGTGTCGGGCCACGCTCAGTGTAGGGTTCCGTAGTTTCCCGTCCGTCACAATAAGTGTTTCCAGTTATGAGGCCAACCGAACAATTCGGTAATACCCGATCCAATGTAATAAGTACCTACAGCGCCATCTCTCGGGGAATTGGGTTACTAATTAATACAAAGACGTGCAATTTCGGTGGTAATTTTGGATTGCGAGAACCGATTTCAATAATTCTTTTTTTGTTTGAAAAAAGATCGAGAGACGTTCAGGATAATAAAATATGTAAACAAAGTTACAAAAAATGCTTGCATATACGATTATACTACAAACTTAGTTCAGAAATTATTTTGTACAACTTTTTGTCTTTTTTGTACAAAAACTGTTATGTCAATCAAGTTCAAAATAATTTTCATAGAAAGTCTTTATAAAGTTCTACTTTTCAGATTTTTTTCATATTTTCTAAACTTATGGTTCAAAAGTTAGAGGGGGGGGACACATTGTTTTTAACTTTTTTAGCGATTATTTCCGAAATTAATGACATTATCAAAAAATGATCTTAGTAAATCCCTATTCATTTTTAAATACCTTTCCAACAATATATCACACGTTAGGTTTAAAATTAAAAAAAAAATCACTTCCCACTTTACATATAGGGTGGCTACCCTAATAAAACATTTTTTTCAAATTTTTATTTTACCACTTTGTCGGCGTGATTGATATACATATTGGTACCAAATTTCAGCTTTCTAGTGCTAACGGTCACAGAGATTAAGCGAGGACGGACGGACGGACGGACAGACAGACATGGCGAAACTATAAGGGTTCCTAGTTGACTACGGAACCCTAAAAAGAATTGGCCGTCTTTTGTCTCTAAGTACACATCCGTCACACTACTAGGCTATCACTGATGTCTGTTTGGTATTCATTGTAATAATACTATATTTACGGGACACTTTCATACATTTACACAAAAATCACAAAAAAGGCTTCTTGATCGAAAACGTTCACAAATTAATGCTAATTTGCTTCATGTTTATAGTATTTGTGAAAATTATCAGCTCTGTATGAAGATGCAAGGGCAAAGCAAATGTGGAGGTATATAGGCAGTCAAAAGAATTTAACTTTGAATAGTGAGGTGGAAATTGCTTGCATGGCTATAAGTCTCCAGCACTTAAGGTGAATGGGGGGGGGCTTGTAATCTCTACAAGGTTAGGCAGAAGTATATGCCAATATCACCCATATTTCGTTATGATTAAGTCCCATTTATACAACCAAAAAATGCTACAAAAGTTGAAAAAATACTGATATAAGCCTGAAGCAACAGGGTAGGGTTCCAATTACATATGTTACGGAACGAACAATGCAATGATTGGTGTGTCATTAGTTCATCACTTTCACAATCGTGTCGGGAATACTTAGTTGCGTATAATTACAACATAAGTTCAAGATTTTATGTAAGAAGCATTGTCAGTCTGTCACCTCATATTGTAATTTAAGTAACAGTGCATGGCACAATGTAAATACTTATAATTTATACATTATTATTAAAAAGTAAAAACATATGGCTAACTTAACAAAAAATATCTACATTTTTTGTTAAGTTGTTATTTTTATAATGATGATCAGTTATTGTATTCATTTTCTGTCAAAAATACGAGAAATATTTTTTTTCGACGGGTTTACTCATCAACGCTAGTTTAAGGAAAGTAATGTTTCCACCTCAAAATTATAAGGTAAAAATATACGAACAGAAATGACAGGGTTATCTCTCTGCTTATACATAAGTATTAGCGGCTGCTAATACTTATGTATAAGCAGAGGGATAACCCTGTCATTTGCAGATCTTTGAACCGAAAGTCCTGTAAGGTTTGACGGGATATCTTATTACCCATTATTTACTAGGTTGTGGAGGTCAAATAAACAGTCACTCCATATAAAATACTGGTATGTAGTTAACTGCTGGTTATACGAAAAAAAAAAACTGCATCGTGCATGGTCAAAATACAGATTTATATTGACTGCTTTTAAACTACATTTAAAACTACGACAACCGTTACCGCAACCCTGACAGCCGTCAGGTTTGCGGGTTGTTCGAAAGAGATAAGTACCGCTGCCCCGGAAAATAATGGGCAAAAGAAGGAATATGTGTGGGTTTTAATCAGTAAAAGTTTGAAAATGGGGGGATTTATTTAATGATTTCCCATCTGTAAGAAATAAGGTAAAGAGCGTGACCAGATGCAAGTAATCAATCATGATTTATCCGGATGTAGGAAACTATGATGACTCATATTTTTTTTCATAATTCCAATAATTGGCTACATACAGAATATTTGTAAACATTTAGGATAAGATGTTGGCAAAATTCGAGAATAAATTAAACGTTTTATCCTTTGATCCGGTAGGAAAACCAATTTGAATTCCAATTGGTATTTGTGCGCTAGAGGAAATGAGTGTGTCACCCGCGTAGAACGGGACAAAAAGCTATACCAAATAGATAGAGCTAGAATACCAAATTATATCCAAATCTGTTATGCCGTTTAAGCGTAAAAGAGAAGCCAAAGAAAAATAGCCTTCAAAATATTTGTGTAATAATTTACTAAATCTGTTATTTATTCGTTTTCTAAAAATATCTCAACATATAATTTAATTACGATCTCTCTAAATAACTTGTCATAAAAAAACCTGCCTTTCGATTCTAGATTATTTATAATAAAATGTTTTGTTACAGTAACATCGACGAGCATAGCCCGCGGTTGTGCGCCACAGACTACAAGTGGAGAACAGAGGAAGATCAACGGCAAATGGCATGCGGTCACTGACATATACGAGGTGTACGAAGAATCATGTTCGGAAGACCCGAGCAATGACGATCGGTCCACGAAGACGACACACTGCTACTGCAGAGGAGACCGGTGCAATGGCGCCCAGAAAATATTCAGAAATGTTATAGCAGTAGCCGCTATGGCAGTAACTCTATGTGTTTTAAGTTAAATGGTTAAGAAATAAACTGCTATGGGGCACTGACTGGCTAGTCATAAAGCGTCTCGTCAACTTTCTCGAAAGACTTTTACACATTGAGACTGTACTGTCTTTCTCTTGTTATTTTCATGTATTGTCAGACCACTCTAGCTAGGGTTTTTTCTAGAACTCTAGTCTAGTCACAGGCTGTTTTAATACTGCCCTAGTATTTTCGGTAGGTTTTACTTATAGTTTCATTGTAAACGTAACTTAACCTTGATTGAAGGTTGGGTGAATGCAAATGTAAGCATCGCGTCAGAGCAAATTATAAATTTAGTGCAAGCAACTTGAATGATTAATGTGGTACACCCGGCAGCACATCAAGCTATACATGTCCAGTACAACATGGCCTCGCATTGAATAGATTTCTCGTACAATGTGAGATCCACATAAACAGGTTTGTGCAGCTTGATTCGTGAAGTGAAATTGTCTTTTCTTTGGTATTAGAACTTTTCGATGCTGGTGAGATCAAAAAACGTTTAAGAAAAGACTAGTACTTTACGGCGTTCACAAACATAAGTTACATTTAAAATAAGAATATTATAGTGATTTAATCTTATTTAAAAATTGGCTTGTACACCGCTATAAAATAACGGTGATTATGTTTTGTCTATGATATTATAATAAGGCTATTTATAAGATCCCTAATACCTCCATACGGGTCTTTATATACTGCCAGTAATGTTAATTTACTTATAGTTACGTGGTTGAACAAAGTTATCAACAATCCAAAGAGCTTCAACAGTGGTGCTTTATTATAATACGCATTATTGCTAGTCAATGTTATGTAAAGTGTACTTTCATTTACTTATCCTATTAGATAAACAAATATATCTTAGGTAGACACAATGTGAAAACTGTTGTTTGTACACAATGGGAAAACTGAAATTTTCTAAACTTAGGATATTAAAAAAATACCACAGATTGATTAAACTCTATACACTTACCATCAGGTGAGATAGTGGTCAAACGCGAACCTATCACTAATAAAAAAACATAAATCCAAACTCACACCAAATACATATGTAAAAAAGTTGTGTTTTTAACGCGAGCAACACAAATTACGTCACGTTTCTAATCCAATTCACGAAAATCAATGGCTGTCACAAGCAGTGAAAAGCGCAATTTAATTTTAATTTTGTGGCTCTGCAAGTATATATTGTATTGGTTTTTATTTATTCATTAATGCTTTAGACCTAGACTAAGTGGCATGGTATTAGCAGCGATGATGGAAGTGTTAAAACGGTATGAGACTGACATAAGCTATCGAAAAGTTTATGTAAACCCCGTTGAATGAAAGTAATTGTAGTAAAACGAAACGCAATAATGGCGCTTGGCATCTTCGTCCTCTTCTTTGTTTAAATAGGATAAGTAAGAAAAAATACACTATAAAGATTGCAAGTCTGTGATTTACTTCACAAATGTTAGTTAGGTAGTCATTACTTAATTATGTTTAAATTGTACTATCGTATACGTAGTTAGTATTCGTCTGGTCATTACTAATCATGGCCAGGAAGTTGATAAGTCTACTTTGTATTTAATTTTAGCATTTAGGAACTGTTTTGTAATTTTTGCTACGTGATACTCATTCTTATATGTACTGTAATAATATAATAAAAGCATTCCTTTATTCGTTTTGTTTTATCAATTAATGTTTGGTAAATAGTTATCAGTAACAGCCACAGAGTCTGGATTTGTATCCATTTGATAGCAGTACACTCGCCTCTATTACCTATTTTATTATTTTGGGGATAACAAACAGTTACAACATATAAATAACTGCAAAAACAATGTAGCAGCTCACTAATCCATATCCACCTATCAATCCTTACTAATATTATAAAATAGAAAGTGAGTTAGTTTGTTACGTCTTCCCGCCTAAACGGCAAAACCAAATTTGATGAATTTTGGTACAGAGATAGTTGGGACCCTGGAGACGGACATAGGATTTTTTATAATGAGAAAAGGGGGAGAAAATTGAACGCCAGCGAAGCCGCGGGGAAAAGCTAGTGTGTTTATAAAACAAGATGCCACTATATAATAATAATTCTATTAAAATTCAATTACAATTTAAGATTACCAATTACATATGTGAGTGCTATGTATTATCATTGACTTGACGAAGCCCTGGTGGTTAATAGTGTCATGCTCACTTAAATGTCTCGCTGATGGTGGCGGGTGTGTCGGGTCATTTAGCTCCCTTCAAAATGGTCGAACTGAATGGGGCTGATCCATACGTCATGTTCGTGAACGGGCGCTGTCAGTTGGGACTGGTAATTTTTAGCTACCACGGTCATTTTTAATTTATTTAGATTTAAATTGAATTTTGTTTTTTATTTACTCTGGACGCTCTTACTGTGCACGTCTTTCTACATCGTTCTCACATGTTTGTATAATCTCAACACGAATGATGTAAATACTATTTTGTAAAAATATTAGAATTTAAAAGAGTGTCCATGGAGTTTCTTGCCCATTCTTCTCCATAGAGATCAACGCTTTGGAATGGGCAACTGCAGTACTTTCACAAGTTATTATGCCTTGTGACCGGGACTGTAGATTCATTTTGTTTCTTGACATTCAAAAGTGCCTGTAATGGTCTAATTGAAATAAATGATTTGATTTGATTTGATTTGACATAACATTTGATTTAAATTTGGATTTTGAGAATGCAAACACATTAATATCTATTAAGTATAATTAAATATTACATGGGGCTTAAACCATACCTGGTGAACTTGTGAGGTACACGTCTGGCTAACCTTTCTGGCATTTCAAGCGCGATGTTGTGATATATTGAAGAAAAATCCATTAGAATTACGACCCTGTTTGACCACTTTCCGTATAAGATAATTCAGTTCACTCGTAATCTGCAAATAGCTTTTAAACCTCTAACATTTTATCTTGTCTGGCTTGTCTTAGCTTCGATTCACGTAATCTAATAATCCTTACTAATATTATAAAAGCAAAAGTGAGTTTGTTTGTTACGTTTTCACGCCTAAATGGCTAAACCGATTTTGATGAATTTTGGTGCAGAGATAGTTGGGACCCTGGAGACAGACATAAGATATATTTTTTTAAAAAAGATTGTTTTATGAGGGAGAAAGAGGTAAGGAAAGGGATAACTAAAGGCATAACTTAGCATTGCTATTACAATAAATAAGGCGCAAGAGCAAAATCAGGAAAGGGGAGCTGGGGTAACACACCCCGAATTTCACGCGAGCGAAGTCGCGGGCAAAAGCTAGTTACATATAACCAACAGTTGAAAGTAGCTAGCGGCTTCACTAAGTAATAAGCAATGAGGTAGTATACTTGACCAGTGCCTGTATGATTATAAGAGCTGGTTTTGCTCTTTATGCATCTAGTTTAAAAGTAGGTTTGGGATTTGCATTTTGAACCTTATTTCATCACGTGTTTTATCAAAAGATAGGATGTAAGTCTTACTAGAACAGTTCACTGGCATAAATGACTACTCTACTGATTTGAATAAAACTATTAATATTATAAAGGCGACAGTTTGTATGTTTGTTACTCCTTCGCGATCAAACGCCCGGACCGATTTGGATGAAATGTGGTATATAGACAGCTTATACTTTGAATTAACACAGGCTTTTGTATTCCGGTCTACGCGGGTGAAACGGCGGGCGCAGTTAGTTTTGCATAAGGCAATTCTTTTTTATGAACAAAAAATACATTTACGAAATATGACCAAGTCAGAGTCTTAAATCACCATTTACTATGACTAAAACTGAAGTCATATGAAGGATAACTCGATACTTATCGACTCATTTCAATGTAAGAAGAATGCACGCGTTCCATGTAAATGAGGCATTATGTGCATTGGATTCCAACGAGGTCGTGCTTGTACACGCGATATGAAACTGAAGACGATACTCATATCAGACATACAATATTCTTTCAGTGTACCTTATGGTACTTTAATTTTGAGTGAAAATGTACTACGATGAAAGCACATAAAGTACTTTCTAGATTATATTTTAAATCATACTTCACCGATACATCTCCTACAAGAATTGCGCCATTATCTACTCTATTCTTTAAAAAAAAAAACTGGGTATTAGAACGTCATGTCCAACCAGCCTGTACTGTTTTAGGTTTTAACAATGTTAACAAACTTTTTACAGTACCTACACCCCATTTCGCCAGTAATGTTTTAAACGCATGTTTTAGTGAGGCGAGCCCATTGCCATCATCCGGGTACAAATCTAGACTCCGTGGCCGATATTGATAAATTTCCGATGAAAAAACATAATTTTACTTTATCCGCCTTGAGAATCCTTGTGACCACTCGACCAACGACCAAGTATTCTTTTTAAACTAAACAAGTTTAATTAAATTACAATGCACGATCGAATATGACACACCATACCGAAGACAAAAACTGTCATTCAGGAATGAGTGACACAGACAAGGTTTACAAAGGCGACTATTACAATACATACACGTGAAAAGTCAAACATTGTATCATATGCAATAGTTAGCCGGGTATTATATGATACTAGCTGTTCCCCACGGTTTCACCCGCGCTACTCAGCACCTGTTGGTCGTAGCGTGATGTTATATAGCCTATAGCCTTCCTCAAAAAATGGACTATCCAACACTAAAAGAATTTTCCAATTCCAACCAGTAGTCCCTGAGATTAGCGCGTTCAAACAAACAAACTCTTCAGCTTTATAATATTATAGTATATAGTATAGATGGTCTATTACATAATGATTGCTTTAAATTTTACTGTATATTTTTTTAAGTTTTCATCTATTAACATAATTATGGACTTATCATTGTGTGCTTGGTCTGAAATAAATATTTTCAATTCAATTATGACGCAGGAGACATATAAACCGCTTTCTTTTAGGGATGCAGATGAGAAATCATCAAATAACTTCCCCCGCTCTAGGCGGACCGGGAGGGAGTGTCAGACTGTTACTGACTAAAACCCATCCATGTTATGATACATTTTTTTTTGCTCATTATGTTCCGGGATCGCTGTATATCTTTTGACCAACCCGCAACTAGATATAAACCTCTTAGAATATAAAAACATAGACAGTGACGTCAATTTATCTTATTATCGTATATCTTGTTATCGTAAATAATCTTCTAAAGCTACTTTGCATGAAAAACTTATATTCGAATTTAGTTCTAGAAAATCAATGGCTTTGTAGGTTTCATAGTAACTTAAGTAGGTTTCATAGTATAAATAAATAAATAATCACCCCCAAGTACGTGGTAACAATATGTTATTAACGACAGGTATATCCTTCTATGACCTTCATTACAACATGAAACGGCCTATCAATGATAACAGTGACCATACGTCCCTTTTTAGGCTGTCTGTCCCGCTGTCCACTATGAGTGCAAAAATGTCCCAATTTCCCAAGAAGTAGAGAAGTATTAAATGTCAGTAGAAAAAGTCAGTTCAAAATATCAGATTTACTAGTCAAGTAGGAATGAAACTATCGTTTTAAATTATCGTTTAGTCCATTTGAGAAATATCCAATTTTTCATAAATAATTAAATATAAACAACTGCCTAGACATTAGAAGTCAATAAACTTATTAATAGTGCGCTAGCATGGTGGATAGTGTAAAATCATGCTTGTACTCACGTTGGCGTGGTTCTCGACCAGGCACAGGAACACCACGTCCTCCCGCAGCAGCCGCACGGCGCCATGAAGCGGCTGCGACGTCTTACTCTTCAGCATGCGGTACAGTAGCGCAGATGACATGTGCGCGAAGTCCTCGCCTGAGCATAACAATTATGTTCAAGTTTTATTGGAGACTAGCTTATGCCCGCGGCTTCGCCTGAGTTCAGTAATTGCCCTACAGGATCGGCATAAGTCTGTGTCAAATTTCATGAAAATCCGGTCAGCAGTTTTTGCGTGAAAGAGTAACAAACATCTTAGTTATATTATTAGCTGGATTCTTGAAATTTCCTCCTCAATCATTGCAATTTAAACCTTATGAAAATACACTTGAGATTCTTAATGGGTTTTCACGATCACAGCCACACCATAGTGTAAATGAGGTTCCTTTCTATTGGTTCTTTTGTTGAGCAATAATTTTAAATCATGCCCTAGTGCTTTTTGTTTTCGGATGAGAAATCATCACATAACTTCGCCTGTTTTGGCCGCAGCAGACTTTTGCTGACTAAAACCTATTAATGTTTCTTTTGCCCTATATGTTCCGGGGTCACGGTATCTCTTTCGGGACCACGAACGCGCCGTCGACTCGACATGCTCTAGTACTTATGTATGTTTTTGTACCTATGCATAATTTATGCATGGTTCCTGAATAAACAAGTTTCAAGGTGCCTTTCTTTATGAGGACAAAATGCACGAGACCTGAATTCAATTGCTATTGACTTACAATCATACAATATACCTCATTTATTAAAGTCGTTTAAGAATTACAAAACTGTAGCTAATGGCAAAGCTGAATAATGATCAGGTGAAGTTCAAATAACAATAAAAATGCATCTGTTTCATAGAAACAATTGCATATTATTATGTTAGAAAGTAAGTACTCTTTAAAAAAAAAACCTCAACAGGCACATATATGTTAACATTGTTAACATTTTTGGCGTGGCATGCTGGCTTATCTCCTAAAAGAATAATAACTCATTCAGGGAAAACTTAAGGAAAATTTGAATACAACTATCCTATGAATAATTCATTTCTGTTTATATTTGTGGTGTTTGTGCTGTCTGTTTGTTTACATATTTTAAACTAGTCAAAGGATTTTAATGCTGTTTTGAGAAATAGATTTATTGATTCCAGACAAGGTTTACATGTATAATACCTCAGTCTCTATGGGTAAAACTGTGGGGTGCAGTTGCAGTATTATTTACTAAAATTACTTCTACATAATTAAGATAACCATACTATAACACTTTGGTATTATAGCATACCCTTACACAATGTTGCAGTACACTACTAATTCATTCCCCCTAATTAACACATAACATCTTACATGCAACATTACACAAGTATGTTATTTGGTCTTAACAAATGAAACTTTTTTTAACTTCCATGTAAGGTACTGGTATTAACTAGCCAGCTGAATCGGGTAAGACTGAAAGCTGACCCAAAAATATTTCGAAAAAGGCTTGATACGCAATGATGTCTTACCTGTCAGGTCGTCCCAGTGTGCAGATATAAGGCCTGAGCAATGCTCCTTGAGAGCTGAGGCACCAATCTCATCAGCAGCTGAATAGAACTTTACACAGGACCTGAAAACAAGATTGATTAGCATATATACATTAAATTATCTATTCTGAACCAAACAGTTTGTACATTTTCTAGACATTATTTGATAATTTCGTAATTTTGTAATGCATGATGGGCTTAGATGTTAGAAGTTGGTACACTTGTCTATAAGTTTATTTGATGCACCTCCTCACCTTGTACATTGTGTATTCAATTGTTGGTGAACCAAATAAAGAAAATAACATAGGATTAAACATTTTTTTTTTTTTACATTTTGCTTGTTTAGCTCGGATGAGTGTGTCCACCTTTAAGAAGCCTGGATTTTATAACTGAACTCAATCCTAATCAATACAAATGTCTTTTTCATGATACTAGCAGACAAATCTCAAAGATTACTTAGCTAAGATTTCATGTAACCATCTGTTTAAAAATACACATGCAAAATATAGGATATATCAAATATCATGTTATTGAAATAAAAAAGGATGTTGAATTTTTACATAAAAGCAATAATTGATAACATCTCTATGCCTTATCTGTATAGAATCTGTATTGGTATTGTATGTTTTAAAAAATCTGTTTGAAAAGGTTTTATTGTTTGCTTACCTAACTCCAACAGTAGCTATGAGAGCCTGTTCACACTTTCCAACTAATCCATGTAGTTTGAAACTAGCAGCAGATTTCATGAGCTGTAGAGCAAAGCTGTCTCCTCGGGACAAGTCCACAACATCTGTGTACAACCATTTCAGGAGGGCAGCACCTATCTCATCCGGTAGAGTAGACCAGTCTGAAGTAAAAATGTGTTATTGGTCATGAATCATGCCATATATTCAGGAATGAGAAATATATATATCAAAAATGTAGATTAGGTATAGACTTATGATATATGTAGATAAGGACTCGAGATATAACATAACTAATCGTCAATGAATAATGAAGCAAATCTCACCTAACTCCTCGAGATTTTTAAGGGCTTCCTCATTCCAGTCATCAGAGCGAGCATTCAGCACAAACTTGTGGCCAGGCATAGACTTGCTCTGCAGTTTGATGGTGATGTCAGAGTACGTCTCCCTGCCGTAAAGCGTAGCCACCGTCATTAGCAAACGCGCCACAAAGCTTGTCTCGCTCAGGTCGCCGGCCGACGCTGCCGCTAGTGTGTACTTGCGCTCCACCTCCGCGCAGTGGCTCTGCAGCTTCCCATACTCTTCCTTCAGCAGCGACAGGTGCTGCTGGAGCTTCGTCACCTCGCTGGAAGCTGCACAAACCGACATAGTCACAAGACTGCCACCGATAACACCGCCCACTATTACAAACAAGTTTTGCTCGCAAAAAACATTACATTTTCAGTGACTACTCACCCATGACGAGGTTTTTTACGTCCGATGCAGAATCTAAAAAAAAAGCCTTGAATTCACTTGTCTGAATAAAAAAATATTAATTCGTAAATTAAGAAATGACAATTTATCTATTGTCAGCAAATTGTCGGCCATCAGTCAATAAACATAACGTTTCTTTTTACAGAATAGTATTAAACATCTTACGAAAAACAAAAATGCTTAGTGAGTTTTCACATTGAATTAGTTGTAATTATTATATTTAACCTTTAGTGCATTCAATTAGTTGTGTTACAAACCGAAAGCAGTTTAAAAATTATAAAAATCACTGAATACATTTTTTTGAAAGTTTGTGCTTTGAAAATCACAAAATTTCAACGCGTAAAGGAGTATACATGACATTTTGACATTTCTGAAATGGTCCAGAGCACATCCTCATAATGAAGCATGCGAATGAAATAGCTATACGCAAACTATATGCATCCGACAGAGACCAACGCTCAAAATTATCAATGAGTTCATAATATTTACAAAGAAAGTGGTATGCTACTTGAAGCAAAATATTATGGTAGTTTCGGTCACCCATAATAGGTGTCACTACGTATGCAAAATCTATTTTCAAGATAACCTTCAAGTGATTTTGTCAATTATTGATAACAAGAATTACTTTTTATCAACCTTTAATTTAGTAGTTTAGAATTCGAATATAAGCGTGTTTTGTTCTCAAAATGAATTCCCTAAATAGAGTGTTAAGTTTAAGTTCAGCTATACCGAAGAATTCGAGGTACTATTCGTATTGTTGTTTTATACAGTGTCCGGTTTTAAATTTGGAACTTTCACGTATAAGCAAGTTATTTTTGTAGGTTGATTTCAACAAGCGCCCGACTATCGAACGCTGATGATGGATGGTTTTCGAAGTTGCTGGTGCGAAGGATAGAGCCTACGAAGGAGTCCCACAGTCGGATGCTTAGCGACAAGGAGATAATTTATGCACTCCACACACATAACATAAGGCCGGACTCCACGGATAAATACTTGCAAAATTAGTATGTGTTTACATAAATATTCTTACATAAGTACATAATCAAAATGCTTATACACTAGCTTGTGACCTAGCAGAGAACAGTGACTGACTATTATGCAACATTCTGTAAATAGATCACTGCATAATACCTACAGTAACAAATCATTAGAATTTATACATAATAAATGTTATCTGCATCAAACCTTGACCCTTTACATCAGTCACTTAATTGAGTATGTTTGTTTCTAATGTGATGTTCTGCTTAATAAAACCTTATTTCTTAACTTTTTGTTGCAGTTAAGTTTGTTTAACTTAAAGAAACTAACACTTGTTAGTATAAAATAATCAACATACTACTATCATAAACAAACATTGCAATCAATCCATCTCCTGATCATTATAGAAATTAAGTATCTAGTGAAATTGTAGGAGATGAGAAAGTAATATTTCATAAATTTTTAGCAAAACATCAGTGGAGTTTGTGCACTCTCAAAAAGCGGAACTGGGCTGTGAGCTGGTGGGATCATGGACCGTGTCAGTGGGGGACATGGACCAGGCACTGCACCTGTGGAGATATGTTGGAGGCTTCGAGAAGATTGACAAAGCAAAGATTATGTTTAAAGAGAATGCTGTAAGAAATCATAATGATTGCTAATTGTCTACTAAGTTGTTGATAACTTTTTATCTGTATGTTTTACTATACTCTGGGGTATTTGCCAGGTCAGGTCATAGTCCAGCTGGTGGGAAATATATATTTTTACACTATTTATGAAGTACAAAGATATAGTGACTACCTAACTTTGGTATCTTATTTTTGGAGGATGATCCTGACTAGACAAAATTGGCCATAATAGGGATATAGGGATTACCCTATTATGACCAATTTTGTCTAGTCAAGTTTCTTAAGTTCTTTTTTCCTAGTACCTAATTATACTAGGAAAAAAGAACTCAAGAAACTTAACTAGGATCTAGTTTAATAACTTAAGCTTACTTGTTAAGCCTGGAAGTTAGGTATACATATATACTAAACCTGGGATTCAAAACCAAATATTAAAAAAAAATTAATTACTAAATCGAAGTAAAACAACCATAAACCAAAAAAAAACTATCTAGATGCATAGTTCCAAAGCCTAGTTTTAATTAGAGCCCTTTAACAGTTTTTTTTTTTTTATAGGATTACCGTGCCCTTGAGGTGGAGCGCGGTAACTTCGTGAGGTCGCGACACTTACAGTACTTACTGGCATTCAGCTTTTGGCCCAATGGAGAACCCCGCTCGTCTAGCAACATTTATGAGATACGATCCTACAGGTTCGTCTAAAAATAATTTTTACTTACTCCCGTAAACAGCAATGAGTGGTAGCATTATATACCCTCGCTCAACAAGTTAGTTGTAATAAGTTATGACTTATTATTACAACTGATATGATGATATCACTTGACTAGAAATCGGCGATAGCTAATCCATGAATTAATTGTAAAATAAAAGCAATTTGTATTCTGAATATGTTTTGGGAGTTTTACTACTGGGCTCCAAAACATAGTTACCTACTCTGCAACATTTACGAAAGACTGAGACCTATATTCAAAAATATTAGCAACTAATAGCAACCTTGTCCCTATTCCTGATGTGATTTAAAAAGTCATGAATCTGACTATAATAGTGTTCATCATGACGGAGTTATCCCGTCGCGCGATTGCTAACAATGTAGGTAAAGTGCCCCAAACGTCGAGCTATTTTGAATGAATTTTTGATTTTGGTTAGACCTTCGGAAAAACGAAGATTTCATAGTTATATCGATATATGATGTTTCCAGAATCCTTATGAGTTTTAAATAAATTTTAAAAATAAATGTCTAAAATATGAAAACCACTCACAGCGGTTCAAACTTTGCCGCGCGACACTTTGTCGCGCGAGGGGTTAAATGTAGAGTAGACCCCAGATGCGAGTATTCAATTACGTAGATAAACACCATGTTATCGGTCATCAACCTCAGTAACTTACTCTCGGGAACCATGTGTACGTGTAAACTTACCAATGAAGTGGCTACTTGTAGCCTGTTTCAATGACTAATGTTTACCGTTTTATTTAGTCTGAAGCCCGGCACGATGATCGAGTGGGGTAACAACTGGGCGCGCGGTCTCACATACCGCCGCTCTCAGAATGAAGCCTTTGCTGGGTACTTCTCGCAGATCGGACGCCTCTACAACGTTCACCACATTTGGTGTAAGTATTTTGTATCATTTCAAAAGTAATATCCAGAATCGTGCAGCTTGGAATGTGACGAAGATATAACAGTAATATGATTTCGTTAAACATTTTGTGTATTTGTACATGTATATCTCATAGCATGGAGTGTTGCCAGTAACACAAAACTGATACTGCAACTGAGTCCAAATGTTTGGGGTTGTCTGGATGTACCAGCCCTCCTTTGCGCCAATCTGATTTCGTGTTTTATACTCCTCAGGCTATAAAGATCTGCAAGCTCGTCGCGAGACTCGTGAGAGCACATGGCGCAACCCCGGATGGGACGAGTGCGTAGCATACACCGTCCCGCTCATCCGAGAGATGCACTGCCGTATCCTTGAGCCCACGCAGTTCTCCCCCACGCAGTAGACCAGCGCCCAGGAACTGCTTCCGACGACCGCATTTACATCCTCTAGGAACTGCCTTTATCGATTATTGAAAAAATATTTTTATATAGGAATCAGTGGGGTAAACTATCCAATTATAACTGCGCCCCAGTTTTAATCGCTAGATTTTCCGAAAATCTAATTTAATGTAATGTTTTAAACATTTCTTTAGGACTTTAAATGGATTAAGCAAAACATGTATTGCGGCATTGTGCTTCGATGTCCGGTATGCCTTTCAAGTTAACTAATAGGAAACTTATACTAAAAGCTACGTAGAAAATAATTTAGCTGAAAAAATATATCAATACGACTTTATATGAAATCTGTCTATGTAATCGGTTTTACATCCAAAGGCAAATAAGATTTTTTTAATCAGTTTTTTTCTGCTGATTTATGCATTCGGTAACTCGTAAATTATGTTCTCATTACTAACAAGACATGTTATTGAAACGTATGCACCAGTTTACTATGATAAGCACAATATTTTCCGTCGTCTTCACAGAATTATTTTATAAGCCGTGTGGTTATTTTATTTTACAGTAATTGTACAGCGCAATGTGGAGACACGGCATTAGTTTTGTAGTATAGAAATTAGTTTTTTTTTTCTTATTTTTGATAGCATTTATGAAAAACGAAACCGTAATATTAAGATCAATCGTAGGTTTAATTATTCAAGATAATCATGAAATAATGTACTTCGGTAATGTTGTTGTATATCCTTGTTTTTTTGTTTCACATTTTATGTTAATACAAAAAATAGATTTTCTAAACAGTTAAAAGTTACTTTCATTTACATATTTCTGAGTGACCATGCACCAAGATGAGGAGGACATTGTTGTAAATAATACAAGAGAGTGATTTTCTTTCCATTTAATTTATTTCGGTTTGATTTTTCATGAACCAGATTATATTACAGTATTATTAGTGATAATAGTTAGAATCTAGAAATTCATTGTTAAATATTATGTAACAAAAAATAAAAATAAAACAACGGTGCACCGAGCGAGCCGCAAACAATCGCAAACTATATCAATAACCGGCGGCCGCGCGCGCGCACCTTGTCACATCGGTCACAATATTGCTAACTACCTATCTGTGATAAAAGACTATACAATGGTAAAATATAAAGATTGTATAGTTACAATTTACAAAATACGTGACCACTAACTACGAGTTTGGTACTTCTATCTCATAATATTTTTTTCTGTAGATAGTGACCGTTGAAAGGTGACAGATAACTGATAACATCTAACGCTAGAACAGCTAAGTGGTGGGAGGTTGGAATAGGAAAAAGACGCGCCTACGTACTATACCCGAGCCTTCTGGCTGCTACAGAGTGTAACAGTCTCGTGTCGACGAAACCGGCACCACCTCTACGCCAGCGTTCAGGCAGCGGACTATGACAGCGAGCAAAATACTACGCGCCTAACTTTAAGTACCGACCATCTATTGCACCCAAGCGAAGTTACAGCATACAGATCAATTCCTTAGTGCTTCGGTTCCCGAATTAGCCACGACACCGGCGGAGATCGACAGTGGACGCAACGTGGCGGAATAGTACCGGCATTATATTGTCACAAAAAAAATGTCACTCAGATAGCCGATTGATAACGCATGCCTGGATAAGCGCACGTCTGTTGTTTTACTACTGTTTCAGCATCAAGATAACTAACATTTTACCAAACAATATTATCTATTATATAATTACCTATAGTGAGTATTTTGAGAAGGCGTTTGCGCAATATCAATGATTTAAGCGAGTTATGTACAGCTCAGTACTTCCAACAGTTAAGTCCACTCCGCGCGCTCACATTCTACTACTATGTACAGAGACAGGGTGACAAGTCAAGTTAGGCTGTGTCTAGAGATTATTGTCATATATTTGGTCAGTTGAGGAGGGATAATGTGGAGTCTAGGAATACTGTGATACCTATTCACAATGCCATTTACCACTCTTGCATTATCTAGGAATTCGAAGCAAAATTTATAATTATATGATTTGGGTAAATAGCGTTGTGTAAAGATCTTCACGTAAAACAGCTAACTTTTGTCAAACGCGTTGTATATTAATTTTATACCTAAATCACTTAGGCTTCGATACTTGAAATCCGTCAAGAAACTTCCAACAAACTCAAATAATACGATCACATCATGTGATGCTTTAGGAAAAGAATATTAATAAAAAATACTTTAAAAATAGTATTAACTAAATTTGGGTATTTATGACTATAATCCATTTTAAATTAAATAATACATTTGCTATACATATTTGACTGGTAAGCTTAGTACACAATACGATAGGTATTAGGACACTAAATAAAGAAAATAGCACATAGTCGGGCCCCGCACGGGGACTGCCGCGTCGCTCCCCAATGTACACAAACCGCACTGGCACCTTACAAAAGTAACAAATTATTTATAATATTAAATTATTGTTCTTTATATACATAACGCCGAGCCCGGCGCCCTCCGCCCGTAAGGCAAATCGTGTGCTCGCGACATACATATTCACAATAATACATATACTTTATTATATTTACACAACGAACCGGCAGTGGCGCGACACTCTGCGCGATACGCACCACCTGCACATTGTTATTATGATTTAGTAAAGCGTGTTACAATCCTTTTAAAATCTAAAATCATCTAAAATAAGCATAATAATAAACGTTCTCGTTACAAAACCCTTTTAAACATTTAATAAACTCAATACTAGGCCAATAAACAAATACCGTCAGTCCGCTCTTCAAAGAATTCAACTTACATTAAATATATGCAAAAATGGTTCCTAAAGTAAAAACTAATGATATGAATATTAGAATTTTGTCTATCTAATGTTGTAAACAATAACATCCTCTGTGAACAGTGAGGTGGGGCGGGGTGCGCGCGGCTCGGTGTCGTCTCTGACTACTTCATCTAATTAATGCCTTGTGTCAAACGAGCTAAGTGTACACTTTGAGGATCAACATTCCTTGGTTTCTCTGCAAAGTTTACCTTATCATTTGACGTGGTCGCGGTAATCCGTATTGACATTTTTCAATCTTGTTTCATTAGAGCATCAAGATGAAAAATCTGCTAGAACCACTGTGGAAACTTACCATAAACTACATATTTATACAAGATTGGATCAGGAATACTAATTTTAAAATTTAATCATGCCGTCTACTGGACACTGTTCCGTTGTAGTACATGTGCTGTTAACGATGGACGGTCTAATAATATTCTAGAGACGATGATAAAATTTCTTATGTCTAAGAGATCGAATATTCAGACGCGAATAAATTAAGTTTTACATTTTAAGTGTTAATTTCAGTATTCTCGTGTGGCAACAATATTAAGTGTGGTGCGGATACTTCGAGCACGTATTTTATCGTATTCCCAGTTTACAACTAATGTTTCGTTAAAGTTATCTAGCGCCGTGACGGCTGGCAAGCCAACGGAACAGTGTCGTACCGTGAGTAAATCTCTAATAGAAAAAAAGCGTCTCATTCTCACATCGATGCATCATTTAAATAACCTCAGACATATGCAGACAGACTTGCGTATAACCTCTTTGTTACCATTATATCTTCACTTGTATTCATGTATCAACATGTTTCCAATATTTTGATAAAACATTTAGGCAGAGTTAGGCATATATTTCGATTGATGGCTGAAACATCTGATTCATAAAATATTTTTTATTTTTAAAATTAAACATGCAGAATAAAATACAATAAATAATCATTCACTTTAACAGTGGTCCGTCTAACTAAAATATATAACTGAAAGCTACATAATATTATGTATGTACAAATTTAGATGTATTCAGTTCTGAGTATCTGTCATAACACCAGAAACATGATGATACATTAACAACTGGGTCGAGAATAATGTTAGTGTCTCATTACAGCAAGCAATAGTAACTTTATTTCAATATAAATAATTACTATTATTGCGTGCGACAACTTTCCATTTTATTCCTCGACTCGACTGTAGCTAAAAGATAATTATATAATATGGAGTGCAATAAACTTAATAGTGTAATAAAATAGGAAATGCCCTCCCGAACCGTTTGAAAACGGCCGTATCTTTCACTTTGGAAGACGTAACAAAAAAAAAATATAAAAAATTGGCTAATTATATTAGTGTCCAACAGTATATTAAATAGTCTCATGTTGCCAATTAACATGAATTTACATACCGCGGGAGGGCAGACAGTCTCAGTAATAAGAATGGGACGTGGAGTTCTAATGCTGGTGCCAAAACATTGTGCCCAATACTCGTAATACTTCTGCGGACCACAATATACTCACACGATTCAATCAACCAACACATATAATTTTCGTAACAAGTCTAATGAGGTAGCCCGTGAACATTGCTAACGATAATAACATCAATCGATCGTATGTAACCGCTCCGAATACTAGAGAGCGCAGTGAGTGTATGACACTTCAAAAATTCGCGATGAAAAATTTACAATACTTACACCCGAGGTCCACAAAATTTTGTGAGCGTCATAACGCTCTATAGATCGCGTCGACTACGATCACTGCACCGTCAATATTTCTCTTCCCGTCGCCTTATCACAGTGGCGACCGAGTCACGAACACGGACGGTGACACGACCGCGCCGTCACGTATCACTCGCAAGCAATGATCTACTGAAGCGTACACCCGGCGTGTACAGGCACGTACAGCCGGCGTGTACAGGCGCGTACAGCCGAAGTGTACAAGCGCGTGCAGCCGACATGTACAAGCGCGTACAGCCGGCGTGTACAAGCGCGTAGTTTGGCATCAGCATTAGGCGCCGCGGCGTTACAGCGAGCCGGCCGCGAAGCTGGCGGACGAGTTGCTGTGGGCCAGCGACAGCATGGAGCCCGACAGTGACTGCTCCTCCTCGCCGTAGCCCTCCCGACTGCCTTCCGCGATCGCCATCGCGCTACACGTTACAAAAAAAACACGTATTAGTCATTATCAACTTTTTTAACTCAGATAAACTTGGAGCATTCTGAAGATTCCGGTACGAACCTTTCAGCAATTAAACTTTTGGGCGACAAGCATAATTAAGCGAGTCTGAAAAGTCAGTGCATAACTCAAGCCCGACATTCCGACGATCGTGATAATGCAGATTAAAAAGATACAAAATTCAGATACAGTGGCACCTAGGTAGGCTATATTACACAGCAATGTATCTTTAACATATAAAACGTTGGGTCTCACCTGAACCCGAGGCGTGCGCTCTCGTTGTCGAAGTGTTCGAGCTCGCGCTCGTGTCTCTCGTGCAGCAGACGCGTCCGCTCCGCGCGCTCCGCCACGAACTGCGCGCACTCCGACTCCATCTGCAACACAATCGTTTATTTATTACACGCCGAATACCCTGAGCTGACGATGAACTATTTTTTCAGAGGACAGTAATTGCCGCTTGTCCTGTCCTATCTATCGGGTCGATCTTAAGGTTAAGCTGCACTAGCGTTGGTTACCCATTACACAGAGTTTCCTCTGTGGTGTCTTCCTCTTAAGCCGTTGGTGTCGGTTGGCGGCAATAACAACTATCAAACATGTTGTGGAAGTTACAGGCAGGGGCTCCATATAAAAATACTTAAATTTTAATGCTTTATAATACTTAAACTGTGCTAGTACCTTCTGCTCCAGCAGCGCGCGTCTGACGGCGACTCGTTCCTCCAGTTCGCGCCTCTCCCGGTTCCGTTGTGCTTCGGCTTGCATCTTGCTCTTGCTCTGGTATGCCGTCAGCATGTCCAGCTCATGCTCCAACTGCATCTTCAGTTGCTGGCACTCCATCTGTACAAACGACGTTTAGATATTGTTTCGATTTCATTTAATTAAAACCTGACGACTATCAGTAACATTCATATTTTGGTTATTTTTTTGGAAACAGTCACATTTGGCCAAACCCAGAACAACTACTTGTAGGCTATACAAGTGTTTGTTTCGTGCGGGAATCGAACTGTTCCTGTAAAATGTTCTAATAAAATTGTAATTAGAACAAACTGTGGGTTAACTCTCTTCACCACCAAAGCTACGATATACATGGTCCACTTACCATTTGACTCTCGTCTAGCCTGACGGTCTGCTTCTGCAGCATTTCGGTGATGCTCTGGTCGTACTGCTCGCCCAACAGCACCAGCTTACGACGCTTCTCGTCCTTCAACGTCTTTATCACTTCTTTCTGATGCTCCTGAAACCACAAATGGCGTAGGGGTTGATACAATGATGGATGAAAAAGGTTTTTTTTTTCTAATATATACTAATGTTATGAATGCGAAAATCTGTCATTTATTCCCGATTAACGGCTGTACGTATTTCAGCACACGTGGGCCGACCAAGACCTAGATTAGGACACACGAGACAAGACGAGAATATACGATGATTGCTGATCTCCACAGATGCGGGCAAAAGCTAGTAGTATGTGTTTTCAGCGTGGATTGCGAAAATCGAGACTTTTCGTCAATCTTTGCAACATCAGTCGCTGACTTACTGTAACCCTAAGAGCCAGGATAGGCCTTGAACTTATACATTCCTTTAGGTATTGTTACTATTCATGGGTCCAGTGTTCAGAACAATGACGGGCAGACCTTCCTACTGGTTGTTAGAAGATGATTTAAATTTGAGCTTACCTTAGCAGTCATCTGTAGTATTTGCGCTTTGAGCGCCTTGTACTGACGCGTCTGTATCTTGCACGTCTCACGGAATTGCTTGCGTATCTGCATCTCTTTTTGCTGTAAGCATATACATTCATCCATTATTTTTATATCATCAATGTTGATTTTACAGGTTGTGAATTACCCATTGAAAGTTTTTGTAGTAAAAGTTTTATAAAGAAAAGTTACATCTTATGTTTTGTTTATGACTGTTTTCATTACCTAAATAAATAAAACAAACAAAATTTTTTCGGCACTGTACCGAAGCATTAAAATTCCAACAGAACAATCATTGAGGTCTTCCCCAGTGGTGCATTCACACAGTGAATTGTATACGCCCCGATGGCTCTTTTAATAAATGAAACGTAAAGAATATTTAATCTGTCAGTTATGACAGATAATTCGACGCTGTTGCAGGCGACATGATCGTGGGATGACTGGAGAATGCGGGTGTGTGGTACCACCCATCCGCATTCTTCAGTCAGCCCAGTCATCCGTAAAATATGAGGAGAGGAGCTCATAATAAGTTCAAATTACGGAAGATATCCCGTAAATGAAAGTTAAAATATAGCTTAGACATTGATTGAAACGTAAGTTGTAACCATACTTTGAGGCTCTTGGGCTGCTGTTTAAGCTGCAGCGCATGTTTTTTCCGCAGCTCGTGTTCTGCGCGCTGCATGTACTCGCGCTGGTTGGCCAGCTCCGTGCCGTGCTGGTTCGATAACTGCTCCTCTCTGGAACGGAACAGCGCACTGTTACTCTCTACTCAGTGGTACTATGTGTTAGACTTCGCTAGCTAAATAGATTTAAAAAAGTGGATAGGTCGGTGCGATAGGCGAATTGATGGAATCTCCGCACCACGATCAGAACACCGACTTAGAAACATAAGCAGCAGTGGCAAGTGATATTTAAGCAAAGTTTGACGAGGTCAGTACAAACGGCCATTTTGTAGACCTTGGATAGTCGTTTCAATAGTTGTAATCCGAAATCATCTTACCCATTTATCTAGTTGTAGAGGTTAGGTCAGATGGGCAAGTTTGATAGATTGCTTCTTGTAAAATACTAGTATTCAGCTACTAATTATAGACTTTTAACACGGGTAAAAAACTAAACAAATGATTAGGGTGATATCCATTACTTCATTAAAGTTTCGCTAGTGTTACGTACCTGAGCGCATGCACGCCTTTTTGTTGCCTGTACTCGAGCTCCTGCGTCTTCTCGTGGTGACGCAACAACATGGCGTGCGCTTGTTCTAACTGGTTCTGTCGCTTGTTCAGCTCCTAAAAACCATTTGCACACCAGTTTAGCTCAAACGGTCAGGCCAAATTTCAGTCAGTTTCTCAGGAATTTGAAGTTATAGAGATAACTATGATATTGACATTATAAGAGCTGTACCTCTCGCAGCAGCTCCTGCTCCTTGTGATGCAGCGCCAGCATACGACGGCGACGGAAACGGCGCAGTTCCAGCTCCAGGTACTCGCGCTGCGACCGCACCATCCGCATCTCCTCCGCCGCCTCGGCCTGCTTGAGGTTGTCCTTCTGTGATCTGGAACGTCAAGTGACACGCACGATATAGTAAATGGTATGAGTAGTATGGCAAGAATACATTGCATACAAAATAATACATTGGCAAACTTAGTCATTACAGCCGAGGCGGAGACAACACCCGAGCCATAGGCATTAATGCAATAATGTAAATATTAGTGATATTCTATTTTTAAACATAAATAACTTAGCTCAGCTCAGCAAAGTTTAGAACCACATTGAATTTAATTTATTTATTATCACAATGGAATGCATGAATGGAATGAATGAATGAATGGAATGCTCACATTTTATCATTACTGTACAGTATTCTTTTTAATCCAACAACACCCTCTTATCTCAAAGAACGTTTCAAGTTCCTTCATGACACACATATTAGACACTTGAGATCATCGGAGAATTTAAGACTTTTGATGCCTGAACATTCCACGAAATTTTATGACCAGTCTTTCACGGTTCAGGCTGTCCGTTTGTGGAACGAATTGCCGGTGTCAGTAAGACAAGCTCAGTCACTCGTTGCTTTTAAAACCTTAGTTGTAAATCATTATCTTTCCCTTTAATGTCATTGAATTTTTCTTAATCAATGTTTGACACCTATCCTATTTGTCAGCCACATAATATTTTAAAAAACACATGTTAAATCAATAGATTATGTGTATTTATTTATGTATTTATATATTTTGAATAAATAATAATATTTTAAATTGTTTGTGTAGTATTAGCTGTAGGTACACCATTGACTACCCCCGTTGTATTTTTATATTCTAACAGTCCATCCAAAGGTTGTCTGGAAGATATCGCTATTAGCGATAAGACCGCCATTGTAACCATAGATTTAACATCTTTTTGTATAATAGTTTTGTTTTAAGATTTTGGTGTGCAATAAAGTATATTCTATTCTATTCTATTCTATTATCACTGTAGAAACAAAACACTGGCAGCAAAAAAACTGCATTGGGGACCTGACAGTAGTGTTATAAAAGCCAGCTTTCGAAAAGAGTACTAAATATAATTTAACAATCCATCTGGAATCCGCTCAGTGTAATCGTGGTTGTTTTAACATACGCCCCTAATTGACTCCGCCCTAGAAGGCAACTTAATCCTGATGGGCGCTACAGGAAGGCACCAAACTCGTAGCCAAGTTCTACGCCGACTGGATTTATATTGCAAACGACAAACTGCGAAGATGTAAGACCAAATACGTACTGCAGCGTGGCATCTCGCTGCCTCTTGGGCGTGGCGTCGTCCATGCTGAGCTCCTTTTTCCAGCGCTCCTTGTTGGCCTTGTACTCGCGCTTGCGTTGCGTCTCGAACGCCTTGCGGTCCTGCTCCTGTCTCGCGGTGATGTCTTTGATTAGCTTTTTCTCCGCCGCCGCGTTCTGTTTTTGCTTGCGTTCTAATTCTTGTGCGTGTTTCGTCTGCAATGGAAAGGATGTGGTGTTATGAACAGTCATAGCGCATTTATAAATGTAAAGTGTTCATTAAGATAATACTAGTTAAACGGTAAGATTTTACATTCTGAACGCATGCATGCACAAAGACACAAGACCTATTTTTGACGTGTGACTTTGAACCATGTGCAGTGGACTTATTACTGCTATCTAGACCTGCCTTGTCTGTTTTTGGTAAGGGCAACGAGATAGCAGCATCGTATCACCTGAGAGTTAAGCCACGATCCGCGTGTAACGTACCTGCAGCCGCTCCAGCTCGCGCGACAGTTGCTGCAGCAGCGCCTCGTACTCGCGGTCGAGCTGCGCCTTGTGCGCGTCCACGTCGGCCTTGCAGCGTTCCTCCAGCTTCAGCAGTGCTGCTTGGTGCTCGCGTCTCATGCGCTTGTACCCTGACATCTGCTCGTGCATCTCCTGAAACCAATCAAAATCCTGCTTATCTACACTTTTATAAGGTGGAGAAAAAAATTTGAAGGTAACAAGTTGGATGAGCCTACGGCCATCAATGGGGCTCAAATGAATACTATTGGACACTTTCCCAAACCTGTGCTGTGTATGAGAAGATCTGTTGGCAAATAAGAATGGGGTCCTTCGCATGGTATGGGTTTACCGTCTATTGTATCAGCAATATAAGTGCGCATCATCATCTAAAAAGCAGCATGCAGACACAAGTGATAGAAAATAACGTATGGTTAATAAATTCTATCATTAGAGTAGTTAATTACCTGGTTGTGTTCCTTCTGCTGCTTGGTGACGATGCTGGTGGTTCGTATCGTGGCGAAGTTGTTCGCGCCGTGTTCCGACACCAGCGACATGGCCGCCGACACGTTGTTGCTTATACCTGCCATACACACATGTATATTAGAGTGAAACCACTAATTGATGTCATCGGTCATATACGAACGCCGTTATACAAGCCTCTTTCTCTTTGAAACGCTCACTACAGGCACTTTATCGACTTTTACAACTTGTGGAGAGTTTAAAATAGTTCACCGCGCTTTAGTGAATGCACACGCAAGAGTAAGCGTTGACGACGCAATCAAGACTAGCATAAACAAATTAGTTTCGAAAGCTTGATTGTAATGATATCAAGTGCCAACTGCTAACGACTGAAAATAGAATTGACCTAGCTTTTTCGAAGATATATTTGAGGCATAATGAAATCATCAAATCATAAATGTTACTTTTATTCGTTTTTTTTTACGTGTAAACATTTGACTGAGAAAAAATTTAAATATTTTTGCATTTTAGCATGGCGATATCGGTTATTAACCCGACTACATATTTGACATTCTCAATTTAAAAGAAAGAATATTAAAAACAAAAATCCTCAACATTTTCTGGCGATGTATTCCGATACATTGTTGATTGTTGTGTGCAAAGAGACATTAGAAAAAGGGCAGTGACCGCTATATGGTTCCCAAACAAGTAGTAGGTACTGACTGCGGTTGGTCTGCCGGCGCTGCGTGTTCCGGTTGTCGTCCGCGTCGGGCCAGGCGGCGGGCGCGTTGACGTACTCGCGGTAGTCGGGCGCCTGGCGCTCGCGCTCGCGCGCCTCTCGGATGGCGTCCCTGTTGGCGTAGTCGTCGCCGTAGTCGTCGCACAGCGAGTCCCTGTTGGCGTAGTCGCGCAGTGCGTCCCGGTTCACGTAGTCGTCGTGCGCGCCCGGTAGAGGGCTCTCGCTCTCTCTGCGTACGAAACAGCAACATGAGAAAAGCCAGCTCTTGCGAACTCTGAAAGGCAAGTGCGGCTCTATCTAGTGCGGGACGTGCAAACTGTAAGCGCTACGGGTGCGTGCTTATAACTATGGTCAAAATATATACATGACGACTACCATGCATTTTTTTTACTATGGGTACTATTATGCTGAGATAGGACAGTACAATACATACTCCACCATGCGTAATTACAACTGAAGCATAATTATGACTACACAGAACATAAAACTTTACAACTTTATCTACACCAAAAATATAACTAAGCTTTTGAGTTCTACACAAGCATTTCGACTGTGGAATAAATGCCTTAGAAATTGAGCGCACTGCTGCATTGCACTTGCAACATTACATTCAGCACTCTGTCTCTTTTGACACCTCACATTTACACTGTCAATATAATGAACCCATAATTTACAATGTTTTCTTTCGTGGTAGGTACTGCTCAGTAAGTCATATGTACATAAGTATAATACACCTCTAGCTACTATCTATGTGTGGGTACGTACCTGGCGGAGTGCGCCGAGTGCTGGTGGTTGAGATGCGTGTACTGCGGCTGCTGCTGATGCTGGTGGTGGTTCGCGTTCACCTGCTGCAACAACACACATCACATCATTGCAATGGAGTGGATCACAATTGGCTTTAAAAATGAACCACTGTAGCGTAGCGTATAATAAATACCGACACGCTTAGTGGTAGGGCGAGCGGTGGTGGGGTGCGGTCAGTGCTTCGCTGTACGGACCGCACACTCGCTTCTGGTCCGCCGTGCTGGTAAGACGTGCTCATTGGAAACAAACTGTTGTTTATTTTAACTTAAAACCCTAATAATGTAACCTTTACAAAAACGATTATCTTGTTTGTGTAAAAAGAATAATGTGGCAATCTGATTTTTGGCTTTGATTCGGAAGGTGCTTTTCGTGATGGCAAAAACCAGTGTGTGCTCGTTGGCATTGCAAGGTGGAGGATCATTGACTAATCACTAGGTTATTCTAAGACAGTAACTCTCAGACAAGCAACATAAGAAATTATTAATGTCTTCAGGCTCCGAAGTAATGGCCAGGCCCATTTGTATGCGAACTCTCTATTGTCATCAAGTACTATCAACCAGAGGTCAGGTTTAGGCAGTAGCCTGATCGACAGTTGAGTGAGTATAAGCTTGTGTGCTGCGAGTGTTACCGGTAGCGGGCGGCGCCGCAGACTGCCGGACGAGGAGCTCTGGCTGGACGCGCCGGCCGCGCTGTGCTCGGACGTGGCCGAGTTGGACTTGGAGCTGTCGCCACCTGAGCGCTCCTCTGCCGTCTCTTCACTGTCACCTGTGCAATCCATTCGTCAATTTAAGAAACATAGCTGTAAATGCTTAAAAAACAGGATATTGAAATTTGCAGCATAATTATGTATTTAAACATGTTCATACACCCGCGGTCGCACTTTTAAGTTTTTACATATTTTAAATATGTATGTAGAGATTTGACAAGGTTGGACCCGAAATGGGGACAACAGGTAGAACTGTTTAACTTTAATACTTAGTGTACATGAAACTGAAAGCTTTAAGACTTAGCGTACATGAGACTCTAAATCAAACATTCAGCTCATTATCCTTATCAGAAATAAATTACTTTTACGTTTTTATTCTTTTAAAAATTTTGTCCCACTCTAGGAATTTCTCCTGTATCGTGGGTGCGTTTACAAACACTTAATCTCACATACACACTGCCAGATCGGAAACAACTACCTGTAGGTCATACAAATATTTGTTCAGTGCGGGGTTCGGACCCGCCACACGCAGCGCATCAGGCAATCGTTCAGTAACTGCGCTAACCGTTCAGTCAAAGTTTTAGATTGTTAATTGTCTCAATGAGTTGGTAACCTTTTTTTCTATGAACCTATTTTATATGCAAAATTGATTACTTTTGTGTCAACAAAATAGTGTGATTATTTTCCAAAAAATTACTTCGGTGGTACGCTTCTAGATTAATAATCATCAATAACAAGTTATTTAAAAAACTCCAATACTGCGTATTTGAAACAATACGCAAACAAGACATGACAAGCATCAATCTTTTGTGAACGATAAAAAGGTCAAATACTCAACAAAAGTGGGTCAAGTGTTTCTAAATATAAGAGATAACATTATCAGTACATACCTATAGCGCTTTCGTTATCGGCGTCGACCATCAATATCTTCTTCATCTTCCTGTAGTTAAGGTTGTCGAGGTCCCTCACAGCGGCCTTGGTCCGCTGTATGAGGTCAACCAGCACGTTGGGCGAGCGCGGCCGCGTGATGAAAGGGTGCGACAGCAGCTTGGTGGACGACGGACGGTCCTGGGGGTTCTTCTGTAGGCAAGCTTCCACGAAGTAGCGAAACGTGTCCGTCCATTCTGGCGCCTGTAATACGTACTTTTTTTGTATATAAATATTTTGATTAGAAATCATATAAAAACAACACAAATGATAATGTAAAAATCCAATTGGTAAGCATGAAAACAGATAAGCATTCGAATTTTAATGTAAAACGACAATAGGCGAATGATAGAAAGGCTTAAGTCTCTATACTCAATACTCTCGGCTAAGATACAGAGAAGAAGATTAAGGGTGTTATCTCTGTATTAGCCGTAAGTCAGAATTTACATTCATGCAGTTTTAAGGTACATTTACGCGACACAAAGACTACATAAATCTCTCTACAATGGTACAAAAATGATAATTACCTGTAAGGTGGGGGAATCGTTCTGCGCGATATGGTAGAGAGCCGACATTGCGTTCATGTTGAAGTACGGCGGCTTGCGCTCCGCTAGCTCGATACACGTTATACCTAGCGACCACACGTCCACCTGGAAATACACACGAGCATTTACACATTTGTTTTTGACAGCTCATTTGCAGGGCAAGTCCTGATGGTAGTTGAATCACATTATCATCTTCTATCTACCCAGCCTTCTTCCAACTATTCAAAGATAGGCCATGTCTAAGTCCTGTTAGATTGCAGATGAACACCACTTTATCTTGCCTTGTCTTTTATGGAGCGCAACACTCTTTGGCATGACTGGTAAGATATTCCTGCTGTTGAATTGCGTTTATCTGCATAATACCCCAAATTTTGTGTCACTCAGGTATTACAAAAAAAAATAACTCTTAAGAGTATTCTCGAATAACGTATACGGAGGAGAATCAGTAAGAATTTTCAATCATGAGAAACATTACAATTGTTGTAAATTAACTGACAAACTATATTGCAATTGCTGGCAATTACCATTGCAAACTTGCTCTGATCATCATTTAGACAGAAATGAAAATTTGTTCCTGAGCTTGGAGGCTACTGGGTTGTGCACAGTTGACTTTTTGTAATTAATACATATTAATAGGCCCCAAAAACATTTAACAACAGAATATACTCAATTGCTCAGTCCTTTGTACTCTACAAACCACGATGTTATGTTATTGATTTAATATTCTATAATGTAAGACTAACCTTCCCATCATACTGTCCTTCATCCATCGCGAGTATCACTTCCGGCGCCATCCAGTACGGTGTCCCCACGAAGCTGTTGGCAGGGCACTTGATACTCGCGCTGCCAAAGTCCGCCAGCTTGACCGTGCCATTCTCTGTGAGAAGGATGTTGCCAGCCTTGATGTCACGGTGGATGCGGCCCAAGCTATGAAGGTAGGAGAGACCGCATACGACGCCTTCGCAGATCGCAGCGATCTCTTCTTCGCGTAGAGGCCGTTTGTGAACCTAGTTTAAGAAAAGAAGAGTTTTGAGGAATTATGGTCATAAATATGATATGCGGTGCTTTCTTTCGGATGGGAAATTATCAAATGACTTGTAAGACAACACATTCAAACCTTTTTTTCTTTCGTATGAGTCGCCTAGAGCGGATCACGAGGTGGTGAATTGCACTAAGTAAAACCTGTCCATATTCCTGCTTTTGGCCATTAGATTCCAAGGCAGCGGTATCTCTTTCGAACCTACCCGTAACCCCAGGTGGTCAAAGGTCCTACTACCCTTAAGAGAATCTAAAGTCATCTATAGGAGCTGGCAGCCTCCCATTTATTAAGGTCAGTGACAGTTGCATTTATAATTTATGTTAAAAAGTAAATTGAGATTTATTGCGATGATGACTTGTTATTATTATATACCTACAGCTCGTTATTTTTCAGAAATAATAATTAAATCAATAACAATATAAGAAAACAGCAGCGTTTGAATTTTAGTGTATTTTTAACATTATTTTATTCTAAATTCATTATCCATTTATAAATACGACTATCAAACACAAACAGTGTAAAACGAAAGCATTTACAAGAGTCAAGTGATGCACGATCCACGATGTCGGAAGTCAGATTGTATTATGTAACACAAAAACAGGAAACAATATGATATTTTATTTAATTAGCATGTAGAACGCGTCGGCATGCGGCGTGCATTCATTAAACCACTAGTGACGGGACCTGACAGCACTTGACATTTTGTGGAATCTAATGATACATAATAACATTCTTTAATTTGTATCTTTGTACTAGGTTTTTATTTGTATTTTTTTTTTTTAAATTGTATAGGGCCTCTTGATGAGAACAAAAATAATAATTACAGAAAACGATACTTTTGTGAAGTGCAACAACGACGGAATAGTAAAAGAACTAGCTAAATAAATCAAATCGCAAGTTCGGGATAATACGGCAGAATAAAATACGATAAGATACGGTATTTAAAGAATATCACTATTTACTGTGAAAGATTATAGGTACGTCATATCAAACTGCCATAAAAAATCATGCGAATATGTTAATTACGTACTTAAACGATGCTCATATATATAATATATACATAAGTGACTCAAAATGCAGATTGTCAGTGTGTATTACCGAAATTGATTTGAATTTCTTCTGGGAAATCAAAGATAGCTAACAGCGCACACAACAAGAACATTAGAATAACATTTTTCGGATGTAAGTTGTTCACATGGAATTGTTACTCATCGAAATTCTGAGAACATCGAGTGTGCAACTGACGAAAAATATTAGCAACAGTTTTAGTTTAGTTAGACCACGACACATTTCATAGGTCTCGTAGTAATGAAATCCGTAGGCGATTCCTGAAAAAATGACGGTGACTTAAAAAGTAGGTTGCACTGTAAGTTCTGCATTGTGTGACGCTTTGTGAGGTTACAGTGACGAAACAGTTCGAGCACAACTTAGTCCCGCGTCATTAATTCGGTTGTAAACATTTCGTCAATGAAATATTATAAAGACAAGTGTCCCGCCTGACTGACTCATCTAAATTCAAACTGCTTTGCGTAAGAAGTAGTCTTTGCTCTTTGGTATAAGTATTTTTTTTTATTTTTCGGATGGAATATCATCTAATAACTATACCGCTCTGGGCGGAATGTCTGACTAGAACCCATCCATGTTCTCTTTTTTGCCCTTTGTGTTCCGGGCCGCGGTATATCTTTCGTTTTCGAACAACCCGCAACCCCAACAGGCAGTGGCTTTGGTAAGTCCCTCTGCATGAGTAAGTTCTTGATGCTTACTTGTTATTTAATGAAGTTATGCACTCGGTGGGTCCTCAATACATTTTTTAACCGTGCTAGGTCGAGGTGAAGCACAGAAAAATACAAGTATGCACTCTTGTCACGATAATACAATAATTTTCCTTATTGGCGCACTACCAGTGAAATATTGGAAATGAAATTCCACTAATTGGATTTCTCATTTAAAGTAATAATATTCCCTTCGAATACGTACACAAAAACTTAGATAACTTTAAAAACTTAGGTACGTGGTTTTATATCCCCTTATCATTTTTAAAAATATATACATTTGGATATTTTGATGTTTAATTTAAATTAATTCCCGATATGTTTTTGTAATATCGAACATAAGGACGTTGTAAGCCATTTCAAGCCGCGCCACAACATAAATAAAGTGTGAACGTATGTATATTATGTTGAGTTGATATTACGATACTACCGTGATTGACATCTTATAAACAATCTAGTATCAGATTGACATAAAACTGGAACCTATTTTTAATTATATGATTGCCACAGTTACTCTTATAACTTACTAGCTGCGACCCGCGGTTTCGCCCGCGTGGTGATAAAAAAAAGTATCCTAATAACAATTCCAGTCTATAATCTAACTCTGTGTTAAATTTCATCAAGATCCGTTCAGTAGTTTTGACGTGAAAAAGGATCAAACATACATCCATACTCTCAAACTTTTGCATTTATTGTACACTAGCTGTGCCCAGCGATTTCACCCGCTGCTCAGTTAGGGTCATGAAAAATATAGTACGAGATCCGGCTGCAGAATCAGTGTACCTATCGAGTATTTGCTGAAAACCAAATTTTTACACATATTCATGATTAGGAAAATTTATATCCACCAGGTTGCCTATCAAAATGTGGCCGCTAGTATTTTTAATTAAATTATTAATAATTCATAATCCGTAAGAAATTTCATTGACTTTTTTTTTCAATGAAATGTCGTCTACTTTACGGCAACATCTATAAAGACTCTGAAAAATTATGGTTGCCGTTGCGCACCTGGCCGCACCTCTTCGCAGCCAGGTATACACAGGTATGAATTTGTTACATTTATACACCCACAACGTACATTTATAATTTATATATCAAATTAAAGCTAATTTTTTTCTGTATATTATTATATACGGTTGCTTAATTAAATCTGGCCGCCAATAAGGGTTGCTGGCTAATAAATATAGTAAATATTAAAAGTAGAGTGAAAGAGAGCTAGCGCGTAACACCACTGTCTAGTCAGACGAGGATAGCGATTGCCAGCTGTCGGACGGTTTAAAGCCATTGCGCATGCGTCAGATGTTAGTGTTCTCAACGGATCAGTTGTGATTTTTATTTTAAGTTCGAAACCACGCTGTTTGGAGTACGTAATACACAACATAATATATTGCTGTTTTATTTGTGCATCGAAAAATTATCAATCTCGCACATTCCACCATGCTGGAAATCTTTAAAGGAAAAATTATTGCGGACCATCTTTGTTAATTCGATGTGGTTAAATGCTACTGAGCGGGATTTTATCAAGTTCAGCGCGGAAAATAATGGCTGGCTGCTGTTAGATGGTTTTTTAAAACCAACATGGTTCCTGGGAGATTCAACTCCAGCGCAAGTTGAGAATGTGCTGTGTGATTCCACGAACAAGCCTTCCGATAATAATGACGATACCGATATTTCTGATGAAAGTGATACCTGCGATGATAGTGTGACTGAGAGCTCCGATGATTCAGATTTTTAAAAAAGAGTCATGGAAGTATAAAATACATTTTAAAAATTCATAATTTGCTTAAACTGATGATTGATGAATATGTAAAATAAATGTAATACTTGAATAAAATTAAATCTTTTTTCATACAGTACTTGTACAACACAATGTTTTTACATAAGTAACCTTGATTTTATTCATCATCAATATTCATGTTTTTTGGAATTTTTAAATTTGTCATTGACTTTTTAATTTTTATTTTAGAAAAGAAAGACGTTTCTTTTGGAGTATTTATTATTTTGAGTCGTACCTACTATTGTTTGAATCGGAGGTTGAGAACACTAACATCTGACGCATGCGCAATGGCTTTAAACCGTCCGACAGCTGGCAATCGCTATCCTCGTCTGACTAGTGGTGTTACGCGCTAGCTCTCTTTCAATCTACTTTTAATATTTACTATATTTATTAGCCAGCAACCCTTATTGGCGGCCAGATTTAATTAAGCAACCGTATATAATAATATACAGAAAAAAATTAGCTTTAATTTGATATATAAATTATAAATGTACGTTGTGGGTGTATAAATGTAACAAATTCATACCTGTGTATACCTGGCTGCGAAGAGGTGCGGCCAGGTGCGCAACGGCAACCATAATTTTTCAGAGTCTTTATAGATGTTGCCGTAAAGTAGACGACATTTCATTGAAAAAAAAAGTCAATGAAATTTCTTACGGATTATGAATTATTAATAATTTAATTAAAAATACTAGCGGCCACATTTTGATAGGCAACCTGGTGGATATAAATTCTCCTAATCATGAATATGTGTAAAAATTTGGTTTTCAGCAAATACTCGATAGGTACACTGATTCTGCAGCCGGATCTTAGACTAATAGATGTTAGCCGATTCTCAGACCTACCCGATGTGCACACAAAATTTCGTTCAAATCGGTCCAGCCTTTTTGGAGGAGTATGGGAACGAAAATTGTGACACGAGAATTTTATATATTAGATTATATTTAAGGACTAGCTGTTCCCCACGGTTTCACCCGCGCTGCTCAGCACCTGTTGGTCGTAGCGTGATGTTATATAGCCTATAGCCTTCCTCAAGAAATGGACTATCCAACACTAAAAGAATTTTCCAATTCCAACCAGTAGTCCCTGAGATTAGCGCGTTCAAACAAACAAACTCTTCAGCTTTATAATATTAAGTATAGAAAGTAGGACTAGCGATCCACGCCAGCTTCGCACGGGTCCAAGTAAGTAGATAGTGTGTACATAGATACTAATATCCTTCCTCCTATATCACTATCTATTGCTGAAAACTGCATTTAAATCCGTTGAGAAGTTTAAAAGATCTAAGTGAACAGACAGTGGAAACAACTTCGTTTTATAGTATACGTAGATTACAAACATACAGAAACATCCTTTTTGGTTGTTTAAATCGAACGGAACAAATAGCATTGATCTTTCCATCAGATTAGCTAGTAGCAACCGTTTGACAAATGAATTACAACAACGAAATTATGAAAACGAAATGTTCACGTAAATAACGTGATTATGTTACACTTGTATATCTTATAGAAAGTAAGATAACAATGTAATTAGTGGCATTTTTGTATTTGCTGGTATGTATTTGTCACGTGTTTCAAAATTCACAAGATTTGTAACAATAACTAGAGCTCAATCAATCGTTAACCGGAATAATGGAGGTTTTACGTCAATAAATTAGCATTATGCACAACTAACTGTGCAGTTTCACTTGCTGCTCAGCTCCTAAATGTTGTGGCGTGAAGTTATATCGTCTATGTTACTCAGTGATAATGTAGCATACTAATGGTGAAATAGTTGAAATTGGTCTAGTACTTTTTGAGTTTATTTGTTATAAACAAAAAAATGTTTCCTTTTTATAATATGTTAGATACCTTCAATTCTGAGGACATGTGGTATCTAATAAGTACAAGATTTGATTATGTAATCATAATTTTCCTGGTACAATTTTATTAGAATGATGATTGTGATGAATGACTGAACTAATTAATGTTAGTACTTCTTTCAGGTTCTAATAGTGCCAATTGGCTCATATTTTATTTGTATGCCTCAAGAAAGAGGCTTGTGTCTATTAGTGGACTATCATAGACAAAAGATGTAACTCACAACTGGGAGAGGGTGATGTATTGGCTTGTTACCTGTGTTTGATAAGCAATAAATACTATTACAAGTATGTTCTACATATAATTTTACTGTCTTTCATTAGAAGAATGTCCAAAAAGTTCCAAGTTAAAGATTAAGGTATAAACAACAGGAGTTGTGGGATGTTCGAAAGAGATACCACGACTCCCGAATGTAAAGGGCAATAGAAGGAACATGGGTGGGTTTTAGTCAGTACAAGTGGAAATCTCCCCCACGCTCCGCCCAGAGCGGGGGAAGTTATTTGATGATTTTCCACCACAAAAAAAGTACAAAACCAGGACAAAAGACAAAAAAAAAAGTTACCTCTATGATGTCTGATGCTGAACCAACACAATACTCCATGACCAGCCATGCTGTATGCTCTCGTTTGTAGCACCCCTTATATTCTATAGTGTTCGGATGTTCAAGCTGTTTCAGGAACCTAAAAACGGGAAAGTATTAGTTGAGCCTGCCTCTATTTCTTCTTTAGCTGAAGCTACTTCTGAATAGAGTTTTTCCATTGGCAACCAAGAATCGGGATTTGTGTCTAGTTGATGGACAATTGTAGATAGGCATGCTTTAAACATCACTGGTAAACTGGACACCAGGTCTGGGACGCAGACTGGGTGGTGCACACAACTGACTATTACATAAATACAAGCATGATGATAACATCTGTAGCACAATCTGTATTAATTAGAAGATCTTAGAGAAGTAAATTTGTATAACACATTTAACAAGAGTGGTAGAATAAAATCTATAATTAGAATAGAATCAAGTGACTCCTAATTTGTTTTCCTTATTTTTACCAGTAGCCTGATTTGTAAACTATATTTGATATTATCAAGAATGTTTGTTACACAAATCAAGACTGTCACCTACTTTCCATGACTGTGATTTGACTCTTATCATATTTTGTACCAGATTGATGTGTTGATATGGCTTAGCCAACAAACCAAAAGATGTTAGGATGAGAAACACTCATGTCCATTCCTGTCATTTTGCTGAATTTAGAAGACAGAAGATGTTTTGTGTGCATTCTATTAGCAGTAAGTTATTGGTAGTTTATCTCTTCCATTAGCAGAAAATTACAAAAATTAGCTGAACTAAACCCTGTCAAAGCAAGTTCTTCATTTAGGATTAGCGAAATATCTATTCCATGCACTTGTTACTTACTTTATTTCTTTCAAGATATCCTGCCATTTCTCTTCACTTTGTTTCCCAACATATGACATTTTCTTAATCGCCACAATCTCTTTGGTGAGATTGCAGCGAGCGTAGTAGACTGCTCCGAAAGACCCATGACCGATCTCACGAAGGTCCTCAAAGATCTTCTCTGGATCATGTCTGCTGAATAGTTCAGCAATGTCTGGGTCTTTCAGACTGCCAGGTCGTGGCATTTTTATCTGGAATACATTGGTATCATCAGCTTTAAAGATTGGTTTCAAATACAAACTATTTAAAGCTTAGTTGAACCAATTACATATAAAGCAATTTTAAAATTTTAGATTTACATTATTTTTTTTCAATAGGATACAGTATTACAAAGGTTAGATTTAATAAGAAGGTCATCAAATTAATGTTTATAATCTCTTTTAAGAAGTACTATAATAATTAGTTCATGCAAGTGACTTTGTTATATTATATTATGAACTACAACACAGTTCCATCCCAAAAATAACTGGATTAACATGTATTTTAGCTCTTGTCTTAGTCATATAAGATCTAATAAGTCTAACAAATAAATTAATTGCTACTTAAAGGAATACTAGTCTGCTAAATGCAAAATGGTAACTAAATCTAAAAAGCTATGTGATGCCATTTAAATATTTACATTTGACATCAGAATTATATCAGTATACATTGATGATATTTTTATAAATGAGAAGGAAGGTCCATTGTATCAACTCATAAAATAAAGGTTTTATTTTTTTTACTTGTTTGTACCTTTGTTTACTATTCTGACAAGCAAGTGACCAGTTTCCAATTATTATGTATTACTCTAATCAAGAACTTTAAAATAGCTTTTTTTATAGCACTTTTTATATTAACATAGCTAGCCAATACTGTCCCATTGTGAGCAAAGGCATCCCTCTATTACTTTCATTGATAACAATTCTGTGCAGATTTACATAGCATTAAAAAATTATAACTTGTGTAGGGTGTTGCAGGTCTTAAACTTCCATTATTCAATTCGGAAACTGTCAAAGAACTGTCTATTGATCTAAAATATCTTTGTTTTGGCAATAAACATTCCAAGAAAGTGCATTATTGAAAAATAGGTTGTGTGACGGTGAGAAGTTATGTTAAAGTCATAAAACATGAGTAATTCAAAATCTGAGTAACATTGTTGTTTTCCTTATCTGAATGTCTTCTTTATAATTTATATGAAATGAACCATTCATCAATACCATAACAACAATAACATCTGACCAAATAACTGATACTAAACTAGCACTTGTAATATTTAATTACAAGGGGACAACTGAACACAAATGATTTTGTTCATGCCATTATTCAAGGGTATAATTTATTTGTATTTAGGTCATAAGATTTAAAGAAGATAATTAACTAAATGTACTGTTTCAACAATATTATTTGATAGTGTTACTATACAACAAACAGTACATAAATAATTGGAGATAGAAATAGATTAGTGAAAACTTATATCATAGTGTCAGGGATCAAATTTGTATGAACTAAAGAAACTATGGGAAAACTTGAAACAGATGAAATCTCTAGGACAATACTGTATCCACCTGAATCATATTCTAGTGGCTTATCTTTTGGGAAATCGTAGCATTTAGTGCTCTAATTATCATGGAAAAATCAATGTCAAAGTAATGTATTGTCTAGTGTTTAATTGCTAAACACACAAGGCATTGAACCTACTGCTTGCGCCAGCTGGAAGCCGGCAGCGTCCGTCAGTTATTGAGAGCACTCCCGTCGGACCGAGCCATCCTCCGCGCCACCCGCTATCTGCAACAGTCGGAAACGCCACCGATAACGCTCGCCACGCCGAAATACACCACTCCGCACTCACCACTACGTACAATATCCACAGATATAATGCACACTTAACTGCATACTGTACACTTCGTCAGCTAACAATTTATTAGTTCAATATACCACTATTAATTTAATTAATGCGAGCTCCAGATATACGGCGCCGCAACCCACCTCGACGCAACCACCGACTCTGGGCATCCGTCAATGCACTTGATCACATACTGACACCTCTTCAGGCGTGTTTCACATTCACTGTTATCGATAATTATCAAACGCACCCCCTTAACAAGGGTGAGAATTGAAAATATTGCGAAATACTTGGCACTTACATACAAAATTTCGCTTCAAAATGGCGTTGAGGTATCGTGCGCAATGATAGTTTTTTGTTTCATAAGACACACCATTTATTGTTTCCCATCACTTTCAAAACTCACTTTGTAATCATTAGGTCACTTTTTATTTATTTTATGCTTCTATTGAAGGAGCTTCGTCAAATTTTTAATAAAAATTATTTACAACTTTCCCGTATTGAGACATACATAGACACATACAGATAAATATATTACCTTCTATTAACGATTTCCGAATCGAGTTAGTTCGGTTACATCGATTCATTTTGGTCCATAGTCGATGATTTTATTGAAAAAAATTGTAACGCGAAAATTACTACATATTTTAGTAAAAAAAAATATTTGCTAAAAGTATGTTTTAAAGATTCACATGTTCAGGAAAATAATTGTTTTCTTGTTTTAGTTTGGCAACTTAATAGACTTAGTTGGAGGTAACTATAGAGATGACATAGCTGGCTTACGCCTCGCTTTTATTAACTATTTTTTTAAAAAGCCAGCTAAGTTCTTATCAGATTCCCAGATACAAAAGGTTATGGTGTTTACTACCACCGCGAGAGACGGCTTGAGAGTCGAGAGCCGCAAGACGATTTCCGACCACGCAGGTCTGTGAACGGAAGCAATGAGTAGATAACCGTCCGGTGCGTAAGTTGCGCCTTGCTCCTGTTTTAAAAGGCAGAATGTTCGGCAATTCTCTTAATTCGTTCTCCACTGTTACTTACTCTATGACTTCACGTCAATACATCACATTGACACAATATTCATTCAATCTTCACATTCACCAACAGAAATAGAAATAGTTTACTCTATGCCAACGCAAAATAATGCAGTCACATCAGCGTATGCCCCCGGTCACGTAATCTTGACCAAGAGTCTATGGTTTACACAGGTTTAAGGTCTCTGCACACAGCCGGCGTGGCGTGAAAGGGCGGTGACGCGGCGCTGGCGCGACGGCATCGGTCACACTGCGGGCGCGATAACGTCCCGTCCCGTCGCGCCCATTCACGCCGAACGTATACTGTTTTTATACTGCCTATGCCGCTCGCGTCCCGCCGCGCCCGTCCCCGCCGCTTCTGACTTGTATTCCCCCACTTACACTAAGTGGCGCGACGGTTACCGTCGCGTCGAGCGGGACGGGTCTGTGAGGCGTCGTCCGTAATATCTAGTACATTACAACTGCTCAGTGTCGCGTCGCCGTCCCGTCCCGCCGCGTCGCGCCCGCTGTGTGCAGCGACCTTTACATATCTTATTTGACAGTTCCCGCCCCCTCCCGCTGTCCGTTCTTCTGTCTGCATGACGCCAAGTGTTGCCAGTTGCTTTGTGTTCAACACAAAGCAATACAATGTGTTGCTTTGAAAATCATTTGCGATTCAAAGATCTCTATACAGTGTATCAAACCGTTATCGAATACAAACAGAAGTTAAATTTAAACAAAATACAGAGTCTGATCGCTCCGATATAGCGTCGTAGGCTTTTTTTTCTAAAAAAATACTACGTAGTTGACTGGTTGGTGGAGTCATCGTTCAAAAATATTTAGATCGTTATGTCAAAAAGACAAAAATGTACCTTTCTTTTGAATTTAATAGGTACTTAAATATAGGTGGTCAAACGCCAGGAAATTGTTAACGATAAAATTGATTTGATCTGCCATTGAAATAGGCGTGATCCCTAGTATTTCGCTACAAGTTACTCTAATACGGTTTTTTCGATCATCAAAGTGTTATTCATCGATCAAATAGTGGATGGCATTTTATTGTTTCGATACGAAAATGAAATAGAGTGAATAGAGCCATTTAACTTATCTAGATAAGTATCAATACAGATCGAGCTGCCTTACATGTATAAATTGCTATACTGTTGTATATTTTATCATGTAAACATGTAATAAGTGTTGTGAGACCTTGACAAAACGACGTCTGTTTCCAAAAGTGAGATGGAATCAAATAGTTGATTGTCGCAATATTTACGAGAATAAGTTTTTTTCAGCAACGCACGAAAGTTATACATAGTGAATTACATAAGGTGGTATTTTAAAAATAAATGAAAGTAGTACAATATTTTTTTTTGCGTATCATTCCGTTTCTAAATAATTCATAGAAACACCAATACATAGAAAAAAAAGGCTGATTCTCTAAATTGTTACTAATGCTCAAAATCCAGGTTCATTCCCATTAGTTCGATTCATTAATTCGATCGTCGGACTAGTGAGATTCTTTTTTCTCAGTTCTTCGACCGTCGAACTAGTGAGATTTTTTTTTTAAATCAGAACCCAGAAGGTAGGGGACCCGCAGTCGACTACCCCGTCAACAGACTTATGGGGCACCCCGACTCGGGTAGATTTAGGTTAGAACAACCACAAATAAAAACAACCACGAAGGAGGTGGCGGGGTCTGTTCGCTCGCTTCGCTCGCTTATTACGACCCCGCCACCTCCTTCGTGATTGTTTTTTTTAAACCACCCAGAAGTAGAGGCATTTTAAGCAATATTTGAGTGTTTTGAGGTTAGTTAACAAAAGATCGTTTTCCTCGGAAACGGTGAGTTACCTTGTCATGGGAGTGGTAGTAGAACTAGAAATTAATTAATTCGTTGATCGAACGAATTAATTAATTTTAAAAACAGTTCTACTATATGAGAAAAAAAAATCTCACTAGTTCGACGATCGAACTAATGGGAATGAACGAAAATCCGCGCTGGATTTGCTACATTTAAAAAAAGTAGTCAAACATGATATTTGTGAGACTTACGCGCGTCGTTTTCTGTTCTATGGGAGTGCCCTGTCTGAGACTATCTAGTCTGTGCTATGCCCAATAAGTTTTTTATTCTTTTTTCAGGCTATATTAATCTGTGGTACTCCGACCGACGCCGGTTATTGTAATACAAAATTCTTGATTCTATCAATCCTAACAGGTGTGTATTTTTAGAAACAACCAATTTTGTACTTTTGTGTGTTGTGCCATAATGCTTCAAGTGAAATTCCAGTTTCGACAGAAATATAGTTCAATACAATATGAATTGGGCGACTCGACTGTTTGGTTTATCAAAATGGCGGGACACGATGTTGAATTGATGTATACATTCCAACAGAATTTAGAAAAACTTTAAAATAAGACCCATTTCGTATATTTAGCTCTTAACATTTATTGTTTTGTAAAAAGACCAATTGTTCTGTATCTGCTGAAGAAACTTTGCATAGGTCATATAAACAGTCATATCCTTTTGGTGTATTCATAATGCACATGTTAGACAAGGTCAAATATGCCCTATTATAGGATTAAAACAAGTATTAAATTAAAAGTTTCCTTTTTCTTTAAATCCCTCCATTTTAAAATCAGTGATACCGAAATTGTAAAACCTGAAAAATACGTCATGTGTTCTTGTTTGGTCTTCAGAATTAAGAATGGCTGAAAGAAAGAAGGATGGTGAACCTGAGGGTGAGGAAGAATTTTCAGTCGAAAAAGTTCTTGACCGTCGTGTGCGAAATGGAAAGGTAATAATTGTATTTCTATGGCATCCCATTGTAAACAACAAAAAAGAAACTAACTTTATTTATTTTATTTATTTATTTATTTATTTATGCACACACAAAATACATGACAGGACATTACATTAAGATAGAAGAGCACAAAGGTACAGCTTATTTCATAAGAAATTTCTTCCAGCAGACCTGCGAGAGGATAGTTGGATAAGATATGTAGACACAGTGTGTGGAAAAGATAAAACAGAAAATTTTAAATTATCAATCATATAATAAACTTACATACAAATAATACACATATAAAAATAAATACTAAGATAGTAATATATACCTAAAATATATAATTATAATATAACTTTGTCATTATCAAGTACCTATTTTTGTAAATGCAAATAAAACTGTTATTATGTTTCAGGTTGAGTATTATCTCAAATGGAAGGGTTACAGTGATGAGGATAATACTTGGGAGCCAGAAGAAAATCTCGACTGTCCAGATCTCATATCAGCCTTTGAAGAGGCAAGAAAAAAGAAGGAAGCTGGTGGGTCTAAAAATTGTGCCTTAAATTAATTATTTTATTCTCTTTAAAACACCTAACCAGCATATAGACTAACAATCATATATGTAAACTATCATAACTGCTGAATGTTAACCTGAAGATTCAGTGCAAATCGAAATATTGTTTATTATTAAATATTTTACAAAAAGTTATGAAAAATAATTATACAATGGTTTATTGAATTTCAGAGGGTAAAACTGTCAAAGTAGATAAGGATGCGAAGAAGCGCAAATCTGCTGTGCCAACACCCGACTTGAAAGGTGCCAAAAAGATTAAGAGTGATGACAAAAAAGCATCTGGCTTTGATCGTGGTCTAGAGCCTGAAAAAATTATTGGTTGGTATTTCAATTGACTATCTACTTAATTGCATGCTTGCGATTTTCTGTTTAAATTTAACAAATCATGAAAAAGCTATAAAACGAAACTGCCAGCCTCATTTCTGGATTGAGTAATTTGAACTTAGAACTTAACTTTTATTTTTTTATAATTAACACTTGAAACGGGATATTTACCATGTTTGTAATTTTTATTGAGTTTCCGATATTTTAATTTTTTGTTAAAAAAATTGCCTAATGTAAAGTTTGACTAGTTATTTATTCAAATTAGAAGCTCAGTGTTAAAAAATCATGATTTTTGTAGGTAAGCATTCGTTCAGTAAGCCTGTAGTTGATTAGACTTCCTGCTATCCTGAAATATCTTTGCCAAGCATGTTCAATTTGTGCATTGTTGTTTAAATATGTTGCACATAAGCTTTGCGAGCAACACATCAATAACTCTGCTTCTGCTATTTACTTTTCATTTGATACTAACTTATGAAATAAAGAAATTTGATCTTTACAGGATAAAAACAAAGTAATAACAAGTATGTTTAAACAAATATAGCATTTCAAGTACAAATTATAACAAATATCATTTCAAATATTACAGGTGCTACAGACAGTAGTGGTGAGCTTATGTTCCTTATGAAGTGGCAGGGGACAGATGAGGCAGACTTGGTACCTGCAAAGCAGGCGAATCTGAGGTGCCCGCAGGTGGTGATACAGTTCTATGAGGAGAGGCTAACATGGCACACACCAGCGCCTGATGAGGCAGGCGCCGAGGACTAGGGTCTACCATGGGCAACCTCTAACATACTTTGATTGGTATTGATATTTTCTTTCTTTTGCATATAGTAGGTAATTCAACAAGCCAATTATTTCACATCTGTAAACTTTTTCAATAAGGGCTTCTTTTTTTATATATTCCACTATGCAACTAATTTGTTTCAACACACAAAGTTAGAGACTTTAAAGCAATACTGTTTTTTTAACATTATCGACGATAAAACCGTTTATGCTTCGGTTAATTAGAGTTAACTTCATTTATCTTAAAACTAATACTTAGTGACATAGGATTCATTAACATTGTAGATATATGACTCTCTCTAAACATATAAAATCATTGGGAGTCCAATATTTTTTTTACTTTTGTTTGTTTTTAAGCAATATGTACTGTTACATAACGTTATTCAATCATCATTGAATTATGATTCAATATTATTTTTAGACCATTAAGTTGATTCCACTTTTATGATTTGAAAATAAAATAACTAACACTTGATGTAAAGATTACTTAGATTTAATTATCTTCCTGTGTTGTAATAGAGAGAATTATTTTGTTATTATTAATACAACATAACTTTTTTAAAATACCTAGTAAGTAGTATAGAATATTGGTAGGAATACATTCAACTAATGTGCAATGTACATAACACAGGTATCGCCGTGTAAGAATGTAAACTATAGATTAAGAAAATAGTATAGAAGCGAAATTTGTGTACTGGCACTAAGCGTGCCCAGAGCAGAGTCGCGGACCACACGTGTCGATTACTGTTGGGAATTTCGCTTCTAGTTCATTTTCTATAACGTTAAAGAGTGTAAAAGTACCCCTAACGAAGCCTAAAGGCACTTGTTCTACCCGAAATTGCGATCGTTTTTATGTTCTAGACCATACCAGGGAAACTTCTAGTTTTGGAGATATTGGGGTCAAAGTTCCAACTTTTTCCTTTTGTTTTTATTGTAATGACTTTAATTACTTTAAGTCCTTAACATTGAGTTTTAATTCAAAACGTGATTGACGATGACCCTAAGTAGTTTCCAAGCAATAATTTTTGCTTAGAGTTAGTTTGATAAAGAGTGCAAAGTTCACGGCTTCATGAAGGGTTGTTTTGCACTCTGTAGTTGGCAGTAATCCTTACTAATAGTATAAAAGCGAAAGTGAGTTTGTTTGTTTGTTACCTCTTCACGCATTAATGGATTTTGGTACAGACATTGTTGGGAACCAGGAGACGGACATAGGCTATTTTTTTTTTTCAAAATAAGTTGGATGTGAGGGAGAAAGAGGGAAGAAAAGGGAAAACTGAGCGTTGCTATTACAAATTGATAAGGCGCTAGGGGAACTGTGTTACCCCGAATTTAACGCGAGCGAAGCCGCGGGCAAAAGCTAGTATTGAATAATATTCTGTCTAAATCCCTTTTAGATAATAAGTACCTAATTCTAAACTTCCGCTAGCTTGAACTGGGATTTTTATTAGATATCTCAAAAAGACGAATGTGATCCAGCCTAACGCGTGAATGTAATAAATATAATTACAGGGCGCTTTGTCATACTGCCCAACTCTGTGATTTTCGTAATTACTAGAATTATAAAAAAAAAAATTTGGATTCACCAAAACATTGTTCATATTTCAAGTATAGATTATTGGTTTCACCTGTAGAAAGTGGAAAATGTAATTTTAATGTTTTTTTTTGCAAAAAATATATTTTACTATTGGCCAAGTCTTCTGCCACCATTATTTTGCTTAGTTAAGGTAATATAAGTTTGGCGATAATGTGCGATTTAGGATATGTAAGCCTACATTAAAAGATGTTTGGACAGCTTGACGACTATGATTTCCTATTCTTTCTAAGACATATCCATAGAACCCACCCAATACCCAATTCGACGGGCCTGTTGGTCTAGTGGTTAGTGGCCCTGACTACTGAGCCGGAGGTCGTGGGTTCGATTCCCACCCAGGACAAACTTTGTGTGATGAGCATGATTGTTTGTTGTGTCTGGGTGTGATTTATCTATAATATGTATGTATTTATAAATTATATAAGTATGTATATCAGTTGTCTGGTTACCATAACACAAGCTCTGCTTAGCTTGGGATCAGATAGCCGCGTGTGAGTTGTCCCAAGATATTTATTTATAATACTAACAAATACAACAATTTTACTGGCATTTATCTACCAGAATATCTCAATAAGAATATCTAAATTAGGAAATATTCTGCTTCACGACACAATATCTCTTTCGCCACATTATAACTACGAGATAAGCGTTATGTTCTCAAACAAAATGAAGTGGACTGTATGGAAAAATGCTTTTTTGCGGAAGGTAAGTCATCAAATAACTTTCGTTCTGGGTAGAGCGGAAAGGAGTTTCGGACGTATAGTGTCAAAAATCCATGCTTGTTCCTTATCTAGCCGGGACCAGTATCTCTTTCGAAGAACCCCAGCTCTGCTAATAAAGTGCCTGTTTGTTTCACAGGTCGGGCATTTTTGATTATTCAGTAGAAAGGTGTGTGTGGCAATTCTAGAATATTCTTTCTACTTTTCCAGTCGCTAAACAACACTTCTCGACTGTCGTGGACGTGTGCGTTCGCGCAGCGGAATGTTGTTGAATTTAAAGATTTTAATTATGCAGATATTTAGTGTATGACGTCGTGTAATTGTGTATGGTAAAAAAAAATTGTGCATGCAGCCATTGTGGAGAAATTCACCAAAAACTGATTCCGCTGCGCGAACGTTCGCCCAGCGGACCTTTTTTGAAATATAGACTTTAGAAGAAAACTGATGTTTTCTTCTAAAGTCTACACTAAATATCTGCATAATTAAAATCTTTAAATTCAACAACATTCCGCTGCGCGAACGCACACGTCGTGGTCGCGTAGTGTAAGAGTAAAGTTAGTTAATAAAAATAATTTAAAAAATAAAAACACGCCATGTCAAAAAAAAATAACTAAAAAGAAAAAAAAGACTAGTTTTACATTTGCCGATGGAATGTGCTAGGAACAAAGATGAAAGGGAATCGAAAATGAAACAAAAATTTTCATCGCAGTCGGGGGACTAATCTGTAGAATATCTACTTTCTTTTATAAAAAGTCCCCCGACTGCGATGGATCCTAATAATACCCCCCCATACATGTAAATCTATTCAGGCGTTAAAAAGTTATTATGGAAGAAAGAAACTCACAAACATACATGAACCCTAAAAACATAACACTCCTTTTTTGGGGCAGTCGTGTAAATACTGTTATTAAACGGCATTTTTGGCTTCGGAAGCCGACCCGTACGTAGTTGGGAAGGGTTAGACACATCAAACAATAAATAGTAGTATATATTTATTCCAACATTTCATGAAAAATACACAAAACATAAATTTGGAATTAGGAAGTATAAATCGTAGAAAAAAACAAAACAAGGTTATGATTTGTTAGTCCTTTGAATGCAATTTACCACTTAAGTTGTACACCGGCCGCGTGGCTGAGACGCCACCGATAACAGCTGACGTTGTCTAAATTGTAATAAACCAAATAATAATCACAAGTGAAAATCTTATCACTAGCGAAAATTTAAATACCACTATACATTTTTACTAGACTTGGCGTTGGAGAAGTAACGTAAAAAGGCCGTGGCGTTTAAAAATACGGCTTATTTTCAACTTAAATTAAACTTAACAATATTCATTAAAAGCCATTTAATTAGTAAGTAATATACATGCAAGTGCAAACGGTTACTACCTAATGTAGAGTAAAAACTGTTGTTCAGTAGCGTCTCTCGTCTCGGTTTCTATAGTAATAATGCATTTTTACTTCCACAGATGGGTGTTCGAATATTTTCTTCCACAGATCTCCATAGTTGTTCTTATCATAAATGTACGAATAGCTGCTCTCTATTGTGGTCAGGTAACCTTGAACGAAATCCGTATCAGCAAGCATGCATTCGTAAATTTTTACCTTATTCTTAGCATCATAAATTAATGTTGAAAACATGTAATTTATAACGTTAGAGAAGAGTTTGTAAATACAAGGGAAATGTGACTTTACATCTTCTTTCAAATTTTCCAAGCAAACTTTGCCGAACTCTGGAGCTATTTCAGTTTCAATATTTTCCCAGTCTTTGCTGTCCAAATTTGATTTGGCAACCAGTTTTGCTACAGCCACTGTTAACTTCCATTTTGATAACAACAAGTAGTTTTCTGTGACCGTCAAGTTTTTATCTAGTTCAACTTTAATATTTAAAAACATTTTTACAGGAATAACCATATTTTTTTTTGCGGCATAGTCTTTTAAGTCCTCTGAGAGTCGTGTTAGTAAATTTTGAAAGTGCACTCGGATGACATAATTTTCATCACGTTTTTCTCCCCACTTGGAGAAAGCACGGCGCATTAAAGGCACGAAAACCTTTTCATATTTGTCTGTTTGAATATTTTCATTCTTAGCGCACAACAAGTACGCAGAGAGTACGCTTACAATTCCACCAGATGAGTAAACTGGTTCCCCAGAGCCGAACAAGTCTTTATCAATAAACTCTTGTATAATTTCAGTAACAAATTCTGGACACATGTCTTCCATTATCTGGCGTGAATGTTCCGCCAGTTGTGAACTTAAGGCTTGATAATGAGCGCTATCTTCTTTTTTTACTTTTGAAGTCAAACTTTTCATGAATTTGTAACTCTTCATTAAATATTTTGCTCTGACATTTAATGGAACCTTTTCAACGTTACACATTAATTCGTAAATCTTCTTATCCTCTTCAAATGTTAAGTTTTCAATAAACAGTTCTATTAATTCCCATAGACTCACAGCTTTTACCGGGGCTTTTTCACGACACAAGAGTTCGAAAGTAAATTTAAATATTATAGCTCGAATACTGGCGTTTTTAGATGCTTTCCAACAATCAAAGAATATTTTTTTTACCGATTCGTGGTCCAGTTTTCGATACGCAAGTCGGATGCCATGTTTTTGGACGGACACTGGAGCATCTAAAAGTTTCGGAATATGTTCCTGACTTTCGATGACATTTAAATTGTAAAATATGGCCAGCAGTGAAGGGAGAGCGAATTGTAGGTAGTCACCTTTAGCATACCACAAGATAGTGTCGGGGGAAGGTTGCGGACGCGCTATGTGCATGTTTTTAGCAATAAACCGTTGAATACTGAGAACACGGTCATCAATTCCATTCCAATCAATTTTGGCTTGTGCTGGCTTGTATTTGTCTATAAATTCAAGTAACGCTTTGCGCGGCAATGCTGAGCAAATACCACGAATAGTGGCTTTGTGGCCATCGGTTCTGTTCAGATTAAGAAGGTAGGCATCGGTCCAGTTCTGTGCGAGTGAGTACGGCCAGTAGATACGTAGCTTAGCGAGCAGACGTCGTAGCGAGATAGCGTCGGTAGTTTGCAACGTGTCCACGTCTTGTTTGTACCGCTGTAGTAACTGCGGGTCGTGTTTCAGGGCGTTTAAACACACTTCCTCACATGGATTCATCGCAACAGATTCTTCAAACATGTGTTTGCGCCAGGACTTGTTGAAGTTGTATATAGATACCAAGCTCTGCTTCCACAGTTTTTCTCTTTTTATCTTAATGCACTCCTTAATTTTGTCTGTTACAAAAGGATAGTCTGTCAGTTCTTTTTTCCAATCACGCAGTAACCCTAAAATACTCACTATGATTTTGATTGAATCAGAGAACTCCTCTTCTTTTGTAATGGGTTTAAATTTACCTATGAATATTTCATATACGTAACGAAATATCTTTTCTTTTTGTTCTTCATTCAATTTACTTCCATATGATATTAAAGTGCTCGAGCAGAACTGCTCTTGTATAGCGGCAGGTATACTTTCATCACGTAGTAGGTTATATACTATTATGGATTCAACGATTACGTTGGAGTTTCTATATGATGAAGAAGTGGGTCTGTCGTAAATGTTCAAAACTTTGAATAGTTCCTTAACTAAATTCCAAGTTTTTTCATCATATTGATGAATATTGGTTTTGTTCAATAATTCCGTAATAAACTGACAAGTAAAAGGATTCTTCTGATTCTTGTGTTTGTCAAGGTAATACTCCAATAAAGTTTGGATGTGCTGTAGCTTATTGTCAGCACATGATACAAGTACCTTCAGCATGTGAGCTATATTAGGGTTATCTATATCCTTAGATATTATTCTGGTAATGTCCTCAAATGCACGTTCAAAAGTTGCAAAACGATACCAGACGTAGCCAGGGGTTTTTACTACGATATACAATTTTTTCATATCGTATGATTCCGTACCAACTTTCAAATTTTCTTCAATAGCTTCCACATTTTCTTTATCAATGAATACTTTTTTTACGAAATCGAATTGTTCGCTTTTTGGTAATCTTTTTATAAAATATTTCATTGAATCGTATTTGAATAATTTTCTCAAATTATAATATTGATATTTACTATCATTTTCTTTTTTAGCTTGCGTGTACAAAAATGTTTTTATTTCATCTTTTTTTATGTATCTAGAAAACGTCGGTATGTCGATAAAGTTAATGTACTCATCAAACTTATCTATGATTCTCTTCGGAGAACTCTTCATAATTATATCCGTAGCTTTGTCGTTAAATTGGGGGAGGTTACGATAGCTATCTTCCTTCTCTAATATATCTAGATATTTATCAACATCAGCTTTCAAAAGGAACATAACAGCTTGAGCGTACTTTATTTTGTCGTAATAAAATACTTTTTTCATTACAATCTCAAAGACGTTGGTAGATTTCTCACAAAGCCGCTTAAATGTTCTAACTTTACAATGATCAATATGTTTGTCGATGTTAGTCTCAATAAAAGCAACTGAACAGCGTGGCAACCATTTAATAGCGTCCGTTGGTTTCTTTTCGTGCATATAGAATATTTCAGCACGTGCTTCATCTTGTATGTTATGCCTTATGTGTTTGTTGAGCTTGATGAAGGCCTTAGTGGTCATGTGTGGGAGCAATTCTGTGTGGAGATAGACAGGATTGATGACGTGTGCGTACTGCGGGTCGGTTATCAGCCAGGTGCTCTGCGTCAGCGCACGAGACACGTACAGCATATCACCACTTTTGAACACGTTGATAATAAACCCAACATCTCTGTTGTTACTTGCCAGGTCTATTTTCAATAAGTTTTCGACATCGGTGTCATCCAATGTGAAGTCTGCAACCGGTTGACTATTGGTAATAGCAGTTTTGACTAATTTGTTGTAATGTTGATGTCTCTCCCCGAGGGTTTCACCTTGCAAGTCTAAAGGTGCCATGGCGAACACCTACCTGTAAAAGAAAATATTGGATTGAATAAAATAAAAACCGGCCAAGAGCGTGTCGGGACACGCTCAGTGTAGGGTTCCGTAGTTTCCCGTCCGTCACAATAAGTGTTCCCAGTTATGAGGCCAACCGAACAATTCGGTAATACCCGATCCAATGTAATAAGTACCTACAGCGCCATCTCTCGAGGAATAGGGTTACTAATTAATACAAAGACGTGCAATTTTGGTGGTAATTCAACAACAATTTTTTGTTTGAAAAAAGATACGTTTAGGATAATAAAATATGTAAACAAAGTTACAAAAAAAGCTTGCATATACGATTATACTACAAACTTAGTCCAGAAATTATTTTGTACAACTTTTTGTCTTTTTTGTACAAAAACTGTTGTGTCAATCAAGTTGAAAATAATTTTCATAGAAAGTTCTTATAAAGTTCTACTTTTTAGATTTTTTTCATATTTTTTAGACTTATGGTTCAAAAGTTAGAGGGGGGGGGACACATTGTTTTTACTTTTGGAGCGATTATTTCCGAAATTATTGACATTATCAAAAACTGATCTTAGTAAACCCCTATTCATTTTTAAATACCTTTCCAACAATATATCACACGTTAGAGTTGAAATTAAAAAAAAAATCACTTCCCACTTTACATATAGGGTGGCTACCCTAATAAAACATTTTTTTCAAATTTTTATTTTACCACTTTGTCGGCGTGATTGATATACATATTGGTACCAAATTTCAGCTTTCTAGTGCTAACGGTCACAGAGATTAAGCGAGGACGGACGGACGGACGGACGGACGGACGGACGGACAGACAGACATGGCGAAACTATAAGGGTTCCTAGTTGACTACGGAACCCTAAAAATGGGTATTGTATTGATGTTGTTAACGACTTAGGGATGCACATAATAGAAAGGACAAAGTATCATATCAATAATTCCTTTACCCTCAAGATCGAAAAGGTGTAAAAGTACCCTTAACAAAGCCGAAAGGCACGTGTTCTCCCCATCATTTATTTTTTCTAGGCAATGGTCTTCTGGGAACCTTGGTGAAAAAATTGCGAACCTTTTAGTTACGGGAATATTGGGAGTCAAAGTTCCAACTTATTTACGTTTTTAGGGTTCCGTAGTCAACTAGGAACCCTTATAGTTTCGCCATGTCTGTCTGTCCGTCCGTCCTCGCTTAATCTCTGTGACCGTTAGCACTAGAAAGCTGAAATTTGGTACCAATATGTATATCAATCACGCCGACAAAGTGGTAAAATAAAAATTTGAAAAAAATGTTTTATTAGGATAGCCACCCTATATGTAAAGTGGGAAGTGATTTTTTTTTTAATTTCAACCCTAACGTGTGATATATTGTTGGAAAGGTATTTAAAAATGAATAGGGGTTTACTAAGATCATTTTTTGATAATGTCAATAATTTCGGAAATAATCGCTCGAAAAGTAAAAAACAATGTGTCCCCCCCCCTCTAACTTTTGAACCATAACTTTAGAAAATATGAAAAAAATCTGAAAAGTAGAACTTTATAAGGACTTTCTATGAAAATTATTTTGAACTTGATTGACACAACAGTTTTTGTACAAAAAAGACAAAAAGTTGTACAAAATAATTTCTGGACTAAGTTTGTAGTATAATCGTATATGCAAGCATTTTTTGTAACTTTGTTTACATATTTTATTATCCTGAACGTATCTTTGTTCAAACAAAAAAAGAATTATTGAAATCGGTTTCGGTACCACCGAAATTGCACGTCTTTGTATTAATTAGTAACCCAATTCCCCGAGAGATGGCGCTGTAGGTACTTATTACATTGGATCGGGTATTACCGAATTGTTCGGTTGGCCTCATAACTGGGAACACTTATTGTGACGGACGGGAAACTACGGAACCCTACACTGAGCGTGGCCCGACACGCTCTTGGCCGGTTTTTTTACTTAGAAGCGAAGTTTTTAATCTTATAACTTTACTTTGAATACTTCCCCGACGTCTGTACATGCAATGCAAAATGCACAATGTTTTCAGCGCGTAACTTTGAGTTCTACTGTGAAACGTATTTTCCATCCAAAAAAAGTCATTTTTCAGCACTACAGAATGCTTTTATGACGTCTTCGTGGAAGTGGAAGGATAGGTGGCTCAACAAATCATAATAAATGTTTGGAGTTCTTGCAGGCTTTTAAAGGTACCTAGTTTTACCTACTCATAAAAATGGGAGATTCGAAAGGCGAGAAGGCATTCTTAAACAATATTTTTTAACATGTTTGAAAATGAGATCGAATTATTAAAAAAAAATTAAAAACCAAGTACCAAACTACATTCGCTGAATCTGAGTCAAATCCAAGGTTGTCTGCCAGGAACAGATGTTTGCAATATCTATTTATATTTAAAAGATGAAATCTAAATCTAACAAATTGTGTGGATAAGTAAATGTTGTAGATGGATGAGGAAAATCAGTGGAATGTGTGCTAGTAGATCAGAGAATCAGTTCTGGGTGGCTTAAGAAGAAGGGGGGTGTTCTTAAGTAGGTATCCATCCCCACAAACATTCGCATTTACAATATTAGTAGGAAGTAGGATATAAGTTGGAAGCTGGATATCTGGCGCACGCGGCTTCGCCCGGGTGTAATCGAAAACAAAGTATCCTATGTGTTAATCCAGACTATTATCTACCTTTGTACCAAATTTCATCAAGATCCGTTTAGCCGTTTTGACATGAAAGAGTAACAAACATCCACACATTCATACATCCATCCATCCATCTATCCTCACAAACATTCGCATTTATAATATTAGTAGGAAGTAGGATATCATATCGCGAACTTCCAAATGCTGGAGATGCTAATAAAATATTCGTCATAGAGAAACAACAATCAAACCCGACACTACACACAGCAGTCCCGTAGTGGTGTCTGGAAACCAATAGACGGAGCCGACCACGTAAGTAGGTGCCACAGTGATGACATGGTGTTGGTTAGATCAGTCGTGGATCTTTTTGTCTGTGATGGCGATTTGTTCGAACAAGTTCAATAGAGCCTCCTTCTTTTATTTAGAATGCGGAGTTGTTAGTTGTTATCAAAACAATTGAACTACTTATGAAATTGTTGAGTTTATCTGCATTAAAACAAACAGAAAATTTTGCAGCTTAGCCACGTAAAAATCAACAATAAACATCACAATACAAAAGATAACATTTATATTTTAAAACCGCCATAAATAACCATTACAATAAAAAGATGAATCGTGAATTATGACGTGACGTAGACGCGCGGCAACACATCAAGCTATACAGTATAATATTATGGGCCCACTTTGTATAATTTCTAATGTAGGTAGGTACCTACAATGAGATCTGCGCAAACTGGTAATGAATAGCTTGATGGGTCGTCACGTAAAACTAAACCAAACAGGAATTTATTGGTTAAAATTTTCGATGTTTAACAAAATTAGACGTTATCCCATGGGAAACTACGACGAGGCAATTCCACCCAAGGACAATTTAATCACGAATTTAACCCCGGTAACACCACCCCCAGAAATTGAGCCCTGAAGATTTCGACTCTGATCTAGATACATGTCTCAGTTGAGTGTCCTCGGAGTCAAGTGTTCCCGTTCAAGTTTACCCGGGGTCCAGGTGCCTGTGTCAAGCTGTCCAGTGGTAAACCCCACCCATTTTCCTTCTTATGCCTTTTATGTTCCGGGGCCGCGGTAACACTTTCGAACAACCCGCAATCCCGGTTCAAATTGACCTGAGATCGAATTTGTTTTAGGATCTAATCGTACCCCAGGCGTTAGGTGTCGCAGTCGATTAACATGTCCTTGGGTTGATTGTGTTAGTTTCAGGGTCGGGGTCGAGCTGTCAAGACCGGGTCAAGTTAGTCCAGGGTTGTGACCTGGGGCTAGAGTTTTTTATTTCTTACTAAAAATCCCCCATAGTCGAACAAATGAAAAAGCGACTTTAACTACAGCTCCCAACCACCTATTTACTGTATCCAAATTGAAATGATAAAAAAGGTAACCACACATCATTCATAAACATAAGGTAAAACCCCGAATGGTCATAAGGCTGAATGTAGATTATTTTTTTTTGTGTAACGTAATGTGATTCATGTCAACTCAAAATAGAACACCAGCCATTTTTTGTTTTGAATATATTACGGGGATGACCTCATCGTTATCAAGTATCTGGGCGTTCTACGCAGTGACGTCGTTACAAAAAAAAAATCTTTACAAAAATTAAGGTTACTTACGCTTTTAATGATGTTAGTAGTAATTTTTAAAACACTGCACGGTTTTCCACGAATCTTCACTACTTACGAAGATTAGATTTTGGCAATGCAATGAATTTCAATAAAAATAACACCAGCGAAGAAAAAGGGGCGGCCGGTATTCGACCAAGTTTTGTAGACAGACACAACTCAACCTAAACAAATTAACTGTCTCTTTCTATTTACGAACATGTGTGCCTAGGTAACAAGAAAAAATCACTGACAAACAATTTTATTACTTATTTTGTTGTAGTTAAGGTTCCAATAGCATCCCTATTTACTAGGCAGGTGATACCTACTGGTACTGGTCGGGTCATACTGTTATTTGACATTGACAAGACTACAAGAGTTGCCCACAGATATAAAATAACGTTATTTGTCACGTTCGGTATAGTTCGGTTCGGTTATAGTAGTTATTGAATCGAATCGTTTTTTTTAATTAGAAGTTTTTTCATTCGGATTATGTTTTAAACATAGTGCTAAATAGCTGAACAAGTTCTATTTTTTCTACATAGGTATGGCAAAAAAGATAGGTTGGTAAAGAAGTAATTGTTTCGTATTTTATTGAAATAACAAGATAGCAGTTTTAGTTTCCACTCTCCAAAAAGTAGGTATAAGTAATCTTGCAACAAAAAAAAAACAGTTGCTCCACACAATGGTTTCTAAAACTACAAAATCTAGGTATTTAACATCTGATTTTCAACTCAAGTTACAGGCTTTCATGCAGGGAAACAACTATACAAACAAATACACTGGGCGGTGACGGGCCATATACATATAATCGAGGTGGCGTTTCAACCGTACACCAAAGCATCCACATTGGCGAGCTGCATGAAAAGAACTCCTGTAAAATTCTCTATTATTTGTATCTTTTATCAAATTCACCTGGTGCGCTAAGCCCAAACACATGGATCATGTGTATTAGGATATTATAATATTGGGTTAATAAAAAGAGCGTCATAATTATGTAAATTGCAGCGTTTCCGTTGTGTTTTCGAAGGGTTCAAATACTCAGTATAGGTACCTTTTGGAATGTGGATGAAATTGAATCTAAAACTGCTATCTTGTTATTTCAATAAAATACGAAACAATTTCAATTGTTTCGATTGAGGACGCGATTGGTGGATAGGCAAAGGAAACGCTGACAACAGGCTAAAGGCAAGTGCGTTACACAGGGAGGACAGGTACCGGATATTTATAAAACAATAATAGGTCAAAATCAAAATCATTTATTCATTAGACTATTACCAAAAAACAAAATGTTATATATTAATGTCTGTGAAAGTACTGTGGGTAGTTGTAGGTAAAACTCTTCGTATTTAAGTACTTGGCATCACAATGGGAACACAACAGTTTGTTTGAAATAAAAAAAAAGTATAAATGTATATTTAAAAGAAAAATACATGAATAGTGCAACACAATACATATCTATAAACTAAAGTTTACAACAAGAATCGAACGATGAGCAATCCACAGTCTCTGCCGTCAGCTTCGCTCGCGTAGTGGTCGTCAAATATTGTACCTCTATTTACGAAAGTTTTGAACATAGCCTACGACGTTTAGGCATCTACTTCGTTTATCTACTTCATTTTAAACCATAGATAATTCGTCAAGAGGACAAGGTTTAAAATCATTGTAATAATGCAATTGCACCTCCTGAGATGGATGTGATTTAATTCGTTTACGTATTTCTAATCGTATCCTTTTCACTGAATCTGGAATAGAATTATCTTTGTCTGTTGCCTGAGAAACTACTATATAACTAGGTATGAAATCATTGTCGTCGAGCATATGTTTTAGTAATTCTAGTTTAAATCCGGAATTGTTGTAAAATAAAAGGTTGGCCATTTTATTGAATGCGCCCGTGAACAACAAACATATTGAAGAATAATATTGCTCCGTATCTTCTTTCAAACAGTTAACAATTTTTGAACCTAAGGCAGGATATATTGCAACATGAATTTCATTCCATATGTTTTCGTCTTCACCGGTCCACAGCGCATTTCCCATTTTAGACATGTGTTGCTCCATTAATATAGCGTATTCTGTTACTAGTTTCCAACTAGTGTACAGTACATAATTTTCTTGTATTTCCATATTCTTTTCCATTTTAATCCTGATCTCTGTAAATAATTTAGCGGGAGTAGTTCTTCTTCTCAAAGTAAACTCTTTGTAATTATCACATAAATATCGAATAAATTGATCGAAGTTGCTTTTAACGACGTAGTCGTTGGAATACGTATTATACCACGAAAGAAAAGCTTCTTCCATAGCTGGAGACACAACTCTTTTAAATCGCTGTAGCTGATTTTCCTCACTTTTAGCCCACAATACATAATACCCAAATATATCTATGAAGTCGCTGCATCTCATACAAAATTTTGTTCCTGCAGGTGACAACAATTTATCAGCAACAAAATTGTCGTCGAATGAGTCGATCGAATTGAAATGTGCATATGCCACTAAGTTACTCGCAATAGATTTGGACAAGTCACTGCCTTGCACCGAAGTTAAATACGCGTAACTCTTCATAAAATATTCTGCTCGCACGCTAATGGGAACTGTCTCAACTTTATTTAAACATTTCAGTATTTGTTTATTTGCTTTTAAAGGTAATTTATCGATAAACGAACTCAGTAATGACCATAGCTCTTTTTCGACAGTTGTATTTTTAACCTTACATAAAAAACGAAAGGTATTCTTAAATATAACAGTCCTGATTAGGGAATTCGTTGTTGTAGTCCAAATATTTGAGATCAATGTTTTTAGTTCACTGATTTCAAGTTTTGAAAAAGCTAGGTGAAGACCTAACTTCCGTAGGGAGACTGGTGCTTCTAACAATTTCAAAACATAATTACGGCTTTCAACTTGACTCAATTTGGACATTACGGCGTAAAGTGATGTCACCGCATATTGTAAGTAATCTCCTTTACAGTACCATAGAACAATTTCTAACGGAATTAATGGTCTGGCTACATGTAAATGTTTTGCAATATTTTTTCTTATGCTAATTTTGGTTTGGTCCGTATCGCCCCAATTTATTTTATAGCTGTCGGGAGCATGATATTTTGCCATTTCTATTACTTGATTTTGAGGTAAAAGCATGAAGAGACCCTTAATAACAGCTTTTTGTCCAGCAGGCTTGTTCAGATGTATTAAGTAGGCGTCGGTGAAGTGCTGGGCGAGCGAGTCCGGCCAGTAGACGCGCAGCTTGGCAAGCAGACGTCGCAGTGAGACAGCGTCGTTAGTTCGCAACGTGTCTATTTGTTTGCTGTGGCGCATCAACAGCTCCGGTTTGTGCTTCAGCGCGTTCATACATGTTTCCTCGTTCAGACACAATGACAACGACTCTTCAAACATGTGTTTCCGCCACGATTTCTTCGCGTTGTACAAACTCGACAAGGCGGTTTTCCATATTTTCTCTTGACTTATCTTAACTAGTTCCTGTATTTTCTGAAGGACGCTTGGGTACTTACTGATATCTTTTTCCCAATCGCTTAACAAAGTCATTACATTCACTAAATTATCTATAGTCACATTGAAATCTGATTCATTTGTAACATTGTCACTTTGTATTTTGGTCAGTAGATAATTTAGGAGATAAGTAAATATTTTGTCAATTTGTTCTTGATTTAGGGATTTCCGTTTATCTTTAAAAGTATTAAATGAAAATTTTTGTTCAATAATTTCAGGTACTGGTTCATCGTGCAAAACTTTATATAAGACTACAGATTCGAGACATGATTGCACATTGTTTTCTGATTCGGCGTATACTTCCATACTGTGAAATAACTGATCCAAAATGTTCCAAGTATCAACATCGAATTCATGAGCAGATACTTTTGAAAGTAAGTGATTGACAAATTGATTCTTGAATTTGAATGGTTCATTAATGTGTCGATCAAAGAAAAAACGGAGCAATAGTTTAATATCCTGTGGGTTTCTTCTTGCACAAGTGATTAAAACTGAGAGCATGGTAAATCGTTCAGAAGGTGAGTTTTCTGCAAGTATGTGTTTTCTTATTTCTTTCAGGGCAATTTTAAATGGAACGTACTCATACCAGTAATGGAACTCTACGTCCATTTTGTATTCCTTTTTTCCGTCTTCTGAACGAAGAAAACTTAGATCAGTTCTCTCTATAAATGTTTGCTTTATGAATTCTAGTTTTTCTTCTTTCGGCATGTTTTTAACGAAATGTTTTAATTTTTCAAATACGCAAAAAGTTTGGCCCTGGTTTTTCATTTGTTTAAATAAAAAGGGTTTTATTTCTTCCTTTTTCAAATATTTTGCTACCACAGACAAGTCAATTCTATCTGCGTACTCATCAAAATTGTCTAATATTCTTTGCGGGCACGTCTTCATTATTATCTCTGTTTGTTTTTTACCTAATTTAGGAAAGTAGTATTGTTTGTCCTCCAGTTTGTTTAATACGTCAGCCGTGTGAGACTTCAATAGAAATAAAAAATCTTTTTTGGCTTCATACTGCATGATGCCTGGTTCAACCCGCGTATAGAATGTCAGAAAATGAGCAGATTTTCTGCATAAACGTTTAAACAGAGATAGAGGCATGTGGCGTTCGTTTTTTATAACTTGTTCTATAAAAGGAATGGAGCATTTTTCCAACCATTTGTGAGACCTGGCCGTTTCTTTAAGGTATTCATAAAAGGTTTCGACTCGACTTTCGTCTTTGAGATTGAGTCTAATGTGAAGCATGAGTTTGTTAAATGTTTTGGTGTTCATGTTAGGTAATAGTTGTGTGTGTAGGTACTCTGGATTGATGATGTTTGCGTACTGCGGCTCGGTGACTATCCACGTGGACTTTTTGATAGCTGTCGCCGCATACAGCATGTCGTTAGATTTCATTACTTCAATGATATAGTCTACATTTCTGTTTCTACTTGCGATTTCAATTTTTAGAAGGTTGTCTATGTCGCTGTCATTGCTACTAATATTACGTAATACATAGTTGTCATCAACAATTGCATCTTCGACTATCTTGTTGAAGTGTCGGCGCTTCGCGCCTAGTGTGTCTCCTTCTAGCGTCAGCGGCGGCATTGCTCCTGGAAATGAAGCATATTATAATATTACTAGCTGTTCCCCACGGTTTCACCCGCGCTGCTCAGCACCTGTTGGTCGTAGCGTGATGTTATATAGCCTATAGCCTTCCTCAAGAAATGGACTATCCAACACTAAAAGAATTTTCCAATTCCAACCAGTACTCCCTGAGATTAGCGCGTTCAAACAAACAAACAAACAAACTCTTCAGCTTTATAATATTAGTATAGATTGTTACCTATATGCGCTACAAGTATCTTCACAAAATGTTTGCTCACTTACTCAGTCGAACTTATCGACCCATACATGAGTTGGTTGTTGGTGGGTGCGTTGGTGAGCAAAAAAATAGTTCAGTCGCACCTGGGTTAAAGAGACTTATATCTTTACCGGGCGTTAGGGGTTACCAGCAAAAACAAATGAGTACAAGCAAAATATGTCACCCAAAAATGGGCTAATGTTACAAACACTTTTATTAATCGCTAAATTTTTCAACCAAAAATTATCTAAGATCGCCATTTTTTTAGATCAAACAGATTAGGCAATTTCTCAACAGAATGGCTCAGTCTGGATTCTGGATGATCTCAGATTTTTTGAGGTTGAACAACTTTTCGGTGAATTGACTTAAGAGTTAGGTGTTTTAATAAATAATGTTTAATATTGTTGACAATTTTGAACATAGCTCAAAATATGAGTGATCTAATTTAAGATTCAAAAAGGCCGCTGTCTATTCAGATAACTATGAACTAAGAAAGGTAAATACGAACACAGCGTTAGTAGTTGGTATTGATATAATTATGTGGGTACACAGCCGAACGAAAACATTATCGCATTAACAAAAATAAAGCATATAAACACCATGAGTTTTCAACCGAAATTTACTACCTATATTTTTACCAAAAAACAATTGCTTCTTCAATAAATAATACACTTTTTCAAATTCTCCTCTTTATTATAAACTTGACAATGCATCAAGGGTTATGATTTAATCGTAATTGAGACTGATAAACATAATAGAGCTGATAACAACCTTAATGCGACAAAATTGAGTCACTATAATAAACCAGATTAATGTCACTGAATTCTATCATGTTGTATCGACTTATAAATGAACAAAGAGGTATTCAATTGCACTATTACTTACAGTAGTAGAAAATATACCTGCCAAACGAAATTTTTGTGAAGCGGCCACAGATCAGACGCTGAAGATGGTTATTAAGCTAAAATTTCAGGTTCTCAATGGTGTAAACCGACATGAAAGAACAACTATTTAAGACCTGTATTATGTAGCTACAAACCTATAATCCACAATAAAGATATTGAATTGAATTGAATTGAATGGGTAGTAGGTAGTAGTTAGTAAGACTCTGAAAATCCCCCGCGCTTTGTTCAGAGCGTAAAGGCATTCGACAATAAAAACAAAAAAAAACACAGGTGCGCTCTCTGTTCCATCACTCTCATAGCCTAGCTAGACGACACGACCGGACAGAGATCAGGTGCAGGACCTACGGCTTAACGTGCTTTCCGAGGCACGAGGTATCACACCACCAACTCCCGAACTCCAGGCAACACTGAGAAATGCCTTAAAAAAAACCCATTAACACTTTTTCCCCAACCCGGAAATCGAACCCAGGACACGTGCTCAGCGTGTTTGTGACCGGCAAACCAACGGAGCAGTCTAAACTACCAATCTTACTAACCCAAAACTACAACATTCGATATTATATAGGTACTTAATATTACGATGGCTAGGACGATAAGGTCACATTAACGTTAACATTATTTTAATCAATGTAGATTTTAAGTCCATAGTACTAAGCTGTCGCCGTGACTTCGTCCGCCTGAACATTATTATGTTTTTAATAGTATTCCAGAGTTTAATCTATCTCTGTACCAACATCTAGATCCGTTCAGCAGCGTGAAAGAGTATCAAACATCAACACATCCACACGTACTTTAGCATTTATAATATTAAGTAGAAAGTGGGATAATGTATTATGGACGGCCGTATTTACAAGAAACAACAACAAATAACCGATGGCCTTGTGGAAGTTGAATATGACTTTGCACAGTGCTCTGACGTCATGTAACATAACAATCACGATAAGTTATTGTACTACTTACCTCCACTTTTTCGCTGTTTTCCCAAAGAGACGCCGCACAGAACTGACTTTAGGTTTCCTCACGCAATAAATATCAAATATACGGTGTAATATTGTGCAACACAAACAAATTATGAGTCAGGAAAAGCCGGTGTGTTTATCCGGATCCAGAAACACAAGGTATTTACGGAGACTAAAAATGTATGTAGGTGGATATTTCGTGGAGTTGTGAAAGCTTTTGAAAGCATCAGTGGGACTGTAACTCAACTTAATTCATATTTACTTTGCTTTTTCTATTAACAGTGAATCATGCTTAGTGAAGAAAACAGATAACACAGTATAGGAACGAATAACGTTATAACGCGTTATAATAAAACAGTTATCGACGCGTCATAAAAAAAAATGTGAGCTGTCACGGGACGCCTGGCAGATGTGAAATATCGACATTATTTTGTAAATGTAATATGCAGAAAATAACAGATTGTGATAGGAACTAAAAATGTCATTGAATACATCATTATTTTGTTTCATTGTGGCTTTACCAAAAGGACATAGTTTTCGTTTTCATGTTCATTATCGTTTATGAATTCGAGGATCGAAGGCACATTGAATAAAACTCTATTACTGGCTCCCTGTGGTGACCCATCTATTTCCAAACCTCGGAAAGGGTTGCTTAACCTGGCCCTCTGTGGTAACCCATCCTTTTCCAAACATTGGCAAGCGTTGCTTAACCTGGCCCCCTGTGGTAACCCATCCATTTCCAAACCTTGGCAAAGGTTGCTTAATCTGGCCCCGTTTGGTCACCCATCCTTTTCCAAACCTAGGCAAGGGTTGCTTAACCTGGCCTCTGTGGTAACCCATCCATTTCCAAACTTTGGCAAAGGTTGCTTAACCCGAATCCCTGTGGTAGCTCATCCATTGCCAAACCTTGGCAAGGGTTGCTTCACCTGGCCCTCGTGTGGTGAATAAAAATCTAATATGCGAGAGAGATGACTTAACTGATCGAGTGGGAGAGAATTGCACAGTCGATACTGATTATAGACTGTATAATTAATATACCGTCATATGGCGTGGCGACGCGTCTCCACGCCAGAAATTTTTACGAGCCGTTGTCAAGAGATCAGTATAAACTGGTTTTGTACAGGTTGATATGTCTTCGTGTGTACAAGTACAATTATCACGTCTTCACTCGACAAGTGCTTATACTCCACTGCAAAGAGTATAAATAATATAGACTCTATATTATTATACTCTAAAACTCTCTTTAAAATTTCCTCGAGAGGGCTCTATGCTCTATATTATTACCCTCTATATTATAGAGGGTAAAGAGAGCCCTCTCGAGGAAATTTTAAGCATATCGATTGAAAGCGCCTCCTGGTATTTTGAACAAGAACTAACGCCAATATATTATGTACCCATAATTTAGCTAAAGTCCTTCTGATTAGAGTTATTAATGTTACTTCCCAAAAAGCTATTTTCGTTTAGCAAGTTATAGAGACCATAAATTACTAAAACAAAATAGCTTTGGGAAGTAACATTAATATCTCAACAAAATGATTACTACACTAAGGCCAACTAGCAGCGATACGAAAGGTCATTAACCTAAAGAACAACTGTGGCGTTGACAATCTAATATTTAGCTCTTTCCATCTTGTGCCTTTGTCATAATGTCTCGTGCTCCCGGCAAAAACATGACAACGTTAAGACGGGTTCGCCAACATTCGGGCGGCCATTTTAGATGGGGTTTTAGCATGGGTTTTGTTTACATTTGGTATCGCTTCTCGTTGGCCGTACTTTAAGGTAAGTAACTCAATAATAGAAATAAAACCACCTAATAAAATAACAAAATATCTTTTTTATTATTATTTCAAACATTTGTCATTGATTAAATAGTAACTTGCATTAGTTAAGTTCTTATTTTCTATTTTTATAATTCTTATGTACTGAGGAGGTCGCGAGAGATCTTAACTCAACGTCTGTACCACAGAAATTCACTCGAAAACCAAGAAATACACACAAAATGAATACGAAACAAGCAAGCGCAAGCGCAAGTCGTGACGACCGTATTGTGTGCGTGTATATTTAAAAAAATTAATAATAGATTGCCATTATAATAAATATATATATGTTTGATTTTAAATTTTAATACAGCCGCACCTATCGGCACTGCCAAGAGAACCAATATTTGTTATCGCATGTATCGCTGTTAACGATAATAGATGTCACTAGCATCTTTTCTTTTGCTACTGGTGTTCTAACTGTACCCCCTGCTCCACTGCCCTGCTTCCAAATGAACATAGAAAAGTAATCTTGCGTTTGACAGCTAACTGCTGTCAAACAGAAGTCAGTTTAACAACTAATAATCAGTGTAGTTTCTTTTGGGCAAATGGCAACCTTACAACATAAAACATTTACTCAAATACATAATTACTATTAGAATAAATTGGGTAGTTGACACCATTATCCAATAATTTAAAAACACATTTTTTCTAACTGAACACCTTATTCGAGACCTGAGAACTCCATTCATTACAAAATAACTTTAAATTTCGATTTTTAGTTGCTTTTAAATCAATAAATAGTTGCATCATTGACTTGACAACTTAGTGACGTCATCGGTTGCGAGTCTCATACAAAATCTATGGGGCGCGTTTTGATAGCTCATAAAAAGTATATCAATTGATTGGTGGTGTCAACTACCCTATTATAATTAGATTGTTCAAAGAATATAATGAGAATAGCTAACAGATGGCCTTTCCTGACAAATTCACATCTTGGGAATAAAATATACATGTATAAGCTTTTACAAGATTTAATAATTAAAAATATTCCTTTAATGTGTCTCCAAAACGCACTTTACAAGCAAGCATTTCTGACAACAACTGAGCGTAATTCTCGTCATTTGGGAAAGAGGAACGTAGTTTGTTTTGCCATTCAGACCAGGAAAACATGACACTGGGAATTCCTTGGTACCATTTTTGTGCCAAACCGACAAGTTTTGGCAGTGCGTAATGACTTGTTTGCCTGTCTGACCAGTTGTAAATTTGTGCATACTTTGGTTATCCACATTTCTATCGTTTAAGTTCGTTGCGATGGTTCGAATTCGGGAATAACATTAAAAACAGGAAAGATTTCATGACGTCTTTTAATATTTGCGCCAGCAAAAACTGATTACTGACCTGTTCGGCAACGTTAACTCCACCTTGAGAGGCCTCGCACCGCTCTGGCTGTGGCTCGAACCGCTCCGGCTGCGCCTCACATCGCTCTGGCCGTGCCTTACACCGCTCTGGCTGTGCCTCGAACCGCTCCGGCTGCGCCTCACATCGCTCTGGCCGTGCCTTACACCGCTCCGGCTGCGCCTTGAACCGCTCCGGCTGCGCCTCACATCGCTCTGGCTGTGCCTCACACCGCTCTGGATGTGCCTCGAACCGCTCCGGCTGCGCCTTGAACCGCTCCGGCTGCGCCTCGCATCGCTCTGGCTGTGCCTCACACCGCTCTGCCTGTGCCTCGAACCGCTCCGGCTGCGCCTTGAACCGCTCCGGCTGCGCTGCATACCACTTTGCGCATCACAACGGCTGCCATGGGCACTACTGGAATTATGCCGTCTGATGCTGTGGCGAGATTCGTCAGCACCGAGAAGCGACTTGGAATCAAAAGTATCTAAGCGCTTGATTTCACTATTTGCCTGATTCTCCATTTGATTAACTTAATATTGCGCTTTGCTTGGCGTTCGGTAACACTGAGATATCTAATTGTTTCTAGTGCTATCCCACTTCTGAACTATAATCTACTATAACGGTGTAGAGAAACCAAAGCCTGTATAACTATATAATAGTACATTACGATATTAGTGCGTTATGATGGTTATAACATGCGAGTCGGAATTGCAGCCCGAGCCGCAGGCGAGGGCGTAATTGAGCCGAGCATGTTATAACCAATACGCACGTATATCGTACGACGTTTTTTAACACATTTGCGAGGAAACAGAAAAAAAAAAACATTTAAATAAACTCAATCTGTGAATGCACACTGTTGCCATTTTAACAGCGAGCTAGCGCTGCCTACTTTCGAATTAGTTCGAAATTTGAATAGCAACAGCGCTAAGTCACAAAACCCTTTAAGAAATTAAAAAAGAAAAAGAATAGCAACAGCGCGCTGCTCACTAGCTGGAGTCGTGCGGCGGCGATCAGTTCCAAATTTGAAATGGCAAATAATGCTGTTATGGAATATAACTTAACTATTTGCTTTGATAACACACGCGTTTTTTATGTCCCTCTTTACATATTTAAAACCGGTGGAATTACATCAGCTTTACGAGCAAGGGTGTTAAAAATACTTTATTGAAAGTATTAACAGTGTAAATGTACAATTATCACGTCTTCACTCGACAAGTGCTTAAACTCAACTGCACTGTCTCCAAGTGAATATAGAAAAGTAATCTAGCGTTTGACAGCTAACTGCTGGCAAACTGAAAAAACTAGTTTAACAACTCATAATCAGTGTAATTTCTATTGGGCAATTGGCAACCTTGCAACATAAAACATATACTCAAATACATTATTAATAGAATAAATTGTAATTAGATCGTTCAAAAAATATAATGACAATAGCAATAGCTAACAAGAGATATGACAAAACCTACTTATAATTACAATTAAGCATGTTATTGTTAACATTAAAAGAGGTACCTAAGTGCAACATTATCTAATCTTGCGAAATTATTATTAACACTTGAACGGGATATTTACAATGCTTTAATTATTTCATAATAACATTCTCTGATATTTGTTAGCCTTTATATGGTAAAACATGTAGGTTCACAATACTATAGTTATAAGCCCTTATCTACCATATTTTTTCACAAATAAATTATTCTTATTTGAGTCTCCGACATTTCATGTGTTAATAATAATGGTAGGTAGTTACCATGTCATTCAGAAACCGAATGTGCATTCGGGAGTTTTCGCCCTGTGAATAAATGAATCCCATCAGAGCCATGCATCAACCCATGTCGTGATTCGCTTCATCTCTTCTTCATGTGGACCCCGCTTCATGGGATGGTCCAGTTTCCGCATTTGATCCTTTTTGTGGACCATTGTACGTATGCCGTGCACCTGGTGCATCTGCTGCTGTACCAGCCAACCCACCTCCTTCCAGAAGTAGATAAGTCTTTTCGAGTTCTTGATGGCATCCGCAAGTGACCCTGTTGTAACCAGTGTAATTTTCCGGATTTCGGTGATTTCTCTGCACACACACCACATCATGTCTTTTGAGGGCTTTGCTGATAATGTGGAACATGGTTTCGTCAAAAGCGTCCTTTATGTCAATGAAGACGGCTAGAGAGGAGCATTTATGGTCAATCGCACATTCAATCTTCGATGTCACGCTGTGTAGTGCGGAGTCTGTGGATTTTCCTGTGGAATAGGCATGTTGTTGTTTGTGGAGTAGTTTCACTTTGAGGGGTCCGTCTCGTATATATCGGCCGCAGAGTCCCTCTAGGGTCTTACGTAGAAATGATGTTAGGCTTATCGGTCTGTGAAGATTACCTTCATTTCGCTCCATGCAAGTGGTACATACCTACTTGTGTGCTATGCAGGCTCGGTAGATCTCTACTAGCCAGGGTGTTATCAGGTTTAAGCCCCATTTTAGCAGGGCTGAAGGATACCGGCTAAGCCTGCAGATTTGTATGGTTCAAAGGTTGCAATTTCCTATTTAATTTGGGTCGTAGGTAGTATGTCATCAGCTTTTTTCCAGTCACGTACCGTGGGGGTGGATGTTGTTTTCTCCTTCCAAGCCTTGTTCTCTATTAGGCTACAGTTCGGGAAGTATGTATCTAAGAGGACTTTGCTGGTTTCATTGGGTTATTCCCGCTCGGTAACACCCTTTCGTCAACACTGTTGACGATCGGGAAAAAAAAGTTTCGTTCGTTTACAGTGTTGACGAACGCTACTTATTATTTCGGGTAATTCCCATTCGGTAACACCTTTCGTTCCTGTCGTCAACACTGTTGACGATCGGGAAAAAAAGTTTCGTTCGTTCGCAGTGTCCATGAATGCTGGTTTTTATTTTTAAAATATGGAAATAAAAATAATCTCATGGATTTTTAAAATGTTTTAATGGATTATGGTAGATCTTTTAAAACACAATTAACTAGAAAATAAAAAAATGGCCTTATCATGACGTGCGTAATAAATCTTGTATTAAACGCACACTATGTAGGCAAGCATATTATAAGTTGGGGGATTATATTGATGATAAAAATGCTTGGCTTAATGCTGGTCCTGCTCCACAAGCATAGGGGTAAACTCAGTATCCGAAGCTATAGTGGAAGCTGCAGAAGATTGTAAGACTATCTTTGCAATGTATAGAATCAATTCTCTAGTATTGTATTATTATTAAGCCCTTATGTGAGTGCTATGTATTATCATTGACTTGACGAAGCCCTGGTGGTTTATAGTGTCATGCTCACTTAAATGTCTCGCTGATGGTGGCGGGTGTGTCAGGTCATTTAGCTCCCTTCAAAATGGTCGAGCTGAATTGGACTGATCCATACGTCATGTTCGTGAACGGGCGCTCTCAGTTGGGACTGGTAATTTTTAGCTACCACGGTTAATTTTTAAACTTATTTAGATTTAAAATTAAATTTTGCTTTTTATTTACTCTGGACGCTCTTACTGTGCACGTCTTTCTACATCGTTCTCACATATTTGTATAATCTCAACATGAATGATGTGAATACGATTTTGTAAAAATATTATAATTTAAAAGAGTGTCCATGGAGTTTCTTGCCCATTCTTTTCCATAGAGATCAACGCTTTGGAATGGGCAACTACAGTACTTTCACAAGTTATTATGCCTTATGACCGGGACAGTAAATTCATTTTGTTTCTTGACATTCAAAAGTGCCTGTAATGGTCTAATTGAAACAAATGATTTGATTTTTATGTTTGATACAAACACAGGTCAAGCTTTTTGTTTTTTTTTTTTAATTAGTTACGACACTTTTTGCGTATTACCTTTCTTTTAGCAGCCGCAGTTCCAGTCCAGTATGTTTTCAGGATAATAGATTTTGTGCTCATTGTTATAAAAATTGTCCATGTAGTACCTACTCACACCGAATGGCTGCTCGCGATTCAAATAATTTTCAAATAGGACACATTGTGCTATGGTGCCAAAATAATATCTAAGATACTACCTAATTATTTAGAATAGATGCTAATACGAATATACAAATAAATATACTTACTAAAATTATAAAAGCGAAAGTGAGTATGTTTGTTAAGTCTTCACACCTAAATGGCAAAACCGATTTTGATGAATTTTGGTACAGAGATAACCGAAACCCTGGAGACGGAAATAGGCTCCTTTGGTGGAAGTTTGCATTGAGCATTCCGCAATTTTCAAGGTAGAGAGCTAAAATTGGTATGAGGACTATTTGTCACTAACAAAAACATCGTGCATCATTTTTTTTTGGTAATTTGCCTCCAACCCCTTAAAAGAGGGGATAAAATTTTATATGGGACTTTTCGCAGTTTTCAAGGTAGAAAGCTAAAAATCGGTACACACACTCTTTGTTGCCAACGAAAAATACCTGCAAATCAGGAAAGGGGAACTGTGTTACCCCGAATTAAACGCGAGCGAAGCCGCGGGCAAAAGCTAGTATTAAATAAAACTATAAAAATTATTTGAAATTTTTTATTAAAAAAAAAACAAGTTTTAAGTAGTAGTAGTTTTAAGAAACTTAAGTAAGTAGGTATATAATATTAGCTCCTCTAGTTCCCTTAAGTTAGGCAGATGTGTAGGTAAAGTACACCAACATTTCGTCAGTTAAGTTTAAGGGTTTCGGTATTTACATGTTTATTACAAATTGGAAAAAAATCTTAAAATGTAAGTACGTACATGTTTACGCGATCTTAAATAATCTTAATATTCTAAGCATTCCCATGAAAGCGTCTTATAAACATGTGTTTGTACTTACTGATTTAAGTCTAGTGATTGAAATCGCTTCCTTGCGCCGTATGAGCGTAACTAAGTATTCTTACAAACAACATCATTTTATGTATAGGCCCAAATGCTTAAATAATAAGTACGGGACATTCTAGTCTTCCGATATATTGCAGAAATCATTATAGTAATGTAACAGCACTGTTTCAGATGGATTTGAAACAATTTTCTTACATATTTCTGATCGTATACGTTTAAACTCCTCATTATTACCAAAAATTCCGACGGCCTTGGATACCACTAAATAACTAGGAACAAAATCATTATCATTTAACATGTTTTTTAGGGTCTCCAGAAAGAATACATCATCTTGAAAATGTAACTTATTGAACATTGCTTGTAAAGCTTCAACAAAAACACAATATATGGTGGGACTGTACTGCTTCGTGTCTTCTTTTAAACACTTCACTATTATTGGGCCCAACAAAGGAGCTATTTTCAAATTAATTTCTTCCCAAGGGTTCTCTGTTCCACTTGGCCATTCCCATCCATCAGTAAAATCGGATTCTGTCCACTTATTCGATCCGAATGGACTCGTGGATGTAAAGTATTCTTGAATTAATTTGACGTATTCTGTTATTAGTCTCCAACAAGTATACATTGCATAGTTTTTTAGCAATGGCAAATTTTGATCAATTTTATTTGTTATTGCCTCAAACAGTTTAGCAGGTATAGGTATTTTATTCAAAGTTACATATATTGTGAATGACTGAATCAAATTTCTTAAGAAATCATCCAAATTATTTCTAACATAATACACGCCCGACCGCTTGTTACCCCAGCACTGAAAGGCTTCTTCCATAGCCGGACCTACTACTTTTCTGAATCTCTGAACCTGATTTTCCTCACTTTTACCAAACAATACATAACATGCAAGGACTTCAGTGTATTCACTTTGAAATAAGCAGAGTTTATATCCTGCAGGCGAAAGTAACTTTTTACAAACAAAGTCTTCATCGAGTGATTCGATTATTTTCGGTGCATATTTGATCAAATTCTTCACAAATCTTTCGCAATTGGCGCTATCAGGCAATGCAGTTAAAAACTCGAAACTCTTCATGAAATATTCTGCTCGAATACTAATAGGAACGGATTCGACTGCACCTAATTTTTTGTATATATCAGCACTTTCACCTGAATGCAACTCATTTATAAAAATACATATTAATTCCCACAGTTCCTTTTCAACAGTTGGGTCTTTCACCTTGCACATTTGATCGTAGGCGTGTTTGAAGAGAACGGAGCGGATTGTAAGATTCGTAGTAGTTTTCCAGGTTTTTGAAAATATTGATTTTAGCGCATCAGATTTAAGCTTAAAAAATGCAAGGTGAAGCCCAAACTTTTGTAAAGAGACTGATGCATCCAATAATCTCGGCAAATGCTCGCGACTTTCGACTTCGTTCATGTTGTACAAAATTGCATTCAGCGAAGGCACTGCATATTGTAAATAATCTCCATTAGCGTACCACAAAACTGTATCTAGGGGAATCAGTGGTCTGGCTACGTGCAAATTTTTAGCAACATTTCTCCGTATGTTTATTTCCATTTGGTCAGTTTCCCCCCATGTTATCTTAAAAGTTTCAGGAGCATGTTTTTTTGCCAAATCTACTATTAGATTTTGGGATAGTAGTATAAAAAGGCCTTTAACAACGGCTTTCTGTCCAGCAGGGTTATTCAGATGTTGTAAATAGGCGTCGGTGAAGTGCTGGGCGAGTGAGTCCGGCCAGTATACACGCAGCTTTTCGAGCAGACGACGCAGTGAGACAGCGTCGTTAGTTCGCAATGTGTCTATTTGTTTGTCGTGGCTCGTCAACAGTTGCGGCTTATGCTTGAGCGCGTTCAGGCATGCTTCCTCGCTCAGATACAATGATAACGACTCTTCAAACATGTGCTTCCGCCATGATTTCTTAAAGTTGTACAAACACGACATGTCTGTTTTCCACTTGTTTTCCTGCTTTAGCTTTATCAGCTCCCTGATTTTCTCAAGTATAAATGGGAACCCACTAAAATCTTTTTTCCATTGTTTTAATAATATAAGGGCATTCATCATATAGTGCAAAGTATCATCAAAATCGGAAGTATCTGCAATGTTCTTGCTTTGAATTTTTGACAATTCGGAGTTAATAATGTAGGTAAATATGTTTCCTTGTTGTTCTTGATTCAGTTTACTCTGAAACATCTGAAAAGAATTAAACGTTATCTTTTCTTTTACTATTTCTGGTACCGGTTCATGCCTAAGCACTTTATAAAGGACTATTGATTGGAGACATTGTTGTACGTTGTTATTTGATTCAGTGTACACTTCCATACTGTGGAACAACTGATCCAAAACGTTCCAAGTTTCAACGTCGAACTTGTGAGTAGATATTTGTGAAAGCAGATTATTGACAAACTGAATTTTGAATTTGAACGGTTCATTTATATGTTTTTCATTGACAAATTTAAGCAAAGTTGTAATATGTTCTGGGTTATTTTGTGCGCATGTTACCAAAACTGAGAGCATGGCCCATCTTTCAGATGGTGAGTTTTCCTTACGTATAAGCTTCTTCATTTCAGGGAATGCCATTTCAAAAGAGGCGTATTCATACCATTGATAAGGTTTTATTGTTCTTTCGATAATGCTTCTTTCTTGCTCTGAAAAAACTAATGCCATCTCAGTTTTATCGATAAATGTTTTCCTTACAAAATCAAATCTCTGTTCTGCCGGCAAGTTCGTAACGAAATGTTTTACTGTGGTTTCGAATGAACGGAGTCCTACCAATTTACTTGCATGCTTACTAAGAAAATCTTTTATCTCATTCTTATTTAAATACTTTGCTACCACAGATAAGTCGATTTTATAAGCGTACTTCTCAAAATTGTTTAAAACTCTTTGCCTGCAATTTTTCATAAGGATTTTTGTTTTCTTCTTTCCTATTTCAGGCACATAATTTAATATTTTTTCTTCTTCCACTACGTTTAATACCTCTGCCGTATGTGATTTTAACAAAAATAAAATGTCGTCTTTGGCCTGGAACTGGCTGCGACATTCTACCGATGCATAGTAATCAAGAAAATGAGCAGATCTTTTGCACAGACGTTTATAAAAATAAAGTGGTATGTGACGTTCTTTTTTCATAACATTTTCTATGAAAGGAATGGAGCAGTTTAGCAACCATTTGTAAGAACTATCCGTCCCTTTAAGATATTCATAAAAAGTTTCAAATCGACTCTCGTCTACTAGATTGAGCCTGATGTGAAGCATGAGTTTGTTAAATGTTTTGGTGTTCATGTTAGGTAATAGTTGTGTGTGTAGGTACTCTGGATTGATGATGTTTGCGTACTGCGGCTCGGTGATTAGCCACGTGGACTTTTTGATAGCTGTCGCCGCATACATCAAGTCTTTACACTTCATTACTTCAATGATATAGTCTGCATCTCTGTTTCTACTGGCGATGGCTATTTTCAGAAGGTTGTCTATGTCGCTGTCTTCGTTACTAATGTTACGTAATACATAGTTGTCATTAGCTATTGCATCTTCGACTAGCTTGTTGAAGTGTCGGCGCTTTTCACCGAGCGTGTCTCCTTCCAGCGTCAGTGGCGGCATTGTGATAAACTGGAAAATTGAAACACATTGTTTTCTTTATTACTAATATTATACTTCGGCTTTATTAATATTTTACAAGGTGGTGACGACAGTAGATGAAAGCACTTGCATTAGTAGTTCTTTCAAATATTTTAGAACTATCAAATAAATCCTTCTTAGGATCATGACAGTAACTTCGCCCTTCGGATTTAAAATCATACTTGGTGAAATGTGGGTGTGCAGAGGTGTACCTAACATCTCTGCCTTACCCTTTGGGGAGAACAGGCGTGATGCTATGTTTATTTATCTTACGTGCTTGAGGACGTAAGATAAATAAACATACATTCATAACGTTATTAGGTACACATTTTGTAGATAAAGAGATTATATACATTTATATTAAATACAATAAATAGGTACTAGGTGGTTTGTAGTGGATATACATGAAGGAAACTATTTTGAAACAAATCTCACTCGTGGTCTTGTCTGATCTGACAAAAAACTATTCAGAATCTTTATTCGGAATAAATTAAGAAATAGAAGATTTTTTTATTTTAGTTAAAATAAGAAATTCTTCTATTTCAACTTCAATATTTTGTTACTGGCGTTCAAAAGCGTCGACAAAGGTCAACTAACTGTCAAACGTGATTTTAACGAGCAGGTGGCCTTAAGATAAGGTCTACCATGTCTTGAAACCATCTTAGCGATACAACCGATAAGTGATCTCACTTGAAAATCGAGTGGTTAACCGGGTTTCAATATTTGTTTATTAATTTTATTATATCGATATCTCAAATGCGGTCTTCGATCGGGTTTCAGAAGTGAGATTTGTTTCTAAAATCTCACATCAGAGTTACGCCGCAACGAGATTTTCTTTGCAAATGTCGTGTGGGCGAAAACGCGCCCGCGCCGCGACTGCGCCTCGACTCTTGGTTGTGTGGGCGACGCGCCTAAGACATTACAAACATCGGTGAGGGGAAAACACCGTGAGAAACCCGCCAACCCCCGGGGTGATTTAAATCCACTGTTTTTCGAATTAGGTCCAGTTTATTCAATAGAAAACAAACATTAAATTATATTTAAGTTTAGTGTGTCCATCGGTGTCTAAGAAAACTCAGTGAACCACATCCAATATAAAAATAAAGTCTGTCTGTTCGCTTCGATCTTTTAATCTACTCAATGGATTCAATGCAGTTTTGAACAATAGATATAGTGATTTAAGAGGATGGTTTACACATATTATATCCCAGTCAATGTGGGTGAAACCGCAGGGTGCAGATAGTTTATTATAAATCAATCAATTTATAGTGTTCATAGTAGATGCCTAAAGACATGGTACATAGCCAGTAGGCTATGCAGCTGTTTGTGGACAACAAAAATCACCAAGGACGCAAAAAATATGGCTTTAAATGTATAAGCTTTTAAAATAAAACATGTAAAATTAAATAGCATAAAAATCTAACATCATAGATTATTGTCTTTTCAAGTACTGCTATTGCACAAATGAATGGCAATATTTATAAAATCAATCCTGCTTAACTTAAAATCTTTAAATAAATCAGAGACATTATTTAATAATACTGTTGGCTCAACATTTAAAAATGATTCCTGAGATAAAGCAATCCAACAATAGGTACCCTTCAAAACTAATATAGGTAGGCTTTCAAAATACCTCCATCTTGTAACTTTCAAAATTGTTTTTTTTTATTATTATTCAGCCTACTTAATGTGTTAAGTCACTAGCAATAATAGAGTGTAAGGGATAATTTATAAATACCATAAGCATAACTGTCAAAACCAGAGTTATGAAGAGAGGTAGGATTCAGTCAAACGCTTTGTAGGTTAAATCATAGAAATATAAAATCTATGGGTTAAACCATCCTGAAGAAGGCATTTCAACAATCTAGTTTATGGATGTTTGACAGAAACGGACACAGTTATAGCCGCATTTAATTATTCCAACACAAAACATTTTCAGTGAGACAATAATGATTAAAAAGCCACAGTGTAAGATACTTAATAACTTTTAGTTCCACAAGAACTATTCCTTGTGGAAAAAAACTAAACTAAAAGTAAAAGTTAAATGTTTTAGGAAGATTCTAAAAACATTTTTTTGGGAATTGAGCCAGCATTAACAAGTGCGGACCTCCGATTGGTCCCCCTGCCACTAAGGGCCTGCTTGGTCCACATCCAAGTGTCTAAACAGAAATCATATGCCATTTGACAATTCTGCTTATGAGATTGATTTCTCAACTTGATACTAAATCTACTTTAAACTGTTTATAACAAACCTGCCTGAAGCTATATTTATTACTTAGGTATAAGTAATTTAATTGCATGAAAACAACATAATTTGCACGCTTGCTTACGAATGTACGGACTTTAAGAATATAATATCTTTCCTTGTAAACTATGTATTTCTAGCAAATAAACATGTTTGATTTGACTCAATAGGGGAAATTGCCCTTTACGTTTCGTAGAATCCCACCTACCTACCTACAGTACCTAAGTCTTTTGTTTTATTACGAGCTATCCTTCTATTTTGAAAGATTACGTTAACGTACCATAGCCGCTCCACGCTCAAAATCTTTGATTTTACAAAATAGAAGTAGGTAGTGTATTACTCACGTATGATTTTCGATTATTCTGCAAATGTACCGCAGTCTGTCGCACAGGAAAAATTTATAGTTCTAAGGCTAAACAAGTTTACCTACATGAACTAGTGAAATCAATGATATTATATTATGACTCACAAAAGGCTTTTATGCGGGTATGCGGGCATACTTAGGCATCAGCTGTTTACTTGACACACAATAAACCCTTGTTTACCTATTCTATTATCTATATATAAAAAGTTCAAAACAAAGTTTTCATTGAAAAAACACATGATCGAAATGAGACTTTAATTTAAGCCACTGGCTCTCCGCTAGGAGTATATTGTTCTGTGCACTGGCTTAAATTAAAGTCTCATTTCGATCATGTGTTTTTTCAATGAAAACTTTGTTTTGAACTTTTGACATTGACATTGATGGTCCGTCGAACAGTTCCAGCTGAGCAGAGCAATAGGGCCAGAAAGAAAATAACGATACACGGTAACGGTTATAACGCTTTAAATATTATAATAACCGTCTGTAAGTGATGCTTTTTCTTTGAGATTTTTATTTTAACTACGATAAATAAGTAAGTAAGTAAGGTACTTAATTTGCGATTATAGACGAAGTTATATTGACGAACAACTATTGGATACATTTGATGAAAGACGGGATACCTTAGTCGTATCTCACGGTACGTATCTAATCGGAACCTAAGTTCTTGTATTACGCAGAGGCAGATTATGTGTGGTGTTACAAAAGGGAATGAAGTTACAAAAGGGCGCGCGAAAGATCTTACATTAAGAAACACAGAGAAGAAAAATCCGGCCAATTCTGAGTCGGCTTTGCACGGAAAGGGTTAAGACCAATTAAATATTATATCATAATTCCACATTCACACATAATGACAATTTACATTCAACAGCAGTTTTTTTTTTCTTTGGATATTAATAAAAAAATATTATTTCCTTAACTTCTCCAAAACTTTTCTGTCTGTTTGTGGACAGGCTGATTCGTGAGCTTAGCAACACTTTTGTAGGTTGTTCAATTGACGGAACGTTAGTCAATAACATAAGTTACGCGGACGACATGATGCTGCTGGCTCCATCAGTCAGCGCCATTAGGACACTGTTACTGGTTTGTGAGTGATATGCGGAGGCCAAGGGTCTTAAATACAATCCAAAAAAGAGCGAGTGCCTGCTATTCAAGGCAGGAACTAACTAACGAAGGGCGCTGTCAATCAGGAGCAATATGCTGATCCGTAGGTTTGCAAAGTGTCAAATGATGTTGAATTAAAAATGGCGACTCTGTTTAGGACGTACTGTCAGTCTTTTTATACTTGCAGCCTATGTTGATTACACGCAGAGGGCTCAATAACGCATACAGGATACAGGGTACTGTTGGGGCTGCCGCGATACTGCATAATTTATTTAAAAATTTTAAATTGCTTTTTTTGCCATAATTCGAATTGTATCTGATGTGGCGGGTGCGTGGCAGCGCCAACAGTCTCTTGATGACCGTACAAGATAGGACTGATGGCCTTATTTGTAAACACTGGACGACGACGTAAGTATTGCCTTCAAACCGTTGTCAGAGGTAATGTGTGTGTGTGTTGTTATTGTGTATGTTTCATAAGTTTTGACATGTTATGAATTGACCAAAGTATTTACGTTCTAACGTTAGATTGTAAGTTCTGTATCTCTTTACTTACAATAGTGGATTGTACTGATCTGACAAATAAATAAATAATAAGAATTAACTCTTAATCTGTGAACACGCTCGCGTTTACCAACGACAGAGCCACGGAGAGCTAAGGGTTACTATAGAAAAACTATCTATCTGAGGTGGAAAGCTATAATTTCCGAGCTCGCTATGCTCGCTCATATACTTCTTTTTCAGGTGCCCTTGTATTTTAGTGTCATTTGTGTTCATGTGTATGATTTTGTTTATAATTAGGCAGGATTAGAATAAAATAAAAAATAAAAAACCCTATAAACGAGTTGGGTGCTATTTTTTTAAGCTTGCTCGTTTTAAATCCTTATTTCTATTGATATTTTTTTTGTATATTCAAAAAAGTTAGTTAAGTACTCCTTGCAGTTGTTCCTCCTCGAGGAAGAGAGCAAAATAAGAACCAAACATTGAAAATAATCCTGCCAGAGCTCGACTTTGCTATCAGGGGCTTTTCCTGCTTGCCATTAGACTTTCCCGGGATTGGGATATAAGTTACATTCTTAGAAATCCGTTAAGCGGTAGAACATAATCATACCTTTATTCTCATATACTTAACGTGTAAAATAATCATGTTGACGACCCTCTTCAACATTTTGGGAAAGTTTGAACTGTATAAGCGCCATCTTAAAACTCTACATAAGAGTGTCGGTCGCCTTGCCGAGGTTGCGGGTTGTTCGAAAGGGGTACCGCGGCCCCGGAATAAGAAGGTATTTGATTATTTTCCATTCGCAAAAAAAGTGTCGGTCGGTCGAGTGTAGATTGGAATTTTGCTTTTGCAGGTATACCTTGGATGATATGATGGTACTAATCAAATAAAACAATAAATGGGCTAAATAAAGAATATTTTTATTTACTGTTTAAGTTATAAGAAAGTACAAAGTTTGATAAAATAAAATAGTAACAGAATTCAAATAATGCGTTTGGTAATTTATTTTCTAATAAGGCAGTCGTCACTAAGCTTCAACTATAACTTCACTGTCTTCAGCAAAGTTCACAAAATCGTTAAAATATTGTATTTTCACTGCTTTGGATGAATGTGATTCCAGTATTTTACGCATTTCTAATCGCATAGGTTTGCAATCACTCCAGAAAGTACGGCTGGGTATCAAATTAGAAACAACAAAATAACTTTGAACAAAGTTAGTATCACCAAGCATGTGTCGTAGGATTTCAAGTGCATCCGCATCTGGAATCTTTGCAAAGTCCTTTAACATGTTATCAAAAGCTTTGGCAAACAGATAATAAGTTGTTGGAAAATTAAATTGTTCGATGTCTTTTTTTAAACACTTTACAATATTGGCACCTAATGTAGGGGATATTTTAATGTGAATATCTTTCCAAGCACTTGTGATTTCATGTGACATCCATGTACCATAATATTTTGCATCAAATATACTAAACATTGATTTGTGTTCGTCTAATATCTTAACGTATTCTATTACAAGTTGCCAACTAGTATGCAATACATAGTTCTCTAACAAGGGCATTTTTGTTTCCATTTTAGTTTTTATCCGTAAGAATAGTTTGGTAGGCACATTTATTTCATTTATACTAAGTGCATACATTCTAAAATGCCAAACCAAAAACTGTAAAAATTTGTTGAAGTTTCCTCTTACATAAAAGTCGCCTGAATGCACAGTGTCCCATAATAGAAAAGCTTCATCAATAGCTGGTTCTACTACTCGTCTAAATCTCTGAAGTTGATCTTCGTCACTCTTACCACACAATACGTAACATGCAAATGCTTCTAAATATTTGCTGTCGTACGAACAAAATTTAGCCGGTGAAAGGAATTGATTGGCTACAAAGTCTTTGTCCAGTGATTCCATTACTTTTGGCGCATAAAATAATAAATCCTTCACATAGTCTTCACAGTTAGCGCTAGCAGGCAAAGAGGTTAAGAACTCGTAACTCTTCATGTAATATTCAGATCGAATACTGATAGGAACATTAAGAACGTCTTTAAATTTTTTGTAGATTTCAGCACTCTCTTCTGCAGTTAAATTATCTATAAATGAGCTTAATATTTGCCAGAATTCTTTTTGCACACTTGAATTATGAGCCTTACATATCTGATTGTAAGTGTGTTTAAATAGGACCGATCGAATTGTAATATTCTTTGAAGTTTTCCAAACATTCGAGAATATTGTTTTGAGATCATCGAAGTTGAATCTCGATAACGAAAGATTCAATCCAAATTTTTGTAAAGAAACTGGTGCATCTAAAAACTTTGGTAAATATTTGCGACTTTCAGCTTCAGTCAAATTAGGCAATAAAGCATTTAATGATGGAACTGTATGTTGTAAGTAGTCTCCTTTTGCATACCACAAAACCGTGTCTAAGGGTATTAGTGGTCTGGCTATGTACAACTGTTTTGCAATATTTTTCTTTATAGTTATTTCGATCTGGTCCGTTGTACCCCAATTTACTTTCATATCATCGGGGATATGTTGTTTAGCGAAGTCAATTATTTTATCTTGTGGTAGAAGTGTAAATAGACCGCTAATGACGGCTTTTTGTCCAATAGGTTTGTTCAGATGTAGTAAGTAGGCGTCGGTGAAGTGCTGGGCGAGCGAGTCCGGCCAGTAGACGCGCAGCTTGGCGAGCAGACGTCGCAGTGAGACAGCGTCGTTAGTTCGCAACGTGTCTATTTGTTTGTCGTGGCGCGTCAACAGCTGCGGCTTGTGCTTCAGAGCGTTCAGGCATGTTTCCTCGCTCAGGCACAGTGACAACGACTCCTCGAACATGTATTTCCGCCAAGATTTCTTCACATTATACAGACACGACATATCTGTTTTCCACGTGTTCTTTTGTTTTATCTTTATCAGTTCCTGAATGTTTTTAACAATTAATGGGAACTTACTTATTTCCTTTTCCCAATCTTTTAACAAAGTTAAGGCATTTTTTACTTGCTCTATGGTTTCACTGAAATCGGATTCATTGACAATGTTTTCAAGCTGAACCTTTGTCAAAACGGAATTAAATAAGTAGGTAAACATTTTGCTTTTCTGTTCTTCATCTAGTTTATTTCGAACCTTTTGAAAAGTATTAAATGGCATTTTCCGCACTATGTTTTCCGGTACAAGTTCATCGTGCAAAACTTTATATAAGACTATAGATTCGAGACACATTTGTACGTCATTTTCAGATTCGTTGTAAACTTGCATACTGTGGAAAAACAGGTTTAAAACGTTCCAAGTTTCAACGTCTAAGTCACGGAAAGATATTAGTGAAAGCAGATTATTGATGAACTTGATCTTAAATGGTTCATTTATGTGTTTCTCGTACACATATTGTAGTAACGTTTTTATATGATGCGGATGTCTTCCTGCACAAGTGATTAAAACTGAGAGCATGGCACATCGTTCGGAGGATGACGTCTCTCTGCGTAAAAGCTTTTTTAATTCAGGCAACGCAATTTCAAATGGGGCGAACTCATACCATTTGTAACACTTTTGTGGCCGGTGGTACTTTTCGTAATCTGGATAGAAAGCTGTCAATTCAGTTTTGTCGATGAAAGTTTTTCTTACGAATTCAAACCTTTCATTTTCTGGCATGTTTTTAATGAAGTAGCCAAAATTATCACCATCAAAAAGATAATATCGACATGTGTCAATATTAACTAGCTTTTTGAGAAATGTTTTTATTTCGGTTTTATTTAAATATTTCGCTGCAACGGATAAGTCAACTACATTTACAAATTTTTCAAATTTATCAAATACTTTTTGAGGGTACGCTTTCATGAGGAACTCTGTTTTCTTTTTACCCATTTCGACCTTGCAGTAAAAATATAATTCGTCGTTTTCGAGTGCATCCAAAACTTCTAGAGTATGTAACTTTATGTAAGAAAGTATCTCCTGTTTTGAGGCGTGCATTACCCTACCCTGTGTAACTCTTGTGTAACATGCAATAAAAATGGGAGACTTTCTGCACAAACGTTTAAATAGAGAAAGTGGTATGTAGCGTTCGTTTTTGATGACATTTTCAATAAAAGAAATGGAGCAATTTTGCAACCATTTGTAAGAATTGTCGGTTCCTCTCAGGTAGTCGTAAAATGCTTCGACTCGACTTTCGTCTTTTAGATTGAGCCTGATGTGAAGCATGAGTTTGTTAAATGTTTTGGTGTTCATGTTAGGTAATAGTTGTGTGTGTAGGTACTCTGGATTGATGATGTTTGCGTACTGCGGCTCGGTGATTAGCCACGTGGACTTTTTGATAGCTGTCGCCGCATACATCAAGTCTTTACACTTCATTACTTCAATGATATAGTCTACATCTCTGTTTCTACTGGCGATGGCTATTTTCAGAAGGTTGTCTATGTCGCTGTCGTCGCTACTAATGTTATGCAATACATAGTTGTCATTAGCTATTGCATCTTCTACAAGCTTGTTGAAGTGTCGGCGCTTTTTACCGAGGTTATCTCCTTCTAGCGTCACAGGAAGCATTGTGAGAGCTGAAAATAAAATATTAATGACTCAAATTTTTTCACGTCATTCTCATACCAAACTTTGCTTATGTATTTATCATGACACATACACTTGGTTTAAAAAAAATATTTATACATAATTTATAAAACGTATCGACAGCGTATCCTTTATCTTTATTCATAGCAGGATGAAATCGGTCATCATACGCAGTAAAACCCTATATTCTATGTATCGAAAAGTATGAGACCATGGCCCTCTTGATCGGCCAGAATATTTTGCGGTGCCGATACGCACATGGTCCGTGCCGGTATTGGTCGTGGTGCCTGCTACCTTTATAGCACGGTCGTCGGTTAGTCTACTACGGTGAAGAAGGCAGACCTCTTAAGTCTGATGTAAACTACTTTATTAATTTTTAATAAATATTGCAAATTAAATATTAGATTGTTTTAGAAAAAACTAGAGAGATTATCGACCTCAATTAGGGTTATCGGTATGGGCACCATGCCCACAATGGTAGATTCGCGCTTAATTTCTATGACTATATTAGTATGGACCCGATAGGAATAAAGCACTCTTTTGTTCGAATAAACAAAGAACGTAGATGTGCAAAGTTTAGCTTTATTTTTATTTTTTTACATTTACATTAGATATTAATATAATGAATAGATAATATAATGTAATTCACACCAAATAACTAGCATCCACGATGAGTCCTTATAATAAGTATCTACACTGATTGAAGCGGTACCTTTCTAGATTTGAGTTGAGCAAAATCCTTAATTACATCTTCAAAATCTTACGTTTTTGAGCAATTCACATTCTATTGACATTAGCGACAAACTGTTAAATCTCTCTTGACGCATTGTACTTCTTAATTTATTTTTTATTCGTTTAAATTTGGAGAAAGAGCGTTCCCCAGAGCAGTTGCGAGTGCAATTCTACAAATTGACCATAGTCGATAAGCATTTGTTAAGACTGATTTTCAGGCGAGAGTAGAGTAGCTATTGGTTTCCGTTTGGTAAGGGAGTAAGGACTAGACTAGGGGGCCCCAATCCATCGCGGGGCCCTGGGCACGTGCCCAGTGTGCCCAGTGGGAAAGAGGGGCCTGAGAGTGATGGCTTAAATGCAGATGCATTTAGTGTACTTATAAACAGCGTGATAGTAAGAACGGTTGTAAAGACGACAGGACAGTTTATTTTCCAAAATGGTTTTGAGGTGAATTAAAAAATTAAGTTAGCATCATTAAAAGAAAATACGATCGAACATAGAACCTTCTCTTTTTAGAAGTCGGTTTTAAAATTGGGTTTTGCCATATTTTACCATTACGCATGCAATTGCAAACCCACTTGAAGGTGAGTACCGTAGCCTGCCGTTTCAAATAACATGTCGAAAGTAGAAACAAGACTAATTAAATCTAAAATTCAATATTATGTAGGAATTGATTATTAAAATGCGTTCGTAAATCCTTTTTTTACATAGCACGACTTTGTAGATTAAAGTTATATTTTGCGATAGAATGTTCCTAACCAATATCTAATATATAAAATTCTCGTGTCACAATGTTCGTTCCCATGCTCCTCCGAAACGGCTCGACCGATTCTTATGATTTTTTATAGGTACATATTCAATTCAGTAAGTTTGAGAATCGCCTACTATCTATCTTTCAAACCCCCAAGTAAAACGGGACTTGAAGAGCGGGTGAAAACGCTGGACACAGCTAGTAATCCATAAAATTATACGCATCCTAGCCTTTATACAACTATGTTGGGGTTAGCTTGCAGTCTAACCGCCTATCTGACCACCACAACCCAGTCAGAACTGGGTAAATCAATACTTACCCATTGTATCTGTAACGACTGTCAAATATCTATAATTGAGTACCTACCTACCAAGGACTAACCAAGGCAGGCGCCTCAAGGTCGACCCAGGCGGCTGTTATTATTTTCCCATGAGCTTCTCACAGTTTTAAGTTAGTACCGACTAAAATACGCACCTTATTTATAAGTTCTTTTTAAAATGTCGATAGTCATGGCCAGGTTAATTTCATTTCAATGAAACAGAAACACATAGATACCTAATTCGTTTGTGACTAATGGTTGACCTTGCAGTATACGTAAACAAACATAATTATATTATTTGCAGTACGTATTAATATATTCTAATAACTGTGCAACTTACCTTTACTTGAACACTTTCGAAAAGCTACTGACTGAAGTTTTCCTCTAATCCTTTGAGTACACTAGCTATCTAATATTCTTACACAAACTGTTGCAATCTGGTGTAATCAGTACAATAATATGACTCAGAACTAAAGCGATTATCGTGAAATATTTCACAGCTCGCTGTTCACGAGTTTTAGTTCACTAATTATTTATTCATTTTATTTTTCCTTATTTTGTATCTCCATACAAGGTTCCAATCGTAAATTATTAAAAGTATTCACAACTTCCGTTTTATTCGTCTGTCAAGTGAACATTAGTGATGTGAAGAACATATAAAATAACGACATCCGTTTTTCGTTGATAACGTATAATAACCGTTATTGAACGTCTTTAGATTTATTGCACAGTAAATTCAACACGTTTTCATTTTTGTTTTTAAAAATTGTGTCCTCGGCGTATAAGCCTTAGCTTTTTAATTATGAAATTTATTCTGTGATTAGAATAGATTTGGGCTTACATACTACATAATATATTTTATTCGCTGCATAAATTCAAATGAGCTACAAATAAATAGCTATATACATGCCCAGCGGTTTTACCCATCACTCTGTTCCCTAGTATTGTGGCGTGATGTTATACATATAGTTTTATCTCAACGCAGTTGGTTCTATCAAGAACTTGCACCCATAGATCAACCTGTTGGAATTAATACACCGTGAATTCATGCAAGCCTAGAATTTAAATTATAATTCATTCAGATCGATCTAGCCGTTTAGTTACATCTATACTAATATTATAAAGCTGAAGAGTTTGTCTGTTTGTTTGTTTGAACGCGCTAATCTCAGGAAGTACTGGTTCGAATTGAAAAATTCTTTTAATGTTGGATAGTCCATTTCTTGATGAAGGCTATAGGCTATATAACATCACGCTACGACCAACAGGTGCTGAGCAGCGTGGGTGAAACCGCGAAGAACAGCTAGTTATAGATAAATAACCTAGATACCGACTACAGCGCCATCTGACGGGCTGATTTGTAAACCTAAAATATCCTGGGCGCCATCTAAACGCGTACAAAAAAACATTCAAATCGGTCCCGTCGTTAAGGAGGAGTTCAGTGACATATACACGTACAGCAGAATTCTATTTTTAAAGATTATATCATATCATATTACATATATCTATATATATATGTATTAAGATTTAGCATGTGTGGGTAATACTTTAGCATGTGAGTGCTATTAATTATCGACATGTGTTTTGCTGCAAGCTTAATAGATTTAAGAACTTATTATGTTCTAGTTTTAAGACGGCGATGTCACGGTTAGCGCAGTGGTTAAACGACTGGCTGCTACAACGCGTGCTGCAGGTTCGATCACCGCACGGAACATCATTTGTATGACCGACAGGTAGTTGTTCCAGGCTGTTTGCGTAAGTGAGTTTAATGTTCGTTAACGCACCCACGATACAGGATAAATTCCTAGAGCGAGGCAACGTTAAAAAAAAAAAAAAATTTTTTCAGTTTTGATGTTGTTTTAGTTTTTCTTGCTTGAGGTCAGTTTTGTGTTGTGTACAATCCTTGTGGGGTTTAATACATAAACCTCTCGGCACCATCCTCAAATGGGGCTGAACATTTTAGTCATGCGGCCTCCTCGTTATTTTTGTAAATTTTTCATATTCTGACTAAAAATACAATGAGTGTACATTTATATTAAGACAGTTGAATAAAAAGATCGGATTTTTAACTAGGGCTTCCAATCCCGCAGCCTGAATTCAATCTTGGTATTTACGGGATCACGCATATTGAAAATATTCACATTTATATATTATAATATATTATATATATATTTTAATTTATATATTTTTTTTGACGGGCCTGTTCGTCTAATGGTTAGTGGCCCTGACTGCGGAGCCGGAGGTCGTGGGTTCGATTCCCACCCAGGACAAACTTTGTGTGATGAGCATGATTGTTTGTTCTGTGTCTGGGTGTGATTTATCTATAATATGTATGTATTTATAAATTATATAAGTATGTATATCAGTTGTCTGGTTACCATAACACAAGCTCTGCTTAGCTTGGGATCAGATAGCCGTGTGTGAGTTGTCCCAAGATATTTATTTATTTATAAATATTTATTTATATAAGGCAAAAAAAACAATGAATTAATCAATTCCACATTTATTTATCTAAGTACATATTACGATTAATATGAGATAGATAGAATATTCTTTATTATGTACACCATGCAAATAACAAGAATAACATTAAACAACTTATAAATAGGGTGACACAATGGGCGGTCTTATCGCTAAAAGCGATCTTTTCAAGACAACCTTTGGATGGATTTAAAGAAGGACAAACAGTACTGTAGGTAGTCTGTGGTGTAACATTTTTCAAAATTAATAGCTACATTTAAAAAAAACAAATACTTAAATATAAATACATATAATATACATTTAAAATAATAATCATTAAGAGCAAAGAAGTATTTTCTATTTTGTTTAAGGAGAGAGGTAATGCTTTTTCACCAGAATTTTAAAAGTGGACAGAGTTTGAGCGCTCCTTACAGATACGGGCAGGGCATTCCATAGCCGTACAGCTTGAACTGTAAAGGATTTGAGATCAATGAAATAACACTCTTTTTTCAAAAACAGTAACAATACCCTTACTAATATTATAAAAGCGAAAGTGAGTTTTGTTACGTCTTCAGGCCTAAATGGCTTAACTGATTTTGATGAATTTTGGTACAGAGATAGTTGAGACCCTAAAGACGGACATAGGCTAGGCTATTGCTTTTTTTTTTAATGTGGGAGAAAGAGTGAGGAAAAGGGAAAGCTTGGCTTTACTATTACAATTTGTTGTGGTCATGTCAAAATTGGCCGATTTCGGATATGTGAATAGTGTTTGGAGGACGTTTTCGATTATACTCGATATTTCGATTGCAATCGATATGTTGTAAATAGTTATGCAGATCGTATCTTTAGCGGACAAGTCTGCAGTTATCTTTAATCCTCAACGCTGGATGTCATTAACTGGAATAATGAACATTTTATTTGTTACAACACTTCCTAACAAATAATGCTTTATGTAAAACTTTATACAGGTCAGCTGCATCCAGTTATACTGTAGACTGATCCCAACATTATTGTTTGGTTCTTAGTCATCATTCTCACATTCTTAATGTCAATTAGCGTTAGCAAGCAAAATCTGTTCACCTTTCTTGTACAATTTTACTAGAATATTGTTAGGAATGTATTTACGGCAATTATACATTTTATAAAATTTTGCACTGTCTTCTGCAGTTAAATCATCTATAAATGTATTTAATATTGACCAGAGTTCTTGAATAATAGCGCCGTTACTACACGTCTTTTCGAAAGTGGTTTTAAAAAACACTGCTCGAATTGTATGTTCCTTCAATGATTTCCAAACTTTTAAAAATATAGTTATCAGATCATCAGATTTAAGTTTAGTTATTGCTAGATTAAGTCCGAATTTTTGTAATGTGACTGGTGCATCCAATAACTTTGGTAAATGTTTTCGACTTTCAGCTTCGTTCAATTGTGACAGTATTGCATTTAATGATGGAACTGTGTGTTGTAAGTAGTCTCCTTTAGCGTACCATAAAACCGTGTTTAAGGAGACCAGCGGTCTGGCTATGTGCAAATGTTTTGCAATATTTTTCTGTAAGCTAATTTCTGTCCGGTCAGCTGTCCTCCAATTTATTTTGAAATTATTTGGGACATGTATTTTTGCCATGTCTGTTATTTGTTGTTGCGGGAGAAGCGTGAATAGACCTCTTATAACAGCTTTTTGTCCATTAAATTTGTTCAGGTGTAGTAAGTAGGCGTCGGTAAAGTGCTGGGCGAGTGAGTCCGGCCAGTAGACGCGCAGCTTGGCGAGCAGACGTCGCAGTGAGACAGCGTCGTTAGTTCGCAACGTGTCTATTTGTTTGTCGTGGTGCGTCAACAGCTGCGGTTTGTGCTTCAGAGCGTTCAGGCACGTTTCCTCGCTCAGACACAGTGATAACGACTCCTCAAACATGTGTTTCCGCCACGATTTCTTCACGTTGTACAAACACGACATGTCTGTCTTCCATAATTTATCTTGCCTCATCTTAATAAGGTCCTTAATTATTTGCAGAATGCTTGGGTACTTACTGATATCTTTTCGCCAATCTCTTAGCACTGTCAAGGCATTCTCTAGTTTCTCTACAGTATTACTGAAGTCGCATTCATTTTCAATGTCTTTAATTTGAAGCTTAGTCAGTACGAAATTTAATAAATAAGATACCATTTTGCTTTTTTGTTCTTGATTTAATTGATTATGAAATTCTTCAAAAGTAGTAAATTTCAACTTTTCTTCTACAATTTTCGGTACTGGTTCATCATGTAACACCTTATATAGGACTATAGATTCGAGACACACTTGTAAATCGGTTTCTGATTCAGTGTACACTTCGATACTGTGAAACAGTTGGTCTAAAATGTTCCAAGTTTCAACGTCGAAAACGTATGAAGATATTTGTGTAAGCAGATTTTCTATGAACTTAATCTTGAATTCTAATGGTTCATCAATGTGTTTCTGGTGTACATATTTCAGCAATGTTTTAATATGCTGCTGGTTTCTTCTTGTACACGTGATCAATACTGAGAGTATGGCACATCGTTCCGAAGATGAGGTTTCTCTGCGTATAATTTTTTTAAATTCAGGAAATGCAATTTTAAATGGGGCGAACTCATACCACTGGTAGCGTTTTATGGGTGTGTTGATGTTAATGCTATCTTCTTCAGTTTTGTCGATGAAATTTTTTTTTACAAAATCAAATCTTTCTTCTTCTGGCATATTTAGTATAAAATGTCTTAAATTTTTATACAACCATAAATAGGATTTTGTATCTCCTGTTTGCTCATGAAGAAAACTTTTAATGTTTTTCTTATTTAAATATTTCGCTACCACAGACAGGTCGATGTAGTATGCGTACTTTTCAAAATTGTCGAAAACTTTTTCCGGGCAATGTTTCATCATTATCTCCGATTTCTTTTTTCCAAACTCCGGGCAGTGATCATATTCGTCTAGTTTTTTCAAAACGTGTGCAGTCTGAGATTTAAAAAAAAATAACATTTCCTCTTGTGAGTCGGAAAAGGGTTCGATGACTGAATCTTGGTGAGCAATAAAATGAGCGGATCTTTTGCGCAATCGTTTATAAAGGGATATTGTTAAGATCCCTTGCGTTTCTGCGATATCATCTATGAAAGGAAGGGAACACTTTTCCAACCATTTGTAATAACTCTCAAAAGTTGTTAAATCTTCTCCTTTACCAGCTTGACTCTTAGTGTGAAGATCGGAAAGGTATTCGAAAAAGGCCTCGACTCGACTTTCGTCTTTGAGATTGAGTCTAATGTGAAGCATGAGTTTGTTAAATGTTTTGGTGTTCATGTTAGGTAATAGTTGTGTGTGTAGGTACTCTGGATTGATGATGTTTGCGTACTGCGGCTCGGTGATTATCCACGTGGACTTTTTGATAGCTGTCGCCGCGTACAGCATGTCGTTAGATTTCATTACTTCAATGATATAGTCTACATTTCTTTTTCTACAGGCGATTTCTATTTTCAGAAGGTTGTCTACGTCGCTGTCTTCGTTACTAATGTTACGTAATACATAGTTGTCATTAGCAATTGCATCTTCGACTAGCTTGTTGAAGTGTCGGCGTTTTTCGCCGAGAGTGTCTCCCTCTAGCGTCACCGGCATCTTCATAAACTGAAAAATAAATATTTATGATGATAGTTACATTTTTATTTTTAATTCGTGTTTTTCTTTCATTCTTGTTTTTTGGCGTTGCTAATTTTGGACGTTGAATTGTTATGAAAAGATGATTGCACTCCATTTTAATATTCTCGCCAATTCAGAAAGTGAGTCCAGTAAAATTCCTTACAACCGGAAATTAGAGTCTGTGGTCTATGTCTATGGTTTACTATGGTTTACTATCCTCTTTCCTGTTTTTTACCGGCCAAGTATGCAATCTGTTACGTACTTACCTCTCATAAACAAAATGTTTTATTTATTTCGAAACCAAGACTTTTAACCGATTTCAAAAAAAGGATCGTATTTTATATATGTAGTGTGTGCAATGTTTGTATGTCTCTGTGTTTATCCGCTAATATCTCAAAAACTAAGTGGCTCAGGGTTTGACTGCTGCCCTGTGTCGCTGGTTAGATTATATATGTATATGATAAAGTTGTTCTGGGTCTGGCTGTTATGGGCATGTAAGTTAAAGTATGTGCAAACAAATCCATGATACACAAGAAAATCCTAGAGCGAGGCAAAGTTTTTTTTTTTTTAAACGAGTCGATTCACAATACAATATTATTAGATTTACTGTGTAAAGTCCTTTAAGGAACAGTGTCAGTTTTTATTTAAATTAATTCTGTAGTTTTGAGATACCTAGAGAGTTAAGTGTAATTCAACGAGGAAAACGTGACTATAGATGGATGAAACAGTTTTTGATAAAAAAAAAACTATCAGGGCACAACCAAAAAGAAAACGATAACTTTTTGTAAAAAAAAATGTGTACCTATGTCAGCTCCGACGCAAGTTTACTCCTTAAGTACGGGTATCTAACCATACGCAAAAAGAGTTTATTCAACTGAAAAAAGATTAATATCATATGAAAGGGTAAATTCACAAATTAATGAAAAAATATAATACATCGAAACTGATAGAAACAAACAAGCCCAATAACATATAGTATATAGGTATAGTCGCCTATCCAGCATACCATATGTACGTCTTAATACATTCACAGCGAAATTAGAAAGTTGCGCACTAAAGGTGCGCACCAAAAACGTGACCAATTTTCGTTACTTGTTAGTAGGTTTTACCCCTCGGATTTTTCTCATACCGGGCGCCTTATATATGAAAATCGATTCTTAAGGTGTAAACTCCAAAAACCGCATAAAAATCACTTTAAAGTGAAAAATAACTTTGCTACGGATCAAATCTAACAAAAAACAATAGGTAAGTATAAAAATAATCATTTTAGTTACCTTGTCAACAGAACATGCTTTAACAGATGATGGTTCCTCGTGAGATGTGGATGCATGTTCCTCTGAATGTACCTGCTCTGCGACTTCATCCTCTATGAACAAAGGAGAGCTTGTTGCAGTATCAGGGCCTCGTCGTTTTGGAGATGCAGAATGCGGAGTAACGGAAGTCTTCCGCTTTCTCTTACGATGTCCTAGACAATCCGAATCCATCCTATAAGATCCAATATTTTTTTTAGAACAATACAATAGAATCATGTTTTATACTATAAGGTGAAATTCCAGATGCGTCGCAGGGGGTCTACTCTCTTTCTCCGAAACGTAACTTCGTTAACGAACGAAAGTCAAAAGTAGTTACGTTTCTAACCCTACTCTATATCATTTTGCGTGAATTAGAGTAGGTTTAGAAAATTTAAATGTCAAATAAATTTCGGACGTCCGAAATTTCGAAATGAATGAAATGAAATGAAACCGTGGTAGAAAACGTTCGAAGTTTCGGCCGCAATTTCGTTTTACGTAGAATTAGAGTAGACCCCCAGGTGCGTCCAGTTTTTTATTGCGGATAGAAAATTATCATATAAGTTCCCCAGCTCTGGGGAGGGCAGGCTGGTACTGAATAACCCAACCATGTTCTTTCTTTTGTCCTTTATGTTCCGGGGCTGCGGTATCTCTTTCGAAAAACCCGCAACCCCGGCAGGCGGTGGCCTTGGCAGGCCTTCTGATGTGTGTTAAGCTTCGCGCTACAAGATCGTGTATTTTAATGTGTTCACTGCAACCCACGGACACACTACCCACGAATCGACGTCAATGGTACATGTTTAGCTTGCTCCAATATGGTGACCACGTTGCTCGTGTGTTGCAGTATGCTGCACCCATAAAACACGCATGCTTGATAGTGTGCGGTCACAGATACCAAATGCGGTGAAGATAGTGGACCTCTATCGTTGTTTACATAAATACAACGTTAAAGTTGATAACTTTTATCAGTTGATAACGTCAATAATCAAAAACATGTACGTCAGTATCTATTCTAGGATATAATGTATACTTGTATAAAGTACCGGTTGCAGCTCTTGATAAAGGTAGAATGAGCATGTCTATCGGCGCCCAAGCTTTCAATTCATATGAATTCTCCTTCGGATGGTTTTTTTTTTGTAAAATTAACTTTACTATAACATGCATGGCGTGGCTGCTGTAACCATGTGTGAAAACTGAAGGAAGGATGTTCCCTCAGTATTGGAAGAAAATATTCATACATCATGCGTCGATAAAAAAAGAACCGTTCACAGTTACCGCCAGGGAGAATTTACAAAAAAAATAAGGTCCAATTATGCCATGGACTGACTTATAACGTACACCAAACGGTCAATTTGGGGTGTGGTCGCTGTGGGTGATGTTATAAACGTGGGTCCTGTCAAGTCAGAGGCCTAAATTCGGTATAAAAACTCCGACACCAGAATAAAGATTGTGTTAAAATAAATATGTAGAGTAACTTTTTTATATTGGAACATTCTTTACACGGTTTTTTTTAAGTGAATAAATAATATGTAAATGTGGTGAAATGTACTTTGTTTAAGTATTCAGTTCGCTGCACTCCGTAAATAATCCTGGAACGATTTTAAGTTCCCAAAATAAAGCTGTCAAATTAGAGGAAAGCATTTGCATTTGTTAATTTCTTCCTCGGAGTTATAAAAACAAAAAATCAAACAAAAATAAATAAACTCTACATATTGCGAGCTAGGATCAAGGAACATACAAGTCAACATACAAGTATCTTTTTCGAGAAATGTTCTCTTAGATCCCTTATTTTTATTTACTCAGACGACTATTCGCATATTTACAGAAGCTTGCACAAAAATACCTTGGGAGAAACTCCGAAACTCGAATGCGATTGTAAACAAACGTGTCGCGACCTGTCCGGACTAGTATTCAAAATGATAAATTTATTATTACTTATCTGTTTTGCTCATTCATATTTTCAATAATACGTCAAAACATTACAAAAACACTGTGTTGTATTCCTAGTATCCAACATAGGTTTCCCACATAGTATTTATTTTTTTAAGCTTCAATAGTAGTAGGTACAAACATATAAGTACTAAATGCCATAAGGAATTCTCTACCAGTCAACCTTTTGGTTAAATACGACAACATTGTGATAGGGTACCAAAATCATAACAAAAAACTATTTGTATTCGTAAACGTATATACCTACTTATACAGATGCTAATACACAGTATAATAATAAACATATGAATTTTAATTGGGAGTCGGACTAAAACAGTAAGTAGGTATTGTCCCTTTCTTGGTTCAATTATAAATTATTTAATTAGTTGTAGAGATGTGATATAATAAAGTGTTTGCATAGATTTCATGGGCCAATCATTTAATAAAAAAAAGTACCACTTACGTGCGTGTCTATAACGAGTTCCACGTCCAATGCCTCACCTAAAATATTTCAACTCACAATGTCATAGCGTAATCTAATCTTCTTTTGAATTAGCATTTCTCTTGTCTGAAGCAACCAAGTTTCAGAAGATAATAATATTAAGTAGTGTATTGATTCCAAGCCTTTGGCTGATGACATGTTTTTTCGCGTTCAGCCTGCCTACCGCCACTCTCAGGTGTTTGTCCCCCAGTCATCTCCAGAACGTAATCGTCGTCGTCGTCCTCGTGGTTCGGTTCCGGCATCGCAAGCATTGGAGCCGTGTGCGGGGACAATGCTCCCCTCTCGAAGCAAACACAGTGCTCATCACATCCTCAACTAGTTGGGGCCGAAGACTCTGGGCCCTGGTACGGAGTTTATCCTAACCCATCTAGTATGGGTACCCTCACGTATATCCCTCATACAGTTCCGATTCAATGGTTGCCGCATCCGGTGGCCGGATGCAGTGCCTGCAGTGGTATTACTTAACGCCGGGCGCTTGCCGGCCGTACTTGGGGCCATTGCCACGTCACAGAGCACACGTTGATTGGTCTACCTCGGGTCCATAGTAGGCCCGGAAAAAGGGTCCGTGAAGTGTCTTATTCCTGCTATACATCCATGGGATTGTTAGTGTCATGTAACTTTAGTTTTCTAGTTCTCTTTAGCCACAGAGAGCGAGGTAAGGCCTTTATTCACCGCAACCACATCTCGATGCATTCCTACGTTGGTTTCAATGAAATATTCCTGGTATTACCATTATAGCATCAATGATTTAAGTCGAGGGTTATTAATTAAACAAACACAGATAAAAAATGATTTATTTAAAATCTTGTATTGTATATTCATTCTAGCTGACACTTCGCTTTTAATGTCAGCAATAGCCACCTATCAGGTGATACAATATTTGAGAACCATACAAGCATCCAAGTGACCTCATAGAAACAAAATTCAAAATCGGTCATGTTGGAAGAGAAGGATTACAAAAATATGCAAACAGTGATACACATTACAATATATAATAGCTTGATTTGTAATCAATATCAAGAGAAGCTGTCCAAAATATATTGCAAGTCACTAAACCAATCGAAATTGGTGAAGTTTATGAGTCATATTATATTCTATCACTTATAATCACTTTTACTCGCAGGATTCTGGAAATCATTATAATAATGCATTCGCACTGCTATTGATGGATGTGATTCCAATTTTTTACGTATTTCCAATCGGATTTTACTTTTGATCCATACAAAATCATATTTGGGAGTCATCTTTGATACCACACAATAACTGGGAAAAAAATTGTCATGTAACATGTGTTCAAGGGTTTCAAGTATAAGTAACTCATCCTTAAAGTAAAATTCTTCAAACATTTTACCAAAAGCTTCGGTAAACAGAGAGTATATTGTTGGCGAATTGTATTATACTTACTCAAAAATGTTTAAAAACACCTGCAAGGTAGCTAAAGCCTTATTCATAAGCAACAAGATTAAATCCGCTGATAATAAAATTAAGACAGTTTGGAAAATAATCAATAGCGAAACTAATAGAAATAGAAAACATAATAATGATATTACACTAGAGTCTTCACGTGGTCTTCTAACCACTAAAAACGAAGTTGCTCAAGAATTTGTGGATTTCTTTACTAGTATCCCAATTAAAACTACAGAAACGTTAAATTCCTCACCCTTGCTTTCTGTTGAGTTATTAAGAGCAAACGTTTTACCATGCTCGGTTGAGTTTCAGTTTAAGCATATTAACCCCACTGTCGTCATTAAAGCTTTTAAACAAATAAAAATCAAATTAACCGAAGACCTTTGGGGATTGTCAATTAAAGTTTGTCAAGCTATCATTGAGACTATAGCACCGTACTTAGCCTTAATATTTAATTTGTGTGTGGACCAAGGAGTCTTCCCGGACCTTATGAAATACAGCAAGGTAATACCACTGTTCAAATCTGGGGACAGTAAAGACACCAATAATTATAGACCCGTATCCGTTTTGCCGGTTTTCAGCAAGGTTTTTGAAAAGGTAATGCTTAACCAAATGCTCAACCACTTTAACACCAATAAAATATTACATGAAAAGCAGTATGGTTTCACCAAAGGACGTTGTACCACTGACGCCGGTGTCACCCTATTGAAACACATATTTACTGCGTGGGAAGAGGCACAGGATGCCATAGGGATCTTTTGTGACCTCTCAAAAGCATTTGATTGCGTGAACCACGAAACCCTTCTCTTAAAACTTGAACATTACGGCCTAGGGAAACTTGCCCTTAGTTTAGTAAAATCGTATTTAAATGATAGACAGCAGCAAGTACAAATAAATGGTGTCAATTCAATGGGTTTAAATGTAAAGATGGGTGTACCACAAGGATCGATATTAGGTCCCTTCCTCTTTTTAGTATATATTAATGATCTACCCCATTTATTTAAAAACCAACCACAAATGGTGTTGTTTGCTGACGATACCTCTTTAATATTTAAGATAAACAGACGTGCCACAAATCCTGACGACGTAAATAATGCCCTAATGCAGGTACATAATTGGTTTACCGCTAATAATTTAGTATTAAATGGGAAAAAAACGAAGTGTATAAGATTTGCTCTACCAAATGTCAAAAACAGTGAGTGTGACATAGTATTGAATCAAGAGAAACTAGAATTCGTCGAAAAAACTGTTTTCTTGGGAATAACACTCGATTCAAAGCTACAATGGGGTCCGCATATAACATCTCTTGCAGGACGCCTTAGTTCAGCAGCATATGCTGTTAGAAAAATCCGTCAGTTTACTGATGTTGATACCGCGAGACTAGTCTATTTTAGTTATTTTCATAGTATAATGTCATACGGTATTTTACTTTGGGGACGGGCTGCAGACATCGAGTCTATATTTATTCTGCAGAAAAGAGCCATTAGAGCCATATATAACCTACGTAGGCGAGATTCTTTAAGGGAACAGTTTAAGGATATTAACATCATGACAGTACCTTGTCAATATATTTATGAAAACATCATGTATGTCAGGAAAAACTCGCATCTTTTTAGTAAAAGAGGTGACAGACACAATTATAATACTAGAAATAGGGACCAATTAGTTCAACCAGGTTTCAGGTTAGCTAAAGTAGACTCATCTTTCATGGGGTACTGTTTGAAATGCTACAATAAAATACCTCCCCACATTCTTCAACTGAATGAAACTAAATTTAAATCTTGTATTAAACGCACACTATGTAGGCAAGCATATTATAAGTTGGGGGATTATATTGATGATAAAAATGCTTGGCTCAATGCTGGTCCTGCTCCTCAAGCATAGGGGTAAACTCATTACTAAGTATCCGAAGCTATAATGGACGCTGCAGAAGATTGTAAGACTATCTTTGCAATGTATAGAATCAATTCTCTAGTATTGTATAATTATTAAGCCCATATGTGAGTGCTATGTATTATCATTGACTTGACGAAGCCCTGGTGGTTAATAGTGTCATGCTCACTTAAATGTCTCACTGATGGTGGCGGGTGTGTCGGGTCATTTAGCTCCCTTCAAAATGGTCGAGCTGAATGGGGCTGATCCATACGTCATGTTCGTGAACGGGCGCTGTCAGTTGGGACTGGTCATTTTTTTAACTACCACGGTCATTTTTATTTTATTTAGATTTAAATTGAATTTGGTTTTTTATTTACTCTGGACGCTCTTACTGTGCACGTCTTTCTACATCGTTCTCACATATTTGTATAATCTCAACACGAATGATGTAAATACTATTTTGTAAAAATATTAGAATTTAAAAGAGTGTCCATGGAGTTTCTTGCCCATTCTTCTCCATAGAGATCAACGCTTTGGAATGGGCAACTGCAGTACTTTCACAAGTTATTATGCCTTGTGACCGGGACTGTAGATTCATTTTGTTTCTTGACATTCAAAAGTGCCTGTAATGGTCTAATTGAAATAAATGATTTGATTGATTGATTGATTGATTGTTCGGTATCATCTTGCAAATATTTCACAATGACAGCACCCAAAGAAGGTAATATTTTAATATGAATATCTCTCCAAACATTTTTAACGTCATCTGACCTCCAGCTGTATGCGTTTTGTGATGCTAAAATTGTGTTCGAATCAAACATTTCATTCAAAATAGATTTGTGTTCGTCCATTACTTTGACGTATGCTGTTACAAGTTTCCAACTAGTATAAAGAACGTAGTTTTCGACCAATGTCAACACTTTTTCCATTTTAGTTTTTATTTCTAGAAATAGTTGGACAGGCAATATTTTTGTAGCAAGATAATACATTCTAAAATTAACAAGTCAAATACTTTAAGAAGTCGTTATAGTTGTTCCTAATGTAATTTTCACCAGAACGCGTACTGTCCCACAGCTGAAAAGCTTCATCAATCGCTGGCTCTACTATTCGTCTGAATCTGCGAAGCTGATCGGCCTCACTGTTACCACACAAAACGTAACATGCAAATACTTCTAAATATCCAGTGCAATATGAACAAAACTTAGTTCCAACCGGGGAAAGCATTTTATGGACAACGAAATCCTCATCGAGAGCGTCCATTACTCTTGGTGCATATTTGATTAAATCTTTCACATATTCTTCACAGTTAGCGCTAGCAGGCAAAGAGGATAAAAACTTGTAACTTTTCATGTAAAATTCTGCTCGAATACTGATAGGAATATTTTGAACTTTACCAATCCTTTTATAAATGTCTGAAAAAATTACCAAAACCGACGAGGTTGTATGAGCTTGATGCCTTTGCTTTTCCGACAAAACATATTAGTCTAGGAATTTGCTGCGATTTTGTTTTCTTCAAATACATAAACGTTAAGTTTATTTTTATAAATAATTTTAATGTTTTAAAAATACATTGTTAAATCAAAGCGATAGTGACAGTGTATTGTCGGATTCCATCAGTGCAAATGCTGCCGCAATCATACTCATCAACAATAAATGTACCAAACAAAAGTGTAGCTCTCTTTATAAATAATTGGAATAATGTTCGAATCTTAACTTTTATTTATTAATGTCATTATCTTTAATAAATGCTTATCTCATATTATTACTGTGTTAATTTTTTTGCAAATGGTACGAAAAGTAGAGTATTTTCCTCGGTGATAAAGCTGTCTTAGTCTTGGGTAAACTTAAATCTCTCGCTACACTCAGGACTCGTCTTAAATCCCTCGCTTCGCTCGTGATTTAAGTTTTTAACACCCTCGCTACGCTCGGGAGTAAACCTCGAGCCCTTTGTTACGCTCGCGATTTAAATCGTCACCCGTGACAGAAGACACTGCTTTATCCCCTTGGTTAATAATCTACTAGTTTAAGGAGAGAGGTAGTGCTTTTTGACCAGAATTTTAAAAGTGGACAGAGTTTGAGCGCTTCTTACAGACACGGGCAGGGCATTCCATAGCCGTACAGCTTGAACTGTAAAGGATTTGAGATCAATTAAATAACACTATTTTTTTAAAAACAGTAACAATACCCTTACTAATATTATAAAAGCGAAAGTGAGTTTTGTCTTCACGCCTAAATGGCTAAACCGATTTTGATGAATTTTGGTACAGAGATAGTTGAGTTGAGACCCTGAAGACGGACATAGGCTAGGCTATTGCTTTTTTTTAATGTGGGAGAAAGAGTGACGAAAAGGGAAAGCTTGGCTTTACTATTACAATTTGTTGTGGTCATGTCAAAATTGGCCGATTTCGGATATGTGAATAGTGTTTGGAGGACGTTTTCGATTATACTCGATATTTCGATTGCAATCGATTGGTTGTAAATAGTTATGCAGATCGGATCTTTAGCGGACAAGTCTGCAGTTATCTTTAATCCTCAACGCTGGATGTCATTAACTGGAATAATGAATATTTTATTTGTTACAACACTTCCTAACAAATAATGCTTCATGTAAAATTTTATACTGGTCAGCTACATCCAGTTATACTGTAGACTGATCCCAACATTATTGTTTGGTTCTTAGTCATCTTTCTTACATTCTTAATGTCAATTAGCGTTAGCCAGCAAAATCTGTTCACCTTTCTTGTACAATTTTACTAGAATATTGTTAGGAATGTATTTACGGCAATTATACATTTTATAAAATTTTGCACTGTCTTCTGCAGTTAAATCATCTATAAATGTATTTAATATTGACCAGAGTTCTTGAATAATAGCGCCGTTACTACCTGTGAATGTCTTTTCGAAAGTGTGTTTAAAAAACACTGCTCTAATTGTATGTTCTTTCAATGATTTCCAAACTTTTAAAAATATAGTTATCAGATCATCAGATTTAAGCTTAGTTATTGCTAGATTAAGTCCGAATTTTTGTAATGTGACTGGTGCATCCAATAACTTTGGTAAATGTTTTCGACTTTCAGCTTCGTTCAATTGTGACAGTATTGCATTTAATGATGGAACTGTGTGTTGTAAGTAGTCTCCTTTAGCGTACCATAAAACCGTGTTTAAGGAGACCAGCGGTCTGGCTATGTGCAAATGTTTTGCAATATTTTTCTGTAAGCTAATTTCTGTCCGGTCAGCTGTCCTCCAATTTATTTTGAAATTATTTGGGACATGTATTTTTGCCATGTCTGTTATTTGTTGTTGCGGGAGAAGCGTGAATAGACCTCTTATAACAGCTTTTTGTCCATTAAATTTGTTCAGGTGTAGTAAGTAGGCGTCGGTAAAGTGCTGGGCGAGTGAGTCCGGCCAGTAGACGCGCAGCTTGGCGAGCAGACGTCGCAGTGAGACAGCGTCGTTAGTTCGCAACGTGTCTATTTGTTTGTCGTGGTGCGTCAACAGCTGCGGTTTGTGCTTTAGAGCGTTCAGGCACGTTTCCTCGCTCAGACACAGTGATAACGACTCCTCAAACATGTGTTTCCGCCACGATTTCTTCACGTTGTACAAACACGACATGTCTGTCTTCCATAATTTATCTTGCCTCATCTTAATAAGGTCCTTAATTATTTGCAGAATGCTTGGGTACTTATTGATATCTTTTCGCCAATCTCTTAGCACTGTCAAGGCATTCTCTAATTTCTCTACAGTATTACTGAAGTCGCATTCATTTTCAATGTCTTTAATTTGAAGCTTAGTCAGTACGAAATTTAATAAATAAGATACCATTTTGCTTTTTTGTTCTTGATTTAATTGATTATGAAATTCTTCAAAAGTAGTAAATTTCAACTTTTCTTCTACAATTTTCGGTACTGGTTCATCATGTAACACCTTATATAGGACTATAGATTCGAGACACACTTGTAAATCGGTTTCTGATTCAGTGTACACTTCGATACTGTGAAACAGTTGGTCTAAAATGTTCCAAGTTTCAACGTCGAAAACGTATGAAGATATTTGTGTAAGCAGATTTTCTATGAACTGAATCTTGAATTCTAATGTTTCATCAATGTGTTTCTGGTGTACATATTTCAGCAATGTTTTAATATGCTGCTGGTTTCTTCTTGTACACGTGATCAATACTGAGAGTATGGCACATCGTTCAGAAGATGAGGTCTCTCTGCGTATAAGATTTTTTAATTCTGGAAATGCAATTTTAAATGGGGCGAACTCATACCACTGGTAGCGTTTTATGGGTGTGTTGATGTTAATGCTATCTTCTTCAGTTTTGTCGATGAAATTTTTCTTTACAAAATCAAATCTTTCTTCTACTGGCATATTTAGTATGAAATGTCTTAAATTTTTATACAACCATAAATAGACTTTTGTATCTCCTGTTTGCTCATGAAGAAAACTTTTAATGTTTTTCTTATTTAAATATTTCGCTACCACAGACAGGTCGATGTAGTATGCGTACTTTTCAAAATTGTCGAAAACTTTTTCCGGGCAATGTTTCATCATTATCTCCGATTTCTTTTTTCCAAACTCCGGGCAGTGATCATATTCGTCTAGTTTTTTCAAAACGTGTGCAGTCTGAGATTTAAAAAAAAATAACATTTCCTCTTGTGAGTCGGAAAAGGGTTCGATGACTGAATCTTGGTGAGCAATAAAATGAGCGGATCTTTTGCGCAATCGTTTATAAAGGGATATTGTTAAGATCCCTTGCGTTTCTGCGATATCATCTATGAAAGGAAGGGAACACTTTTCCAACCATTTGTAATAACTCTCAAAAGTTGTTAAATCTGCTCCTTGACCAGCTTGACTCTTAGTGTGAAGATCGGAAAGGTATTCGAAAAAGGCTTCGACTCGACTTTCGTCTTTGAGATTGAGTCTGATGTGAAGCATGAGTTTGTTAAATGTTTTGGTGTTCATGTTAGGTAATAGTTGTGTGTGTAGGTACTCTGGATTGATGATGTTTGCGTACTGCGGCTCGGTGATTATCCACGTGGACTTTTTGATAGCTGTCGCCGCGTACAGCATGTCGTTAGATTTCATTACTTCAATGATATAGTCTACATTTCTTTTTCTACAGGCGATTTCTATTTTCAGAAGGTTGTCTACGTCGCTGTCTTCGTTACTAATGTTACGTAATACATAGTTGTCATTAGCAATTGCATCTTCGACTAGCTTGTTGAAGTGTCGGCGTTTTTCGCCGAGAGTGTCTCCCTCTAGCGTCACCGGCATCTTCATAAACTGAAAAATAAATATTTATGATGATAGTTACATTTTTATTTTTAATTCGTGTTTTTCTTTCATTCTTGTTTTTTGGCGTTGCTAATTTTGGACGTTGAATTGTTATGAAAAGATGATTGCACTCCATTTTAATATTCTCGCCAATTCAGAAAGTGATTTCAGTAAAATTCCTTACAACCGGAAATTAGAGTCTGTGGTCTATGTCTATGGTTTACTATCCTCTTTCCTGTTTTTTACCGGCCAAGTATGCAATCTGTTACGTAATTACCTCTCATAAACAAAATGTTTTATTTATTTCGAAACCAAGACTTTTAACCGATTTCAAAAAAAGGATCGTATTTTATATATGTAGTGTGTGCAATGTTTGTATGTCTCTGTGTTTATCCGCTAATATCTCAAAAACTAAGTGGCTCAGGGTTTGACTGCTGCCCTGTGTCGCTGGTTAGATTATATATGTATATGATAAAGTTGTTCTGGGTCTGGCTGTTATGGGTATGTAAGTTTAAGTATGTGCAAACAAATCCATGATACACAAGAAAATCCTAGAGCGAGGCAAAGTTTATTTTTTTTAAACGAGTCGATTCACAATACAATATTATTAGATTTACTGTGTAAAGTCCTTTAAGGAACAGTGTCAGTTTTTATTTAAATTAATTCTGTAGTTTTGAGATACCTAGAGAGTTAAGTGTAATTCAACGAGGAAAACGTGACTATAGATGGATGAAACAGTTTTTGATAAAAAAAAAACTATCAGGGCACAACCAAAAAGAAAACGATAACTTTTTGTAAAAAAAAATGTGTATGTCAGCTCCGACGCAAGTTTACTCCTTAAGTACGGGTATCTAACCATACGCAAAAAGAGTTTATTCAACTGAAAAAAGATTAATATCATATGAAAGGGTAAATTCACAAATTAATGAAAAAATATAAATACATCGAAACTGATAGAAACAAACAAGCCCAATAACATATAGTATATAGGTATAGTCGCCTATCCAGCATACCATGTGTACGTCTTAATACACTCACAGTCAAATTAGAAAGTTGCGCACTAAAGGTGCGCACAAAAAACGTGACCAATTTTCGTTACTTGTTAGTAGGTTTTATCCCTCGGATTTTTCTCATACCGGTCGCCTTATATATGAAAATCGATTGTTAATATTTCTTAATATTATATTAATATTTCTTAATATTAATATTCTTAATATTCTTAATGATTAAACTCCAAAAACCGCAAAAAAAAGACTTTAAGTTAAAAATAACTTTGCTTACGGATCAAATCTAACAAAAACAATAGGTAGGTAAGTATAAAAATAATTATTTTAGTTACCTTGTCAACAGAACATGCTTTAACAGATGATGGTTCCTCGTGAGATGTGGATGCATGTTCCTCTGAATGTACCTGCTCTGCGACTTCATCCTCTATGAACAAAGGAGAGCTTGTTGCAGTATCAGGGCCTCGTCGTTTTGGAGATGCAGAATGCGGAGTAACGGGAGTCTTCCGCTTTCTCTTACGATGTCCTAGACAATCCGAATCCATCCTATAAGATCCGATAATTTTTTTAGAACAATACAATAGAATCATGTTTTATACTTTAACAGCATTTTAGCTACACTGGCGGACAAGGACGGATCATTTATCAGGCTCTGGGCTGGTAGACATGTGCGTGCTCATGTTCATGCAGCCATTAATGTGTTTTGTTTATTTTTAACTATTAATTTACTAACATAAGCTAAGTTGATATTAACACTTTATGGATCGCTTGGTCTGAAATAAAGATTTTGATTTGATTTAAGGTGAAATTCCAGATGCGTCGAATGTGCGTCCAGTTTTAAGTTAAGTTCCCCAGCTCTGGGGAGGGCAGGCTCGTACTGAATAACCCAACCATGTTCTTTCTTTTGCCCTTTATGTTCCGGGGCTGCGGTATCTCTTTCGAACAACCCGCAACCCCGGCAGGTGGTGGTCCTGGCCCTCTGATGTGCGTTAAGCTTCGCGCTACAAGATCGTGTATCTTATTGTGTCCACTGCATCCCACGGACACACTACCCATGAATTGACGTCAATGGTACACGTTTACCTTGCTCCAATATGGTGATCACGTTGCTCGTGTGTTGCAGTATGCTGCACCCATAAAACACGCATGCTTGATAGTGTGCGGTCACAGATACCAAATGCGGTGAAGATAGTGGACCTCTATCGTTGTTTACATAAATAGGTACAACGTGAAAGTTGATAACTTTTATCAGTTGATAACGTCAATAATCAAAAACATGTACGTCAGTATCTATTCTAGGATATAATGTATACTTGTATAAAGTACCGGTTGCAGCTCTTGATAAAGGTAGAATGAGCATGTCTATCGGCGCCCAAGCTTTCAATTCATATGAATTCTACTTCGGATGGTTTTTTTTTTGTAAAATTAACTTTACTATAACATGCATGGCGTGGCTGCTGTAACCATGTGTGAAAACTGAAGGAAGGATGTTCCCTCAGTATTGGAAGAAAATATTCATTCATCATGCGTCGATAAAAAAAAACCGTTCACAGTTACCGCCAGGGAGAATTTACAAAAAAAATAAGGTCCAATTATGCCATGGACTGACTTATAACGTACACCAAACGGTCAATTTGGGGTGTGGTCGCTGTGGGTGATGTTATAAACGTGGGTCCTGTCAAGTCAGAGGCCTAAATTCGGTATAAAAACTCCGACACCAGAATAAAGATTGTGTTAAAATAAATATGTAGAGTAACTTTTTTATATTGGAACATTCCTTACACGGTTTTTTTTTAAGTGAATAAATAATATATGTAAATGTGGTGAAATGTACTTTATTTAAGTATTCAGTTCGCTGCACTCCGTAAATAATCCTGGAACGATTTTAAGTTCCCAAAATAAAGCTGTCAAATTAGAGGAAAGCATTTGCATTTGTTAATTTCTTCCTCGGAGTTATAAAAATCAAACAAAAATAAACAAACTCTACATATTGCGAGCTAGGATCAAGGAACATACAAGTCAACATACAAGTATCTTTTTCGAGAAATGTTCTCTTAGATCCCTTACAGAAGCTTGCACAAAAATACCTTGGGAGAAACTCCGAAACTCGAATGCGATTGTAAACAAACGTGTCGCGACCTGTCCGGACTAGTATTCAAAATGATAAATTTATTATTACTTATCTGTTTTGCTCATTCATATTTTCAATAATACGTCAAAACATTACAAAAACACTGTGTTGTATTCCTAGTATCCAACATAGGTTTCCCACATAGTATTTATTTTTTTAAGCTTCAATAGTAGTAGGTACAAACATATAAGTACTAAATGCCATAAGGAATTCTCTACCAGTCAACCTTCTGGTTAAATACGACAACATTGTGATAGGGTACCAAAATCATAACAAAAAACTATTTGTATTCGTAAACGTATATACCTACTTATACAGATGCTAATACACAGTATAATAATAAACATATGAATTTTAATTGGGAGTCGGACTAAAACAGTAAGTAGGTATTGTCCCTTTCTTGGTTCAATTATAAATTATTTAATTAGTTGTAGAGATGTGATATAATAAAGTGTTTGCATAGATTTCATGGGCCAATCATTTAATAAAAAAAAGTACCACTTACGTGCGTGTCTATAACGAGTTCCACGTCCAATGCCTCACCTAAAATATTTCAACTCACAATGTCATAGCATTATCAATAATAAAATTATAATCTAATCTTATTTGAATTAGCATTTCTCTTGTCTGAAGCAACCAAGTTTCAGAAGATAATAATATTAAGTAGTGTATTGATTCCAAGCCTTTGGCCAGAGCACACGTTGATTGGTCTACCTCGGGTCCATGGTAGGCCCGGAAAAAGCGTCCGTGAAGTGTCTTATTCCTGCTATACATCCATGGGATTGTTAGTGTCATGTAACTTTAGTTTTCTAGTTCTCTTTAGCCACAGAGAGCGAGGTAAGGCCTTTATTCACCGCAACCACATCTCGATGCATTCTTACGTCGGCTTCTATGCTATTCCTGGTAGTACCATTATAGCATCAATGATTTAAGTCGAGGGTTATTAATTAAACAAACACTGAGATAAAATATGATTTATTTAAAATCTTGTATTGTATATTCATTTTAGCTGACACATCGCTTTTAATTTCAACAATAGCCACCTATCAGGTGATACAATGTCTAAGAACCATACAAGCATCCAAGTGACCTCATAGAAACAAAATTCGAAATCGGTCAGCAGCCCTACTATGACCTCTTAAAGCAATTCTTATTCCGCTGAGGGAAAGAGACAGAGCTATACAGGGTGTCTAGCACCATCTCTTTCACTCAGTGGAACAGAATTGCTATAAGATGTCATAGTAGCCCTTCAGGTTGGAAGAGAAGGATCGCAAATATATGCAAACAGTGATACACTTTGCGATTTATTTGTAATCAAGATCAAGAGAAGCTTAACCACCAATCAACCAATCGAAATTGGTAAAGCTTATCAGCTTACCACTCATATTATATTCCATCACTTATAATCACTTTCACTCGCAGGATTCTGGAAATCATTATAATAATGCATTCGCACTGCTATTGATGGATGTGATTCCAATTTTTTACGTATTTCCAATCGGATTTTACTTTTGATCCATACAAAATCATATTTGGGAGTCATCTTTGATACCACACAAAAACTGGGAAAAAAATTGTCATGTAACATGTGTTCAAGGGTTTCAAGTATAAGTAACTCATCCTTAAAGTAAAATTCTTCAAACATTTTACCAAAAGCTTCGGTAAACAGAGAGTATATTGTTGGCGAATTGTATTGTTCGGTATCATCTTGCAAATATTTCACAATGACAGCACCCAAAGAAGGTAATATTTTAATATGAATATCTCTCCAAACATTTTTAACATCATCTGACCTCCAGCTGTATGCGTTTTGTGATGCTAAAATTGTGTTCGAATCAAACATTTCATTCAAAATAGATTTGTGTTCGTCCATTACTTTGACGTATGCTGTTACAAGTTTCCAACTAGTATAAAGAACGTAGTTTTCGACCAATGTCAACTCTTTTTCCATTTTAGTTTTTATTTCTAGAAATAGTTGGACAGGCAATATTTTTGTAGCAAGATAATACATTCTAAAATTACAAGTCAAATACTTTAAGAAGTCGTTATAGTTGTTCCTAATGTAATTTTCACCAGAACGCGTACTGTCCCAGAGCTGAAAAGCTTCATCAATCGCTGGCTCTACTATTAGTCTGAATCTGCGAAGCTGATCGGCCTCACTGTTACCACACAAAACGTAACATGCAAATACTTCTAAATATTCAGTGCAATATGAACAAAACTTAGTTCCAACCGGGGAAAGCATTTTATGGACAACGAAATCCTCATCGAGAGCGTCCATTACTCTTGGTGCATATTTTATTAAATCTTTCACATATTCTTCACAGTTAGCGCTAGCAGGCAAAGAGGATAAAAACTTGTAACTTCTCATGTAAAATTCTGCTCGAATACTGATAGGAATATTTTGAACTTTACCAATCCTTTTATAAATGTCTGTACTCTCTTCTGCAGTTAAACTTTCTATGAATGTGCTTAACAGTTTCCACAGGTCTCTTTGAACAGTTTCATGTGCAGCCTTACATATGTGATTGTAGGTGAGCATAAAAAGGACGGTTCGAATAGTTAGATTTTTCGAAGTCTTCCAAATTTTCGTAAATATTGTTTCGATATCTGCAGATTTAAGTTTAGACACCACAAGATAAAGTCCATATTTTTGTAAGGAGACTGGTGCATCTAATAATTTTGGTAAATATTTACGACTTTCAGCTTCGTTCAATTGTGACAATATTGAATTTAATGATGGAACTGTGTGTTGTAAGTAGTCTCCTTTAGCATACCACAAAACCACGTCTAAGGGAATGAGTGGTCTGGCTACGTACAGATGTTTTGCGATATTTTGCCTAATACTGATGTCATTCTGGTCAGTCTCACCCCAATTCACATTACTGTCACTAGGTATATGTTTTTTAGCTATGTCTATGACTTTACTTTGGCATAAAAGCACGAAGAGACCCTTAAAAACAGATTTTTGTCCAGTAGGTTTGTTTAGATGTAGTAAGTAGGCGTCGGTGAAATGCTGGGCGAGTGAGTCCGGCCAGTAGACGCGCAGCTTGGCAAGCAGACGTCGCAAACAGACAGCGTCGTTAGTTCGCAACGTGTCTATTTGTTTGTCGTGGCTCGTCAGTAGCTGAGGCTTGTGCTTAAGTGCGTTCAGGCACGCTTCTTCGTTCAGACACATTGACAACGACTCCTCCAACATGTGTTTCCGCCACGATTTCTTCACATTGTACAAACACGACATGTCTGTCTTCCACAATTTCACTTGTCTCATCTTAATTAATTCCTGAATTATCTGGAACACATTTGGGTACTTGGTGATATCTTTTCGCCAATCTCGCAAAACACACAAGGCATTTTCTAATTGCTCTATAGTTTTACTAAAATCGGATTCATTTTCAATGTTTTTATAATTAAGCTTTGTGAGTACGAAATCCAATAAATAAGCGACCATTTTGCTTCTTTGTTCTTCGTTTAGTTGACTTCGGACTTTTACAAAAGTAATAAATTTCAATTTTTCTTCTACTATATTCGGTACTGGTTCATCATGTAACACTTTATATAAGACTATAGATTCTAGACACACTTGTACATCGGTTTTTGATTCAGTGTACACTTCGATACTGTGGTACAGCTGATGCAAAATGTTCCAACTTTCAATGTCTAGAGTGTGCGAAAATATTTGTGAAAGCAGATTTTCTACAAACTGTATCTTGAATTTGGATGGTTCATTAATGTGATTCTCGTGTACATATTTCAGCACTGTTTTAATATGCTGCGGGTTTTTTCCTGAACAAGAGATCAAAACCGAGAGCATACCGGATCGTTCTGAGAATGAGGTCTCTCTCCGTATAAGTTTTTTTAATTCAGGAAATGCAATTTCAAACGGGGCGAACTCATACCACTGGTAAGTTTTTATAAGCGGGTTAAATAACTCGGTTTCGCATTCTGGAGAGAATGCTTTTAGCTCAGTTTTGTCTATGAAAGTTTTTTTTACAAATTCAAATCTTTCTTCTTCTGGCATGTTTTTGATGAAATATCCCAACCTATTGCCATAAAGAAAATAATGTGCAAAGTTTTTCTTTGCTTGTTCATATAAAAAAGATTTAATTTGCCTTTTATCTAAACACTTGGCTACTACTGACAGGTCAAGTGCGTAACAATACTTTTCGAAATTATCAATAACTATGTTCGGGCACTTTTTCATAACTAACTCTGTTTTCTTTCTCCCTAGTTCAGGGCAGTAACAATAGATCATATCCTGTTCTAGTAAATTCATTACGTCTTCTGTGCGGGTCTTTAACAAAAGTAGTACTTCCCGTTTTGCGTCATATTTGTCGTAGTGCGACAGCCGTTTAAAGTATGTCATAAAATGAGCAGATTTTCTACACAAAAGTTTAAAAAGAGGTAGAGGTATCTGACGTTCGTTTTTTAAAACATGATCTATAAAAGGAATGGAGCAGTTTTGTAACCATTTGTTGGAGTTATCTGATTCTTTAAGGTATTCGTAAAAGGCTTCGATTCGACTTTCGTCTTTCAGATTGAGTCTAATATGAAGCATGAGTTTGTTAAATGTTTTGGTGTTCATGTTAGGTAATAGTTGTGTGTGTAGGTACTCTGGATTGATGATGTTTGCGTACTGCGGCTCGGTGATTAGCCACGTGGACTTTTTGATAGCAGTCGCCGCATACAGCATGTCGTTAGATTTCATTACTTCAATGATATAGTCTACATTTCTTTTTCGACAGGCGATTTCTATTTTCAGTAGGTTGTCTATGTCGCTATCATCGTTACTAATGTTACGTAATACATAGTTGTCATTGGCGATCGCATCTTGAACTAGCTTGTTGAAGTGTCGGCGCTTTTCGCCGAGAGTGTCTCCCTCCAGCGTCAGTGGCGGCATTGTGATGGCCCTGTAGATAAAAAATGTGTATGTGAATTACAAACATTTTATATCATATTTTTCATGATTTTTCTTATTTACTGTGTGATACTGAATTCACACTATGATCAGAAGAAGAAGTTCAGGACTATTAAATTTCTTACTAGTATAAATTTGGAAAACACGATTCCATAACATTTTCTTGATAGATACATAATAAAAAGTTACCCCAGTACTTAAGTAAAAAAAATGGATAGTATTCAATTAAAAACTTCAAATTTGACCATGTCATTGTAGGGAGTCTCTTAAAAAAAATAACTATGATTGCGGACTCCATGCAATATATTTTATAGATAGACAAAACTGACCGGTCGCTATTATAACATCTTTCTACAATGACCTTGACATATACCTTGACTTTTAAGTTACAAGTAGTTGTTTCACTTACTTACACTTTTCGATGAGATCCAATTTTAATACACAATCAAACTCACTCCCACTTTAAGCGCATTATGTTTTAATAATTACACAAACTGATAAATGATTTAAGTCCTCGATACAAAATAACATGACTCAAATATTGTGTTTCCAAAATATGTCACGGTTCATCGTTCTGCAATTTAACAAATTTGTTAGTTGTTGCCCTGTATTAAGGTTCCTTCTTATCTGAAACAACAACTTGTCGTGCCTCTTTCTGTCTGGTAACCGCGTTGTAGTAGTGAACAGATAACATAAAATAACGATACCTGCTTAACGTTACTTCGTAACAGTTCTATTCGTTTTTATTTTTTAGGAACTAACTAGGTTTCTCTTTTAGATCTAGGTGGACAATATGATACTTTTTATTTATCGCGGTAGTAGGATTCCGAGAGACAATTACAGAACAGTTGCGAAAGTAGCAAAAAAAAAACTATTTGACTATTTTAGTTCCGATTTTAGCCACGCACCGAGAGATCCTTGTCCAGCTATACCGTAAAGTAGGGTTATTTGAGATTCCAGGGGCTATTTGGAACTTTAAAATAAATGACTTGATTATTAAATAATTTCTCCGGTTACACGGACTTTAAAATACTACAAAGTATTATCATATTGTAAAGAAAAAAATCTACTGTTCAGTTTCTATGTAGTAAATTAAATATAGGTAATCAATCAAATATTATTATGTTATTTTCAGGGGTTCCAAATCTCGGAGGCTCCAAGTATTAAATAGTCCCATTTTATGTTACTCATTTTAATGGAAAAGAATATATATATATTGTATCTCAGTAGGTGAGCCTACTAAAATGTTTATAGCAAAGTTTGCGACAAGCGTAACTAGTAACTACGATTATTTATTTAGATAACAAAGTCCAGTAAACAGGGGCATTTTAGATATTTTCAGGCAGTATTTCTGCTCTCTCTAGTAATATGTAATTATTTACAGCATCATTTTTGTGTAAGCTCTTTTATTACGATTTTAGCTGAATACAAATTGTTAAACCAGAAGGGCTACTATGACATCTTATAGCAATTCTTATTCCACTGAGTGAAAGAGATGGTGCTAGACACCCTGTATAGCTCTGTCTCTTTCCCTCAGCGGAATAAGAATTGCTTTAAGAGGTCATAGTAGGGCTACAGACCATTTTTATATCCGGGGTTGCGGGTTGTTCGAAAGAGATACCGCGGTGCCGGAACACAGTGGGCAAAATAAGTAACATGATGGGTTTTAGTCAGTAAAAGTCAGACACTGCCTTGCGCTTCGCTCAGAGCGAGAGAAGTTATTTGATAATTTCCCATGTGTAAAAAAGGCAATTTTCTCTTTGGAAACTACATTTTTGAACTGAATAGCCTCTTTACTTGGGGAATACATTTTTAGACGCTCCTTAAGTACTTGCAGTTTTCCTCATGTTAAGCTTCGTTTCTGTGAAGCTGAATGGGATTAACAGCAACGATGGGCGTTTATTGCGATACTGCCTTTTTCATTCATAGTGACCATAATCTGCCTTTGTCTTTCACCAACCATTAAGGCTTCAGCTTCTAGTCTGACCGGATGCAGCTGAATACCAGTAATTTGCTTTTAGCGAACGCCTATCTGACATTCACTCTTTAACACAGATACTGGTTAACAAAATACCTCTCAAGTGCAGTGTTGCCAACTGGGTTTTAAGATTCGGGGCTAAACAGAGTCAAAAAGGGCTAGATGGGCTAAATTGCTTTTTGAATAAAAATAAATAAAAGAATTGAGTTTTGTTAACTATTGTTTACTTACTACATATATTTTTTGGAACACACAATCAACAATTTAAAAACAATCTAACTTAATTAAAAAAAAAACAACTTAAATGTCCAAGTCCTCATCAGAGGATTCTTCGCCACACAAGATTACGCTCTCACTTTGTGCGTGTGAGACTGTGAGTGCGTTTAGTTTATGCTAAGTTTTGTTTGAATTTAGGGTTTTCATTTGGGGGCTAGAAATAGGGCTAGGTGCTAAATAATTATTTTAAGGGCTAACAAAGCTAAAAAAGGGCTAGATCTAGCCCCGAAAGGGCTAAATTGGCAACGCTGCTCAAGTGGAAATAAAGCTGTACAGATTTTTATTGGTATTTAAATTAAGATTGATGAATAGATAAAGTAGGTACTAGTTGCGTGGTACGATAATTATTGTTCCAATTGCAATTTGTCAGTACGTCGCACAAGTTTCTAAGTGCGTACAGTCCACTTTATTCCAATCCATAATATCAAATAATAAACGACCAATTACATACAATAGAACAGTCCAGTTTAAATATTCTCGTATTTAAAGTTTAATTGAAAATTACCTAGAAATCAATATTTTAACACAAGTCACAAATTAGCATAGTGTCAAAGACATTTGCCGTAGAATTAATGTGTTATAAATATGGCTAAAATATTCTGGTATTTGAGTCCATTTACGTAAAACGTAGGTACCTATATAACAACAGAAGTCTACGTTATCGGTAAAACACTTGGATTGTTGACTATCAATCGTAATTAGCAACACTGGATAAAACTAGCTTTTGCTCCCTGCTTCGCTTGCGTGGAGGGCCGAAATTATACCACGGGATAGACCAACCTCGTTAAAAATATCTTCTATCCGTCTATCCGAGTGACAAGACAATTGCAATCGGAATACATGCAGCCGTTTAAGAGCAATAAGGGAACATAAAACATAGCTTACATATTACTTTCGCATTTGTTTTTATTCGGATGAAAAAGAATTTGCTTATATGCGAAGGTAGCTCTGTGATTGAATGATTTTGGTAAAACATGGCATATTGTAGACCACGATAGGATAGGAACGATAAGTTAGGGATACGGTTTTTATGTTATCAGTACGTAACCGTGGGATAAGTAGGTATATTCTGACATACTCCGAAAAGCCTGGGAAAGAGCTAGTAAGCCACAATGATAACATTTTCCAGTACTTACCACCATGCCTGTTTATCTATAATCCGTGAATGGTTAAGCAGAGGAATTTACCTCTGGAACAGGCGAAATGTACCGTATCGTAAAGATTACCTACATCCACTTTTCACCAGGGAATATGAATGTAAAAATACCGTTAACTAAGAAGAAAACCATTTTCTCCCCATCATTGTGATATAAGACATGTGACATGTGAAATAAAAATATTTTGATTTGATTTGAACACGTACGTTATCATCACATAAAAACGTTTTCCAGCAATATGTTTTGCTTGTAGTTATTTAGTTTGATGTACTGAATAATTTGGTTGACAGATTTGTGTAAGGTTCATTTTGTATATAAACAAATATCCTAATTGCAACATTTTTAATGATTAGGTAGGTACTTACATTATACTGTGTGGTCGTGTTACTTAGATTATACCTACTTACTTAAACATGTTGCAGATCAATTGGCTATGGTTTAGGGTGTGGTACAAAAGGTCAAAATGTAGGTCAATCTCGTTTACAGGCCGAATGCCCGGAATTATAGCTCATTGAATGAATACCAGTTGGGCTTCGCAACGAAGTGCCTTTCTGTTATAGTTACAGATATCGATCAATGTTTTAATAGGTGCCTACCATAGATATCAGAAAGAAGTTTTTAATGTTTAGAAAGAAAGAAGACAAAAAAGTCGCAATTTCTAATAAAAGTAAACATTGAACATACAAGGCATCAGAAAACATTTATAAATACATTTGGGAAAAACAAAAAAAAATGCTTGCACACTCTGACTGCGAATCTTATTTCTATAGTTTCTACAGTTGATATCTAAATAGCAAGCTGTGACACTGGACCTTGTTGTTAATGCCGATGGGTTATCTTTTATTGCTGTTAGCCTGTCAAAAATTCCCTAGCTGTGCAAAGGTCTAATTTCTCTTTCCAAATCTTTAGTTCTTAATTCTCTGTGCCCGCGACTTCGTTGCGTGAATTGAAAACCTCCTCCATTTTTTGAAGTCGGTTGAAAATCTAGCGGACCATTGTCCAAGTCCATCGCATCGCTACCACCGCAATGTACGAACGTTGCCTCCAAGTTACCGTTTACCGGCTCAGGGTAGTAAGTCCACGCCCTGTTCGCGTGCTTGGCTCAATATGTCTCTCTCGGATAGTCTTGGCCAGGATACCAGCGAAGGGCTATTAGCTTATTTATTGTGGAGCAACACGCACAAGTAAGTGTGTTTATATCTGTCGGAATTTATAATAGTTTGACAATTTCACGTTATTTTATTACCGGTTGTTTATGTTTAGTGTTAAAACTGTAGTTAAAGTTAATTGTTGTTATAACGACTAGAATTATATATAACGAATAGAATATTTAAATGTAAGCAGTTAAAATGCTGCTACCAATTTTACGGACTTTGTTTCATTTTCAACTTTAATTACTTTTTGCAGGTCGAATATTCGAGCAATGTAAGGTTGGAGTGTTCTTTCTCCCTTCATAATCGTGTGGTTGGTTCCAACAAAGTGTCAGAGTTCTTATGACAACCCATGGGTCAGTACCTTGGCTTCACAAGCCGTCGAATATCTCTCAGGCATGCTGGTTATCTCTCGATGTTTACACTGAAGCAAGTTAATTATAAATTAACAGCTTTCGCCCGCGTTAAATTTGGGGTAACACAGTTCCCCTTGCGCCTTATTGATTTGTAATAGCAACGCTAAGTTTGCCCTTTTCTTCCTCACATCCCTTTTTTAAAATAAAAATTAGCCTATGTCCGTCTCCTGGTTCCCAACTATATCTGTACCAAAATTCATCACAATCGGTTTAGCCATTAAAGCGTGAAGAGGTAACAAACAAACAAACAAACTCACTTTCACTTTTATAATATTAAGTAAGGATAATTAAATCAATTATACAATAAGCACATGAACTCGAAAAATCAGAGGTGCGGATCATGATAACTGCCGCTGGTTGTTATTATAACTATCTATATTATAAAGCTATGCAAGTATGCATCATCATCAATCATCATTAGGGTTGCCAGATCCGAACTTACCGAGTCCGGGACAATTCCATGTCGGGCCAAGGCTATAGCTATGAATATATAAATATAAATAACAGGATACTTTATTTTATATTTTTAAAGGAAAATATTTTTCAAATGTAAACTTTTACTAGTAGATAGATAGACCAGACAAAAGAAGTTTGGTAGAAAATCAGGATATAAACGATATGAAATTGAGATGTTTGGTTATACAGTAAGCAATCAACAAGTAAATTATGATGTACTATCTTATAAATTATATAAATCAAATATACTAAATATTATTATTATTTTCAGAATCCACCACAATAGATTTAATTACTGGACACAAGACGGCTATATTCCGGGACAATCCCGGAAATCCCGGACATCTGGCAACTTAAATCTTTATCCACATCCGATTACACCTACTGCTGGGTATAAGCTTTCTGTGCGTATCTCCAAGCTCCTGTGCGATCCTCATCTTCTCATCTCCTGTGTCAGCCTTTTTCAAGTTTTACACGTGATGGTAACAATTTGTGATCCGTCCATCTTGCCACCTGATAAATACAACTCTTACCAACGGACGCTACTCGGTCACACCTTTCACTCCACGTGCGATCACCGTCCCTTGCAAGGTGTTCCACCCAAAACCGTTTCAGCTATCATCCTCCTGCCCTGATCCCAAATTACTTAGGGTCACTGCATCATGACTTCTTCTCCCAGTCTCCTCTATGACTGTAATTTCATCAGAGATCTCCTTTCTTGGCATATTATCCTTATTTTGTAGCATCCGCGGTTTTTGAGTAATATTAGAACAACAGCAACAAAAAAAAATTGGAAATTTTTTTGATCTATAGGCCTGTAAAAAAAATTGTTTGCCACTATAAAGACAGAATATTTTGTTCATTTAGCTTCAATTTGGTTTATTTTTATCCTTTATTTTTCCCAGTAGTGTATATGTGTATATTCAACTACACATATTAGGGGACTTTTTAAGGCATTTGTCAACAGAAAGTGAATGTCCAAGTACCTAAGAACAAGCTGTTTTAGTTTCGATTTCATTGGCATAAGGACGAGTCTTCGTCGTCCATTGATCGAAGGCAGCGATGAATACTAAAATAAGCGCATCGACAATGCAATAATGGGTGAAATGATACATCGACGTCAACGCGAGGTGTTATCCGGCCGGTTATCTTTGATCGGTGGTCGTTATCCTGTAAATTTATTTTTACCAATAAATATAGTATGTTGGCTATTATCTGATTATCGCAGTACCTAAATTGTAAAGACGAAACAATGATAAAGACATACTACAGTGATGTGACGTAGGGTCAGGCTCTCCAAAAACGTCAAGGGTGTGCTGTTGGTGGATATTTGTGTATAAAAGAATGGGAAAAAAATTTGTGTTCACCAAAAATACTGATCGTGCACCAAATATTCTTTCTTGAATGCAAAAAAAATGCGTAGGTTAGGTTAGGTTAAAACTGCGACCCCCTACGCACGAGCCGAGCGAGCGGAGCGAGCGGTGTCGCGGCAGCGGCCGGCGGGGTGCCAGTAACGACTTGCATTAATAGAAAATGGATAAAGATATAACACTTTTTTATTGTAGTGCTGTCTTTTTCCTGATGCTCGTTATGACATATTTTAATTAACATATTTTGGTGCTCATTCAGTAAATTTGGTGCAACACAGGCAAAATTAGGTAAACGAAATGGGAATAAATTGAAGTACGTTTAAATACCATCCTAAAAGAATTGGGACGTGTTAGTTGTAATTTTGGCCACCTAACAAAAGATCCTTTTACAGCAAATTTTATGGAAATTATAAAGTCCTCCTAAAAACACAATATAGCTTATAGAGATGAGACATTTTCTTTAAAATATCTAAAAGTAAAATAACCTTTCCGTAACGTCCGCTTCATTATGAATAGAACGTTATATATAAATATTTATTTGTATGTAGCAGTGAAATTGTATCGGCGGAGAATGAAAGTGGAGCTACCTTGCGTACGTTACATAACCCTTATCTGGCGGGCGCTGCGGCCACCGCCGGCCAACTTACAACTACGCTTTGTGTTTGATAGCGACCCGGGTACAACGACCATGAAAAGGGTTAGGGAAATTTGTAAGTATATGGTGGAATTTTAAGAAACATGGCTTTGGAATTTTGGGCTGTTTCTGGAATATATTCTAAAAATCCCAATAATATCCCAATTTTTTATGGTTAGCGCAGCATGTCTCCTTCTTTTATGCCTATATCACACCTCCGCTGCGAAACAACAACTGCGAAACCGCTGCGTGAGTTTCGCTGTGCAACAGTACTTCACTTACGCGAAACTATAACAGCGAAACAGAGCGAAACCTAAAACTAGAACAGTTCAGAAATAAGAATCGAAAGAAAACGTCGTCGCTTTCGGAGTCAGAGGAGGAACTAATCTTACTGTGGTCAACTTCTTTAAAAAGGCGTCGTACCTGGGTGCATGATATCAATAAAAAAAGAAAGAAGTTGGGAGAGAATATATTATGTAAAGAGTTACAGTCACATAAAGAGCGTTTTTATTCTTACTTCAGAATGACACCAGACAGTTTTGTACTACAGTACAAAACAGGTCTATTTCTCACAGCTTGTATAAGTTTTTCAGTAAATTCCAAATCCATTGTTCCTATTTCGCTCATAAAAATTGTCGATTGCTACAGACGCGTCCCAGATACACGCGGAACCGCTCCAAAATGGCGGACAACGGGCGGAGATGTAGACGGCGCCTAAGCAAATGAGCGAAATCATGTTAGAAAGATACAACATCATAGTCAGTTTTGTACGTTAGAGAAGGGAATTTCGCTATTGTTTCGCCGCCCAAGAACTTACAACTCACAGCGAAACTATGGCGGTTTCGCCCTTTGAGTTTCGCAGCGGAGGTGTGCTACAGGCATTATACTTCTCTACTAGCTTTTGCCCGCGGCTCAAATTCGGGGTAACACAGTTCCTCTTTCCTAATTTACAGGTACCTGCTACCTGTTATTGTAATATCAATGCTAAATTATCCTAGCCTATGCCCGTCTCTAGGGTCCCAACTATCTGTACCAAACTTCATCAAAATCGGTTTAGCCATTTGGTCGTGAAGACGTAAGAAACAAATTAACTGACTTTTGCTTTTATAATATTAGTAAGGATTACTAGTCAACGCAGCAGTCACCTCTATTTATACCCATAGCGTCCTTCATACAGTTCATGGATCGTTTCTTTGGGTTTCCTCCATTGTTATCCACTTTATACTTAATTTTTTTTGACTATATGTTCCTCATTTAAAAAAAATAGGTTTTTAATTGGATATGGATCAAAAATTAATCTTATCCTTCAAGGGAAAGAGTTCAACTCTGTTTGTCCCAATGGTCTAAAGTCAGGGCCAACGGTCAACAGGTCCGAAAAAGAAACAGAATTGGCTCAACGGCCGATTCAGAAGTTGTAAAACTTTGACTCCCGCCGCTTACTGGTTCAAACATTCATATATTCTTCTAGTTTTTGAAAACAGAATACGGTTTGTGTAGCTAATTATCTGCTGAGACTCATGTTTTGACTGACATAAGTTAATGCAATAAATTTAGCAGTCTAGAAATAGAAATAACGTAAACGATCAATTTTCTTCAACACGTAAGTGTGTTACAGTCGATAAATTACTAAAAATTTTAATGAGCGTTTCTGCTTAATTAGCAAACAGTACGTAATTTAATTAGCGAGATTGCAGTCTGGCTTCATTAAATTGATTTAGTCAATTCTCAAACGAGGTGTGAATATGCACATATTTAATATTTCGACTGTCAATTAAGCTACCAGCGGGTGCATATTCGAACAACAACATATTTCAAAAGCTGTCAATTTGTTCGCGCAGAATATTTGCGCATTGTGGAGCACTTTCGCCCACGTCAGTACGCACGCAGCCCGGTGGGCGCGGCCCGGATCGACGAATTGTACACTTACACTTATTTATACTAATGTCCATTTACTATGAGGCAACGGCACAGCAAGTTGCTGCAATGCAACTCTTTTATCTGATTCATTAACTATTTTTATTCGAAAGTAATTGTTGATTAATTGATTATGCTGATCCGATCTTTGAGTGTCTTCATGTTTTAGTTTGCTTGGCATACTTGTTGGTCAATTATAAAGAGGAAGGTAAAAAGAAAAAAAAAACATAGGACTTCTGTCTCAAGCATCAAGCATATTTTGTACCTACCAAGATTTTGTAAAAAAACCACCCAAGTGAGAATCGGCCTCGCCCACCGAGGGATCCGTACAAACTTACTATATAAACAGTTATATCTTTTGACTGCATAGTCTTAGAGGGTTGATTTTTTCACAGCTTCAAGGGACCACAGACTTAATTTCAACTCGATATTTCCTTGCGTTCCCGAGATAAAGGGTCCTGACAGACAGGTGGACAACAAAGTGATCATATAAGGGTTCCAATACCCTTAAAAAAGTAGCAAAACCAGTGAAATGTAGAACGACAACACTGAATGAAATATCGTTTAGCAAAAGGAACTGAAACAATGTAACACAGAACATTTCATCGCTTGCATGTGGGCAATCAATAAAGATGCACAGATGCAATTAATGTGATACGAGTAAAAGATAAGGTGTCCGTCGTAATCGGAACGCCGAGCAGTATTGAAGAGGAAACTGCTGATTAACATTTTAATACTAATATTACTTACTAGCTGTTCCACGCGGTTTCACCCACGCTGCTCAGCACCTGTTGGTCGTAGCGTGATGTTATATAGCCTATAGCCTTCCTCAAGAAATGGACTATCCAACACTAAAAGAATTTTCCAATTCCAACCAGTAGTCCCTGAGATTAGCGCGTTCAAACAAACAAACAAACTCTTTAGCTTTATAATATTAGTATAGATAATGCGAAAGTTTGTGAGTATGGATGTATGTTTGATCCTCTTTCACGAAAGAACTATTGAAATGATTTTGATGAAGTTTGGCGCACATGTAGATTATAGTCTGGAATAACACATAGGATACTTTTTTATCATCACGTGTGCGAAGCCGCGGGGTGCAGCCAGTTTCAAATAAGTTCTATGATTTAATCCAATTATCGCAATTCCGAGCATGCGCAGTGGAGCGTGGCGCACGCGACCTCTGTCGACTTTAAAACTTATTTCATCACACCATTATTGTCTAAATATCGGAAGACAAGGTGAAAGGTTTGATGTGGTGGCAAAGGAGTAGCGCCACGTGGTAGACAGTCTGGAAAACACGGTTACCATGTATTTACTACAATATGAATACAATTGATACGAAAGCATATCGGGAGTATACTCTTTTGATCCTTACTAATATTATAAAAGCGAAATAAAAAATATAAAAAAGGGGAAAAAAGTAATGGAATTGATGAATTTTGGTACAGAGATAGTTGGGAACCAGGAGACGGATATAGGCTATTTTTATACATACACAGGTTTTTTTTTTTTAAAGTTAGGTATGAGGGAGGGGAGAACTAGGGAAGAAAATCGAAAACTTAGCGTTGCTATTACAAATCAATAAGGCGAAAGAGGAAAAACTGCAGGTAGCAGGTACTGTGTTATACCGAATTTAACGCGAGCGAATCCGCGGGCAAAAGCTAGTTATAAAATAAATTTGAAAATCGGGCAAAAAATTACGGAAAAATAGCGCAACAAACTACAATAGATTATTTTTTATTTTACAAAGAATTATACAATCTAGCTCTCTATCTCTATCTATATAGTTACTCAGCCTTATAATATCAAAGTTCATCCACGTTTTTTTTTTTTATTAACGTCATTTCGAAGTTCAACCCAGGAGGTTATCGTCTGTTCAACCGGGCAATTCCTGAGGATGCCTTAAAATTGAGACAGGACAAAAATTCATTCACGGTGAAACACAGGTCTTTTTGTGTCGTGACACCTGCATCTCAGCATCACCATCTGCAAAATCTATATCTATACTAATATTATAAAGCTGAAGAGTTTGTTTGTTTGTTTGTTTGTTTGAACGCGCTAATCTCAGGGACTACTGGTTGGAATTGGAAAATTCTTTTAGTGTTGGATAGTCCATTTCTTGAGGCAGGCTATAGGCTAGATAACATCACTTTACGACCAACAGGTGCTGAGCAGCGTGGGTGAAACCGCGAGGAACAGCTAGTAATAGATACGTTTGTCAGTTTTTTTGCGGATGTTACCACTAATGAGATAAAAGGGTTTATTGCTACGCTTTGGAGAGTAAACCTGACGCTTCGTTAATTTTTACCGTTTTATTCTAATAGGTAATGTAAGCAACAATGAGTATGCCATCAGTTTTTAGCCGACTTTTAAGAAGGGGGAGGTTCTATGTTTGACTGTATTTCTTTTTTTTTTTTTATACCGTAGGTACAGTTGGATCTGCACTGCGTATCTCGAGTTCGATCCCCGCACTGAACAATTTATTTTTTCGAGTCTGGCTGTCTGTGTATGAGAGTATAAATGATTGTAAACGCACCCACGATACAGGATAACTAGTGGGGGGCAACGTTTTTTTTTAATAAATTTATAACATAACATCGCGCTTATAATCCCAGAAGAGTTAGACAAAGTTATACCTAATAGAACACCCACATTTCGCTCCCACAAATCCAGACTCCGTGGCTCCTACTGAGAAATTCCTCATGGAAAACCCCAATAACACTGCGCGACCAAGGAATAACACTGTGCTCGAGATATGGCAATACGCTCAACCCCTATAACATGGGACTTAACCGTATCGTACGGACCCCTTCAGAGGCTCGATATTCAAATCTCCGCTGGTTCGGTTCTGCCCCGAAAGGAGTCGAACATTTAAGTCATACAACCTCCTTATTATTTTTATAGACGCAGTTTATATCGTGACTATTTTACATATGGTCACGTAATTTAGACTATTTTAGACCCCTAAACAGCTTTATTGTTAGCCTAATTAAAAACCAGAGAGGTTGTAACTACACGAATACTAAGTGGCATCTAAGTTAATACTTAATTCTCGCTGCTAAACAAGTATTTAGGCATCTAACTCCATGTAGCCTATTGTTAGAGAAAACGGACCACAGATACCAAATAACTTTAGTCTTAAGGAAACATTGGATTTAATTCTCATATCACACCTCTATCTATAAACCAATCTTTCAATTTGAGACAGCTTTTGAATATTCAACAGTTGGTTATTGACTAATCGGGTTAGTATTATTTTGTCACAGTTCTACAAACATTTCTATTCAGATTAACCTTTAATTGTGGTTTCATGGAGGCGTTGGCACTAGAGCAAAATATGCGGAAGTAGTTAGTTCAAGACATACGTAAGTGAATGAGTTATAGAGATAAATGTTACGTTAATTTATCTTTTTAATGTATGTTTTATACAAACGGAGGTAATCTAGTTGTTTGTTAAATGTTAAGGGTGATTTGAAGGGCGAAGAGATAAATAAAGACAGCGTTTGTGAATGTATCTAATCGCCGCATTACGCAAAGAGGTAGTATCGGCAATCGAATAAGGAACGTTACTGCCATTTTTGTTCCTGCTAGGAGGCACAATTTCATCATTCATCACTCAAGGCGAAGCGTCAGACTTTTACTAACTATGCCCAGGCGTTTCGTTTTTCACCTCGGAAAACCGTATCCTTCTGGTTACGTTACGGATATATTGGAAGTTTTTAAATACTAATTTAAATCTTCTTTTTCTTTGATAAAAACAATGAGAATGACTTAATTTTAGATTAACAACTTATTAAATATTGATAAACCAATGATCCAATAAAAATGATTTTGTCCAACTAGAATGCAACTGCGGTTTATATGAATTAATTACGTATAAATCTCTCAGGTGCCTCTAGCGTGACATTTAATCATTACTTTTACTTTTTAATGCAACTAGAGATGCGTGTATAGAACATTTAAAAATATTTTCATCAGCTGATTTTATATTTTGTGACTCTCCCCCGCGGAAATTAAACTTTCTACTGTAAAATAAAGTAATTTTGCAAAATCACCTAAATCAAACCAAAATTATCGTAGCTGATTTATAAAAAAAAAACTTGGTGAAAAGCCATTTTACCAGAAAAATAAACAATAAAAAGAAAACATGAATGGCATCTCAGTTTATTTTGACGGAAAACAGCCAGTGAAAATTGAAATGCATGAAAAAGTTTCGTTTCAAAAGCATTTTTTTTCTGATGACTTCCAATGAAGAGGTTGCAAGCACTGAAATAAAACATACTGGGTGATTTTCATGAAAAACTTTAAGAGAAAACAAACGTTTATTAAAAAAAAAACAAAAGGGAGAAAACTAATATTGACATTTAAGGTTATTTTTACAATAAGTTCAAGACAAAAAGTTTGTATTGCAATAATAAAATATAATGTCTGCATGTATCACAATGCTCAAGATCGTGATGATGATGGCAACTATAAAATGATCATTCCTAAATCAATCTTTATAAGCAATGTATGGATAAGAAATGTGTTAAGCTTAACTTGAAATATATGATAATAAAAGATTTATAACATGCAGACAAGTTGTCCATCACCTTGGATTTATTTCGAACACACCTCCACCATTACCGACAATAATTACCAGTATCAACCTCGCAAGTCGTAAAAATAACTTCGTACGTACATATATTAAGTATTACAAGTGTGAAAAATTATACGTTTTACAATCATTAAGAGTTAAGTGTGATTCGAATTATTGTAGTTAGTTGATTGAACTTGATAATTATTGGTTTGTTCCATGTCTGCTGCACCCAGATTTGACGCGGATCTTTTTCTTCATTACGTGCTTGGCTACATTGAATAAAATAATTAATGTAGTTAAGTTTTTTCATGATGGCTAATAAATCATAAATAAATATGTAACTAGTAATTTAATTTATGTCTCATTAGAATGTCATTTTATAAAATGCTATTTCTTCAATTCGATGAAAATGTGTAATGCAAACTTTTTAGTCCTTCCTTCTTTTATTTTAACACGTTACTGGTCATTTGCCGTCAAATTAAAAGAAGATGCCATTTGTGTTTTATTTTATTATTTTTTTTTTTTCAATTAAACAGCTTCTTTGTTTGTTTTTGTACAAATCAGATTGTATTTTCTTATTTTAGAGTAGTACAACCTTTTGAATTTTAATTATTTCTGCCATTTTTAATACTGAACTTGTTAAAAAATCCAGCAAACATGAGTTTACCAATAAAAAAAGATTAGTTTTAAAACTAGTTAGGTTACTAGAATATAACAGCACATACGGTACACACACTGCATTGAGTACACGTATTTTCAGCCATAATTCTAGGAAATAAAGTGTGAAATAATGAGAATATTAACGAAACTTCTGGTACTCAGATGGGCTATATTGGTATATGAACATGGCTTGCAATCTATATGGGTGTATAAATATGTGGTATAAAGGTGGTATTATCACTTGGGCAGCTATTAACGAGTGTTCCGCGTTACTCTGATAAAATAACAATCGTATTGTGTGCGTTGTACGTACTACGTACACACCTTTCTAAAGGGTTGTCACGAAAGATTTAACAACTTTTACACAATAAACAAGCTATGATAACAGTGTTTTTACCTTTAAAGTTGTTATTAGTTTATTACAACAACTTTAAAGGTAAACACAAACAAGTCTGATAAATTAAAGTGAACTTTATTCTCGGGGCTGTTGAATAACCTATTTATTATTCTGTGAGAGATAAGACATTACCATCGTCTTCCTAATTTAACTTTTTTTTTTCTTGAACTAGATAATAATTATGTTATGACAATAACGTTAAAATAGATTTGAATGTTAAATTACTTACGTGCACATTTATTTTATTTTGTAGACACCCATTTTTTTAAGTTATTACAAAACAAAACAAGTTAATTTTAAAATTTTGAAAAGTTTTCAGACTATTTAATTCTGCTATTAAATCGTAGAACCGGCTTTAAGCACATTAAATGTTATCTTAAGATTTAGACAAATTGATAACCTTTTCGAATTCGGTTAAAATTCAAAATAAGAACGAAGAAAGGATTTCTTCATTGCAGATCAAGTTCAAACGTAGCAGCAGCCCTACAAACGAGCTATTCGATATTCGAAGTTGTATTATACGCATCCGGGAATCGATCTGTGACCTCGACGGTCATGACGAGTTGGTTTCATGCGCTATGGAGTTCAAGTATGTTGTGAGATCACACTTAACAATGCCGAATGATTGAGGCGGTCAGAGATGACCATCCATGAGAGGGATATGGAGATTCATGCAATAAAGTAAGTGGAATGCCTCCGTCCGAACTGAAACAAGGCATTAAGTTACTGAAGAGTAAGGAGCTTCATCGCTTCATATCAGACGAGTTGCACCTACACGCAAGCTTATTAAGTGTACTGCCGTGGTTGCGGTTGTTCGAAAGAGATACCGCGGCCCCGGAACGTAAAGGGCAAAAGGAACATGGATGGCACGCATATGACTAAAACAGTGATGAATATAAATGTTGATAGACCGAGAGGGAAGTTGTAAAGAATTATATAAAAGAAAAAGAAGTAAATGATACTCCAATGGTTGACGGGGAAGAATGGAATACAATAACGTGTTGTGACAACCCTAAGTACTTAGCATTAGAGCATAAAATAATATGATGTTTGCATGGACACTGAACACTAAGCAAGGTTGGTCCAGTTTACCCTCTCCTCCTTTAACATCAAAATTTTTGCACGACTAGAATAACGATCTAATTACCATTCACGTAATTTATTATCGATCTAGGTCAGGTAGATTATTAAAATTCTCTGTAAATTGAAGGTGAAGCAGATTATCAATATGGATATTATTTTATTTTTTACCTAACTGTGGCTGAACCGAAAAGGACGGTAATATAATTTAAAGTAGCTACAAACCGGGGTTGCAGGATACCGCGGTCCCGGAACATAAATGGCAAACAAGGAACATGGGTGGGTTTTAGTCAGTAGAAGCCTGACATTGCCTTGACTATTTGATAATTTCCAATGGATGGTATTTAATACTTTAACTGTAAATCCCCTTTTTTCAATCAAAATATTCGAAATTATCACCAAAAATACTGAATTGCACACTAAATTTGCTCATCAAATAAATCAATTACGAGCATCAGGAAAAAGACAGCACTACAATAAAAAAGTGTTATGTCTTTATCCATTTTCTATTAATGCAAGTCGTTACGTAGGGGGTCGCAGTTTTAACCTAACCTAACCTACGCATTTTTTTTTGCATTCAGGAAAGAATATTTGGTGCACGATCAGTATTTTTGGTGAACACAAAATTTTTTCCCATTTCCAATCCGTAAAAAAGTAGCGACCAATAAAGTAAAATACTTAGGTACTATGTTCTGCTTCAGTAAGTAAATACAATACTGTTGTTAAACTAATAAAAACGTTAATAAGCGCTAAAATTACTATAATCAGGTATTTGCGGAACTCAAGTACAAAAATACACTGAAATGCCTTTTTGTTGCAAATAGGGTTTAATTTGGAAAAGAACAGACGGCGCAGTTTTTTTTTTCTGAAGAAGGTGTCTTTTATTACGATAGAAATCCTTACTAATATTATAATCCATCGTAATAGCATAGTAATTAAAAGCGAAAGTGAGTTTTGTGTGTTTGTTTTTCACGTCTTCACACCTAAATGGCAACACCGACCTAAGAAAAAAAACAAATTTACGACATACTGTTTCTGACTGTACGACATACTGTTTCTGCGTTTTGAGGATTTAATTGTGTCCAGTTATAAAATGGGCCTATTCACAATAACAGATTTTTCTTCAAACAAACAAACTCACTTTTGCTTTTAAAATATTAGTAAGGATTTTTATAAATGTTTTTTTTACTACTATTCCGATAACACATGTTACCCTTATCCATTGAATCTATACATGTTAGTACATTTGCATTAATTAGTTGTTGAAATATTTCGTCTACAATAGATAGCAATCTCGAGGTCAATTTTAATTGAAGAGCAATTAATGAATTTTTAGAAAAAAAAATGCAGTTTTTCTTTATTATGAAAGCGGTAAACACAGTTCTAGAGTAAGTATCTGCCTCGAAATTTGTGGTTAAACATTTCAGAAACACTAACATAGCGCTTTGAACTTAATTGCCTTAGGATAAGTCGGTGATCTCGCTGTCGTTTATAGATCTTTTCATATTCATTACAGTCACAGGCCTGAATGCCTGACAGTCAGTTTTATCAAGGGCTATCGTATTGCCGGGATGTAAGAATAGATAGATAGTCGCTTCATGTAAAATACTAGTATACAGATTTATCCTATTTATATTATAAATGCGAATGTCTGTGACGATGTATGGATGTTTGTTACTCTTTCACGTCAAAACGGCTGAGCGGATCTTGATGAAATTTGGCGCAGAGGTAGATTATAGTCTGGAATAACACGAAAGATACTTTTTTTAACAAAACAAGTACCTACTGGTTGAGATACTTTTTTTTTATCTTCTGACACATGCCACGGCCGATGCTCTAATAAATTAATTCTTCAATCAAATATTCAAACAGAAATATCAAATATTTTTCCATAAAAAACAAGTCGATATTTACCCGTTGTATCTAATTTATTGCACCAAAACGTCAAAGATCAATTCATTTTAAATGTGAGCCTGCGGCCAAATCGGCATTAATGAGACTCTTAAATGTTTAAATTACGATATTGCCGTCTTATGCGGTAGCTGGGTAATCGCAAAGAGTATTTATTCTCTCGATAATAGTTGCCGACTAATTAATTCCTAACATCTATTATGTATGTAATTGCACTGATTTTAATGTTGTTCTGATAAGATTGCTCTACTTTTTATTGTGTTAATCTATATTTAATTCTATTTTGGATTTAATCTAAAAGATTGTTTGTAGCAGAGTTAAGGTTGAACCTGATTTGTTTCTAAGTTATTGTCATTTGGTAAGATGTCCAAGGTCTAGCTGTATACACGGTGGAGCACACAGTGGCGGTCTGCTCAGCTTGGACGGATCACAGCCATGCCCTCGTACAGGAGGCAGCGATCGGAGGCAGCGATCTTTCGCGTCCGGCCCTGGTTCAGTCTTTGGTCCGAAGCGAGAGGGAATGGAAAGCGGTCACAAATCAAATCAACAAATCCTTTGACCAAATCATACAACCAAATCAGATCCTCGGTGCCCGAATCTGACTTGCTCTTGGCCGGTTTTTTCGAATTCATCTGCGTCCTGTATAATGATCGCTGGCTTTAAACAAGAAAACTATAATAACAATAGGTCCCTACCTAACTTCAACAGAAACAAACTTTTATAAGCTATTATTAAGCCTCCAATTCACCTTCAATCTAAGTAAACAATCGCAATCACCAACTAATCTGCAGCTTAGACATTTTTCGCGCCGCCGAGCACCAAGACAGATAAATAATGATAATACCTAATCAATAGTGTCAGACTGGCATTTGAAGTATTTACCGTCTGACAGTTGCATTTCCAATGCCATTTATGGAACTGTATTGTGAAACAGTAAGTAATAATTTGTATTTTGTCTCACTAAATGACTTTAATCTCGTCCTTTACTTTACTCTGTATAATAAACGGTATAAGTAAGTAGCCACGATGGCCGAGTAGTTGCAAGAGCGACTGCTAAACATGAGGTCCTAGGTTTATTCTTCAGGCAAAGAGTTATTGGGTATTTTTCATCAGAAATTTCTCAATGAACAGCCACGGAGTCGAGATTTGGCGAAATGTGTGTGGACTATTAGGTACGCCTCTGTGGTACCTAATTGAGATTACTGGCATGACGTTTTGTTATGTATAGTAACTATATTCTGTACAACACTTTTTTTGAAAGCGTGGTCCCAATGGTGGTACATTAATGTCTGTGTATGGATAGCATTTTTAGTTCCTAGAACTGACTTTTCTACTTTAAAGCTCATCAGAGAAGCGTTTGACTGGTGTTGTTTTAGTAGGTAGTTATTCAAAATTGTTTACTCTCTCGAAAAAACCCATACTGTATCATGGTATGGCTGGAAGAAATAATTTCATGATTATCTGTGGAAACTCGTAGTTACTCATTATTGTTATTATAGAGTTATTAGAAAAAAAAAAACATGACCAGTAGGCCTACTATGACATCTTAAAGCAGAACTTATTCCACTGAGTGAAAGAGATGGTGCTAGACACCCTGAATAGCTCTGTCCCTTTCCCTCAGCGGAATAAGTTCTGCTTTAACACGTCATGGTAGGGTAGCAGTATTTGGTATCTATAATGTTCTACTGGGAAACATGCAGTCGCTGGAAAGGAAGTCCTCCAAATCCACCGTGTAGAATTCTCGTCCATTATATTTAAACGGCCTCTAAGGACATTGGTGCAGGTATTCTTACGACGTTTTTCTACTACGTTTTGAGAGCAGTTTGATGAAATAAACTACAAGAATTTACTTTTCTTTTAATATCTAATGTTAAAAAGATTTTTACACGGTCAGAATAATATCAAACTAGCAAAAGTTTTGTTACAAGAGCATAAAACGAAGTTGTTATTAACACCATTCTGTCAATCGTATAATACATAAATATAAATCAATACACATTTGTCAAAATCAATCAGAAGGTAATTAATGATCATTGGCTACGAGGTAACGTCTATTCATCATTAAATTCACACATGCGGACAGTTATAATTGTATCGCAGGTGGGGAGTATCCGGGGTACTGGTAATAGGTTTTTCTTTTAAGTTAAACTTATGTCAAATGGTTTTTTTTCGTGGTTGGAAATGTGGCCAAGTACTGCTTTTGGAAAACCTCTTTACTGTTCTGCTCACCGAGATTATTTCATTCCTATCTCTGATATAAAGTGATAGAATAATAAATGATGCAAGAGCAGTCGAATCCTTACTAATTATATAAAAGCGAAAGTGAGTTTGTTTGTTTGTTACTTCTTGACGCCTTAATGATTAAACAAATTTTTATGAATTTTGGTACAGAGATAGTTGTTGTAGTATATAGATAGTTGTAATTAGACCCTGGAGACGGACATAGGCTAACATTAATTTTTTAAAGGGAGAAAGAGGGAAGAAAAGCAAAAACTTAGCATTGCTATTACAATAAATAAGGCGCAAGGGCAAAAACTAGAGGTAGCAGGTACCTAAAAATCAGGAAAGGGGAACTGTGTTACCCCAAATTTAAGGCTAGCGAACCCGCAGGTAAAAGCTAGTAAAATGATAATCCTGGATTTTTCCATCACTAAAACCAGCTCTTAAACTTTTTCCGAAGAGTTCGACCAGAGACATTAATACAATGCCTTGTTTAGACTAACGTTAGCCCATGCTTAGATGACCAAGCTCTGGAGCTACTAAATCAATGTTTTTGTATGCAGATCTATGGTTAGAGGAACTATATACTTGTTCGTTTTTTTTTAAACTGAGTTACTTGTAGGCATTCACATTAACGTTCCTTCTGCCCTTGCCTCATTTCTTTGGCAACAGCCTAGCATGTTGTAATTCTGGTAACTACCTTATAACTACATTTTTTCAATGATTAAATAAAATGTAATAACTTTCCAAACAGCGAGTTATTCGATTAGTCAAATTGAATAAATCGATTGCATCGAATCGAAAAAAAAGTTACAAAAGTATTTAGCCAGTTCGATGAAAATGGTTCGTTTTAATAACAGTAATAGAGTTTTAACGTTATCTTAACATTGTGCCCTGAAGGTGCGTATGCGCCGAACCCTGTTCTACACGGCCGCCATGTTTCCAACGACAATTAGTTTTAACTTAACGATACGGTAGTCATTATTATGACATGTTAAAACTGACACTTGTCAAGTCAATAATATAAATATTTTTGATAACAAATGAGACTGTCACTTGTCATACGTGATAATGGAACTGGTAGTTACTTCAATCATGGTATGGACAGTTGAGATCCTATATTGCCCTCGAACAGGACCAAATAAGTTTAATTTGTTCTTTTATGATTTTATTTTTTAATACGCTTATTATGTTCATTGTTCGGGGTTGCGGGTTGTTCGAAGGAGATACCGCGGCCCCACATAAAGGGCAATAGAAGGAACATGGGTAGGTTTAAGTCAATACAAGTCTGACACTCCCCCCCGCTCTGAGCGGGGTAAGTTATTTAATGATTAACCAGCCTTAATGTTTCGGGGCTGCGGTATCTTTTTCGATCAACCCACAACTCCGGCAGTGAAAGGACGTCCATGGAAAACCCGAAGGACGTCTTTTCCCATTCAAGAATCGCAGTAACATTGAACAGTACTTACTGCAAAAGTGTAATTTTTAAAAATGGACAAATCGTTATTTATATTTATCTGTGCTTTATAAAACTACTAGCTTTTGCCCGCGGCTTCGCTCGCGTTAATTCGGGGTAACACAGTTCCCCTTGCGCCTTATTGATTTGTAATAGCAATGCTGTTTTCCCTTTTCTTCCCTCTTTCTCCCTCACATCCCACTTTTTTCAAAAAAATATTCTTCACTATATCACTTTCGCTTTTATAATATTAGTAAGGAAAGGATTATATAATATATATTATATAGTAAGGAAGTAAGGATCTACGCTAACAAATTTCCCAGATAACAGTTCAGATAGAAGTTCGCGACCCAGCGTCAAGCATCAAGTAGAGACAGGCGCTAAGATATCACTCAGAGATAACCAAATTGATTACAGCCATTAGCTTGAGGCTGTAGTTGATCGATTATTATGATTGATAACAACCCGTTACACGTTGTTATTAACTTGCTGATAATGTATCTGGGGTAACTATTTGAGAAATTTATTGTCCTTATTCCTACTTGATAAACGTTGATATTAAATTGTTTTGCCGAAAAATCCACATCTAATATTTTTCGGAGCAGGTTGGCTTTTACCAGTATTCAGGGTATACAAGTGAATCTTGTTTACTACAATATCATCTGGATTGGGCCCAGAATATGGTAGGTCGTCGTGAACGTGGCAACGACAGCGGTTCTTCGTTACGATCTGTAGCCCTACTATGACCTCTTAAAGCAATTCTTATTCCGCTGAGGGAAAGAGACAGAGATATACAGGGTGTCTAGTACCATCTCTTTCACTCAGTAGAATAAGAATTGCTATAAGATGTCATAGTAGCCCTTCTGTCATCAGAAGACAGCCGGCACACTGTTATCAGCCAGCCTTACTCTTACCTTAACGTCTTCGGTGGTCCTAAAACACTATAAAAAAAAATTACATTAGACTATTCCAAAAACATAAATCCTCCTTTCTTCAGACGGGGCAAAATCTATTCGTTTACACATGCTCATTAAAGTCAAGAATGGCGTGAACCTCATTAATGCAATTATTAATGGGAAGCAAAATTAACTGCCCCATTGGTCTTATAGTCGCAAGCGCGAATCCCGGTTCGGGTAAAAATTGTTATTGGGATTTTCCGATAATAGTGTGTGATCCTGCGCCTGATCTCTCACCCGTTGTGTCGGACGGCCGTCCCATTGGACTATGAGAGTGAGGGAACAGAGAGTGCACCTGTTCCTGCGCACACACTTAAGCACTATAATGCTACCTGTAGGTTTTGCTCTTGCGCCGTATTGATTGTAATAGCAAAGTTAAGTTTTCCCTTTTCTTCCGTCTTTCTCCCTCATTTCCCACCTAAAAAAAATATAATTGGCTATAATTACCCTATAAAATAAAAAAATAGCCTATGTCCGTCTCCAGGGTCCCAACTATCTCTGTACCAAAATTTATGAAAATCGGTTTAGCCATTAAGGCGTGAAGACGTAACAAACAAACTCATTTTCGCTTTTATAATATTAGTAGGATGCAGAATCCAGGCAGCTACTTAGATTAGAAGTTAAATGGAAAAACCCTATAGTTAATAAGACTTTTCCGAATTTGGGGACCGTAAATAGAACCTCGCATGCGCTGCTGTAGAGCTGTCGTAGTTTTGAGTACTTAGATAACTAGAAGAATATGTTAACGTCTATGTTCTTAAAAAAAAATTACATCAGTTCGCTCGAATAACTAGTCAGCGCTGTAGTGATAGGTTACAAACAATCGGATCTACACTATAAAGAAACACTCTTTTTGTGCTGGCTCCAAGGGTCTAATATAAACTAACCAAAATGTATAAGAATTGAAAATAATATCTGTAAATTCAAAATTAAAATGTACTCTGTTGAAGAATTTTCAAATGAATTTAGTTTGATATAATTAACCATTGACATGCATGTAAAATTAATTTTATTAATATTACATTTAATTGACATTATTTACGTGAATTTGTGTTGTATTAATTCAGATTTATTTCTGACTAAAAACGAATATATTTGTACACCAATTTCATTGGTACAACATAGAGCGTAACTTAAATGTTTAGATTAAACCTTTACTGTAATACCTGTGATCACAAATAAAGATTGATGGATTGATTACTTTAGAATAACGCGATCAGTTGGTTTCCATAAGATAAGCCGTACACCAGAGGAACATACACATCGGTATGGCGCCAATTATATTCAAAATTTATATGAAAATTATAGTTCGTAAATAACTGCCTAGTTATAAGTTTCACTTTGTCATAAGTGTTTATGACCCAATCATAATCATATTAATTTACCTCTAGAAACTTATTAAAACAGATTAACTTTAGATTTTATTACACAACAATTATGTAAAGTACAAGGGCCTTTTACAAAAGGTATTTATTGCAAAACTTCCTAATCAAAAATGACGTATCGCTAACATTTAGTAAACGGTAACATTCATTGAACAATCCCATTGTTCTTTGTATGAATCAGATTTGCACACATAAGTAATAAATTATGGCCTCGAGCACTTCATGAGTATACTTTGAGTACGGTCAAGCAAATTAGGGCATTTAAAATGTAATACAAGATAATCGGCTAGGACCCTTTTGTTTTGCATACCGTTCGAGTACTTTGAGTGTCTTACAAGTGGCAGGCGAGTAACTGAGGCGTTTGAACGCAGCACGGGTAGATCGACGGCTGCACTGTGGCGGTAAGACGTAGGCTGTCGCACGCATTCTCGGAGATATTTATAGATGGAGATACGGGAACGAGACGATAACGAATCGATATAATATAGTTAGCAGGTTTTAGTTACAGTCGGCTGGTAACGTTCGAGAATTCAAGCATGAACCTCGATTTGTTTCGATTCGATTTTATACAAACAAATGTCTCTTCAGGTCTTGTGTCAATTTGAGATTTAAGACAAACAAACTTGTATCCGGGTCTTAGAGATCTAAACACTCCCCTAATCTAGGAATTTCAGTGCACCTACTACCACAAATTACAACCGGGTACAATTAAGTAGTTCCTTACACTTTACAGTAACATTTTCTAATTCTATGTCAGACTTGGGTTTGCACCTTGAAGACCTGAACTCCATGCTTAACATTCGTGTCTTTATAAACCACAATTAGAGAACGAGATAGTCCCATGTATTCCACATCACAAATTCCTTGTTTTTTGCGTATGGTAAACCCTCTTATAACTTGCCCCGCTCTAGCGGAGCGGGGGGGGGGGGGGAGTGTCAGACTTTGACTAAATTCCACCCTTATTCCTTTTTTGTCCTTCATGTTTCGGGGCCGCGATATCATTTTCGAACAACCCGCAACCCCGGCAGGCGGTGGCTCTGCCAGGCCCCTCTGCTTTGCTAGCGTATCTTTGCGGCGCGCGTGGAACACGAACACGCCGCCGCCGTCGACAATTCCATTAGATCTTGATACATAAGCTATTTCCTATTTCGTTACCATAGTGCTAAATATTTCCGTTTCGTCACTCTTTCCTCCGACGTTTCAACATAAACAATCGGAGCATGCCCTTTATCATTACAACTAATTAATTATGCCTTACTTGCGTATATTATAACCGTCATGGCGTTGATTAGCGAAGGGGTAAGTAGAAGCCTTGTTATAGAGAAAATTATGTTCGCACTACAATTTTATTATCTTTTTGATGAGCAGCGAATGAGCAGTGGGCCTGCGGTAGCGGCTTCTTAAGTCTCGTAGGTTACATTGTTGTCCTGCCCTATGCAGTCCCACTGCTGGGGAAAAGCTTACCCAAAGTCTTTCATGAAATTTAATAAGTTTTTCCATCGATAAACTGGAACTGCACATTTGAATGCCAAAAAAAAATAAAAAGATGAACCTTCAGTCCCAGTTATAAGGTATATAACTTGCAAAGGTACGTACTGTAGTTGCCCATTCTAAAGGGAATGGAGTTTCATGTCCAGTCTTCTTCAGAGATGAATAAAAAAAAAATGGGCGAGAAACTCCACTCATTTTTTTTTTAACAAAATCTTGTTTACCTCATTCATATTGTTAACTTACTGTTGTGCGCGGTTTTACCCGCGTCACCCGTGGGTAGTAGTGTGATGTTAGATAGTCTGTTACTCTGTGATAATGTAGCTTTTTAATGGCAAAAGAACTATTGAAATCGGCCCAGTGTTTTTTGAGTGTATTCGTTACTTACAAATCTTTCGTCTTTATAATATTTAGTGTAGATACACATGTTAAAGAACGATGTAGAAAGACGTGCAAGTAAAGATACACAGGAAAAGAAGATAACGAAAACTTTTAAGCAGATGCTCTTTTTTAACAGAAACCGAACTTTTTTATACGGATGGGAATTTTTCAAATAACTTTCTCCGTTCTGGCCGAAGCGGGCGGGAGTGTCAGCCTTTTATTGACTAAAACCCCGGTGGGTTTTAGTCAATGTTCCTTCTTTTGTCCTTTATGTCCCGGGGCCGCGGTATCTCTTTCGAACAACCCACAAGAACAGAAATAGAACTTTCCCTACAACTTTGTGTAACATAACATTTCTTAACCCAAGATCTGAAAACTAATATAATTTGCCCACCGGCGAACCCAAGAAACAATTACGATCTAATTAAACATTACAATAAGTGGATATTTCATTGGGCTTGCAATAAAATGTATTATGTAACACGTAACTAGGCTAACTGTTTCGTATGTTGTTCGCGTCAACATTTGACAAGTGTGCTGTCATTGTCTTACAGCAGAACTTATTCCAGTGAGGGAAAGAGACAGATCTATACAGGGTCTCTATCACCATCTCTTTCCCTCAGTGGAATATGTTCTGCTTTAAGACGTCATGGTAGGCTTACTGTGACCGGTAACTAGGTCTTCCCACAGTGCTAGGTAGCAACTAGGTCTTCACATGGGTCGGTAGATGATAAGCTTATTGTAATGTGTACTGAATACAGTGAAATTTGGTTAGTCGGATCTATTTAAGTCGCGTAGTATTATGTTTCTTTTGGGTTAGCTTTTTGTTTGCCAATCATCAAATAACTTCCCCCGTCTCTGGGCGGAATTGGGGGACTTTCAGCCTAGTATTGACTAAAACTCACCCATGTTCCTTCTTTTGCTCTTTATGTTCCGGGGCCGCGGTATCTCTTTCGCACAACCCGCAACCCCGGCAGGTGGTGGCCCTCTACTTTGATGACATCTCTTTAAGGCGCGCGTATTGGACCTGGTACAGTGCTGCAGTTCAGTACCGGACCCGGAACACTGGATCAACAGTTAAAACTGTGGCCTTTGTCTGATAAGCTTGAACGGGCGCTGTCAGTTGGGACTGGTCATCTCTTAGCTACCACGGTTTGTTTTAATTCTTCTATTAAACTCGTGCTAATTATTGGTTTTACTCTGGACGCTCTAAATGTGCTCGTTTTTCTACATCGTTCTCACATTATGAATAATCTCAACATGAATGATGTATCCATGATTTTATAAAACATTATGATTTAAAAGAGTGTCCATAGAGTTTCTTGCCCATTCTTCTCCATAGAGATCTACGCTATGGAATGGGCAACTACAGTACTTTCACAAGTTATTATGTCTTGTGACTGGGACTGTAGCAGCATCATTTTTTTTTCATCCCACCATCTCGGAAAGAGTATTTTTAATCTTCAATATCTGACTGGAAAAGCCGTTTTTATTCTCTAGAGGATAAAGTAAATTGAATTTAGAACATCGTGTGCACTAAGTTTGTGAATTAAAAAAAAACATTAAACCGATTTACTCCTACCTCTATGGTGCCGAATATATCATACAACTTTTTTTTAATTTGTTAAAAAGTCAGACTCGGCACCTTCTTGGTGTTTTTTTCAATTTGCTTTGTACGCGGTTCTTTACGCGGCATTTTTTCACGTCATTGTTAAACCATAAATTAAAAACAAGAAACTTGAAAACAAGTGAAAAATAATATTTTGTTATAATTTAAAGATTATTCTGTAATACTTACCTGCCATAATGTAGTAATTAATACCTAAACTGAAATAAAAGTGAACCTATCTTTTTTTTTTTGCATTTAGTCATTTCCTCGCTGGTGTGCGTTCGCCCAGCAAAAAAAAAAAAATACACATTTACACGGGACTGGGCACTAATTATCTGTATCATTTAATTCTTGAAAAGCGACACTTTTTTTTTTTTTTTGCTGGGCGAACGCACACTCCTCGCTGAGGTGGAATGAAAAGTTACGTGTTGCACTCGAGTGCAAAGATTTTTCACCTCGTGCTCTTTTGATTCCCTCGCTAACGCTCAGGATTCTAATTTTGAATAACTCGCTGCGCTCGTGATTCAATTTTAGAATCCTTCGCTTGCTCGGTCATCAAAATTGAACACGCGGTTAAAAAGCAACTTTGCACTCTTGTATAACAAATAACTATTGTTCTTGTTTTTATGACATTCAAAAGTGCCTGTAATGGTCTAATTGAAATAAATGATTTGAGTTTGAGTTCGTCGATGCAGGAATACGTTACGTCTCCATATGATGTAAAGTGACTTACACACCGCAGGAACAACTGAATCACGCCACTTGGCTTAACGTCTCATTCGATGTTGGGCGTAGTCAGCTGATTTTCGCGCTCGTTATGTATTAAATAACTTAAACATTAAACATTTATGTTGTTTTGATAATCACCTGATCTGTAAGATTGTGATTATTTATGCTGCAGCGGATTTTCGCACGAGCGGCAGAGGCCGTATGCTTTATTAATATCGGTAATGTGGTATACAGTGTGTTGAGAAACAGTTTCGTGGTAGAATTTGACTGATAGAGCTTCATTCGTTGACGATAGAGGTTTTAATATAATTAATTAAACCCGAGTGTAGACTGGTTTGCTATGACGTTCGAATACTCACGTTTTTAAATAAAGAAAAGAAGAGAAAAGCGTAGGAAGTGTGTGACACGTATTGATAAAATTATGAACTAGTAACATATAAAAATATTTGGTGCGCTTTCAATTACATATAGTGCTCCACACTCAACTCACTAGACCATGCATGATCATCATCTGCCTAGCGTTTTAAACTATGTTGCTTTCATATCAATCAGTTTTACGAGCAACTATCGAATATAAAATAAAACGGCCAATAGCGAGTGAGACTCGCGCACCTAGGTTTCTGTACAAACTTGCGACATAAACGGCTATATCTTCTTTTGACTCCGTAAATTGAGAGGGCTGATTTTTTCATAGCGCATGTAGTCGTTCCTGAGATAAAGGCAGACGGACAACAAAGTGATCCTATAAGGGTTCGGTTTTTCCTTACGAAGTACGGAAAATGAAACGTCGAGACTACAAAAAAAAAACTTTTTAAGCACCATTATCTTCTTTTTGTCAGGTATCTACTCGCAAAAAGCGTGCGTGTGTATCCAGATGTATGACCGTGGATGAAGCAAAAGAAGTGTGCAAGGATCGTGGCAGTTGGCGTTCTGTGGTTTTTGCCGACCTCCTTGGGAAAACTCGTGAGTTTATGTATGTGTATCTGTTCTTTCTTATCGGCTGCCATTATAATGTATAAGCACAGATACAGATATCTTTCATATTAATGATTTCTTATTTTCTACCTTTGTATGCCCCAAAAATCCTTACCAATATTATAAAAGCGAAAGTGAGTTTGTTTGTTACGTCTTCACGCCTAAATGGTCAAACCGATTTTGATGAATTTTGGTACAGAGATAGTTGGGACCTTGGAGTGATGAAAAGTGGGATAAGGGGGAGAAAGAGGGAAAAAAGGAGAAAGATATTTTTTTCGATCATCAAGCGGATTAAAGTTAGCGTTAGCCCAAAGTAACTATGCCACGCGGACGAAGTCGCGGGCGGAAGCTAGTCTATACTAATATTATAAAGCTGAAGAGTTTGTTTGTTTGTTTGTTTGTTTGAACGCGTTAATCTCAGGGACTACTGGTTGGAATTGGAAAATTCTTTTAGTGTTGGATAGTCCATTTCTTGAGGATGGCTATAGGCTATATAACATCACGCTACGACCAACAGGTGCTGAGCAGCGCGGGTGAAACCGTGGGGAACAGCTAGTGATAAATAAAAATGTATTAATATTTAACAAAATATAAAACTTTCTTACGTCCGTCACAACACATTCCAGGTCCAGTTGAAAACCAACGTCAGGCACTAGCTGCTCGGCAATTTGCTGAACAGGACCTAGTTGGCGCATCTGTAAGACACACAACAGTGTCCTTTTTATTTTTTAGGTTAGGTTACAGTTTTTGTTGTTGTACTTTTTGTGTGTGCACTTACCAAATAAACAAGTTTTCTTTATTTCTTTCATTTATTTATCACGATTCAATACAAAGATACCACAACCCCCTTTACTGCCACAAATTAGCTTTGTAGATCTGTAATTTGAAAATTTGTAATGTTTTCTTTAACATTTAATAAGGTCGAAATTTGCTTAAATAAACCACAAATAACAAGTTGTTTCGCTTTACATTTAGTAACAAATGTAGCCTCTGGGCAGAACTAGTAGTTGTGCCTTATTGCATGTCGTTACACAAATCTAACGTATTGGCAGGTAACGCCTGTTTTACTTTTATTGATTGACATTTCCAAATATTATCTCTTTGCAAGAAATAACTAATTATATCTAGGTACTTGTTGGCTCGCTTAGCAGTCAGTCCTGCCGCCATTTTCTGTCACACTTGGCTTATTACCTGCTAAGACATTCGACCTATGCAGCTTAAAGTTCTAAGTGAAGCTAAAATAGAATACCATAGGAGTCCTTATCCCACTAATATTATAAATGCGAATGTTTGTGAAGATGGATGTTTAAATGTTTGTTACTCTTTCACGTTAGAACGGCTGAACAGATCTTGATGGAATTTGGTACAGAGGTAGATTATAGACTTAAATAACACATAGGATAGCTTTTTTTCTATCCACACACGGGCGAAGCCGCGGGCGCCAGTTAGTATAGCATAATCCTTACTTCCTTACTAATATTATAAAAGCAAAAGTGAGTTTTTTTGTTACCTCTTCACGCTTTAATGGCTACACCGATTTTGATGAATTTTGGTACAGAGATAGTTCGACACCAGGAGACGGACAAAGCTTATTTTTTTCTAAAAGTGGGATGTTAGGGAGAAAGAGGGAAGAAAAGGGAAAACTTAGCGTTGATATTACAAATCAATAAGTCGCAAGGGAAACTGTGTTACCCCGAATTTAACACGAGCGAAGCCGCGGGCAAAAGCTAGTATGTGGGTAGATTGTCTCGTCCTACCTACCGTCTACCCAGAAGTGGAATGTAGAAAGAACGCAGTTTTTTTTTAAGAATGACTTCCTTGTTGGTCTCGTGGTGGCAATCGCGATGGTGAGTATGAGGTCTTGGGTGATTCCCGGGTCGCGTGTTTTATAAACCCAAAAAAAGTGACATCGTCTTTTTATTCCAGATTCATATAGATTGATTCAAATGAAACGCCAGAGTAAAATACCCAAGTTTCTAGTACATTTAGATGATGAGATATAAATTTTTGAAAATGCGTAAATTTTTATCCGGTTTTTTAAAAAAAAATCCATAACAAATTACTAGTCCAAATTATCAACAAGCTGATTAAACTCAGACATAAAGATTTTAAAAGCGCTAATTACTAAGTTGTAATGAAATATTTAGGTTCATGTAAGTCGCTGTTATCATTATTTTTAATATTTCAGATTTTATTTTTTAACTCGATAGTTCCTCAATTTCGCTACTTAATTTTTATACATAAAAATGCTTTATATGTGGCCTACACACAAAAAAAAAACCAAACCCCGAATCCGTGGACTAACGAAGTTATGATGAATAATATGTTTATCCGGATCGAATCGAGATTAGGGTTGTCAATATTGGAAAAATATATTTTTGATTAATTTTGTGTGTTCAATTCATTAAAAAAAAAATGTTGAATTATTGTGATTTCCATTAGGTACTCCGATATATTATCTGCATTCATATTGTGAAAAAAATTCGATACATCGATAAGTTTTCGGGATACAGAATATAAAAATTAGCGGCCGATACCATTTCTATAGGTCTGGCTCTTGATAACTGAGGTACAACGCTTAAATTTCTCTTATTTTCAAATGAAACTAATACTGGTGTGCTACAGTTACTGGAACAACGTGTTGCGAGTTAACAATTTTGCAAGTATTGACATTCTTTATAATGTATCAAGCAGTACACAATCACGTGGAATCCTCTGGTCATAACTATAACGTAATTGTGACAATTTCTGATGAAAGGATACGTGTGGTATGGGAAGAGGTCCACCCTCGACAGGCTTTTGCTAAAACCCCATACCATTACACGTATCCTGGAGGAACGGGGGTGAGGCATCATGGAGCCGTCACAGACCCTTGATGCCACCTTGCCTCAGCAGCACCTGACCCATGTTGCTGAGGGATGTCCTTCTGAGCTCCGATCAGAGGACTTACTGCTAGGAGGGCATGAGGGCGCCAACCCTCATGTTGGTCCACGAGTGGCAAGTGAAGTTGTGGATAGCGCCACAGCCGACATCCTTTTAACTCCGGGGGTGATCGATCCAATGCTAGGAGAGGCGTCTGGTGAAGGAACTTCAGGTTCGAAAATATTAACGAGGTTGGATATTTTCCAGCTCATGAAAGGGAAAAGCAATACTCCTCTTTCAGAACGAGTAAGTTTGATTATCAACACAATTGGGGCTGATTATCAAATTTCTCGTACTGAAGATGAAATAAAATCAACTCTTCCTAGTTTGTTGTCCAAATGTGAAAACAAATATAAAAAATGTAAGAACATGACTAGTTTTTTGAAAAAGCATGGTAAGTGGCTCAGTGAAACTTTTATTAGCGGCTACATTATCGCTCCACCTGAACACGCTGACGATGATAGTTTCATGAAACTCAGTAAACGTCAGCAAATCCGTAGTCGCCAAAGACTAGAGTCTACACTTGAATGTGAACCTTTACAAAAAAGAGTTAAAGCCTTTGCAAATACCTTGAACATTGGTGGTGAGCAAGTCTCACATCACACATCAACAGTAATTGCAAATGTCATTGAATCGTGCTTACAATCAAAAGACGCTGTCACGGAAATAGCCAACAAAATTTCAACAGCTACAAAACCGTATACAGTAGAAGAAGCTCTAGCAATATTAATTGACAGAAACATGACTGTTGAAACTTACAATTTTATTCACTCAGATCTGCAACAGCGAGGTTTTCCGGCATACCCACCTTATTACAAAATTTTGAAAGCCAAACAAAATTGTTATCCAGAATCCGTTTATATTACAGAAAGAGAAGCGGTTGTTCCCCTACAGTCACTCCTGCAGCACACTTTTGGCCGCATTGTACAATTGCAAGACGACGTATTCTCACAATACTGCAACAAACTAGGAACTAATATTTTAGACTGTGTCTTTGAAGGGGTTTGGGGTTTTGATGGTAGTTCGGGGCAAGCTTTGTACAAACAAGCATTTCAGGATCAAGGTGATAACGAAAGCAGTATTTTTGCTACAACTTTTGTACCCTTAAGAATTTACCATCAAAGCACCCAAATTGATAAGGCATTATTGTGGACAAACATTGCAGCTCAGTCTTACAGATCTTGCCGCCCATTGCGAATAATTTATAAAAAAGAATCAAAAGAACTAATTCTATCCGAAAAAGACCGAGTTAACCTAGAAATCCAGCACCTAACTCCTTTCGAGCATAAATTATCGAGTGGGCAGCAAATCAACGCTACCTGCAATTTATATTTAGCGGCAATTGACGGTAAAGTACTTAATGCCATACTTGATACGCCATCGCAAATGCGTTGTCCATATTGTGCACTTACAGCAACACAATTTAACAACTTAGCAGTTGCCTTTTCTAAAACTGTTAACCCAGATACGTTGACGCATGGTATCAATCCTCTGCACGCTTGGATCCGAGTTTTGGAATTTCTTCTCAAACTCGGGTACAAATCTGAAGTAAAAAAATGGCGTATCAATAAATCTTCACAAGAAGGGCATGCAGTACAAGAAAGAAAAAAACGTATCCAAGATGCTCTACGTGATAAAATTGGTGTATTGGTAGATGTCGTTCTTCCTAATTCTGGAACCACTAATGATGGCAACACAAGTCGCATAGTTTTAGCAGATGAAAACAGAAAAACTTTTGCAGATATTTTAGGATTAGAACTTTGGCTTATTGATGGTTTACACATTATTTTAATCGTGATCTCTTGTGGAATTCCTGTAGATGCAGAAAAATTTGGTAAATTCTGTAAAGATCTTGCCTACAAATATGTGAGTGTCTATGACTGGCATCCTATGACGGTTAGCATACATAAAATTTTAATTCATGGATCATCTATAATTGAGAAAACACCACTACCCATCGGTATGCTTTCAGAGCAAGCCGCCGAATCACGGAACAAATATTGGCGATCTGATCGGGAGCACCACACGCGCAAATTTGATCGCAAACAAACTATGTATGATCTGTTTCATAGAGCATTAGTGTCTTCCGATCCAATTATTGCCGCTGAAATGCAGCTCCTAAGAAGAAAGCATTTGAAGAAACGTCCATTGCCTGCTGCTGCATTGGCGTTACTTAAACCAAATAACAACGAGAAAGATTTCACTGATGATATAGACGATCAAGAAATGTTGACTGCAGAAAATGATTGATTTTTTTTATTGAATGATTGTTTGATTGCTTTTTTTACGATTTTGAGACATATAATTAAATTTAATTAATTAACCACAGGGCCATTACGACACAGCAGTTCGAATTAATTACAATGTGTAAATATTCAGCAATCAATTTATAGGCGGGTTTACATTGGTTGTAGGTGCCAACCCTAGCAAAAAAATTCTAATGATTATAACTTCGTTAGTCCACGGATTCGGGGTTTGATTTTTTTTTTGTGTATAGTCCACATATAAAGCATTTTTATGTATAAAAATTAAGTAGCGAAATTGAGGAACTATCGAGTTAAAAAATAAAATCTGAAATATTAAAAATAATGATAACAGCGACTTACATGAACCTAAATATTTCATTACAACTTAGTAATTAGCGCTTTTAAAATCTTTATGTCTGAGTTTAATCAGCTTGTTGATAATTTGGACTAGTAGTTTGTTATGGATTTTTTTTTAAAAAACCGGATAAAAATTTACGCATTTTCAAAAATTTATATCTCATCATCTAAATGTACTAGAAACTTGGGTATTTTACTCTGGCGTTTCATTTGAATCAATCTATACGAATCTGGAATAAAAAGACGATGTCACTTTTTTTGGGTTTATAAAACACTGTGGGTCGGACAAAGTATTATTGCGTTTTTCCTTTAAGAGTTTCTCAGTTGCAGGCACGGAGTCTGGATTCGTGGCCGGTTGTTGGCAATAAGCTCAGCCCCTATTATAAATTGGGAAATGTGGGTATACTTGTTACGTACACCTCTGTCTAATCCTACGGGAATTACAAGCGTGATGTTATGTTGTTAAATACACACAACAAATAAAAATGTCACGGCGCAGCGCTGACATTCGGATATTCGTGCCCAAGTGATACCACAGCCACAAACGTCAAAGTTAAAGAAAGAAAAAACTTGGGTGATTTCGTCGGGTTCAAATCATGACGACGATATCTTAATTTTCTATTGATCCGGGGTCGCGAGTTGTTCACATTTCCTCTTGTAGTTGACCTGGCCAGCAAAATACTGTTAATTGCAACATTTTCTTTGAAAAACTTACCATTTTATACACAATCCTATTTAAACACTCGCTAATATCAATGAATGAAGGTCGAGTATTGCTAAGATTTTGATTTAACACGTTCACTGCGCCATCATTTTCAAAGAACTTTCAGCTGGTGCTTTGGAGACCTAAAAGATCTCGAAACTAATCTACCCTTTGGTGCGTTTGAGACCTAATCAGTCTCCTAAAAATACAGTTTTGAAAATAACTTATATCTTTGAGAAAACCAATGACATATAATTATTTTAAAGTTTATGTGGGTGAAAGATAGCCTATTGCTCTATATTTTGCTAGGTTCGCACGCAGTTATGACATTTGAATAAACTACAAATGCCAAAAAAAAAATTAGGTATCGATTGTATCTCGTACCGCAACCGAAGATAGTTCAATATGTGTAGTAAGTAGTGATGGGAATAAAATAATATCTCAGTTGTCGATTGAAAAAGTTTTATTAAATTTTTATATTCAATTCTTATTTCAATATAATCAATCACAACAAATCAATATAAAACAAAAACAGGATTAATTCCTAGTGCGGGGAATTGTCTTTAAAAAAAAAAAAAATTCAATCAAACAAAATCTGAATCACTGTCATTATTAGCCAATGGGGGGCAAATTTGAATATTATCCAAAAAAATATATTTTACTGGACGATGTAGCGTTATAATCCGGTGTTGATTTTTCGTTGGCAACCTCACCAAAACAAATAGATTTTCTACACTTTTTTCTTCTAAAATCACTCATTGTTAATAAAAAGTAATCAACACGTACACGACGTATATACGCGAGTGTTATTTCCAAAACGTGCACGCGACCTCCCACGTCGATACTAGGACAACACTAACACGAGTCACGGAGCGCCCGCGCCGCTCTCCCTTCCTCTCTTGCGTCTACGAGGCCTATGATTCCACGAGTATCGACATATCTCCTAACGCAAGAAATGAAAATAATTATAGTACTGTGCGTTAGAGACCTAATCCATCTCTAATTTATTTTTTAATGTCGATAAATTCAGTTTTAAGTAGAAAACAAATATGTATATTTGTCTTACTCATACATAAAGAACTTTACAAGTTAGATCCTCCCGCAAGGAGTGAAACAACACGATTTTATTCAACGCACATTAGAAAAGTCCTGCAAGAGATCTGATAGATCTCGTAATGCAGCGAACGTGTTAAATCGATTCGAGAGTTTGCACGAACATCAATAAAATTTCACCGCTTAGATAATCTGTAACGTGATTTCCAACATGTATGAATATAATAACCCCTTTTTGCATGCAACCTATTTTTAGATTGTTAGAGTTCATTACAAGGACCTGATGGGGTTGTGGGTTGTTCAAAAGAGATACCATAAAAAGTTAACCAAAAAAAAAAAAGAAAAATACCGGCCAAGAGTGAGTCAGACAGTAATATCTTTTGATACACTTAGAGATAAGATGCTTCACAAAGAGACCACAGAGTTGAGTAATTTCAACTCGATACCTGCACGCGTTCAATGCTTTTCCAAATTTAAAAAAGAAAAAACAATATTCAGTACCTACCCCAAAAGCCAAAACTCAAGTAATCTAATCACTCTATCTTACAAAACCATAAATATTTTAGTCTTCCATATATTAGCAAACCAGTACTATGAATGTTTGGTCTTATGAACTTACGAACACGCTGTCCAACTAGATTATTAGATCATATTAGTCACAAAACGGCACACAATAGTTACAGATGTTATTACTGCCACTCCCACAGCCCGCTCTTGGGTAAATATCATAATTACAGTCTATTACACTGACTCACAGAAGGCTACTGCTCTGTATCCTTATTTCTGCGTCCTACTTGCAGTTTTACCGCATGTCTGCACTTCAACTGCACAAATAAAGGATTTTATTTTTTATAGACTTTACTAGCTTTTGCCAGCGGCTTCATTCGTGTTTAATTTGGTATAACACAGTACCTGCTACCTGCAGTTTTTGCTCTTGCGCCTTATTGATTTGTAATAGCAACGCTAAGTTTTCCCTTTACTTCCCTCGTTCTCCCTCATATCCCACATTAAAAAAATAGCCTATATCCGTCTCCTGGTTCCCAACTATCTCTGTACCAAAATTCATCAAAATCGGTTCAGCCATTAAAGCGTGAAGAGGTAAGAAACAAACTCACTTTCACTTTTATATATAATAGTAGTAAGGATTTTTTGTGCTAGCAATACCTTATTTGACTTAAGAAGCATGGGAGAAATGACACTAATGGCTTTTGTCCAGAAGTGTCTTATTTTTTCTAACAGAAATATAACCCACGTTTGATTTGAGCCATACACATCCCGGGGTTGCGGCTTGTTCAAAAGAGATACTGCGGCCTCGGAACAAAAAGGGCAAAAGAGGGAACATAGGTGGGTTTTAGTCAGTACAAGTATGACACTAAGAGCGCGGGAAGTTATTTGATAATTTCCCATCCGCAATAAAAAAACCATAGACATCGATACAACTGGTCTCTGGAAACTACAACACTCGACGAATGCAATAGCGTCGTCCACGTAGGCATATAATCTTTTATGCTTTTCGATATAAAAGGCATTTTCCTTGTCCCGACGCGACGGTGAGAGATCGTTCGCAAGTCCAAGAGCTCCACTGCACTGTTGTGGCACACTACCATCTTCTACATTCGATTTTTTTTTGCAAAAGTAATATTATTTATTCATCATATAATTAAATTATTTACTAAATATATACAACCTAATAGACACAAACTAATAATAAAAATATATACAAGTAAAAATGGAAAATTGCAGGGCGTCAAAAAATTCGTCCGTATCGCAGTCAACGGGTAAAGTACCCAGAAGGCTGGCAGAATTACCGCGTTGGATGGCAATGCTTATTTTTTGTGCAAAAAATAGGCCAGCTTTCTGGTCACGAGAAGAGTCGACCAACCGATTGGCGATTTTTCGAAATAATTGATTTTAATCAGAAGCACGAGTCAAGAGCGATTTTCCAAAGACGAATTCTCGTGTAAAAGCTATTCAGCCAAACTTACATTACGACTGGTAAGCAAAAGAACTAGTAGGTATACACTTTGCATATTACTCGGTGTTTAATAATTATATAGACATTTGAATAATCGCTCCTATAAGGATACGTTGAGATCCGGAAAATTGAATTAAAGTGATACCTGGGTGCTGTGGCGCAACTTACTGTAGAAGGTTAAATGTACAAAGAAAAAGGTAATGTTTTAAGATAATAGTTCTCTAGTGCGGAGACAAGCCTGGCTGCAGCAAGAGATCATCTTGGCTATTCAATACACGTTAATATATTTTTACGCATCGAAAAGAAACTACCAGAAAACTGAACTTAATACACTAAATGGAATTCGTCCTAAATTATCTTGCAATAATCCAGCATAAGAAAATCTATAAAAAATCTAAGTATTTTATTAGATACAGTTAAAAATAACCCGGTTTCTCCTATTCGTCTCAGGAAATGCTTTCATTTGATACCTATATCATTGGAATGCATAAAAACTACCTAGTCGCCATCTTGCCAGACCGCCATATTGGACTTAAAATGACATTATAAGTAATGTCATTTTAAGTCCAATATGGCGTTAATCCACCGTGTATTATTGTCACCCAAACTAAACATGTTTTAAGTAGGAAGTGGATAAAAATAAAAAAAAATAAAACTAACTTGGTTTCAGTAGCAGCCAACAAAAGCGTATTAAGGCGCTGTACAAAGCAAACACTTCGTAAAACGTCTAGATTTTCGTCGCAAAGTTAGCCGTATCTGTACATGCCACTAGTCAAAAAAAGTTACCGTGTATAGTCAAATACATAAAGTAATAAACAAAATCAGTTTACAAAAGTAGTCTGGTACTACGAAAAAAAAATGTTTAAAAGACAACGAAAAAATATTTTATTAAAATCGAACAAATGAACATTATGACTATATAAATTAGTAGGCTCGATGAAAACTAATCACCAACAAAACAAGTTGCGGTAAAACCCGTAAAGGCCCTTTATAAGGAAAATAAATAAAAGTGTGGACGGGTACAGAATGCTTTAACAAATCTGCATGTAGAGCTGGTCATGTCAAAATCGTATGACCTTGCTTGCACCGGGAAAATTAAGGTGTGACCAAACCTTTTTTTTGTCTTATTTTCACATACCTACTTCTTCGTCTTTCACAATTAGGCTATTTAAACTTTTTCGATCGATTATATTTGTGGTCTAGTTGGCAAAATCGGCTAATTACTTATGATTAACGAAACAGATAAGTCGTTGGTACGTAATTATCACCAGCGATTTCTATAAGTGCTTGGTAATTATTGTTCTGTCTAAGTGTTTTTAGTTTGTGTTATTTGTTGCTTCGTGATTGGTGGTTCCGGCATTTAATAATGACAACTGACTGCTATGCTAAAACTATTTGTAGATACAGTCGAACTTGTAATTGCATCACCACCCAAAGAATGAAATTAAATGAAATTTTGCATGTCATCATAATCTGCTTAGCCTGTTCCCGTCTATATTGGGGTTGGCTTCCAGTCTAACCGGATGTAGCTGAATACCAGTTTTATACATGGAGTGATTGTCTATCTGACCTCCAAAGCCCAGTTAGTACTAGGTAATACGATACCCCTTGGTAAGACTGGTTTTTCAGACTTTCGGGACACCTGTAGTCAAACATGTAACAACTGTAAAAGATCTACAAATAACAACCGGGACGAACAGCTTAACGTGCTTTCCGAGACTTGGAGGAAACTCGTTATGTAGCGGGTGGTTACCCATCCAACAAACCAACAACAAACAACCTAGGCAAGCGCGGCTTAACCTAAAGATCGAGCCAAGCGGCTGGTATTACTTAGCCACGAGCTAATTACTAAATTATTTATCGTTTATTCATTTTTACACATAATTTTTGTATTTTACATTTAAAAAAATACATAAAATAAAAATTAGGTATCGGGAACAGGGTCCAAGCTACCGGCGGTCAAGGCTCCAGAGAAAGGAACCTCCTAACAATACGAGCCGTGTCTAGTGTCTCCTTAGATATTGGTCGATGCTCTTGGCAATTAAGCCATTGTCAGATAGAACTATACTAATCCACATTAATTTATTATTGAGATGAATCTCAACCCCATGAAAATGCGTAAATGATGGGTGTCCTACAAAAAGCAAACCGTATCATTGGTATGATCTAAACTAGTAACTAGCTAGTTGAAAATATCTTTTCCGTTATACAACCAGTCAAAATTAAACTTAATAAAACGAAAGGAGGAAATCGGAAGACAGCTTCACTTTTCAATATCATAGGAACATTATCTATTTGTAAAACGTAACAAAAAACACTGTTGTAACGCTTAAAACTGATTAATAGCTCTTTGATAAATGGAGCGAGAAATCAAAGAGTGCTCACACGCATATAGCGGATTGGTACGGCTAGACCGACAGGCAAACTTCACTTGCGGGTAACTCCACCCTTATGCCAACTTCTGAAAGTAGAAAATCGTGTGGGGGTTATGTAAATGGGTTGGTAAATAGATCTGTGACGTATGATGGACGCAATGCCACCGTTGCAAAAGTGCATGCAAGTTGGGTGTGCAACTTGTGGCTTATGGATACAATTATCGTTCCTTTATAATTAAGATTTTTTTTTAACTACAATCGATTAGACGTGTGCATATTGGAATTTGAGTTTCGTTATATTTTTTCAGGGTCAGTTTGAAAGAAAGTTGATAATAAATAGTTTATTGTTTCAGCCTACAGATAGATAATGAATATGGCAGTCCTTCAAGAAATTTTATTAAATCATAGTTTTGTCGGGTTCCGTAACCCTAAAGGATTGGATCCCTAAAGGTTGTCCGTCTGTCTGTTTGTTTGTGTTTCTGTCAAGGCCCTTTATCTCGGGAACGTGTGAAGTTATCAAGTCGAATTAAAATTATATGGGTACTCAAATCTGTGATTGCTTTGTGCTGTGAAAAACGCAACCCTCTACAAACCTCTCTGTCGCAAGTTTGACTCGCTCTTGTTTTGTTTGACTGGACTTTGAGTTTGTTTTTGGCTAAACTAGTCTCCTTCTGAATAACAAGTAATTGAGGTCTTAAATTACGTACTAGCTGTTCCACGCGGTTTCACCCACGCTGCTCGGCACCTGTTGGTCGTAGCGTGATGTTATACAGCCTATAGCCTTCCTCAGAAATGGGCTATCCAACACTAAAAGAATTTTTCAATTCCAACCAGTAGTCCCTGAGATTAGCGCGTTCAAACAAACAAACAAACAAACAAACAAACAAACAAACTCTTCAGCTTTATAATATTATTATAGTATAGATTCGTATCATCAGTCATTAGATACGTATTTATCGATCGATAACTATCAAATGTGTTTGGGAGTCTTAGTCAAAATGTTGGCTGGTTTGCTGTTATAGTTTTTTTTTCTTGTTTAAGGTTTTGTCTAGGTCACATTTCCTTTATTAGCTTCATTTGTTAATTCAATTAACTATGTAAAAACGTTCTAGAAGGTAAATGACCCACTTTCCGCTTCAATTACAATTTTTTTACATACCTACTTAATTTGAATGTGAAGTAGATATAAGATCTCTTTGCGTTCTCAAAAAGTTCTGAAACTCAGATCCAGTCTGTCCCTTTGCTGATTTCTCCCAGCGACAACCTAAGCCGAGGTCCGTACCCCGCAGGGGATGCCCTTAGCAGTCGCTTAGCTTATAAGTTTTATGCCTCTGGGTGGAGGCCTTAAATGCAAGGCCACAACAGGATAGTCCGTTTAAGCAGACAACGACCTCATAGGTCGAACTGGAAGGTGCCACACAAAAAAAACTGGCTCAAAATGGCCATTTTTTTGTTGCTGAGAAATCACCAAATTAGTTCCTCTGCTCTGGGTGGAGCGGGGGGAGTGTTAGACTTTTACTGACTAAAACCCACCCACGTTCCTTCTATTGCCGTTTACGTTCCGGGGCCGCGGTATCTCTTTCGGCATGCGGTGGCCCTGGCAGGTTTGTTTTTGTTTTATGTAGATATATATTAATAAGGAATATGTAAAAATACAGATAATATGTGTAAAGCTGAATAAACGAAAATAATATTCATGTAAATCAAATTGGCATTGACCATGATATAAAAATTTATAAAAACACACGTTAATGTGAGAGTGCATTTTATAAACTAATATAATAATTGCTGTTTCTTTCGTCTGTATGCATGAAGATCACCACAGATTCTCTATTTATTTTATTTCCACGCACCACTTACATTGCATTTTCTGCTCTACAAAGCCATACGATGTTTTATCTCACATACGTCACAAGTTGCGTAAAAACCTTTGCAATGGAGTAAACGCTACAGTTTTTAAAGTACTATGAATGACTGTTTCCTCCCAGTAATAGGACAATGTGTGACGTAATATAGCTTTTATTACGTACACTATCAGTATAATTTCCGTGTTGCATAGTTCCTAAGGTTTGTCGTGGGAGCTAGCCTTTAGAAATTACCTGTCTACTGGTTTGCAGGCGAGAGTTTTAGGGCGCCTAATGAATGGGAAATAGAATTATTTACTTTGCAAGTTAGATTTTGAATCACTTTTACGAGACAGCTTCTTAATGAACTGGCAGACGACGTCAGTTCCTATCTGACTTCCGTCGAGCAGAAATGCACACTTAGATGTCACGGTTGGTGTTTGGCGCAGTGGCTGAGCGATTGGGTGCTCTGCTGCTTGTTGCGGATTCGAATCCCGCATGGAACAATTATTATTTTTTGGTTCGATAGAGTATAGTTCCGAGGTCTCATATCAATTTTATTTATATTGCTTAGATAGTTTATGAGTTATTGTTTATAATACTTTTTTTTTTCTCTACGTCTGTATGGATGTTCTGCTAATCTTTGAGGAACAATGGAAAATGGATCCTACTTAATATCTAATATATAAAATTCTCGTGTCACAGTTTTCGTTCCCATACTCCTCCGAAACGGCTGGAGCGATTTAAACGAAACTTTGTGTGCATATCGGGTAGGCTGAGAATCGGCTAACATCTATTTTCATACCCTAAGTGAGCAGCGGGTGAAACCGCTGGGCACAGCTAGTAATATATAATATTATTAATGCAAATGTTTGTGAGGATGGATGTAGATAGATTATAGTCTGAAATAGCACACAGGATACTTTCTTCGATTATCATGCCAGCGAGGCCGCGGGCGCCAACAAGTACTTGATAAAAATGATGTGAAAAGTCTGACACTCCCTTCAGCTCCGCCCAGAGCGGGGAAGTTATTTGATGATTTCATATCCCCAAGAAAGGTAGACTGGATCCATAACTGACCTAGACCCCAAAATGTTTTACGGAAAGGTACAGACGCCTGCACATCAAGCTACTACAATCTGTCAGATTTCTTTGATAGATTTTCGACTTTATTTCTAAAGTATTAGGTTCAAGGTTCATTGGGAAAAAAATACAGTTTCGGGTAGCTTGACCTGTTGGTGTCTGTACAAAGAAAACCAAGCTCTCATTATAATTAATTGAGACAATAATAAGATGTTACGTACGATAAAAAATTACGACTTAATTTAAGCCATTCATTTTACGGAGAGTTGATAAAGTGTGAGGAATTAATACAACAGCGGGGTATCAATAATAATTTCGTGTGTAATGTATTGATGGGACACTATATGCAGACGTGTGCAATCCTTATTTGGATAATAACGTCGATTTAATAAGAATTAGCTTTACCCGTGGATCCGTTCCTGCAATTAAACCAATTTTATTATATCTAATAGACTTGTATAGGACACTACCCTAAACGGCGTGTTTTTCTACCAAATATTTATTTATTTACTACCTGTGCCCAGTGGTTCCACCCGCTGCTCAGGTCTCCTTCTGGAACTAAGAGGGCCTTCCTTGAAAATAGATTACAACCGATTCTTGAACCTACAGAATATAAATATAAAATTTCATAAGAATCGGTCAAGCCGTTTCGCAGGAGTATGGAAAACGTGTGACACGAGACTTTTATAAGTATAAGACTAGCTTCTGCCCGTGACTTCGTCCGCGTGGCATAGTTACTTTGGGCTAACGCTAACTTTATACCGCGTGATGATTGAAAAAAAAAATCTTTCTCTCCCCTTTTCTTCCCTCTTACTCCCTCTTTTCTCATTTTTTAGCCTCCGTCTCCAGGGTCCCAACTATCTCTGTACCAAAAGTCATCAAAATCGGTTTGGCCATTTAGGCGTGAAGACGTAACAAACAAACAAACTTACTTTCGCTTTTATAATGCGCGTTGGAAAAAAACAGAACTCTTATAGGATCACTTTGCTGTCTGTCTGTCTGTCATGACTCTTTATATCAAGAACGAGTGAACTTTAAACCATATACTCAAGTCTTTGGTCCTTTTTTGTAAAAATCAATGTATGTCATGGCCGTTAATGTCGCCATTTTGTACGGATCCCTCGGCGCGAGAGTCTGACTCGCTCTTTTCAATATCTTCCTTTGCGATTCACCAAACCCTAATGAATGTGGTCCGAACGTGTTGTGGCAATAATCGGAGGTCAGACGGCTTACCGAAATAACTGCTCAGCCTTATAGGTAAAGAGCCCTGAGGGCTTATCTTATAAAAACGCGAATAAAAATGCATAGGTCGTTCGATATAGGTTTTATATTCCACTTCACAGTACCATGATAAAAAAACAATAATGATAAGGGAAGTTTGTTTTTAAGCACCACTGTGACTTAAAGTTAAGTTAGTTTATATGTGATGGCAGCAAAAAAGGCAGCAGAAAGGGAGAGGGAGAAAACTTCCAACGTACCCTCCCGCACCGGAAGATCTGGGCGCAGGATGAGGGCCGACAATGCCCTCTTCCGCCCACCATAAAATGGCCTGCTGACAATGGACTTGAGGAAGTCTGTTGTCCTAGCATATAGACCTGAGTTGGCGTCGCGTGGTGTTTCCGCGTGCGCTGAATGACAGGGAGAGGAGTAGTCCACTCCTCCCCTTTTCCTGAGAAGGGGTTTGCCGCAAGCAAACCGTCACTGCTGGGGTGATTGTGTAGAATGCAAATGTGTCCCTGCACCCCAGCCAGAAGTGACGAGAAGGAACATCGTGTGGTTTTAGTCAGTAGGAGTCTGACAGACCCCTCCACAGAGGCGGAGGACATCCATTGAGGATTTCCACACGAAAAAAAAAACAAAAAACATATGTGATCAATAAAACCTACTTCCAAAAACAAAGTAGAAGTTAAGTTATTTTCTACTTTTTTTGTTTTTTTTTTGGAAGTCTTTATAAATAAAATTAATTTGGGCCCACTTGGGAAGTATACCCTAAAAAAAAAACTATTTTGCAAATGATATGGTGACTTTTCAAGACAACGAGTTTCTTATATATATCTATGTTTCTATATTCAGGTTAGCACCAGTATCTGCCTTTTCTTAACTATGTTGGGGCCGACTTCCAGTCAGACTGGGTGGAGCTGACTACCACTATTTTATATGGAGCAACTGCAAATCTGACTCAGAAGCCACAACCCAGTTAGTACTAGGATCTACCTAAAACGATAATGTTTGGTAAGACTTCAGGTCACCTTGTAACTTGTTAAAGATGTTCAATTTTGCCAGCAGGGACCAACGGCTTAACGTGTTTTTTTTTGCGGATGGGAAATCAAATTTCTTCCCCCACTCTGGGCGAAGCGGGGTGAGTGTCTGACTTGTGCCAACTAAAACCGACCCATGTTCGTTCTATTGCCCTTTATGTTCCGGGGCGCGATATCTTATTCGAACAACAAGCCACCCCGGCAGGCGGTGACCCTAACAGGCCCCTCTGCTTTGCTGACATCTCTTTTGAGGCTTTACGTGCTTTTCGAGTCAACTCGGTATCTAATGGATCACCCATCCTCAAACCAACCTACGCAAGCGCCGCTTAACCTGAAGATTATTTATTTAGCCCTGAGCTAATCTTGGGATGTTTGTTTTGTTTACCATAGAATATGTCATAGTGCCATTAACCTATAAAACATAATAATTCAGCTAACTCATATGTAAATCAGGTAGTATTGAATGTAAGCCGTGTGATCGAGATTGAGAACAAAAGATAAGATGTCAACAAGCAAGAGATTGCAGAAAACGTACTCTTTTTTTTTGTTCAGGTTTGAAACAAAAAAAAAATTAAATGAGACACGATGCTTACCAGTTTTCTTTAACTTATATTTATCACAATGAGCGCCCCGCCGTGTCACTCGCGTGGTGATAGAATAAACAATGTATCTTTATGAATTGTAGCCTATGTGTTATTCTTATATGTAAAATATATAATTGTAAAGTTTCATTAAAATCCGTTCCGTAGTTTTTGCGTGAAAGAGTGACAAACATACAAACTATCGCGCTTATAATACATACACTAGCTGTTCCACGCGGTTTCCCCACGCTGCTAAGCACCTGTTGGTCGTAGCGTGATGTTATATAGCCTATAGCCCTCCTCAAGAAAAAACAAGAAACAAGAAAAAACTATCCAACACTAAAAGAATTTTTCAATTCGAACCAGTACTTCTTGAGATTAGCGCGTTCAAACAAACAAACAAACTCTTCAGCTTTATAATATTACATAAAAGTATAGATAACTGGCCAAATGGGGTATCCTGGATACAAGACACACAATGCCAGTGCCATTGCCAGAATTGCACCAGCTCATATCCTACCCATTCTACAACGAAGCAAATGTTAGAGTTGTACAGGATTTTTATCGACGCGAAAAGAAGATGAATAACTGTAATGAAACTATTTTTTTTTTTATGAATGGCATCTCGCAGTTCTACCAAGGAGGTTGTCGTCTGCTTAACCGGGTGAATCCTGTGGGTGCCTTAAAAATTAAGACCTTCAGCCAGGATAGTGAAACTATAACCTGAATGCCCTTTTTATAGGCATTGACGGGGTGAGTGTGTGAGATGTGTGAGGTGAGTGATCAAAATATATGGTAAAACTAAAAAATCCCTCCAAGTGCGAGTCGAACTCGGGCATCGAAAATTCCGTACAAACTTACGACATAAACGGCAATATCTTTTGACTGTGTAGACTTAGAAGGTTTTCAGATCTCCAAGGTACTATGGACTCGGGTATATGTTTTTAATTTTAACTTGAAACCTCCTCGCTATTCCGAGATAAAGGGCCTTGACAGACAGCAGTAAGACGTACAACTACCCGCTACCCTACTATGACGTTTTAAAGCAGAACTTATTACAATGAGGGAAAGAGACAGAGCTATACAGGGTGTATAGCACCATCTCTTTCTCACACAGGAATAAGTAACCCTACTGATCCCATAAGAGTTTCATTTTTGGCTTTTGATGTACGTTAAAAAAGTTATACTAATACTTCCAAAACCACGGCACGGTTGGCGCAGCGGCTGAGCGATCGACTGATGCGCCGCGTGCCGCGGGTTTGATTCCCGCACGGAACAAATATATGTGTGACCTACACCTGGTAGTTGTTTCGGGTCTAGCTGTTTGTGTATGTGAGTTTAAATGTTTGTAAACGCACCCACGATACAGGAGAAATTCCTATTGTGGGACAACGTTTTTTTTAAAAAAAAGAACAGGACAAATGTTACCTATTCAGATTCATGGTGTCGGACACCACAGTCTTGCGTTTAACGTATAAACGACAATAAATTGTTTTATTCGGTTTACCCTGTAAACAACAAAGAATGCTCTACTTACTTATATTCATGATTTCCAGGTATTATTCCACCCAGTTCTACAACCGGTCACTTCAATAGGTACCGACCGTAACCCTTGACACTTGCCTCCATTTCAGACGGTCCCACGATGGGCAGGTGCCGTGAATGTCAACAGTCATGGCACAAGCGCATTCTCCCAACCGAAGGCGAAACTGGACAACTGTTTTACCGACTAGGGCCTGCACCACCAACTCTGATAATGGGAACGTCGTTTCAGTGACAAAAAGAGATGGCGCTATAAAAGACGTCTAACTCTCTCTTTCGTACACTGAACAAAGATTAAAACATTATTGCTTTAAGAGGTGATGGTAGGCTGCTAGATCTTTTGTCTGAAATAAATATGCGTTGTAATTTAAATAAAGTTCATATTTGCGATCCATATCGAACGTTATCGAGATTCCTCTCTTTTATTGATAAAGATGTCTTGTTTTTTCTTATTTTTACCGACTTTTGTTTTTGTTAATGTACAGTGTCGGTAGTAAAATGTATGATGTTATTGTTACTTTGTTAAACAAAGGTTACAACTGATTAATATAATATTAAACGGCCGGTATTTGAGAGAGCTTGTGGATTAATAATTTTTTCTTTATCTTTATTGATAAAAACGTTGCCCCTTTCATTTCAGCCGCTCGTATCATTCTTCGGGTAAAGCTGCGCTTGCCTAGGTTGTTCTATGAAGGGGCGATCACCTATTACATACCGAGTTTCCAAAACAATATTAAATATTTCTTTGCTCTTTATGATTATTATTGTATATGTATTTTTATATAAGTATTTGTTTTTTAAATGTAGTTATTAATTTTGAAAAATAACACAGACTACTGTCTCTCCTCCTTTAAGACCGCCCATTGTGTCACCCTATTTATAAGTTGTTTACTGTTATTCTTGTAATTTGTATGGTGTACATAATAAAGAATATTCTATCTATCTATCTATCCTTGTCGGGCCTACGCTGTCCTTTCATACCTAAGTACTAACTCGCTGTAACAACAACATTGTAAAACAAAATGATTTCAAAAGTGTAAATATGGAATTTCTTGCCGGTTTTCTCCATAGAAAACCACCAACCCGAACTGTGCACATTTTCCGTTTTATAAGTACTCATGTAGACCTATGTTAAATGATTCTCGAATTACATATATTGCATTTGTGTCTTATGTATCTATTATGTATTTGTATACATAGAGAATCAAAGGTCTATTATCCTGTCAACCATGCTTAGTGAATAAGTCAATAATAATACAATAGATCATTATAAGCGAATGTAGGGCACATGTTATGGGATTATTATAATACCTATACCTTTAGGTACCGATTTACCTACAGCTTAGATATTGGCTAAATTATGGAATGCACAATTTAATCGAAAAAAAATGCGCGATCCCGGAAAATTCCAATTTAAGTTTTCCTTGAGATACAATAAACCCAATCTGACACAAATGACTCTTTCCCCGATACAACGGAATATGGTTGCTTTTCCCTACTTATATTGTTAGTGATTTTTGACGAGATTTGTAACAAATGTCAAATCGGGAGTATTGAACCTCAGTGAATAGAGATGTTAATTAAATACGTATGTACATACATCCCATTAGCTATGTAATCCCGGGTGTCTTATCCTTACTTAATATTATTATTATAAAAGCGAAAGTAAGTTTTTTCGTATGTTTGTTACGTCTTCACGCCTACATGGCTAAGCCGATTTTGATGACTTTTGGCACAGAGATAGTTGGGAGCCTGCAGACGGACATAGGCTAAAAAAGTGAGAAAAAGATGGAAAAAAGGGGAGAGAAATATACATTTTTTTCGATCATCACGCGGGTTAAAGTTAGCGTTAGCCCAAAGCGGACGAAGCCGCGGGCGCCAGCTAGTATTTAATAAAAAAAATCCTAACAAACCGCTTCAATACTTTGTTAGCCAAAAATTAACTTTAGGTTAATATGCATCCGATTATCCTATCTCTATTCATAAGTTTTTGTCGAGCTTTTGATGGGACTTGGAATAATCTAGAAACTTTGGTCACTGAATCATGATTGTCATCAACTAAAATCATCATCATCTTTCTGGTATCGTACCATGTTGGTTTGGGTCGGCAACATGCGTTTTCCTCTTCTATTCCTCTATTAACCCATTACTTCCCACTGTCCTATTTTTAAGACACTATATTCAATATTGTTTTTATCTGTGTTATATATTTTATTTTTATTATACTTTATTAAATTCGTATTTTTACACTATTATTCTAGTAGATAACAATGTTTTTTTCCGTAAAAATGTTTCCGCAATTTTAATATATTTTTTTAAATGTATCATATTTGTAGGCCTTAAAAAGAGGATTATGATTTAATTGTATACACTAAAAAAGGAAAAAGTTACTAGCTTGAAAGTACATAAATCTGATTTTTAGATCTATGCTAAATGTATAATAAATGAAAATAAAAACAAAATACAATTTGGCGTCTTGTGACATACATTCAAAATAAGCCGTCCTATAAATATGACATTGGGACGATGTCTGTACAATTAGCTAAGAAAGCGAGTTTGATCATGTTACGCCAACAACTTTTGATTCTTGGAGGTCTTGCATGCACTCGACATTGGTTACAGTATAAAAAAAATTACGCCAAACAAAGTGCATCTTGTGACACAGTTCGTGATTTATTTATCGAAATAGGTACAGTAAAAAATTTGTGAATTGTTTTTATAAGGTGGAGAAAAAGTAAGTAAGAATATTCAGACTTTATTTTTTATCACAATAGTAAACAATATATCATATTCGTTCGTTGATAAACGTGTTATTATGAATATATATAATATTTATACCCCTTCTTCATTTACAGGTAATGGATCCAGTGATAAGAAAGTTTATAAAAGCATTGAGAGTGTCCGAATTGAAGATTGTAATGATGAGGAGTTGAATGACATGGAAATTGCCATATAGCCCCCGGATGAAGTTGATAAAATGACGGACATAGAAGAAGGTCCTGATGACGATATGGGAGTTCTGCCAGTGTCTGATGTAGCTGGTCAAGTGAAGTTTTCAAGTATAGTTGATAACGTCGGAGAAGATCATCCTACTCAAACCACATCTCGTATAAATACTGTCTTGGTATGTACCGATCTCAGCGCACATGTTGTCTACTTCGATAACTTCTTCAGCAGTGTGCAACTGTTGATTGCTTTGAAAGCAGAGCTACAGGAACAGTCAGACACAATAGAACTAAGGAAGGCGACCAAACAAGAAATGAAAAAGGAAGAACGAGGTTATTCAAATTACCGTTTCGATGAAAATAATGAATATGCGTGAAATGGCACGACAACAATGTAGTATGTCTCTTGTCTCTGTTCAACGATTTGTTAAAACTACTTACTAGGTACTCGAAGACAGAAAAGGCCAAAGTAGCTGTGAATCAGCCACAGCTTATTCTTAATTATAATAAAAAACATGGGAGGAGTATTATATTTATTGTATTATAATAATAAACATGATTGACTAATTTCTAAATATCTAATCCGCTTTAGTGGTAATAAATGGTATTGGCCTTCAGTCATCCGTATATTGGAAATATGCCTAGTGAATGCATGGATTATTTACAACCATGTAAACAAGATGAGACCATCCTTCTGCTAGATTTTAAAAGAAGGTTTTGTTTTTCTTTCAAAAGACGTAAGGCAAAGTATGTAATCCACTTCAGCTTCTTCAGAAGTTCTATTACAACCTATCAGGTTTGACAATGCTGGTCACTATATGACGAAAAAGGACAAACAGAGATGTTTTCAAGGACAAGGTTGTAAAAAAAAAATGTTCATCTTTTTGTGCTAAATGTGAAAAAAACACTTTGCAGTGACTGTTTTATACCTTATAATGCAAAATAAGCTCATACAGGTTTATTTCTGAAACCGTCTGTGGACATATTTACAAATAAAGTTGATTTTCCTATAATTGTGAACTTTCATTTTTACCAAACACATGTCCCCATTGTCCTATTTATACACATGCTGACTCAGCAAAAATGGTATTTATTTTTTTATTTTTGTATTATATTATTTTTTTTTGACGTATTAGGATCATAATTACAAGATTTCATCAAAAAATTCCAATGTTTTCGGTGCTTGGGAAGTAATGGGTTAACCGTTAAGCTATCATTCACTATATTTTCTTTCATACATTTTTCACAAAATCTGTCCCTTTTTTCTTTCTTCCCGTTGTCATTGTCCCCCAGTCTTCGTTAAAAGTTTGCGTTTGATATAAAAATTAAAATAAAAGGGCATAAAATAAAATAAGAGGCGTTCATTATTAGCACTTTCCATAAAATTGTACAACGCGTTTATATTTCATCACCGTTTTATGCCTATTCATTTGATAAAATGTTCATTCAACTTTTCATCTCAAATTCTAATATTGTTTACACGATCGTTCGCTCAACTCTAAACTGTCGATTTGTATCCATTGACAGCAAACCCATTATAGGAATTAGTCGAACGACTTGCCGCCATTATAATCGTACGACCACCTGTCAAATCCAATTCACTCGGCTAGCTATCAAAAAAGAAAAGTAAAGTGAGCGAATTATTTTGTAGACTATCAAGAAATAATATAACTTGAACAGTTTTTAGTCTATTTTTTATAAAAACCCCGGTTTAGATAACAATCGCAATAATCTTAACTGTGTTATTAATGTAATATTTTTGTAGTTACTCACAGTAAGGTTGTGTAATTTCTAACATAGCGTAGATTTCAACAACGAAAAGATTAAAAAAAAAACCTGTCTTTGATAAGAGAATATTAAAATACAGAGCAAACCTGTATCTTTTCCTCGTTTGGTTTTGGAGATTAAACTGGACCCCAACATAGATGCAATTTGGAAAAGGTAGATGATGATAATTTATAGCTACGCCATGCGGTTAAATTTGAGTCATCCCATGGAAACACCGTATTTTTCCGAAATCAAAAACCTATGTAAGAATTCAGAATATAAGCTATTTTGATACCGAATTTCATCAAAATCCATTACATCGGGTAAGCGTGAAGGAGTAACAAACATACACAGACATATAAACTTTACGTTTATCCTTACTAATATTGTAAAAGCGAAATTTGAGTTTGTTTGTTACGTCTTCACGCCTAAATGTCCAAACTGATTTTGATGAATTTTGGTACAGAGATAGTTGGGACCCTGGAGATAGACATAGGTTATTTCTTTTTAATTGAAGAAAGAGTGCAGAAAAGGGGGGAGAAAGATATTTTTTTTTCGATCATAGTGCGGGTTAAAGTTAGCGTTACTCCAAATTAACTATGTCACGCGGACGAAGTCGCAGGTGGAAGCTAGTAATATTTTATAGTGTGATGAGCTGTTTGACTGTTAATCAAGAATGTTCCTTAATCACCACCCATGTCCAGATCGGTGATCATCTAGTGTGCTTGTTTCTACTCCTAGGAATGTGTTCTACAATAATGAAACCGTTATGAAATGTATAATTAATTACTTTGAAACTACAAATAAATGTAAACATTAAATTACAGCAGACATATAAATAATTTTAGACATTACTAAAACTTATTACTTAGACTTTTGCAACTCTAAACTTTGCTTTAATTTCAACAACGCGTAATATTTGGTAATATAATCTAATTATTCAAGTTTAACCGTGTTTTTTTTTTTGTTAAAAACTGTAGCTAGATTATCACTGGTAGACAATCAGGTGTATAGCAGTCACGATTTGCTAGAAAACGTTTGACATTTGGAAGCCATTTTGCGTGGAGATCTAGAACGTTCGTATGTAGATGCAATGGAAAAATCAAGGGCGTGTTCGATTTAGAGCAGTCGTGTCTAATAGCCTGCGGGTCTGTTAGTATTGTTGTCTAATTATTTGATTGATTTTTTGTGGCGGTTTGAAGAATGGGGAATGTCGGTGTGTTGTGTACTCTGGACATCGTATTGTTGTTATATAGGATTTATTTCATTGTAAATCGTACGTGAACATGAGCTTAATTAGTTCTACATCGATCGTTGATACATAAACGTATGTTTTTAATTGCACTTTTATGGAAATCATTAGGCCATTAGTTTAATTAGGTATTTAACGATTTATTCCTGTTATATAGCCTTCTGTGAACCTTCATACATATGGATAGCTCTAAGACGGAATAAGGATTCGAACAGTCGACCTTTTCCGTCGCAAAACTAACGCCTTAGCTTTATTTGGCGTTGAACTTTATGTTCACTCTATGTAACTATGGTTGAACACTGTATTAGGTTTCATTTAATAAACACGAAAATAACCGTCGTGATCCTACAAAAATATTCTAACAGAAAGGAAACCAACGTGAAAGCGATAATAATCAATGCAGGGGTAGTAAAGTCTGACTAGCAGTCGTTTCAAGGGGTATCGCCCAGTATTAGGGATATAGATTTCAGATAGGCAATCGCTTCATTGAAAAGGCTAAACAGATGATGATTGCTTATTAGTAAGCAGTCCATTTACCAAAAATCTCTATTCTTCACAAGATGAGCTATCAGACAGATCCATGATAAATGTTATGCAATATTTTTTTGTACAGTTATGACAATGATGGTAGTAATAAAATCCTTAAACTGTCGCCCCAGGGTCGAGAGGCAATAAAACGTAAATAATTACTTTTGCAATAAAAAACATTATCAGTTATACACGTATGAGCAATAATGTGAATTATATGGTAATCTTTATCATTTGACATTTCAATCGCAGGAGCGTCAAATAAAGCAAGTTTTTTCTTTATAATTGTGGTTTGTTAGCGATCCTTCCGGGTGTTTTTAAGTTATGGGTCTAATTACCGAAGTTCGTCGTAAATGCAGTAGGTGTAATTTTTTTGTGGAATGTTTGCAATCATGCCTTTGCGTTTTGTATTGAGTCTAAAAGGTCAAATATGTGCCTGTCTGCTTATGACTAAACATGACTTGGCGGAAAACTTTAATTGAATTATATTATACAAAATATAGATCATTACAAGCCTGTTTTGAAAATAAATGAAAAATCCGTAGACCATGTAACACTCTTATCTACCAACTGATTGAAAAATATCAATTATCATTATTTTCCAGTTGCTGAAATAGGAATGAAAATACGATCCTGCTCGGCTTCTAATTCTTACTATAATATTATAAAAGCGAAAGTGAGTTTGTTTGTTACGTTTTCACGCCTACTATGACTGATTTTGATGAATTTTGGTACAGAGATAGTTAGGACTCTGGAGACGGACATAGGCTGAGAACGAGGGAAGAAAAGGGAAAACTTAGCATTGCTATTACAATAAATAAGGCGCAAAAACTACACGTAGCAGGTAGGTACCTGAAAATCAGGAAAGGGGAACTGTGTTATCCCGAATTAAATGCCACGGGCAAAAGCTAGTAAGGAAATAAAACCGCTATTCTAAATGATATAACACTTGGTAAAGCCCGCGTCTTTACTCGCGTCTTTAACTGCCCCACAGGATCGCAAAACCACTGTGATTAAAAAAAACTACGTATTAATCCAGATAAAAAAGCTATCTGTGTGCCATATTTCACCGAAATCCGTTCGATAGTTTTTGTGTGGAAGCATAAAAAATATCCAGACATCCCCGCATTTTTTCGCATTTATAATTACTTTAGTAAGACTCAAATCTTAAATTGATTATATGTAATATAGTTTTAAACCCAACCTGTTTTTATAAGAGATCTCTTAAATTACTTTCCGTAAGCAACTGTCAGTGATCGTAAGAAAAAGTCTATTAAGCATAAATCAATTAACTTGCCCTGTCACCTGATTGACCTTACTTCACCAAAAGCCCCAGTATCTCCATGGTTGGTAAACCTCTCGTAAATTTGACCTACGAAAACCACCCTTAATGCCACGAAATAAAGGCTCTGTTACCATGGACTGTTGGACGTGGGTGTACCAAGGCCAGGGAGCGCTAGGGAGTGGCCATCTGTCAGGCTCTCCGATTGAAATAGTCGGAAGAGCGATAAATGCTTTTGATTTCTGTCTGCTCCGAAAATAGACTGAGATTATTTTGACACGCTTAATCTGTAAGAGGAATGTTATTGATTTATTTGTTGGACAGTTAATGCCCTGCCAGGTAGTAAATAAATCTACTACTAATATTATAAATGAGAGTATTTGTGATGATGGATGTTTAATCCTCTTTCACGAAAAAACTACTGACCGGATCTTGATGAAATTTGTCACAGAGGTAGATTATAGTCTGGAATATCACATAGGATACTTTTTTTTCGATATCACGTGGCCAAAACCGCGGGCCCCAGCTAGTTAGGTATAATCTACTAATAAATGTAGAATATCTGAATAATGTATGTCTGAGTATGATCTGCTTTGTTGATATAGTGATCGCAAGTGCGACTGCAGAGCATAAGGTCCTAGCTTCGAGGTTCCCAGGTTGGACAGTGTTCTTGCGTGTTCTGTCAGATATTACCCAGCAGCATTTATCCTAAAATATCGCAGCTTATGCTGAGACAGGGACCTTTTTGGCCTCGCACAGACAATAACCTTGTATGTACTATTTTATTTCATTTTTGTTACTCTATTTTGTGAGAGTCTCAAATAAAAGTTTATCTTTCTTTCTTTCAGCAGGCACGGAGACAGGGTTTGTGATTGTTTGATGGCAACAGGGTTGCCCCCTAATACAAGAGACTCATAACTGGCAAAATGAGGGTACTATTAAGTACACCTCTGTTTACTCTTCGTGGATGTGGAACTTTATCCACAAATAAAAACTGTACAAAGGCGGACTTAATCCCTTAGGCTTTTTCGTTCATTTATGTGCGTACTGTTATGGTATATGTTAGTGTTTATCAATTTCAACTAAACTTTAGTTTTATTTTAGCCGGACATATTTTGAAATCGCCATGTTTGGGCAGAGACAAAGACATTGATAACAGACTATAAATTATTGAATTTCGTGTGGTTTTCCTGACACGTTATAGATACTACTTGTTTCTTTTACAAATCAATATAATAAGATTAGATAGATAGATAGAATATTCTTTATTATGTACACCATATAAGTAACAAGAATAACCCTAGACAACTTATAAATAGGGTGACATGCTTCAAAGGACCACGGACTTGAGTATATTGTAGGTTAAATTATAACTAGATATTTCCACGCTTTTCCGTTATAAAGGGTCTTGACAGACAGACAGACGGACAACACAGTGATTATACCCGGTACCCGAAAATCGATGTCATTACGGATTGTATGATAAACTACACGAAACACAAGGGAGTAAATAATAACGTGACGGTTGACAGGGGAAAATGGAAGAAAAAACATGTTTTGCGCCGACGCCGACGCCAAGTAATATGAGACAATCACAAAGGAAATAAAGAACATTTGACAACTCTATAAATATATATATGAAGTATGAAGTTCTCGATGTTATAATAAGTTAATTATTGAGTACTAGCTTTTGCCCGCGGCTTTGCTCGCGTAAAATTCGGGGTAATACAGTTCCCCTTTCCTGGTTTGCAGGTACCTGCTACCTGTAGTTTTTGCCCTTGCGCCTTATTTATTGTAATAGCAATGCTAAGTTTTCCCTTCTCTTGCCTCTTTCTCCCTCATATATCAATCATTTTTTTTAAATAGCCTATATCCGTCTCTAGGATCCCCACTATTTCTGTACCAAAATTAATCGGTTTAACCATTTAGGAGTGAAGACGTAACAAACAAACAAACTCACTTTCGCTTTTATAATATTAGTAAGGATAGTAAGGATGGCGAACCCAATAATTAACTTATCACGACATCGAGATCATACAACTACGAGATAGATCCCAGTCAGTCCCGCGCACAATGGAGCGTAATACCGGCGCACGCGCAGGACAATTAGACTAAATATTTGGGGCCACCCACTCGTGATAACTATCGTGGCGGACTATCGCTAGTCTCTGAAGGAACTGAGGGGCGTGGTTGCAGGTCGTGTATAGACATAAGGAATTATTTAGATGCGGTGAAATTATTTTGTCTTACGAGTAACTGATCACATTAAAAATAATATTGTAATATAGAGTTAATATTAATGATTTATAATTTTAATAGATTTAGTATACATATAATAATTATTTTATATTATCTGCTGCCCTACCATGACGTCTTAAAACAGAACTTATTACACTGAACGAAAGAGACATAACTATACAGAGTGTCTAGCGCCATCTCTTGCTCACACAGGAATAGGAATTGCTATAAGATGTCATGGTAACCCTTCGGAACTCAATAAATGTACTGTTTATTAATTTTGCAGTGTCGACGGTTCGTTAGTGTTCCACGCGCGCCCCAAAGAGATATCAGCAAAGCAGAGGGGCCTGTCAGGGCCATCGCACAAAATACTTATATAGCCCATCCACAAAAAATGCTAGCCGTACTTTCATATTTATTTTATACTAGCCTTTGCCCGCGGCTTCACTCGCGTTAAATTTGGGGTAACACAGTTCCCCTTTCCTGATTTGCAGGTACCTGCTAACTGCCCTTGTCCTGCTTTGCCCTTGCGCCTTATTTATTGTAATTGCAAAGCTATGTTTTCCTTTTTCTTCCCTCTCATTTCCCACTCCTTTAAAAAACTATGTTCGTCTCCAGGGGCTCAACTATCTCTGTACCAAAATTCATCAAAATCGGTTTAGCCATTTAGGCGTGAAGACGTAATACTATTAATATTATAATCCTACTAATATTATAAATGCAAATGTTTGTGACGTGTGTCATACGGATGTATGGATGTTTGTTACTCTTTGACGTGAAAACGGGGGCTAGTTACTAAATAATTCTGCAAGAAAACAAATGTATCGATTCTGTCGTAATAAATTAAGCAGAAATCACTTTAAAAATCACAAAAATTGTTTAACGATGTTTCTGATATCCTATCTCACGACGTTTCCGATTCTGAAATTGATTGAAGTGACACAACTTAACTACACTATACTTTGACAGCATGAATGATAGTTAAGTTAGTCAATTTAGAGAAACTCGCAGTCTCACTATTCTAAAATTGACGTTTTTCACTAAAAAGAGTGGTTGTCAAGCTAAATCTGACTGTCTTTAATTGAAACTAAAATGGTGTGAAATAAAATTAGATGAGATTAGTTGTAATTTTAATCTAAGTCTAGTTTAATACCGTGGTTCATCAAAATCGGCACAAATATCTGATTAAACAATTTACCTTTTTCCTTCACCTAAATAGTCGGGCTCTATTTTTCTCTAATTGCTGTACTAACACGTAATGATATGCAATGTATTCACATTGCAAGTTCCATTCATCATTATAGCATGAATTATTCATATTTTTGTAAAATTTTGTATCAGCATGAATTATACTATGGTCTGATATAATACTAACTTTAAGTGAAGAATTTGAAGAGTACGTAAATAATCTGTAGTACGTAAAGTACGGAAAAATTACAGAGAGTTATTTGTACTTATAATTATTAAAAACATACATTTAATTATGCAATCAATCTTAGAATTTTGTAATAGTACATTTTGAGTCAAGTTAGGTAACTTTTTCATTGCGGCCGAGGCGGATTTAACGCCCGAGCCGCCAGACCAGGGTGTTATAGAGCTGAGAACAGCAGTGACAGATCCTCATGTGAAAAACAAAATTTTCAATACACTTACGGAGAAAATTAATAACAAAACAAAAGTAGGTACTTTTGTCATAAATCAATATGAAAGTTTTATTTAATTTATTTTTTCCCTGCGCTTTGTCTACTCACACTGAAGGAGAAACAAAGGTATGACACCGATAAACGGCCTAATATTTAAAACAAAAAAATCAAAAATATTTGAATTAAGAACAAAAAAAAAGAACCAAATTATTTTATAAATGATCATGTTCATTTGTAACTTTCTGACCTTCGCAAGGACAACCAAGCCATAAAAGGTTTTAGGTGATATCAATATAAAAGTCAAAGTCAAATCATTTATTCGCAAATATGGGTTAGTGCATATGATGTTCTAATTGTTATAATACGACGGTATACAATTAAGTTTTACCATATTTGGCATTAGGGATAATAGATTCTTCGTCTTAAATTGTCATCATCGTTATACCGGCTGAGATTTATTATAACACAAACTATAAGACAATGATTATCAAAATACATAAATTTTAAAAAAATATAATAAAAATTATATAATTTATAGTATGTGTGGTAAAATATAGATCAGGCAATATTTTACGTGTTAAATCTTAGCAATTCCAATTTCAATTAATAAAAAAATAAAACCGATTAATTAAAACTAAATTGTATTGCAACCGGCCAGCTTGTTATAAAATGTACGAAAGACAATAACGTCAGGCGATTAAAAAGAGTTTGTTATCTAATAATTATTAGAAAGTATTAATGAATTAAGTACATGCAATGTTAAGAATGTCTAACACGATATTTTTTACACGGAACGCGAATATGATTAGTAATTATTATAAGGTTAGCTAAGAAGTGGTGGTGATCAAGCAGGACGCTACTAAGCAGCTGTATATGGAGAAAAAGAATGAAGCAATAATCCAAGTGTATTATAATCCCAAACATTTATTACTAAAATGTCTCGTGTGTCAACAATTGCACAAGCAGCCGTACTTTTTAAACCTTATCATCTTGAAATTAGGAAATCAATAAAGAGGTTCGATATATATTCCTAGACGAACACGTCCAGAAATGAGATAAAGAAGAGAAGGTGACGTGTGTCCGAGCACCTTCTTAAGAGTGTCATAATTGCAACCATTTATAATAATAATAATAATAATAAAACTTTTATTTGCAGACCTTAGTCCATAGTGTTAGTAATATATGAAATAGACTTAGTTAGCTAATATTAGTATCACACATAATCAACAAAAAACAATTCAAATATAATTGACAATGACAATAACAAAACAATAACATTAATACGACACAAAATAGAAATGGACATAAAAACCACCTGCCCGACACAGGTCGACTCAAAGCATCTACTTTGAGTCAACCTGTGTGTGCAGTCTCATCCATCGACCAAGCATAGGGCAGTCCCACCGGTTACTCAACGCCCTCAACATGCTGTGGGAGCTGTCATCAGTTCTGCGCCGGACAGAAGCGCACCGCTTGCGAATGATGGCATAAAAATCATCAATCCGCGCATCGGCAAACATACCCGAAGCGCTACAAAAACGCGGCAGCCCCACAAGCATCCTGAAGGCATTATTATATTGGACACGCAGAGCATTGTATGCTTTCTGCGTATACTTGACCCACAGGCTGCAGGTGTAAAAGGTCTGACAATAGGCTCTAAAGAGCGTCATTTTTGCCTCACAAGAACACCGAGCAAACCTGCGAGCCAGCATATTGCTTCGAACAGACAACGCTCTGCGCTCCCTCTCTATGTCCAAGTCATCACACAAGTCCTCGGTGACCCAGTGACCCAGGTATTTAAATTTTGATACTCGCTTTAAGGGTATGTTTGCTAAATAGACACACGGCACATATAAGTCTCTTCTGGTGCCAACATTAAACACAATTAACTCACTCTTAGCGACGTTATACCTAAGCCCATGAGCCACCGCGTATTCATCACAGACCTTCAGCAATCGTCTTAAGGCACTGATTGATGGACTCAGCAACACCATATCGTCTGCATAGCTGATGTTGTTCATAGCAACCCCATCAACATGACAGCCAACCCCTGTATTGCTGAGCTCAACAATCAGCTGATTTACATACAGGTTGAAAAGGCGAGGGGAGGAGATTCCTCCCTGCCTCACCCCGCATTCCAACCTATATTCATCGGACAGGGTCCCTGCCCACCTCACATTGTTTATTTGGTTTTCATACCAGAATTTTAGCAGGAAAGCAATCTCGGGTCCCACTTTTATCTCATTACCTAACTTATCCCACAGTTGGTCATAAGACACAAGATCAAATGCCCTGGACAAATCTAAGAAGCACGCATACACCGGCGTTTTTCTGTCTGTATAGTACCTGACAGTCCGCTTTAGACACATAATGGCACTTTCTGTCGATAATCCGGGCTTGAAACCAAACTGCGCATCGTGCAGACTAATCCTAGGTGCCATGTATGTATCCAGCAGACTGTCCAGCACCTTAGCTATGACCGTGGCAAGGGATATTGGTCTGTAATTGGTGGGATCCGCAGCGTCACCAGTTTTATTTTTTATAACAGGTACGACAATGGTTCTCATTAGCCCACTCGGTAGATACGAATGACTTATACACAGCCGAAAAAACATAGACAACACTCTCGGCAAGTGCACACCTGCATACCTAAGGTGCTCGACACTAAGGTGATCATGTCCGGGAGACTTACCTCTAACCATATTTTTAATCACTTTTACAACGTGTTTAGTATCGAAATACACCCCCAACTCCATGCTCACCTCAGTGCCGGACACCGTCTGTGTTCCATGACCCACTGCTGGACAAGCCAAAGGCTTGACTTTAAATTGGTCTACAAACATATTGGCAATCTGAGTGGGGTTATGTTTACCAGCAACACTAACAGGGAGGTTATAACTTCGCGTGAGACCAATTAAGTCAAGTAATTTGTTTGGCTGTTGTTATTTTTGACAACCAATTATAACAGATAATTAACAACTGAACAAATACTTTCTGACCATCTCATTGATCTAGTGGTCGCAAACACGACTGCTGAGCATTGAATCCTCGATTCGATGCCCGGGCAGTTTTATTGGATTTTTTCTATCCAGAATATCCCAGGAGGTAGCCAATGACGACACGGTGGCTGAGCGAACGACAAATACGCAGGGAACAAATATTTGTATGACCTGTAGATAGTTGTTTCGGATCTGGCTGTTTGTGTATGTGAGTTTAAATGTTTGTAAACGCGCCCCGATACAGGAGAAATTCCTGTTGTGGACCAAAGTTATTTTTCTTTTTAAATAGTGTCTTATTTTGTGCTCGATTGTTGTCAATAGGCTCGCCCCCTTTTACTTGAGACTTAAACATAGCCGATATATACATACATATACATAAAGAGGGTGTACTTGTTAGGTGCACCTCTGTCTAGCCCTTCATGGATAACAAGGCGTTCTTCTCTCGTACCTTCAGGAGTAATAAGACGGCAGTGTATTTCCAGGTGTTTCAATATCAATATAAAAAAAAAGCTTGAGAGGTGTCAGCGGACACCCGAATGGAACGAAGTTATTATTTATTATGTACAAAAAAGCTGTATACACTCAACAAATAATGGTCGCGACACCACACTCTTGAAAGCGAAGTAGAAAGACGAAACGAAAATATCTGGCTTGCTTTCTATGGGAGAAAGAGGCCGTACGCCTTACACCTATAGCAAAAAGTGTCGTTACACCTTTTGGTCTTAATTTTTTTTCCGTCTAGCCCCCTTTCGCAACGCGCGATAAAGAACTTCGTTCCAAAAATCAGACACCTGGTTAGGCACTCACCATACTCGCAAACAATACCGGTGCGCAGACCCTGCAAATCATCTTCATATTTCGTGAAGTCACCTCTTAAGTCACCAGAATTTGAATGAACTGTAAACTAAATACACAGCTCTCTACTTATGATAATACTAGCTTTTGCCCGCGACTTCGTACGCGTGGATTAATAGTTCCCGTTCCCGGGGGATTACCGGAATTAAAACTATCCTATGTCCTTTTTCGGGTCCCAGACTATATCTGTACCAAATTTCATTAAAATCGGTTCAGTGGTTTAGGCGTGAAGAAGAGACAGACAGACAGACTGACAGAGTTACTTTCGCATTTATAATATTAGTTTAGATAGATTTAGGTCAGAGCCTATTGTAATAATGGGCGGGCCTATCTATAGGATACAGTTCGATTCGAAACTATAATTGACCATAACCCAATTGAGAACCACCATTTCTCTTTTGTTGGGTAACATTTCTCGAAATACTTCTTGGCTTTTTTTATGAATTTCAGTCATAACATCTAAAACTAACAGTGGGTCGATCTTTATGTTAAGTGGCGCTTGCCTAGGATGGTCCATGGATGGGCCGCATAACATTTCGAATTGCCTCTGTATCTCGAAAAGCAAATTAAGCTGTTGGTTTAGGTTGTCCATTGTAGATCTTAGACAGCTGTCACAGGTAGTCTGACAGTTCATCTCATAAAGGGGGATAGTTTTATTCAGTACTAACTGGGTTATGAAAGTCAGATTGGCAGTCGCTCTATGTAAAATACTGGTATTCAGCTGGATCTGATTAGACTGGAAGCTGGATCCCAACATAGTTGAAAAAAGGCTGGGCATATAATGACACCAAAAAGATATAAAGTATAATAATTCTATATTTGGCTAGCTTTTGCCCGCGGCTTTGCTTGCGTTAAATTCGGTATAACAAAGTACCTGCTACCTGCAGATTTTGCCCTAGCGCCTTATTGATTTGTAATAGCAACGCTAAGTTTTCCCTTTTCTTCCCTATTTCTCTCTCATATCACACTTAAAAAAAAATGCCTATGTCCGTCTCCTGGTTTCCAACTATCTCTGTACCAAAATTCATAAAAATCGGTTTACCCATTAAAGCGCGAAAAGGTAACAAACAAACAAACTCACTTTCGCTTTTATAATATTAGTAAGAATGAAATATTATGAAAATTTCAATTTAAAACGAGATGCAAGGAATGTAGCTATCTCTATTAAATATTTTTACATAAGCAAATAGTTATTATATCATACTTTCTTTAACATTATGTAGAACTTATACATAGCTCTCGTAGTGCGAGACTTGTTTGCAACTGGCCGGTTTTCTTACAAATTGTCGTCTTTCATTTTAAATAGCGTAACAATTACATTCTTTTATTAGTAAAGTATGACAAGCGCCATCGTGATACATGGTGATGGCGAAACGAGCTAGACTTCTATAATATAGACTGGTTCTTAGTATCCGCAGAGCTAAAACCATAATTTTAGGTTGTTTTTTTATGCATGGGAAATCATCAAATAATTTTCCCTACTTTGGCCGGAGCGGGGGGAGTACCAGACTTATACTGACTAAAACACACCCATGTTCCATTTTTGGAGTGCCACTCTTATAAATACTGACTAAAACCCACCCATTTTCCATCTTTTGACCTTTATGTTCCGAAGCCGCAGTATCTCTTTCGAACAACCCAAAATCTCAGCAGGCAGTGGGTCTGTCTGGCCCTTCTGACCATTTAAAGATCTTAAAGTAAAATAGAATAGGAGAGATCAGGTCTACTCTCTGGTCTGGTCTGTCTTGTTGGTTTAGTTTGCTGATTCCCGGGTCAAGCAAAGTGTTATTGGGTTTATCAAATCGAGATTTTTAGCAGCCACGAAGCCTGGATTCGTGCTCGGTTGTTAGCAATAGGATTGCCCACTGTTGGGCATAAACGTGGGACATAAATATAACTGGAGAAATGTGGGTGCACTACTAGGTACGTCTCTGTCTAATCCTACAGGAATTACAGGCGTGATGATATTTTATGTAAAACTAAATATTTTGCATTACATTTCTATGATTTCCGCAAAGTATCGCCTGATTATTGAACTTGGGAAAATACAGTTTGGTAAAAAATAATCCAAAAATGCCAAAACGATTAACTTATATTGGCATTATTGCAGTCTTTTTAAAATTTACTAATAATATTTTTTCCTGCTATTATCCTCACGGATTCTTCTGTGAATTTGGTTGTCATGTGACTAATGTATATGAAAAACCAATATCTTATATTGTATCCGTATTTATTTCAAAATGTGAAAGCGAAAAATTAAGCGTTACAATATCGCCATAATAAAGACATCAACGCGTGACCTATCAATTGTGCGAATGTAAAAAAAATAAAAATAAATTTAAACCTTGATTTCTGTATTTGCGGTAGAAAATCCTCACGGCTGATCACCCTAGATGGTTAAGCAGAAACGTACACATACCTTTATTATATGCATTGACGATTAAATAACCCAAATTAGTTGAATCAGTAATAAGGAATCGGGCCTATAACCATGAACTAGGCACAAATCCGAAAGTTCTAGTCAAACATAAACGGTTGTCGCAGTAAAAACATGATTACAACACTAACCGATTTTTTCTTAGAAGTACATGGTATCTATTATTACCTACGTAATAAATACCATGACAATATATCGCAATACATGCGCATGATTGGCCAAGTATTCAAGATCAAGTACACTATACGGATCTCCGCGTTATTTCCGGTTATAATACAAACAAGATACCAAACTACTAATTTATATTGCGTGTTAGCAACCTTTATTTTTGGTACACCCTTTTTTAAGGTTCCACTTTTCAAAAGAAAAAAAAAACGGAACCTATTATTTGTTGTCCGTCTGTCTGACAAGACCCTTTATCTCGGCAACCTGTTCAGATATCTAGTTAAAATTAAGACCTTAAACTCCAATATGTGGTCCTTTTGTGCTCAAAAATAACCCTCTAAGTCTACGCAGTCAAAAGATATGCCAGTTTATGTAGCAAGGTTGTACGGAACCCTCGGTGCATGAGTCTGACTTGTTCTTGGCCGGTTTTTTTGGATGAGAATCATCAAATAACTTCAACTGCTCTGGATGGAGTGGCGGAATCAAACTGTTACTTACTAAAACCTATCCATGTTCCTTCTTTTGGCTTTTGTGTTCCGGGACTACGGTATCTCAATCGAACAACCTGCAACCCCAGCAACCAGCGTCCCTAGCGGGCTTTGCATCGGTAAACCCACTTTACTCTGACTTGATGGAAACTACATTGTTCAAACTTGTTTGAACTGACTGACTCAAGGAAATGTCCACCTTCACCCTTGCAGATTAGGTGCTCATTCCTTTTTCTGACCCAGTATTATAAAAGTTTCAATCGGTAATAAAACAAAAGTACGCATAAACTTTTCCGACCTAATTTCTCGTTCATAACATAACTAATAGATAAAGACTGGGCTGAAATGTTAGCCGTTAATTTAAGGTATGTGTCGATTACCGTCTACATTGTTACCGCGTTTACCTTGCCTTACCTAGCTAAATAACCTAATGCCGATAAATTCCACTGATAATTTCCTTAAATAGAACTTACGATACCGTGATAACAATTGCATAATTTCTCAAATTTTTCATCGAACTCCATACGAACAAAATCGATTATTTTGAAAGTATTTCTATCTATAAGAAATATGGGCCAGTACTTAATGTACAATATTGGTTTTAACTACATTTCATAACCACAAAACGTATCTAGTTGTGTGTAGCAACAACAATATAAACAAGTAACAAATGGCAATATAATAGGGGACTCCCATTATCTTACTCAACGGGTGCTTAAGCCATCTTTTATCTCCATTATATACTTTATTGACAGAACAAATGTATCGAAATACCACCTTTAGTAACACCAATAATCGGGGCCAGTGTTTTGTCAAAAATCGAGGATCCCATATCACCTTTGATCGATTTCTTTCCAATCTTTTTAACGCGTTCCGCCGGAAAAACGTATGCCCATCTTATAATTAAAAATTACAGCATTGCACTTGCTCGCAACTTAATTGTTTCCAATTACGAACCGCCAAAGCGGGGTGTACCATATATAAGGGGGCGGTCTGTGGCCAATCGGCATTCCGACTCGGAAGGTGGTTGCATTCACACGTCGCTCACTTAGGCGAAAATTTCTAGGCGAGTTCTGTCTAACAGTAGCGCTTAAGTCAGTTCGTTTGAGATCTCTAAACCTTAGTAATACACACAGTAATCATGCAGTCTATGGTAAGTGTTTTGTTTTTATTTTTTTCTCGTTCCAATTTTGATTTTATTCGGTTTTGTATTTTTTAATGACTAGGGGTAGTTTTATATCTTGCCTCTATCTTTCCTTTAAAAAGTAATATGTTTTTTGTTTAACATTTTTGGTAATTTTACATCCTGTTATTTATCCGCCCTTTTGCTAAATCAAAATCTTACTAAAGATACCTAATGCATTTATTGAAACCTTTATTTCTGCCTTGCATTTTCCTTCATTTCTATGTTAGACTAATCCCCATAAATAAGTACTACATCTATTAATATTTACAAATCTAATTTCTCTTGATAATTCAAGCAACCATTGTAAATCATAAAAACAAACCAATAAATATTTTCAAGGAAACCATTTATCACCCACTTTCACCCCTCCTCACATTTGAATATCCCTTTGATACGACTTCCCTTCGTGTCGTTAGTGTTGTAATATATAAGATTTATTTACACTGTTGAGGACAATACTCCGGCACCGTTGATATTTCCGTACAAACCTTAATCAATTAAGGAAAGTTTCAAATTAATGGGAAATCTATTGTCTCTGCCTTGAATTGTCTATGGTGTGAAGATTTCCGCAATTCGAAGGACTAAGGAAAGTAATAAAGACCATTGTTGAATTGGCTATTATCTAGGTATAGTACAAAAAAACATGAGTAGATATATAAATGGACAGAGCACATCAAAACGTAGAAAGCAGAGGTGAAAATAAAGAAATGTAAAAAGAGGTTTTTATGCGTGTCTGACAGAAATGTTCTAAAAAAGGATTTAAAAAGTATCTATTGTGTAGTACAAAAAACGTTACTGCTATTACCGAAAATAGTGCAATTGCTTTGAAATGTTAAACAGACAAAAAATATCAAAACAAAATTCATTCTTCTGTAATGTCACGATGAAAGAGGAAATACTTATTTGTTAAAAGTATAACACGCTCATCAAAATGCAATCACAAACTGTTTACCTAAGAATACAAATCCTATTAAAGTTTTCGATCAAGTAAAAATAAAATTAACTCAATGTAGACAGCGGCTTGTCAATCAATATTCACCTTGTATGTGTGTACAAACCTCAAAAGTATGTTTGAATAAAATTATTATGTTTTAATGTACTCCTATTAAAGCAATAGATTAGTTCATCCCACGATGCGATACGAGCCTTGAATTTTTAATTACAAGATGATACACTCACTGTGACCCTCAAAGTTATTATGGTATATTATCTTGTTGAAGAAATACAAAACTAGCTAGGGTAGCAACCCTAACTTACTGATTTAACAGCAGCTAAATCTTGCTTAAATGACATATATATAAACCTACCCCTCTCTTTACGATGTCAAAGTCACTTTCATATTAAAAAAAATAAGTATACTGTCTTTCAAAAATTTGGTCCTATTCTCTAGAAAAAAAAACGACGAAACCTCTTTGGTCCTTTAACTAGCCACACATATTTGTTAAATTTAAAAATCGAACTAAGGCACTAGTTTATTTCTTCGTATCTCACAAAATATGGTACCAATAAGGTGTTTGAAATAGTTTTAATTATGTCAAGGACCGTGTAAAACAATGTAAGTGATGATTAATACATTGTATCCGTTTTCTAAACTCGCCTACGTTAAATATTTGAATAATATTTTGTTGTTCACTGCTTCATTAACCAATCGTGTGTAACAATCTGAATACGCGTTACAAAAAGTAATAAGTTTACAGTTATTAAGTAGTATAAGTGTATTTTTATGGTTGGGTAACTCTTGATCAATTATCAATTTTAAATCAATCAATCAACTTGGCCTACACGGAAAATGAATGACATTCAAAAAACAAAAAATCGAGACAACCAAAAATGCAATATAGACCCAAAAGACCATCATTTGACAGCAAAGTTTTCGCGCCCAAACAAATGTCAAAGAGACGCGCATGCGCTCTGGGCGGGCGCGCGTCTTCATTCCGTTTTACTAATGAGTGGGCGGGAAGCGCGTCCGCTCAACGACTGACTACAGGTAATCAGTAATCACCAAGTATTGGTTAATAGAAATAACGGTATATTGATTCGGCGACTACAATGTACTTAATTTTTTTTTTTCAAAATTCACTTTCGTTGTTACGCTAACAAAAGTATACAAACAAAAAGGTCATAACAGCTATGTTTATAACATTTCAAAACTCCATACAGTTTACCAGAAAAAAAGGTTTGACCCAAACATGCGTAACCGCAACAAAAAGTCGTGCGATATCAATCGCTAGTCGAGCGAGACAAATTTCTATTTTCAATGTCCCGTTTTTCTATGACCTTCGCCACCAATGACCACCATAACACTTCCTAACGCCCACGGCTTCCTCTTGCAACATCTAAATTGCAATAGCTGGTTGTGCACCAGTTCGCAGAATGATAATTCCGATCTATTGCAAAATGGCGTCTTTTGCAACAGAATGCAAAGGCGAGTCGATATGAGACCCACGCCCACAAATTACGGCCGCGCTCGCTTTGTCTGATGTCCTTAAATTTTCTTTAATAACAGAATCTGAGAGACTGTCGGTAACCCAGTTCAGCTATTACCTTTGTCTGTGCAGATGAAATTTAATGTTGCGTTCAAAAACAAAAGCTCATGCCTATAATCATTTTTGAATTTCGAACTTCAGATATGTGCAAAAATAAATGCCATGGCAATAAACCATTCTGCCAAAACATTCTCGATTCAAATAATACAGGCCTACAAATGGACGCATATCTAAATAATAATAGTTGTTAATCTAGACCTTTCAGCACGAGGGCTGTGTCCCAACATTGCGCAAGAGACGATTGTTTATCAAACAGTTGTAGCTATTTACACTGCCGATCACTTGTCCAAGTATCGGGTTGTGCTCGTGCCGTGCGCGCGAACAAGTGCTGAATTATGACCACATACATATTTATCTCGGGTTTGGGTCGATAGAATTCGTTATTGTCATAGTTGAATGTTGATTCGTTGGAATTCAAACGTCATGTTGGTTATATTCCGTATTCCAAAAAATAAGTTTAAAAATGTAGTTCAAAACCATCCTTAAATTGGGTCTCTTTTGATCATCTTCTAAAAATCTGAACTTATTCTATTTATTATTACATCTTGATTGTCTTAACTCAATAAAATATATCTTATTGGGTATACCTTTCCACATAATAAGAATCAAAGTCGACAATTAAAAATGAATTGCAATTTTATGCGTTTAGCACTTTGAAAATTGCACTTAATCGTGAAATTAAACGTTTAGAATTTATAATTCACTCAAGTATGTGGGGATATTAAGTTTAATTGAAACTGCCGTACATTATGAATTCATGAAATTCGTTTATAATAAGTATCGTAGGAAAGTGTTTTATAACTGGCTAAACAGGGCGTGTTAAACACTATTTCAAATTAAAATTATGTTTCATAAGTACTTCGCATTCATAATTTCGACCTTGCAATTAAATACAAGCCGTTTGATTTACATGAACATTTGAAATTAGAATGTCGTAGGCTGTAAGCCAAGAAAAAAAAACTATTGTTTTTGGTAACGCTCGCACTTTCTATTTTGTTTCATAAAAACGTTATTTTTGGACGTAACAAGTTATTAAAGCTGTCTGCGGTTTCATATTCGGTGTCAATATATTGTATTACGTGCGTACTTGTATTATTATCGGTAGAAACGCGATACAGATATGTAAGATCAGAATAAACCACATTCGATCGCGTTTCGGGCTGCGGTTAGAAAATTTAAAACTTTGCAATACAAGTATTCGGATTTCAAAATTCGATATTTATGAGAATATTGTGCTTCTGAAGTTAAAGTATTCATTCAGCCTTACTCATTAACTTAAGTATAGAACACATATTTAGAAATTTAAATATTAAAGTCGAAAAGTTATAATTTTACATTGAAATGTAATTATATTACTATTATTGCTCCATTTATCTAGAATATTTTATCATCGGCCAGTTTAAATTCGAATCTATTTAAAAAAAATGCTCTTACAGTTCAATATGTAACAGAAATGGCTTAATTTTATTTCTTTATATTGTTATATCTATATTAGGCAGAAGGAAGAAGGAAATTGTCGACTTCATCTAATGTTATTAATAAATATAGACATGGTGCAATAAATCCTTAGCCTATTATGTCTCAAATATGTCTTGTTCGACAAATGATCATAGCAACCGTAGGACTAATTGAACAAGAGGTTTCATTAAAATTCCTAACATAGTAAGATAAAATAGATCACAACTAATGATGTAAATACCTACTCTGGAATGTTAAGGATTTCATGAAAGATGGAAAACCTATTTTCTAGAAGGCTCTAATCTAACTATCACGGTCTTATATTCAAAATAAAAAAGTACAAGACTGGCTGTTGTCTAATCATAAAGCTCATGTTCGATTTTTGAAAAACGAGAACAGCATTCGCGCGGCCCTTTGTAATGTAATCTATGGTGTTCGATAACTATCTGTATCTGTTTTACAAAGCGCTATTTATCGCTTGTCCGTATTATTTAGAGCTGTTGTTGTTTATCTGTCATCTGCAATGGCGGCCATAGCCGGTGCGTGCCACGCCTTTAATGTTTCGCGTAACTAGTTAGCTGCAAGCAACAGTTTTGCAAAACACCCTGGTTTCTGTAAGCCACTTTATGACTGCGCGCCAAAATGTCGCGCACGAATTATGGAATTACCTGTGGTTTTTGTATCTACTTTACAGTTATTTAGGAAACCAATTGGGAATCAACAATTTTTTTTTAGTTCACTTAATACAAATACACTTCTGATGGGTACTGCAGATTAATTTTCATCTTCACTCGTTAATTAAGAATATTCGTTCAAAAAAGACATTGGTTCTCCTAATGTTTCAATGCCAGAAATCTGTCATTTCCCTGATTCCAAATTTTCACATCTAGTTTCACAAAAACTCTTAAAAATAAACAAAAACAAAAATATTATTCAACATTTAAATAGTGCAACTAGCATTTCTAAAACGTTACTTAAGTAACACAATAATTTACAAATTCACACGCGTTAATTCGGCGTCCATTTTGAAATTAGGTTCACGATGCAACATTATGATGTCTTGACATTTGTGACTGATATAGAAAATGAAGCTCGTGTGAATTCTGGTGTAAAACAATACTTGGATTAATTTAATATAATTAAAATGTTGATGAAATCGTGCTTTGTAATTGCTCTAGTATTAGCGTATCTTGACTTGAAGTAAACTAGGCGAGATAATTGTGATTATGATAGATTTTGTATCTTAATCTTGTTTTGGTTCGGAATTAATCATGTTTTGAAATAACGCTTTGTGTTGATAAGAACTTTGACAAATGTTGACTTTAATAATAAACAGGAACTTTTCTAGTTATCGTTCTGAATTAAGGTTCATGCCATTAGCATTGCTCATCTTAAATATAATATTAAAACACTGTGTTTTCTGCCTACTACAGTTTTCCGGAATTCTAAATCTTATCATAGACAATGTACTATAATGAGTTTTTAGTTAGTCTATGGCTTCCAAATTTTCCTCACACCTGCAACAGGGCTATTTCCAACGGTTCACAACAATACATGTCTATATTAGAAACTAGTGTAATATCCTTTAGCAACATTACGATAGCCGTCGCTCGTCCGTGTAATAGACATAATAACGACATGTCCAAACTGAGTGTTGCCACTTTTTGCGCTGCCGCGCCGTGCCCAGTCAAGCGTGAGCTGTAACGGGTCAGCCTGTATGCAATTTGTGCCCCGGAACTGTAGCAGTCGTGTTTTGACATATACTTCCAGAATTATATGCTTCTATAATAGATATAAGAAAATTGGATGAGGTACATTTTAGCAATGAATCCGCAATTTCTTGCTGCTGTGGAAATCATATATAGGTAACCGCTTGTCAAGCAAAGGTGTTCATACGCTGCCTCCCTTTTTGTAAAAAAATAGAAATAAAACTAAAGAACAATACCACATGTAACTTTAAAAAAAAAGATGACAAATTCTTCTTGAAAAAATTGCATTTGTGTTCCAATGTCCCCTACCAAGGGCCCTAATCTCACCTTTTAATCACGTAGTCTAGTACCATAAGTGAGCTGAGCTGTCGTAAGCTGTCTAATTACATTCACGTGTGACTGAGTCCAGCGCAGGTGCTGCGTAAGTTACGAGGTTTCGGCACGGGCCGCGTGAAACCAAGAAACTCGTGGTTACGCTCCGATAAATATCTACCGACAATGTCAGGCAAAAACTGATCAATTATAATCATATTGGATTCGCTTTCGTTGTTTTTGACTGATGAGTAAAGGGTGGGAGATTCTCGTTCTCGTTGCGTATATTTCTAGTAGTTAGTATATTTATAGACGGAGATTTTGGTACAAAACAATAACAATACATTATTTGTCATAATTTATTAGTCGACCATTTAATTAATATTTGTTATGACACTTTATGGCATTCCTAGTATAATGCTCTAGTTAATACTGAATTCCTTAATTGGTACTTAATTTTATACAACAATTATTCGAGAGCCATAAACCCTGACTTAGTAAATAACACCTTTAATCAAGTCTTATACTGTTTCATTGGCGCCTGGTAACATAATCCTGCTATTTGCTAATTGGGATTTTTTGACAAGGCTTTTTCTTCCATCAATAAGATAGACTAATAGGAGAACTTATAGGTACTAACTTTCCCAAAAATTTAAAAACTCAATAATATCATAATACCATCTCAACCTTCTAAAAATGATGCGATAATCTTACCATCTTTAACTTTTATCTCCTTCTTTCCAGATTATCCTCGCAGCCACCCTCTGCCTGGCCCAGGCTTCATACTACGCGGGCCCACCAGCGCACATCCAGCTGAGCCACGACGGCAAGTTCCTGCTGGACACGCCCGAAGTGGCCCACGCTAAGGCGGCCCACGCCGCGGCGCACGCGCAGGCATCCTCATCGCACGGCGCGTGGGCACCCGCCGGAGGTTACATTGCCGGACCCGCTTACGGTGCCGGCGCGCATTACGGCGCTCCCGCCGCTGGTAAATATTTCATGAAGTTGCAATAGTGTTTACTCAATTGTTTTTAAATGGTTACCTACATGAAACAAAAGAATGATGATAATTAAAAAAATATGAATAGGTTTCTCAATTATTCCGAACTAGCCTTTATTGCAGTACACCACAGCCCGTGATCCACATTTACCACACATGATCCTCCAATATAAGCTGAGAACTCCACTCTCACTTAAGTTCTAGCTAGAATACTCAACTAACCAAATCTTCTCTCACCAGGTCTTCTGAAATACGGCCCCGCCCCCCTGGCCCATGACGGTCGCGTGGTAGACACCCCTGAGGTAGCCCACCTTAAGGCCGCTCACATCGCAGCCCACAGCGCGGCCCACGCTAGCGCAGCCCACGGCGGCTACGGCGGTGGCCTGGCCCATGGTGCGGCCCTTGCCCCTCTTGCTTACGGTGGTCTTGGACACGGAGCTGGTTACGCTGCTGGTTACGGCAAATGGAACGGTCCTCAGGTAATCATTATTTGAAATAATTTGTTTGTTTTAATTAGGGTTCCGTGTCTCAAAAGTATGAAACGGAACCGTTCTAGGATCACTCTGTTTGCGAGTTTGTACGGATACCTCAATCGCGTCGAATTAATTTGATAAGTTTGGCTGATGACGCCACACCATCACTAGGTGTCCTAATAATACCAAGCATTCCTGCTACCCTACTATGACGTCTCAAAACAGAACTCCAGTGAAGGAAAGAGACAGACCTATACAGGGTGTCAAGCTCCAACTCTTTCTCACACAGGAATAAGTACTGCTATAAGATGTCATGAACCTACTGTACACATGAAAACGTCTACAGCCTATTCTTCCACATCTAATCGAGACTTCTTCCCCCAGGCTCACATCCAGCTGACCCACGACGGCCAATACGTAGTGGACACCCCTGAGGTGCAGCACGCGCGCGCCGTCCACCTGTCCCAGTACGCGCACGCCGCGCACGCCGCAGCCGCTTCCCCCGAGGAGCCCTGGGGCCACCACGGCGGCTGGCACTAAACCCTACCTCCGACCCAAGCTACCTACTGCCTGACACACTATTTTTTATACAAAACGTCCAGAAAAACCAAAAAAAAATGTTAAACTGTATAAAGTTGAATGTGAACTGTGTATTATAATGCAAACTCTTGTAGAACGAACTTGAAAATGTATTAATAAAAAAAATCTAATAATTTTATTTTTTGTTGTTTTATTCTTAGGTGATATTAAATACAGAGTACTTTAGACTTGAATATATCTATCTACCCCTTTTGAGCATGGCAAATCATCCAATTACTTCCCTCACTTTGGGTGGAACGGGGGGTAGTGTCAGATTTTTACTGACTAAAACCCATCCGTGTTCTTTCTTAAGCGCTTTATGTTCCTGGGCCGCGATATCTCGATCTCGCATTGTATTAATAAAAATCACACTTATATTATAAAGCCTAAATACGTATGTGTGTATGTTTGTTTCTCCATTTCGCTCAAAGACGGAATTGCATGTTTTTTTACCTATGAAGATAGCTTAACTTAGATTAAATTGACACAGGCACACTCTTTAGGTGATCTTTATTACGTAGACCAAACCGTGGGGTGCACCTAGTAGTGTTATAATTATGAGTAATTATTTTACTTCGCAACCTACAAAACACTAGTCGACCATAATATAACGACATGGGTTGGGTCTGTAATAGTTTCGTGAATACTGCAATTGAAACATTTCGTCAAGTAGCTTTATGAAAATAACGACTGCTGACTGTCAGCAAAATGCACACACTGTCAGTCAACTTTTATTCATAGCATAACATCGCAACCTTTTAATCCCCAAGGAGTTAGGCAGACACCCACATTTCACCAGTTATATTCTAGCCCCATGTTATAGGAGACGAGTTACCATTCTTTTACAAATCTAGTCTCCGTGAGAAATTCCTAATGGAAAACCTAATGACATTGATCAACCCAAAAAACCAAACCTCGTGATCAGCAATTGCGCTTCAAGCTCTACACAAGCGATGCAGTCAATTTTTATAAAAAAAATATTTACGTCATACATTCACAGCGACTTTTGCCTTCAGGGGAATACAGAAACTTCAACTAGCCCTCTGCAACGATCCCTCATATTTCTTTTTTTATCCAAACAGGCATTTTGTTTACGCATATGTTATCAGTGTCAGACTTACTAACTAAAAGCCACCCATGTTCCTTCTTTCCCTTTATCTTCCGGAGCCGCGGTATCTCTTTCGAACAACCCGAGACCCAGGCAGGCGGCGGTCCTGGCAGGCAACTCTGCTTTGCTGACATCTCTGAAGCGATCCAAATAGGCTTGCGTTTGGCAGCAAAATATGGGGATATTATTAGGTATCTACCTAACCCTTTGGAGATTACGAGAGTGAGGATTTCATAAGAAAATGATGTTACACAACAAAATGTAACACATGTAACAAGGTTAGGTATACCTAACCATAGCTATAAAACGTATTGTTATATACCAGTGTGTACTATCACTCAGATCCAGCCTGTCCCTTTGCTTTCCTCTCTCAGCGACGCCCTAAGCCGAGGCTCGTACTCCACAGGGGGTGCCCTTAGCGTGTAGCCGCTTAGTTTGTAAGTTTTTAACCTTGCTGGAGGTCTTAATTTTTAAGGCATTAACAGGAATCGGCTAAGCAGATGACAACCTCCTAGGTTGAACTGCAAGGTGCCATTCAGAAAAAAAAACCAGTGTGTACGCGACCGACGATGGTGTTGAAGATGGTACATAAAATAAAAAAACAGTTCAACATGTTTCACCAGTACTAGGTATACAAATATTAGATGTCATTTAAAATTAATTTATACTAATTGATACAAATTACGGTTGAAAAATACTATGTCATACTCATACACATTCGATTCAATAACCCACAAAGTTCGGTGAGAACAACATAGCAGTACACTTTGTAAAACAAACTGAGTTACAAGTTAACGTCGATTCAGATAAACTTACAATGTTATGCATACCTAATGAGAAGGTAAACGGATCTTATTTTATTAGATCAATCCGGTACTAGGCAATAAATAACTAGATTTACAACTTAAGGGCACAAATGGCAGTCAGAGTAGTTCCCACAAAATTGTAACGCTTTGGAAATGTCAGTTCAAAGTATTAAATGACTACTGCGAAAACGATGTACATACGACTGCACATCAACCTATACAAAACCATTTTAACCAGATCTCTCTACTACGGTGTGCGATCCGTAGTTGAGATCAGGTTATAATAGTTTAGAATAGGTTGACTTGCCGTCGTGTGTATTGTTCACTGTCTTCTTCCATTTCTAGGCAATAACATAACATCCCGGTTGTTATCCTTGAAGAGATCGGCAGAGGTGTATCTTATAGCACATCAAATACGTTCTGTAGGGGCGGGCGGGGCAAGGTTCAGGGGGGACTTGCAGACTTTTACTGACCCATCCATGTTCTTTCTTTTGCCTTTTGTGTTTTGGGGCTGAGGTATGTCTTTCGAAGACCCGCAACCCCAGACATACAGAAAACTAGGTAATCGGCTTCGTGAGGGATCTGTTTTGTAAGTGAATGCTGGCAAGACGAAGCAACGCTGCTAGGCCAAAACGGGATTGAGTGGATCACGTCGACTGCACGATAACCGCTGGGGAAGTCTGTCTAAAAAGAAAAAGTCTCCTCAGAGCCAAGTGATGGACAGAGTCGCCGAGGTCATCACAGAAAGCGGTGGCGAGACAACTTAGATGCGTACCGTGAGGGCTGGGGCGAAATGGCAGTAGAAAAGAGTTCGTTGAAGGACCTGAGGGAGGCCTTTACCCAGAAATGCTACAGCATAGGTCAATGTAGTAAATCCTTACTAACCTTACTACTTACTTCCTTACTATAATATTATAAAAGCGAAAGTGAGTTTGTTTATTTCTTACCTCTTCACGCTTTAATGGCTTAACCGATTTTGATGAATTTTGGTGGAGAGATAGTTGGGAACCAGGAAACGGACATGGGCTGATCATTTTTTTTTAAAGTGGGATGTGAGAGAGAAAGAGGAAAGAAAAGGGAAAACTTATCGTTGCTATTACAAATCAATAAGGCGAAAGAGGAACTGTGTTACCCCGAATTTAACGCGAGCGAAGCCGCGGGCCAAAGCTAGTAAATTATAAATGCATGTGAAGTTCACCATGAATGGCCATTTTAGACCCCCTGAATTCTCGAAGCAAGTCGACCCAAAGAACAACACCCGTATCTAGACAATTTAAAGTGGTTACTTGAGTTTATGACATTATTAAGACACGATCTTCATTTTTCATTTTATTTCATTTCATTACTGTCGCCTATAAAATTACTCGTTTATTTGACATAACCGCAACATGACAAACTGCTAACACAGTAACACGTCTCTTCAAAGTTTCAAGATTATCTGTATCTAAGATATATTATTTGCTATGCAATAACGTTTTCCCTCATTGCTAGTTATCTGATAGTGGTTACGTTAAGTTCTAGTCTTATGTAACGTTGAATAGCTTTCCGAAAGGGCGTGGCTATGGAGCTGTTTTAGCTACGTGCTCACTGAACCAGATTCCTGACGCAAGCACTATAATGTTATAAAAGAACCCCCTGTAGTGTGATTTGTCGTTGCTTTGAAACTGCGATACATTGCTAAGCGGGTAAGAGAGGGCACGGCAGCGGCTTCGCGCGTCGGCAGTGGCGCCTGCTGCAATTGTAGATAAAACTCGTGATGTTACTCTTTCTGACCGCAACAGCTGCAGTATTTCTCATGTTCTTGTAAAGAGCTCTTAACACTGAGAATAGAGTTTAAGATCGCACCAAACAGGTTCGAATCCAGTAAAAGGCAAGAGCACTTCTTGAATCTATCCTTTCGTCTAACCTAACGCATGCAACGTTATGAACGTACCTACATTTTGCTGCTTAAGTTCAAAAGGGCCACATATCAAAATAATCAAAAAATATTTTTATTGCAAAAATCGTATCTCTATATATTTTTACTAGATTTTGCCCACGGCTTCGCTCGCGTTGAATTTGGGGTAACACAGTTCTACTTTCCTGATTTGCAAGTACCTGCTTCCTGTAGTTTTGCCCTTGCGGCTTATTTATTGTAATAGTAATGCTAAGTTTTCCCTGTTTTTACCTCTTTCTCCCTCATTTCTCATTTAAAAAAAAAAGTTAACATTTGTCGGTCCTCTCCTAGGTCCCAAGTATCTCTGTACCGAAATCGGTTTAGCTGATGAGGCGTAAAGACGTAACAAACAAACTCACTTTCGCTTTTATAATATTAGTAAGGATAAGGATATGCAAAAAGGACACCCAATGTTCTGTTCAGTGGTCCAATCAGATTGCTCCCCTTTTTGCATTTACACACTTTGTTTCATTCATTTTCCTGCCCTTGTCCAATTCTATTTGGGGTCGGCGCAACACGTTTTCTTCTTCCATTCTCCCCTATCAGACGTCATGGCATCATTTACTCCTTTCTCCTTCATATCATTCCTTACACAATCCATCCATCTTTTCATTGGCCTTCCTCTCGCTCTCCGTCCATCAACATTCAGATCCATTACTCTTTTAGTCACATGTCCTTCATCCCTCCTCATTACATGTCCATACCAAGACAAACGACTCCCTTTCATCTTTTCTGTAACAGGCGCAACTTTCAAACTTCCTCGAATATATTCATTCCTTACTTTATCCATTCTTGTCACTCCACACATCCACCTCAACATTCATTTACACACTTTGTTTGAGGAATTAAAATTGTGATAAGGATCCTGTACAAAAATAACTTTTCGACGAGAGTGACCCTTTCGAATTTAATGCGGCGGTTTGATGCGTAAACGCATAAATAAAGAGTGAATTATTAAGCAGGCACTTATTACAACAGCCAAAATATATTTTGTTTACAGAATTTCCAGAAAATATTAGAAACATTTTATCAATATTTGCTTAATTAAAAGATTTCAAACGTAAAATACTAAAATTGGCATTTCTCTTTAAGTATTAAGACTTTTCACAATTTGCACAAAAACTCGGAGCAATACATTTACTCTTCAAACATCAGGCGCATAATTTGATTTAGCGTCTAATAACCATTTTTAAAAGGTGGTAGATATTGGACTTATCCAGTAGATAATCTGAAATATTTAGTTATTTTTTTGAGCAAATGAGTTAATCTTGACTTCTTTACTAATATTATAAAAGCGAAAGTGAGTCTGTTTGTTACCTCTTCACGCTTTAATGACTAAACCAATGTTGATGAATTTTGGTACAGAGATATTTGGGAACCAGGAAACGGACATAGGCTAATATTATTTAAAAAAAGTGGGATATGAGGGAGAACGAGGTAAGAAAAGGGAAAATTTAGCGTTCCTATTACAAATCAATAAGGCGTAAGGGCAAAAACTGAAAGTAGCAGGTACTGTGTTATACCGATTTTAACGCGAAGCGAAGCCGTGTGCAGAAGCTAGTTGTAAATAAATACTAGTGCTTGGTAATATACAACAGATAACGTTGAGCTTTCTTTTATGGATGGGAAATCCCCCCTAATAGAGACAGACTTTAACCGACAGCCTAACACCTTCCTACTTCTCTTCTTATACCCTTCTTGTTTTGCGATGCGCAACACCGCCAGTCTATGGCCCTGGCAAGCCCTCTGCTTTGCTAACATCTTTTTGAGGCGCACGGGGAAAACCGATCGCGCCGATAACATGGCCTGTCGTCAATAGACGGACGGACGGTGAGCTACCTACTGCTTATCGTCCACAGACCCGCATCTACGGTGGCCGGGAGTCATTTCACGGCGCCCGACGCCCGGAGCGTGTCCCGGCGCTGGCTGGGTTGGTTTGAGGTTCAATGATGAGTTTGGGTATGTTGATTACGCTTTGATTTTCAGTTAACATGAAATCTCTTTTTTCCATGTGAGATAAATTATTGTATGACTCCTTCCGCTACGCCCGGAGAGACAGGACACAGACAGACTTGTACTGACTAAAACCCATCCTCATTTCTTCTTTTGCCCTTTGTGTCCCGGGACTTCGGAATCTCTTTCGAGCCAACTTGTAGCCCAGATGAATTCCTTGAAGTGATGATGTAAGGTGACAGCAAATATGTATGTGATCAATTTTATCATTATCAGTTTGTGATATAGAAATGGCCAAGGTCGACCTACTTGTAACCAGACTGTCGTGAGTCACTTGGTCGCAATGAGTGCACTTTCTTTTATTGTATGTTGTGTTGTATCTTTATCAACTTGCATGTTTCCGACGGATATCCTTTATGCGCACTTTGTCATCATAATATGTCTCTATGTAATTATTTTCAATTTTCGAATTTTCTTTTTTTTTAAGGATGGGATTTCATCAAATAAGTTTTCGGCCAGGAAACCCATCTCAGTGGAAATTAGCCAGCGCGGAGGATATTATAGTACAACTGTGTGTGCGCAGGCTCAGGTCTGCGCAGGCTCTCTGTTCTCTCTCTGTCTATGAGAGTAAACATAGAGAGAGAGAGAGAGAGAGAAAACATAGAGAGAGAGAGAGAGAGAGAGAAAACATAGAGAGAGAGAGAGAGAAAACAGAGAGTTCAGGAGCAGCTCCAACGGCTGAATTTGCTTTCCGAGGCACGTGGGTATCATACCACCAACTTCCGAAATCCAGGATGTTACTGAGAAATTCCCAAAGGAAAAGCATACTACTTTTTGCCTTCTCGGGAATCGAACCAAGGATTCCGTTTTCAGCAGTCGCCATCGCTTGCGACTGCGAAACCAACGATGCAGTTATGTATAACGCTTGTTATCGACGTAATTCCCAAATCATAGAAACTGTAAACTTCCTTGGAGGTATTATTTGCATTAGTAGTTCATATATCATGTGCTATCTATACATATAAGAAGAGGAAAACTTTGATGATAATATTAGGGTCACTTGTTTAATATTGCCTTTTTAAAATATTTTAACTATTCTTTTTGATTCCCAGATGCTTGTTAGCGTTCGTTAACTATTATCTTAATTTTGCGTTTTATAAAGTAAGCAATGACTTATTGTCGGGCTTACGCTGTTTTTTCATACTTTTAAGTACTAACGCTGTAACAACAACAATGTAAAACCAACTGATTTTAGAAGACTAACCGTGGAGTTTCTTGCTGGTTCTTCTTTATAGGACGTAACACGAATTCACTGTAAATCCATCCATTCATCCATTGCGATTAACTGGGTACAATGACTCCAGTCTGCTTCTGAGAACTTCCCTGATGAGTAAGATAATAGACAATTAGACCCAACCACGGCTATGTGACCACTTGATATTAAAAAACATGGCCAAAGAAGTTAAGGCATAAACTTACAAAGTTTAATACAGTTGATTATTATTTTTATCTTTTGTTTCAATATAATATCCCAAACTAACAATAGGAATCATAATTTAATACATATGTTCCACCATACACAATTTTAAACTTGCGGCCTCTCAGGCCCTACGTCGGTATCAGTGCTAAGTCGGTAGCTAATGGTTAAGGTAGTTCATAAACTAGAATAATCATTTCTCAGGTGTAGTGTACACCGGCGACCTACTAAGCATGTGGGTGACACCGCGAGTGGGAACGGTGGCACTGTAACTGACACCTAATGTATACCCACATAGGTATTGTTTTCTAATATTACAGGTATTTAGGCTAGTCTACACGGACGGATAGATTTGTCCTTTATGTCAGTTCGCGCTTTGGATTATGCGGGCTAGTGTGTTCTAAGGGCAAATATGAATTGTGAATCATGTTATGGGAAAGGCCTCTTTATTCTACTAATATTATAAATGCGAATGTGTGTGAGGAGGATGGATTCATAGATGTCCAGATGTTTGTTACTCTTTCACGTTAAAACGGCTGAACGTATCTTTATGACATTTGGCACAGAGGTAGATTATAGTCTGGAATAACACATAAGATTTTTTTTACGATATCAGGCGGGCGTAACCGCGGGCGCTAGCAGAAAGTTGCGGGCGGAAGGTAGTTTATTATAAATTATTAGAGCAGACAGACTGCAGGCAATGCAGATCTAAGGGCAATGTGAAATGTATGGAAATAGCTGAATAACGTATTCACACATGGTACAATTAGTGTCAGGGAAACCAATTAGAAAACTAGGCTAATAGTTATATCAATCGATATTTATTAAGGTTAATTGAAATAACTAACCTACTTTAAATAATTTAAATTATCATAGGTGATAATCTAAGTTACACTTATGAATTAAATGCAAAAAAATTCAGCAATTATGCTGTATTCTTTTTATTTTTTAAATTGTATTCAGAACGACATCAGTCGTTCTGAATTCAATTTAAAATAATCTGCTGGCCATATATTTTTGAGCAGTTATTTATTGCTGATCCCCTAAAATATGTACTAGCTTTTGCTCCCGGTTTCGCAATCTATGTACCTTCTTTTGCCCTTTATGTTCCGGGACTGCGGTATCTCTTTCGAATCATTCCATTTCTGCCTTGTAAATCTCACAGTAACATAATTTACTGGATAAACCACGATATGAACTGGCTAAAACTCTTAAGTAAGATCATATTTAATCTTAGCTTACAATGACGTATATGTCTCAGCCGATGCACTTAAGTGCATTCTAAAAAACCCAATTAACTGTTAGATCTGTTTAATCTGATTTCCGATAACCTTTTAGTGCGAATTAGTATTTCTGTATATAATATCATCGGTATTTAAAGTGATTCACAATGTATTTGTAAGAGAAAAAAATAAAATAATGGGTTGTTCAAAATTGGAATTTATTAGTTGACACGGCGCATCTTGGGCCTTTAATCTTGCTTGCTTATATACTAACCACAGCAAATATTTCATTAAAACAACAACGGAATATCTAATATTGATTTAAATACAATGCAATACGACAATTAGCTTAGAAGACGCTTAGATAAACTTCTTCTTACTATAACGCGAATGTTTGTGAGGATGGACGGATGTATGAAATACCTTACTCTTTCTCGTCAAAACGACTGAACGGATCTTGATGAAATTTGGCACAGAGGTCAGAGGTCATTTTCACAATATTTTCTTTTTGTGAGAAATCTTTACCCCCATATAAGAATTTGTTTGTAGGCCAAACAAATTTTTATACGGGGTCCCGACAAGGCAAGCTACGCCACTGCACAGACATCTCTAGAATTTTCAAACAAATCAGCTGTTAAAGGAAATTGAACCAATCGATAGATAACAACTTAACAAGGATCAAAACAACCGTTACCCACAGACCTGTTTCAGAATGAAAACAGGTTGATTTCACTTTTGTCGCTGAACTACGAAAGTGTATCCGATTGCAGTGTGTAACAGATTTTTAATCTTGTTTTTTTTATTATACTAGAAATTTCTCTTGTATCGTGGGTGCATTTACAAGCACTTATACTCAGAAACACAAACAGCCAAAACCGAAACAATAAAGGTCATACAAATATTTGTTTCGTGCGGAGATCAAACCTACGCACGCAGCGCTGCAGTCAATCGCTCTGCCACTGTGCCAACCGTGCCTTACGGCCACGGTACGCCACGGTACGGATATTTCTATGCCTTTCAGATAGTTGTTCCGGGTTTGGCTGTTTGATACACAAACTGAGTGAGTTAAAATTTATACGCACCCACGATACATGAGAAATACCTAATGAGAGGCAACGTTTAAAAAAAAGTATGCATACTTTTATTAAACGTTGCAAAATTTCAGCTCAATTTACGGACACCGGGAAGTGGGTCAAATTTAACTCCTAATATTTTGTGAAACTTCCAATATTTAAAACTGTGCCGAGACCGCATGGATGTAGACGAGACAGCAGCCCGCATGCTACTGCACTACCCAGTGCCCAGAGGTTGCCCCATACAGGGCAAAATACTTCGGTAACCCAGGTACTCTTCGCGAGATCGTCAGCGACACCAAGGCACTGCTAGCGTTTCTCGCGGAGCTGGGGTGGATCGAATAATATTCCCACCTATACGCAAAATACGCGCCTCAGACGTGAAGTTTACCTTTTATGAACATTAGCCCGTTATACATTAAAGGCGTGTTTTAAAGAACATCAAATTGATATTTGATGAGAGGTTCAATATCAATGGAAGATAAAAAACAATGGAATCAATATATCACTTAAACCTGCACTTTAAATACGATGACACTACAGTTTTTTCCTCACGATCGATGTTTGTTAGAGTGTGTCATGTTGAGTCGTGTTGGTTATTCCGACGAAAGAGAAATCTTGTGGTTTTCCCAGCTTTTTGCCTTCTGTGCGGGTTTATTCATATGTAGAGGTTAATAAGTAAACCTACAACCAGTATTGCTTTGATGACGTAACGTAACATGAGATAATTAGATGTATTGTTTCTTGGCGGAAGATGTACATAAATAATTGGAAAACTAGTTTTTTTCTCATGAGTGCTAGTTTGGATTGATCGAAGAGATACGCCGATAAGATATAATATATCATTGCGAATGAATCGTCATTTACTTCTGGATATGGTACTCAGCTATCCCTTGCCTTTTTTTCTGGTCGATTTTTCACTATGTAAGAAAAAACGAAAATTGAGTTTATTCAGCATTATTAAAAACAAAAACAGGAGCACCTTAAAAAAATAAGATATATAATGCCAAAAGGGCCTCAGCTCAGCATAATGCCAGATGGCAACACAAAGCCGTCACCTGACGCTGAGTTGCAGCCCACGAGTGCCATACGCTCGAAACCATAAACAAACACATAAGTATAAAAGTCAGAATTGAAAACAGTAATACAATTGATATAATAAAATAAAAACAATATTAAAAAGTAAAAATGTATAAAAATAAAAACATTAGTAAAATTTAAAAACGTAAAACAACGATAAATAAGATAAAAGAGAAATAACAATACTAAAATTGAAAAATGCGCTAAATTGCACAGATAGTTATATTATAATAGGTGTAGATGACCTGTTAATACGCTGCTGTCAAGGTCAACCGCTGCGTAGGCGGTTCGACGATCTGATCAAGTTTTGGGGGTTTAAATGGCTAGAGATCAGACAGGTTAGCGAGGTGTGGATGTAGAAAGGTAAGCCTACCTTTGTCCAGAAGTGGGACACAATATAGGCCAGTAAAAGAAAAAAAACGTAGTTGCTACTGGAGGACTTTTTGGTCTGATCCACTAATACTTGCTGTGTTTCACCAGGGAGGGGTACTTATGCGTAATGAATACGCATATCATTCTGGTCAAATTGAATGCATGGTTGGAAAATACTAAAGCTGAGACAATCGAAATTGGACATTCTTTTTTTCAGACAAATTAAACAGACAAAGACAAATAAATTTACTTAGACCGGATACTATGTCTGACTTGATTATGCTGTTTTGGTGCTATCATTCAGACAATTACAGTTTTTCCATGTTTTACTCTGATATCTTTTCAAAATTATCTTAAACTAGCTTTAGCCTGCGGCTTTGCTTGCGTTAAATTCGGGGTAACACAGTTGCCCTTGCGCCTTATTGATTTGTAATAGGAACACTACGTTTTCCCTTTTCTTGCCTTTTTCTACCTCACATCATTTCTTAAAAAAAAAATAGCATATGTCCGTCTCCTGGTTCCCAACTATCTCTGTACCAAAATTTATCAAAATCGGTTGGCTACACCGATTTGATGATTTTTTAAAGCGTGAAGAGGGAATAAACAAATAACTCACTTTCCCACTTATGATATTAGCAAGAATAAGGATATTACAAAGAATATACGAAAAAGGGCCTTACAGAAGGGTTATTTCGAAAATTGTCATCTGCCACGGATAATATAATATATAAAACACGTTTGTCTAAATTGTGACCTTGTACGTAACTAAAATCTAGACAAGGCAGTTTTGGTTTTAACAAATTCCGTCTAATTTTACGATTAGTAGTTCCTACCTAATTTGAAAACTTCTGTTTTTAGAGAAACAAGCTTAAAATGTGTGTAGGGTTACCACTCTACCAAAATATATTGGAAAGATTTTTTTTTTTTTTGGAAATAACTTTGGTAAATTAAATGTCTAATTCTTCTTACAGTTTCTTTATTTCGTGATTGACAAAAGAAAATCTCTCAAAGAATAACCCGGATGCGGGCAAGCGGGCAGGCAGTCAATTAATGCCCAACAGTGAATATGCTGTTATAAAAAGAAAAATTCAAACGACTCAGCCCTAAGGGCTATAGACAAAGCTTAATTCCGAAGAAGATGGAAAAATTAAAGATAATGGACTGGGCATAAAATTAATGGCGTTGTCAATCCAACTGAAATTTAGAAATTTAACGGACATAGGCCATTATTTTTGAAAATTGAGAAATGAGGGAGAAGGATGGATCAAAAGGGAAAACTTAGCATTGCTACTACAATAAATAAGGTGCAAGGGCAAAAACTACAGGTAGCAGGTACCTGCAAATCGGGAAAGGGGAACTGTGCTACCCCGAATTTAACGCGAGCGAAGCCGCGGGCAAAAGCTAGTAAGTTATTAACTTAGTAGTAAAGCTTGAGTTTATCTATGCTTGCTTAAGTGATGGCCACTCTATTTTCTGACATTTGATAAAGAAAAAAAAAACATTGACACGTAATAATAATAAAAAAATCTGTCTATTTTTTTCAAAATACCGTGCAATTTGAATAACAAATGAAGGCGGCATGTTCGTCACGTGTCATAACGTATGCTAATGAGTCTTTATCCGTGGCTGTGAACGAGTTAGACGAATTATATGAGTTGTTTGTGGTATTAAGTTAATTCACTTTAATCTCATTAGGTTACTAGTTGAATAAAATCAGGTTTATTCTACTTCCGTACTCATTTACACTAATGTAGCGATCAAAATTCCTTGAATTGTGTTTTAATGAATGTTTGAGGTACAGTGCAGTTAAATTTATTTGATAGAAAACAAACATTTCAATGAAAACATTAAATATGAGTTAAATTTGAATCGGTTTCTAAGAATAATCCTTACTAATATTATAAAAGCGAAAGTGAGTTTGTTTGTTTGTTTGTTACCTCTTCACGCTTTAATGGCTAAACCGATTTTGATGAATTTTGGTACAGAGATATTTGGGAACCAGGAGACGGACATAGGCTAATATTTTTTTTGAAAAAAAGTGGGATATGAAGGAGAAAGAGGGAAGAAAACGGAAAACTTAGCATTGCTATTACAAATCAATAAGGCGCAAGGGGAACTGTGTTACCCCGATTTTAACGCGAGCGAAGCCGCGGGCAAAAGCTAGTTCAAGTATATTTGAGGAGCCTGGTTACTTATGTATTTTGCCGACTGTACATTCCGAAGCAAACGTGCTCCTTTTTTCGGATAGGAAAGCATCAAATAGCCGCTTCAAATAGGCCGCATACTTTTTTTATAAACACGATACCTGACTCTAGGAATTTCTTCTGTGTCGTGGGTACGTTTACAAACATTTAAATTCCCATACACAAACAGCCAGACCCGAAACAACTATCTGTAGAATATACAAATATTTGTTCCGTGCGGGAAACGAACCCGCGACACGCAGTACAGCAGTCAATCGCTCAACCATTGCGCCAATCGTGCCGTCAAAATTCACTTCACAGGCAAATGCAAGCCTATTTAGTATTCCAGCCACTACGGGAGACGCTCTGGGCCACGAAAGCCGCGTGACGACTCGCGACCACCGTAGAGGCGGGATTGTGGTCAGTCTGGTGAGCAATGGGTTCCTCACCGTAAACAAAAGCCTATTTAGAATAAATAAAAATGAAACTGACTTCTTGAAAGTGTTCCTACATGACTGGGCCTTTTTTTTTTGTTCGTGCGCCGGGCGCCGCGAGACGACTCCCGGCCACCGTAGATGAGGGCCTGTGGACGGTGAGCAATGGGTAGCTCACCGTTCGTTCGTCTATTGACGACAGGCCGTGTCGACGGTGCGTTTGTGTTTCACGCGCGCCTCAAAGAGATGTCAGCAAAGCAGAGGGGCTTGCCAGAGCCTCCGCCTGCCGGGGTTGCGGGTTGTTCGAAAAAGATACCGCGGCCCCGGAACGTAAAGGGCAATAGAAGGAACATGGGTGGTTTTAGTCAGTAAAAGTCTGACATGCCCCCCCGCTCTGCCCAAAGTGGGGAAAGTCATTTGATGATTTCCCACCACAAAAAAAAAGAAAAGGTCTTCATCAACATAATTCTTCTCAATCCCCTATATTTGGGATCGGTAGCCTGCCTTCTTCTTCCGCACTTCTCTATTAAACGTAATCGACTTCTTGATTACCATATCGTTCTTCACACATTACTTATTTTCCGTCTTTTCAAAAATCTTTTTGACACCTGATCGCTTAATTGTTTTTCATCGGGACTGCAATGAAATAAAATGGTATTTCACGTAATTTTTAAGGTCTGTTCTCAATACTTTTAAAGGAGAATTATTAACTTTCTCTCAAACAGTGACGTTAATGTATTATTTTACGTGCAGCGTCCTACAAGACGTTTACCGTTACAGCTCGCGACGCGACGGGAGGAATTCTTTTGCTGTGAATTTGAGTAAATGTCACCGTAACATTGAAGCCATTGACTTCCAAGTTACTAAAGTTTCTCGAACCAAAACAGTAATTTCATACCACCACAGAACTTTTCTTTCGTTCCCTAAAACTAAGCATAAAAGAAATGGTTTTGACACAATAATGTTTAAATTCAAAATTCGAATCAATATTTTGATCGTTGTCATAGATGATTTGTCAACTATTTTTAAAATATAAAAATGTCTTAAAAAGTATATATGTCATCGATGTAAGGTGTGAAACTTATTTTTAAAACGTTCGAAAACCGATAGTAGCGTCGTAAAATAATTTAGAAAAACATTTGAATGCAAATCGATTCATGTCACGTTTCTTTTTTGTGCATTGAACGTACAGTTTTTACGAACAAGTAAGTACACGCAAAATCGATATTGGAAATTCGATGTTTAAAAAAATCGATACGCTTTTTCAAGTCTTTTTTGTAAGTCGATCGTGAACTTGACAGTTATAAGTTCGCATCGGCTTGGTTCAAGGCTTTATGATTACGTACGAATGTTAAATAAGTAATTTACATACATAATTCGCACGAGGTGTTAATTTTTAGCGGAATGGTTGTAACATTATTATTAAATTGTTTCGCGCTTTATTGAAGTTATTTATTATGATGGTTAACAGGATATGATTTTAACTGCTGATGCGTAATATCATCAATATCTGATGATATTTTAGTGATTGGTAAATGAAAATAATAGCTTTTAGAAAAATGGAGTTTTATTTCACAGTTAAGTGTTTGGTACCATCAGTAAGTAAGTGACGACATAGAGCCACAGATAATATATAATAGACATACTTGGTTGCGTTCATATTATACTATCAATATCGTTAGTTATTAATATTTATTCTCTTTATCATCTTTTCTTATCTGTTTCAAATATATAAAAAAAAAAACATATTTGAAATAGTAGTCCACCAGCTTTGGTAACAGACTTCGAGCTACCAGGGGCCTTAGTCTGAGGCTTCGAGCTACCAGGGGCCTTAGTCTGCTATTACAATAGTGTCAGAATGGTCGATCACTGATCGCATAATGGTTCATTTTGACAAGTTTGGTAATCTGCTACATACTAGACTTGTCAAAATCAACCATTATGCGATCAGTGATTGACCATTCTGACACTATTGTAATAGCAGACTAAAGCCCCAGTAGTCTGGGTTCTTGAGAGGAACCACTTAACAATGCGTCCGTGTTCGGAAGTACTGATTTTTAAAATGGAGCCTGTAGATCCAGCTGCCAAGCGAAAGCCTCCTCAGATGTTTTAATTTTTTTATCATGAGAATTACAATGTCCTAATTTTATCCTTACTAATATTATAAAAGCGAAAGTCAGTTTATTTGTTTGTTACGTCTTCACGCCTAAATGGCTAAACCGATTTTGATGAATTTCGGTACAGAGATAGTTGTGACTCCGGAGACGGACATAGGCTAAAAGAAGAGACAAGGAAATGAACAAAACATTAGAAAGAGGGAAGAAAATGGGAGAGCAAAATATTTTTAAAACGCAATTTTTCACGAAATAACTCAATTTTTTATATTGTCTGTATTTATTTCAATAAACAATATACAAAAATAAAAAACTGGATAATTTAAGAGCATGAATCAAAATATTTCTTATATTTTTTTGGGAGTTTTTGGTGCCTTTTAAGGTACTACGTACTATTTGAAAAACGTACTTACATTTAGAATAACAAAAACACATACAGGTAAATCAATGAACCTAATCCATGAAATTTTCATTAAACTAACATAGACGAGAATCAATCAATACGTGTAGTAATGATACAGCATTTTGACACCATATTCAGGGTAAAATCACGGTGATACGCCATGACACCCGGAACAGTCATTAGTAATGGTGCTGTATTGTCAACCTATTTATTTCTGTGGAATCTGACTTCCGTGTCCATACAAAAGTTTTACGGAAATTCAATATTTAGCTATTCCGTGTGATTCCCTCAAATTTATTAAGTTTTGCCCGCGACTTCGTCCGCGTGGATTATTAGTTCCCGTTCCCGGAGGATTTCCGGGATGAAAACTATCCTATGTCCTTTCTCGGGTCCCAGACTATATCTGTACCAAATTTCATTGAAATCGGTTCAGTGGTTTAGGCGTGAAGAAGATACAGACAGATAGAGTACGGATTTTATTTAGATGGTAACATTTTCAATTTTAAAGGTACGTAAAAACTTAGTAAAGATTTCTTTAAGAAGTGTTTCAGCTAATTTAGAAGAAAAGTGAGGATTTTTTGAAATGTTGGTACAGAAACTTTCTAGCGTCTCAGCGAGGTCTAGCTTATTAGATAATTAATAATTTTTGGAACGAAGTTCCTTATCGCGCGTTGTGAAAGGGGGCTAGACGGAAAAAATTCTTACGAAAAGTTGTCACGACACTTTTTTCTATAGTAAGCTATTGTAAGCTGTGCGCCGTCGCATGTTTCTCTGTCTGTCTGTCTGCCTTTCTCTCTCTCTTACAGAAAGCAAGCCAGATATTTTCATTTCAATAGGAACTTCGTTCCATCCGGGTGTCCCTTGACACCTCTAATTTTTTTTATTAACTATTTTCAAGGACCATTCATTCCAATCGCGTTGTGTGTTTCCAGTTTCTCTGTTTATAACCTGCCAAACAGCTTTGATTTTATTATTAGAAATACTTATTTTGTTACTTTATTTGAGACTTTGCCTGAGCACACTTCTGATTAGTTTCTAACATAATAATGAAAAGCTTGGTCTGTATTCAAAGATCAAAAATCATTTTCTAAGACAAAACGACGGCGGATATTAGTTCAAGGTCAAAAGGTCACGTTAAGGAAAACCGACGCTTTGTTTTGTTCGCTTAGTGTTTTTGTCAGAAAATAGCGTTTTTTACGTCTAGTAGTAATCCATCTTTATTACGATAAGCTTCGGAGTATAGGCGGTTATAAATTATCCTTTAATTGCTTTCTTAGATTGTATGAGCGGCAAAAACTAAAATACCATTAAACTTTAATAATAAAGTACCAAATTAACTGGACTGCAGGCGTTGCATATTGTGTGCAACACTTAGCGTCTGACCAAGGTATAAGCCAACCCTTTGATCACGGGAAGCGTCAACGAAGTGTTTTGAAAGGACAATATCCAAAATGGCCCCATGCAATAAAGCGTATCAGGTATACAGGAAAGCAAATACAGGAATTTCTCCTGTATCGACAGGAGAAATTCCTAGAGTGGAGCAAAGTTAAAAAAAATTGCAATCCGCCAGCCGCCATGTACGCCTTTTTTTTTCTTTCTACAATATTTTAACAGTTTTATAATGCTATTTACACATAAGTGTTTAATTTTTTCACGTTTTCTTGGTAAAAAACTGATAGATGACCGTTTCTACGACACTTATTCGTTGTATTATAAATACTTGTTATCTTATACGATTTCTAAAACAAGGTAAATAAATATAATAACAATAAAAATCGTATGTCAGCATGTGCGCATAGATAATCTAAAGCCAATGATACAATAAAAAAAATGCCATTGTCGACATGTCTTTATGTACGTAGGGACCGTCGTCGCATTGTTTCTGACTTAATTTGAACAACAACTCTTATAACCATATAATTAATTATGCGGAACGACATAATCAACACAATACTTTATTTCATATCTCTTTAAATAATATAATAAAGGCACAATTGAAGCAAAAGATTATCTATGATAAAAAGTTAAGCATTGTATACGTGATCAATTAGTTATTGTTTATACACCTATAAAAAAATCACTGATAAAAGTTTAAAATTTTCCAAATTATATAAAAGTCCTTATCAAATAGTTAATCATAAAATTAAACAATAGAACATTTTGAGATATTTTCCATATTAATAGATTAAAACCATTCCATGCTAGAGTTAAAGTATTGTTAAAAAAAAAATAGTTATGTAAATAATTCGATCTATTTCTCTTGATAATTAATTGTTCATTTATTATTTTAATTGTCGGTTTTAGATCGACGAATGTATTTAATAAACTCAATACTTAAAGTTCGTTAAATTTGAATAGGTATATTATTTTAGTTTGGGTACTTAAGGTGTAAATATTAAAACCTAACGTTTGTTTTTCATGTACACACGACGACACATCAACCTATACAAAACCAGTTTATGCGGATCTCTCATCGTACGAGAAATCCGCGGTGTACGACCCGTTGTTAAGAGATCAGTATAAACTGGTTTTGTACAGGTTGATATGTCTTCGTGTGTACCTAAACACTGTCGGATGCGGCCGGGGATTCATGATGGGCATTCAATACGGCTTCGAGTCTCAAATGTAATAAGAAGCAGGGCCTAGGGTCGATACATTCCAGATGTTATGATTGCATATTGAAGTAAAGTAGGTACACGTTTTTATAAACTGTCGTCCTTTCTGGAAGGGAGGAACAACATTCAATTTTCAGTGGAGCCAACAGCCAAGCGTTAGTAAAGTGTGTTGAGTTGACATAATTATTGGTAAAGCTGATGGTTGCAGTCCGACAGTTCAGTCAATATGGACCGCCAATATTTTTTTTTATTGAATGTAACCTGGAATGGGAAGACATTATACAGGTTGAAATTTGTGTTTCCAAGAAAATGGAGCCCATTTCGAGCATTTAATTAGTTAGTTTACTATTTTTTGTAAATAATTAAATTAATTTAAGATTTTATTGTTTTCCTTTCATTTAATTTGTGAAGTTTGTTAAAGAGATTTCATTCGTATTGACCCTAACGATCGATGCAATAAAAGTACAAGGTGCATCTTTTACAGATTTTAGTCGGTTCGATTACCGTGTGCAGCAAGCGAATTTAAAAAAAAATTGTATTGTAACTTGAATGCCAAAAATCAAAAATAAAGGAATGTTTTCTTTGAGTAAAATTTTCTATCTAAAGTATTCCCCTTCAGGTGGCATTACAAAATTCCATCCTGTAAACTTAGGTAAATTGAACGTTATCCTATTTTACTTCCTTAAGACTCAATCGCGTCCGATGGGGTTAAAGATTATGATACACAGTTTGATTTTGTTTTTAAACCCCACCTGGGTATATATGAACTTATCATATATTTGTTTAAAGGTACGTATCGTTGCTTTTCGGGGTCTTGCGACGACAAAATGTCAATACTCTGATTTAAGATTTGTTAAGTGCACGTTAGCACAAGTTAATGTACAGCTATCATAACTCTAAATGCAGTGACAATCTGTTATAAATCGGTAATTGTATTGAAATTACATCTCCAGAGGCGGGCCTATTTTATTTCCCCTCCTATGTAGGGATTCTGGTATAGGGTTAGGTATGAGCCCTTGAGGATTAGAACTTAATGAATCAAAGTTAAGTTTCTACGTTGATCCTTATACTCATAAGAGTGGGCGCAGCTCATGTAAGAGGTTTTATAACCTAACCAATGCTGGCTGGTTAACCATAACGTTCGAATACCTACTCAAGTCGTTTTAAAATGAGAAAAGAATAGAATAACAGAATGGTAGGTTTGATGAAAAAGTGTAACATGTAAATTAAAATATGATTTAAATTATAATCCTGAAAATAATAGTAATATATACGACGGGCCTGTTGGTCTAGTGGTTAGTGGCCCTGACTGCTGAGCCGGAGGTCGTGGGTTCGATTCCCACCCAGGACAAATTTTGTGTGATGAGCATGATTGTTTGTTCTGTGTCTGGGTGTGATTTATATGTATGTATTTATAAATTGTATAAGTATGTATATCAGTTGTCCGGTTACCATAACACAAGCTCTGCTTAGCTTGGGATCAGATAGCCGTGTGTGAGTTGTCCCAGGATATTTATTTATTTATTTAATATGATTTAAATTATAATCCTGAAAATATAATATGCTTTTTTTTTATTTAAAGTAAATAACATAGACCTCCATTTGGAGGTGTCAAGGAAGTAGTGTCAGATGGAAGATCAGTTTTTACATCTCATTTAGTCAAAGAAACAGTTTGTTATTTTGGGGCCAAAACAACAACAATTTACAAAGCAAATAATATAGGTAGTCCTAACCTGATTTGGCCTAACAGTACCTAGTCTGAAACTAGAACAAAAAGGATGCGGCCTTGGTCACAATATTTCAGATTAAATGCGTTTCTAGGCTCTTTATTTTTATTATGCTACGGTTGATATGAATAGCGAGTAATTACGCGCTCTGTTTATTTTTTTTTATTTGATAATTTCGCATCATGTCATACATTGTATAATGCTATGATGATAATACAGTAATATGTACAGGCTACAGCTAAATATCATCATCATATTGTAGGTATATTTTGCTGCCATCTGGATTTATGAAGACATGAGGCCCTTTTGACATTTATCATCATCACCTATATAGCCTTTTCTCGGATTCAGCTGAAAACCAATATTTTACATGGAGCAATTACATCTATGACCATCCAATCCAGTTGGACTGATTGTTATCATTTCGAGCCACCTGTAACGCAGTCGTTACTTTGACAGTTCAAAGATCGACAAATAAATAATAATAGTAAATAAATATCTTGGGACAACTCACACACGGCTATCTGATCCCAAGCTAAGCAGAGCTTGTGTTATGGTAACCAGACAACTGATATACATACTTATATAATTTATAAATACATACATATTATAGATAAATCACACCCAGACACAGAACAAACAATCATGCTCATCACACAAAGTTTGTCCTGGGTGGGAATCGAACCCACGACCTCCGGACAAATGACAAATGACGCCTGGGACCAACGGCTTAACGTACACTGCGACGCACGGAGAAAACTCGGTATGTTTCAACTTGTCTACGGTGGACCTTTCCATGGACCACTCAAGTTTAACCCAAGCGGCTGTTATTATTAAGCCACAAACTCCGTTTCTCCTCCTTTATCTCCTTCCCCTTTTGGTCATAATCATTTTGTTTAATTTGAGTGTTTTTATACTTTATAATGGCAATTAACGCAAGTTTCTCTCTTTCTCTAGAAGGACTTAAGTAAGGCAGTAGAATAAAAGTGACCTAACCCTCTGCGTTTCGTGTAACCTGCAACATTTATCATTTACAATACCCAAACAAACGTTTGTATCATTAGTAAACATACACTCGCATTTTTCCGAAAATGACCTACAGTATTACTGAGAAAACATTCCAAAAACAAATGAATAAGCTAACACATTTATTTTGGAAACTGGGAAAACCAATAATGCAAGTCATGGTATAGTTTTTATTTAAAGACGTTATCAAATGAATTATAATATGCCTAAAGAAGATGCAAGTGTCATTCATGTAAAAACAATCTCCGTGTCTTACGTATAGATGAGTCATTAAATTCTTAGCGGAACTTCACTTTGTCTGATCATGTTATAGATGAATGAATAGACGACTTTTATTATTAAATGCTAAAGTTTTTTAGGACTTCGGACGTATGTATGTTTGTTACTGGTTGACGGAAAAACGACTGAACGGATTTTGATAAAATGTCCTACACAGATACTAAGCATATCACTTGGATACCTGGGTTACTCTTTCACGCCAGAATTATTGAACGGATTCGAATGTTTGGCACTCAGATAGTTTATAACCTAAGTTAAAGGCAAAATACTTTATTAAACTTAGCTAATATAGTAAAAAATGTGTATTGTGTCACTATGTTTTGTCTTGCAAGGCGTATAAATTAATAAAATAAAAATTAAACCCTTTTATAAACAACAAAAATCTGGATATTATGTTCCCTTGGGATAAATTTTATCTCCAAGCAGGCGAAACCGGGGCCACAGCTAGTAAACAATCATGTTGGTAGTCATGATAGTTAGTCATCAATTAGATAAACGTCTGTTGGTGATTTCGTGAAGCATGCTTTTGTTTTGTGATTCCAGTATTTGATAATGTTTTTCCTTTCATTCTTAACTCATGATTAGCTCATGGGCTACGCAATCAACTTGTGCTACAGAAACAATTCTATAACAGGAACAATGTAAATGACGTTATTATAGATTTAGTCTTTGTGCATTTGAAAGTGTAAACACATTTACGATGCGGTGGAAAACGTAATCAAAGTATAACTACACATAACATAAAATATTCTGGTTTTTGTTAAATTAATTTGGTACCTGACATAGCCGCAGGCGTGTTTTACAACAACGATACCAAAAAACGTTTTTCTAATTTTCCTATCAAAGAATCATAGGTAAGTAACTACGGTATGACTTAAAACAGCATTTGAGGAGCTCGTGGCTAAAATAGCAGCCGTTCGGGCCGATCTTTGGGTTAAGCTGCGCCTAGGTTTGTCTGTGGATGGGGTACCACCCGGTACATACCGGGAGACAACTCCGGATAGCACGTAAAGCTGTTGGTCCCGGTTATCATTTGTAAATCTTTGACAGTCGTTACAAGGATGTCAGTGTCCCGCAAGTCTGACAAAGAGTATTACCAACGGGTATCGTATTGGGCAGTCGCTCTACGTAAAATACTGGTATTCAGCTGCATCTGGTAAGACTGGAGATCGACCTCAACGTAGTTGGGAAAAAGCTAAGCAGATGACATGATTTAAAGCAGCATCAAAATGCATACTTATCAACAAGTTCGCAGTTGAAACATAGTGGTAAAGTACTGAAAAATTAACCAGTGAAAAAAGAAATTTAAAGACCATTTGCCTGTGGGCAGTTAATAAATTGAAATTACTCGGTGAGAAACATCATTCTTTACAGACTAAGGTACTTAAATATCAATATAACTGTTTGCAGGATTTAAAATAACCTCATAGGTACGAAGGGGATGGCGGGGACTTAGTTCGCTCGCTAAAGGAACGCTGGACTGATTGAAATTCAAATAGAGAAGTGTGGAAGAAGAAGACATGCTGAGCCGACATTAAACTAACTGTCCTAAGGGCAGGAGTATGAAGGTGTTTCAGTCAGTAAAAGACTTACAGTCTCCCCCCGCTACGCACAAAGCAATCCGCAAACATGGACTCATGATCGACTTCTTTTCTATCAATCCTCAAAAATATAAAGTACTAGCTTTCGCCCGCGGTTTCGCCCGCATTAAATTTGGGGTAACACAGTTCCCCTTGCGCCTTATTGATTTGTAATAGCAACGCTAAGTTTTCCCTTTTCTTCCCTTTTTCTCCCTCACATCCCACTTTTTTAATATAAAAATTAGCCTATGTCCGTCTCCTGGTTCCCAACTATCTCTGTACCAAAATTCATCAAAATCGGTTCAGCCATTAAAGCGTGAAGAGGTAACAAACAAACAAACTCACTTTCGCTTTTATAAGGAAGTAAGGATTATCCACAAAAAAACTAGATTGTAATATTTACTTAATTTAATAGTTTATTATGTACCTCTCTTTCTCTGTGTTTTGGAAAATGTCTTAGGTTTCTAACCCTCGTTTATTTATAACTAAGTGTAAGATTCTATTTATAACTGTTTGTTTCCCAAATAAAAAAGAAAAAAACAATGATGACTTATTAGGTCTAACAGAAAAAACCCAGTCACATTATTTTTACTTGGTTGCAAGGAAAGTGTTATGAATATTTAAGTGTATTATGCAAAATAAACTTTTTCTCTCACTTCTAATGCGGGAAATCTTCTGTTATCATTATCATAAATGGGTTGAATGTAACAAGGTTTGAGTAATGTGGGCTCGTAGTGTCCAAGGCGTTGTTCTAAAGAGTCGTTCACAATGAATATGCCTACAGATTTTTCCCATCGTACTACTGAAAGCGTGTGGCTAAATAAGCAATAACAGGCGCATAATTCAATCGAAAATTAAGGCACACTTGGCGATGTCCATCTGTGGGTGGATAATCGCAACTCCTGAAAGCCGGAAACTTAAGATTAAAAAAAAAGACGTTGCCCCACACTAAGAATTTCTCCTGTATCGTGGGTGCGTTTACAAACATTTAAATTCTCATACACAAACAGCCAGTCCCGGCACAACTATCTGTAGGCCATACAAATATTTGTTCCGTGCGGGAATCGAACTCGCGACACGCAGCTCAGGAGTCGATCGCTCGGCCACTGCGCCAACCGTGTCGTCAAAGTTTCTTTATATTAATTTTGTATAAGACTTAGTAAAGGAATCAAATAAAAGTTAGAATTTTAAATATTTCCTAATTAAAACATTAAAAAAATATATTAAAAATATAAAATCTATCCGGTATCGGGAACAGTGTCCAAGCTATCGGCGGTCAGGGCTCCACAGAAAGGAACCTCCTAACAATACGAGCCGGGTCCAGAAGTACCGCTTTCTGTATCAAGCCCTTGATCCAGCTGCCTAACGAGAGCCTCTTCAGGTATTGGTCGAGTCTCTGGGCAACTAAGCCATTGGCAGATACGACTATCGGACAATGATCACTGAGATTTTATTAATGTAGATTAATAAAGATATTACATTAAATTATTATAAAATCGAGAGTTTGTGAGGATAATGGATCTTTGTAACTCTTTCGCACAAAACCTACTCAATGGATTTTGATTAAATTTCTAACACAGATAGTTTCTAACTTGGATAACACGTGGGATACGTTTTATCCCGATAGTTTGTCCTCGATTGACAATAGGGTCGTTTCCAGGGTCAAAGTAACTACATACTATTTAGTCCACCTTTTAGATTATTCAAAAATAAGAGACACGTATTTTTTTACTTGTAAATTAGACCAAAAATGACAAAGATATAACCCATTAAAGGAACGTGTGACTTCACTCGTTCCGAATTTTTTTCCCAGGCGAAATGCGGTCATAATCCAGTGTAAAATAATGGCAGTCAGCTGCAAATTGGTCATGTCACACTACTTATTACCAGTATACCTCACCCCTTAGATCAATCGTATCTTCGCCATATAAACAAACTGTGCGCGCGCAGTGTACGTTGTCGAGCGCGCATCATCTCACGTGCGCGCGCTCATCTGTACGCATCATTTATTTATTGTTCGTGTGTGATTGTGTTCTTGTGGTATTTAGTGATAGCGATATTTAAGGTAAATATAAATATTTATTATTCGTAAATGTTTTGCGTATTTTTTTATTCGGTTGAATTTTGGTAATGGTTCCTGTTAGCATACTGCAGTAGCAACTATTTAACCTTAATATCGCACACCTAGATCTACACAGAGATTACTCAAAATTCGTAAATTTTTAAACACCCTTGTATTCGAATGCTCGGTGATCATGCGCAACTATCTAACATAACAGAATTTACAAACTGTGATTTATTTCACCTATTTGTGATCTAAAATAAATTTAATGTCCATAACTTCCTATACAGACAGTAAACTGTTTTAATACTCTCTTGGAAAACCTTTTTTGAGTTTACCAGTTTAGATCTAGATGAGCGATGTTATGCTTTTATTATTTAAATGACACGGTCACTTTTAAAAGCAACGTTATTTATTTTGTTTTTAGTTTCTAGTACATTTATTTATTTCTCCACATATAAATACATTTTTAAATATTTCTTAAAATCATAAAAAAAAACATTTAAAAATATTAAAAAAAAGTTAGTTTCTATTATTGACATTTATTTATTTGTTTACATATTTTTATATTTTTACATATTTCTTAGCATTAGTTTCTATATCATTATGTTATAATAACTTAAGTATGAGAACTCTAAGATGTTAGTGACGTTTTAAATAGTAATAATATGTTCTTGTTGAAAGAAAACTTGGAAAGTGTTACCTGAGCAGAATCTTTAAAGCTGAGTGAGTGAGAAAGTTATTACCTATTGTAAATAATCTGTATTGTAAGCAGGTACTCGATCATTGTTCGTGGCCTGGTAAATTATAAGCAGAGATGAACATTCTTTTTCGGTTACCTATCTAAAAAATATTTACACAAAACATTGACAATCAATTCTTTATTTAAAACTATGATATAAATAATTCATACATTATAATAAATACATTATTTATTGTTCTTTATTTGAATAATTCCATAAACCAAATACTTTATTAATATTTTAAGTGCATTTGCAGGCTAATATGCATAATTTATGGTTCTACATAATGTTGTTGAAATGAAAAGGTTCAATTTTAAAAGAAAATGGTTTAACATCTTTCCAATTTAACAAAAACACTATCATGCCTATTAACGTAATCGTAAATGTATACTAAAAAAATTGCCCATAACTGTCCCACTGCTGGGAAAAGGTCAGTAATGTACCTATCCCATGATATTAAAAAACAAAAAAAAGCTTTGGCCCACCCTAGGAATTTCTCCTGTATCGTGGGTGCGTTTACAAACATTTAAACTCACATACACAAACAGCCATTATTATTTTACAGTTATTGCAGTATACAAATATTTACCGTGTTCTTGGATTCCGAAAGGATCCTTATTACTATATTTTATATATAATAATAACAGTTTCTAAGCCATAATCTCAAACCAGTTTCCGTAATGTTAGGTACGTTGGAGACATCGAACTTGTCTTGTTCTTACATAAAACAACCCCGTAATTTGACGTTCGTAAACCAGGTATCCTTATCTATACTATAATCTATACTAATATTGTAATATATAAGCTGGAGAGTTTGTTTGTTTGAACGCGCTAATCTCAGGGACTACTGGTTGGAATTGGAAAAATCTTTTAGTGTTGGATAGTCCATTTCTTGAGGAAGGCTATAGGTTATATAACATCACGCTACGACCAACAGGTGCTGAGCAGCGCGGGTGAAACCGTGGGGAACAGCTAGTACTTAATAATAATAGAACGCATTAGTAACTGATATTTGTATAAATATCTTGGCATAGTAGTTTTTTTTTAAATCTCTCTTTTTTATCTGTTTGTGTTGATCTGTTTATTTGATATATTTGTTTTAATCTGCTTGTTCTGTTCTTTGTTTTAATTTTGTTTTCATTTAGTTTAATTTATTTGTTAAGTCTTGTTTCGTACAAAGTATTTTTTTCAATTTTTTTAGAAGTTACGACAACGTTTTGTGTGCATGCAGAGTTAAAGTATAAGTGATTGTCACACTTTGCTCTATTATGTTCCGTGTTTGGTTTTCTTATACCAGAAAAAGCAATTGTGTTTGAACCGAATCCTTACTAATATTATAAAAACGAAAGTGAGTTTGTTACTACATCTTTGATGAATTTTGGTACAGAGATAGTTGGGACCCTGGAGACGGACATAGGCCTAGGAAAAGGGGAGAAAAAGGGAAGAAAAGGGATAATTTTTTTCTTTTTCGTGGTTATCACGGGGGTTCAAGTTAGCATTAGCTAAAGTAACTATGCCACCCGGACGACGTCGCGGGCAAAAGCTAGTAATAATAAATAAATAAAAGTCTGAAATGAAGCCGCGGGTTGCTTACATATTTTAAAATACTCGACGGAATTTAATGCAGTTTTTAGCAATAGATACAGTGATGAGCTTCTTATTGTCGAGAAATATATATTCATATTCATATCTTTATTGCATTCCATAATGTCTGAGGATCTTAAAATAGGCTTAAAGCTAAGGTACAATTTTGGACCCTGTAGGGCACAGTAAACAAATTAAACAAATTCTTAATATTAATTACCAAATTATAAATAAATTATTCATATTGAAGTCAACAAAAATTATACTTATTCTAATAAAATATTAAAAAACTAAATTATAACAAAAATAAAATAAAAATTGAGATCAATAGGAACATATTGTTAGGATTTAAATTAAATTTATTCGTACTTTACAATAATAGTAATCTATCAGACATGCTGCCTTTCTTACGATATTTTGGTTGGCGCAGTGGCTAAATGTTTGACTGCTGCACTGCGTGTCACGGTTTCGATCCCCGCACGGAACAAATATTTGAATGACCTGCAGATTCAGTTCCGGGTCTGGCTGTTTCTGTATGTGAGTTTTAATGTTTGTAAACGCACCCACGATACGGGAGAAATTCCTAACGTGGGGCAACGTTTTTTTTTAATAAAAATTGTTGGAACAGGACATCGGAACTTTTATCCCACTAGTAATCTCAGTGGGATATTATGATAAACAAAGATATTCGAAAATATAGGTAGGTACTGTTATGTGTACATCGATTTAATTAAGCAATCATGATGTGGTTTACTACATGGGTGAGGGGACAACGAACTAAGTAGAGTATAATGCAGTCAATATACTCATAATATTAAAACTGTGGAAATAATTACAAAATAAAATGTAGCGGTATTGTACCGGTTGACAATCGTGTGGCTCTAGCGGTCTGAAGTCTTATGTTGTTCGATGCTCGGGTCAGTCAAAATGTAATACGACTTGAGGTCCTTGGTTCGATTCCCGTTGAATGGAATATATTTGATGGCACGGTTGGCACAGTGGCTAAGCGATTGCCTGATGCGGTACGTGTCATGGGTTCGATCCCCCCACGAAACAAATATTTGTACGACCTGCAGATAGTTGTTCCGGGTCTGGCTGTCTGTATGTGAGTTTAAATGTTTGTAAACGCACCCACGATACAGAAGAATTCCTTAGTGTTGGCAAAGTTATTATATAAAAAAAAAATACTAGACAGTCATGTTTGTTTGCATAAATCTGCAAATTGTATCTAATTTGTGATCTGGCGTGCACAACATTAAAACACTACCTTATAAATAAATCGAGAAGACACGACTTATTTATAGAAAATACTTGACTTGCTTGCTTTGTTATTTTTATTAAGACACACATACCTACACTAATATTAGTGTCGATTCTGTTGTCACAAACTAAATTAACGACTCGTTTTGCTCACGGATAGTTGAATTTTGACATAAGTCTCATAGAACTTGGGTCAAAATACAACTATCCGTAAGCAAAACGAGTCGTCTTCGTTTATTGGAACGCACATTTAGACTACTCTAAAAATGACAAAAAAGTATTTATTCCTGTCATACGACGTTTTCTCTTCTGAAATTAATTAAACTGACACAACTTAACCATACTGTAATTTGATAGCGCTAATGATAGTTTATTTACTCAATTTAGAGGAAATTGTAATCTTGCTATTCTGAAATTGACGTTTATCATAAAAAGTTGTGGTTTTCAAGATAAATCGGACTAAAATGAAATCGATTAAAGCATTGTTGTACTAAATAGATGTAATTATGGATGACATTTTAATATAAGTCTAGTTTATTCATCAGAATCTTTATTTTCTGTTTCTATTTTTTGTTATTTTCATTTGTGAAAATCTTCATTTTTTTAAACCTCTGCCAATAACTATCCCAAATACGTTGTTTCATAAATTTTCACAAAGAACGTAAATGTGGATGGTGTGTTATTAATTTTAATGTTATTTGTTACAGAAAACAATTTCTATAAGTCAACAAAATGATAAGAGATCCAGAGGTGAGTTGAAAAACTTAATGTTTTCTTTATTTTTAAGTAATAAACTTTATTTCTTAAGCAGTAATTAATGCGGATCGGTAACATTCATCTTATTTTATTATTTGTAGACATTTAAATATTCAATTTCAAGTCGTTTATTTGCATAATACAAGTTATCTACAAAGGTGTTATAAGGTACTACCTGGCGCCCGCGGCTTTGCCCGCGTGATATCGAAAAATAGTATCATATTATGTATTATTCCAGACTATAATAAAATGCCAATTTATAATAGCCGTAGCCGTTGAGACGTGAAAGAGTAACAAAAATCCATAAATCCATCCGTCCATCCTCACAAACATACTCATTTATAAAATTAGTAGGAAGTAGGATAAAATATCATATTAAATGTCAAAAATGATTGAATTGTAAAATACATAATAAGATGTCAAAAGCATGCGTATCATGCAGCTTTCCTCTTAATAAGGTACCTAATTCCAAGGAACATTATAATGTATCTCGTATAGCGATTTGTACCTACTAGACAAGGTAAACTACACACACGCACAAAAAAAAAAAAACTTGATTCTGTGAGGGTTTGTGCTTTCAAAGTATTGTGTGTAAAAGAATTTTTAACTTTATTACTAAATAACCTATATCATTTTAACAACAGCCTATTAAATTATTATTAGTGGCTGAGTTTTGTTTGAATAAAAATGTGAATGAAAATGTTTATTGTTATAGTATTTAGTATTTTTCTAACATATTCAATCGCAGTAACAAGACGTCCATTGAACAAGACTTCGTTCGCAGTAAAATAGTTTTCATTATTTTTTATCGATGTAACGAAATATCACAGTAACAAGACGTCGATTGAACAAGGCATCGCAGTTTGATATTTCACAGGAAAATAGTTCTCAGTACATTTTTTCGATGTACCGAAATAGCATAGTAACAAGACGTCAATTGGAGAAGGCTTCTCAGTATGAAATTTTCGCAGTAAATCGTTCTCAGTACCGATGTAACGAAATATCGCAGTAACAAGACGTCGATTTAACAACGCCTCGCAGGATAGAGATATCGTTGACAGGGTTCAAAAGAAACAAAAATCGATGATACGGCTGTCACACTCAAGTTGGTACCTATTCCATGTCTAGGCCTTCAAATTAAACCATTCATAATTACAGTTGTCTAGTTAAAGTGGGAGAGCGAGGTTAGCCAAATTAATTTTTTTTAAAGATTCTCTGCGGATAGGCCAGTTTAGACTCTCTGTAGACTACTAAGCAAAAGATGACGAAAAACCCAATTATCTTGTGTGTTTTGAAAACTGCACTTAATGAGCATATCGATACGTGTGCTATTTCTTCCAATACGTGCTTTTGACCGTCCGTCACCACCGTCCAATCGCTATCACCCTGCTAATCATAAATATAATAAAACAAGCTGTGCCCCAATAATACATGCGTTGCTATGCAATTTTCTACCTACTCTACCTAAACTATCTACCCTACCTACCCTACCTTTTCTTTGCTATAAACCTCACGGAGCCCGAGACCTTTCCAACGGATAAAAACCCGTGGAAATCGGTTCGTGCGTTCTGGAGTTATAGCGTCAGGAAGGAAAACCCGAATTATTTTTTTAAAGTAGAATAAAATTTATTGTGTCAAATTATCCGTTACATAATTGTGTTCAGAACCTTCTTTTAGACAAACAATACCTGTAGTAGAAGTCTCCCTATTTTGCATAGTGTGATAATAAACACAAAAAGAAAAAACAAAAACAATTGATCATGAGCAGTAGCGGCGTAAGGGGGGGGCGGCAGGGGCGGTCCGCCCCGGGTGCCAAGCATCAAGGGGTGACAACCTGCCGGGGTTGCGGGTTGTTCGAAAAAGATACCGCAGTCCCGGAACGTAAAGGGCAATAAAAGGAACATGGGTGGGTTTTGGTCAGTAGTAGTAGTCAGCAAAATTCTGACGCTCCCCCACTCCGCCCGGAGCGGGGAAAGATATTTGATGATTTCCCACCCCAACAAAAAGGGGTGACAACGGAATGCCAAGCCAGTCGTGCAGATTAGTAGCCACTGGCGCATCTGTACGACAAGGTCGGCGCGGGTGACAGGGGCAAGTTGTGAACATCTGCCCAACCCAGCCGCCGCGGGAGACGCCCATGGCGCCGGGCGCCGCGAGACGATTTCCGGCCACCGTAGATGCGGGCCTGTGGGCGGTGAGCAATGGGTAGTTCACCGTGCGTCCGTCGATTGACGACAGGCCTTGTCGACGGCGCGTTCGTGTTTCACGCGCGCCTCAAAGAGAGTCAGCAAAGCAGAGGGGCTTGCCAGAGCCTCTGCCTGCCGGGGTTGCGGGTTGTTCGAAAGAGATACCGCGGCCTCGGAACGTAAAGGGCAAAAGAAGAAACATGGGTGGGTTTTAGTCAGTACAAGTCTGACATGCCCTCCCGCTCCGCCCAGAGCGGGAGAAGTCATTGGATGATTGACACGAAAAAAAAAAAAAAAAAAAAAAGGGGCAAGTTGTTGATGTGTCGATCAAAGCAATCACAGTTGACACTTGGTCAGTTAGAAAGTGTTATTGTTTCTATGATGTGATCGTTTAATCTGCATGCGAATCATTATCTGGATCAATTTTGAAGTTCATAGCACCTTCTGGTTCTCTGGTATCAAACACACCACAGCAAGGTGTTGAAAGTGACATTGAAACAGATGGTGTACAAACAAGGAGCCAAAATGCATTGCATGGGGAGACGCCGGGAAAATAGCCTGAAAATCTGGATACACAAGATGAAAGAAGGTAGAGATTAACAACAAGAAGAATACATTCAGTCAAAAAAGTATCGGGAATGGATGATTTGTTTATGGTTCCAAATTAAAATTTTTGTTTTTTTTTTGTAGTTGTCAAATTGGCACAACTGTTTTCCATTTTGGCGCGGAGTTTGAGTTGCATCTGTTATTTATATTAAATACAGTGCTGGTTTTAGTAATATCAAATATAGTGTGTATTGCGAATTTCGTACATTTTCGTGACAGGCCTGTTGGTCCAGTGGTTAGTGGCCCTGACTGCTGAGCCGGAGGTCGTGGGTTGGATTCCCACCCAGGACAAACTTTGTGTGATGAGCATGATTGTTTGTTCTGTGTCTGGGTGTGATTTGTCTATAATATGTATGTATTTATAAATTATGGTATAAGTATGTTTATCAGTTGTCTGGTTACCATAACACAAGCTCTGCTTAGCTTGGGATCAGATAACCGTGTGTGAGTTGTCCCAAGATATTTATTTATTTATTTATTTATTCGTAATGGACAAAAATATCGAACAAAGAGTTTGTCTTAAATTTTGCATCGCCAATGGAATTTCGTGTTCGGAGTCACTGAAAATGTTACAGAAGGCTTACGGTGAATCGACTTTATCAAAAACTCGTGCTTATGAGTGGTTCAAACCGTTCAAAAGCGGTCGAGATGTGATGGAAGATGCCTCGCTCTGGTAGGCCGTCAACGTCTGCAACTGAAGTTAACATCGCAAAAGTGAAGAAAATACTGACTGAAAATCCCCATTCAACTCTGAGAGAGATAGCCGCCGAACTTTCTGTATCTCACGAGTCGATCCGTACCATTGTAACTAATCATTTGGGTATGAAACATGTTGCTGCTCGGCTAGTCCCAAAAGATCTGAATTTTCTCAAAAAACTCAATCGCATGAAAGTCGCTGAGGACATGCTAGAACGAGTCAGTTCGGACCCAACATTCATGAAACGCATTGTTACTGGTGACGAGACGTGGGTTTACGAGTTTGACATGCAAACTAGTCAACAAGCTTCGGAGTGGCGCCTTCCAACTGAACCGAAACCGAAAAAACCACGCCAAAGTCGATCAAAAGTCAAAGTCATGTTGACTGTTTTCTTTGACTATCGCGATGTTGTGCACTCTGAATTCTTACCGGAAGGTCTAACGGTAAATAAAGAATATTATTTGAGCGTTATGCGGCGTTTAAGAGAGCAAATTCGACGAAAAAGGCCAGATTTAAGGAAAGAAAATTCTTGGATTTTGCACCACGACAATGCGCCTTAACACAAGGCTATCATTGTGAACGAATTTTTACCAAACACTCAACAAAAACCATCCAGCAACCACCATATTCACCAGATATGGCTCCTGCTGACTTTTTTCTTTTTCCTAAACTCAAATTACCACTTCGTGGCACCCGTTTTCAATCGATAGAAGACATAAAGGAGAATTCGCGGCGAGAACTGAACTCAATTCCGGAAGCAGCGTTTAAAAAATGTTTTGATGAATGGAATATTCGTTAGCGCAAGTGTATCGTTTCTAAAGGAGCATACTTTGAAGGTGATAAAATAAATTTGGATGAATAACAGACATTTTGTGTATTATTGATCTTTTCCCGGTACTTTCTTGACAGAGTAGTATGACCAAGAAAAAAACTTTTTTTAAAAAAAGGCGAAAATAACGTAGGTAACTTTTGTTGGTTTCGTTGAATTTTTTTGCCACCGACCTCCGGAAAGTTATTTTCGACTTTTTAGTTTTTTTTTGGAAGTCGGTTATGATTTAAAAAAAAATATTCTGCAGTTTTTGTATAACAGAGTTTCGTCAAAGAATTTAATTCATGGTGGAAGCTAAATCACTAAGTGTCCGAACACATAACGAATTCTGAAGGTCTACTCTCCTGTTTTAAAAAAGGAAAATCTTGATATGGATTGATGCATCAAAAATCTTTTGACCATGAACATCAAAATGTTAAGAGACCAAGAAAAACAAAGTAAAGTGCCATTTTGAGCCGCCTTTTAGCTGTTTTTCTCTTCCTGGTACGCCAAAATCATTTCATCAGACAATAGAGGGCTTTTTCAGAAGTAGTTTGACCTAGGAATATAACATGCTATCTATATACAAAAAGTAAACGGGTAGTGTCCAAATATGTACATTCAAAATGAGTTCAATATTATTTTCGATAGTACTGAAGTACTATCATCGAGTGTTACAATTTTTTTTAAGCATTTGTGTGGCTTCAGTGATTTCTTCTAAAGAAGATTCTCAAATGTTAAGTTAGGTAATAAAATCTTACTTAAAATTTACAATGACCCAAACGCGACCTACCAGTCTTTCCATATTGCCCATTGTAAAGGACGGAAACGTAAATTTTGATATTATAGAATACTAGCTGTGCCCAGCGGTTTCACCCGCTGCTCACTTATGAGTATGAAAAATAGATGTTGGCCGATTCTCAGACCTACCCGATATGTACACAAAATTTCGTTTACATCGGTCCAGCCGTTTCGGAGGAGTATGGGAACGAAAACTGTGACACGAGAATTTTATATATTGGAAGATTTAAGCAAAATAAAGTCACGCAATCGCGTTTAGTATTTGTCGTTTCATTTTGAGGGTGCTCAATAGAAACTCGCCCCGGGTGCCAACCCATGCTACGCCGCCACTGATCATGAGGTGAGAATTTGACTCGGGCAAATTGTGGTTAGGTTTTCAATCAGGTAATCAGTAGCTGCCACGGAGTCTAGGGTTGTTGGTGATGGCAATAGGTACGCCCTAATAAATGGGACTTGAACAGAACGGGTGAAATATGCGTGTACTATTAGGTACGTTCGTATGTTGTTTCTTATTTTGCTGTGTTAACAAAAAAACGCATACTTATCATGAATTTATAGGGTCAAGATTATTTCTTAAGCTAACCCTACAATTACTGACATATTTTACTCTTAAGTACATTCAATAATAATTGGTTTCTTTTGTAAATACTCGATGGTAATTCTCGTTTACACTCAATCAGTAGATGTCATTAGAAATAATTAACCCTTTGTTTTCATTGCGTCAAAAAATTCTTCCGTTACGTGTATATTTGTTTCCTCAGTCGTTGAAACTTCCGTATTTTGTTCAAAGATCAAGGTCATAGTTCGATGTTGATGACGCGTGGGAAGCAGCCACTCAAAAAAAAATTACCCTTAGTACCTACTCTTATCTCTTTCATTCAGTGTTTGGATGGTAACCTAAATTTAGATTAATAAGATAGAACGCACATTTATTTTTTTCCTTTTCACAGGCATGCGGGTGCCCCATAAAGGAGGTGGGTCCCTCCATGGTATCGTCCTGCCCAAACCAGTTCCTACTGTTTATGACGATCCTAGAGGCGTACGTCAACGGCCGCTGCGACCTGGCTGATCCCTGCAACAGGGTAACCAGCAGAGACCAACCTGATGAGAATTATGACTTCATCGTGGTTGGTGGAGGAACTGCGGGCGCTGTGATGGCTGGGAGACTGTCAGAGAATCCTCAGTGGAAGGTATGTACTGTAACACTAAAAGTCTTTTGAAAAAAACCCTGCGCTAAATAAATGTATTTCCAATTGTCTATATGGAACTCGGCTTGTGCCCTTGGAAAGATCCTGAAGGCAAGACTATTAGTTTAAAAAATATTTTAATGGGCAGAGGAATAGTAGGCCTACCATAACGTCTTAAAGCAGAACTTATTCCTCTGAGTGAAAGTGATGGTGCTAGACACCCTGTGTAGCTCTGTCTGTTTCCCTCAGTAGCAGGATCCCAAAGTATTTTGCAAAAGTAATTAAAAAAGAACTGCATTGAAAGCACATTTCTAATAGTAATATATTAGGAATCTATCGTGTTACGTCTAGTCTGAATTCACAGTCTTCATAGAACATGATTGAATACCCAAAAATAAATTTAGCAATTCTTTAAAATGTGCGAATCATTCGTCTGCATCAAATCGAGTTCCTAGGCCATTAGGACCAGAACAATGGCAGACATTCGCGTTGATTTCACGGCAGAGCCCATGACTTGCTTGCATTTACCATGCATTGTTGTCGGTACCTACTGGGTATTATGTGGATATCAATGTAAGGTGGCCGATCTTTGTCTAACTTTGGCTGAAGAGACGTCTTCCTCAGTTCAGCCGAGAACATCCTTCGATTAAGATGTTCGATTAATTTATCAAATGGCTCTTAGCGTCTATGTATAATATATATTTCATAGGTAGAGCTTTACCTACCCTTAAAGCAGACGAAAGGTACTTGTTCACCCCGTCAGCGTTATTGCGATTGTTTTTTGGGTTTTGTACCTCACAAGGAAAAAACAGAACCCTTGTTTGTTGTAACCCACTTTGTTTTCCGTCTGACTGTCTTTCTGTAAATACCCTTTATAGGAAACACGTCGAGGTATCGAGTTGAAATTAAAATAAATAAATATGTAATAAATAAATATCTTGGGACAACTCACACACGGCTATCTGATCGCAAGCTAAACAGAGCTTGTGTTATGGTAACCAGACAACTGATATACATACTTATATAATTTATAAATACATACATATTACAGATAAATCACACCCAGACACAGAACAAACAATCATGCTCATCACACAAAGTTTGTCCTGGGTGGGAATCGAACCTACGACCTCCGGCTCAGCAGTCAGGGCCACTAACCACTAGACCAACAGGCCCGTCGAATTAAAGCCATATAGTCAACTCTGTGGACCCTTTATGCTGTAAAACCCGCATAAGTCTTCGCAGTCAAAAGATATGGCTGTTTATGTCGAAAGTTTGTACGAAAACCTCGGTGCGCGAGTCTGATTCGCTCTTGGCTAGTTTTTTTTATTCTGGTCTATACCTAGGAAGCTCCTGCCTTTCGGAGATATTCGAGGAACGAACTAGTACCAACGACTAGTTCCAACTTTTTCACAACATCAATGAAGATGGTTTAAAACCTGTTACTTAAGCACAACGGCTTAGAAAAAATGTAGCAAAAACCATTTTCAATTTGTAGATGGGTAATTAATTAATTAAATATGGTGTGCGGCGGTTATAAAATAATTATATGAGATACATAGTAAATGAAAATAGCAGAAGGCTAAGACATGGGCTACGTACCTACAATAGTCCAACAGACTAACCAAAAGCATTGCAACATAATTATAGTGAACTCTGAGTAACCCCTCTATTATACAATATGTTGATTTGCATCCTCGCCAAAATTTAGGAGGTGCTAATAAAAGTCATCAATAATCAATGAAAATTACGGTACCTGATCAATAATAATATACGGCGCTTGTATGATATGTTTCAGTCTGTTTTAATTTAACAGTATTATAGAATATCTCCACTTCAAGGTAGAGAATCACCTACAGAACTAACAGAACAGTGTGCGTGAGCGTCGGCGCATTCGTATCATACAGCGGCATGCACGCACACAGTCCGAGTGTAGTGTACACTTACCGATTTCTGCAAATACGAAAAAAGTAAAAAAAAAAACCTATTTATTTTATTATCGATTCGGGTCGAGAATCATTAGCATAGTTACGTCCTTGAATTTGGCGAGGATGCAAATCAACATGCTGTATATACGAATTTACTACACATTACTGGAGCATTGAGTACTTATGTTTGAAAGAGATATCGCGGCCTCAGAACATAAAGGGCAAAAGAAGGAACATGGGTCGGTTTTTGACAGTAAAATTTTGACACGGAAGTAATTTGAATATTTCCCACTGGTAAAAAAAGCTGAAACCACCTACCTACCCTACCTAGGGCTATGAATGTCACAAAACAGCTACATGTTTGCTGTTTTTTTGAAAAAGGACCGTCACCTAATATTATTTACGTATATTTTACCTTACGTTCTGAACTTCTAAATTCATCTTATGTTTTTTTTTGCGGTCACTACAATGATGGTTATAATTATGAAGGTAGTCATTTGTTTTACGTTACCGAACTTTTGGAAACCCACGCTCAATTAATGTTTTAATTATAATTTCAATGTTTTTTTAATTAAGCATGAAGTCATTACATAATTACCTACGTATTTTTTGTTATGTTTGTTGTGTGTTGGAAGCTTTGGTCGGCAAACCGAAGGAAAATGTATCAAAAATAAGTGTCGAAAATATATTATATCTCGCAGGCCTGCTGGTAGAAATTTCTTTAGAAATAAGCTGTGCCTTTGTACTCTTTGTTTTTTATGACGTTTTCCTGTGTTTTCTCTTGTGTGTACATAAATCATTAAATAAATAAATAAATATTTTACAATATTATGCGACTAAACAAGGTGGTTACTGTTTTTCCGCTCTGGCAATGCTAAATGCATTACTAGGTCCTTTTTAGTACTCCTCCTTTTTAGTACTGTTTATCGTGACGTTGTTATGATATGAGCTACATGTAACTGAAAACAGCTGCACGGATCCTTTCAAAACATTGTGTGGTTCTTTTTTCAAAAGACCAGAAACTAGTCTGCATAGTCCTCATTAGTCGACCAAGATTATGAACCATGAAAAAGACCTCCGAGTTTGTTTCGGTTGTGTTTAGAACAGTTAGGCGCGTCGCCCACACGACCAAGTGTCGAGGCGCAGTCGCGGCGCGGGCGCGTTAGGCGCGTCGCCCACACGACATTTGTAAAGAAAATCTTGTTGCGGCGTGACTCTGATGTGAGATTTTCTTTACAAATGCCGTGTGGGCGTCGCGCCTAACGCGCCCGCGCCTAACGCGCCCGCGCCGCGACTGCGCCTCGACTCTTGGTCGTGTGGGGGACGCGCCTTAGGTAACACATCGACCTCAAATAGTTTAAAAAGACGTGTTCAAGTTTTTGTAAAAAGCTATTTGCAAAATAAACAACATTTATCGTTTGATTTTTACGACTGAAGAATCATACAAAACTAGAAGTTCCCTCACATTTACTCGTGGTCAGAACTTAACAGCTTATCCAGGTTTATTACTGATTCATTTACTGTATCCTCCATTCCAGGTGCTTCTGATAGAAGCAGGAGGCGACGAACCAACGCAATCAGGGGTCCCATCCTGGGTGACAGCATACTGGGCGCGAAATGACACTGACTGGCAATACCACACCGAGAAGCAGGAGCAAGCCTGTTTCGACGACGGCGGGAAATGCTACTGGCCTAGGGCGAAGATGTTGGGTAAGCTAGCTGTTATTGGTTTATCTGTTCTCCCATCTAATACATAGGTACCTATAGTACGGCCAATGAGAAGCGATACGAAAGATCATTAACCTAAAGAACAACTGTGGCGTTGACAATCTAATATTTAGCTCTTTCCATCTTGTGCTTTTGTCCTAATGTCTCGTTCTCCCGGCAAAAACATGACAACGTTAAGACGGGTTCGCCAACATTCGGGCGGCCATTTTAGATGGGGTTTTAGCATGGGTTTTGTTTACATTTGGTATCGCTTCTCGTTGGCCATGCTATAGTTTATTGGTTGACCAATACATTAACTAGGAACCAGAGTCACAGCCTTAATATAAACAGCAGAACAATGTTGGTCAGGTGGCTATCAAAATGCTAGGCATTAACTTCGATTTTGATTCGATCCACTGACACTCCAGCCACACAAGATCCGGAGTTGCGGGTTGTTCGAAAGAGATACCGCGATACTCCTTTTGGGGGAAGTTATTTCATGATTTCCCATCCGAAAAATTGTTATACAAGGTCATTCAGCCCTTTTAATATAGTGAAAATGTCATCATGATCCAGTAGGATACCTTATTTAATTGACAACATTTTCTGGACCAAAGACAAGATTTATATGATAATACTAACTTCGCTCGCGTTAAATTCGATAGCGCCTTATTGATTTGTAATAGCAACGCTAAGTTTTCCCGTTTGGTCCCTCTTTCTCTCTCATATACCACACTTTCTTAAAAAAAAATAGTCTATGTCCGTCTCCTGGTTCCCAACTATCTCTGTTCTAAAATTCATCAAAATCGGTTTAGCCATAAAAGCGTGAAGAGGTAACAAACAAACAAACTCACTTTCGCTTTTATAATATTATAAGTAAGGATATATGCTAATATCAAACACAGTACCTAGGTACGTTCACCAAATTATTCTTTGGCAACTTCTTGATCGATACTTCCGACTTCACCAGGTGGATGCTGTGTTATCAACGGCATGATGTACATGCGAGGCCAGCCAGCTGACTACGACAGCTGGGCAGTGAACGGCGCCACGGGCTGGTCGTGGTACGAGGTGCTTCCCTACTTCCTGAGGAGTGAGGATAACAAAGAGATCGGGAACGGAGTGTCAGCCCAGTATCATAGTCGGGGAGGGCCATTGCCAGTGCAAAAGGTTAGAAATGTGTAAGATATAATAATGGCAGCAACTGTTTAGTTGACATAATTAAGTAATCCATATTTCGCCAGCTAAGTCCCGTGTAATAGGGGACGAGCTTATTGCGATCAACTGAGCACAAATCCATACTCCATGTCTCTTAGAAATGTGTAGTTAGTATAGTTCTTTCTTTGTAATTCTTCAATGTTTGTAAACGCATCTACGATACAGGGGAAATTCCTAGTGTGGGGCAAAGTTAAAAAAAAAATAACATTTTACCCGACCGCGAATCGAAGTCTAAACCTTATACTCAGCAGTCCCAGAAGCAGTACTATTTAGTACTCTGCCATTCTCATTTCTCTTCGGGGATGATAGGCATTGTTATCTTAACTAACTTAAAACTCTTCTAACTACACTCATCCAAGCATTCATGACAATTTTCACACGTATTTCAGCATGGAATCCAGTATTTTCATGGGTTTTGTCTTCTAAACAACTAAGCAGAATACGCCATGACTTTGGGTTAACTTAAAGCTTATCAATCACTTGATTCCGATCGCAGTCCACAATTTAACAAACTTAAGTTTTAAAAAAACCTATTTCCCAAAGCTTACAATTTAAATCTTAGCGAAATCAGTACTTTAAAACGTTTTTTTTTTGTCATGTGCAGTTCCGTCACGCGCCTCAGTTTGCTCACGACGTGGTATCAGGAGCCATTGAGCTGGGCTATCCGCCGACCAGTGACTTGAACGGAGAGACCAACACCGGATTCACTATCGCCCAGACCTTGACTGAGTAAGTTTATTGAAGTAGTATCTATTGTCTTCATTTCATGTCCACACGACCACCCGACGCTTTTTTTAGGACCGGGGGGAGTGTCAGACTTGTACTGACTAAAACCCACCCATATTCTATTCTATTCTAAACTGTGCAAATGCACACCCTCACTTTCGAACATACAGGGTGTAAATGAATCCTTCAAACTAAGTAACTTTACGCAAAAAGTATTGCAAGGAAACAACTTTTTTATTGGAGTGTAAGATCGCGTTTTACAGTTTCACTCATTTTTACGTACCTACTTAGTCAAAACTTTGTGCCGATGGTTGCGTTGAATGATTGACATTAAAAATTAGATTTACAAAAAAAAAATGAAAAAGTTGAAATTTTGATCTCCCAATATCTCCCTAACAAAATTTTCAGGTGTTTCCAAAAATTATCACAATGACGTGTAAAAATTGTTTCTTGGCTTCGCTATGGGTACTTTTACACCCTTTATGTATTTAATGATAATTCACCCGCAACGTTATCCTTGCGTTAATCAATATTTCCCTCTACAGCGGAGGTACTCGCTACACTACAGCGCGAGCCTACCTCCGGCCCGCTTCGAAACGAGCGAATCTTCACGTGATGCTTAATACGCTCGTATCCCGTGTCATCGTAGAACCGGTCCTCAAGAAGGTCACCGCCGTTGAATACGTCAAGGATGGGGTTACGAAGACTGTCGGAGTTAATAAAGAGGTGAGTATTTTGTGGCGTTTTTGTGTATACGGAATGGCGAGATGACATGGCCTATAGTTAACTAACTCACTTATTCCACACTAGAGCATCCAACACAAACATCGGTGTAAACTCACCTCTGAATAGGTAGACTCAGTCGAGAGATGAATTGTTTTATGAAATCCGCATCTCACGTTGATATACACCTCGATTCATTAAATTCCTTTAAGACCCAAATACTATAGTCTCAAAATAAATCTCCTAAGGACTTGCAGCTTTAGTAATAAGCCACCAACATCTGGCAATTTGCCTACCCAAATTGCATTTTATTGTTTTTAATTTAATTTTGATCTTATTTGTTTCCTATTCCTTTTACAACAAGTGTTGTTCTTTTTTTTTGTCATCTGTTATACCTTAAAGAAATTGTATTTTTTAATATTTTAAATACATAATATTATTGTTATTACTCATTATGTAAAAATGTTGGTTAACCTGTAATTGGCAACTTTATAAGTCCAATATTGTGCAATTTTATTTTTTTTAGATATTTTTATACAGAAGCTGTTGGTGACCTTTTTATTTAATAAATAAATAAATACAAATGAGCAGATCTTTAACCCCGGAAAATTGTAATCGTGACTGCTGCCACCTACTCAACTGGTTCTTATAAAATTTCTTAATATTTTTCAGGCAATCCTCACAGCAGGTTCTATCAACACTCCTCAAATCTTACTACTCTCCGGCATCGGTCCTAAAGAAACCCTGGACAAGTTCAACATCCCCACCATCAAGGACCTACCAGGTGTGGGGCAAAACCTTCAGAACCACGTAGGAGTTACCTTGGACTTCACACTGACTAAGGAGCCCAAAATCCCAGATTTGAATTGGGATGTAGCTACTGAATATTTGCTGAGTAGAACTGGTCCTTTGTCCAGTACTGGAATGTCTCAGGTGAGGTTAACTTGCGTTTCTTGATGTTATAACAACTTCATGTAAAAACACACTGTACTCACTGAATTGTGTGCGTTTGATTTAGGAGACCACTCTCTCTCTCTACCTTTTTGGTGTGCCTTATTTGGCCAATAGATAACAATACAAAGTTAGCGTTATGGTAAAGCTAAATATTGAATATGTTATAATGTCACATTCTTGTCCCTTAATTGTAGTAGCCATTCCATTATATAGGGTTTGAAATAGTGATTTAAATTTAAATTATGGGATACTTTTGCGTAACCGAATCTAACTCAGGGTAGCGATTTTAGGAACGTCCAAAGAACAATTTGACCTTTTATTTTGACGGCACGGTTGGCGCAGTGGCTGAGCGATCGACTGCTATGCCGTGTCGCGGGTTCGACCCCCGCACGGAACAAATATTTGTATGGCCTACAGATAGTTGTTCCGGGTCCGGCTGTTTCTGTATGTGAGTTTAAATGTTTGTAAACGCACCCACGATACGGGAGGAATTCCTAGTGTGGGGTACGGTAATTTTTTTTGGATGGGTAAAGTAACATTTTTTACGACAAAGTTTGTTATAAATGTTTGCCCTACCACAAGATGTTTTCCAACTATGATATCTTTGCACAATATGAGAACCGCATCATCTAAAAGGATTCTTCTTACAGTTGACAGGCAAAGTGAACTCTAGGCTAGCATCAGCTGGGGGCCGTCACCCCGACGTGCAGTACTTCTTCGGCGGCTACTACGCGTCTTGCGGCGACGGATCCATTGTAGAGCCGAACACATTAGACGATACCGCCGACAAGAGACATGTCACGTGAGTTACACTTGTTCATAATTATGAAGAACTAGCTTTTGCCCGCGACTTCGTCCGCGTGGATTAAAAGTTCCCGTTCCCGGGGGATTTCCGGGATGAAAACTATCCTATGTCCTTTCTCGGGTCCCAGACTATATCTGTACCAAATTTCATTGAAATCGGTTCAGAGGTTTAGCCGTGAAGAAGAGACAGACAGACAGAGTTACTTTCGCATTTATAATATTACTAGCTTTCGCCCGCGGCTTCGCTCGCGTTAAATTCGGTATATCACACCAAGCAGACCTGCAGTTTTTGCTCTTGCGCCTGATTGATTTGTAATAGCAACGCTAAGATTTCCCATTTCTTCCCTCGTTCTCCCTCATATCCCACTTTTTTTAAATAAAAATTAGCCTATGTCCGTCTCCCGATTCCCAACTATCTCTGTACCAAAATTCATCAAAATCGGTTTAGCCATTAAAGCGTGAAGAGGTAACAAACAAACAAATAAATAAACAAACTCACTTTCGCTTTTATAATATTAGTAAGAAAGTAAGGATAGTACGGAGCGCAGACAAAGAGAACATGGTGTAAAATGGAGAAGACTTGTAGTCACCAGTGCGTAGGACAAAGCAATGGCATGATAATAAAGAGGAAATAAAAATTACCCATCGCAAGTTCACTACTACTTCTTTTTCAATAAGTTTTCTACCAATCGCCGATCTGCGAGCAATTTTCGAAGTCAGTTATGAATGAAACCGACCTATTACACTGAAGCACCTATACCAGTAACTAATAAAAAATTGGTGGCAGTATTTTCTTCCACATAATGCGTAGACCGAGACTTGTAGGACGAAATAACCTCACTAACTCTGCTTCTTTTTTCACCTGTTAAAACAAAAGTTCTTCTAATCAACTGCCTTCCCCACCCAGGATCTCAGCTATAGCCCTACAGCCGCGCAGTCGAGGCTACATCTCCATCCGATCAGTGGACCCCGCGCAGCCGCCGGTGATGCAGCCCAACTACTTCTACGATGAACATGAGCTTAACGTGGTTGTTGATGCCGCGAGAACAGCATATAGACTTGCTAATACTACTGTAAGTTTGTCCCGGTTATTATATATTAGCTGGCGCTCGCGGATTCACCCACGTGATATCGAAAAGAATATCCTACGTGTTTTCCGGACCATAATGTACCTCTGGGCCAAATTTCATCAAGATCCGTGCAGCAGTTTTGACGTGAAAGAGTAACAAACACATCACAAATATTCGCATTTATAATATTAAGTAAGACAACAATTGAAGAGCGAATAAGTCTCAGAAATTCCATGACAAAAATGAGACCGGCTGTTATCTTCCGGTTGTACTGTACACCAACGTTCCCTACGGGACCCTATTTTTAACCTCAATCTCTGTATATCTGAGGGCTGTTTTTAATCGAATTAGATAACAAGTTTTCATTTTTATATAATACAAATTCCTATAACAAATAAATATCTCCCCATTATATTACCAGAACACCTACTTACCCACTGGTACATTTTCAGATTCTCCGAGAGAAATACGGCATGATACCCACACCAGGGTACGGCGACGAATGCGAGGGCGGCGGCCGGGATCCCACAGACGAGTTCTTCAAATGTCTCGCGAAGCTACACACGGCGCCTGAGAACCATCAGGTGGGCACCACCAAGATGGGACCCGACTCCGACCCCATGGCCGTTGTGGATATGCAGCTCAAGGTTTATGGGATCCAAGGTAATGCGGCAACGTGTCTGCGATAAGAAACGACTCTTTTTGTGTAGCATTTCTTTCGTCCTAAACTGTATTTAATTTATGCTTTGCGCCGTAAGCAGAAAAGGCGTAACTAAACACAAAATTTCCAAAAAAAAAGGCTGTAAACAAAAAGGGTGCCTCTAAGGCTTATTTGTGGTTGCAGTTACGCCTTTTCGTAATGGTTGGTTGAGTTTTCCTGAGCGAGTCTTTCCGGATGCAGCCGAATACCACATTATTTATTAAGTATTTTGTATGATTTTTTGAGTTAGTTTAATAAGTCTGTATTTTGTGTTACAGGTCTTCGTGTCGCAGACGGATCAATAATGCCAACAGTGATTTCTGGTAAGTCTATTTTTAGGGTTCCGTCACTCAAAAGGAAAAAACGCAACCCTTATTGGATCACTTTGTTGTCAGTGTCTGTCATGAACCTTTATCTCGGAAACCGGTGGACATATCGAGATGAAAGTTTTATTTGTAGCTATGAAAATTAACTCTACGCAATCAAAATATATAGCCGTTTATGTTGCAAGTTTGACTCGCTCTTGGCCGGTTATTATTTTTAAATTATCCCACTTCATTTATTGACTAATCTAAACCACTCCTTTCTAGGTAACACAATGGCCCCGATCATAATGATAGCAGAGCGGGGCGCCGAGTTCATAGTGACCCGTCACCAGCTCTCCAAGAAGTCTCCCGCTCAGGAACACTTGGGCAATAGGTTCGGACAAGACTCGCAAAACTCAGAGGACGTCAGCGGGAACTACGCTAGCCATGAGGGGCCACAGCATCAAGGACATGGACATCATGAGTAAGTGTTGTTGGCATATTTTACTTAACAGCACGACTGTACTCCTCAGATAGATAGTCAGATGTGGACCTAATATTACACCCCTATTTTGCTAGTTATGTTTAAGTAACAAGTAATAGGGAAGGGGGCATGTGTCTTTAATCCAGAATTCGTGCCTGCTATTGAAGAATTTCTGATGATAAACCCTGTGGCGAGCCTATTGGTCAACAATGGGGCAAGCCCGTAAAGGTAGCAGACTGTTCAGAAATTCTAACACAATTAAGAGTGTTAGGTCATAAGGGAAAAGCAAGCTTAAGCTTGTATGAAAGTACCGCCACTGGTAAACCCAATAACAATAATAAAGCATTGTCATTAAGCACGCCTCCGTACTTTGGGCTTGAAGTTTTAAATGAATAACAATTTGCCCGAAGCAAAAATTTAGGAATTTGAACCCAGGGGCTCATATTAAGCGGTCGCGGTTGAGACCACTAAACACCACAAAGTATTGTTATTTTATCGTATTTTTTTTTCGCACAACGGGTGTAGATGACAGTGAATTCCCGCAAACAACCCACTCTTGACACTTGGTAAGTCAACGATTCCCACCAGCTGTAGGCGGTTGATACTAGACTAACGGCTAGTGACTGGTCTTTGGGATGGGTTTCTTTTTTGCGGTTGGGAAACCATAAAATAAATTTATTCCCTCCGCTCTGGGCGGAGCGGGGGAGGAACTGTCTATAACCCAACCATGCTTCTTCTTTTGCCCTGTATTTTTTCGAACAACCTTCAACACTGGCAAGCAGAGTTTTTTCACGAATGGGAATAACTTCCCCCGTTCTGGGCGGAGCAGAAGAGAATGTCAGACTTTTACTGACTAAAAACCACCCATGTTCCTTCTTTTGCTCTCCATGTTTACGCGGGATCTTTTTCGAGTTGGCCAGTGGCCTTACATACACTTTATCTCTGAACAAAATAATGATTTTCCACTACACTGAAACTGCACTTCTAAACACGTTTGTAACAAGTCCTTAATGGGTTTGTTAAGGTGGAGCCGCGCCGGATGCAGGTGCAATGCGCAAGCATTAAATTCAGCAGCCAGAAGGTTTAGTAATGTGTTGAAATGCTTTGGGATCGCACGCAACAAATGCACTATCACCATCTGCCCAGTTTTTTCACACCTATGTCGAGGTCGGTCGGTCAGCTAAATACCAATATTGTACATGGACCGACTGCCTATCTGACCTCCACAGCCTAGTAAGTACTGGGTAATACCCTTTAGTAGGACAGGTTATTAGGTTTTCGAGATACTGACGGCACCAACAACATAACGTGCTTTCCGATGCACGGAGGAAACTCGGTATGTATCGGACTGGTCAATGTTTAGGCTAAGCCATGTGTACCCTACCCATGGTTTAGCCAAAACATTGACCAGAGCGGCTGCTATTATTTAGCAACGAGCTACTCTTGCAAGCAGGCAAAAGGTGTAGTAAAATATGAAATGCTTTAATATCGGATGCACCAAATGCACGGCATTCGCACTGAAATTCGTCATAAGGCACAATTGACAATGTAAAATATTAATGCAGAATAAATTGATGTCACGTTCTAAAAGTTCGGGAAATTATGTATTTTTGAAAGTTCCTTATTTAATTTGGTAATGGCATTAAATGCGTCAGGTTTGTTTAAACATACGTCAAAAAATACCTGTTAAATCAATATTTTTCAAAAAAGAAACTTACCTTTCTCTTTCCAGCTGGCACCACGGCGGCTACCCCGGCTACCAAGGGCCCACTTCGAAGCAACCAGAAAACCAGGCAAACAAGAACTACCGCTGGGAACATCGATGGAAGCCTTGGGACAAGAACTGGCAACCCGAATGGCAGAGCAAAAACCAAGACTGGCACAAAAACTTACAACAAGATGACAAGCAACAATCGCGGTAGTTTTACTTAGAAATAAAAGGGTTAAGTTAAGAAAATAGGTTTTTTATTTACTAATTTAAATTAATTAATTCTAGGTCATTTCTTTTTGCCATTTCGTTTTCCTTTTTTCGGTATTTCTGGTTCGGGTTCAGATCTGTAACGAGAGAACATAGATAATCAGTTATGGGATATGCACAGTTGCACACCGCGAAAAATACTTTTTTAATTGCATTATCTCGCGTCTGTTATGATGTGAGTTTGCGTAAACCGCATTTCATTTTGATGTAAGGCCAATCAAAGAGTTGACAATCATATCGTGCGTATGCGCTGGAATGCTCTCTATTGGAATTCAAATCCTAGGGTCAATGGTGATGGTGCCTTGAAATGTCTTATGGAACGCTAAAAACTGTTGGCCTTCTGTGTGTTTCAATAAAAAAAAATACTAAAAGCTCTAGAAAAAGTGGTAATTAAAAAAAAATGTTATATATTTTTTTTAATTTATTTTTGTACTCTATCACAAAGTTGTCGTATTTAACCAAAAGGATTGATTGGTAGAAAATGCCTTACGGTATTAAGTCCGCCTATGTACAGTCAGCATCAAAAGTTGATGACCACATTTATATTTTCAAAATCACTGTACACCGTATTACACCTAAATCGATCAACAAGACGAGCGCTGAAATAAATGATTTTCATAAAAGGGCATAGTAGGTAACCATCACTTTTCAAAAGTCACTAAACAAAGTTATTGTAAAACAAGCTGTGCCCAGCGGTTTCACCCGCTGCTCACTTAGGGTTATGAAAAATAGATGTTGGCCGATTCTCAGACCTACCCGATATGTACACAAAATTTCGTTTAAAGCGGTCCAGCCGTTTCGGAGGAGTATGGGAATGAAAACTGTGACACGAGAATTTTATATATTAGAAAAGCATAACATTCTTCGTCTCTGTCCCTGAACAAAATGAAATATTTGACATGTCAGACTTGTACTGACTAAAACCCACCCATGTTCCTTCTATTGGCGTTTACGTTCCGAGGCCGCGGTATCTCTTTCCTCCCGGTACCTCTATCCCTCTGCTTTGCTACTTACTTACGCTTACTACGGCTCTATGGCTACCTATTGCAAATAGGGCGAATCTGGCACTCAGTAAATAAGAACACTTAGGCAAGGCATTTATGGCAAACAGGGCGTACATGATACTCAGATAAATAATGATACTTAAGGCACCTATGGCAAACAGGGCAAACGTGCTACTCAGATAAATAAGAACACTTAAGGCACTTATGGCAAACAGGGCAAAAATGCTACTCGTTGCAATAAGGGCTGCATGGGCACTTACGGCAAACAGGGCAAACATGGCACTAGGTGCAAAAAGGGCACTATCGGCACTTTTGGCAAACAGGGCGTACATGGCACTCAGATAATTAATGACACTTTAGGCACCTATGGCAAACAGGGCAAACATGGCACTCGTTGCAATAAGGGCTCTGTGGGCACTTATGGCAAAAAGGGCGTACATGGCATTCGATGCAATAAGGGCTCTGTGGGCACCTATGGCAAACAGGGCAAAGATGGCACTTGGTGCAATAAGGGCTCTGTGGGCACCTATGACAAACAGGGCAAACGTTCTACTCAGATAAATAAGGACTCTTAAGGCACCTATGGCAAACAGGGCAAACATGGCACTCTGTGCAATAAGGGCTCTGTGGGCACTTATGGCAAACAGGGCAAACATGGCACACGTTGCCAGAACGGCTTTATGGGCACCTATGGCAAACAGGGCGTACATGGCGCTCAGATTAATAATGACACTTTAGGCACCTATGGCAAACAAGGCAAACATGGCACTCGTTGCAATAAGGGCTCTGTGGGAACTTATGGCAAACATGGCACTCGGTGCAAAAAGGGCACTATCGGCACTAATGGCAAACAGGGCTTATATGGCGCTCGGATAATTAAGGACTCTTAAGGCACCTATGGCAAACAGGGCAAACATGGCAAACTTTGCAATAATGGATCTTTGTACATATATGACAAACAGTATTTAGATAAAAAAACACTTAAGGCACCTATGGCAAACAGGGCAAACATGGCACTCGGTGCAATAAGGGCTCTGTGGGCACCTATGGCAAACAGGGCGTGCATGGCGCTCAGTTTAATAATGACACTTTAGGCACCTATGGCAAACAGAGCAAACATGGCACTCGGTGCAATAAGGACTCTGTGGGCACCTATGGCAAACAGGGCAAACGTGCTACTCAGATAAAAAATACACTTAAGGCACCTATGGCAAACAGGGCAAACATGGCACACTTTGCAATAAGGGATCTTTGGACACCCATGGCAAACAGGGCGTAAATGGCGCTCAGATTAATTACACTTTAGGCACCTGTGGCAAACAGGGCAAACATGGCACACGTTGCCAGAACGGCTCTATGGGCACCTATGGCAAACAGGGCGTACATGGCGTTCAGATTAATAATGACACTTTAGACACCTATGGCAAACAGGGCAAACATGGCACTCGGTGCAATAAGGACTCTGTGGGCACCTATGACAAACAGGGCAAACGTGCTACTCAGATAAATAATACACTTAAGGCACCTATGGCAAACAGGGCAAACATGGCACACTTTGCAATAAGGGATCTTTGGACACCCATGGCAAACAGGGCGTACATGGCGCTCAGATTAATAATGACACTTTAGGCACCTATGGCAAACAGGGCGTACATGGAGCTCAGATTAATAATGACACTTTAGACACCTATGGCAAACAGGGCAAACATGGCACTCGGTGCAAAAAGGGCACTACGGGCACTTATGGCAAACAGGGCGTACATGGCGCTCAGATTAATAATGACACTTTAGGCACCTATGGCAAACATGGCACTCGGTGCAATAAGGACTCTGGTGGCACCTATGGCAAACAGGGCAAACGTGCTACTCAGATAAATAATACACTTAAGTCACCTATGGCAAACAGGGCAAACATGGCACACTTTGCAATAAGGGATCTTTGGACACCCATGGCAAACAGGGCGTACATGGCGCTCAGATTAATAATTACACTTTAGGCACCTATGGCAAACAGGGCAAACATGGCACTCGTTGCAATAAGGGCTCTGTGGGCACTTATGGCAAACAGGGCAAAGATGGCCCTCGTTGCAAAAAGGGCACTACGGGCACTTTTGGCAAACAGGGCGCTCAGATAAATAAGGACTCTTAAGGCACCTATGGCAAACAGGGCAAACATGGCACTCGGTGCAAAAATGGCACTATGGACACTTATGGCAAACAGGGCGTACACGGCGCTCAGATAAATAATGACACTTAAGGCACCTATGGCAAACAGGGCAAACGTAGAACTCTGTACAATAAGGGCTCTATGGGCACTTAAGGCAAACAAAGCAAACATGGCACACGGTGCAAAAAGGGCACTATGGGCACTTATGGCAAACAGGGCAAACATGGCACACTTTGCAATAATGGATCTTTGGACACCTATGGCAAACAGGGCAAACGTGCTACTCAGATAAATAATACACTTAAGGCACCTATGGCAAACAGGGCAAACATAGTATTTAGATAATAAAAGGACACTTAAGGCACCTATGGCAAACAGGGTAAACATGGCACTCGTTGCCAGAACGGCTCTATGGGCACCTATGGCAAACAGGGCAAACATGGTATTTAGATAAAAAGGACACTTAAGGCACCTATGGCAAACGGGGCAAACATGGCACTCGTTGCCAGAAGGCTACATGCGTATCAGAAACAAAATAATGTTCAGTAACTTTCGTTCTTTACGATGTTAAGTTATTTTTGGACGTTTCCGTGATTACACTAGAAAAACAAAACAAGTATTTTATATTTTTCAGTGACTTTTGTAAAACTGAATGTTAAGATGTATTCAGACATTATAACGATCGGCAATTTTTGACATAATGGTGTTTAGTGACCTTTGACGAGTACTGTTCAGTTAATTTTGAACTCTAATGATGTTCATTCAATACTGACGCTCTATCTTGTTGAGCGATTTATGGTTGATATAATGCACAGTGATTTTGAAAATCTGAATGTGGTCATCTACTTTTGATGCTGACTGTACCACTATTGTACATTAAGTTTAAATAAATGAATAGAAACATGTTTAGAAATAAATAACTCACTCTTCACTAGCATCAGGAGTTTCGGGAATGGTGACGTTGGCTTTAGAGTCGCGCCTGGTTTCCGTCAGCTCACTGGAGTCGTTCAATACTGATTGTACCTGAAATAAAAATCATTTTAAAATACCTTTGACAAAAGCCTTAAGTGAAAGACGTAGAAATAAGTACGCGTACCTATGCCTGATTTATGTCCGCCTTTGTTTAAACTGCCGCGCGATTCGTTGGCAATGTAACGGGTTTGAAATCTTTCTCGTAACGTTCACGTGTGTCATGGATGTCGACCCGAGTAAATTCGCGACGTAATCTTATAAACCGTCTCCTTGTAGTTCGTACGTCTATCACCAACTTTAAAGCGCCGACTTAAGCTTTAAGCTTTTTAAGTAGTGTGTTTACTATCAATATCATATAGATCAAGATTTCAAATACTAAACTTTAGTTTCAATGTAAACTCTGGTTCACTTTTTAGCGTTCGAAACACGTTATAAATGGCGCTGTTTTTCTGTTGGATTTGTGGGTTGTTCGAAAGAGATACCGTGGCTCCGGATCATAAAGGGCAATAGAAGGAACATGGGTGGGTTTTAGACAGTTTAAGTCTGACACTCGCCCCTGCCACGCCCAGTAGGCCTACCACTGAGGGAAAGAGACAGAGCTATACACGGTGTCTAGCACCATCTTTTTCCCTCAGTGGAATAAGTTCTGCTTTAAGACGTCATGGTAGGGTAGCTAGGGATAGTTATTTAATAATTTCCCATCTGCAGAAAAAGCCTCTGATTTGCGTGACGAAAACGCAAAAAGATCTAGCCAAGCTCGCGTTTACGCGGTTCAATTCATAGCTAAAGTAGTCGAGTAAGTAAAGGCCAAAGAATTACAGTAAGTATACTCACAAACTCCTGTTCATATACGATGGTGTGTAGCATGGTGTCGTCTGAATCGTCGTGTGCTGATCGTGATGAGCCCGCGCTGCTGCGTCGTGACCCAGCTGAGGAACGTGTCGTGCGTACCGGCTTAACGGGTGCTAAGGAAGAATAATATTGATTTTAGCTCATTATGGTACAATTCCTGGACTGAAAATACTCTAGTTTAGTTTTTTTTTATCTGTGGGCTTCGACTGTTGGGCGAAAGGGAAAAGTCAAGGTCAGACATTTATTTTTCAAAAAAAAAAACGTGCTGCTATTTTTTTTAGAAATGTTAATAATCAAAATGAGAATGCCAGTTCACATAGGTTTGAAGTGGTGAAAGGTACAAATAATTTTAGAGCTACCCTTGCCACCTTTGGATACTCCCCTTTTCTGTAGTGAATTTAGTTACCAAAATGGAGAAAATCGTTTACTGTGTCGTTTTGTCTGAATCGTCTGTCGCAATGGCTCGAAGGGGTCGCTAGAATTTTTCAACCTTTAAAGGGGGTCACGAATTCAAATAGATTGAAAAACCCTGCTCTGGTTGAACACTGCGGTCTATGAACAGCGAGAAATAAGTATCTGGTAAAGCGCTTTGAAAACTGAAATAATATATTGCATAATGTTTATTATTTGACAGGCCTGTTGGTCTAGTGGTTAGTGGCCCTGACCGCTGACCCGGAGGTCGTGGGTTCGATTCCCACCCAGGGCAAACTTTGTGTGATGAGCATAATTGTTTGTTCTGTGTCTGGGTGTGATTTATCTATAATATGTATGTATTTATAAATTATATAAGTATGTATATCAGTTGTCTGGTTACCATAACACAAGCTCTGCTTAGCTTGGGATCAGATAGCCGTGTGTGAGTTGTCCCAAGATATTTACTATTTATTTATTAATGTGACATCATTTTGAAGTAACAAATAAAAGCATAGGCATATTCAGCCAATGGAGCCCCTATATCGTCGATGATGAGAAGAGTGGAAGGAAGCACCAACAGAACTCGTTAGTGTTTGCCAAAAGGCTGGATGGCCCTACCATGGGTAGGTTTATCAAGCTACATGTTTTACCTTAAGCCTTGATGAAATTTTCTGAAGCTGAGTATGGATAAACTTTTTCTTTTTTCTTTATGTAGATACTAACATAGCTTTAAATACTAATAAAACCACTAACACAACGTGGCCCAAATGAAGTCTGTAAGTAACAACACTATTTTTAAAGTGAAACGTTTATTAAATCGTCTCAAACTTTACAACTATGTTTTGCATGTCGCGTGACGTTCGGTCGCGGAGTAGGAACGTCTAAATGACTATAATGTGAAAAAGTTTCACTTTTAGCATGTTTTCATAACTTTTTTTTATATTTCTTACTTGTAGTAAATTAAAACAAAACTTGACATAAACTAACCTGGTTTTTCTTTTTCCGATTGCTGTTTAATCTTCCTCTTGCCTTTGCCAGAGCCGTTTGATTCTGAACTGGAGCCAGACTCTAGTCCTCTAGTAGATTTTCGCACGGTCACATTGGACACGTCCAGGTCTGACGGAGGAGAGGAGTACTCGACAGGAGAATGTGGTTTCTTTGGTGACTGACTGGTTGGCTTCTTAGATTGTGCTGAAGGGACTTTTTCTTTAGAGGCTTTTCCTTTGGCAGCTTTTTCTTCGGCTTTGGCTTTAGCTAGGGAAGAATAAAAAAAAACAAATTATGCAATGTCGTTCTAATATTATAAAAGCGAAAGTTTGTGAGGATGTATGTAAAGTATGTTTGTTGCTCTTTTACGCAAAAACGACTGTATGGATTTTGATGAAACTTCACAATAATATGGCTTACATATCTGGGCCTATTTGGCGCAGCCGTGAGACACACAATATTATATTTTTTTGTGAATAAAAATAGAATTAAGTTTTATTATTTTTATTACTGAGTGCATTTATGGCTTGTGCCAAATTAACTTGTTTTCTTCCTTTCTTTGAATATCACAAAACCAAAACTAATACATTTATATTATGTTATTTAGGGTTCGTTTTAATAAAGGTGTCTAATGGAAACACATACTTACACATTATTTACTTTGTCCTATACCACTAAACAATGTGGTACGCTTATTGTATTTTATAATACAGCACCTATTTTACACATTATTATTATTTAATGCGTGGTTTCGATTAAAGGCAAGCAAACTTAAAACGTATCCCCTGTGAAAGTACAGTAGTCTCAAAAATAAATATATTTGGAAAGTACTTTAATTTTTTCTGAGATTTTAGTATATTTTAATTGAAAGATTTGTTAGTACTATTTTAAATTGATTATAGTAAAGAAAACATTACATGCATATTCTCTTTCTTTCTCTCTCTCTATCTCACCTCTTTCAACATCGACTAGTGAACGCTGCGATCTGCTTCTCTTAACGCCTTTCTCACTGTCTTCTTTAGCGTCTTTCTTGCTCCTCCCAGCCTTCTCCTTAGCCGGTGTACTCGAGTCTGACCCGCTTGGCTGTCGCGTTATTGAAAGCTTTTTCTTTTTGCCTAAAAACGAATAAAAAGTCAATTATAGTACAATTCAAACTTCTCTGCGCTTTTCCTTTAGCAGCTTTTTTTTCTGTGGATTGGAAATAAAAAATTACAGTAGTATTTGTTTACTCTGTAACACATTTTACTTTCAATCTTAGCTTGTAGTTACTTTCTTCTCATATTTCTTGCATCTTTTACCCTTACAAATATAAAATTTAAAATCAAAAGTATTAATAATAGCAGCCGAGCCTAAATATGACAGTCATATCGAGCTTCAGAAAGAGATCACCCATGCGTGCATGCGTATTTCTATAAAATTCAGCCGCAGTATAGAACACATTTGCGGGTTGTTCGAATGGGATACCGCGGGCATACAAAGGGCAAAAGTAGGAACATTGGGTGGGTTTTACTCAGTAAAAGCCTGACGCTCCCCCCCCGGCTCTCAATTTTTTTTTTATTGGCAAGATCGAGTCATCGTGCACCGAGTGGTTGCGTACAAACTTGTTCCATAAACGGGCATATCTTTTGACTGCGTAGACTTAAGAGGATTGATTTTTTACAGCTCAAAGTGTATATGATTTTAATTTCAACTCGATACCTCCACGCTTTCTCGAGATAAAGGGTATTGATAGACGGACAAGTGATCCTATAAGGGTTCGCTTTTTATCATTTTTTTCGCTTTTTATCAAATCAAACCTTTAGTAACTTTAGCTTTCTTGACGGGTGACACTCCACTGCTGCTGCTGTCGGATGGAACATCAGCCGGCTCCACAGTGGGAACCACGTCGGTCTCCAACGAGTCGCGCACGGCTCTACTGCTCTCTGCTTGAGGTTGTGCTGTTAAACAAAAAAAAAAGTTAGACATGTTATTAGGAATTGTAAATTAAATTAAGTGTCCGTGTCATAAGAATCTGTCCTATCGCAGGTCTGCTGGAAGAGATTTCTAAATGAAATAAGCAGTACCTTTGTGCACTTTTGTTTGTATATTTTTTCCAATGTGTACATGAATAAATAAATAAATAATAAAGGTTTTTTTCTGCAACATTTTTAGTGTCGAGTTTTAATGACTAAAACCCACCTATGTTCCTTCTTTTGCCCTTTATGTTTCAGGGCCGCGGTATCACTTTCGAACAACCCGCAAACCTAGCAGGCGGTGGCCCTGGCCTGTTTGCACGACAGTTGTGCTGATTTGAAGATTTGGATTTGAAAATAGCTAGGTTTCTGTGATTACAAAAACCTACTTGCCCAAAGGCACATTTATGGCACGAATTGAGTTTCAATCAGTTTCAAGTAGCACTGGGGTCTAAAATATCTTAAAGTTTTACCGTTTCTTCTGAAGTACGTTTAGTCTTTAAACAGAGTTTCGGGGTCAATTCGCCTTCAAATCTCGGCTTGTAAAAAACATGGGGTTTCAAAATTATGATGGTTTAGCCACTAACCTTCTGATATCCTAGATATACCGTCAGTAGGGGAGGTCTCATCTATTTCCGGTTCCTCCTCCACTGTTTCATTGACGACCACGTGTGTGCTGCGTGCTATTGGTTGAGCTGAAAAATAAAATGGAAAATTCTAGCGGACCCTAATCTTTTTTTGTCATATGTAGTAAACGTAGATTAGAACGAATGTTTCCAAAATATCGCATATCCTAATTTTACTAACGTTAACCGTTTGAATGCCATTGTCAGTCACTTGTCACTTATATGTGACAATGGCAAGCGCGTGCTTTGGACGCTGAGGACACAAATATGTGTAACAAAAATTGAGGTAAAATTAGTTCTTTGGGTAGAGGGAAAAAAGGGAGGAATAAAAAACCGTCTTCTAAAAAACACGAAAAATTAATTTAAGTACTTCTAGTGGCAAAAATAATGTATGATTCAAACAAAAGTCACCGACTTCCGGAATAAAAAGTATTTTTCGTCTTTTATTTGGTTTTTCTTATCAATAAGTTCACTTACGTAAAGACGACGTAGTTCTTCCTAGTGGTGCCAGTGAATCTTCCTGCATAGTAACACCTTCAGTTATTCCTGAAAAAACAAATAGGATAGTAATACATTTTTATATTACTTTATTTAACTCTCTAATACAAAAAAATATACAAAGAAACCGGGCAAGTCGCGCTCCAAGGTTTCCGTACAATCTTGTGACATAAACGGCCATATCTTTTGACTGCGAATACTGAGATATGATTTTTTTTTAAACTCTTCGGGACCACAGGCTTGACTATATTATGGTTTTAGTTTCAATTCAATGCCTTTACGCGTTTCCGAGATAATTTGTCTTGAAAGACATACAGTCGAACAACATAGTGCTCTATTCTCCTTTCGAAGTAGAGAACCCTAAAAATTGTGATAAATTGACTGAATTCTAGAGAACGAAACGCACGCATGCACGCAAACACACACGCACGAACGCAAACACGCACGCGCGCACGCACGCACGCACGCGCGCACGCACGCACGCACTCACACACACTCATTACAATAATTAGACATTCAAAACTTGACTTCGCGTCGTCGTTTCGTCATGTTGTATCTAGCATTACTAAATCTTAGTGGCGAATATTTTTATACCTGTATGTGACATTTTGTTGAGACTAGCACGTTCAGCGGCTTCCAAAGCGCCTAAGTACCGCGTCAGGTTGCGACTTGATTGCTTGTCTGGCAGTTTCTGAAAACGTAGTCATAGGTGTAAAATCATCATAGTTTACTTCGATAAAAGAGTTTCAACTGTTTTTCGTAACCACACTGGTAACAATCCCAAGTAAAAAGATAATTCAAGGTGCGACATGCCTTGGTTTGCGGGTTGTTCGGAAGAGATTCCGCGGCCCAGTACACAAAGGGAAAGGAACATGGGTGGGTTTTAATCATCAGTAACTCTGACATTTCCCCCAGAGCGGGAGAAGTTATTTGATGATTTTCCATCCGCAAAAAAAAGGTGCGACCTGCCAAAAGTTTATTTTACATTTTATGATGTAACTTGTTTTAAATTAGATTCAGTGACATAGATTTACATAGACTAGAAAATAAAGTGAAAAAACAGGACAGCAGAACTTGGTCTTTAATAAAATAATGTTATGGTTTTATTTGACTTAAAAAGAAATTCAAAAATTTATTTACGTTTTATAAGTTCCTTACTAATATTATAAAAGCGAAAGTGAGTTTGTTTGTTACCTCTTCACGCTTTAATGGCTAAACCGATTTTGATGAATTTTAGTACAGAGATAGTAGGGAACCAGGAGACGGACATAGGATATGAGGGAGAACGAGGGAAGAAAACGGAAAACTTAGCGTTGCTATTACAAATCCATCAGGCGCACGAGCAAAAACTGCAGGTCTGCTTGTGTGTTATACCGAATTTAATGCGAGCGAAGCCGCGGGCAAAAGCTAGTAACTTATAAAGCGTGGAGAAAAAGTCCACGGTGCAGGTTGGGCATTTCCTATGGATAAGACTCGGGCACCAAGATTTTTGTATAAACTTGCTTCATAAACAGCCATATCTTTTGAATGCGTAGACTTAGTGCTGTTTTTTCCACAGCACAAAGGGAATACAGAATTGAGTATAGCGTTTTTATTTCACTCGAAACCTCCACCCCTTCCCCAGATAAAGGGGCTTGACAGACAGATGGACAACAAAGTAATTAAATTATGGATACGTTTTTTTGGAGTTTACTCCTTAAGAATCGATTTTCACATATAAGGCGCCCGGTACGAGAAAAATCCGAGGGGTAAAACCTATTAAAGTAACGAAAATGTGTTACGTTTTTGGTACGCACCTTTAGTGCGCAACTTTCTAATTTGGCTGTGAGTGTATTAAGACGTACATATGGTATGCTGTATAGGCGACTATACCTATATACCTACTATATGTTATTCGGCTTGTTTGTTTCTATCAGTGTCGATGTATTTATATTGCTATTTTTGAAGTTATACTTCTTTTGGCGCGATGGAGAAAAATGATGAGAGCGAATTTAGCCAGCGACATCGTGAAGTTAGTTCTAGGTGGCATGAAAATCGATAACTATGTTCAAGTTGTATATTCTAGTATTTTTATATTTAGAACACGTCATCATCTGCCTAGCCTTTTCCCAACTATGTAGGGGTCGGCTTCCAGTCTAACCGGATGCAGCTTAATATAAGTATTTTACATGGAGCGACTATTTAGAACACGTGTTTCATAATAAATAAATATTATTTTGGTGTTCTTATTAAATTAATTTCACATTCCAAGCAACCCTTGCGGAGGTTTGGAAATGGATGGGTAACCACAGGGGGCCAGGTTAAGCAACCTTTGCCAAGGTATGGATATGTACGGGTTACCACACGGGGACAGGTTAAGCAACCCTTGCCGAGGTTTGGAAATGGATGGGTTACCACACGGAGCCAGGTTAAGCAACCTTTGCCAAGGTTTCGAAATGGATGGGTTACCACACGGGGACAGGTTAAGTAACCCTTTCCGAGGTTTGGAAATGGATGGGTTACCACAGATAGCCAGTAACAGAGTTTTTATTCAAAGTGCCTTCGATCCTCGAATTCATAAACGATGATGAACACGAAAACGAAAACGATGTCCTTTTGGTAAGTCCACAATGAAACAGAATAACGATGTTTTCAATGACATATTTAGTTCCTATCACAATCTGTTCGTTTCTGCATACTACTTTTACAAAATAATGTCGATGTTTCACATCTGCCAGGCGTCCCGCGACGGCTCACATTCTTTTGATTAATTTTTATATTTATCGTTAATCACTACAGCATTTTAGTTATTTTTTTCTATTCGCCAAAGAAGTATAACTTCTAACGCGTGTACATAAGTACACACACCCCTTTTTTTTTCATTAATTTGTGAATTTACCCTTTCATATGATATTAATCTTTTTTCAGTTGAATAAACTCTTTTTGCGTATGGTTAGATACTCGTACTTAAGAAGTAAACTCCAGTCGTGCGTCGGAGCTGACACACACACTTTTTTTTTTAGGTAGGTTACCCTAAAAACTAAGCCGGAAACCCGAAAAATAAGGTTTTTTCTATAGTTAAGACATAGCTAGAGCTACTTACAAGACACACGTCCCTCAGCATGGGCGCCAGCTCGTGCGCCAGCTGCGCGTCGCGCGGGCTGCCCAGCAGCGCCAGCACGCGGCACGCCAGCCCCACGTCCGGCGCAGTGGGGCGGCGCACGATGTACTGGCACAGCACCAGGGCCATGCCGCCTTGACTATCCGTTAGCTGCCGACAACGATTATTAAATTAAAGTAAAACCACAGATAACCTCGTCTAGAATTCAGCATAGACAATGAATGCGCGCCGATGATTGTATGTGGATTGGATTTTTTCCGTGAGAAAAAACGTCAATTAAATTTGAACCACTAATTGAATGATTGAAACAACCGCATTTATGACATAAATGCGTTTTATAAAACAACAGTGGTGATCTCGCACCATGTTTTGACACCATATCTGTCGATTCAAAAATACTGGGTAGGGTCAGCATAAAAGATACGTAAAATAATAATATATATAATGACAAAAAAAAGGATTTAGATTTGCCACAAATTAGATAAAGAATGAGCTGAGCATCAATACAATAAATTAAAACATGTTCAGCGGCATAAACAGGAACCAATTGATGAACAGAATGACACTAAATCAACTCTGCGTAAAATAGAAGCTGGCGTACCACAGGGTTCTGTACTGGGCCCTGTATATTATAATAAAAAAAAATAAAAGGCGCGATGTAAAGATCCGGAACATAAGGAAACCAGCACTTAAAAAGTACAAACACAGACCGCAGTCTTTCCGTCCTCGCTGTCACGGACCGTCACGACGACCACGTAACCCCCCCCCCCTCTTCGTCTCCTTGCTCCAGCCAGCCCGCGTAGCTGATTCTGTTCCTTTGCTGTCCCCTGTGCCTCCCAACGTCGACCAAAGCCGAGGCTCGTACCCCGCAGATGCACTTAGCGTGCAGTCGCTTAGGTTCTAAATTTTTGCCCTGGTTGGAGGCCTTAAATTCAAGGCATCCACAGGCATAGCCCAGTTATGCAGACAACAACCTCCTAGATTGAACTGCGAGATGCCACTCATAAAAAAAAATGAGTTCATTATCTACGGTATAAATATTAAGAACGCTATACTGCTCCTTTTATTGTAGCTCCTATAACTGATTCGTATTAAAAAAATATCCATGTGCTGTTGACGACGGGTAACAACCTTAGGCTTACCTCATGGTTAACCCTCGTTAGTGACACGATGAACTTGACGACTGCCTCTTGATCTATCTCTGATAGCGGAGAACTGGCCGGCGCGTTGGCGAGCGTACGCAGAGTGGGCAACGTTGCTTTCTTTAGGGAAACATGGAATATTTTTAATAAATCATCTCAAAATCTTTATTTCAGACCAAGCGATCCATATAATGTTAGTATCAATTTAGCCTATGTTAGTTAAATCAATAATTAAAAACAAACAAAACACATTAATAAATATTGGCTGCATGAACATATGAGCACGCACATGTCTGCCAGCCCAGAGTCTGATAAATGGTCCGTCGACCTTTATAATAAAATCCAATAAAAAATCTACCAACTTCTATAATATCTATAATATTTAAACTAATAATATAGTATACAAGATGGAGACGGCAATACGACAATAAATAAAAATACTAGTCCTAATAGTTCGTGGGAAGTTTTAAACTATCAAATAAATATTAAACAACTAAATAGCATAAGATAACGTACATATACTGTTAACGAAATAGAACGCCTTTTATGAATATTTTATATTGGTCATGAATCTTAGGTATAATTTGCACTGATTCGCATGTGAAAATAAAATTTTAGGAACGAATTTGGCAAAGGTTTTTGAAGTAGTGAGTTGGCAACATTATTTGTATAGTGTAATACCGATGCAGGGGTTGTTGTGTGACCCGGGATTGCAGGTTCTTCGAAAGAGATACCGTGGCCCCGGCACACAAAGGGCAAAATATGAAACATGGATGGGTTTTCGTCAGTACACACGGCGACAGAACAACCTATACAAAACCAGTTTATGCGGATCTTTCATTGTACTTGAAATTTATGGTGTACGATCCGTTGTTGAGAGAGCAGCATAAACTGGTTTTGTATAGGTTGATGTGTCGCCGTGTGTACAAGTCTGACACCCTCTCGCTCCACCCAAAGCGGGGAAAATTATTTGACGATTACCCATCCGTAAAAACGATGCCATTAACGCCAATTAATTTAATGTTTTATTGTCGTCGTCACATTGTATCTAGAACTAAACTTAGACAACTCAAAAGTCGTGATTTTTTTGTTATCTTAGTGAATGGTCGAGGATTATACGCAACTTGTAAAACTTGTAATGCTATTTATAATACTTACAATATAATATTATAAAAGCGAAAGTGAGTTTGTTTATTTGTTTGTTACCTCTTCACGCTTTAATGGCTAAACCGATTTTGATGAAGGAGACGAACATAGTCTAATATTTTTTTGGAAAAAGTAGGATGTGAGGGAGAAAGAGGGAAGAAAGAGAAAACTTAGTGTTGCTATTACAAATCAATAAGGCGCAAGGGGAACTGTGTTACCCCAAATTTAACGCGGGCAAAGCCGCGGGCGAGAGCTAGTCGTAAATAAATTTAATGATTATAACTTCTCATACAATAATAAAAATAAGTTGTTTTTCTTCCCTGGAAAAGACATTTTTTGAGGTGACTCAGCTTAAATTTAGATGTGCGGTATTATGAATGGGAAAAACTTTACCGTTTTTGCTATGCCATAAACTTGTTTATTCAACTGCAGCCAATCCCAAAGAAATCAATAGTCGTTTTAAGTTATTGTTTATACTGTTCTTAGATTATAATTACATTTGAAGCATTAATTCCTTTAAATAGTTTTTTTCTGTACAGAAATATTAGTACTGTACCTGAATCTGTTCTTGAGCCCCATCCACGCTTATAGGGAATGTTTGAAAAAATACGCCAATGGTTTGCCTCAGCATATCTTCATCAACTGTATGGACAACAAACATTTTATGTTTAAACCAGTAGTTCCCAAAGTGGTCAACGTGGACCAGGGATATACGTTGGCGTGAGACAAAATGAGTTTACAATTCGTAAGCTGCGGGTCCACGAAAATTTATGAATAGTGAACAACTAAAATGTTGGCTTGACTTCGCCTATCAATGTAAGCAGATAATATGTGTAAAATAATATATGTAATATATTAAAGTAAAGTACACTTTCTCACTTTCTTGATTGGCCAACCTTACTTTTCTGACATCCACTCACAGCTCAATCAATTCGCACTTTCGTGGTTGGAACTCAGTCAACACAAATTTCCATAGTTAGATCTAATCTTCACGTTTTTTGTCAAGTCTTGGGAATATGGTAGAAATGTAGCTGCGGGCTCCATCGAAACCAGCTAAAAACGTCTGGGAACTTATGGTTTAAAGTAATTGAAACTCTATTATGTTAATACTTAAGTTCACTTTCAATTCGATGTAGGCAAGGAATATATGACACTTTAGCAACTATCAAACTTATTCTTGAAGAATAATGTTCAATTTAGCTTACCTGTAGCTGGATTAAACCAGAGAAGCAGTAATCTGCTGAGAATGGCGGGAGACTCGAGGTGTCCTAAGTGCAGGAGTCGGCACAGACCTTCGACTATGATCAGTCTGTATGCTACACACTGAAAATTAAACGAAAATGTTATTAATATGAATTACCAATGTATGCCTGCGGCCTTGACTGCGGAGTGGAGTTTGGTAATAGCGACATGGGATCATACTACTGCGGGAATGAAAAGTACCTGAAATAACAGATCAGGTTATCCGTACATTATATAGTAAGTCCTTACTTAATATTATAAAAGCGAAAGTGAGTTTGTTTGTTTGTTACATCTTCACGCTTTAATGGCTAAACTGATTGTGATGAATTTTGGTACCTACATAGATAGTTGGGATCCAGGAGACGGACATAGGCTAATTTTTATTTAAAAAAAGTGGGATGTGAGGGAGAAAGGGGGAAGAAAAGGGAAAACTTAGCGTTGCTATTACAAATCAATAAGGCGCAAGGGTAACTGTGTCACCCCAAATTTAACGCGGGCGAAGCCGCGGGCGAAAGCTAGTTAAGATATAAATCTGCCCTACTGAACGCCGTCTATCAGACATCAATGATGCGCATGATCGACCAACACACGGAGATGTCGCAGTCAACTTCCAAACTATGGGCTGCTTCTGTGTAATTCCTAATAGAAAAAAACAATTAACACTTCGCACTTTCTCTCAGTCATTCGCGCGATGGCGATGAAGATCCCCGCATAGAAAAAAAAACCCGGCCCAGTGGAAGTGCGAAGTTGATTTATACACAGCTCCAAGGAACTACAGACTCGAGTAAATTTTTTTAATTTCAACTCGATACTTATACGCTTTCTCAAAATAAAGGATTTTGACATACACAGACAGACTGACAACTAAGAGATCCTATAAGGATTCCATTTTTTTTTCTTTTGAGGTACGCAACCATAAATATGCAAACATTAAAAAAAAACAAATTTCTAAGTACACACGACGGCAGGTCAACCTATTTTAAACTATAATAACATGATCTCTCTACTACAGATCGCACACCGTAGTAGAGATCCTGGTTAAACTGGTTTTGTGTAAGTTGATGTGCCACCGTATGTACATTTTCGTCGTTTATAATTTAAAAGCATTGTTTCAAAACCCTTTTTAAAACTTTAACATACCAACACAAAACATTGCAGATCAAAAAATTATATACGTAACTGGGGATCAAAAAATTATATAATACGTAAGTAACTAGAGACCAAAAAATTATATACGTAACTAGGGATCAAACATTTATGCTTATATTAATACTTACTGTGCTATCCATAATCTTTAGAAGCAGTTCAATGACCGTGCTATGAGCTGGCGACATTGATATAGCTGACTCCGAGATGCTTCCTGCAACAAGTCAAAAAAAATTTGCTACAAGAACCTTTTTGCACAGGCGGATCATATATAAGGAGCCTGCCAAGGTCACTGCCTGCCGGGGTTGCAGGTTATTCGAAAAAGATACCGCGGCCAGGAATATAAAGGACAAAAGAGGGTTTCTGAAACTTGCGACATAAACGCCCATATATTTTCAAAGCTGCAAGGGAACAGACTTTAGTATATGGTTATAATTTCAACTCTATATCTCTACGCGTTCCTTAAATAAGGGTCTTCCTGCCGGCGTTGCGGGTTGTTCGAAAAAGATACCGCGGCTACGGAACGTAAAGGGTAATAGATGGAACATGGGTGGGTTTTAGTCAGTAAAAGTCTAACACTCCTCCGAGAGCGGAGGAAGTTATATTATGATAAAAAAAGGCGCACCATATAGACAGGCCTGCTATAGTAATAGAAAGCCTTATTTTATGTTCGTAAATCTAACTTAACTGTTAAACGTTACTACTGTTTTGTCATTGATTAAAGTAAATAAAAAAAAACATACATCCTACTAATCCTTACCAATATTATAAAAGCGAAATTGAGTTTGTTTGTTTGTTACCTCATCACGCTTTAATGGCTTAACCGATTTTGATGAATTTTGGTACAGAGATATTTGGGAACCAGGAGACGGACATAGACTAATTTTTATTTAAAAAAAGTAGAATGTGAGGGAGAAAGAGGGAGGAAAAGGGAAAACTTAACGTTGCTATTACAAATCAATAAGGCGCAAGGGGAACTGCGTTACCCCGAATTTAACGCGAGCGAAGCCGCGGGTAAAAGCTAGTAATATTAAAAATGCGAATGTTTGTTAGAATGTATGGATGTTTGTTACTCTTTCACGTCAAAACGGCTGGCAAACAGATCTTGATGAAATTTAGCACAGAGGTAGATTATAGTCTGGAATAACACATAGGATACTTTTTTTCGATATCACGGGGGCACCAGATAGTATTCCCTATTATTGTCACACATTTGTGTCGTAGTCGTCCAGTGCTCTTGCTTTTCACATATAACTGGCGTTTAAAACTTAAACGTATTCTGTTAAGTCCTTACCATCATCATCAATAACGCTGTGGTAAGTACTTCGTTTCTTGGTCGTGTTGACCGTGGTATCCTCCTGGTTGCTCTCGTCTTCGAACAGTCGCGCGCCGTGTACGCACAACAAGTCCACGATACAGCGGAGCACCGTCGATACTGTGCTCTCGTTTGATGTGTCAATTAGCTGTGGGGTAGGAAAATAATACTTGTTTTATTTATTTAATAATTTATGTACAGACGCCTGCACATCAAGCTACTACAATCTGTCAGATTTATTTCATAGATTTTCGACTTTATTTGTAAAGTATTAGGTTCAAGGTTCATTGGGAAAAAATGACAATTTCGGGTATCTTGATCTGCTGGCGTCTGTACACACAGGAAAAAACACAGGAAAACTACATAAAAAAAATATCAAAGAGTACAAAGGCACAGCTTATTTCTAAAGAAATTTCTACCAGCAGGCCTACGAGGAAGAAAATGAAGAAACGTAGACAGTAGTGTGTGAGAACAGGAAGAGAATCCTTACTAATATTATAAAAGCGAAAGTGAGTTTGTCTATTTGTTAGTTACCTCTTCACGCTTTAATGGCTAAACCGATTGTGATGAATTTTGGTACATAGATAGTTGGGAAACCAGGAGACGGACATAGGCTAATTTTTATTTAAAAAAAGTGGGATAAGAGGGAAGAAAAGGGAAAAGTTAGCGTTGCTATTACAAATCAATAAGGCGCAAGGGGATCTGTGTAACCCCAAATTTAACGTGGGCGAAGCCGCAGGCGAAAGCTAGTAGTAACTAAAAGAAGAATGTCTTAACCTAAATATAAGTACACATATAAGCATAATAATATTTACCTGTATACATAAATAACACAAACATATATAAACAGATATGTAAATACAATATTATAAATATTCACAATTGATAGGAAAAGTAATGCTCTTTTAAGCTAATTTAAAAAATTGAAATGCTTTTCAAGTCTCTAATGCTAGGCGGAAGTGAGTTCCACAATCTTACGGCATTAATCTTGTTAGAATAGTCTCTATAGTAAGTAATAACAGTGACTAAATTTAAGTGACACATTCTGAGAGCTAAGATTGAACGATACGAATTGGGAGAGCATAGCCAATGAAAATATGGATTGTAACCAAAGTTTTACTTTTATTTTCATTATTTTAGTGGCATAAAGTATTTTATATACTTTACCAAATATTATTTCTGTTCTATGGATTTTTTTTAAATAAACAATTTTATAAAAAAAAAATATTTAAAATTTATTTTTAATTTTATATAAAAATATATCCAAGTTTCGGTTTTTGGCGAAGATAAGCTGATGTTGTGGAAATGAAATTTTCGTACATAGTAAATTTTAAGGTGCTAGAAGAATTCAATAGGAAAGCTAAATGGTAACATAGATATGGTATGTTTTGACTGTGGTATGACAAATCAAACGTAACACCTATCGGGTGGCCTCTCAAAACATAAAAGTTTAGGAAAACTTTTATTTTATGATTTTTGGAAATAGGAAACTTCATTTTTGTTTTATCATACATGCTAAAATAATAGCAGTCGCTCAGGTCGATCTTTAGGCTAAGCCGCGCTTGCCTAGGTTGGTCTGAGGATGGGTGACCACCCGTTACATACAAAGTTTCCACCGTGCCTCGGAAAGCACGTTAAGCCGTTGGTCCCAGCTGTCAATTGTAGATCTTTGACAGACGTCACAGGTAGTCAGTGTTCCGAAAGTCTGACAATTAGTCTTACCAAGGGGTATTACCCAGTACTAACTGGGTTATGGAGATCAGATAGCAGTCGCTCCAAGTAAAATACTGGTATTCAGCAGCACCCGGTAAGACTGGAAGGCGACCCCAACATAGTTGGGAAAAGGCTAGGCAGATGATGTACACAAGTTGATCGATTCAGTTACTATTAAGATTTTTTACACGAATTTCAAGAACTCATAAAGCAAAACAAACAATTTTTGCTATAAAACTTTTATAAACATCATCATCATCATAATTATGAACAACATCTTTACCTAACGAACCTTGCAACACTAAATACTTACATTAGCGAAGAAGAATGCTTTGTTCTCTTTGGCGAACTCCTTATCCAACATCCCATAAAGGGCCACAGTTTCAAGAGCTGCTTCAATTATTTCTGGGTTTTGGAAAATGTCCACCTGAAACAAAATTATTATTGGTCAAAATATAACGCATTTTCCTTAAAGGAAAAGCAGTGGAGAGGAGGGGAGGGGAAGAGAAAGGGATGGGAAAGAGAGGGAGAGAGGATGTTAATGGGAACTTTGTTTGGTGTGTGTATGTGTGTGTGAGAGCGAGAGAAAGAGAGCGTCGTCTCGTTTCTGTCTTTTATAAAATGGCGTACCAGTTTGAATGAGAAACTGGTTTAATCATTTGTTGGAGTATTATCTATACTTATAAACTAATATTATAAAGCTGAAGAGTTTGTTTGTTTGTTTGAACGCGCTAATCTCAGGGACTACTGGTTGGAATTGGAAAATTCTTTTAGTGTTAGATAGTCCATTTCTTGAGGAAGGCTATAGGCTATATAACATCACGCTACGACCAACGGGTGCTGAGCAGCGTGGGTGAAACCGCGTGGAACAGCTAGTTATAAATAATAATAAAATCACGTTCAAATTCTTCACATGGTCACAGACTCAGTTAATAATATAATGAATTGTACCATTTTACGAATTGTAACGTAATCCTTACTAATATTATAAAAGCGAAAGTAAGTTTGTTTGTCAAATTAGTGTTGCCAATTTTGATGAATTTTGGTACAGAGTTAGTTGGAACCCTGGAAGCAGACAAAGGCTATTTTTTTTAATAAATGAGAGAATTGAGGGAGAAAGAGGGAAGAATGGAGAAAACTTAGCTTTGCTATTACAATGAATCAGGAAAGGTTAACCGTGTTACCCCGAATTAAACGCGAGCTAAGCCAGTTCATTATATTTTGGTATTATTTTTGCTAAACAGCCATTTTAGGTTCTCTGGGGTTCTGTAGCTCGAATGGCAGAATAATGAAAATAAACATACCTCTAGTTCATTGAACATCATAGTCATCATAGGAGTAACAGTTTTGAGCTGTGGTGTGTCTAGGGCACTATTTAGTATCGTCAAACACTTGGTAAGGGTCGCTGCGTCTGAAAGCTTCTCTTTTATCGTCTGCAAAAGAGTTTTTATTAAAACCTTAATTCGTGAAAAATAACAAAACTTATCGCCTATGCTTTGTTTTTTTTTAATGCAGCGGCCTTGCTTTTGTGTCGCGGTAACGTCTCGTTTGTTTTACTTTTTGGGCAAGCACAGTTACCAAAAGAACGTAGGCGGATAAGATAGGGGTTATAGGCGTATTTAACCGCATAGGGTCATGCAGAGCCTTACTTAATTGAACACCCACTTCTTGTCAGTTATGTTAAAGTCCCATGCAATAGGGGGCGAACCTAATTGCCTTCAATCAGGCACAAAACCGAAAAGAAATTTCTGATGGAATTAAAGGCAATTTTTTCAATGAATTTTCTCATATCTTCGCATTGGAAACAAATCTAGATACATGAACGATTTTGTCGTCTTTTGTAAAAGATTAGTTTTAATATTAAGTTTTATTTTATGTTCTCAACATTATTCTATTATGAAAATAAACAGAAGCAAATACTTTTTGTCACTATCCTCTTTAGAGGTGCAAACTTATTTAAAAAATAAATATTTAAAAGAGTAAATAAACATACCGGAACTGGTGCTGGCGCTGGTGCTGCCGGTTGTATGGACAACTCATCCAACTTCTTTTGAATGTCCGCCACCTAAATAAAACATGTAAAATAACTGTTAAATTTCGTATAAGTTTGTCGAGCTTAAATATTATTCTACAGAAAGGGTTTATCTAGAAAATTCTTGTTTCAACTCCTCAAGTTTTTTGTAGTTTTTCTGCTTTCACACAATATCCACAATTATGACGGTCAAAGTTAAAATTATCTGCTTAGATATAACTCTTTTTATGGGCATTTTAGAAGCGATACTTATTCAACGGTCCGGACGATCTTTAACCGCCTCTAAGCTACGCCGCACTTGCTTAGGTTTGTCTGTAAATGGGTAACACCCATTGCGTCGCCGTTGATTCTGGCTGCTAATTGTAGATCTTTGATAGGCAGTGAACCGAAAGTCTGAATCCCATTCGGTAGACTGGGTTTCAGACTGTCGGCCCACTGACTAGGACCAATTTACCTTACCAGCTTTCAATACATTTTTATGTACCTATATTTATAATTATCATATTATTTTTAGATTTGAATATTATTTGCATGTCTATTAGTATTAGTGTGTTAGTAACAAAATTTATGTTTTACCCTGAGCAGGGCTCGGAAACCGGTTGAAATTCTTAACCGGTTACGGTCATTGACCCCAAACCGAAATCGATTTAGGTTAAGGTTTGCACCTTACCGGTTTTACCGGTTTTTGCAGGAAACCGGTTTTTCACGAATTTTGGTTTTGAAAGTGAAAATTAACCGGTTAAAACGAAACTTGAACACCCCCCGCTCCCGCCACTCTCACAAGCACGGTCAAGACGCTGCGATGTCATTTAGTTACAAAATAGTCGCATCAAGTAGCATGTAAGTTCGCAACGTCGCACAGGTCGAAACTATAATTTTAGTGACATAGGGGTCAATTTCGTTTTTTTTGCGTTTTCTGAAGGCGGATAGAATTAATATCTCTTGACGTTTTTTTCTTAACTTAATAGTTTGGCAGAAAAATGGGTTTTGTGTTTTTTTTGTATGGAACGGATCAAATAAAATCAAGGTGGCACGTTGGCACAGTTTATTAGAAAAAACCGGCCAAGAGCGTGTCGGGACACGCTCAGTGTAGGGTTCCGTAGTTTCCCGTCCGCCAACCGAACAATTCGGTAATACCCGATCCAATGTAATAAGTACCTACAGCGCCATCTCTCCAGGAATTGGGTTACTAATTAATACAAAGACGTGCAATTTTGCTGGTAATTTTGGACTGCGAGAACCGATTTCAATAATTCTTTTTTTGTTTGAAATAAGATACGTTCAGGATAATAAAATATGTAAACAAAGTTACAAAAAAAGCTTGCATATACGATTATACTACAAACTTAGTCCAGAAATTATTTTGTAAAACTTTTTGTCTTTTTTGTACAAAAACTGTTGTGTCAATCAAGTTCAAAATAATTTTCATAGAAAGTCCTTATAAAGTTCTACTTTTCAGATTTTTTTCATATTTTTTAGACTTATGGTTCAAAAGTTAGAGGGGGGGGGACACATTGTTTTTTACTTTTGGAGCGATTATTTCCGAAATTATTGACATTATCAAAAAATGATCTTAGTAAACCCCTATTCATTTTTAAATACCTTTCCAACAATATATCACACGTTAGGGTTGAAATTAAAAAAAAAATCACTTCCCACTTTACATATAGGGTGGCTACCCTAATAAAACATTTTTTTCAAATTTTTATTTTACCACTTTGTCGGTGTGATTGATATACATATTAGTACCAAATTTCAGCTTTCTAGTGCTAACGGTCACAGAGATTAAGCGAGGACGGACGGACGGACGGACGGACGGACGGACAGACAGACATGGCGAAACTATAAGGGTTCCTAGTTGACTACGGAACCCTAAAAACGGGGATTGGTTGGAAAGTGCAATAAGTTGGCCTGCGGGAATAATACCTGGGGGTCTACTCTAATTCTATGTAAAACGAAATTGCGGCCGAAACTTCGAACTTTTTTTACCACGGTTTCATTTCGTTTCATTCATTTCGAAATTTCGGACGTCCGAAGTTTATTTGACATTAAAATTTTCTAAACCTACACTAATTCACGCAAAATGATATAGAGTAGGGTTACAAACGTAACTACTTTTGACTTTCGTTCGTTAACGAAGTTACGTTTCGGAGAAAGAGAGTAGACCCCCTGAACCTGTTGACACTGAACAAAGAATGTTTGAGGTTTGTGATAAAGAAGCTGTTGAAAATCTACCACCATCTACAGCAGAAGCTTCAACATCTACATTTACACCTCGAAAACCTTTCGAAGAATTGAGCTCCAGATAAAAACGGAGACGTGTTGATGAAATCAACAAATCGTTTTCAGTATCCCCGGATGAACTGAATGCTACCACAATTGTTAATTTAAGAAATACTGGAAATGAAGATGTAGGAAAAATAATGCATCATTTGTTAAATAACCCAGAAGATTTAGAAAAAGTTAAGGAGTGTTTAAGTGCAAAAGTGAAAAGTAATCAATATTCACCCGATAAGGCACTGTCTTTGTTGGTTTCTCTTAAATTAAGTAGATGGCAGTATATAAGTCTAAGAGAAGAAGCAGCAAGTGAAAATGGGTCGGACTTATACCCTTCTTATTATAAAATTAAGCAAACAAAGTCACAATGTCACCCAGGAAAAGAAAACGTAACTATAACAGAAGATGGAGCTGCTATTAAACTGCAAGCTTTACTCAACTTGACGGTCTCGAGGCTATTAGATGTGATTGCTTTGGATTTGAGCTCGGCAAAAGATTTAGTGCTTATAACTTATAAGCAAATGGGGTTTTGATGGAGCCTCAGGTCAAAGTACATAATTACAAATAAAAGACGGCTACAGACTTTGATGATTCAACTATTTTCATGGCCAGTCTAGTTCCTGTAAGGCTTCAACAATCTGATGGCACAATTGTTTGGGAAAACGACCGACTCTCATCAACATTCTATTGCCGTCAGATTTTGTTTAAATTTACCAAAGAAACGCAGTCAACAGTGGTAAGTACAAAAAATAGCATAGAAAAAGAAATAGATGAACTTCAGCCATCAAGATTCAGTCAAGTTGAAGTAACGCATAAATTGATCATGACGATGATAGACGGCAAAATTACTTCATATTTGTCAGAGACATCATCGTTTGTCTGTGATATTTGCAAAGCAAAACCGTCCGAGATGAACAATTTACCAACAATTGCTCAAAGAGAAAAAAAACGAAGATATGTACCAGTATGGATTGTCATCTTTACATGCCTGGATAAGAAGCATGGAGTGCTTACTTCACATCGGTTAGTATATATTATATTTTTACTACATCCTTTTTCATTTATGTTTAATTTCCTTTTATAAAGTGTCATTCCTCTTTCTTTGCAGCTTATCGTTTGGAGTTTAAAAAATGGAGTTGCAGGGGCGATGATAAAGAAAAACTGACGCTCAAAAAGACCACTATACAGCAAGCATTTAAGAGTGAAACCGGTTTACTCATTGATATTGTCAAGCAAGGAGTAGGCACAACAAATGATGGCAATACTGCTAGAAGATTTTTTAGAGATCCTCCAACAACAGCCCGCATAACAGGAATTAGTTTAGAGTTAATTGAAAGGTTTCACGTGATTCTTCAGACTGTGGCATCTGGAGAGCTTGTGGATCTTACAAAATTTTCTGAATATTGTAATGATACTGCTAAATTATATGTTAATTTATATCCACGGTATTATATGCCATCCACTGTTCACAAATTGTTGGTACACGGGGCTGACATAATTAAGCATTTTGGTGCCATACCTATCGGTAAACTGTCGAAAGAAGCAGCAGAGGCTCGCAATAAAGATTTTCAGAATTACAGAGAGAGCCATTCTAGAAAAATAAGTAGAACGGCGACAAACGAAGATAATATTTTACACAATCTTCTTTTGTCGTCTGATCCTAAGATCACAAGTCTAAGACCTCAAATGATAAGACAAAATATTATGGTTCTCTCTCCAAAAGTCAAAGAGCTTCTGATGAGGTTTCCAACAGAATCCGGTTTAGATTTTATTGATGTAAATAATTTACAAGATAGTCCTAGCGATAGTGAATACGATTTTGATAGATTGTAAGTGTACTTTTAGTTTTTTTTTTTTTGTAAGTATTACCCCCGAATACTGAAAATGTGAGGACTGCTTAACATTTGAGCAGTACTTAAACTTTAGATTTTGTATGGTCAAACGTCACTTCTGAGTCTCTGTTAAACTTAAGTGGGACTTAAATTTTGAGTGACGTTTCAGTATTCGGGGGTTAGTGTTGTATATTGTTAGTCCTAATTAGGTGTATTATTGTGTAACTTTACTTAACCTTTATTATGTACCTACGTTTTACTACTATTTACCTTTTTCCTAAGTAAGTAGGTACACATTTTTACTTAAAAGAGCACATTCGTATCCTGTTTTAAAAATAACATATTAGTACGAGTACCTACCAATTTAAGCGTATATTAGATCTTTTAATTGTATTTATGTTATTGATTAAGTACTTACCTGTATTAATTCGTGTTTTGTCTTACTATTTTATTTTTGTCATTGTATTTCATATTAAAATTATTGACCTAGAAGAACTTAGGGAAATTATAATGAAGCTTTTAGTTCTATGTATTTTTTTCATTTTTTCAATCGTCATTTTTGGGCAGAGTTGCAACTTTATGCAAATGTTCATAGCATCAAATGATAGTGAATGACCCAAGGTATAAGAAAAATAACGTCGCAAAGCGGGATCTAAAGCTACTTAGCAGGATTTTGATTTTATTTGATCCGTTCCATACAAAAAAAACACAAAACCCATTTTTCTGCCCAAACTATTAAGTTAAGAGAAAAACGTCAAGAGATATTATTAACTATTGAAGCTGACGAGTTCTATCCATTCGCATTCAGAAAACGCAAAAAAACCAGTTGACCCCTATGTCACTAAAATCATAGTTTCGACTCACTGTGCGACGCTTTGTTTGCGGGCGCGCAAAAAACTAAGCAAGTCGAAACATGAATCTACCTCTAGAATGTATTTGACGTCCTTAGATCAAACATTTTTTTTCCTAATGTTTTCTGGGGTACTAAATGTACTAATGTCACTATAACTTGTTGGAAGTATTAAAAAAGTTGACGAAAAATATTTACGAATTACGGAATTAACCGGTTAATTTGGGTGTCAAAACCGTTTGTGCATAGGTAACCGGTAACCTTTATCATTTGGGTTACATATGAACTGTTCACTTGTTTAACCGGTTAATGAAGGAACGATATATTTACCGGTATTTTATCGAAATTAACCGCTCTTTTTGAACCGGTTCAGAGCCCTGACCCTGAGTGCCAGGGAACGGTTATTTATCTCTCTTTTTATTAAATTTTTCTATTGTTTTGTCATGTTTATTGTTTATAAAATATTAATTAATAAATAGTGTATAAAATAAAACTTACGCGACGAGACGTGGAGTTGCGGACATCAGCCCATTATACAATACAATAGTGTAATAAACGTTTTTTTTTTCTTTCTTGGATTGTACTAACTTACCTTGGCCTTGCATTCTGCCGCTAGAGCGTAGTTCTGATCTCTGACTGCTTCCTCTTGCGCTTCAATGGCGACGTTTAGGGATACACGTAGTCGAGCCCTCTGTGGAATAAAAGCTTTTTAATTAAAATGTGCTTTTTCGGTTATTTTTTTTTTATTTGATGCGAAATAATCACATGACTTCTCTCGCTCTGGGTAGGGCGGAAAAGAATGTCAGATTTGTACTGACTGAAACCAATGTACATCCATTTGCCTTTTGTGTTCCGGGGCCGCGGTATTTCTTTAGAACAACCCGTAGCCCATTATTTAAGGTTCCGCACCTCGGAAAAAAAAACGAAAACTAAAAAAATATTATGTCCATTTTTTTTATAATTAACTTTTAGAACAAGTATCTTATTTAGTTTGAATTATGTGTTTGTATATGTTCTGTCTGATAGACTGGGGGCATATTCAGCTAATGCGTTTAAAAAAAATAAGTTTTTCATCAATAACTTGACCCTCTTCCTCGTATTTCTGTCATGACGTTAATTCTATTTTGGTGGCATAAAACGCAATAGTGACCTGTAACTTAGCCTCAGTGCAGTCGACTTGCGGCGGCGGCGGAGGCGCCTGCTCCGGCTCGGGCGGGTCCCGCAGCGACTGCAGCACTCCGTAGATCACCTCCATGCGACCCGACACTTCAGGTACAACTAGTTCCAGAGCCGACACGAAGGCGCGGATCACGTCCGCGTTTAGGGGCCCATAGTCACCTGGAGCATTAAAACTATACTTATTTTTTCGCCTGTTTTGCCTAAAACAAATGATATCAAAAGCAATTAATTCAAGTAAGTCACACTTTTGAAGTGTCGATACAAGACATTATAACTGTGAAAGTACTGCAGTTACTGAATCCAAAGCGTAGATCTCTATGAAGAAGAACAGAATGGGGAAGAAGATATATATTATATGAGATATTGTCCATTATATATCTAAGTGCAACTGTGAGTTTAATATTGTCTAAAGTCTAGCTATTTGTTAACTATTTAAGTGGAAATTAGTAGTTGTACTTTTGCCAGTTAAAACTGGGTTATTTAATAATATTAGCTGTAATTTACCCAATCAATCTAAAAAAAACTTATATGTGCTTTCATTTAAGGATATTTTATATGCAGCTTTTTATATGTGCTCTTATTTTCCTTATATGTGCTCTCAATGTAGGAGGCTTAGGTTACCAGTGAGCACATCAGTGACAAGCGCTTGCAGCGCAGTCCTGCCGGCGGGCTCGGTGGCGTCGTACACGCGCAGCATGGTGCCCAGCTCGTGCAGCACGTACTGACGGGTGCTGAAGCCCACCGGGTCTTCAGTCTCCGAAGGACAGGGTGACTCCACGATACTAAAAAAATATGTTGAGATTGTTGACAAAAGTGAAGACATTTAAAAAAACCGTTAGTCCACACTAGGAATTTCACCTGTAACGCGGGTGCGTTTAGAAATATTTAAATTCACGTACACAAACAGCCATTTGAGTGGTAGGATTCAGAGAGTTGATGTAAACGGGAAAAGATCTCCCGGATCTGTAGTAAGCATGGGAGTACCACAAGGGTCCATTCTTGGCCCTTTTTTATTTCTTATTTATATTAATGACTTGCCTTACCTCATAAAGGATAATCATGATGTAGTGTTGTTTGCAGACGACACTTCTCTTTTATTTAAACTAAAACGTCAGCAGCTAGCTACTGACGATGTTAATAGCGCTCTGGCAAAGGTCGTTAATTGGTTTAACGTTAATAATTTACTTCTAAATGAGAAAAAGACCAAATGCATTCAGTTTACGTTACCTCATGTTAGACAAGTGGAAACTAGTGTACTAATCAAAGATGAAGAGTTGAAACCGGAAGATAATACAGTGTTCCTAGGCTTAACTTTGGATGCTAAGCTTCAGTGGGGCCCTCATATAGATAAGTTGTCAAAAAAGCTTAGCTCAGCAGCATACGCCGTTAAAAAAATTCGTGATTTGACTGATTTAGAGACAGCCCGTTTAGTTTATTTTAGTTATTTCCACAGTGTGTTGTCGTATGGTATTCTCTTGTGGGGCCATGCCGCCGATATTCAGACAATTTTTATTTTGCAAAAGAGGGCAATTCGTTCAATGTATAAATTAAGTCCTAGACACTCCCTCAGAGAAAAATTTAAAGAGATTAACATACTTACTGTGCCCTCTCAGTTTATTTACGAAAACCTTTTGTACGCGCATAAAAATATAAAATTGTTTAAAAAATACAGTGATATCCACGACATAAATACAAGGAACAAACACAAATTTGTTGTTCCTGCAACGAGGCTCAAAAAAATAGGAGGTACTTTCACATGCCAATGTATACGTTATTATAATAAACTGCCAAGCGATATTCAAACACTAAGCCTCAATAAATTTAAATCTTTTATAAAACGTAAACTATGTCTCAAAGCTTACTATAACATGAATCATTACCTTGAAGATAAAAAGGCTTGGGATTAAGCTGCTCCAATTTAATTTACTCAGTGAGTGTCAAAATTTGCCTTTGTTTCATTTATTTATTGTCTATTCCTTTATTTTATATACTTTGACATTAATATTTACTTTATTTTTACATTCTTTTTATTATTATGATTAGTGACATTTTATTTTCTTATTATTTTCATTGATGACATTTCATGATTTCATTATGATCTCATTAATTATTTATTTTTTATTTGTTTATTGTAAATGTGAGGACCATGTGGATCATTTCTTTTATTTACTTTGTTTTTTGACGAAGGTCTGGCAGTTTGAGTGCTATAAGCGACCTACACAAATGTCCTTTTTTTGGTATTGTTCGTCGTGTCGTTGAGCTCCTTAGGTTATGAGTTGAGCTACACGATAACTGACAAATGCTTGCACTGACTGGACAGGTCCACTCAATCTGTGTGGTGCTTTCTTAAAAAGACCATTTCAGACACTATCTGCATAGTCCTCATGTAAGTTGACCAAGATTATTTTGTCTGGACTTTAAAAGAGACTATGACCTCTGAGTTTGTTTCGGCTGTTTCTTCTCAGAGTAGTCGGGTACGAAACACCGGCCTCATCTAGTTTTAAAAAAAAATGACGTGTAAAAGTGTTTGTGAAAACCTACTTGCAAAATAAACATCATTTATCATTTATCATTTAGCCAGACCCGGAACTACCCGTAGGGCATACAAATATTTGCTCCGTGCGGGAATCGAAACCGTCACACGTCACCGTAACTTTTATAAATAATATTATAAAGAGGAAAGATTTCTTTGTATCAAATAAGCTCCCAAACTACTAGACCGATTTTAACCATTTCTTCACTAATAGGAAGGAACTAAAGACGCGGTAAAAACCGCGCATGACAGCTAGTGCGTTATAAAAAGTTGTACTCACGCCCTAATATACCCGGTAAGGACAACCAGGTCGGGTAGAATGGTCTCTAGCGTCTCATCATCGTCGATCTTCTGCAGATGTTCCGTGAGATGGCGCCAGTACCACGCGGTCTCCTTGTTCAGCTTATCGGCGGGTATCAAGCGAAGTGTCTTGTCAGTGGGTAGCCATTCTAGCAATTCGGATATTGGAAGGCGTCTGGAAGAGAAAGTAATAATTAAGTATTGAATGATGAAAAATATGGTAAAAAAAATACCGGTCAAGTGAGAGTCGCGCACCGAAGTTGTGTTTTGATTGCGCCACGGCAATTATTCTCCGAAGTTGCGGGTTGTTCGAAAGAGTTTTAGTCAATAAAAGCCTGACCCCCCCCCTCCCACGAGGTTATTTGATGATTTCCCATCAGTAATAAAAGGGCAGTTATTCTGTAGTTTTTTTTTTACAATTTGCAAGTCAGTGTTAAGTTGTATAAAATATATTCACAATTGAAATCATCAATACTTTCCAAATTCAATTATATGTGCACATTTTATGCACACAGTTTTACGGGCACAATTTATATAATTATTTCAAGATACAACCCTAACACTAACACGCCGTCGACACGGCCTATCGTCAATAGACGGACGGACGGTGAGCTACCCATTGCTTCGCTAGCATCACTGCTTCGCAAGTGGTGTCCACTCCCCCCCCCCCCCGCGATTTCACATTAACAAACAAACTCACTTGAACAGCGACTCCAGCAGTTTCCCAGCGACGTACTGCGAGTCCTTGGCGTCGTGGGCGTTGTCCAGGCGTATGGCTTTCAGTAAATCCACGATGTTGCCCTGGAACGTGCTGAGCCAGCCGGGGATCAGGATCTCTTCGACTACGCGCCGGACGCGGGCACTGCGCTCTGTTAGACCAACCTGAGGATGGAATAATTATGTTTGAAGCTTAACCAGAATTATAATAGGCTAATAATATGAATTACGCAATTATTATTAATTAAAATATTCACAATATTAACTGTTTCTGTGACCATTTTTAAGAATTTTAAAGTAATTCATATTGTTATACCATTATGATTCTCCTAAAGTGGCCATTTTCGACTCCCATGTATGTCTACAGTACACTCATATGCGAAATAGGATTAATTTAACACTACACCTATAATCCCCAAAGGGTTAAGCAAAGTACACGTACATTATTAATAACATTTGAAATGGGATATTTACCATGTTTATTATTGTTACCGGGAATCCAATATAGATAATAAATATACTGTCTGTTAGAAAACTTCGTAATAAGCGATCCCTTTGCTTTCAAAAGGGCCCAGATCCAGACTTCGAGGTCCAACCCGGGAATCGAACCGAACAAGGTTAAGTGTCATGTTATTTGATTTAAGCCTATTGCCAGTTTCTACCAGGCGTACTGTCTATAAACAAAGGGTTTTCAAATCTCGATAGGATACTTGTAGGCTAAAAGCATATTTTACAAATCCACAGTAGTAAATCTACTGTGACCACTATGCTCCAACACATAAGGGTCAATTTACCTTGAGCGTGAGCACTCTCTGCCTGACCCTCAGCTGGGTGACATTAATGGCGGCGATGTACAGGAAGGCGGCTCGACGGACTGCCTCGTCCACGTCACATAGTCGCTCTAGTACGAAGGGCACATTGCGGCTGTATTTAGCAATTGACATCACTATAGCCCTGTAAATAAGGATCAATTTGTATGAAATCAATTATATTTGATGCGGGTTTGTAGTAGGTAGGCAGAAAAACTAGGTATTTTTTTTTTCGTTGTTTGTTACGCTATTTCTGTATCGATATATTTTTTTTTTTTATAATGTGTATGGCCGATTTTCTAATATATCTCTTAGTAGCAATGGAAAATAAATAAACAATAAGACTTTGTGTAAGATGCCACCATACCACAACGAAACGGCTGAAATAAAAACATAAAAAAACAGTCGTAAAATGTATTTCCTCCGGAAGTCAGGTGAAGAAGTAGGAAGGTGACTTTCGTTTGACTCATCGATTTTTCGCCACCTACTTCCGTACTTTTTTTCTTCTTCAACGTGATGATTCTTCTTTAGTTGTTAAAAATTAAACAGTTCATTAAACTAATTAAATTAGATTTTTTATGTGCTTAGATAAAATCAACTATTTCTGACGATCCTGTTGACGTATCTCTTTTACTGACTGTACGCCATAGAAATAATATCTATATATATAAAAGAAAGTCGTGTTAGTTACTCCACTTATAACTCAAGAACGGCTGAACTGATTCAGCTGAAAATTGGTGAGGAGGTAACTTAGAACCAGGAGACGGACATAGGATTATTATTAGGACTTTTTATCCCGGTAAGAGAAGTAGGGTAGGTGCAATGCAATTTTGTATCTTTCTACCTACCCTAGGTAGAAAGATACAAAATTGCATTGCAACGCATGCTGGGGCACAGCTAGTATTCTTATAAAACTTCAAGCAAGCAGTACAAAAGTCTGGGGTTGCGGGTTCTTTAAAAGAGATACCGCGGCCCTGGGACAAAAAGGGCAAAAGAAGGAACATGGGTGGGTTTTAGACAGTAAAAGTTTGACACTCCCCCCCCCCCTCGCCCCGTCCATTGCGAGGGAAATTATTTGATGACCAGCTTTTGCCTGCAGCTTCGCTCGAGTTAAATTCGTGTAATAATAACCCAGTTCCCCTTTTTCCCCATTTCCTGATTGGAAGGTACCTGCTACCTGCAGTTTTTCCGTTGCGCCTTATTTATTGTAATAGCAATGCTTTTCCCTCTTCTTCCCTCATTTCTCATTTTATTAAATATCCTATGTCCGTCTCAACTATCTCTGTACCAAAATTCATCAAAATATGTTTAGCCATTTGGGTGTGAAGACGTAACAAACAAACTCACTTTTGGTTTTATAATATTAGTAAGGATTTCCCATCCGCAAAAACGTAAAAAAGCAGTACCAAAGTTCCATAAATCCGCTCTAAAAAAGCAGCTCTATATTACCTCCTAACCGAAGAGCTAGGGTCGCAACTCATATGAAAGCGGTAAGCTCTCGTCACTTCGTCATCTGGTTCCATCGGGTTCTGCAGTCGTTGGAGGGCGAGCGCGGCGCGGCAACGCACCGCACCGCGCGTGTCTTGTAGTCTCTGCATCTGTTATAAAAAAGAAATTCATTTGTTTTAAAAAAAAAATCATAACATTTATAAACACAACATAACATTTATATATGAACTTATAACACCCCTTTTTTTTGCTGGGGTATTAAAAATAATTGTTTGTATTGCGAAATAGTTCTTAAATTTCATTGCATTATAATTGATCAATTATAAGTTATTTATTAGTCAAAATGTGGCTAATTGCCAATAACTGTACCCAAGCAATTAAAGAACAACACTGTTGCCAATAAAATTCAATATGAGACTGGTAACAAGTGTAGATGAGTCAATACCCGCTTTTGCCCGGCTTCGCTCGTGTTAAATTCGGGGTAACACAGTTCCCCTTTCCTGATTTGCAGGTACCTGCTACCTGTAGTTTTTGCCCTTGCGGCTTATTGATTGTAATAGCACAGCTAAGTTTTCCTTTTTCTTCCCTCTTTCTCCCTTATTTCATAATGAAAAAAAATTATATGCCTATGTACGTCTCTAGGGTCCCAACTATCTCTGTACCAAAATTTATCAAAATCTGTTTAGCCATTAAGGCGTGAAGACGTAACAAACGAAAAAACTCACTTTCGCTTTTATAATATTAGTAAGGATAGCACACTCGATTTTTCAACAGATTATGTAGATGACTATTCATTGGAGACTAATATTTTACTATTAGTTATGTGCAAGCAAAGGCAGAATGAAAGGATCATTACAGTTGTGTGTTCTGGAGTATCAGCTTACCCCATTGGGGAAGGGGCTTTCTACCAGCAAGACTTGAAGTGCTAGCAGAAACTTTTATCAGCACAGTTGTTGTAGTGTCTGAACGGTTCACTACTGCAATGTACGTCATAGGTTTAATTCCCGAATGGAGTTGTATAGCCTACAGGAAGTTGTTTTGAGTCTAACTGTGTATGTATGTGAGTTTAAATGTTTCAACAATCACACTAATATAACTAATTTTTTGATGAAATAATTAAAATGTAAGAAGAAAAGAAAACTTAACACTAATATTATTAAGGTGAAAGTTTGTATGTGTCGTGTGTCTGTAAGTCCTTCATGCTTAAGTGTTTGGACCAATATAGATGAAATTTGGTGTGTTGATAGCTTATACCCTGGATTAACACAAAGCCTAGGGTTTACTCATGCAGCTACTAATATTATTAATACGAAAGTTTGTAAAGATGGATGGATGTTTCTTACTTTTTCCAACAAAAACTATGATTTGCATAAAATTAAGCATACAAATAGTCTGGATTAACGCCCACTTTTTGTGCCAGTCTACATGAGTTAAACCACACGGTGAAGCTAGTACAGGATAATATCTAAGTGTGGGGAGAAGTTTTAAACAAAAACCTTACCTGTGATGCCAGTAACTTGTCACAGAGATCATCATCCAAAGAGGCGTCATCTCCAAGAGCAGACAGCACAGCCGCCAGCAGCTGACTGGCTCGGTACCTCACGGACTGACCCGATACACATTGGCACTGAAAACAAGGTCTTTATGTTAACTAATACTTATGACACATTGACAGAAGACTTGCCTGGCGTAAACATACATGTAGAGGGAACAAGCAAACATAAAACTAAGAGAATTTCAATGGCTATAGGCAGACAGTCATCACTTAGTTTGGAAAACAGAATTCTAATGCATTTTTAAACCTATATGGATATATGGGATAGAGTTGTGGGGATCAGCAAGCCATACAAACATTAAAATCATACAACACTTCCAAAATAAAGCACTCAAATCCTTAAGTGGTGTACCTTGGTTTACAAAAAAAAAACAGTGAAGTACATAAGTCCCTACAAATACCCATTATCAAACACATTGTAGAAAAATCCTATAAGAAATATAAAGAGAGACACGCACAGAAATTAAATGGCTGTGACACTTTTATAATCTTCAGAGTCTACCTACAGACTCAAAAGGGTACGAATTGCGTCAATCTAAAAAAAAAATGATTAACTACAATGAGATGATACATTATTGGATGTGAACAATCTCCCACTGCAAAGAGAAGAATTACCAAAACTGATTAAATCTCACAAGTTATAGCAGTTAGAAGAAAGCAAAAAAAAAACTAATACTTATTCAGAGGCCACCGAGCAGCATACAATTTCTGACACCAGGTCAGGAACAAACCACTTTGTGGTGTATGACAAGTCAGCAATTTTCTGTCAGTTTAATATTATTGAATGTAAAGGTACTCCACAGTAGTGTTCAAGCATTCCTCAATTACCTCAAAAAGGACATATTATGAAATACCAAGTATGTACATAAAATACACTTATTTCAGTTTTTTTTATCCAAAAAACATACCCAGGATTAACAGGGTGTTTTGAGTCATTTATAAGTTCAATAAGCAGTTAGCTTTTAAAAGTTGTTTTAAAAATTTATAGTTTAATTTTTTTTTTTCCATAATCCATTTACTTGTTATAATAAATTAATTATATGTACATAATGTAGTGCATACTGTGCTTCTCTATAAGTAATGAGGTGTTTAGACGTAAACCATCAATGTACAAATTATAAAGTTATAGCATACTCATTGTTGAGAAGCTTTTATTAAATAAATAAATAAATAAGTATGGCAATATAACATCTATTCTACTGGCCTAAAATTGCTTCCTTAGCAACATTATAAAAATGATAATAATCATATTAGAATTACTGCCCGCTGCTTGCTGTAATCTCTTTGAAGTTTATGTGGAACTCAGACACACCATAGACATGGTCATATTGGAGGCATACAGACAAGAATAATTTTAAAGACATGGTATAATAAAGTATTCATAAGAGTGTCTATGGAGATTTTTGCCTAATGGTATGCCTCTGGTAGTTTAAATAGAGAATAAAACAATAGATAAGATAATAGCTATGCATTTATGCGAGATGTTTGTTATATTTGTAAAGTTATAGTAGTAGTTTAAAATATGGTCTAATGTGTTCAATTCTTCTTTTATTATGAATAAACCCCCCACAAAGCATGATTACTGTGAATGTAACTAAACCATTAATTACATTACCTTCACAGAAATTATGCCTTGTGACTGGGACTGTAGCTACATTTTGTTATTGTTGTCATTGAATCAACAGCTATAAAGGGCCTGTAACTGGCTTACTTGAAATAAATGGTTGTGATATGATTTGATAATAATTATAATTACTACATTAATAGCCTCTTTAACAATCATTTACAAAATACTTACATCAAAAATAATTTCAAATATGAACAGCAAGAACTCTCCTTCGTCATCAAGAGAGGTGCAGAATGTCGCCACAAACTGTACAACACGGTCCACATTGGCACTGGTATCCCCAAACGTGAACAGGTATTGTAAGGCATTCTTGAAGCTTTCACGAAAGCTGTCTTCATCAAGCTGAGAAATGAAAACCAATTTTGGAGAAAAAATAGTTTGTTTTTTGTTGTTGCTAAAATAACAATTTATAAGACCTTGTAAAACCAAGTCATACAATTCATAAACCTACTTTCAAGTTGTATGACAAAATATTCAGTTAAAATAAAAAGGGGCATGGCACTGTTACAATCCAACAAATGATGCAAAAGTATTACTAATAATCACCCAATTACTTTGAAAACAGCGGCAAAACTGCCCAATATTTTATGCTTTAGTTGAATAAAGAGCAGACTTACCTTTTTATGCAATTTACTCATTTCCTTCACATATTTCTTGTGCTGAACCACATTATATTGTACGTTTTGAAATATCTTGAACATCGTTGGATTGTTCCGAGGATTTGGTTTCACCGTGGTCACTGGCTGCGGCACTTCGGCGTCTGTCGGGGGCATTTTGACAAATAAATTCCTTTAAACTTTTATTTGTATGAAAGCAGGTGTTTATTTATAATTTTACGAAGTATCAAACAATAACAGCACAAATTGTACACTTCGCGCCTACAACCGTTTTGTTTTTGAAAATTTGATAAGTTTGACAACTGGTGATGGTGTTGACTGTCAGTGGTTTTCGATGTTGCCAGTTGGGAAAGTTAATTAACGATTGAATAACGGTTATATAACCTAGATATTTGTTCGGTAATTTGGCGTTATTTCCTGTTTTTGCAAAATAACTGTAAATGTGTAAATAATGATTATATTGTCTCTATAATCAGGTCGCAACAAACTTCCAGATAATTAAATTTCGAAAATAATGTTGGATATTTCCCAAATATAATTAACACACAGTAAAGTGTTTTTAGTTTTATTTTTTGATGACAATGAATGTCCCGCCTCATCGGGGCGATTCGTCCCGGCATTCAGCTATGTTACCGTTGATTCAAATGAATGGCTATGAAAACTGACGGGTCTTCTGTGACCAAAATAAAATCGTGTGCATGTCTGCAAACACTGTAACAAACGTCGTCGTACCCAAAAGAGCCACAGATCTGAATCTTCGGGTTGTAATGTGCTTGTACGGCCTCGAACCTTAGTGTGCAGAGCAGAAAATAATTTGTGCGGGGGGTACTATGTTAACATTACTGGTTACTCCATCGTCTCCAGCTTCCGCTCCATCTTCTCCAGCTCCCGCTCAAATTCGTCGAAAAGTATAGGTACTACAAAATAGATAGCGCATGTTTGTTATTTTGTCTATCACATCCCAAAAACCCAAGTATAATTTTGGACACACAAAACAGTATGAATGAAGTTCAATACTTTTTTATGCTAAAATACATCCTTAATAATATTATAAAAGCTAAAGTGAGTTTGTTTGTTACCTCTTCACGCTTTAATGGCTAAACCGATTGTGATGAACCAGTTGGGAACCAGGAGACGGACATAGGCTAATTTTTATTAAAAAAAGTGGGATGTGAGGGAGATAGAGGGAAGAAAAAGGAAAACTTAGCGTTACTATTACAAATCAATAAGGCGCAAGGGGAATTGTGTTACCCCGAATTTAACGCGAGCGAAGCCGCGGGCAAAGGCTAGTAATAAATAAAGCCAGAAAAAAGTAGTAATTGTGCATGTAAGGTTTACGATAAAAATCGTCATTTTTATTTTTTTATTTCTTCTGTAATTGTATAAGACAATCAAAATATTCATTCATGCAAGATTGGCTGAACTAAAAATAAATAAGTAATAAATTGGGTAATAATGACGTGAATCTATAATTATATATTAAAAGATGTATAATGTGGTATTGTGGAGCATCTAACAACTTCATTACTTGACCTGCGAGAGGTCATTAAAAATAAGTCGGTCTAGTGTGGAAAAGGGATGGGCATCCTGTATAACACTTTCTCTTTCCCATAGGTACTCAAGATTGCCTACCAGGTCCTTAGCATTTTAAATATAAATCGAAAGGTTTTATTAATGTGTAAAAGTTTATTGTGTCCTTTGGTATTACAATAGTATACTTTTATAAATATTAATTAACTTAAAAATATTATGTACAAATCACATGATAGCAAAAATGAGTGAAAAAAATATAAAATGGACAGTATTATTTTCGTAGTCATTGTGGTAAATTACAATTTAAATTAATTATAAATAGAAATATCAATTGAATAAAGGAAGACATTTTTAGGAGCAAATGTTAACATTACGATATTAAAAAAAAAACCGACCGAAGAATCATCAGCAGATTACTTATATTAAAAGATTAAAAAGCCTTAATAAAATTATAAATAATGATAAGGAATCATCAATATGACATAGATATTTTAACTTCGTCTATCTACATAAATAATAATTATGAAAGATTCATTGAACTATCTAAGTAGTTGTGAGTAGTACCTATTGAAATAGGCACTGTTGCCAGATTTCCTGTATTTAAATCAAATCATTAACTTATCTTTCAAGATCAAGGTATGAGATTCAAAAATAACAAAATCAGATACCGTCATTGATTACTTATCGTAGGTACTGGACGAAATCGATTGAATCTGGCAATCTTATCAAATTAAACAAATTGTGAATGATCATAGATAACTTCGAAGATTCATTGCCTCATTATTAATACCTATTGTTAGAAAAGTAGCATGTTACAGTGCTACAAGGGTCTTTGGCGTAAGAATGTCATAGACTAGAGGCGGGTAAACGTTTTATGAAAAAGCCATGATTAAGGAACTTATATACTAAACGCAAGAGCGTTCCTAGCATGTAACAGAGCTTTAAGAATGCACTGTGCCCTTGAAGTTATCACGTTTTATCAGCAACATGAAGTCTATGCGTTTGAGATAAAGTTCAAAGACAGATTCTGTTTGTACTCATTCCAGATAGTATATAAGTTCTTTGGCCAAGATGGCCATATTAATTCCGATTTTGACCGTGCACCACAAGATCCTTGTACAGCTTTAAGTGTTTGGATATCAAATCATTCAAGATCGTCGATTAGAGAGTCGAGTTCTTTCTTTAATGTCTGGGATTCTTCTCTCTGCTTCAATACATCGTCCTTCAAACGGTCTACGTTCGCCATGAGGAGTGCGTTGCCCTTCTTCAGCGCGTGAACCCTGGTCTCGTGTCGCTTCATCCTTGTTGTGAGGTTTTCGTTCTTTTTGGTTAGAGGAGCATCCTGAAAAGCAAGTAGGTATTTTTTTTGTTATGAAAAACTTTTTTTTAAGACATTTTACATTTCATCCAAGGGTGTAATTATGTTATTATTATTGCTTTACGGACTGACTCCTCATCTCATCAAGAGATGACATGCGTTTCAAAAGGATCAGCTCTGGGGCCGCGCCTGTTTAAGAGCTTATGGCAGAATAGGTTATGCCGCCAAAAATCTTTTTTCTAAAAGTTCACCTGTAGTATCGATCGGGAGTTTTATCTTAAGCAGTTTAGTTAACCGTGTCTAAACTACAATGCAAATTGCAAGAAAGACATATTGAATTCGAACAAAAAAACGACGTCGGGTGAGTATAAAAATAAATGATTTTGTCTGAATTGCTATCTTTTATGCATTTATAATAATATAATATTTAAATGAGAATTATTTTGCGTTCTGTTCTAAAGGTTCTTTTTGAATGAGATTACTCTTTTTTTTGCAGTACTAGTCAGGCAGGATAATAACTACCTCCAGTTAATTGAACCACCATGGCAGACAAACAGTCCTACAACTATGTATTATTTTTTAAACTCACCTCAGGTTCACTTTCGCTCTCCGTTTCACTCTCCGTGTCCTGTTCTGTTTCAGTCTCAGATTCTTCTTCCTCTGACTCTGACTTCTTCTCCTCTTCCGATTCTTCTTCATCCTCATCGTCTTCATCATCTGATCCGCATTCCTTCATCATGGCCGCCATCTTGTCGACCTCGCGTTTTAGCTCTTTGTATTTTCGCTTTTCTTCCCTGTAATTGATAATTTTAGATAAAATTCAATTAATGGCCAGTGAACTAAAGATATTTTTAATGAAACAGGTTGGCGAAACAAAAGAAGTTTGTCAGTAAGTTGCGTTCTGCAAGTTAGGTTCAGTCGTCCGGCCTGGGGTTGCTGGTTGTTCGAAAGAGATACCGCGGCCCTGCAACGTAAAACACACCCATGTTCCTTCTGTTGTCCACAGAAGGAATATGGGTGTGTTTTAGTCAGTAAAAGTCTGATACGCTCCCCCGCTCGCAAGTTATTTGATGATTTCCCACCTCAAAAAAAAAAGCCATCCGGCCTCCATTGAACAAAGTGAAATAATAATGGCTGTGCTTTTTGCTTCTTGAAGTGTTTCTTGACCTTCGCTAAGTGAAAGGTTTACTGGCGCAAATACAATAGAGGGGGGTGGTAATGGGCTTGGCTTCCTCAAGGTTTAATCTAAGCTTCGTGGCCCCAGTCTTACCCCAGAATGATGGAGATTATGATCTATCGATAGATGATATAAAAGTCGCTAAGAGTACTAACCTACTAGGTTTACTAACAATTCATTTTTTGATTCAGTCCAAGAATGAAAAATCAAAACAGTCAATTAACAGTAGGTAGATAACCTATCTATCGTTGATGTCATCGTACCTAATATAAAAGTGATTGATGATTTGCAGATAATCATGATTGAGCTAATAAACACGCGGATAAAGTATTTATCTTCAAGTACTAACAGTGATCGACGGACTTCTCGAGAAATGTTTGTAACATAAGTGTTGTTGGCATTTGAAACAACATCTAAGGCTACTTAAAGGATGCAAAGGGTCCAGCCAGGGCAGAGGCGGCCAGTGGAGTTGCGGGTTGTTCGATAGAGTTATTGCCGCCCCAAACTCAAAGTCAAAGTACTTATTTCAATTAGACCATTTTTTTTGGGGAGGGAAATCAACAAATAACTTCCCCCGCTCTGAGCGGAGCGGGGGGGGAATGTCAGACTTTTACTGATTAAAACCCACCCGTTCCTTCTATTGCCCTTTACGTTCCGGGGCCGCGGTATCTATTTTGAACATTGAAAGTACTGTAGTTACCAATTCCAAAGCGTTGATATATGTATAATGTATAGGTACTATTTTTACAAGATCACTAGCTGTACCCAGCGGTTTCACCCGCTGCTCATTTAGGGGTCTGAAAAATAGATGTTGGCCGATTCTCAGACCTACCCGATATGTACACAAATTTCGTTTAAATCGGTCCAGCCGTTTCGGAGGAGTATGGGAACGAAAACTGTCACACGAGAATTTTATATATTAGATAGAAAGTTCCATAATTAATGTTGAGATTATCCTTATACCTATATGATCACGACGTAGAAAGATGCGCATAGTAAGAGCGTCCAGAGTAAAAGCAGAAATGTCAACTAAAAAAAAAACATATGAACCGTGACAACCAAATGACCCCCAAATACAAAGGGCAAAACAAGGAACATGGATGGTCAGTAAAAGTCTTAAAACTTCCTTACGCTCGCCCAGAGCAGGAAACGTTAATTGATGATTTCACATTCAAAAAATTATAAAAAGGCTTCTTGAGGTTATGACTGCTTTGAAACGCAATAAACGACTTTCCCTAGTCAAGATGGTTTTAAAAGCAACTAATTCGTTTTTAGGTTCCGATCGTGCAAAATGTTAGTTTGGGTAATTTGAGACCCGTTTCAAGCAACAGCTATGTCATATAACGCATGAGACTTTTTACTGGATAACCTATGGTTAAAATTCTACAGCAATGATGTCATATTGTATGGCATGCTAAGAAATGCCAATATAGTATACAAAGCGACCAGCGTCAATAAAATTACGACCTTTCATACAATCTTATATCCATAGTATACCAATGTAACGTACTTGAGTGCGGCCTGTTGGTTCTTCAGCGACATCTTGAAGCCCATACGCTCTCGTTTCATTTGGTCTTGCTTCTCCTTTAGGTATCGGATCTTGTTCCTCATGTTTCGAACTTCCTTTTCCATTCGCTTCTGCTTCTTCTCTTCGCTTTCCTCCTGAAAGAATGGGAAAAGATTTGCTATAAATATTTAAGACTGTATTGGAAATTTTATTCTGCATTGTCAGTTCGTCTATGCAATGCTTGTGAAACATTCTTTTTACTGATTGCCAATATTAGTCCCAATAGAATATGTAAGTTTAGGAATCTTAGCAGCAGTTACACTGTCTAGTAATACAAATGGCATTGTGAAAGGGTGTCTGTAGAAGCAATGCAAAAAAACACCGTGTATCACCTCTTCAAATTATAATGAGTGGACTCCTTACCTCTTCATCATCAGATTCCTCTTCCTCTTCGAAACTATCGTCTTTGGTAACGGAGAGTTGCTTGATGGCGTGGCTCGAGCGTCGCGAACCCATGCTCGTTGGCATGATGCCCTGTAATTTAGTGTTACAATGTTTGTATGAGTCATATGTATGAAATAATGCACGTCATTAGACGTAAAGAGAAAATTTAATGATTGGAATCAATCAAGCAAGCGAACACAAATTGGAAAATGAAGTAAAATACAGGATAATCAAAATGTCCTTAAATGGAAGGAATGAAGAACTAAAGGAAGGAACTATGATATTAAGTTGGATAATACAATAAAAATATTGAGACGGTGAAAGGGAAACAAAAAAAGTGCACTTAGAACTATGATCACGTATGGTAAATTTAAAAACCGATTTTAATGAAAAGTAGCAGGCCTTCTAGAAGTACACTTTTAATGGATTTGCGATCCGTATAGAGCGTGATTAACACGAGATCATTAAATAGTACGTATGTTCTGTGTTTATTGTACAAAGCCATACCTCATCAGCGGAAGCGTTAGTATTAGAAACATCATTAGTTTCAGCATCTTTAGCTCTAGCGAGATTAATGTTTTCGTCAATCTTTTGTTTTCTCAACTTGTCAGCTTCAGGCGAGTTCACTTCAATATCCAACAACCTGCATTCCTTAGCGAAATCAAGTTGACGTTTTTGGTAAAATGACAAAGGTTCCTGAGACTCTTCTTCGTCCTGGAAAGCGTTAGTTAAGCAGTTATCAAGCAAAGTTTTTTTTTGTTATAGTGTCAGCATTTTTTTGATTAATTGCAGCCTAGTAATAATTGCTCATGCTCACAAATCAGCAGGTTACAGTAACAATTTTCATAGATTTTTCAACTTGAAACTTGTTAGTAATGATCGTTACTTACCGACATAGCCTGCTCTAATTTCTTCTCTAATTCTGCGTTCCTTCTCTTTACTTCTTCCAGCTCTGTGAGGGCTGTATCCCTATCTTCAGCAGCATCTAAGTACTGTTTCTCCAAATGGTCGGCGTTTTGCTTAGTTTTTTCTACTTCCGATTTTAGACTGTTCACTAGTCTTTCGTCGTAAGCATCGGTAACGGATATGACAGTTTTATGCTGTTCTTGCTTGATGAAAGCCCTCTCCCTTGCTAGCTCAGCTTCAAGGTTTGCTATCCTAGTCAAAAGTCGTTTGTTTTCTCTCTCTTGGGCTTCTTTATTTCTGTGGATTGTTAAAGTAGGAATATTAGTTATTGATCAAATATGCAAATGTTTTTTTTTATGTCAGAGATGACCAAAAACATTAACCTAAGTTTTCATGTTCTTTATATAAATACGGGCCGTACCGGAATTTACCTATTAAAATATAACTAATGATTTGAAAGATAAGTTTTTGACATTTGATAGGCATTGGTAATTTATTAAGGAAAAAGTTATGAAATAATTAGCAATCAACTTCATACTACAATTGCTGGGTATTGGTCCAGTTTAGGTATAATTATATATCTGATTAAGACCATGCAAATCTAATCTACATATTCAAAGTCGTAATATCTAAAATCAATCGCTTATAAGCTTATGATCTTGACGTAGATTGTACTGAGCTGATAAGTCTTATTAACTAACTTTTTATAAATGAATCTCTTAAATCTATTAATCTCTTCTCTCTTAGTTTGGATTTTTTATTGCAAAAGAATGGTCGAAGTGAAAATGAGTCATTATTGGATGCATTAGTTGTTGCCTTGATACTAGATAATGATGGCGGAACATATGCATTGTGATTATTTCAAATGATTATTATAGTCTCGGTTAGTATTATAGATGGCTTCGCACTTGTTTCTCTGCATATTTAGTAGTATCGTATAAATTTACCTTAGTTCAATGGCCAGTAACTGCTTAGTTGATTGCAGATCATCTCTGACCTTGTCAATGTCGTCCATTTCGTCAATCTCTTCTTCTTCCGGCGGTATCACACCAGGTATCTGAAACATTTGAGCAAATTCATTTAACAAAGGTTCATTTAAATATCTTTTTTGAAGATTGTTTTAATTTGTCAGTCGATTGGGAAAATGGGATCCTTTCATTGGGAAATCCTGTATTATGAGTTTAAATAGTTGATATTTAAGGTATTTCTCATTTATTGAGAGAGTAAAAAGCTTTCCATAAATGTGTATCTGAGTGAATGTAAAAATAAAATGTGTAGCCGAATATTTCTATTTAAGTATTAAAGGGTTTGTTCGTATGACGGTTTCATATTACTTTTTGGCTAACTGTTTCTATATTAAAATAAGTAGTAAAAGTGTTCAGATACATACGTGTGAACTACTCGCCTCTGCTGCTGCCAGGCCGACTCCTGAAGGCGATGCCGCTAAGTTTGCCTGTGACATGCTCTTCTGCACCTGCTCCTCAATCGTCATCTGTCTCCTGAACTTCCTCAAACCTTCCAAGTTTGGTTTACTCCTGTCATTCGTTTTCGTCTTCTTCAGTTTGATTCCCTTGTTGATCTCTTTAAGTAAATTGTTGTGGGAGTTTGGCTTTTCTGACTCGAAGATAAATTGTCCCTTGTTCTTTACTACCGCAGATGTTGTTATGATTGGGCTTGATCTGAAATTCCATATGTTTAATGTTTTACTCAAAAAATTCTTGACCAGTTATTGTCTCACTGCAATCATAAGAAATAAAAGGTAGGCTAACTAAAAGCAACACCGCGAGCTAATAAACGTACGTCAAATAGCGCAGCATTTAGAAATCTCTAATCAAATATTGTGACTAGCAAACCCCTAAGTCTAAGTTCTGTCTCATTAGCAAATTCAGTAATTACATCCTCCTAATACAATTCTCAGCTTTTACCAAGGCAGAAGGAGTTTTAAAAGAACAAAACCAGTAAATTGACTTACTCAATCTATAATGTGCAAATCTCTGTGTCAAAAAGCCATGCGCCATATCTACGGCCACCAAAACATCACGTACCTGTCATTACAAACAACATGTTTCAGCTTCTTTCCCTCTTCTACCTCTTTCATCATGTCAGTCCAGTCGGGTCTTCTCCTGGGCCTGCTGCGGAGCTGTTCCAGCCTCTTCAGCTTCGCGGGGTCCACCGGCGTCTTCATGAACTCCGGGGGAGGGGGCATTTTTGGTGGTAAGGGTGGAGGCATCGGCGGTGGTGTGGGCTTCAGTAAACCTGGGATTAGTAGAGATGCGTAAGTCATAGCTCTACCGTTAATAAAAATGTAACATACTTGGCAGCAAATTAATCAGCACTTTTTATAGCAAAATATATAAGAAAATGGTAACCATTTCGTAGCAGCTTAACTAAGACGAAGTAACGCAACTAATTCTCCAGAATTGTCTGTTAAATTATTTGCAAATATTGTTTCGTTAACTTAGCGTATACTAGACAAATTTTATTTATTCTAACCAATCGGTCTAGGACGCAATAGTTGCTAGTAATTCGTACCGCTATCATCGTATAAATTGGTGTGAACTTGGAAAAACTTACCTTACCCCATAGCATCTAAAAATCTATAATTATTGTACTTTATTATAATTCAATAAAAGTACGTATTCTATTCCCAACATTAGACAGGTCTTGAATCATGCATAGTCATTTAAATATGAAATTACAAATATTATTTCCAGAAATTTCTGAGCTATGTTACAGATTTTCAATAAGAGATTAAACGATTGTTTTGATAGATCGTAAACAAAAAAGACATAATCTTGGCGACCTTAATTGTTTTTGTTGCATTTAATCAGTTTCTTGATAATCAATAGTATAATAAGATATTCATAACTTATCTAGAAGTTTATGCGTAATGGGCATATAGACTGCGCGTCATTCATAATCTAAATAGGAATCAAATTTGAGTGCACCCTGTACCTTGTGGATTGTCTTCTGACTCAGCCATTTTATCAATTAAAACCACTAATCACTTAATTAAAATTCACACTGCTAAATCTCTTCACAAATATCACAATTTTCCTTAAAACAGTTCACAATAAGTCAGGACAGTTCGGAATAGACTTGCGCCGTGGTAAGTGTGCATGTTAACTGAGGTATGGGTGCATTTACACCTGATCTGCGCACGCGACGCATGCGGAACTGAGCTGTACTATTTTTGGTCGCATTTAGACCACAAACTAGTCTGGCGCACAAGAGATCAAAAGGTAATGATATTGTTGGAAGAAGCACTTGAAAGGGACATATTAATGTGGACATTAATAACAGGGGACATTGAGGTGAGATCATTAAAGTCGTAGTTATTAAATAGAAGTAGACGTAGATGCACTTGTACTTGGTACAAATTAAAAGAAAGTCTAGAACGCCACCTATGATGAAGAAAGTGGGAACGACATTGATACAGAAATTTGAAGCAGTAGAGCATATGAAAGCTTGGAAAACTATGATAATATTGGGGTGGGACCTAGCTTGAAAAGTCATTTGAACCCTTTTGGGCGCTGGGGGCTTTTATAACATAGGTATTCACTACCGTGTGGATAAAATAGCAATAAAAGGATACGAAAAAAAAGTGATACTAACATACCTATAGGTACTGCTAAAATCGTTACCCTTCTTTGTATATTTGCTATAGTCAGGTAAAAGGGGTTTGGGAAGAATATGTTTTCTGATTACATTACAATAGGTGCCTTGATATTATAATGAATGAATAGATTGATCATTTTATTGGATATATAGGGAACGAAGAAGCGCAATATTTAAATCAATTAGCCTTTTGTTAAGGTTTTGTTTGCTCCGTGCGTACTTTTGACTTAAGTGTTAGTAGTGAATTCAATTTTGGAAATGAATAACTTTTTACACAAACAAAGAATTAAATGTGGTTTTAACACTAAAACCAATTTCTGTCGGACAAATTTTTATAAAAAAGTCACAAATGAAAGGACAGCACCAAAACCAATAAAATTTATACAGGTCACAGTAGCAATTGTTTTCGAAAAAAAAAACAGAATATAATCCTTAGACTATTAAATTGTTATCTGAAAACAATAATCTCATTACTACCAGACAATACGCAGTGCCAAAATCGATATAGATCGATGTCACCGCGCTTGCGATCGAATTCAATCCAACTCTCTATTAATACGATAGAAAGTGCTACTGTGTCAATGTTGATGTCACAACCAAGCAAATAGAAAACTCTTTGTTTATTCTATTCTTGATTTAATTGACTCATGAGCTAGTCACTTATTATAATGACTCTATTTTTGATAAAGACGGTAATAGAATGGAGGAAGTCTCTAATAGTTATTTCAACGTCACGGAGGCAAGATTTAAATTGGATGGACGTCCGGAATTTGAATCGAGTAACTTTACTTGACCGATAAGGTTGTTTGCTAGCCTAATTAAGAGTACAACATTGATATTTATCTTAAGATCTATTGATAGTTATCAGTGGAACGTGTTTTATTGTTTCAAAAGTTCAATCCAGTTCAAAGCTTTAATTGAAAAGTTGTGAATACTATGAAATATATGCAAAAATATTTTAAATTTACATTTTCTTCATCTCTCTTTCTTCATTGATTCACTTTTTGTCTCTATCAGAAAATATATATTTATGGGAATGTTTGGCCGATACCAACGAACGTCCTACAGTCCTACCGACTTAAATATTGGGGTTAGTAAATACGTAGGTAGTAGTGCTAAAATACTCACTTCTCAAGCTTTCATTTTTAGTCAGCGTGTGACCCTTAGGCACTTCGTTCAGGGTCTTATCAATGTTCTCCTTGACACGCTCATGCAGAGGGTCCCGCCATTTCTTTACAGGCACGTCATCCTTTGACGGCTGCTTTTGAATCGGTGGTTTGCGCGGTGGGAGCTGCAAATGATACCATGTTAAGAGTAATAAATCTTTCTACAGGAAATGCGATTAATTCAACATAGAAAAGTTAGTTACATCATTCCATTCTGTTCAGTGCTTACCTTTGAAGGGGGTGGTTTTGTAGCCATTTCTGTGCTCTCTGATTTTTCTATTGGTTTCTCAGTTGCAGTGGGTTTGGTTTCAACTTTTGTTGAAAACTTTGGTTCAGCTTTAGCAGCAGCTGAAGGCTTTGGTTCAGGTTTTGCAGAAGCTGAAGGCTTTGGTTCTGGTTTAGCAGCAGCTGAAAGCTTTGGTTCAGATTTTGCTGGAGCCGAAGGTTTTGGTTCAGTTTTAGTAGGCGCTAAAGGCTTTGGTTCAGCTTTTGGACCACCTGAAGGTTTTGGCTCCGCTTTCGTCGGCGCTGGTTTAGTTGCAAGCTTTTCAATGGGTTTTATTTCAACCTCTTCAACAGGCTTCAGTATTACCTTTTCAGGAGCCTTAGGTACCGGTTTTAAGGCTGGAGTCTTAGACGTAAGTTTATCGTTAAGTACTTTCGTCACGGGCTTTGTATCTTTACTCGAAACTGTATTCCTAGTTTCAGGTTTGTCATTTACCGTGCTATTTGCTTTAGTTGGACCATTTTTCTCTGGTCTCTTGTCTACTATAGTCACTGACTTCTCTTTGGCTTTGTCGTCGATAGTTCTGACACTCCTTAAAATAGGCTTGTCTACTTTATCATTGCCTTTATCTTCAGATTTCAGAGCACTTTTTAAAGCTGATTTGGTGAACCTTGGCTTTTCTTCTGCTGGCTTTGTGGCTTGGTCAGCCTGCTTTGCTGCTGAAGGTTTCACTAGTTTCTCTTCTACAGGCGCTGACACTCCATTTTCTGTTTTATCTTTGATGGTCGCCTGCTTCTTCAGTGCGGCTGAAATTTTAATAAAAGATGTGTTTACATTACATCCCATAATAGCTGATATATTTTCATTATCATTATTTAATAAGGAAAATATAATTATTAACTAACTAAACTTAACTAGGTACCTAAAAACCTTGACAACTGTAAGGTATTCTAGAGTATTCTGTAAGACTTTCATAATATCCAGTGTGTAATGTAGAAACATAAACACACCCGATAAGAAGTAATAATTAGAAAACAAAATTAAACGCTGAAAAAGTAAAACATGAAGTAAGAACGCTGAAATTGATTGTAGCACGTGTTTCGGCCCCGACGCGCTGCAGTTTGATGGCATTCGCGGACGTAAATAAACACGGTGTTTGCCAAGATGGCGGCCTTCGCTATTTTAGCGCGATTACATGTCAAATTCCCCTATTAGATGGCCAAGCTTATACGGAAAATTTATCGTAGGCATAAAATTTAACTAAATGCTCTTAAATCCAGCATGTTTCACCTGCTTCGTTGTTTATTGCTGACTGGCAATATTAAATTGTGCTGGCGCCAACTTGGTTTCAAATGTTGCTAACGTTTACCTACTATCAAGCAGATATATCTTTGTTAGAGTTATCAACATTGGGGCCAACATTTGGTGCCAAGCTGTTTCGAGGGAAACCTAGCTTAAATGCGAACTTTTTCAACAACGTTTTATTCTTCTGTATCGTTGTATTTTCCGTCGCGTCATTTGAAAATTAGCACATTCATTTAATTAAATAACGGTTATAACAATAACCGCGGTGTTCTTATAAATCAGCCGCTAACCCCAACATCGCCGTTTATTTTGTAAAAAGTCTCTCTTCTCTAAAAATACCGCGGATGGCGGCGCGTGCGCTCGAAATATCCCCTAAACATCGTCGACGAACACGTCACGACAAACGACCGCACCAGCTTTTTCTATTCCATTTTTATTTAAACTTTTGTGATTAATCGTTTTGTTTTTTTAAATACATTTACTTTATTTTTTAGAAAAAATGTCAATGCTTTTCTCTTAGGCTTTGAAACGGTTTTTAGCCTCGCCATCAACACAAAATACATTTTACAAATGTTTAGATAGTATTCTATTTGTATTAATAATAATCAGATCACACAAAAGCTCTATTTTCAAAGAAAACCGATTGTTTCTATGACGTTATCTAGTCACGTTTAAATAGTCGAAGCTTGGCAGGAAATATTTGGAACATTAAAACGTAATACCCGATTTTATAGCTCTGTCCAATACTGAAACTTTTTATTTTCAATGGCACAAACTTTATTGCACGGTCATGTAAACATGCGAAAAATTAGCTTAAAGGAAACTAAATGCAGGTTTTGATTTACCATTGTTACTGGACTGGACACTAAAGAAACTGGAGGAACTGGAGAGATCACTTTTCAAACACAGTATTCACTCGTCATACGCTAGTAATATTCGGACGAAATTCGGAATTATACTGTTGTGAGGCGCGTGGTTCTCATCGAACGATCACGTCATTCGGTTCCGAACTCCAGACTAACAAACTTGTGAACGGTTTCGGAGAGTCAATTATTCAGAAGCCGTGTCTCCTGCCAAAGTTTCGGTCAGGTGGCTGACGTCATCATATACTTACACATATGTAGCCTGCCCACAAATAAACAGTCACAAATATTATGCACTGTAAAATATTGCTTTCTTGCGGTAGCGTCAGTAGAAAACGTTGTAGGAGATTCGGTAAGAGTAAAATTTATTAGGAAAATTGGACCTTGTACATTGGAGCTTCATGTCGGGAAGTACCAGTGTAGTAAATAACATTATTCATAAGTTTTTAGTTCAGGATATGTGGATTGTGTAATTCATAATAATGCACATTTGCGCACTCCTTATTGAATTTTTGGGTCGACCACGAAGACTTATTTTTGCACAAACATGCAGATGATGTAATTAAGTATTGTATCACTATATGTTATTGTCACACTATATACTATTACTAGCTGTGCCTCGGCATGCGTTGCAATGGAATTTTCTACCTACCCTACCTACCCTACCTATCCTATCTTTCAAGTTGGATCAAACTGCACACGGTGTGCAAATTTAAATTAAAATCGGTGAAGTAGTTTAGGAATCCATCGCGGACAAACAACGTGACACGTAATTTATATATATAGTATTAAGAAGATTATAAAGGCGAAATTTTGTGAGGATGTATGTATGTTTGTTGCTCTTTCACGCAAAAACCACAGAATGGATTTTAATGAAACTTCACAATAATATAGCTTATATATCAGAATGATGCATAGGCATATATTTATAAAGATATGTTGTATATTCTATCACAACGCGAGTAAAACCGCGAAGCGCAGCTAGTGACCTACATACGTTTGACAAGTTACTATTCTCTGCCATGAAAACCATGGTAACCCTGATGTGCCAGGGTTTTCATAACAACAGTTGTTTTCGTAGCATCTTTATATGCATGATTATAAAGATGACCGCTTACAAAAATTACACAAAAGTGACATGAACATGTTCAAAGTTTAAAAAGTGAAAACATGTCAAAACTCTCGAACAAAATCAGCTGTTCCATCATTCTATCCTTTACTCTTTGAAAGTAGTAAAATAAACAGAATCAGCTGCTCAAATAATGAAAAAGAAAAAAAATCTTCTAACTTATATTTTTCTATTTGCAGACGCTACCTCACGCACACGCACACACACACACAGGGGATATGACGCGACATAAGGCGCCAAATACAGATTAAAAGAAAAAAAGGCGGAAGAGATTTTCATCGTTTTCCATGTTGTCTGACATGAAAATATTGTTTCTCATGTTTGTAAGTCAAATGAAGGATTCGCACGAGTAAATATAGCTCAGATTAACCTAAACAGTGAGAATAATAGTTAATTATAGGCCACTGCCTACCGGGGTTACGGGTTAATAATAATAAATAATAAATATCTTGGGACAACTCACACACGGCTATCTGATCCCAAGCTAAGCAGAGCTTGTGTTATGGTAACCAGACAACTGATATACATACTTATATAATTTATAAATACATACATATTATAGATAAATCACACCCAGACACAGAACAAACAATCATGCTCATCACACAAAGTTTGTCCTGGGTGGGAATCGAACCCACGACCTCCAGCAGTCAGGGTCACTAACCACTAGACCAACAGGTCCGTCGAGGTGGTTGTTCGAAAGAGATACCGCGGCCCTGGGCGAAATAAGGTACATAATGAGTTTAGCGACCAAAGGGCAAAATAAGGTACATAATGAGTTTTAGTCAGTAAAAGTCTGACTTCACTCCGCTCTGCCGTGATAGGGTTATTTCATGATTTCCCATCCCTAAAAAAATATATAGGCCCGTCTTCTCTATTCTTTTCAAACTCTTTCAAATTCCTTCGATTGAGGAATACTTGTATTTAGTACCTAGAAGGACTACGAGGGAGGGACGATGACAACGATAGAAATGAATCTCAGGGGCGGATTTTGAGGAAATAGGGAGCTCATGCTCCGTTTTAAAAAAACACACAAAAGTGTATTGAACTGACACAGGGTACCGAAAAACTTATAATGTCGTCAGTTCTGTTAAAAGATGCTGTAGGGGCGATGTATGGCCATACTTGTAACTAACGCCGCCATTTTGTGTGCAATACACTTCCACGGCAGCCATCTTGCATTGTCTATACATTTCCTAAAAAAGTCCCGACTACCCCCTACCCTACTGAGTGCAGTAGCGTCAAAGAGTATAAAAGCGTCTGCAATAGAGATGCCAGATGTTTTGAAAGCTTATCTCACTTGTCTTGCCGTAGTAGTCAGACACAGCTGACATTCGAGTCCCCGTGCATTTGTTTGTCTGGTCAAGAAGTCGAACATTCAGTGTCTCGACCATGAGTACGATTTGTAGGTTGTGACGGCTGTAATACGTCTCTTTACATTTGAGTGCAAAGCTAAGGATATGTTCAGACGGACGGCACGTAATGTGCGACTACTTCGACAAAAAAAATGTGCACTGGTCCATTGACACAAGCAAATACATGGGCCTTCGATGCCCTGGCCAGTTTATTAAGACCTTCGGTTAAGTAAATTAGCAATCAAAGTTAGGATCGCCAGTCTACTACTAGATGGTCTGAAGGCTTGCCTAAACGTCTGAAATCCTGGGGTAAAATCAGAAGCATTAATAAAGTGAACGATACGTGGAGATAACGCTAAGTGCATACCAAAGTCTGTGCGTTAAGATTTTAATGATGCAGTACACTTTTTTTTTGCGGATATGAAATCATCAAATAACTTCCCCCCCTCTGGCAGCAGGGGATAGTGTCAGACTTTTATTGACTGAAACCCAAACATCTTCCTTCTTTTGACTTCTATGTTACGGGGCCGCGGTTTCTCTTTCCAACAACCCGCAACCCCGGTTCTGCAGTGCACTGACCGCAGGTTTTGCTAGCCAAAGCCATATATTAAACAAAACTGTAATGTATGCTCTGCCGTTTTGACGTAGGTGACAGCTGTCAAACCTATCTCCACGTCAAAACGACGTCATGTAATGCCAGCTGATTCTTGCAATAGCTGTGTATGAACAAGTTCTTATTCCAAATTTGTTCTACTGCTAGTAGCAAGTGTAGCGTGTCCAAACTTCGCGTCCAATCTGTTTGGAACGTTGCCTACGCATCACCACGACGTAGGACACCGTTCCGCTGGTAAAGAGCTTTTCATAAAAATGTATATGTGTGTGTTTTGTCATATGTTTTCCGTCCCACCGCAGTTATGACATTTTTGTTTATGTTTTAAATACATTTGTGAATTAAAGATGATGACTCAACTGTAAGTAGGAATTTGGGATGTTTTGGAAACCACACTATTGAAGTGTATTTAATTTAGAAATAAGATTTGTGAATACCTCTAAAAACTAACGTCATCTGCAAGAATGACGGTCCACATTTCTAAATTAGCTTTTCCCTACTTCAGCAGTGTTGCTATAATATTTGGAGACGAGTTTTGATAGGTACAGTATTTTTATAATGATTTGTGAAAGGTTTAATTAAACCTTTCATCTTAGCACGGATCGTTGACGGTGACAGCATTGTCAATGTTGAGCAAGACCAATGTCCAGCAGCGGATATCTTTCAGATAAATGACGACGAATTTTTTTTATGTAAAAACGAGCTTTGCCCACCGGTTTTACCCGCTGCGCAGCTCTGCAGCGTCGTAAAGTGATGTCATATAGGTACTCTATTAACTTCGTGAAAGCATGTCTAGATACAAATTGCAAGTCATTCACTTGAACTTTATCATCCAATTTCACCCTCTTAGGGATTGAATTTTGTAAAATTTCCGTCTTAGGGAGCACCTACGTCCTAAAAGTAGTTTCTGAGATTTCGTGATAAATGAGTCAGAAATTTTCTCTTTTATGTATGTACATAGATAAAGACTGACATACGAAAAAGTACAGACTTCTCATAAAATCTATTCCACATCCTTCTAACACGCAATAAATCAAGAAACAAGCTTTTAAGAAAAATATGACATAGTCACGGGATGTACAAGAGGATGCTATTATTACTGATAATATCTTCATCACTGCGTGGGATGAGATCATTTACGTAGTTTTCAACGTATGTGTTGTATATTTTTCACTCTGAAACGTCATCTATGGAAGGAACTGGAGTATTTATAATGTCTACGTTGTTTGGAGGTTATAGTAAGGTCTAAAGCAGACTGAATTAGGTACGTGTGTAACTGAGTGAGTTATAATGGAGGAAGTGACGTTTTTAATGCGTAATACTCCTAATTCGATCGTCCACAAATAACATTCTAATACGTAAAAGGGGATGACCAGAATACCAGCGCTGTGACATTTATTTTTTTAAGTTTTACAGTGCCATGCCAAGATAAGTGCCTTTAAGTGTCGAAACAGGGCTAATTTATTTCGTGTGTCTCTTTTAACCTTTCTTTTTGATTGGTTTTAAAAAAAAAAATTAACTCTTTTTGCCCTTTGTAAGTCAAATAAAAACTTTTTCTTTCCTTATCTCTTTCGGAGACGGTTCATTCAGCTGCGAGGTCCATTTGTTTGTTAACCACGCTTACGTGTGTGTGTGTGTGTATGTGTTGTCCGTGGGTCGCCTTGTGCTTTTTGTGTTTGTCATCTCGCTGGTTAACATATAAGGTTGTCTTCTGCTTAACCGGACTAGCCTGTGGCTGTTTTGAGTGTAAGACCTTCAGGGCAAACAAACTAAGCGACTCCACTCTAAGGGCAACTAGGTGGGGTACGAGCCTCGGGGGAGGCTAGTAAAAAAAACGCTGGATCGGAACGATAGTCACCGTGAGCTATCCCCCTTTGAACTCTTCCATAGTAGGTATATAATTTAATATTTTTGCTCTGGTAATGTGTTAACTCATTTGCTATCATCATCTGCTTACTACCCCACTAAAAAAGAGATACCACGGCCCCAGAACATAAAGGGCAAAAGAAGGAACATGGGTGGGTTTTAGTCAGTAAAAATCTGACGTTCCGCCCGGGCCGGGGGAAGTTATTTGTGATTTCCCATCCGCAAAAAAAGAATTTTAAGTACTGGATAATACGATACCCCTTGGTAAAACTACTTTGGGGACACTTTCTATCTGTAACGACTTTCAAAGAACTACAAATGACAGCCGGGACCAACAGCTTAACGTGATTTCCGAGTCATCACCCATCCACAGACCAACCTAGGCAAGCGCGGCTTAACCTAAAGGTCGACCCGAGGGGCTGATATTATTTAATCGAGTTGCTATCGCACTAAATAATAAAGTTCAAAGTTGCATGAAATAAGTGATATTAGGCCTTGTGTAGTAGCATTAATATTAATGTTTATGTCACATTTGAAATTGGCTTTTAGTGCGTTTCGGTCGTTTTGCAGTTAGACTTGGCGTGAACTGAAAGTTAACGTCACATTAACTATTAATGAGGTAAGAAGATATATATGTGACAGTCTCGTTGGACTAGTGATCGCAAGTGTAACTGCTGAGCATGAAGTCCTGGGTTCGATTTGAGCGAGCCTATTGGCATCAACCGGGCACTAATCAAGACTTCATAAATGTATTTTGATTTTTTTTATGGGAAAACCCAAAAAGACGGACTAGGGAATCGAACTCAGGACCTGATGCTTTGGCACCGTTTTGCTTTTAAAGTTATTCGTTACCACAATAATTAATTATCGTTCGCGAGGTTACACTTCTTTTTATTTCAAAAAATGTTTGTCCCACACTAAGAATTTCGCTTGTATCGTGGGTATACAAACATTTAAATTTACATACACACACAACCAGACTCGAAACAACTACCTGTAGCTCATACAATACCCAAGGATGCTCTCGTTAGGTAGTTGGATCAAGGGCTTGATATAGGAAACGGTAGTCTTGGACACGGCTCGTATTCTAAAAAGGTTCTTTTTATCTGTCTGTCTGTCTGTCTGTCAAGACCACTTATCTCGAGAACGCGTGAAGGTATCTAGTTGAAATTATATATATCATGTAATTAAGTCTGTGGTCAATTGGAGTTGTGGAAAAATTATATCTCTAAGTTTATGCAGTCAAAAGTATGGCCGCTATATGTCTATAATTTGTTCAAGACCTTCGGTGCGTGTATTTATCAATGCTTTATTGGAACGAAGCTCCGTATCGCGCGTGGCGAAACGGGGGCTAGACGGAAAAGATTAAGACCGACACTTTTTGCTTAAGACCAAAAGTGTTGACGACTCTTTTTGCTATAGTTGTAAGCCGTGTGGCGTGCGCGTGTTTCTCTGTTTCTCTCTCTCACTCTCTCTCATAAAAAGCAAGCCAGTTATTTTCTTTTCGTCTTTCTATTTTGCATTGAACAGTGTGGTGTCGCGACGATTATTTTTGTAGAGTGTATAAAGGTTTATTGTACATAATAAATAATAACTTCGTTCCATCTGGGTCTCTCTTGACACCTCTCAAGTTTTTTTTTAAACTTATTTATACATTCTAACTAAAAAATATGTAAAAATAAAGAAACGAAATAAATTATCATAGAACTCACGCTTCAATGTCTTAGCAGGCGCCACCACGGCAGCTGGTTCAGCATCCACAGACACAGTCTTCGTAGTACTGTCCACCGGCTTCAGCTTTTTCTGCATCCAAGATGGCGGTGCTTCGACATCTTTCTCCTTCACCCACGGAGGCCTGAAGGACTCCCGCCGGGGCCCGCTGTCTTTGCTGACGTTACCGATCGGCATTGTTAGCTGAAAAAAATATAGGTCATAGGTTATAAACTACAGTTTTCTTAAAATTGTCTCTTGCGAGTGTGTGTTCTTTTTTAATTTTTATAAAACGTTGTCCCACATTAGTCCTGTATCGTGGGTGCTTTTACAAATACTTAAACTCACATACGCAGACAGCCAGACCCGTAACAACTACCTGTAGGTCATACAAATATTTGTTCCGTGCGGGGATCGAACCCGCGACACGCAGCGCATTCGATTGCTCAGCCACTGCGCTAACCGTGCCGTTAATTTGGAAAAAGCTAGACTGATAATATTAGTTGTGTGTGCCTACATATTGCTAACATGCGCTGCTAAAAACTACTTAAGTAATTGCACTAACTATAGTTTGTCAATGCATGAATGATAACGATCACTCTTAGAACATACTATAAATAAATAAATAAATATGTTGGGACAACTCACACACGGCTATCTGATCCCAAGCTAAGCAGAGCTTGTGTTATGGTAACCAGACAACTGATATACATACTTATATAATTTATAAATACATACATATTATAAATAAATCACACCCAGACACAGAACAAACAATCATGCTCATCACACAAAGTTTGTCCTGGGTGGGAATCGAACCCACGACCTCCGGCTCAGCAGTCAGGGCCACTAACCACTAGACCAACAGGCCCGTCAATCATGCCTATATCTATGCCTGCCCTATCACTATAGTAGATCATCGTCTTTAGCCAAGTCTCTTCCCTACTCGGCTTACAGTCTTACCAGATTCAGTTAAATACTAGTACTTATTAAATATGGAATTGATGAAATGGAAAATTTTCATGGAACATGAAATTTTACGAGGATGAGGATGAGGATATCTATACTATTATTATAAAGTTGACGAGTTTGTTTGAACGCGCTAATCTCAGGGACTGCTGGTTGGAATTGGAAAATTCTTTTGGTGTTGGATAGTCCATTTCTTGACGAAGGCTATAGGCTATATAACATCACGCTACGACCAACAGGTGCTGAGCAGCGCGGGTGAAACCGTGGGGAACAGCTAGTATAAAATAAAGGAGGAGAGTAAGAATAATGTCATGTACCTATCTAAATTATCAGCCGTAGCATTGTAAACTCAGCTAATTCCGCCAAAAAATCCCCTCACTAACATATCTGTGATACTATTGGCAGTGAACGACATTTAATTAATTGAAAAAAAAACAGCTGTATCAACTAGATATGTAATACGTATATGATTAGTTGGGATTTAAAATATGTAATTACACCTACAAGAAGATAAAATAACAATGCACCAATAACAGAATGAGACAGACAGATTTGAAGTCGAGATTCTTATTTAGGTTATTTCTTGTTTTATCAATTAAGTATTTGACGTAATTAAAGGAGATAAGGGACTTCACATAAGCAAGTTGCATGTTTAATTGTTTTTCTGGAAATTAAATTGATAATTAGTAGGTATATTATAATCCTCTTGTTTGATTTTTGCACATGGTAACCATATCAGAGAGTGGTCATCGAAGTGAGATATTATTATATCTATACTAATATTATAAAGCTGAAGAGTTTGTTTGTTTGAACGCGCTAATCTCAGGGGCTACTGGTTGGAATTGGAAAATTCTTTTAGTGTTGGATAGTCCATTTCTTGAGAAAGGCTATAGGCTATATAACATCACGCTACGACCAACAGGTACTGAGCAGCGCGGGTGAAACCGCGTGGAACAGCTAGTATTATTATAATTCACAACTGCAAGGGATTCGTCTGGCTTGATTTGAACATGTGATGAGAGTGCTGAATATAAATTTTAATGGATGGAGAGGGAGAAGAAAGGAACATCACAAACTTCCTACAGTACTATCTCTCCTCTTCCCTTAAATTCATCCAAAGGTTGTCTTGAAAAGATCGCTTTTAGCGATAAGACAGCCCATTGTGTCACCCTAATTATAAGTTGTATACTTTTATTTTTATAATTTGTACGGTGTACATAATAAAGAATATACTATCTAGTTAAGGAAAAAATCCTTACTAATATTATAAAAGCGAAAGTTAGTTTGTTTGTTTGTTACCTCTTCACGCTTTAATGGCTAAACCGATTGTGATGAATTTTGGTACATAGATAGTTGGGAACTAGGAGACGGACATAGGCTAATTGGGATGTGAGGGAGAAATAGGGAAGAAAAGGGAAAACTTAGCGTTGCTATTACAAATCAATAAGGCGCAAGGGGAACTGTATTACACCAAATTTAACGCGGGCGAAAGCTAGTAGTAAATAATGGCGTTACAAAATGTGTTACGAAAGCGCAATACATTTTTTTCTGCTAGTTTCCCCTCTGGTATTAATTATTACAAATGTTAGTAAAAACGAACATATTGGCAGACATTACGTAATTTTTATTTCATTCTTTGTTTTACAAAAAAAATTATGTTATCACTAACGGCCTGTCGTCAATAGACGGACGGACGGTGAGCTACCCCTTGCTCACCGTCCACAGGCCTGCATCTACGGTGGCTGGGAGACGTTTCGAGGCGCCCGCGGTGGCTGAGTTGGTTTGAAGTTCTACTACCTCCTTCGCTAGCATGACTGCTTTGCAGAAGGAGACGACCGCTTCTCATTCCTTCTCGCACCGGACCATGGACTGAACCAGGGCCGGACGCGAGAGATCGCCGCCGCCGCCGATCGCCTCGACGAGGGCACGCTAGTGCCCACTGTGTGCTCCACCGTGTATCGACTTGATACTGTGCGTAGGTATTCTTTCACGAAATTAATAGATTATATTATAACATCACGCTACGACAGTAAGGAGCACAGTTGCACAGTGGTTGTAACCGCTGGGCACAGCCCGTAACACTTATAAATATAAGTAAGTAAGTAAAAGACTTTAAAATCGATGACTAGTTATCGGCGGCGGTAGACAGTCATAGATGCAATTATCTATGCCTATCTGTGAATGAGTAAACGCATGACAAGGCAAAAAGGAAACTTTGTAGTACAGTGCCTGTTAAGATAGGCGGAAATATTTCATAACATTAGATAGTCGGCCTACTAAGGGTAATTGGAAAAAAAGAATCCCCCGTTCAGGTTTTTTGTAGTCGTCAATCACACATCCTTGTGAATTATCTACTCTTCTCGTACGAACAAAATTGACATTGTGAAAAATATGAGTTGGGTAACGGCCGTAGGTATAAGCAGATTCATAATAGTATTATGACACGGCTTCAGGAAAGTTATCAGCGAGATATTTAGGTATCTAATCTTTTGTCATATTCCACCAACCTATTGAACAGTTTAATATGAATCACTTTAATATTCCTAAAATGGTCATAGATGCAGACGGCTATGTAGGTGTTTTCTTGAAGTTCTTTTTTCAAAGTAGCAGTTTACAAGTAATGAGCTGAGATTTCTGAATAGTGCTAACTCTTACCTAGACTCCATTGCCATTCGTCGCTTTGTCACCGGGAATTTATTAATTTTGTACTTTTACTTTTATATATTTTTGCTAATTCTGATTGTGCCTATTTAAGTTTCTTAATTTTCGTGTTCATGTCCAACTTACAACTTGTATGTGTATTAAACTGTGGTAGTGAATAGTATAATTTTAGCGTTTTTCTACTACCATCGTTTGGGCCGCCCTCTGCTGTCAGATTTAGGTCAATGATTAGCCAAAACATTTCACCATCGCCGTCCTAGAGTCAAACCATGGCCAGATTTAGAGTTATGTCATCTTTGGAGTCACTTTCTATAAACGATTACTACTAGCTTGCCAAATTGGTGACTATGAGGTCTAAAATCATCTGTAAGCGGGAAATATTCCGCAGCATACTCAAGCTTAGGATAATAAGCATTCATAGTTGAAATAGAAAGATGATTTGATACTTTGATAAACTGCCAGAGAACTCATTTAGAATAATTAATGAACGTATGCAAGACTTCACAAGATTAGGAACGTTGAACAAATGTAATTGGGGAAGCTGAATCTTACTGTTTCAACGTTCTACTAACCTAACTGGCTATTGACCAAGGTTATTAGGTATATGCTTACCAGGGCGGCGCTATCTTAAGGGTATTGCAGGAGCTAGACGCGAGTTTTATAATGCAAAAAGCATATAATTCACTGCAATCAACAAAACCAGAAAACAATATGATATTCTTTAGGATATATGCTAGTAAGATAGTGTTTTGAAAACATAATACAACAAGTTTTACTCGATAAAAAAAAACGCGAACTTATCTCTAAAAATTTCTTTTAACGACTAAAAACCATACTAAAATACATGCGACCAATCTGATATTTTGACAAATACTCCAATCAATAGATTCTTTGTAAATCGCAAAAAAAAATACTCATTTCGCACTATTCGGCCCGCAGTGACTGACGTAACAACCACTTTGTAGTGAAAGCTGATTAGAACTTTATTCCAACAGCATTTGAAACGAAGTTTGAACCACCACAAAGAGAGTTGCTAATTTAGCTCATGTAGTCGTCTTAACTAGCACTATTATACAATGTATGGTATGGCTAGATATTACAAGAACCTTAGTTCAATAAAAAAAATTAATTAGCTTATGATTCGACTTTCAGCGAGCATTCAGTAAGATATTTAAGTATCGAATCTAAGTACAATGAAAACACATTTGGAACTACCATATTCCACCAACCCCCTGAGCAATTGACCTTAAAAGCTTCAAAAATCTGAAATAGTATTGTTTCTTTAAAATTAAAAATGAATAAATAATTCGTATACATCGCTGAAAGCTATAACACACACGTTAGCAGCTGCTGAAACGAGCCAAACTTCACATCCATTCATTCAACAAGACTAGATATTTTTAACACGCCCGTCATAAACTCTAGTTGACTTAAGACCTGTTTAGACGAACCACTTTAATAAGATTTACACCAGAGTAGTTATATAAAATAATAATACATTTATTAAACAATAGTAAACATAAAAATGAAACCGGTTAAAGTGTATACCTATAGCACACTTGCATTTTTAATGATCAGGTTATTGCGAGAAAGACATCTACATTAAAAAAATAATGACACAGGCAATAGGTAATCAAAATCTATAAAAAAAAAAGTGTGTGTGTCAGCTCCGACGCACGACCGGAGTTTACTCCTTAAGTACGAGTATCTAACCATACGCAAAAAGAGTTTATTCAACTGAAAAAAGATTAATATCATATGAAAGGGTAAATTCACAAATTAATGAAAAAAAAAATAGCAATATAAATACATCGACACTGATAGAAACAAACAAGCCCAATAACATATAGTATATAGGTATAGTCGCTTATACAGCATACCATAATATGTACGTCTTAAAACACTCACAGCCAAATTAGAAAGTTGCGCACTAAAGGTGCGCACCAAAAACGTGACACATTTTCGTTACTTTCGTAGGTTTTACCCGTCGGATTTTTCTCATACCGGGCGCCTTATATATGAAAATCGATTCTTAAGGAGTAAACTCTAAAAAAATATATATAAAATAGAAGAAAGCTAAAACAGTAATTCTTGTGAAACCAGTAACAGAAATAAGATACGGTTCGGAATTTTTTCTTATTTATTCATATTATGTATATGAATAAATAATAAGATAACAAATTTCAATTTGATTCTTCACCATTAAACAAGTAAATGGTTTATTTTTTTTTATTGTCAGGTTCTTTAAACTCTTAATGGTAATTTGAAAGATATCTGAAGATCATGAAAAACATTGACTGACCATGAAATCAAACGCAGGAACGCGGTGACTGATCAGTGCTCAAACTCGTATGCCTTTTTCGCGGATGGGAAATCATGAAATAAGTTCCCCTGCGCTGGGTAGAGCAGGGGGGAGTGTCAGACTTGTACTGATGACTAAAACCCACCCATGTTCTTTATATTGCCCTTTATATTCCGGGGTTGCGGGATCTCTTTCGAACAACCCGGACCCAGGCAAGATTCTTATACCTTGCAACTGTTTACTTGATCAAAAAGCCATCCAAAATTATACAAACATATCATCACACCTGTAATCTCCGAAGAGGCTTAGAATGAGGTGTAGGTACTTAATAGCACCCCCACATTTTGACAGATATGTTTAAGTCCTATGTAAATAGAGAGCTTATCAACTGGGTACACATTCAGACTCCGTAACTACTACTCAAATTTGAAAACACTGATGGAAAAACCCAATAACACTTTGACGACCCGGGAATCGAACCCAAGACTTTCAGCACAGCAGTCGAGCATACGACCATCTGACCAAATAATAGAAAATTAAATAATAAACATATTACGAAATAACAGGGTGTGACCAGACAAAAGGTATGCGAAGGTGTGTTTATATCTAAATCACCAATGGCAACACTTCAGATAAGTGACCAGTGTTTATGATATCAAGCTTAATCAAGCAACAATATCCGATAATTTTAGTTTATTTTTGAGTCAAAAAGAATCGTGCACGTCCACGAGTATCGCTATCTAGATTCTCCTTGGACAGTCACAACGCTGGCTAATGTTATGGTCATGATTTTCGAGATATAATTTTTTTACCACGAATTCCACGTCATTGACAATAATCTGAATACTTAGTAAACATTTTAAGAAGGTCTAAAGTTAAGCGCCGTGTTTACGAGCGCTCATAGCCTTTTAAAGGAAAATTCAAATAGTTAAATTGTCACCACCACCCAAGGGCTGGCTTTTTTACCTTGGTCGGAGGCCAAGACGTTGCCATACAACGCCACGAGTCAAAAATCTAAATCATTTATTTCAATTAGACCATTACAGGCACTTTTGAATGTCATAAAAATACTAAATGTTAAAGCTACAGTCCCGGTCACAAGACATAATAACTTGTGAAAGTACTGTAGCTGCCCATTCCAAAGCGTTGATCTCTATGGAGAAGAATGAACAAGAAACTTCATGGCCACTCTTTTAAATTAGAATATTATTAAAAAACCGTATTTACATCATGAAAAAAGACGTGCACAGTAAGAGCGTACAGAGTAAAAACAAAATTCAATCTAATGGTATCTTAGGGTCCTTACCAGTTGTCAGCGTTGAGAAGTTAATTTTAGACATACTATGTATGTTAGCTTATTAATAAGTTAGGTTATCATAGTTCGTAATAATATTTTTATGGCAATGGTGTGGAATAAATAGTTTACGAAGTTTTATGTTGTTTTGACATAAATTAATATTGTTTTTTAACTAAGCAAAAAATATCTTTGAACCAAGGAGTATATTAATTTTTTTTTAAAAGAAATGCCAATACAATTCATTAACGTGCACAAACACCCATTCTTCTTACTGAATCTGCGTGTGTTTGTATTTGCATTTAAAAGTGGTTCGTCTAAACAGACCCTTATCGGAGCACTTGTTAATATTAAATCTGCGTAAATAATGTTTCTGTTATTATTTTATACGTTGGTTTATGTGGATGCCATGGCTGTTGAGTCATTGGCTCTATTTTGGGTGTTTGTTTAGAGAATTAGCTAAACAGAAGCTCGTTGAATGATATCTAGTATTTGGCGTACTTTGAAGACTCAAACCAATTGCCTTTTGCACATAAAATTATATAATGATACCTAGTACGTAGAATGTAGCTGTGCAAACAGATGTTTTTAAAACCTAGTAAACGTGCCATTGGTTGATATTTCTAAAGGTGTCAACAACACAAGATTAATTAGGTATTTTCAACTAACAAATCTTGATACTGAAAACACATACGCAGCTGTGATAAACAAACATACGTTCACAATACTATACAATTAAAACGTTTTATTATAAAATCTATCATGTAAAACTTGAATAACTAAATTTAATTAAAAGCCTTAACCTAGGCTACATTTTGCACCGAATTTTCAAGATAAGTAATAAATCTAAAAGCAAGTAAAATAGTAAATCATGCATTCAAATTATGCCTAGCAATCATGAATTATCTTTAACGTTACTTCCCAAAAATTTCAACACATAATCGCGTTAAGCTACACCATTTTTATTTCAACGCGATATTCAAAATTTATACATAAAGTGGGTGTCTTGGCATAGAGTCTTAACCTTTTAGTAGTGATAAATTAGAGTCACATTCACGAACCGAGGTGACTTCTTGTTTAGTTTACGTATTTATGAACGCACTCTATGAAATATTTTAACAAGATTTCAGCTTTTCATATACCTATTCTTAATTTGAAATGTCACATGTATACGAGCATGTCTTATCATATTATGTATGTACGATGCACGTGATGTCAATTCATGCACATTTTGTAATCAAAAACAAATACTAATACGTAGTTAAGTTTTTTATAGGTAACCTTGTTTTAGACTGTTCTATTCTATACCAATTGAAAAAAAATTACTAATTAAAAGGTAAAGGTCTATTCTCACAAGTCAATGAATCAAGCTGTCAATGAGAACGCGGAAGTATTTCGAATTTATAAAAAAACAAACTGTTTTCCATTTTTAAAAACAAAGAAAAGGCGACAATCAAAGATCAAGAGAATCGTTAGTTGTGTTAACTATAAAACGGACCTTAAATATGTCAATAAAGTCAAAATGGAAACCCTACGTTCAGTACTCATGTACTTGAATCGATCTAAATGACGATCGATACGATAAGGAATGAAAATCACCTATTTAGTCAATCCTACTTATCTAAGTCATATAATATCACGCCTAGTAATACGTGAAGGCTTAGTCCGAGGTTCACCTAACAAGTATACCCAAGTTTCGTCAGTTACGTAGGGGGAAAATATATTATATATATATATTGCCATTTACTGGGTATAAATCCAGCCCCTGTGGCTGATACTGTGAAATTCTTGATGGAAAAACCTAATAACACTTTGTTGGCACCAATGGCACCAAGCACCTCATACGCTTGCGACTAGAACAACGAGGCAGATCTGCGTATTTATATTTCAAATTGAGAATCTTTTATTTTGATACGTCAGTTTTCAGCCCTCTTTACAGGACCGAGCGTTGAGAATCCTATGGTGCAATTATATTTAAGCTTTATATTAGGTATAGCTTAGTGTTAGTGAAAACGGACATTAGCATAGGTATCTACATCAATCGATCGAGTAGGTATTTCGTCAGTTATACCAGACATTATCGGACTTAATCAATGAAGCCGCTGATTGTACGTCATTCAATACTAGATACCTAATCATGCTTCAAAATATTATTCATTTTCATTTAGAAAATTCTCGAAGTGAGGAAAAGAGAATGAGAAAAAATCTTGAGCATTTAGTTGTGATAGAGCTGTGCAAGCAGAACGCCTAAAAGTTTTAGGAATATTCGAACTTTTAACTGAAAACCGCTGCTTCTTAACGCGACAGAACTTTTTAAACTTTGAAAAGCGTAACCGAAACGTGTGTGATTATTTTAAGTGATTTCACGTTTCTAACAATCCCACAGAGCTTTATCACTTCTATTCTAGTTATCTAATCAAACCCCTATTTCAATCTGTTCTCCAAATAGAATACATTAATAGTACTTTCACCAAAACCATGATTTTGTCTTACATTATACAAGAAACTCCGTGTGTATGTGTAGTGTTACTTTAAGCACAAATATACGCACTTTAAAATTCGAACACCGAACACTCAATCAACTGGTCATATTTTTTTAATTATACAGTGCGCCTCGGGTATTTCGGGGACGCGAAACCGGGAGCGCGTGTGGCCCGCGACTAGCTTCGGAATTTCATCTGTGAACAATTCCTCTGGAACTTATAAATAGGTGCGTCGAAACGTCGTATACACGTTTTAGTTAACGTACACACTGTCTTAGATGAGAAGTGCACGCGGATTTGATGCGGTCCATTGATTAGCGGGAAAATCAATCGTCCATACTTTTTTAAGGCAGTTCTTTTTTTTTGTTTATGGCCAGTAACGGATGTTCTTTTTTTGAATAGCACGAGGGCTAATGATGATTGTTTTTTTTTCTTGTATCGTTGTCGAGCTCTGAATTTTTTTGGCAGCTTTAGGGCTCATTAGAGGAAGTTGAAATCGTGAGACAATATTTTTTTTAAGTGTACTTATAACAGATGGAACGATGTATTATTTTATAGGATTGACATGAAAAGCTTTGTGTTCAAGGTGGGTTGTAAGAAAAGGATTTCTGACATGTAAATTATTCGTACTAGTAATACTCGTTTTCTTGTAGTTAATTTCTAATCTAGATTTTTATTCCGATTTATATCCTTTAGGTAGATAGATAGATAGAATATTCTTTATTATGTACACCATAGAAGTAACAAGAATAACACTAGACAAACTTATAAATAAGGTCATTTAGTCAGTAAGTAGTAAGTTTTTAAATCTACAAAAAGAAGTACCAAACAATTAAAAGTTTTTATGATTACCTAGCTGTGTCTAGCGGTTTCACTCGCTGCTCAGTTCCTAAGTCTCGTAGCGTGATGCTAAATATGCTATAGCTTTACACGATAAATGAACTATCAAACATTAACATTTTTTCAATTCGAACCAGGATTTCCCGAGATTAACACGTTCAACCAAACAAAAGCTCTTGAAAAAGTTATTGTTTTTTTTCAGTACTAGCCCAGAGTCTACTTTTGCACAAGCTTTATGTAGGTACTAGACTAGTGTAGTGTTATGCTGAGTCAGTACAAATATATATCCACTAGCTGGCGCCCGCAGCTTTGCCCACGTGATATCGAAAAAAAGTATCCTATATGGTATCCAGACTATAATCTACGTGCCAAATTTCATCAAGATCTATGTGCCAAATTTCATCAAGATCCGTTCAGCCGTTTTGACGTGAAAGAGTAACAAACATACATTCATCGTCACAAACATTCGCATTCACAATATTAGTAGGATGACTTCCTAAACTCTATAAAAAGGAGGAAAGGCGAAAGGCACGTGTTCACTACCACATTCCGATATTGTTTTTTGTTCTAGACGATAGCAACCTACTAGAAACGTTAACGAAAGCCAAAAGGCACGTGTTCATACGTTTCGTTTTTTTTTGTTCTAGGCGATGGGATAGGACGATGCACGATGGGCCGCGCTTGCCTAGGTTGGTCTGTGGATGGGAGTCCACCCGTTACATACGAAGTTACCTCCGTGCCTTAGAAAGCATGTTAAGCTGTTGGTCCCGGCTGTCATCTGTAGATCTTTGGCAGTCGTTACAGGTAGTCAATGTCCCGAAAGTCTGACAACCAATCTTACCTAGGGTATCGTGTTACTCAGTTTGGACTGGGTTGTGGAGGTCAGATCGGTAGTCGCTCCATGTAAAATACTGACCAGCTGCATCCGGTTAGACTGGAAGCCGACCCCAACATGGTTAGGAAAAGGCTAGGCAGATGAATGTACCTACAGAATGCATGTATGACGGCTTCGTGAAAAGTTCGTTAACACCCAGAATGTAGGTATGTTCTAAGTACTTCCCCGGTCGAGATATCAGTCCCAAAGATTTGAATCGATTTATCATTCTCACGTTTTTTTATTGTATTCTCAGGACATTGGTATCCCTCCTCGCTGATCAGTCAATAATTGCCAGATTCTTATCAACGTCGCGTCAATCATAACAGATGTTATCGCAACTCGGCGGCGATATAAAGTCATTCAAAAGTGTACCTAGATATTAATGAATTATTAATTAAACAGTTAACTCTTTAATGAGTAGGTTTAGGCGATACAATTAACAGATATCACTTTTTTGGCTTTCACTCTTACAAAACTCGATAAAAAGTAGATATATAATAACAAAACAGAAATAACTTCGATTCGATTCGATAATTTTCATTAACAAAAACTATTGTTATTGATATCATTTAAAACGGGATATTTACCATGGCATTTTTATTAAAAAAAAGATGAATGATTTTCCTATTTGGGTTTTATTTGCACGATACCCTAATCGTTTTTCTAAAACAAAAGAAGAAAAGTTATCCTCTGCACTTAAACAACTTCCGGAAATAGCTATATGAAAATATTTTACATGGAACGACTGTCAACACCACAGAAACTCCAATATTCCCTTTCGCTCCGCCTAGAGCGAGAGAAATCAATAGACGATTTACTACAAAAAAAACTATGTACTTACTAGGTTGCATAAGTTATTCTCCAGTATTAATGAAACCCCAGTTTAAAATTTAATCCTAAGACTTAGGTCTAACCTAAAACGGTTTAGGTTAGATCTAACTCTTAGGGTTAAATTCTATGATCTTAACATAATTTATTGAAATGTCATTATGTAGGGATATATTTAATCCTAAGAGTTAGATCTAACCTAAAACGGTTTGGGTTAGATCTTAACCATATGACATTTCAATAAATTATGTTAAGATCATAGAATCTAATTTTTTAATCCAATTATCCACAAATTTCTAAAACTGTACCCAGCACTGCTAAATCTTGTAAGTCAGGAGATCAACAAAGTTGACAAAACTTCGTTCGCCGAACCTCAAGAAACATATTCATCAGACGCCAAACCTAGCACAGAATTAATCAAACTATAGACAATGTACCAAAGTCAATAAATAAAAATAAACAGCCAAATTGTTTATAATATATCATTCTATATTTGAATACTCACTAGCTCTGCCCACGGTTTCACACGAAGTTTAATTTTGACTCATTTTGTTCTACTCAGGGTCGTAAAGTACAGATAGGCCTGCCAGGGCCACCGACTGTTGCGGTTGCCGGTTGCTCGAAAGAGATACCGCGTCTCGTAAAGGGCAAAAGAAGGAACAAGGGTAGGTTTTAGTCAGAAATAGTCTGACACTCCCCCTTGTTCCTCTCAGAGCGGGGCAAGTTATTTTATGATTTCCAAACCGTAAAAAAATTGTCGTACAGTTTAAATGATATAATCTTCCTTAAATACCGGGCTATCAAATGCATACAGATTATTTCAAATACGACTAGCAGTTCTAGAGGCTGGCGCATTAAAAGAAAACAAACGAACAAACTCTTCAGCTTTATTATATTAGCATGGATGAACATAAATTAGTGCGCAAGAGTGTATTCCGGACAATGGCGGCGCCTGGCTTCCGGACGACGCGCCTGGCTTGCGTAAGCGCCGCGCCCAGATGTTAAGTCAAGTGTGAAATTATTATATGTTACAAGGACGCCAGTGGACCGGGGAGGAGGCGCCGAGCTGACTCCAAGATGACATCTATCTAAGAAATATAAAGGTGTGAATGAAGCGTAGATTTGCGGCAAAAGACTCATTGGTCTGGCTGTTTCGTAAACTAAGGGTGCTGTCCACCATAGATGCGGGGTTGTGGACGGTGAGTAATGGGAAGCTCACCGTCTGTCCGTCCTGTGATGACAGACCGTCTCGACGGCGCGATCGTGTTCCACCCATGTCAGAGTGGCTTGCCTGGGCTACCGCCTACCGAGGTTGCGAGTTGTTCGAAAGAGATAACGCGGCCCCGGAACATTTAAGGCAAAGAAATGGGTAGATTTTAAAAATCATACCCATGTTTCTTCTCACATTCCCTCGCTCCGCCCAGCGGTGGAAGTTATTTGATGAAATACCACACGCAAAAAAGAGTGCTTCTATATGTACTAAAAGCTGTTGTTCATATTTAATTTCACTCTACAGTATGTTTAGTTAGTAAAAATTATATAACATTCCATGTCATCATCTCCCTAGCTTATTCCCAACTATATTGGGGTCGGCTTCCAGTCTAACCTAACGGTTGTCATTGATCTACAAATGACAACCGCGACCAACGGCTTAACGTGCTTTTCAAAGCACGAGTGAAGCTTGGTACGTAATGGGTGGTAACCCATCCACGGACGAACCCAGACAAGCGCCGCTTCACCTGACAAGTGAGCCGAAGGGCTTTTTATTATTGAGCCAAGAGCTCATGTCCTTCCTTCAATGAATGGTGATTAAATAAATATACGCCTGTCCCCGTATTGTCTGTATGTGTGTAATGCGTCTGTCTAAGTTCGAACCCACTCGTACTGGACCATCATTACTCTACTGAGCTAACTTGCATAAATTCGACTTTCAAAGAACTTTTACCTTCTTATTTCTCAAATTATAGGGACTTTACCACAGACTTGGCAAAACAAGATTAAATTTTAATCACAAAGATAAAAGGTACTTTTTGCAACGAAAAGCTTTTCTCATGACGTCATTCGTTAAATAAATTTCCAGCGTTGTCCTTTATCGAACGATTTTGAATAGATGGGCTTATTTTTTCTTTTAGTAAGTAGATAAATGATTAAAATAAATGTAAACATGTTAAGAACTGATTAAGGTTTACAATGAAATACCAATTTTATTGTGTTTGACAAAGAAAATCAGATGTCCATACTATGAGAACATATAATGCACTGATTTCCTTCAGGTTACCTGAGCACCATACACCATCATTTTCCTATATTCCTTGTTCCATTCTAGTTGGGGTCGGTGCAATACGTTTTCTCCTTTATTTTCCACTGTCAGACGTCACGGCATCAATAATCCTTTCTCCTTCATATCATTCCTTACACAATTCATCCATCTTTTCTTTAGCCTTCATCTCCCTCTCCATCCATCATTCATATCTATCGCTTTTTAAGTCTCACGCGACGCGCATCGTCCCAACCACTTCGTGCAGCTACGAGCAACTTCGTGTAACTCCGTGCAATTTCGTACATAATCGTGAAGCTTCGTGCGATTTCGTGCAATTATAGCAGCTGCAGCAGCAGCAGATGTTGCTACTGGAGGAACACTAGTGTCCTGTCTAGGAGAGGAAAATAACTTAAAGCTGTGTGTGTTATTACACACGGCGACACAACAAACTGTACATCCAGTATAACACGGCCTTGCTTGGTATGGATTTCCCGAGCAATAAGAGATCAGCATAAACTGGTTTTCTAAAGAGATTTTGGGAAATCATCAAACATACAGACAGACGGACAACAAAGTGATCCAATAAGAGTTCCTTCTTTTCTTTTTGATATACGGATATAAAAAGAACCTAAAGGCAACTGTATGCTGTTTGTAGGCGAAATGCATGTAATTCACCTATTTAATTGGCATGAAATGACATATGACCTATTCCGTTGAATGTTATTGTCTATACTAATATTATAAAGAGGAAAGATTTGTTTGTTTGTTTGTTTGTTTGTAATGAATAGGCTCCGAAACTACTGGACGGATTTCAAAAATTCTTTCACCTTTGGAAAGCTACATTATCCCCGAGTAACATAGGCTATATAACATCACGCTACGACCAACAGGTGCTGAGCAGCGCGGGTGAAACCGTGGGGAACAGCTAGTCACAAATAAGTCCCTTTTTCATTGAATCAGTTAGTGTTAGGTTATGACACTACTGTAAGTCCCCTAGAAGACCATTGTTTACTGTTATTGACTATTACAATAACGAGTGGTTTTCTTAGAACTGGGTTATCAGCAGTTGTTCAAGGTTCTAAAGTAAGGGTTGGCACATATCTTTCCAGGATTGCGGGTTATTCGAAGATACCACGACACCGTAACATAAAGGGCTAAAGAAGGAACATGGGTGGGATTTAGTCAGTAAAAGTCTGACCCTCCCCCGTTACGCCTAGAGCGGAGGAAGTTATTTGATGATTTTCCCTTCGTAAAAAAAAGCCTAAATACAACATAGACAAACCGACTCTTTCAGAATTGCCATCCTATGCCACAAATTTTTGACGCCCTTATATTCTTCCCCTGCCTGCCCTTCTCCTGCTTCGTTGATCTAGTGGTCTAAGTCGTAATCGTCATGGCTTCGATTCTTGGCTTGGGCCAATTGTTTTTCCATCAGGAATTTTTCATAGCAGTCACGGAGTCTAGATTTGCGCCTGTTTTATGCAATAGGGTTGCCCCGATGGGATTTAATTATCATAACTGTCGGATTGTTATGTGGTATTTATATTCCTATCATTAATATCTAATATAAAATTCTCGTGTCACAGTTTTCGTTCCCATACTCCTCCGAAACGGCTGGACCGATTTAAACGAAATTTTGTGTACATATCGGGTAGGTCTGAGAATCGGCCAACATCTATTTTTCATACCCTTCTCTAGAAAAGGAGCTGAGCAGCGGTTAAACCCGCTGGGTTACGCACAGCTAGTCTAATATATAAAATTCTCGTATCACAAAGATCGTTCCCATACTCCTCCGAAACAGCTGGACCAATTATTATGCATATTCAGTAAATCTGAGAATCGGCTACTATCTATCTTTCAAACCCCTAAGTGATAAGGGTGGTAAGCAGCAGGTGAAACCGCTGGGCACTGCTAGTAATAATATAAAGTAAGTATGTATATAGTACGGCCAACGAGAAGCGATACGAAAGATCATTAACCTAAAGAACAACTGTGGCGTTGACAATCTAATATTTAGCTCTTTCCATCTTGTGCCTTTGTCGTAATGTCTCGATCTCCCGGCAAAAACATGACAACGTTAAGACGGGTTCGACATTTGGGCGGCCATTTTAGATGGGGTTTTAGCATGGGTTTTGTTAACATTTGGTATCGCTTCTCGTTGGCCGTACTATATGTGTATTAGTATCTGTATACGTATTGTATGTATGTAAGTTTGCGAAAACAAATAGTTTTTTTATTATTATTTTTGTATCATCACAATGCTGTCGTATTTTATCCAAAGGTTGACTGTGGTAGAAAATGCCTTATGGCATTTCGTCCGCCTTCCTTAAATTTGTTTATTTCTCTTCAACAAATAAATTAAACCAGTACTTAATATATAACTTAGATACAGAAATAATGTAGGTATTCATCACTATTGTACATGAAGTTTAAATAAATAAAATAAAGTAACTATGTACAAACGCCAGCACGTCAAGCTACCCGAAACTGTCAATTTTTCCCAATAAACCTTGAACCTAATACTTTAGAAATAAAGTCGAAAATCTATCAAAGAAATCTGACACATTATATTAGCTCGATGTGCAGGCGTCTGTACCTACCCAAATCCTTTATCCTTACTATAATATTATAAAAGTGAAAGTGAGTTTGTTTGTTTGTTTGTTTGTTACCTCTTCACGCTTTAATGGCTAAACCGATTTTGATGGATTTTGGTACAGAGATAGTCAGGAACTAGGAGACGGACACAGGCTAATTTTTATTTAAAAAAGTGGGATGCGCGGGAGAAAGAGGGAAGAAAAGGGAAAACTTAGCGTTGCTATTACAAATCAATAAGGCGCAAGGGGAACTGTATAACCCAAATTTAACGCGGGCGAAAGCTAGTCTTACCTATATCGCAATGCCTTAAACTTGTAATCTTAAACAATACATTTACAAAGGTTAATACCCGTCCTCAAATCAAATGAATTAATAGTAAACAACAATTCATTACGTGACAAATCAGGGCCGATAATAGTATCACCGAATTAGGTACTTATCTTGTATGACTCCGTAATTAATTATCAACAATACATATATGTAATACGTTTATATTATATACCTACTGCTACTTTCATATAAATATTAAGTAGTTTCCTTGACAGATCACAGTCGTTTGTGTTTTGTAAAAGTTAAAAAGTAATTTTGTGTTATTTGTTTTTTTTATAACATTTTGTTTTTTTTTATAAGGTGAGTCTAGTTCTTTACTAGTTTGTTCGAAAAAAAACCTTTTTTTTTACATAATTCTACTTTTATTTTAATGTCGCTGACACAATTATTTTATATCTCATTGGTCCTAAAATATTTCAGTTTCATAAATGAGAGTAATGGCCGGTTTTCTAATCGCCAGTTAAGTTATCCTACAAACAAAGACTATCCTATACAAGTAACTAGCTTTCGCCCGCGGCTTCGCCCGCGTTAAATTTGGGGTAACACATTTAACCTTGCGCCTTATTGATTTGTAATAGCAACGCTAAGTTTTCCCTTTTCTTCCCTCCTTCTCCCTCACATCCCACTTTTTTCCAAAAAATATTAGCCTATGTCCGTCTCCTGGTTCCCAACTATCTCTGTACCAAAATTCATCAAAATCGGTTTAGCCGTTAAAGCGTGAAGAGGTAACAAACAAACCAACTCACTTTCGCTTTTATAATATTAGTGAGGATAATATAATAAAAAATACAAGAACGTCTATGGTACAATTAATTATCAGTGTAGCCCTGGCTCTCATACTAGGGATTCCAGTAATCCAAGAGCTTGTTCAATATTTATTTATTTGTCTAAGTCTCGTCAAGTTTTATAACAAGAACCATTAGCCCCTTAGCAGAATAGACGGGCCTCTTGGTCTAGTGGTTAGTGGCCCTGACTGCTGAGCCGGAGGTCGTGGGTTCGATTCCCACCCAGGACAAACTTTGTGTGATGAGCATGATTGTTTGTTCTGTGTCTGGGTGTGATTTATCTATAACATGTATGTATTTATAAATTATATAAGTATGTATATCAGTTGTCTGGTTACCATATCACAAGCTCTGCTTAGCTTGGGATCGGATAGCCGTGTGTGAGTTGTCCCAAGATATTTATTTATTTATTTAATAATAAAAAATAAGTACTTAGTCTATGTTACAATTAATTATCAGTGTAGCCCTGGCTATACTAGGGATTCCAGTAATCCAAGAGCTTGTTCAATATTTATTTATTTGTCTAAGTCTCGTCAAGTTTTAAAAAAAGAACCATTAGCCCCTTAGCAGAGTATGACTGCGTAAAACTCAAAGTAAGCAATTCTGACGGTTTTTTTTAAACCACAGATGCAAATATCAAACCACGAAGAGTTTAAACGCTAATATTTAATAGCATTCAAATAAGGTTTAATGATCGTTGAATTGCAATGATTTACATCTAAATAAATAACCGAGGGCTGAAAGTCAAACAGAACGCTTATTATTAGGCATTTGTTTAGTTATAAAATTAAAAAAAAAATGAGTATCTTTTGAGGGTTACGTACCTCAAAAGGAAAAAATGGAATCCTTATTAGATCACTTTGATGTCTGTCTGTCAAAACTCATTATCTCGAGAACACGTAAAGGTATCGAGTTGAAATTTAAACTATGTACTCAAGTCTCTAGTGCCTTAGAGTTGTGGAAAAATCATATCTCTAAGTCTACGCAATCAAAAGATATGGCCGTTTATGTTACAAGTTTGTACGAAACCCTCGGTGCGTGAGACTGACTCACTCTTAGTCGGTTTTTTTATGTTCCCTGATTATTCGAAGACGCTTGGACTAATTTGGAAAATTTCTTTTTTTGTTTAAAATATACCCTATCAATTCGTAGGTCATCAGGTCAGAATTTGATGATGAGATTCTGGTGAAATCGAGGGATCTAAAGCGATTTGGGTATGCGAGGTTGTAGGTTGTTCCAAAGATATACCGGGGCCCCAGAGTATAAAGGGCCAAAGAAGGAACATGGGTTGGTTTTAGTCAGTAAAAGTCTGACACTGCCCCTCCGCTCCGCCCAAAGCAGGGGAAGTTATTTGATGATTTTCCATCCACAAAAAAAGCGATATGTTTTTATAGTGATTCATGCATTTGTTTGTATAATATACTAGCTTTCGCCCGCGGCTTCGCTCACGTTAAATTTGGGGTAACACAGTTCCCCTTGCGCCTTATTGATTTGCAATAGCAACGCTAAATTTTCCCTTTTCTTCCCTCTTTCTCCCTCACATCCCACTTTTTTCCTCTCCTGGTTCCCAACTATCTATGTACAAAAAATCATCACAATCTGTTTAGCCATTAAAGCGTGAAGAGGTAACAAAGAAACAAACAAACTCACTTTCGCTTTTATGATATTAGTAAGGATTAAAACTGAAAATGGACAAATAAAAAACTTATTTGTAGTTCAGACGTACTGCGGGGTTTCAATTGCTGATATTCCACACTTTTTCATGAAGCGCTTTGCTAATGTTCAGTTAGCAAAAGGGTTAAGTAACCAAACTCGTAAAATAGACTTTACATAGACGTATATGTACACTGACGAAGTATATCTATCAATTTGATATGGAAAATACATTTTTACAGTTCTTCCGCATTATACCTGAATTAAATCTTGGAGAGACTGGCGCCTAAACTATCCTGGAAATTTGTTTTTTTTGTCTCTTTAAGGCCTTTCCGGGCCTGTGGGCGGTGAGCAATGGGTAGTGCACCGTCCGTCCGTCGATTGACGACAGGCCGTGTCGACGGCGCGTTCGTGTTTCACGCGCGCCTCAAAGAGAGTCAGCAAAGCAGAGAGGCTTGCCAGAGCCTCCGCCTGCCGGGGTTGCGGGTTGTTCGAAAGAGATACCGCGGCCTCGGAACGTAAAAGGCAAAGGCAAGAGAAGAAACATGGGATGATATCCCACCCGAAAAAAAAAAAGAAAAAAAAAGGCCTTTATTAGACTTTATCACACCAAGTCAAATCATTTTAATGTGCGCGCAAGATTCGATTCCATAATGCCCGTAGATTAGTCATCTATCGTGCTTGCCAAAGAACCGGTTTAATGTCAACGAATTTCATTGACATATTGATATCGTTACATAACATAATACGGTAATATATATAAGAAAAATACCCGAAACCCGTCGCAAAGGAGAATGGAAGCTTCCCTTTACGTATTGACTCATAATTGATAGGCCTGGTCGTTTTCCATGTAGGTACCTCTTGAATTTTACACTTTTTAGGGTTTCGTACCTCCTAAGAAGAAAAAAAGAAACCCTTTTTTTGTCAATCATTAAATAACTTCGCGGGGTAAGTGTTTTAGTCAGTAAAAGTCTAACTTTTACTGACTAAAACCCACCCATGTTCCTTCTTTTGCTATTTATGTTCAGGGGCCGCGGTATCTCTTTCGAACAACCCGCAACCCTAGAAAGCGGAATTCTTATAAGATCACCTTATTGTCCGTTAGTCTGTCCGTCAAGACCCTTTATCTCGGGAATGCCAGGAGGTATCTAGTTGATCAACACCATAACTCAATCTCCTTTATGAAAAAAATCAACTCTCTTATTCTACACAGTCAAAAGATATGGCCATTTATGTCGCAAATCCGTACGGAACCATCGGCACGCATGTCCGACTAGCATAGATTAGATATGTAACTACTTGAGAATATTCCCATTATAGATATGTTATCTGCCTATCCTTGATTACGTTCTAAGGTTGCAGTTGACACGTGGCTATAAAAGTACTTTACTTTTTCACTGACCATGGCTATACAATCTCAATGATATCTATTCATTGGTAATCTTTGCTTTCTGTGTATGTTTAACATTATGAAGTACTACTAGCTTTTGCCCGCGGCTTCGCTCGCTTCCTGTTTTGCAGGTACCTGCTACCTGCAGTTTTTACTCTTGCGCCTTATTGATTTCCCTTTTCATCCCTCTTTCTCCCTCATATCCCACTTTAAAAAAAGGGATGTGTGTACTTATGTACACGCGTTAGAAGTTATACTTCTTAGGAGTAAAGAAAAAAACTTTGGTAACCCATCCATTTCCAAACCTTGGTGAGAGTTGCTTAACCAGGCTCCGTGTGCTAACCCATCCATTTCCAAACCTCGGCAAGGGTTGCTTAACCTGGCCCCCTGTGGTAACCCATCCATTTCCAAACCTTGGCAAGGGTTGCTTAACCTGGCCTCCTGTGGTAGCCCATCCATTTCCAAACCTTGGCAAGGGTTGGTTAACCTAGCCCCCTGTGGTAACCCATCCATTTCCAAACCTTGGCAAGGGTTGCTTAACCTGGCCCCCTGTGGTAACCCATCCATTTCCAAACCTCGGCAAGGGTTGCTTAACCTAGCCCCCTGTGGTAACCCATCCATTTCGAAACCTTGGCAAGGGTTGCTTAACCTGGCCTCCTGTGGTAGCCCATCCATTTCCAAACCTCAGCAAGGGTTGCTTAACCTGGCCCCCTGTGGTAACCCATCCATTTCCAAACCTCGGCAAGAATTGCTTAACCTGGCCCCCTGTGGTAACCCATCCATTTCCAAACCTTGGCAAGGGTTGCTTAACCTGGCCCCCTGTGGTAACCCATCCATTTCCAAGCCTTGGCAAGGCTTGCTTAACCTGGCCCCCTGTGGTAACCCATCCATTTCCAAACCTTGGTGAGGGTTGCTTAACCTGGCCCACTGTGGTAACCCATCCATTTCCAAACCTCGGCTATGCAATAGCTTAATAAAAACACTAAAAGAATATTTATTTATTATGAAACACCGTATTCTAAATATAAAAATACTAGAATATACAACATGAACATAGTTACTAGAACACCTATAACTAACTTCACGATGTCGCTGTGCGCGCGAAAATCACTCTCATCATTTTTCTCCATCGCGCCAAAAGAAGTATAACTTCAAAAATGCCTATGTCCGTCTCCTGGTTCCCAACTATCTCTGTACCAAAATTCATCAAAATCGGTTTAGCCATTGAGGCGTGAAGACGTAACAAACAAACTCACTTTCGCTTTTATAATATTAGTAAGGATAAGGATATTAGTAAGGAAGTAAGGACTAGCTGCTGTGCCTACCAATTACTCCGCCAACTGTGGACTGATTTTCATAACTCTTCTGATTTATATTACTTATCGTCTATGATATATATTTTTTCTTGTATTTCTATATGGATGATCTAACGGAAAATTAATACTCGATAAAAATAAGTGATATATCACCATGCCATAACTAAAAATGCTGAAATTCCATTTAGGCGTGAAGAGGTAACAAATAAACAAACAAACTCACTTGTGTGATAATATTAGTAAGGATATAGTAAGGATTTTCTTTTTCATAAACGTTAGCCCACACAAGGATTTCAAACACTTAGAACTCATATGCACAAACAGCCAGACCCGGAACAACTATCTGTAGGCCATACAAATATTTGTTCCGTGTCCGTGCGGGGACCGAACCCGCGACACGCAGCGCAGCAGTCGATGGCTCAGCCACTGTGCCAACCGTGTCGTCGTTAATTTTTTGTAATTTTATTACTTTTTATATTAGGATAGTTCCTACAATAATCTCATATACCTTATTACATATATAAGTTCTTACATATAATTTTGCGAAAAATTTCTCACGCCAAATTTCTCGACAATGACCCGTATAATACATATGTCACGTGTTTAATTAACATCACGGTAGACAAGACAGAGGAAAACGCTTTTAAATTCAATTAGACCTTCATCACTTAAGAATCGTCAAATAAAGATGGCTACGTTTAACTGCCGGGGTTGTGAGTTGTTCCAAAGAGATACCGCGGCCCCGGAATGTACAGGGCAAAAGAAGGAACATGGATAGGTTATAGTCAGTAAAACTCTGACACTCCCCCACGCTACGCCCGGGGAAGTATTTGATGAAATCCCATCACTAAAAAAAATACGTTTTGTGCAACGTAATGATACCTATTAACTCGATTAGCTTATTTAGTAGCACGTGCCGAAGCGCACGAGTAATCATACATCTTTTAACATTTAGACACACCCTTAAATTCACTATGTTTTGCTTCAAGGTTACGAAAGGCAGTTAAACCAGAGATAATTTGATGATCTTTTTTTAAAAAAACTGTTCCATTGCATTTGATACTGAAAAAAGAAGGTTACAAAGTTTTTCTTAATTTGAAAGGTTTTTTGTCTCGATTTTTCAGTAAGTTGTTGCTCGTCAATAAATTCTCTAGAAATGATTTCATGTCCATTTGCCAGGTTATTACCCTGAATAAATGGACATTGTTGTGTATAAAAGAAATTCAGAGGTCCTCAGTAAGTCATAAATTATCAGTTAAGTTCGGGGAATTTGTGAGTTTCACTGCCTATATAAACTTGAACTTACAACAGTCGTCTTCATTGAACTGTTCGCATTCACACCGAAATCAATACAAGTTTTGGTTCGTGTAAAACTTGTCAGGTCTATTAGTTCGTAATTCAAATTGACGAAACGAAAAACCACATTCTAGAAAAAAAAACAGGAATTTAATATTACTTAATTTGTTTGAATTAAGAAAGCTACTCGACTGACCGCAATAGTCACGGTACAGGTTTTTTTTTTATAAATCTTCTAGGTGTTCAGGGAAATTTATTGTTATGCAAATTGATACACGATTTTAAAAATTATTGGCGTTGTGATTTAAATACAATAATTTCCTTGGTTTTCAGTTTAAACATAAAGCAAGTAATTTAGTTTGCAAGAGTGTGTTATTTTATGATATTTGTGCTATTTTGTACAAATATAATAAAATGTTTTGATACTTGCACATATTTTTATAATTAGTTTTTACAAACTACAAAACGAAATAGACATTACTTAATTTAAGAATAAAAAAATAATTTAAAAAAACCTTTTCTTTTTTCTACAGATCATGGCCAGCTTAATCTACATTTTTGTTGCCTGCGTGCTTGCCAGTGTTACAGCTCTGCCAACATCTGGAAACCCACGGACCTTTTACGGTAAGTCATTTTCAAAAACTTACATAATATTTTTTTATTAATATTCATAACTCGTGCTAGATTTCTTCAACAGCTTTCAAAGTTATTTTTGACTTTCTTGAAAAAATAATTCGAACTCCGATTACTAAAAACCGCCAAATCTTAAAGTTCGATTCTACTAATGTGCAGCATATGTTCTGTGAACTCTGAGAGCGAGAAAAACTCTGTGAACGTACAGAAAATGTAGGCAAACTCTGTAACAAATATCGCGAACTCGAGTGCGCGTACCCACTCGTTCAAGAGGCAAACTCGAAAGCAAACACGGAAATGCTGCTCGAGAATGAGTCCCATTCTCGCTTCCACTGCCGAGAGGAATACCGTTCAGTGTGTGTTAATTTTTTTTTCAATGGAGTGTACTGGAGAAGACAGCTTGAAGTTCCAGAACATTGAAACTCAAGGTAGTGCTCATGTTGATTTTTGGAGCCCCTCTGTTGTTTTTTAGGCAAAATCTAAAATCGTCCTTGGCTCACAGACATGTCACCTACTCTATTTCTTACTTGTAGTTTGACATTTGGTTGACAATGACATAAACGAAGCACGAAATTCGAAACGAACTGTCATTCACTATAATAAGTCTCATTGAAAACGCTTAACCATTTCTATCCTTAACTGTACACAATATTTCGACAGATTACCCTTTTAGCTTCGTGGCTAGAGATACGTGGGGCGCACGTCCACCGAACGGCTTCACGAGCCTGGATCTACCAGTGCCCTACGTCGTCGTCCACCACAGCTATATTCCTCCAGATTGCAAGACCAAGGACGCCTGCAAGAGGAACATGAGGCTCATGCAGGATATGCACCAGCTGCATAACGGGTGGCAGGATATTGGATACAAGTAAGTTTAAAATTTTAAGTTTAATTTATCCTTATGTATGAGGATCTTTTTAGGAACAAACCAATTAATGAACTATATACGTCAATATGTATAATCTTCATAATTACGGTGTACACAATTTATGGTTGACCAATGGAGGAAAATAAATAGATAGCAATTCTCAAGGCTTATACCTAAGCATCTATTTTTTTAAACGTTGTTCCACTCTATGAATTTCTCCTGTATCGTGGGTGCGTTTACAAACATTTAAACTCAGATACACAATAGCCAGACCCGGAACAACTACCTGCAGGCCATACAGATATTTGATCCGTGCGGGGATCGAACCCGCAACACGCAGCGCAGCAGTCGATCGCTCAGCCACTGCGCCAACCGTGTCGTCACTCTATAATTTAGCATTTTAACAATTCTTTGGCATAATAAGTTTAGACAGTGGCCCGCACAAGCCCACCTTTTACCATTTCTGACTGTATCAATTATTTAGAAGAAATGCTGGAAGAAATCCCCAGCATAGACATATAGGCAAAAGACTAGATGCAAAACAAATGAGTGTCAGTCGTCAAGCACGGCTTACCTGCGTACTAATTATATCTTACTACCGATACCGATCTTGCCAAGATGAGTAAGGTAGAAACTATGAAAGTACACCTGCACGCATGTCATATTTATGTATGACATATGTGCATATATATATATATGTCGGATAAAGTAATGTAGATAAACATAGACTTGTCGTAGATGAGTTGCAAATCGTGGTATTATTTAGAAGCATCATTTTCTTGCCCTTGTTCCCACGTTATTTGCAGTCGGGGCAACACGATTTTCTTTTTCTATTCCTTACTCCTTTTTACCCATATTTCAATCCATTCATCTGTTTTTGGTCTTCCTTCTTCATCTGTCAATATTATATTCATCACTCTCTAGACTGTCGGAAATAAATATTTTATACAGTAAATGAATGTACTTAGCGGAAAAATCTCTTACAAGGATTACTATTTTGGAGAGACCATCAAAAGTCACTGCACCAAAAACATCGTGACGAAACTATTCTGTACCAGATCCAAAGTTCAAAGACTGACCGCACAGAACCCGTGCGATGGATTATAGCACTTTTCTCTCATATACATGAGGCCTGAAAGACACTATTCAATAAGAAAAGGCTTACAGATCAAAATCAAAATATTTTTATTTCACGTAAGCCTAAGTCTAAAAGAATTTATACAAGTAATAAGAAAAATATTACAAAAAAATAACTATATGAAATAAGTAATCATCTGCTTACCCAGTTGTAACATAAATTCTACCTAACTAAATTTCTATTCATCAATTCAGCAAGAAACGGATAAAGAAATTGTTATTCACTAATCGGTAACAGTCTGATAATAATTGCGGATATACACTATGTTTTTATCAAAATTGCTTAGATGATAATAGGCACCGTCCGTGCCTACTAACATTTCTTAAACTAGTAGCAATGAGAGCTATCATATTTGAGCTACTAGATAGCGCCACTAGTAAAGTAAGGTCTGTAATTCATTGACTTTGGTATGTAAACACGACGGCAGGTCAACCTATTCTAAACTATTATAACCTGATCTCTACTACGGATCGCACACCGTAGTAGAAAGATCCGTTTAAAATGGTTTTGTGTAGGTTAATGTGCCGTCGTGTGTACTCCAAAAGATAGATACGATTGAATAGTGTCATGTTCTTCACCGCATGCGTAGTGCACGTGAGTTTCTTGTGTTTTGAGAGGCGTTTCAATAATTCACTTGTTTTATTGCCTTATGAGCAACAATAAATTTCCGTGATCGTACATTGCGATGTGATTATTTATGTTTTTTTTTCTTTGTCCTCAGTTTCGCAGTTGGCGGTGAGGGCTCAGTATACGAGGGCCGCGGCTGGGACGTCGTCGGCGCACACGCAGTCTCATACAACGTCAAGAGTATCGGCATTTGTATGATCGGTGACTTTGTAGGTAAGTTAAAGAAAATAAAGCAAGAAAACATTATCTACATGACACTATGTAATTCCACGTCTAAAGCATATTTTTTTGAAAAAAGTATGTTTAAAAAAAAAAAAAGTTTTCACAAGTTTCTCAGAGAAAGTAATAGTTTACCAAATTGCCAATTTTTCTTAAATTGCCTGTGGTTGCATCCATTTAAATTACAACTATCATCGTTCGACAGTAATTTCCTTTTCTACTTTTTTTTACTCCGCCACCCCAAGGTTTTTGAAAAAAGAAGACAATCAAAAAAAAAACTGTCACACAGATATTTGTGACTGAAAAGACAACCTACTAAGAGCCGTAATTCAAATATAATCTGCACTTTTGAAACTTTAATCGATTTACGTCACTAGGGGAACTCCATTTCTAATTTATGAATTCTAATAAACATTAAGCTAGATAAGAATAAAGTCCTAATAAATTGGCACATGGTTATCAAATACACAAGGTAAATAATTAAACCCACATTTTTTTCAAAACCTTTTGAAATAAATCCCCGGAAATAAGTCTTCAAGAAAAAGTCAAATCGATGTTTAGAAAGAGATAAAGCTATGTGTGACTGAGACAATGCTTTACAGAAAAGGTTCTGTAGTGGTTGGCCCCTTACACTTGCAGTTTAAGTTAGTTTGAGTGAGCCGAGTTGACGTAACCCTGTTACTTTTGCCCTTTATGTTCCGGGGCTATGGTATCTCTTTTGAACAACCCACAACGTGGGGTACGTTGTGGGTTGTTCAAAAGTCCCAACCCCGTTGAGGCCAATTACTAGCCTAGCAAAACTACACATACAGCTAGATAACAAACTTTATGCACAGTGTTGAAACAAACTTCATATAAATAGTGTTTAAACATTTGGCAACTTTGCTTACTCCACAGAAAATTACAAGCATATATTCAAGTAAATTAGCAAGCGGTGAAACCTACAGCTTTGCTGACATCTTTTAATAAGCTAACACATAAAATACAAGCAGAGGCCTCCTTCTGTTTGACTTTGGTGTGTTTGCTTATAGTTATTTTTATTCTTCTCTTGGTCGCTAATTGGATGCACCAGGGGCAAGACTTCTGAGCATGTGGTGTTAAGTTCAATTTCTGAATCAGGCAAATTGTAGTAGGGTTTTTCCGTAAGGGAATTCTCTGTAGGAAACACTGTGGCTGGACTTGTGTCCGGGTGATGGCTGTAGTGTCGGTTGGGACACAACTGGCTGAATATGGTGTGCACCCACATTCAGCCAGTAAAACCCAACATCAATTTGCCTAACTCAGTAATTGAACTCAACACCACATGCTCAGAAGCCTGAGTGTACCTAACACCTCTTGTTATTAAAAACTAAACTTTTTCTCTATTCTCTTTCAGAAAACCTTCCCCCAGCTACTCAAATTCAGTCCCTCAAGGAACTGATAGTTGCTGGAGTGGAACTAGGCTACATCAGTCCTGACTACAAGCTCATAGGCCATCGCCAGGTCTCTGCAACTGAATGCCCTGGACAAGCTTTGTTCGAAGAGATCTCTACTTGGGACCATTTTGCTCCCTCATAAGAAGACGAAGAGCTGTGATCTAGGATGAATTCTGTACCAAATTACGTTTAATTTAACCACCGAACAATTTGTAAATATTATTTTCGGACGAAGACGTACAAAATACTGTGATTTTTATGTTATAGTTTAATAAATGATATTTTTGTATTTTCTATATTTATTTGCATATAGTTTATTTTCATTTTTAAAAAATGACTGAAATTTTATTATGAATAGCAAAATATGTAATTACGCTATACAATTACAATCCTACTACGCTTCCTATTAGTATTATAAATGCGAAAGTTTGTGAGTATGGATTGATGTATGTTCTTTCACGAAAAAAGTACTGAACGGATCTTGATGAATTTTGGCACAGAGGTAGATTATAGTCTGGAATAACACATAGGATTGGACTTGTTTTATAATCACGCGGGCGAAGCCGCAGGCACTAACTAGTAGTTTACAATTCGACAGTTCAATGAATGGTCTTCTTTAGAGTTCCGTACCTCAAAAAGAAAAAAAAAACGGAACCCATGTAAGGTAACTTTGTTGTCCGTCTGACTGTCAGGACCCTTAAACTCGGGAAAACGTGGAGGTATCGTATTGAAATTAAAACCATATATTCAAGACTGTGCTCTCTTGCAGCTGTGATAAAATCAACCTTCAAAGTCTGCTCTATTCATAGATATTAAGTATTTATTAGCAATACTAATAGTATGTACTAGCTTTTGCCCGCGGCTTCGCTCCCGTTAAATTCGGTATAATAAGGCGCAAGGGTAAAAACTGCAGGTAGCAGGTAGTGCTACCTGCAGTTTTTGCCCTTGCGCCTTATTGATTTGTAATAGCAAGGCTAAGTTTAGTTTTCCCTTTTCTTCCCTCGTTATCCCTCATATCCCACTTTTGTTTTTAATAAAAATTAACCTATGTTTTAATTATTTTTTAAATATTAGCCTATGTCCGTCTCCTGGTTCCCAACTATCTCTGTACCAAATTTCATCAAAATCAGTTTAGCCATTAAAGCGTGAAGAGGTAACAAACAAACAAACTCACTTTTGCTTTTATAATATTAGTAAGGATTATATAATTCCATATGTATGGACACAGCAGAAGTATTTTCATGTCTCAAGTTTGAATGGAATCCTCGGTGCGTGAGTCCAACTAGCACTTTTGATGTGTACCTTCCTAAGTCAACCGTAACCGTAAGGACAGTGTACAGGCCTGTGAACGGTGAGCAATAGGTAGCTCACCGTCCCTCCGTATATTGACGACAGGCCGTGTCGACGGCACGTTAGTGTTCCACGCGGGCCTCAAAGGTCAGCAAAGCAGAGGGGCCTGCTAGGGCCACCACCTGAGGGGTTGCGGGTTGTTCGAAAGAGATACTGCGGCCCCGGAACATAAAAGGCAATAGAAGGAATATGGGTGGGTTTTAGTCAGTGCAAGTCTGACAGTCTCCCCCGCTCCGCTCAGAGCGGCGTAAATTATACAATCGCAGCAACTAAACTGGATTTTATGTCATCACCTTCCTTCAGCCCTTTCCCAACTATGTTGGGGTCGGCTTCCAGTCCAAATGGATGCGGCTAAACATCAATTTTTTACAAGGAGCGACTGCCTATCTGACCTCCACAACCCAGTTAGTACTTGGTAAGGCTCGTGGCTGTTGGTATGTAGCCGACAACAGGTCAACCTATTCTAAACTATTATAACCTGATCTTTCTACTACGGATCGCACACCGTAGTAGAGAGATCAGGTTAAAATGGTTTTGTGTAGGTTGATGTGCCGTCGTGTGTACATACCGATTCATACCCTTTAGCATAACCTAGCCTAGGTTCACATTAGGTCGGACCGACAGTTTTGTCGTTGGCCGACCACCTGATCTTACTGTTCACACAAGAAGCTATAGCCGCCCTATACAAAGCAGTATGTCTATATACTCCACCATTGTCTCGTCAGAAATCGTGGCCGGGTCCTCGCCGACAGTTTTATAGGGTTGCTATATATGCCAGTACGCATCTAACATCGGTTCCGGTAAAACTGCCGGGTACGACCTAATGTGAACTCGCTCTAACACAAAATATAAAACTGTTTTACGTCCGTCACATCCCACCCCAGGTCCAGAAAACCAGTGTCGGGCACTAGCTACTCCACAGCTCGTCTTTATTCAACGTTTTTTTGTTTGTTGTGTGTTCTAGTGGGAAGTGCCAAATAAACATTTTTTCCTTACGTTAACTGGATTTTATGTTACTCAACTGAAATGCCCAAAGAGTTAAGTAAAGGTGTATCAAATCTTTCACTCTACACACTTGAGCCACTACGTTAAACCTTATATAAAGGGGGTGAGGATATTACGGAGGCACAATTATTCAGGCTCTGTTTCTATTACGGAAGGATACCTGGTGGAAACAACTCAATAACACTTTGCTTGGTTTGAGAATCAAACCTATACCAACAAGGTACACTCGCGGGCAAAGAATATGGATTAGTATGACAAACTAAAATAATAGAGCAACCAGCATACTTGCAACAGTGCTTTGCAGATAATTTATCAGTTAATAAAACAACAGCAAATGTTAGAAATATTGATAGTATAATTGTCAAAATTACATTAAAAAAAAAACAAAATTATCAATGTTTTAGGTCAAATAACCTGTTACATGCCTCCAACACATAAACGAACGTACGTACTCTGTATTGCCTTTACGGGATTTTTTCACAGGTCCAAGGTGATTGGGTATGCTTGTATTTTGTTTTTACCGGGAAATAAGGTCTATTTTTCCACTACCACATGTTTCAGTTCTCGAAGTGTAGCTGGAGTGGAGTTTCGATCCCTTACTCATCTCTCAAGCTCGGCCCTATCCACCATCAATTGGATTCAGGTCTGAGCTTGCGAACCAGTCCTTGCAATTGATGCCAAGTTCTGAAGATATTCATTCACAATTTCAGCTGTATGTGGCCTGACGTTGCCATGAATGAATATTGAACTTTAACCCATATTAAAACATCTCGAGTGTCGTTTGAGATCCTTACTAGGGGGAACTTAAGCTATGTGGATATCCAAAGAAAAAAAATCCGATTAAGTGCGAGTCGGACTTGCGGACCAATGGTTCCGTACAAACTTGCAACACAATCGGCCATATCTTTTGACAGTGTGGATTTAGAGAATTGACCCTGTGGTCAAGGATTGAATTAATCAATACTTTCACCCGTTCCCGAGACTCAGGGATAAAGGGACTTGACATACAGACAGACAGACGGTGAAAGTAAAGTGATCTTAAATGGGTTTCGATTGTTTTCTTTTGTACGGAACTAATAAAAACTCTCTTCTTTATTTTAATCGTAAAGACTAGCCGTGTTTGCATTTCCATCCGATTTCAAAGCACCTGCAATGCGGATGCAATTTAGTGATTGTCACATCGCTCACGTGCACTTTATTAAGTCATAAATGTTATGTAAAAATAAAATAATAATTATCAGAATTGATTCATCTATAGATAAGTTTTAAATAGGTAAGGGACAGTAAACAATATAGGTTATATCGCAAAGGATTGATTTATGATCAATGATACCTCTTTGTTATTTTTTTCATTAATACTGAAATCTATGATGATCAATCGATGAGCGCTCGTAATTAATAAGATATTGTTTTGTTTGTGGATTTTGCGTATTACTTATGAATGCACAACTTATAACCTCAAAATTACGTGAACACCGACATTCAGAATTAATTTATTGTTTACCATTTGTATTCGATTATTGAAATAATATCATAATAACCACTTAATACGGGAAATTTACCATGCTTGCTATTTACATTGAGGTCCCGATGTTTTGGCACTGTTGGAAGTAGTTGGCGTTGTGTTATTGGATTTTAAATGCTTAACTATATTTAAATGTTTGAAACGGGATATTTCCCATATTTAGTAGTTTTTTAAGAGTTTCCGATATTTTGGCTCACGGATTAACGGAAGTTATTGCGGGTGATTAATAAGCAGAAAAAACGTACTACTTCCTTCCTGATACTTTTCAAATATTATTTAGTGTCATGTCAGTTTCAAAAGTTATAAAGTGTAGTTAAATTGTCAATATTGGTAAAGCACTTACGAGGTCGAGTTATCAATTACCTTTACTCTGATTTCCAGCACGTGCTATCGCTTGTAGTAAAACGTGACAGATAAATAATGACTACTTGAGTACATAAATAATAACTATAGCCAGGTAACTATAGTTATTATTTATGTACCTAAGTGTTCTAAACGTAAATATTTTTCACGGTTATAAAAAAAACCGGCCAAGAGCGAATCTGAAACATCTACCTGAGCTCCATTACTAGACCCGCTAATATATTGTAAATGAGTCAAGCTAACAGACTTGAGAAACGAATGACATAAAAATAAGAACTAAGAAACCCAAAGCACACTGCCAGTGACCCCCCCCCCCAATCCTCCTGCCGAGCTGTGCTTCTAAATGGTAGCGCACATTAACGGTAAACCCGCATCATCCTTTGGTATACCATCTACATTACCTAAAATGCATGCAGTGTCATTAGCGTGCGCGCTTCGCCACCATGGTAAGATTGCGTTGAGCTGAATGTTCAAACAAACAGACTCTCCTAGCGTAGTTTATTTTTATGTTTTTACTTAGTAAAACATAACAATTAACTCATTGGTTACCTACGTAGTCACTATGACCGCCATTGAACTGTGACACAAATGAAAATCACAAGATATCGGCTCTGACTAAGGACTAACACGTTCTACAAGTTGTCATAAATCACATACTTATTTAGCACCTCTGTGTGTAGTAGACTACTATTTCTATGTGTAACTGTAGTTCACAGATATTGTGCACGTGGCGAAAATCGAACTTATGACGTCATCTTGCGTTTTCAATATTCCCAAATGATTACCATGTTCAGGAGTACTGATCGATATTAGTAAGTGAAATGCTGACTGAATCTACATCAATTCACGCTTTTGCCTTCAATTTTGTTTTCACTAACTGGCTTGCTGGCTATGAGACAGACAGAGAAACACGTGCTCGCCGCATGGCTTAAAGCTATAGCGAAAAGTGTCGTTACAACTTATGGTCTTATTTTTTTTTCCTTTTTTCTAGCCCCCTTTCGCAACGCGCGATAAGGGACTTCGTTCCAAAACTTCGTTCCAAACATATCAAAGGACACCCCCTATTACATGAGAGGTAAAACACAACTGGCGAAATATGAGTGTACTATTAGGTATACCTCTGGACAACCCTTCAGGAATTACAAGCTTCCCTGGTAGCTCATAAACAGCACAAATCGGTGTCTCTAACTATTCTCAAACTTTTTTTTTTGTGATCTCTTTTTGTCCTCTCATACTTAAGTAATATCGCTGTAACAACAACATTGTAAAACCAAATGATTTTAAAAGAGTAACCATGGAGTTCTTGCCGGTTCTTCTCTATTGGAAACGACCAACCCGGACCGTGCACCTTTTTCTCGACGTTTCATAAGTGCCCATGTAGGCCTATGTGAAATAAAAATATTTTGATTGTGTTTTGGTGAAACTTTTGATTGATTGAGGAGCTCGTGGCTAAATAATAGTAGCCGCTCGGATCGATCTTTAGGTTAAGCCGCGCTTGCCTAAGTTGGTCTGTGGATGGGTGACCACCCGTTACATACCGAGTTTCCTCGGTGCTTCGGAAAGCACGTTAAGCCGTTGGTCCCGGCAGTCATTTGTAGATCTTTGTCAGTCGTTACAGGTAGTCAGTGTTCCGAAAGTCTGACAACCAGTTTTACCAAGAGGTATCGTATTACCCAGTACTAACTTTGTTGTGGAGGTCAGATAGGCAATCGCTCCATGTAAAATACTGATATTCAGCTGCATCCGGTTAGACTGGAAGCCAACACAACGTAGTTGGGAGAAGACTAGGCAGATGATGTTTTGGTGAAACTATAATGAACCGTATTACACACTTCTATTGGGAATCACATACATTGAAGGCAAGTAATACAGCGTATGATTGCTACCTATACGTCATGTGGATATAAATCTCGGTCACAACAGTAATTGCTATGTTCTTCCCCACATGAGTGCGTTCACCTTTTTGTAGAATATACACTTGAGGTACAGAAAATGTAATTACCGGACCACCATTTTGTTTTTTAACAGTGGTGGAAATGTGGAATTACATGCTACCATAATCCTACTTTAATATTATAAATTGCGAATGTTTGTGAGGATGTGTAGATGTATGGATATTTGTTAATCTATCATGTCAAAACGGCTGAACAGATCTTGATGAATTTTGGCACAGAGTTAGATTATAGTCTGGAATAACACTTAGGATACTTTGTTTTCGATCATCACGCGGGCAAAGACGCGGGCGCTGGGTAGTACAGTAAGTATAATTAAAAAAAAGACTTTCGTTCGGGTTGATCTTGATGATGCCTAGGTTGTGTCCGTGGATGGGTGACCACCCGATACATCGCTTCCTTGCCTCGGAAGACACGTCAAGCCGTTGATCCCGGCTGTCATTTGTAGATCTTTGACAGTCGTTACAGGTAGTCAGGTCAAGAGTTTGACAACTAGTCGCACCAAGGAGTATCGTATTACCCAGTTGTTAAATGAGTTGTGAAGGTCAGATAGGCAGCCGCTCCATGTAAAATACTGGTATTTAGCTGAATCTGGTAAGACTGGAAGCCGATACGAACATAGTCAGGAAAAAGCTAAGCAGATAATGCGATACAAGCTTTGTAACATTGTAAAAAAAAAACGATTTTTACTAAAGGAGGTCCTAGCTAAATAATAAGTTAAGTTATTATTAGATGTCATCAAATTAGGACAAAAAGAAAATGCAAAAGAAATAAAAAACAACCGCGCGTGCTTGCCCTACCATTTTGTAAAAAGAATCACGTAAACAGGTCAATCACGAAGTAATGGTGTACATACATAAAAAATATGCTGGTAGCGTACGCCTCCTCCTCACTACGTCCCCCTTTTATAGAAGTTGGTTAAAAAGTAGCTAAGTGGAGGAAAATGTCGGTCGATAGAAATATTATCATCCAACTGAAAGGAGTAAAGTATACATTTATTCACATCTTTGTATGCACATTATTTACAAACTACAAATAGACACAGTCTTTCTATACAAATATTTAGGTCGGTCCTGTATAAGTATCTAAATGGTAATAGAATTACAGGACATCAAAAAATTAAAAAAAAAACACGTCGCTGCTGTCAACAACAAAAGTGCCGAGAAGGGTAGCAGCATTACCACCTTGGAGAGCAATACCGATTCTAAGGCCAACCTTCTGGTCACTAGAAGGGTCGACCATCTGCTTGGCGATATCTCAAAATACTTATTTTACATTTGGACATCCCCGATGTATGTACTGACTAAAACCACACAGTGTTCCTTCTCGTCACTTCCGGCTGGGGTGTGGGGACACAATTGCATTCTACACAATTTGACGGCACGGTTGGCGCAGTGGCTGACAATTGACTGCTGCGCCGCGTATCGCAGGTTCGATCCCCGCACGGAACAAATATTTGTTTCGGGTCTGGCTGTTTGTGAATGTGATTTTTAAATGTTTGTAAACGCACCCACGATACAGGAGAAATTCCTAGTGTGAGGCAAAGTTTAAAAACACCCAACTACTAATTAAAAGATGAATACAACGATATGTAGAGACCTTTTCTTTTCAAACATAATGTTCATTTTGTCACACAATCATCACAACCACTTGAAAGCTTGGTCAAGACTGTGAGTTAGTCATAATCATTCTAAATCCGAAGAAGATGTCTAGTGTGATTACTAATAATTACGTAGTATATAATATAATTATAAGTATAGGTAAATAATTTCCCCTTCTCCGCCTGTAAATCCGCTGGTTTATAGAAAAGTATTTCCCCTTTAAATACGTTTGGTACATGAATTCACAATTTATGTCGAAAACATTTTAATGGAATGTTTTGTTTGTTTGTAACTAGATTGTTTTAAGTCTCAAAACTTCTAGTGTGTATTTAAGGACTATTTTTGCATATTCCTGAGGGCCGGAGAATTTAATAAAAATATTACGAAAGCGCAATTGTAAATTTATTAACTAGCTGACTCCCGTGACTTTACCCGCATGATGAATGAAAAAAAAGTATCCTTTGTGTTATTCCAGACTCTTTATGCTAAATTTGATCAAGATCCATTCAGCCGTTTTGACGTGAAAGAGTAACAAACATCTACTTATACATCCTCACAAACATTCGCATTTATAATATTAATCTAGTAGGATTTAGCCAAGCCAACTTAATACACAAAAATCATTCATAGTAGCTAATTATTATTATCTTTTCCTCATTCAAAAATGAAAAATCCATCAGTCTTTCTCCGAACATCGACTCACGTTGTTTACAAAACAAACAATTTAGAGTCCCTAATTCTTAAAAGTATCGAGTGCGTTGGCAACCCCACAAACACATAAGTTGAGGCTATGAGCAAGCGCTTATCTCCGAAACGCTGGTAAAGTACCGGGGATCGAGACGTATCTCTATATAAAGAACGGGGTGCGCATACGCAGCTCACTGTTAAACCAACCTAGCTCGATAATAGGCTACATTACAAAACACACATCGTCAAAATTTATTGATTAAATTAATTCGCGTCATAATGACGTCACTCACAGTGTTAGTGTCTTTTATTTTAATGAGCGTCTTATCTGCGCACGCGTCGCCGAGATTTTCGGTCAAGTGTGAGTTTTTTTATTGTTTTTAAATGGATGTTGAGGTCGTTCTCTGGTGTTATTTGATAAGCTTATTAACAGTGTCAAGTGTACTCATTATTAAACTGTGTCTAGCCGATTTTTAACATGCTTTTATTGGCTTCAAGTGTAACTAAGTTTAAAAATCTTAGAAGTGAAATTTGACCCGTTTACTGGTTTTCAATTGAGCTGCAATTTGCATACATGCTTAATTTGGTTGACAATGCATGGTTAATTAAGTCATGTGATTATTGTCATTTCTTTAAAGTGTTAGTGCAGTTTTTTTAGGGCTCCTTGCTTAGGTACACAAAATGTCCATGCACATAACAAGACGCATTCAAATTATAATAAACATTATTTTAAGACATTGTGTATGGAATGAGGTTACCAGCCCAATGAAAATTTATACTCTTACTTAAGTTTTTTTTGCAATGTATGTGTGTCATAACATTCATAACAAATGATAAAGACCTAGTATTCAAATTCACTAAGCATGCTCGTGTACTATAAAATACGTATTTAATTTACCATAGATTTATTCATTGACTAAAGTAAAGAGATATCTATCTAAACGTCAAAGAGACAAGGCCATAGGGGATATGTTGGGTTATTGTTTGTGTAGTTTAAGCTGTAGGTATACCTTTGACTACCCCCTTTTTATTTTGCTATCAGCAATAAGACCGCCATTGTAACCATAGAATTAGCAATTTCTGGAAAACAGTTGTTTCATTTTTTGGTGTGCAATTAAGTAGATTTACTATTCTTTTTTATCACATTGAATGAAGATACCAATAGTTAGTGTCCTTTATTGATTTATTTACATATAAGCTAACCTTATTAAATATTTCTTTATAAAACATTTTAGAATATAAAAAAAATAGTAGCCCAGCGGTATTGGGAACACGGTCCAAGCAACCGGCGATCAGGGCTCCAAAGAAAGGAACCTCCTAACAATACGAGCCGTGTCCAGAAGTACCGCTTTCTGTATAAAGCCCTTGATCCATCTGCCTAACGAGATCCTCCTCAGGTATTATTCGAGGTTCTTAGCAATGAAGCCATTGGCAGATATGACTATTGGCACAATAATCGCTGAGTCGACAATCATGTCAACAACTTCGCGAGCCAAGTCAATATAATTGATTATACCAAAAGCTTATTTTTAATTTATTAAACTTTACATTAGTCAGTATACTCATAAGTTGTTAGTAATTATGACCTATGTTAGTATGAACGACTAAAAATGGGAACAATATAACTATTAAATACCATTATGCCATCTTCTGGGGACAATTATTGGCAACAGTTTGCACTGTGCACCCGTGTCTTATCAGTAAGCCTTAAGATTTTTAACGTTGCCCCACACTAGGTCTTTCTCCTGTATCGTGGGTGCGTTTACAAACATTTAATCCGTCATACACAAACAGCCAGACCAGAAACAACTATCTGTAGGCTATACAAATATTTGTTCCGTGCGGAGAACGATCTCGCGACACAGTCGATTGCTCAGCCACTGCGCCGACCGTGTCGTCAATCTTCAACAATGCTTAGCTACCCTACCATGACGTGTTAAAGCAGAACTTATTCCGCTGAGGGAAAGGGACAGAGTTATACAGGGTGTCTAGCACCATCTCTTTCACTCAGTGGAATAAGTTCTGCTTTAAGATGTCAAGTAGGCCTGCAGGAGATCACTGTCGCTTATTAATGAATCAAACCGAAACCGCTTTAAATGCGTACAAACTCAACTCAAACTCAAAAGCATTTATTTCAATTAGACCATTACATGCACTTTTTTTTCTCTATGGAGAAGAATGGGCAAGAAACTCCATGGACACTCTTTTATAATTAGAATATAATAGTGTTATCTTACTTCTTGTTTTCAGCTCATCCGTATGATTTCCCGTTCTACAGCAAGTCAGATTGGCTTGGTCTGCCGGGCACAGATGTGCAGCCTCTACATCTGCCGGCGCCCTACGTCGTCATCCACCACACGTACATCCCAGCTGCATGCTACTCTGTGGCGGACTGCTCAGCCAAGATGAGAGCCATGCAGAACTACCACAACAGTCTGGGTTGGGGTGATATTGGTTACCAGTAAGTTATATTTATTTACTCTACATTTTATATTCACATTTTTTTTTATATTAAAAAAAAATACTTTGAAATATATTTAATACTTGAAACGGGATATTTACCATGTTTGTAATTTATTTTATTTTATTTATTTATTTAGGAATCATGATCATGGCGTTTGAAACATCGCCGAAATATCGGAAACTCGATGCAAATTCTTAGTCTTGATAGTCTTGATTCCTAAATAAATAAATAAAATAAAATAAATTACAAACATGGTAAATATCTCGTTTCAAGTGTTAATTATAATGTTAGTAACTATGTCAGTTTAAATACTTCAAAGTACGTCAAAAACAGCCATATTTTTTGATTGCGTATACTTAGAAGGCTGAGTTTTTCACAGCTTTCGGCCAATCTCGACGGAGATTAGCCAGAGCGGTGCGTACGATACTATAGTGCACTATTGTGTGCGAAAACACAAATGCACTCTCTGTTTGTCCGATGAGATGGCAACCCGACACGATCCATGAAAGCATTTGGAGTAAAATTATAGCGACGGTCCCTACGTACATAAAAACATGTCAAAAATGGCATTTTTTCATTGATCCAATGGTTTTGCGCTGTATCGTCCCGTCGTCCACGATAACACGTGCCACCATGACATAACTACGTCAATGGATTGATCATTATCTTATCGACAAGACTACACTGCTTAGCCTATTTATATCTGATCCGACATTATAGATAGATTTCTGCATCATGATGAACAGGTTTTAAATACCCTAATCAATAGGTTGCATCTACACCACGAAGTAGATAATAAAAAAAATAACGCGATTATTTTCAAACGATTTGACTATAGGTACATCCGAGACCTTAACATTCAATGACATTACAATTAATTTTATGATTTACAACTAGCTTCAGCCCGTCACTTTGTCCGTTTGGCATAAGTAGTTACTTAGGACAAATGCTAACTTAGGCCCACGTGATGATCAAAATAAAATTATCTACTCTCTACCTGAGTAGTACTTACTCTACCCTTTTCTTCCCTCCTTCTCCCCCTTTTCTCACTTTTTTTAGCCTATGTCCGTCTCCAGGGTCCCAACTATTTCCGTACCAAAATTAATCAAAATTGGTTTGGCCATTTAGGTGTGAAGACTTAACAAACAAACAAACGCATTCTCGCTTTTATAGTATTAGTAAGGATTCGTCGCTTCTAAGATCTAAGTATTTTGGAAATCTTGAAAACGATAATAATGTACAGAAAACAACATGTGACATGATAATGACAATAATACTAAACTATCTAACAAGATGCGTATCTTTCTTTACGCAATTACTTCGACTTAATTCAACATTAATTTTAAGTGATTAAAACCAGTAGTTTCTAAGATAGCGTTAGTTTCACAAATTCCACGCTTTTAAAGAAACGTATAATAATTTGTATATAACAAGACAATAATGATTTAAAAATATTATTAGGATTTTTTTCGCGAAAGTTTTTTTTTTGCTTTACACACTTTTCAAGTGACAGTTGACAGATACCCAATTACCCAATTGTGACGTAAATTATCTTATAGACGTCACAATATGGCGCGAGGTCAGTCCTACTCTCATTTGAACGCATTGTATTATGATTTTCTAATGACAATGAATAATCTGTTAACAATATATCAATGGCTTTGTCTTGGTATAGTCGTCACGAGCAATTATTGGGAAAATGGCAGCCTGCCCTAAAAAAAACCAAAGTACACAATACTCATAGAAATAATAAAATACTTTTATCTAATATCTATTCCTTCTTCTTTCTGACATCTATGGATTTACTTTAAGAATTTAGTGTTGATATGAAGAATCGAAGTAAAATAGCTACCTACAAATACTTGTACTCACAGCCTTTTTGACGGAATTTTGAAATGCTTGACACTTCCCGTGACCCAAGGGCTGGGTTTTTATCTTGGCGTTTCCATACATTGTGGAAACGCCACCAGATTACATTACCGGTTGACAGCGTTGAGAACTTAATGTATTTAACATCTATTTTGAGTTTATATACGTATAAGTTAAATTACGTTATTTTAATAAATTTGTATTTTGTTATGTATTACAAATAAACAAAAATCTTATAATATACGTCCTTGTAGATAGCGCGGTTTTATCTATTTCTCGTACTTTCACTTGTTTTATGCGTAATATTACTGTTGTGGTAATTTACCTAAGTAAATAAACAAAGGCACATATAAACAAACTAGTTACTCTAAATTGTTTACCTTTCCCATTTTTTTATTTATTGTGAGTGTTGGCACTTTTACTGTTCTTGTTAATAAGATATTAATAATCAACAGCATTGTGTACCTAATGTGCAAATACAGTTTTGTGTGATTCATTAATTGCTCAGTGACTAGTCACTTTCACTACACTTGTTTTACCAGGTTTTGTCGACAGATGTATTATATACCTAGATAGATTTTGCCAGATAAAAAAAAAAGTATTTTTCTGCCATGATCAAGGATCATCATCAACATCTATAAAAATATGTTATATTTGGTTTGAGTTGCATGTAATAGGGTGCCAGATTATTGACATCCAGATTTCTGGAAGTCATCACGAAAAACCTAACAACACTTTACCCGACCTGGCGATCGACGCTACGACCTCATGCGATTTTTTTTTGTGAATGGTTTCTCGCAGTTCAACCTTGAAGGTTGTAGTCTGCTTAGGCGGGCAATTCCTGTGGATGCTTTGAATTTAAGGCATTTTGTTTACATATTATAAGTATTTATTTATATTGAATGTACACAAAACGAGGTTTACAGCGGCCATATCTGATTTTAGATTATCCTCAAAAAGTAAAAACCGGCCAAGAGCGTGTCGGGACACGCTCAGTGTAGGGTTCCGTAGTTTCCCGTCCGTCACAATAAGTGTTCCCAGTTATGAGGCCAACCGAACAATTCGGTAATACCCGATCCAATGTAATAAGTACCTACAGCGCCATCTCTCGGAGGAATTGGGTTACTAATTAATACAAAGACGTGCAATTTCGGTGGTAATTTTGGATTGCGAGAACCGATTTCAATAATTCTTTTTTTGTTTTTTGAAAAAAGATACGTTCAGGATAATAAAATATGTAAACAAAGTTACAAAAAAAGCTTGCATATACGATTATACTACAAACTTAGTCCAGAAATTATTTTGTACAACTTTTTGTCTTTTTTGTACAAAAACTGTTGTGTCAATCAAGTTCAAAATAATTTTCATAGAAAGTCCTTATAAAGTTCTACTTTTCAGATTTTTTTCATAATTTTTAGAGTTATGGTTCAAAAGTTAGAGGGGGGGGGACACATTGTTTTTTACTTTTGGAGCGATTATTTCCGAAATTATTGACATTATCAAAAAATGATCTTAGTAAACCCCTATTCATTTTTAAATACCTTTCCAACAATATATCACACGTTAGGGTTGAAATTAAAAAAAAATCACGTCCCACTTTACATATAGGGTGGCTACCCTAATAAAACATTTTTTTCATTTTTTTATTTTACCACTTTGTCGGCGTGATTGATATACATATTGGTACCAAATTTCAGCTTTCTAGCGCTAACGGTCACAGAGATTAAGCGAGGACGGACGGACGGACGGACGGACGGACGGACGGACAGACAGACATGGCGAAACTATAAGGGTTCCTAGTTGACTACGGAACCCTAAAAAAACCAGTCTATGTATTTCTTATGTTTATGGTTTTTCTTGAGTACGTAACTTACCGACGTGTATATATATACGATGTGTATAATTTAACAAATATAACTATCCTTGGTTTTCAAAGACTTCAAGTAAAAATAGAGGAAAAATTACATTTTTCCTTAGCATGTACGTGGCTAACTGAATGAAGTTATCCTCCCTCATTCGTACGAGTTGATAAATAATATTATAAAGTCCCCGCTCATAAGTACATAAGTACTTAAATGTGTTATGTACAGTCAGCAAAAGAGATAAGTATCCAGGCTCAGACAATGTTGATATTTTCTTAAAATCTAAGCTTATTTTCGAATGAAGTATCTACAATCAATTTGATAGAGAACAGACAGTTAATGAAAAAATCAGCTATACCTGGTGACCCTGGCCATTTATTTCCTTTGCCGACTGTACATTCGACAAAAATGTAGAGTTTTTAACATAGTTATTAGCTTCTAACTATGTGAGAAACTTACAATTTAATTTTTTATCGACTCCCAGTTTCCCTTTGAGCTGAAATTTTGCATTCATGTTTAGTTCGGATGCGAATGCATGGTTTAGCTAAATGACTTCATTATAAATCCAATATGGTGGATTCCCAAAGATTACTAGCGGACTTCTGCAGACTAGTTTAGTTTTTATGTATGCCCTACGGATATCAAATGAAAGGTTTTGATGAGAAAAATACAATGACGTGTTTGTAGTAGTGTACAATTTATTACTTACTTAATAAAAATGTGAACTTAAAGTATCTGAGCAATATGATGACGATGAGTAATTCTTTTTTATTTCGTTTATAGAACTCATGTTTTGTCAGATATTAGAAATAAAACATAGTCTCTTGGAACTAAAACTAAATATTTTGAAAACACTTTGCAAAGCAACACCTGATTCGAAAACTTATCAGATCTGATTAATTGATTTGTGTTTTCCATACTGTGTATAGGAAAACCCGAGAAAGATAATCAGTTAACGTCTTTTTATGCTGTAATGCGTAAGCTTAGAGCATATAATCACTTGCGCATATAAACTCTAAAAACGACATTGTAAACCCCGTATTCCGTAACGTTTATTTATTTATTTTAAAAGGCATAAACCCAATACGAAAAAACACAAATAAAAATCAAAATAATTATAAAAATATATAAAAAATCACCATTCTAAATACAAATTTAATAGTTATACTAGCTTCCGCCCGCGACTTCGTCCGCGTGGCATAGTTACTTTGGGCTAACGCTAACTTTAACCCGCGTGATGATCGAAAAAAAATATCATTTCCTTCTCTTTTTTTCTCGCTTTCGCCCCCTTATCTAATTAAAAAAATAGCCTATGTCCTTCTCAAGGGTCCAACTATCCCTGTACCAAAGTTCATCAAACTCGGTTTGGCCATTTAGGCGTGAAGACGTAACCAACAAACAAAGTCACTATTGGTAAGGATTAGTAAGGATTTTACAGACAATAAATTACAAAAAGAACGTTTAAAATTGAACCTTAAGTACACTAAGTTGGTTTATACGGATCAAAACAAGAACCAGAAGTGTAAGAACACAAACACATTTGACCGGATTTGAGCATTATCTATAGCCACATACTAATCAATTTCGCACACAGTACTCGCCCGTCAAAGGTCACAACACGACTGAACTTGGTACTTCGTAATCTGCTCTTGAAATTGAATTAAATCTTTTGTAAATAATTATGCTATCTTTAACTATCAAGGGTCACGCTGGGGAAAAACCGAAACTGTCAGCTATCACTGTTAACTACGTAATAATCACGAATAATGTTAGAACGCCATGGTCTAGTGGTCACAAGTAACGGTAAAGGCTGATAAAAAAAAAAAAAACGGGGAAAGTGCGACAGCAGACGCGCGCGTTCCAGGGTTTCTGAAATTTGCGACATAAACTCCCATATATTTTGACTGCGTAGACTTAGAAGGTTGTTTTTTTCACAACTTCAAGGGAACACAGAGTTTCAGTATATGGTTATAATTTCAACTCGATATCCCAATGCGTTCCTTAAATAAAGGGTCTTCCTGCCGGCGTTGCGGGTTGTTCGAAAGAGATACCGCGGCCACGGAACAGAAGGAACATTGGTTGGTTTTAGTCAGTACAAATCTGACATTCCCCCCCGCTCCGACCAGAGCAGGGGAAGTTATTTGATGATTTCCCATTTGAAAAAAAAGAAGAGTCTCGACAGACAAACAGACGGACGGGCAACAAAGTAATCCAATAAGGGTTTAGTTTTTTCCCTTTTGAGGCACGGAATGCCAAAGATCTGATGGTTTGCAGCAGTGGGACAGCAATTAAGGCTAGCAAAAAGAAATCAAATGAGTCACCTTATTATATTGTGGGACTCCCGCGCAGATTAGTTGATTGTGCGATTAGGTAACAGACTCAATCAAGTTTCGGCCCCGAGCCGGTTATAAACATAATCTATATTGTAGTTCGCCTTTAATGAGGTATTCGCGATTATGTAGTTTGATTCATCCTCAATTTGTGACGTATTTTAAATAAATGAGTGAATTTCCTCTATCTAGACGATAGAGGAAATTCACTAATACACAATCATGCGTTATTGACGCAGTTTCATCAGATAACTTCCTCCACTCTGGGTGGAGCGGGGGAGAGTGTCAGATTTTCACTGGCTAAAACCCACCAGTGTTTTTTCTTTTGCCCTTTATATTCCGGGGCCGCGGTATCGCTTTCGAACAACCCGTAATCCCGGCAGGTGATGGCTGATGGCCCTGGCAGGCCCCACTGTGGCCGAGAGTCGTCTCGCGGTTAATGACGCTCTTTGTCCTGTATTTCGGTTACCATCTTACCTTATTATCAAGTCAGTTTACCATAACACAACATGACGTAATATAATACCCCAAAGGTTTGGCAAAGGTGTACCTATTTTAGAGATCATCTTCAATTAAAGCTACTTAAAATCTAGTACTAATTGACGGCACGTTTGTGCGCAGTGGCCGAGCCAAACAAATATTTGTATGACCTACACAGGTAGTTGTTTCGGGTCGGGCTGTATGTGTATGTTAGTTGAAATGTTTATAAACGCACCCAGAATATAGAACAGAAATTCCTAGTGTTAATATGCTTTGTGGATCCGAATACCATTGTTACTTTAAGGTTTAATGAAGACTTAATGCCTTCAGTACATATTGAATCCATATCTTGTACATACGTACTACCATGTATTATAATACAATAGGTATTGTATCTAGAACTTATCAGTTATACCTACAGGACCCTGAGAGGCGTGGCTTTCCTGCGATGACGCAAACATTATGCTCGACACTGAACACTCTTCATTGGTTGTTCATAAACATTTGTATAAATACATAGTTGTATATGACATGCATAGCTAATTGGTGTTTAGTGGAAAATTGATATTTATAGTCGCTAGTCACGATGACTGGAAATTGAGTTCATTGGTCTTTCAGTAGGAAATTACTTGATTTTGCAAAAAGCTGCAGACTTATTGGAAGAGATCGAAAAGATTTGTTTACTCTTTATCAATGTTGTATCTACTATTTTTAATCGACTTAAAGAAAGGAGGAGATTTTCAATTCGTTTGTTACCTCAGAACTTTGGACTGGGTGACCCGATTCTTTTCATTCTTTTTTATTTTGAAGCTGGTGCTTTTCTTGTGATCCCATTTAAGGCACAGTATTATGTCGTTGACCTTGTTCATACATTTTGACGTTGGACTTTACTGCATACGTTTGTCGTAAAAATACAAATAAATTTGTATAAAATGAAATATTAACTATTCAATCAAAAACAATCCATCATTGAACGCAGTTTGGCGTTGGAAATTTCATTGTATACTTTTGATTATAATTACGATTAATATTGAAGAGATAAACTGCTTTAAAAGAGAATTTAGAGGTGTGTTTGAATATTTTTTTACACATTTTAGTATATTTAATTATAATTTGAATTCCATCAATGTATGCAAAAAATCCTTAAAAATATCAATTTTTTTTCAGTGATTAAAATTATGTATGGTTTAAGAGATACACTGCGTTAAAAAACCTGATTTTTGGCCGTTCTCAAGAAATCTTCACCTTAAATGAAACTAGCCGGAGTTGTGACAATGGCATCCGTGAGAAAACCATATAAGTACTTAAGACTTATTTATTTCTTTTAATGTAACTATATGACAATATGCTGATATCACTTAGTAGCAATTTTAAATGAATACTCGATAAGAATTTGTGTCGAAAATTTGGCGCCCAAACTGGGTTGGTGGTGTTTGGGTGGAGAAATTAATCTTTAAAGTATTTTATGGATATTTTCCACTTCTAACCTTATCTAACAAAAACGAATAAACCCTAACAACTTATTAAGGAATAAAAATTAAATAAGTTACATTAAAATGTAAGACTGATGTAATGAGGACCTCAATATAACCTCAAATAATTAAATTGTCAATTTAAGTATTAAATGCACAAAACTATCAAAGTACTGAGGGGAACTCCCATTACTGCAGCAATTATCTCCAGGACTTAGATTTTTATAACAACAAAAAACAATACTATTGAAAATCCGGTTTCGTTGTTAAAAAGCGGGTACAGAATATATCCGAATTATGTTCAGTCAATTAAGTTCTATTTATAAATTGTTTTGAACAAATGAAGATGATTTGTGTACGTTTTGGTAAATTCAAGTCAAACTTAACACAGGTATGATGTCATGTCTGATTGATGACTTTTAAAATACATAGGTACATTCAAACCCTCGGCTCAGCTCACACTAGTGATTATGAAATCGCGTAACAAACTTACCTCAAAATACAGTCTAATTAAGAACCATTTGCTTTTATTGAATGCTGTTAAAAATAGGTTTACATAGTATACCAGCTGTGCCCAGCGGTTTCACCCGCTGCTCACTTAGAGGTATGAAAAATAGCTGTTGGAAGATTCTCAGACCTACCCGATATGTACACAAAATTTCGTTTAAATCGGTCCAGCCGTTTCGGAGGAGTATGGGAACGAAAACTGTGACACGAGACCGTGTCTGTGTACGACATGCACTTGTGCAATAGTGCATCCATCGGTGTTTCGAACATATTAATATTTGTGTTTGTTTTTATCCTTTTAAGAACCTCAAAGTAACCTTTTAATACATTAACCTAATCATTAAACTAACTGGTTTTGGTATGTTTTTGGTTAATATTTTCGTGCAGGCGTACAAGTTTTATGCAACGGTTTTGACGGATTATTTCCTTGTTATAACTTAAAGAAACTATATGCAAAAGCTTCGGTTTCAAAGTTTTTACCTTGTCTGTAGTAATGATAATAAAACCCAAACTATAGCTGTTTTCGTGGCGAACCTTGGCTCATTTTAAATTGGTCTGAAATACTAAGGAAATACTTATGTACGTTTCATATTAATACAACTATTTTTGACAAGGCTGGCAAACACTTTTCGGTAGGTAGCATATCGCACACCCAGATCTAAACCGAGAGAACTCAAGAAAGGAAAATTTTCAGGAAACTAAAAACAACGGATTACTATTTGTATGGGAATTTATTAACAGTAAATTTATTTTACATTACAAAAAGGTTGATAAATGTCACTATAATTTGTGTTTTGTTAGATAAGTAGTTGCGTATGATCACAGAGCATTCGATTGCAAATTCACGATGTTTGAGTTAGTTCAGATCTTATTATGTGTGCGATTGATGTTTTAATGATCTTTACTGCAAATAGAATATCAGTGCCTGGGCGATCGAGCTCTGCACAGGTGAAAGATATGAGTGGTACATAGATCGAATCAAAATCAATATCAAAATATTTTTATTTCACATAGGCCTACATGGGTACTTATAAAACGTCGAGAAAAGATGCACGGTTTGGGTTGGTCGTTTCCTATGGAGAAGAACCGGCAAGAAACTCCACGGTTACTCTTTTAAAATCATTTGGTTTTACAATGTTGTTGTTACAGCGTTAGCACTTAAGTATGAGAGAACAGCTGATTGTACGCCCTTATAAAGAAAAACTGCTCCAACTAGAATTCGTTGAAGCAGTTATCGAGAATATGATCCGCCTTTCCATATGCCAAATGATTTATACCCGCCAGCAATTTTAGAGAAAATGATTACAAATATTGCTTTTTTATTGGAATAGGATTAACTCAGCCAATGACCAAGTCTATTGATCAGTGAATCTGCTTAGGTTCTTGTTTCCTAATTCCCCATCAGCGACAGCGAGCAAAGGATGTTTCGTCTGGTTTGACATCGCCCTTATTAAAAAATTCTGCGTCTCACTCTCACTAACACACTATACTCCTAAACAGTATGTTCTTCGAGGAATCCAGGTATGACGCTATCTAACCTATGCTTAACATAGAACTTCTCATTGTCCACAGTTTCTGCGTGGGTAGCGAGGGTGGAGCCTACGAGGGTCGCGGTTGGGACACTGAAGGGATCCACGCCACCATCGCCAACAAACACAGCATCGGCATCTGTCTTATTGGGGACTGGAGATGTAAGTACATGCAATTAACACCTTAAAGCGTTTTAAATTACACTAGAAAGAAAATCTGGGCAGTTTCAGCAAAAATACTACTTTTTTTCTGAATGACATCTCGCAGTTTAACTTAGGAGGTTGTCGTCTGATTAACCGGGCGATTCCTGTGGATGCCTTAAATATTAAGACCTCTAGCCAGGGCAAAAAACTTACAAACTAAACCCCCTGTAGGGTACGAGCCTCGGCTTATGGCGTCGCTGAGGAAGTACAGCAAAGGGAAAGGCTTGAACTGAATAGAAAGAACTACGGCGAAGCGTGACCGTTATATGGTTGAAGTTCCACGAACACGAACAAAGCGATACGCTTCTACATTTATTGTGCGAACTACCAGTCTGTGGGATACACTGCCAGCTTTTCTATTCTCTGGTTTTCAAAATTCGAATGAATCGGTTTCTTTAGAGTAAGCTTGCCCCACCCTAGGCCGCATCAACACTTCACATTACGCGAGTTACCACCAAAAACAAGTCTCTTTTGTATTAAAATGACCGAAAATGGTTTAAAATAGAAATCGTTAACCTTACCTAGACTTTCCCAAATTCTGTTTATGTTCTGATCGGCTTCTGTTCTAACAGATGCATCCGCGTGTATAGGTTCAAGTCTATATTTTACATGGATCAATTGCCTTCCGAAATCGTACCTATACACGTCGTCATCAGTACGTATGATTCTATTGTTGAGACGGGTGATGGAAAATCTCTGGAGACTGGATTCGCCCCCTATTACATAAGATTAAAAACGTTTCTGGCGATAAATGGTTTTGGCGGTTATTAGGTACACCTGTGCCTAACCTTTCGGTGATTATAAGCTTAACGATATGTTATGAAGCATCAATCCTATTACGTCTAATGTCTCTATTTCCAGTGGAAACTCCAACACCAGAACAGCTGGAGACAACCAAAGCAATCATCGCGGAAGGAGTTAAATTGGGCAAGATCAGTCGGAACTACAAACTGATAGGCCATGACCAGGTCAGCGCCACTGAGTGCCCAGGTCCAGCACTAACGAGGGAGTTCTCCACCTGGCCCAACTATGCTCCGGGAAAACCTAACTTCGATGACAGTAAGATTCTTTTTTTTTAATGTCATCTCGCTGTTCAACCTATGAGGTCGTTAAGTGCTCAACCGGACTATTCTGTGTTAAATCCTCCAGCCAGGGGCAGAAATCTTATAAACTAAGCCACTGCACGCTCGGCTTAGGTCGTCAATAGGGGACTCACAGCAAAGAGACAGATTAGATCTGTGTTCCATTATTTGGGAAATTAGAATTACTGGCTCAGCTAGGCGGGCTGGCTCGGGACGGGTTGGATGATATTAATCTTTGATTAGTTGTCTTTATTAGTCTAGTGGTCCGTAATGAGACTGTTCAGCATGAGGTTGACGAAAAAGTTGTTAGCTATTGGTTTTCCATCAGGAATTTCTCTGTAACAGCTACGGAGTCTACATTTGTACCCGGTTGATGGCAAAAGGCTCGCCCCTATTACATAAGACTTAAACATAAATGGCGAAATGTGGGAGCACTATTAAGTAGATAGAGGACAGAATATTCTTTACTATGTAGGTACACCATTCAAATAACAAGAATAACAATATACAACTTATAAATAGGGTGACACAACGGGCGGTCTTATCGCTAAAAGCGATCTTTTTAAGACAACCTTTAGGCACACCTCTGCTTAACTTAACGGGGATTAAGTTTTAAGGAACTAAAAACAAGCCGCCATCTTGTTATTACACATATCCAGTATAATATGACCTCACTTTGTATAAATTTCCAGTACCGCGAGAGATCCGCATAAACTGGTTTTATCTGTCATATTTTCCAACAGCGGTTGTGTTGCTCACTTCGCTTGTATTAATTGTTAACCTCCTTTTTCTTTTTAGTTACACTGCGACCTTACCCGTTTTACGACAAATCTGAATGGCTTGGCCTACCAGGCACAGAAGTCCGACCCCTGCATACTCCAGTGCCCTACGTTGTCATCCACCATACCTACATTCCTGCTGCTTGCTACACCGTGGAAGACTGTTCAGCCAAGATGCGTGCCATGCAGGGATACCACAACAGCCTGGGCTGGGGTGATATTGGTTACCAGTAAGTTTTATCAAATCTAAGATACTACTACTATACATTTCCAGTATAACATGATCTCGCTTATATAGATTTCATGTATAATGAGAGATCCGCATAAACTGGTTTTAATAGGTTGATTGGTCGTGTATGAAGCAGCTGTTTGAACCGAGATCAATTCGTTTTTTTGTTGATCGTTTTCCCCACACTAGAAATTACTCCTGTATGGTGGGTGCGTTTACAAACATTAAAACTTGCATACATAAACAGCCAGACCCGGAACAACTATGTGTAGGCCATAAAAAGTACCGTGCGAGTTACGAACCCGCGACATGCAGCGTAGCAGTCGATCGCTCAGCCACTGCGCCAACCATGTCGTAAAAAAAAACAAATTAAACCAAATCTTTATTTATTTAAAGTTACTTATAAATACAAACGGATATGATTTTTTTTTAAGTAGGACGTCAGATAGTGCAAGTTTGTTATTTAAAGGTGTGATTTTAGAGGGGTGATCCATAACAAAACGGTGTAATTTGTAGATATTAGCAAAAAACGGTGTAATTTGTAGATATTAGCAAAAATACAAAATAGCGTCTTCCAAAAAAACTACTAAAAAGTGGAAAATAACTTTACCGACTTTCGGAGAAATCAGTGACTTTTGTTTGTTTCGTTGAAGTTTTTGCCAACGACTTCCGTAGTATCCTATGTGTTAATTCAGGTAATTTGGCATATAAATTACGTATGCCAAATTCCATTGAAACCTGGTCAAAAGTTTTTGTGTGAAAGAGCAACAAACATCCATCCATTCACAAACTTTTGTTATGAAAGATGAAGATTAGAAGGTGTATCAATTTATTGTACCCTCACACAAACACACACACACATTCAAATAAAGATGTGATTTTAATCAACCACCCACCTGCGAGAACGCAAATAACCTTTTTTACGCCCACAAAAATTTAAAAATAGAACTAAATTGGCTGAACATAATTTAGCCAGCCAGTAACCGCTTTTTGTACGACTAAACCGGATTTATCATATTTTTTAAATAAACATCACAAGTTTATTCTTTGACACGAGTTTGTTGCAATGTAGGTGGGTAGTTCCCCTTTGTACTTTGATAGTGTTTGTTTATGATCTAAGTTTGTATTGATATGCATTCTTTAGAACATTTTAAATCTAAATTGGCTTTTACTTTATTTTCATACAACGAACTAATTTGAATTGGTTATAATTTTATTGTGTTTATCCACACTAGGCGATTCTCCGGTATCGTGGTGCGTTTATAAACATTTAAACTCACATACACAAACAGCGAAACCTGGAACAATTTCCTGTAGGTCATACAAATATTTGTTCCGTGCAGGAATCGAACACGCGACGCGTTTATCATCTTACATCTTTTATAAATAAGGTTCATAATCCTGTACTTTGCTCTGCCATCTGTACCTTGTATTATATATTAAAGTACTTACATACATTAGGTATTGTTTCTAGAACTTATCAGTAATAACTACAGGACCCTGAGGGGCGGAGTTTTCCTGCGATAACGTCATAATATACTCGGACTTAAACAATCCTCATTGGTTGTTCATAAACATTTATAGATATGTGTATATGACAAGCATACTTAATTGCTGTTTAGTGAAAAAATGTTAATAGTCACTACAGTACGGCCAACGAGAAGCGATACCAAATGTAAACAAAACCCATGCTAAAACCCCATCTAAAATGGCCGCCCGAACGTTGGCGAACCCGTCTTAACGTTGTCGTGTTTTTGCCGGGAGAACGAGACATTACGACAAAGGCACAAGATGGAAAGAGCTAAATATTACATTGTCAACGCCACAGTTGTTCTTTAGGTTAATGACCTTTCGTATCGCTGCTAGTTGACCTTACTATAGTTATGATAGCTAGGTATAATATTGAGATCAAATCATCATTATTTTTTTCAAGAATGGGTAATAGGCTTGTTTCCAACAATCAAATTAAAACATGTGGATGGCGACTTTCAAAAATATGGGGACACGCGTGTGACGCCACGCGTAGCTGCATTTTTCGGAACGAGTTCGAACCGGTTCGATCTTCGCACGGATTAAAAAATTGTATAGCCTACAGATAGTTGTTCCGGGTTTGGCTGTTTGCATAGGTATGTGAGTTTAAATGTTTGTAAACGCACCCACGATACAGGAGAAATTCCTAGTGTGGGGAAAGGTTTTATAAAAGATGAGAAAAAACCCATCTGGAAAAACGATATATCAACACAAATACATAATGTTTTTAATTTTTGGTCAACTATGACCCCAAGGGAGATCCTAGTTTGGTGATCACTCTTTTCTCAACATAAAACTGGTTAAGTACCGATCCATAACGATGTTCGATTAAGTAAATGTTTGTAACTATGATTTAAAACATTTATTTTAATTGGTAAAAAAGAGAACAAAAAGACAGAGCAAAAAAAACAAAGAGACAGAGGGCCTACCATGACGTCTTAAAGCAGAACTTATTCCACTGAGGGAAAGAGATAGTGCTAGACACCCTGAATAGCTCTGTCTCTTTCCCTCAGTGGAATAAGTTTTGCTTTGTCTTGCTTGTGTCTAGCACCGTCTCTTTCTCACACCTGGTAACCCTACTGATGTCATGTTATTAACACGCTTTTTTAGTAGCTTCACTTGTAACTATCCATATAAGTAGGGAAATCTTGGAATCTCAATTTGACCCATTTCCTGGTCTTCGTTTAGGATGAAATTTTGAGTTCTGATGACAATACATGACTTAAGAAACGTCATTACAAATCCAATATGGCGGCCCCCTTAAGATGGCGGACTGGCTGTTTGAAATCCACTTCCTTGATATGGGTATCAAATGAAAGGGTTTGCTGTCAGGAATACACGTCACGTAGTACAAGTTACGTGACTTAAAATTTTAGCGTGTGTTTTTAGTTTTCTAAAGTATTTTTAAAATAAAACTTCTCTTTGCACTTCTAGTTTCTGCGTTGGAAGCGAAGGAGGTGCCTACGAGGGTCGCGGCTGGAACACCGAAGGGATCCACGCCTCGCTTGCCAACCCACATAGCGTTGGCATCTGTCTTATTGGAGACTGGCGACGTAAGAATCTCATTTACAAAATTAAAATTAAATATTCAAATTTCGAAATTGAAAGGTTAAAACCCAAAGGTTGAGCACCTAATTTTTAAGGGACAATACAAGGCCAAAGCTGAAATCCTCATTTTTAACTACAATCATTATTACTAAGTTACGGGAGGGTCGGTTGCCTGACGTAAGACTGATTTTACTGATATCAAAAGCAGTTTTTTTAGTTTAGCGCAACTGCTCTTTAATAAAAACATTGCCTCGCATGTCGAGCTTATTTATCCTAACTTGATTATCAGACAGACTCAACTACCTAAATTCAGAATGCATCCAGTTAACACTAACATATTCTATTAATTTCCAGTGGAAACGCCACCAAAGAAACAGCTGGAAGTCGTCCAAGCTCTGATCGCGGAAGGAGTAGCGAAAGGCAAGATCAGTCCCAACTACAAACTGATAGGCCACAACCAGGTCAGCGCTACCGAGTGCCCAGGACCAGCACTAACGAGGGAGTTCGCTACTTGGGACAACTATGTACCCGGAATGCAGAATTTCCCTGAAAACGATATTGATAGGTTGTAAACCATTATCTTCAATGCCTACTGTGACGATTGCCTGATCTTACCAAAGCTGCTGAAATATCAACTAAACGAGTGTTTATTGAAGAAGCTTTGGTTTGTTAGCCCCATAAAAAAACAGCTTAATAGGCATCCACAGATATAGATTGACATAGATAACGCGTTTTGTATGAAAACCAAGCGTGCCATTTTTTGACTACCTACTATGACGTCTCATGCACTATATTTTAGTGATGTGACGTCTATTTAGTGGTTGACGACAGTTTTTACAATTTATTACACGTAATTAACCATTTTAAATTTGATATCAGTAGACCTACCGTGACGTCTTTAAGTAGAACTTATTCCACTGAAGGAAAGAAAGTGCTGAAAGCACTCAAGCGGCTATACAGGGTGTCTAGCACCATCTCTCTCCCTTAGTGGAATAAGTTCTGCTTTAAGACGTCATGGTAGGGTAGCTGATGTCCGTCTGGCACACCGATGCAGACTAAGCGCTAAAGTAGCAGCTTGCGATTATTGTTCGTAAGTTGTTCACGCGAAGTAGTTAATCTTGCTTTATCTATGTCTATCTATATCTGTGTGACCATCGCACTCGACTCCACAACTCGATTCAAAGTAAAGTTTTGAAAGATGAACTCGGTCAATGCTACGTACTACGAAGTTAATGAAAAGTCTGACGTAGCGTCAAATGTCACTCTTTCGTTCAAAAAATTGGAAATGGAACGAGATCATCCGTTCGGGTTTTACCGAACAAAATGAACATAATATTTGCGTGTCAACGGCGTCGAATAATTTGATTAGAACATGGTCTACGTCACAAATTATGCAGACGCGACGTCGTGCATAACTCAAAACAGAGTTTACATTTGAAAAGATACTTCAATAGAACTTTGAGTCCAGCTGTTAAGGCATGGTTTGCGATGGTCATCCTTTTACTGCTGTATAATTTATACAAAGAAAAAAAAATCTAAATGTAAGCAATTGGTGGTATAACATATTTATTAACAAACTTTGTAACGTTGATGTTCCTAATTCATTTTAAGTTATTATTATATAATTTCACGTTTATATCTTGTAAACCACATTTTCACAAAAGTTTGGGTAGTGTTATGTTATGTTTACATTATTGTTGTCTATTGAGTTTTTGTATAAAATCATAGTGCGGTTACACTCTATACTGTTATTAACTTTTTCACTATATTATACTTTTTACTATTAAACAAAACTAAAGTATAAAAAAAACTGTTTTTAACGCATAAGTCGTGTCCTGGTCCCAGACTTGGTCAAAACAGTTCAAAAACGTAAATAAATGGATGTCAAGTTCATAAGTTTTGCGAGAAGCACTATTACAAGTAGTATAAGTATCTAAAACGTTAACAAATAAAATACTCTTTATTTTTACTGAAATACTGTTTAATTTTCTTCCCAAAACTCTACTTTATTTATGGTAAAAAAATTGGCAACCCAACCAGACAGTTTTTTTTTAAACGTTGTTTGGATCGTTATTGATTTAAATGTTCTCGTTAAACAAACACTGAAAACTTTACATAAACTGAAGATCATGGTCAAGCTACGGTTGTCTTGTGCTCTCACACAGAGCGCTTGAAAGGTGCACTGTTATACCTATTATTAAACTAGCTTTTGCCTGCGGCTTCGCTCGCGTTAACTTCGGTAGCGCCTTATTGATTTGTAATAGCAACGCTAAGTTTTCCCGTTTCGTCCCTCTTTCTCCCTCATATCCCACTCTTTTTTTAAAAAAAAAATAGCGTATGTCCGTCTCCTGGTTCTCAACTATCTCTGTACCAAAATTCATTAAAATCGGTTTAGCCATTAAAGCGTGAAGAGGTAACAAACAAACAAACTCACTTTCGCTTTTATAATATAAGTAAGGATACACAGTGTAACGGATATTGTGTTCGTACAACAATATTTTACAGTAATTTCAGAACATTGCATAACAATCAAAATGTCAGCAGTTCCATACGTTATAACTAATTGAATGTTTTCATTTTTATTCTTCCAACGACACTCGAAGTATTTTTGTATGGAAAATTTTTTTATTGCTGTGTATTTTTTCTAAGTGTCTGAAGAAGCCATATGAATAAAATTACAATCCGTGTAATGGTTACAATTTTTTTTTGTTACACATTGCCCCACACTAGGGAAATCATCAAATAACTTCGGGAGGGGTCAGTGTCGGATTTTACTGACTAAATCCCACCTATGTTCCTTCGTTTGCCCTTTATGTTCCGGGGCCGCGGTATGGCCGCGGTATCTCTTTCGAACAACCTGCGACCATTATTACATTACAACATAAACGCCCATATGTTTTGTCTGCGTAGACTTACAGAGTTGATTTTTTGACAGCTCCAAGTGACTATAGACTTAATTATATGGTTTTAATTTCAACTCGATAACTCCAGGCGTTCCTGAGATAAAAGGCCTTTACTGACACCCAGACAGACAGACAGGCGGACGACAAAGTGACTTCAAGATTCGCGCAGTGGCTGAGCGATCGACTGCCGCGCTGCATGTTACGGGTTCAATCCCCGCGAAGAATTTGCCTGACCAAGAAATCAGAGCCTAGATTTCGTTCTCAGCAGCCTCGCTTTTGACTATCATTCCATATACGATACAGAAGAAATTCCTAGTGTGGGAAAGTTTTTTTTAAAGTGATTTAATCAGAGTTCTTTTTTATCCTTTTGATACCTCAAACGGAACCCAAAAATATTCTGCGTCATGCCGTTTGTTAGTTTGACATAATAAGGACTGCAATGACGTGACATAATACATAAATGCATCACTTACCTATGTCATCGTCATTAACTATGTATAAAGACCAAAACGTTTCCGGTCAATCTTTTTCAGCACTTAACTATGTGCCTTCGAAATAAATAAAACTACATAGATTACTACCAAGGAAGGAATGTTTCTACAGTATATGAAAACAGTACAAGTTTATTTAGTACTAGCTTCCGCCCGTGACTTCGTCCGCGTGGCATAGTTTCTTTGGGCTAATCTTTTTTTTTTGGGGTCGGAAATCATCAAATAACTTCCCCCGCTCTGGGCGGAGCGGGGTGCCCGTCAGACTTTCACTGACTAAAACCCACCCGTGTTCCTTCTACTGCCCTTTATGTTCCGGGCCCGCGGTATCTCTTTCGAACAACCCGCAACCCCGGCCGGCGGAGGCTCTGGCAAGCACCTCTGCTTTGCTGACATCTCTTTGAGGCGCTCGTGAAACACGATCGCGCTGTCGACACGGCCTGTCGTCAGTAGACGGACGAACGGTGAGCTACCCATTGCTCACCGTCCACAGGCCCGCATCTACGGTGGCTGGGAGTCGTCTCGCGGCGCCCGGCGCCCGGGCGACTCCCGCGGCGGCTGGGTTGGTTTGAGGTTCTCGCCCTCAAACGCCCGGCCACCTCCTTTGCTAGCATTACTGCTTCGTAGAAGGACGTTACTGCTTCCCATTACCTCTCGCTCTGGGCCATGGACTGAACCAGGGCCGTACGCGATTAGGCTAATGCCAACTTTAATTCGCGTGATGATCGAAAAAAAATATGTATTGATTGTAATACTATCTTTGCATTCTATAGACTCAATTTCCTAATATTGTATAATTGTAATGCCCATGTGTGAGTTCTTTGTAATTGTATTGACTCGACGGTTGCCCTGGTGGTTGAGAGATTGTCATGCTCACTTAAATGTATCGCTGATGGTGGCGGGTGTGTCGGGTCATTTGTCTCCCTTCAAAATGGTCGAGCTGAATGTGGCTGATCCATACGTGGTCATCTCTTAGCTACCACGGTTTGTTTTAGTTCTTCTATTAAACTCGTGCCAATTATTGCTTTTACTCTGGACGCTCTAAATGTGCTCGTTTTTCTACATCGTTCTCACATTATGAATAATCTCAACATGAATGATCCATGATTTTATAAAACATTATGATTTAAAAGAGTTTCCATAGAGTTTCTTGCCCATTCTTCTCCATAGAGATCTACGCTTTGGAATGGGCAACTACAGTACTTTCACACGTTATTATTTCTTGTGACTGGGACTGGGAAAGTGCCTGTAATGGTCTAATTAAAATAAATGATTTGAGTTTGAGTATCTCTCCCCTTTTCTTCTCTCTCTATCTCCCCCTTTTCTTACTTTTTTAAATTAGCGTATGTCCGTCTCCAGGGTCCCAACTATCTCTGTACCAAAATTCATCAGAATCAGTTAAGCCATTTAGGTGTGAAGACGTAAGAAACTAACAAACAAACTCACTTTTATAATATTAGTAAGCATAATCACTTCGCAATAGCTTTCTGAACCCATTTGATTACCATCAGACGAGGGGTCATTCTCTATTAAGGTACCTGTTAATCAATTGAAGTTACCTACGTGATGTAATCTGTAATTACTCGTACATTATATTAATTAATGAATTCCAATGATGATAAAAATGTATTATGATTTAATTGATTTAAATCGATAAGGGAATTCCCTAAGACTGAAGCTTCTACTTACCGGATAAGCTCAAAACGGTTAATGAAATCTGCTATCGACTATTTTATGCCATTCATTCTATTATTTTGATATATGCGGCATATATCAAAATAATAGAAACTTATATGCCGCATATATATCAAAATAAAAGAATTTGGCTTATTTTTTTAACCATATCCATAATCCAAAATAAATAGGGCATAAATAATATGCCCCATATTATTCCATTTTTTTAATTAGGAATTTCTCCTATACAAGCTGTTCCACGCGGTTTCATCCACGCTGCACAGCACCTGTTGGTCATAGCGTGATGTTATATAGCCTATAGCCTTCCTCAAGAAATGGACTATCCAACACTAAAAGAATTTTTCAATTCTAACCAGTAGTCCCTGAGATTAGCTCGTTCAAACAAACAAACAAACAAACAAACTCTTCAGCTTTATAATATTAGTATAGATTGTGGGCGCGTTTACAAACATTTGAACTCACATACACAAACAGCTAGACCCAAAACAACTTTCTGTAGGTCATACAAATATATGTTCCGTGACACGCCTTCTTTTGATCTAGGTGTGCGATATGGAATGATAGTCAAAAGCGAGGCTGCTGAGAACGAAATCTAGGGTCCGATTTTTTGGTCAGGCAAATTCTTATTGAATTCAAGATTTTTTCCGTCTCAGGGGGCCTACTCTCTTTCTCCGAAACGTAACTTCGTTAACGAACGAAAGTCAAAAGTAGTTACGTTTGTAACCCTACTCTATATCATTTTGCGCGAATTAGAGTAGGTTTAGAAAATTTTAATGTCAAATAAACTTCGGACGTCCAAAAATTTCGAAATGAATGAAATGAAATGAAACTAACTAACTACTTTTGACTTTCGTTCGTTAACGAAGTTACGTTTCGGAGAAAGAGAGTAGGCCCCCAGCCACGGACTCTGGTTTTGCCATCAACCAGGCGATAGCAATCATAATCAAAATATTTTTATTTCAAATAGGCCTACATGGGGACTTATATCACGTTGAGAAAAAGTGCACGTTTCGGGTTGGTCGTTTCCTATGGAGAAGAACCGGCAAAAACTCCATAGTTACTCTTTTAAAATCATTTGATTTAGGATTTGCAATAGGATTGTCCCCTTTTACATGGGACTTAAAACATTACTGGCGAAATGTACCTACATAGATACCTACTATTATTTTGGTAGGTACACCTGTCTCACCCTTGGGGATTACCGGGCGTAATGTTATGTTATCAATGTTTAAATAAATTGTCTTTTTTTTTCGGGTGGGAAACCATCAAATAACTTTCCCCGCTCTGGGCGGAGCGGGGGGGTGTGTCAGACTTTTACTGACTATAAACCACCCATGTTCCTTCTATTGCCCATTACGTTCCGGGGCCGCGGTATCTCTTTCGAACAACCCGCAACCCCGGCAGGCGGAGGCCCTGGTAAGCCCCTCTGCTTTGCTGACATCTCTTTGAAGCGCGCGTGAAACACGAACGCGTCGTCGACACGGCCTGTCGTAAATAGACGGACGGACGGTGAGCAATGGGTAGCTCATCGTCCGTCATCTACGGTTGCCGAGAGTCGTCTGGCGGCGCCCGGCGCCCGGGGCGTCTCCCGCGGCGGCTGGGTTGGTTTAAGGTTCTCTTCCTCAAACGCCCGGCCACCTCCTTTGCTAGCTTTACTGCTTCCCAAAGGGGTGGTGACCGCTTCCAGACCATGGACTAAACCAGGGGCGGACGCGAGAGATCGCCGCCGCCGATCACCTGTCTTACCCTTGGGGATTACCGGGCGTAATGTTTTGTTATCAATCTTTGTCTACATGTCCAGAAAGATCATTTGAAGAAACAAACATTGCACCCTTGAGTTGACCTGTCCAGACGGCACGCATTCATCATGCCATCATTTGAGTTTATTAGCTTTAATAGCTCTTATCGCCCAGGATATTACCTATTAACGAATCAATTTAATTTATCTATGACAACGTGACGTTATTAGTTAATCTCAAAATAACAAAACGTATCGTTTACAAAAAAACTCCCTTGAAATCCGGTATGACAAAATTCGAGCTTTTCGTTTTTGTTTTTTTCTTTTTTGGCTTTGATAAGCTTGGGGACAGGTAACAGGAAAGGTCAAAAGTAAGTTTCGCAGCCTCAACAATATAAAAAAATGAAATAAAAAAAAACATTGTACTAAAGGATATTATAGGATAAATTATTTTTAGAGGATATTAACGTACCTACTATGAGATTTTTTAAGAATGTAGTGACATTATTTATTATTTATATTTATCACTGATAAATATAAATAATAAACATGGTAGATATCCCGTTTCAAATAAAAGTGTATTATATCTAATTCTTCTAATCTGACAGACATATGTGTTGCTGGGAAGTTTGTTCCTCCATTTTTTCTTCAAAGCTAAAACACTAGGAAGTGGCGAAGGGTAGGCGTTTTGGGTGAATGTCTTGAGTAATGACGTTCAAAAAGTGCTTTTCAGTATATTTAATTGTTTAGTTTTGTCAATATAATTTGTACGCCTATTCAGAGCAAAATTTAATCCGTAGTTACTACTTATTTGACATATGTTTCATACAAATTACTGCTTCCTTTCTTTCATCTCATATTGAAGATGCGATACCTTGTTCTGTACAAGCATCATCATTATCCTGCCTAACTTTTCGTTATCTTCTTCTTTTTCCATACTTCTATTACTCGAGTTTTCTCGACTTCTCTATTATATGAGCCACCTCCTTTCTTGCCAACATGACCGTTTTTGTCTACAAGCAAACGGAGGAAAAACGTAAAAGATTTAAATTCCTTGATTCGCTCCACAGCAGTAAAACATGTTCACATTAAGGTCGGTAGGGCAGCATTTCATCTTAATTCTAAGTAAATTGAACATTATAGCTAGTGAAAATAAGATACAAGTTTCAATGGTCGGAGATCGATCCCCAGCCATCAAAGGGGCTTTCCCTTCGCGGGGCTATTTAGCAAATAAATAAATACAAAGGTTATTGATCACCATTTTCTTTGCGATGTGACATTTGAAGTCCTGAGTCGTAAAGTGAAACAATTAGTTTTGGTCGGGTATGTCGAATTCTGAGAAAACACAATAGGACTGCATGCAATATGCAGTCTTATTTGTCTGTGTTAAAGTTTAGACTTAGTTAGGGTTTTGCTATAAAATGGTTAGGATTTTCTCCGGTATCGTGGGTGCGTTTACAAACATTAAACTCACATACACAAACAGCCAGACTCGGAACACTATCTGTAGGCCATACAAATATTTTTTCCGTGCGGGAATCGAACCCGCGACACGCAGCGCAGCAGTCGATCGCTCAGCTACTGCACCAACCGTGTCGTATTTGCAAATGGAAACAGTTGGCCTATACAACACGCTTTTGTTACCACTTAGTAACAACTAAACATTATACTTAGTAACAACTTAACATTATACTTATTAACAACTAAATATAATTTAAAAAAACCGGTCAAGAGCGAGTCACACTCGCGCACCGAGGGTTCCGTACAAACTTGTGACATAAACGGCCATATCTTGTCACTGCGTTGATTAGAGGGTTAAATGATAAATGATAAATGATGTTTATTTTGCAAGTAGGTTTTCACAAACACTTTTACACGTCTTTTTTTTAAAACTAGATGAGGCCGGTGTTTCGTACCCGACTACTCTGAGAAGAAACAGCCGAAACAAACTCAGAGGTCATAGTCTCTTTTAAAGTCCAGACAAAAAAATCTTGGTCAACTTACATGAGGACTATGCAGATTAGTGTCTGAAGTGGTCTTTTTAAGAAAGCACCACACAGATTGAGTGGACCTGTCCAGTCAGTGCAAGCATTTGTCAGTTATCGTGTAGCTCGACTCATAACCCAAGGAGCTCAACGAAACGACGAACAATACCAAAAAAAGGACATTAGCGTAGGTCCCTAAATACTCAACTGCCAGAATCGTCAAGAGCAAAAAAAAAGTAAATAAAAGTTATGATCCACATGGTCCTCACATTCACAATAAACAACTACCTACAGACTAGAAAATATTTACAAAATTAAATTAATGAGATCATAATGAAATCATAAAATGTTACAATAAAAAAAAAAAGTAAAATCAAATAAAAAATAATAATAAAATAGGTATAAAACAAAGTAAATATTAATGTCAAATCATTAAATGTCAGTGTATAAAATAAAGGAATGAACAATAAATAAATGAAACAAAGAAAAATTTTGACACTCACTGAGTAAATTAAATTGGAGCAGCTTAATCCCAAGCCTTTTTATCTACAAGGTAAACATTAATATTATAGTAAGCTTTAAGAGTTAACTTACGTTTTACAAAAACTTTAAATTTATTGAGGCTTAGTGTTTGAACGTCGTTTGGGAGTTTGTTATAAAAACGTATACATTGACATGTGAACGTGCCCCCTATTTTTTTTAGCCTCGTTGACGGAACGACAAATTTGTGTTTGTTCCTCGTATTTATGTTGTGGATATCACTGTATTTTTTAAACAATTTTATATTTTTATGCAAGTACAAAAGGTTTTCGTAAATAAACTGAGAGGGCACAGTAAGTATATTAATTTCTTTAAATTTTTCTCTGAGGGAGTGTCTGGGACTTAATTTATACATTGAACGAATTGCCCTTTTTTGCAAAATAAAAATAGTCTGAATATCGGCGGCATGACCCCACAAGAGAATACCATACGACATCACACTGTGGAAATAACTAAAATAAACTAAACGGGCTGTCTCTAAATCAGTTAAATCACGAATTTTTCTAACGGCGTATGCTGCAGAGCTTAGTTTTTTTGACAACTTATCTATATGAGGGCCCCACTGAAGCTTAGCATCCAAGGTTAAGCCTAAGAACACTGTGTTATCTTCCGGTTTCAACTCTTCATCCTTGATTAGTACACTAGTTTCCACTTGTTTTACATGAGGTAACGTAAACTTAATGCATTTGGTCTTTTTCTCATTTAGAAGTAAGTTATTAACATTAAACCAATTAACGACCTTTGCTAGAGCGCCATTAACATCGTCAGTAGCTAGCTGCTGACGTTTTAGTTTAAATAAAAGAGAAGTGTCGTCTGCAAACAACACTACATCATGATTATCCTTTATGAGGTAAGGCAAGTCATTTATATAAATAAGAAACAAAAAAGGGCCAAGAATTGAGCCTTGTGGTACTCCCATTCTTACTACAGATCCGGGAGATCTTTTCCCGTTAACATCAACTCTCTGAATTCTACCACTCAAATATGATGTAAGAAGATTCAGAGAGGCGTTCCGGATTCCGTAGTGGTGTAGTTTCCTGATTAATGTTTCGGTTGTTTTTTTTCACAACACAAAAATACTACAAACTTGATTCTGTGTATGGTTATGATTCAACTCGATACCACCACGCGTCTGCCGAGGTTGCGGGTTGTTCGAAAGAGACACCGCGGCTCCGGAACGTAAAGGGCAATAGAAGGAACATGGGTGGGTTTTAGTCAGTACAAGTCTGAAACTCCCCCCCGCTCCGTCCAGAGCGGGGGAAGTTATTTGATGATTTACAAACCCAAAAAAAAAACCTTCACGCGTTCCCGAGATAAAGGGTCTTAACGGTCAGACAGACAGACGGAAAACAAAGTGATTCAATTAGGCTTTTGTTTTTTTTTTCCTTTTGAGGTGAAAATTAACACTTTTTCACCTTCCTATTAAATTAAGCAATTCTCCCACTTCGCTATTTTGCATACATGTCAAGAAAAAATAACAAGACAAGGTTAATAATTATTTAATATAATTAAGTGACGTCATTCTAAATTCAATATTGCGGAATCCCGAAGGTGAAGAAAGAAGAGAAAAAAAGAAGAAGTTATTTTAAATGATGCAAGCCAATGCAAATGACATGAAAAGTTTTCACACGATTTTTAGGGAGGCTGCTGAAAATAGAGGTGTGACCTAGTAATGATTATTTAATAATTAGTGTACACACAGAAGAAAACACAGGGAAACATATAAAAAAACATACACTACAAAGGCACAGGTTCATAGGTTATTTCAAAAGAATTTTCTACCAGTAGGCTTGCGAGAGGAAATATGACGGAAACAAACGTAGACAGTAGTGTGTGAGAAATGTGAGAACAGGAAGAAAATAATAACTAAATTATTACATCACTAGCCTTTGCCCGTGGCTTCGCTCGCGTTAAATTCTGGGTAACACAGTTCCCCTTTCCTGATTTGCATGTACCTGATACTTGTAGTTTTTACCCTTGCGCCTTATTGATTGTAATAGAAAAGCTATGTTTTCATTTTTCTCTCTCTTATTTCCCACTTTAAAAACAAAAACATTAGCCTATGTCCGTCTCAAGGGTCCCAACGACCTCTGTACCAAAATTCATCAAAATTGGTTTAGCCATTTAGGCGTGAAAATGTAACAAACAAACAAACTCATTTTCGCTTTTATAATATTAGGTAAGGATTTCTTGAATATATGAATTAACTTGCTGACCTTTTTAACAAATTTACCTTGAATTTCATATAGAGGATACTGCCAGTCTGCTACTAGGGTTAGTCACAGCAACCAGGGACTTTTTACCACCAACGTATTCCTGCTGAAACAAGATCTGTTTCCTCATCTTGACCGCCATATCCTGGAATGTGTCAAACCAATTGTTTAGTTTTTATTGGTATTAACATGAGTACATGACATGTCATATTGTCTGTCATAGTGTCTACAGTCACATTAACTATGACATCAGCTATTAATTTGTAGGAAATACCCTGTCCCCAATTAAAACAAGTCCAGTAATATCAAACTTTCGAGTATAAAATTTTTGGAATACGGACATTCCACAACTCATCTATCTATAGACAATTTATCAATGCGAATGTTTGTTAGGATGGATGTATGGATGTTTGTTAATATTTCACGTAAAAACGGCTGAACGGATCTTGATGAAATTTGACACAGAGGTAGATTATGGTCAGGAAAAAGACATAGGCTACTTTGTTTTGAGATCACGCGGACAAAGCCGCGGTCGCCAGCTAGTATTGGAAAATAACTTTACTTCTAGAAGTTGGTGGTAAAAAATTAAGACTTTTAACTTTGTAAAGTCGGTTATTTTGTTAAAGGATTAAGTTTATGATATTTATTGGAGCCCTTTTAGTTGTTGATTCAAAAAATAATAACATGAAATTGAGGCAAATATATTACCAGTAGGCCTACCATGACGTCTTAAAGCAGAACTTATTCCACTGAGGGAAAGAGATGGTGCTAGACACCCTGTATAACTTCACTCTGAGATGCTTGTAAAACGTTACTACAGAAAAAAATAACACTAATTATAATAAGAACAAACGACAGTAATTTAACTTAATGAGGTGCTAATATCAAGTACTTTGTCTCGAATAAGACAATCACGACAATTTATTTAAAGAGTCCGCTTTAAACCAGATTACTTATCATCCATTATTGGCTTATTTGTTCTCTCTTCATTTATGTAAAAAAAAAACAATAATCATTCAATAAGAAATACCACTAAGTATGTTATACAAGATGGCGCCCGCGGCTTCGCTCGCGTGATGATAAAAAAATAAGTATCCTATGTTTTATTCCAGACTATAATCTACCACTTTTTATAGCCGTTTTGTCGTGAAATATTAACAAACATCCACATAATTTCCGTCCTAACAAACATTCGCTTTTATAATCCTTATTAATATTATAAAAGCGAAAGTGACTTTGTTTGTTTGTTTGTTACCTCTTCACGCTTTAATGGCTAAACCGATTTTGCTAAATTTTGGTACAGAGATAGTTGGTAACCAGAAGACAGACATAGGCTATTTTTAAAAAAAAAGTGTGGGATATGAGGGAGAAAGAGGGATGAAACGGGAAAACTTAGCGTTGCTATTACAAATTAATAAGGCGCTACTGAATTTAACGCGAGCGAAGCCGCGGGCAAAAGCTAGTATGTTATAATGATTATATTAAGTTTCGCATAGGTATTAGAAATCGTAGGTCGCACTAAAGCCCATGAAAATCTGTGAACTAATCTGACCAATAGATAACACATTACTCAGTAGTAGACGGGTTGTGGAGGTCAGATTGGCAGTCAAAAACTGCTTTCAAACCAAATTAAGATTAAAAGCATTTAGCTCAAGTAGGCCAGTAACAGGCAGTTTTGAACGGTAGAAACAATAACAGTAATAAAATGAAGCTACAGTCCCAGTCACAAGGCAAAACAACTGTGAAAGTACTGTAGTTGCCTATACCAAAGCGAAGATCTCTCTCTTTTAAATCTGGATATTGTTACAAAACCTTGGTTGACGTGCCCTGTCAACTCATATATGAAAATAAAAGTTTTGATTTGATTTTAAGTATCCTACTTTTGAAATAATCGAATCAAATGTTGTGCAAGAATCAACGATTTAATGGCTGGGCTATTGGGTACTAGCCAATTTGGTAGTGTAGTGTCTTAGATACTAAATATAATAATTTGCATGAAGAATATCGTTATTATACTTTTGTCCATCTGTATTTATTTATTATTTTGTTATCTTTGTATCTGTAATTAGAATATTTATTTCAGTATGTGTTCCGTTATGTACACACATAACGTGATACTACTAACAAACAACCCGCAATCCTGGCAAGCAAGAATAAAAGATCGTTTGCCATTTTGTTCTTTCCTTAGAGTTAAAGCGTTTAAAAATAGAACCATTCAAGTGATAATCGAACTCGCACACCGAGGGTTCCGTACAAACTAGCAAAATAGTCGGGTATATTTGTTGACTACGTAGACTGAGATAATTGAGTTTGGACAGATGGACCACGAAGTTATCATATATGCGCTCAGTTTTTTTTTTTATTTCAGGAACGAATCGCTTATAATTAATGACATTTCATGTAATGCAACACCACAACATCAAGACTCTCCCGAACATCTTCATATGATTGGAATAAAAAACTGTAAAATATAACAATAAATAAATAATCGAACTCCTAAAATATATGACTTTTATTGGACGAAAACCAGCGGAACCACGCGCCGTTCTTGATTGCTGTTTCTCAACGCGCTCAGCGCAGGGGAATCACCCGCGTCCGCGCAAGGAAATGGCTATATAAAACACTGTGTAGGGTGAATTATACATTTATACGCTCTAACGTGTTGTGAACGTGTGCCTCGCATAAAAAAAAAACAACTAGTAAGGATAATTTGTGCTCTAAAGTGATAATTGCTTAGTCATCTGTATTACGATTTAATTAGTAAAGGTGAGTCGATGTGGCTATTTATATTTTTTAATATATATTCGGCAATTGAAATTGCAGATACAAATTTAGATATTTGTGTAGTATTTGGTAAATTCCAGAACGGTTTTTGAGAATTTAAATTAGATTGTATTTTTTTTTTGTTTGTTACGCGATTTCTCCGTCTGTGAGTTGATTTTCGAAATTATTTTTTAATCTAAAGAGTATAATCTCGAAGATAACTCATAAGTTTATCCATGAAGGGTGAAAAAAATAATAGTCCGTCTTTTAGATTATTCAAAAATAAGGGATACGTATTTTTTTATTTGTTATTAAATTAGACCATAAATGACAAAGATATAGCCCATTAAAGTTACATGTGACGTCATTTTAACTCTATACGTAACTTTAATGGGGAATATCTTTTCCTCCATGCCTCGGAAGGCTCTTGATCCCGACTGTCATAAGTAGCCCTTTGACAGTCATTACAAGTAATCGGTAGCCCGAAACACTAACAACCAGTCTTACCAAAGGGCATCGTATTACTCGGTACATTGGTGACGTGTGGAGGTTAGATAGTCAGTCGCTTCATATAAAATATTGCATCCGGTAAGACTGGAAGCCGATGAGTTAGAAAAGTCAATAATATATTTCAGAAAGTACCTTTTTGTGTGTCTTTTACAAGTAATACTTGTCATAAGATTACCTCGTACCCATAGCAATTATAATTATTACCGGAATAGCTGGCGCCCGCAGCTTCACCCGCGTTATTTCAAAAAAGAGTATCCTCTATCTTATTCCAGACCATAATCTACCTCTGTGCCAAATATCATCAAGATCCGTTCAGCCATTTTGACGTGAAAGAATAACATAATATTAGAAAGAACTGGCGCTCGCGGCTTCGCCCGTGTGATATAGAAAAAAAGTTTCTTATGTCTTATTCCAGACCGTAATCTACCTCTGTGCCAAATTTCATTAAGATCCGTTCAGCCATTTTGACGTGAAAGATTAACAAACATCCGTACATCTATCCATCCTCACAAACATTCGCATTTATAATATTAATAGGAAGTATGATAATACGAAATAAGTATGAATCAATCAATTACATAAAATGAATCACATAGGTACATGAAGTTGACAATTAACGGACATAGCTAGGGTGGATGTGATCATGAATGTTTATAACACAAAAACGGCTGAACAGATTTAAATTTTTGAGAAACAGATAGAACCTTGGATTTATGAATCTAAAAAAAACCCTTCAAGTATACCTGGCGGTTTGAAAGACAACGTTGATGTTTTGATGATGTGGGGTTTTATTTACATCCCGGTCGTAGGATCTTTTGGGACTGTAACCTAACCCGGGCAAAGCAGCGGGCATACGATAGTATAATTTACTCTACTGATAAATGTTCGGTATGCACATTAATAGTTATCGTACATACATATTATTTACTGCACATGTGAGCAAGTAGTAATGTGCATATAGGTAACTATGTAGCTACGACTGCGACATATTATATCTATCACTAACACGCGTCACAAGTAACAATAGCATGCGGTCTAGTTATTCTGTTTAATAAAAAACATATTTTAAAGAATTGTTAGTTATTTTTACTGACTTCAAAAAAGGAGGAGGTTCTTAATTTGTTATTTTAAGGGTTCCGTACCTGCCCGCAACGCAAAGGTCAATAGAAGGAACATGGGTGGGGTTTAGTCAGTAAAAGTCTGACACTCGCCCCGGTCCGCCCAGAGCGGGGGAAGTTATTTGATGATTTCCCACCCCAAAAAAAAGGGTTCCTTCCGTACCTTAAAAGGAAAAAAACCCCTTATTGGATCACTTTATTGTACGCCTATCTGTATGTCAAGACTTCGGAAACGTATGGTGTGGAGGTATTTTTTTTTTTCGGGTGGTAAATCATCCAATGACTTCCCCCGCTCTGGGCGGAGCGGGAGGGCATGTCAGACTTGTACTGACTAAAACCCACCCATGTTTCTTCTTTTGCCCTTTACGTTTCGAGGCCGCGGTATCTCTTTCGAACAACCCGCAACCCCGGCAGGCAGAGGCTCTGGCAAGCCCCTCTGGGTGTGGAGGTATCGAGTTAAAATTCAAACCAACCATATACTGAACTCCGTGGTCCCTTTGTGCTTCGAAAATCAATCCTCTAAGTCTACGCAATCAAAAGATAAGCCCGTTAATGTTGGAAGTTTGTCAGTGGCCTAACTATAGGGTGGCAGGACTGGCAAAATGCCACAGGCCCCCGACCCAAAAGTTCCCCGGCCCAAGAGGCCGCGAGGTCAGAAATAGTTTTTCTTATTGTTCGTGAGTATTCTATTTTACTTGGAAAGTATAATTTATATTGTTTAACTAAAGACTTAAATTAGACTAAAATTGTTATTAGTATTTGATAACTACTAAGTGGTTTATTAAAATTAAACTAAGTACAGCGTGACGATTTTGACTGACTTTACCTTGGGGCCCCCAATAAATGTATTAGCTACGGGCCCCAGTTGGTATAGTTACGCCACTGAAGCTTGTACTTGTACGGAACTTCGTGCGTAAGTCTGACTCGTTCTTGGCAGGTTTTGTATGTATGTTTACCGATTATCCTAACAGTGGCGTAACTATTGGCAGGACTGGCAAAATGCCCAACAGGGCCCCGGCCCAAAAGGCCGCCAGGTCCGGAATGTTTTTTCTTATTGTCACTACTAAGTCGTTTATTAAAATTAAACTAAGTACAGCGTGACGATTTTAACTGATAGGGCCTCAATAAATGAATTAGCCACGGGCCCCAGGTGGTATAGTTACGCCCCTGTATCCCAATACATTCTTGTTTGTGTAGGGTACTTATATACCCATATGGTCGCATGGTCATCTCATAAAGGAATTCGATATAAATCGAGCGTTGTCTTAAAATATGGGTACGCTTGGAGGCACGATATGGGTTTATTTTTAGTGGCTATCGTATTTGTTTTGAAAAAGATATTAAAACAGATAAAGAAAAAACTTTTTGCAAAAAATAAGGACAACTTTTGTTTGCTTGATTATTTGTTTTGCCGCCGTTTTTCTTTTTGTTTGTTTTTGCAAAAATAACATAAAACTGATATGTAGTAATATAATATGTAAAACCACTTCATCTGGTATCAGTGTTTTGGGGTAAACTAATAAATATTAGACAGCAATAAATGCCGGGGTTGCGGGTTGTTCGAAAGAGATATTACGGCCCCGGAACATAAGAGACAAAAGAAGGCACGTGGGTGGGTTTAATACAGTAAAAGTCTGACACTCCGCCGCTCCGCCCAGAGTATGGGAAGTTATTTGATGATTTTCAATCTAAATGAATTAATTTTGAAAACAAAGACAATGAATCTTAAACTGTAATTATACGTTAGTGAACATTATAAATAAATAAATATCTTGGGACAACTCACACACGGCTATCCGATCCCAAGCTAAGCAGAGCTTGTGTTATGGTAACCAGACAACTGATATACATACCTATATAATATATAAATACATACATATTATAGATAAATCACACCCAGACACAGAACAAACAATCGTGCTCATCACACAAAGTTTGTCCTGGGTGGGAATCGAACCCACGACCTCCGGTTTAGCAGTCAGGGCCACTAACCACTGGACCAACAGGCCCGTCAAATCATACTTTGCACCTAAGAGTATGACATGACCAGCGTCATTCATTCACTATGGAATAAATTGACCAGTTTTCCATTAACCAAGAAACCATTCATTTTAATTGATTGAATGACAAAATAAATTTAATTGATAAAATTGTAGTGTGATGTCTCGCGGTAATATACCGCCCGATTACATGTTACATAATTGATTAAAATTAATAGATGGAGTTGCGATGAGTCAATATTGTGTTGAATGGAGAATTTCAATAAATCATTTTTAATGTTGACGGGGATTGTTTGTTCTGTGTCTGGGTGTGATTTATCTATAATATGTATGTATTTATAAATTATATAAGTATATAGGTATATCAGTTGTCTGGTTACCATAACACAAGCTCTGCTTAGCTTGGGATCAGATAGCCGTGTGTCAGTTGTCCCAAGAAATTTATTTAAAAAAAAAATGTAGTTTCGCCAGCAGTATTTTTTACGTAGATGTATGTAGAGAATACAAATTACAAATGGTCCGGTTGAGTAGCTAGCAAACTCAAAGGTACTCAAACCCGAGAAATAGAATTAAAAAAAAAACAACGTATTCAAAACTTTCCTCACGACGACGTTACGACATTAAGGTGGAGATAACGTTACGCCCGTAATCCCAGAAGGATAGGCAGTGGTGTGCACCCACATTTTGCCAGTTACATATTTAAGTGCCATATTATTAGGGGCGACCCTATTGCTATCAACCGGGCACAAATCCAGACATCTAACCAACCGCCTTGTTTTTGGGGTGGGGTACTGACTAAAACCCACCCATATTCCTCCTATTGCCCTTTACGTTCCAAGCCCGCGATATCTCTTTCGAATAACCCGCAACCCCGGCAGACGGAGGCCCTGGCAGGCCCCTCTACTTTGCTGACATCTCTTTGAGGCGCGCGTGGAATACTAACATTTTGAAAAGTCCGTAAATACCGTTTAAGGAGGAGATATTAGCTTCTAACCCTACAAACGAGTTTTTAAACTTCAGCTCGTTGATAGATAATTACGTAGATACTGATATTAATTGATCCCTCGTCACTATGACGTGTGACAGTCACGACGCACAGCGCATGCGTACCGTACGTAACACAAATTAATTTTAATTACTAACTGCGCGTGCAGCTTTGTTTTGTAGAGATAATAGATTGGTATCATTTAGTTTTGAAAACTATTATTTGAGACTAAATAGCTCTTTTAGAAATTTTATGGTTTTTGTTAAGGATTTTTTATTGTTTGCCAAAGAAAATAAGCGTCAGAGTAACACATTGTGTAGTTACACAAATAGGCACGGGTTTTAGACACGCTCTTAAAGTTCTTTTTTTCTATAACTTATATAATCTGTTAAACATTAAGCATTTATGACAAGACTAGATTCCGCCCACGTCTTCGTCCGCGTCGCATAGTTACTTTGGGCTAACGCTAACTTTAACCAACTTGATGATCAAAAAAATTATCTTTCTCTTCCTTTTTCTTTCCTCTTTCTTCCCTTTTTCTCCTATGTCCGTCTCCAGGGTCTCAACTATCTCTGTACCAAACAAACAAACAAACTCACTTTCGCTTTTATAATATTAATAAGGATAAGGATTTTCAGTCAAATCAAGCAGGGCTAAAAAATATAAACATATTTATGAAAAATAAAACACAACCTGCCAAAAATTAAAAATAAAAACCTCGAAAGATGGAAATAATCTTATCAAAGAAATGTTAAAAAAGTTGCTTTTTTATTTGTGGCATGATGGTATCTCATACAAACTCTTATGGGGTATTAATTTTCCATTGCTACTAAAAGATATAATTACAAGCATATCATCCATACACATTAGATAAAATTAAATATAATGTAAGATAACTCATAAACTGCCGAAGCAATACCGATAACATTTATATGGATACCCCTTCGGGAGTATACCTGTTCGATTATAAAAAGAACTTTCAAAATCGGCCCATAATTGACGGAGAAATCGTGACGAAAAGTCGAATTGAGAAACTTAATTTTTTTTGACACTATTTTAAAACAGTGTCCAGACTTGTTTTAAACTGCATCATGTATATAATATTTACCTGTATAGACAAAAAAATAAACTAGAACAAAATATATGCAGCAAAGAAAAGTGGTCCAGAAAATCTATTCTACTGATCTTAATTCATTCTCAAACAAACAAACCTACATTCCAATTCATTAAAAAGTAGGTATATAGATTTAGTGACACGCTTCAGATAAGGAAGCATTTGAGTAGGTACGACAACAACAAAACATGATCTACGATGTACTCAAAGTATATATAAGTAGTGATAACAAACTTACAGCGTGTTTTGTTCCAGTGCGCGGTCGGTCTCATGGGCGTTGAGTCCAGTGCAAAAGGTGATAATGAAGATTTTTGTGCAAGTGTTGAGCTGTGTGTTTACTTGCGTGGTAGCCATGCCGAGCATTAATAGTAAAGGTAAGGATTTATTTATTATATACACTTAATATATTTTTGAAATATTAATTTTAATAAAACATAGAAACATTCATTTAGGTAAAAATAGTAAACTAACTGTATCTTGAAAGGAGCGAGGAACCAATTAAAAGTCTTAATTACTGTTAAGTTTCTCGTTTTAATTTTTTTTTTTATTGTATTTATTATTTTATTGCAAACGTAAAAGTCTATTAATATCTGAGTATATACGTTTTCGAAAACAAATATTTTTTTTATAGAATTTGTATCACATTGTTGTTGTATTTTTCCCAAAGGTTGACTGGTAGAGAATGCCTTATGGCATTAAGTCCGCCTATGTTTCAACCACTATTTTTCATGAAGTTTAAATAAATACCCTCCTAACCATACGATCCGTGTCCAGGAGTACCACTTTCTAAATCAAGTGCTTGATCTACCTTATCAGAGCTTACTCAGGTGTTGGTCCAGAGTCTTGGCAATTGGCTGTTCATTTATTTAGTTTTGTGATTATTGTATCGTCAAAACAAGTTGTTTTTATACATTTTTTCGTGTATTATTCGCCTTTAACAAAATAGTTTTTGAAGTTTTTGCTACGAAAACCAGTTTTGATATTTATAATGCTATTGGCATCAGGTAGATATCGTTATTTAGAACTTGTTATTGACATTCATAAAATGTAAGTGTATCACAACTCTACCTACAAATAGATCAATTAATTAGGTACTAGTAATGTACTAATATTATGAATGCGTAAGTTTGTGAGTATCTATGTTTGTTTGATCCTCTTTCACAAAAAAACTACTGAACGAATCTTTTGGCACAGAGGTAGATTATAGTGTGAATAACACAAAGGATACCTTTTTTAACATCACGCGGGCAAAACCGAGGGCGTCAGCTAATAATATTATAAATGCGAATGATTGTGAGGATGTACGGATGTTTGTTACTCTTTCACGTCAAAACGGCTAAACAGATCTTGAGGAAATTTGACACAGAAGTAGATTATAGTCTGGAATAACACATGACGATGACGATGCAGCGGGCGCCAGCTAGTCATTTAAAAATCTACAACAACTTTTCTGATGTATCGTCAATTCTTTCTAGTCGTGTCTGTGGAGAATGAAGTCAACACATACAACTTTCCATTCGTCTCCCGAGAGCAGTGGCAGGCGAGGACCCCGAAGACGACGACCCCTCTGCAAACCCCAGTCCCTTTCGTGGTCATCCACCATTCTTATATACCAGCAGCTTGCTACACCAGAGAAAACTGCTGCTCCGCCATGAGGCATATGCAGGACTTCCATATGGATGACCATGGATGGTGGGATATTGGATACCAGTAAGCGTTTGTTACTTATTTGTTACCTACTTGTTAGAAGCCACTACATTGTCCAATTGAAGGCACGGTTGGCGCATTGGCTGAGCGATCGACTGCTGCGCTACGTGTCGTGGGTTCGATCCCCACACGGGGCCAATATCTGTATGACCTACAGGCAGTTGTATTAGGTTTGGCTGTTTGTGTATGTGAGTTTAAATGTTTGTAAGCGCATCACAATACAGGAGAAATTCCTAGTGCGGGGCAACGTTTTTTTTTCTAAAAAAATACTATTTGGAGTCGATGGAAAATCTTTTGGCTTCCGTTGTCATCATGTCATCACTTTTTTTCTCCGTCTTATCATTTCTTATAGAATCTATATCCATATTTTTGGGCTTTCACTCCCTCTCCGTCCGTTCTCATAACATACCCATACTGAGACAAATGACTCCATTTTAATATTTCTGTAACACTACTGTCAAACTTCCTCTAAGATACTCATTTGTTAGATTATCCATTCTTGTCACTACACACATCCAAGAAGCCAGTAAAGACATTATAAAATCTAAATATAGGCAGGAACGTGCACTTTTTGCTGCATCGTTCATGAGTGATGTAAACTTGAAATATTCTTAAATGTTATGCAAAATATTTAGATCCAGGCTTGTCATTGATTTCCGCCTAATTCAATTACTAGGAGTTTCTTGCCCGTTCTTATCCATTTAGAGAAGGTTTGGAATGGGCAAACACATTACTTTCACAGTTATTATGCCTTGTCATGTGACTGTAACTTCTTTTTAATTGTTGTCCTTGATTTGAGAGTTCAAAAGTACGTGTAAATCGCCTTATTAAAATAAATGCTTTGATTTCGGGACGAAGTCGTCAACATAAAATAATCTGATTGCAAAAGCTATTCCTGCTGGTTACTGTTGATAAAATTGGAAAAAAAAGACTGTGCTACCCATACTACTCCTAGAACATATTTTGTCAAAACTTTACTTCAAAACAACCTGTAGTGGATGTTGATTTACGGTGCTTGACGAGGCAAGACCACTTGTCAAAAGTTATTCACAAATTCCACAAACAAAACAAACAATTGAAATGCTTTAATAGAACTAACAGACTATAAATATGACCACTATGTCCTATGACTTTTATTCAACGGTGGTGTTATCGCTTTATCACATTTGCACAACCTTGTCAATATCAATGGTCAGTTGATAAATATCTATGGAACGGTTATGTTACACGTGCCAATAAAACCCAAAGGAGGGTGTTTGAAGGATATTATAACGCTCAATTTTAACCATCACCGCTTTTTGGAAGAGTAGATTGACCGAGTCACCTAGTGTGTTAAACTCAAACTCAAAGTTTTATTTCATTTACGCGTTAATATTTTTTAATTAAAAAAATGATGAAGTTACTGTCAATCATTATTTTTTATATTCCACATATCGGCTGGACGCTAAACGGCCGGAACAATTTGAATGGATTCTTATTTATAATACGTTTGGGTGACGCCATATCAGCCAAAAAAGTCCCAGTCACAATTTAGGCCAAAATACATTGTGAAAGTACTGTAGTTGCCCATTCCAAAGTGTAGATATCGATAGAGCAGAATGGATAAAAAACTCCAAGGACACTCTTTTAAATCAAAATATTGGTAACATCATTCATTGAGATTTTACACATTTGATAAGATCTAGTAGGACGTGCACACTATAAAGGTTTCTCATCAAAGTTTATTTAGTATGTACTAATTTACGACTGTATATTAAAACCATAAATCTTCCATTAGTTTTGGTGTGGGCAGTGATGGAGCAGCATACGAGGGTCGTGGCTGGGAGACGCTGGGAGCACATTCGTTGCATTTCAACTCTGTCAGCATTGGTATCTGTCTCATTGGTGATTGGAGATGTAAGTATACTTGGAATTGTTTTGGAATTACTTTGCACATTATAGGAAAATTAAGCTTATTGGAACGAAGTTCCTTATCGCGCGTTGCGAAAGGGGACTAGCTGGGAAAAATTAAGATCAAAAGTTGTAACGACACTTTTTGCTATAGTTTTCGCGACCATTATTTTTGTTCAGTATATACAGGCTTCTTGTACATAACGTAACTACGTTCCATCCCTTGACACCTCTCAAGTTTTGGTAAATTAGAGTTCTTTTAAGGGTATCGTTTTTTTTCTTTTTGCGGAACGGAACCCTATAGGACCACTTTGTTGTCCGCCTGTCTGTCAAGACCCTTTATCTCAGAAACACTGTGCTTTGAAAAAACAACTCAACCCGCATAAGTCTACGCAGTCAAAAGATATGGCTTTTTAAAGTCGCAATTTTGTACGGAACTCTCGTCATCTAACATTAATGTAACGATGGTAAGCGCGATGGTATCATATAATTCCTAATAATACAATTAATATTTACACTATACAATACTTCTTTAATCCTTACTATTATAAAAGCGAAAGTGAGTTTGTTTGTTTGTTACCTCTTCACGCTTTAATGGCTACACCAATTTTTAACAATTTTGGTACAGAGATATTATTTTTTAAAGTGGGATTTAAGGGAGAAAGAGGGAAGAAAAGGGAAAACTTAGCGTTGCTATTAGAAATTAATAAGGCGTAAAGGGAACTGTGTTACCCCGAATTTAACGCGAGCGAAGCCGCGGGCAAAAGCTAGTGTAATATAAATTGTCTTTGTTATTTCTGAACTTAACTTCGGCTAGCACAGCTGTGGTCGGAACAGATAACTTGCGTTTTCCATCAATTAGCAGGGTCATCGTTCAAACACTTGGTCTGGATTCTTGACAAGATAAGCTGTTCTCTCCGCAACCTAGTTAGCCAAATTAAGCATAACATTATCCTGTAGTACTTAACTTAATAATTTTATTAATTTGGATCATAGAAGTGTCGAGTGAAATTAGAAGAACATCAACAAAATTGGTAGTTTCATTGCGTTCACTCGAGCCAATTCAAATTCACTCTGCTTTTCAAAATCCTCTTTTTACACGAATTCTAACAAACCTTTCTCCTTTTCAGTTGAATTACCACCAGCAGAGCAGAGGAAGACAACAATGGCATTAATACAAGCAGGTGTAGAGCTTGGCTACATCAAACCAGACTACAAACTCATTGGTCACCGCCAAGTAAGGGCCACAGAATGTCCTGGAGATGCACTCTTCAATGAAATCAAAACCTGGGACAACTACTCTCCCTACCCTAACTCGCACCATGACTTGCTAGATGTAGAGGAAATACCGGAGTTAGTAAAGGATATTATTAGGGGGAATGCTACCGCACCTGCCTAGAAAAGGATATTTTTGTGAAGTGTTATGCGTACAATACTTACCGCATGCAATGACAAGCATCAGTTTACAATTTTAACTGACTTCTAAAAAGGAGGAAACTTCCTTCTAATAAGATATTGTTAGAATGCACGACCATCTGCATTTCATCATTTAAAAAAAAATATAAAGAAAACTGACTTCCAAAATAAAAATTGACTAAAAAAACTATTTTTGGAAGTCGCTGGCGAAAAGTCAATGTAACAAACAAAGCCACCGACTTCCGACAGGAAAGTTATTTAAGACTTTTTAAGTATGTTTGAAGTCGGTTATCTTTGTTAATCTGTGTAAATAACGTTGCTCTACCTGTCTGCTATTACCTTTAACCATAGTAACCTTGAGCGTAGTGATTTCATCTAAATAAGCTTGTAAAAACCATAGTTATCATCTTTTGTGTTTTACCTATTTTTCTACCTAAACCAAATGTCCTTGAGTAACTCGATAGAAATGCTCTCTCAAGTTTCTTATGTAAGTAGATAATATTTTTTTCCTAGTAACTTGTTTATTTTTAACTGCCAAAATGATTAACATAATTATAGGTAAATCTATGATGGTTGAAATATATTATAAAACTTTGTAGATAATTAATACCGTTTATACTTATAAGGTTATTGATTTTTTTATGAGAGAACCGGTTTCAATGTTTTTTTATTTGTAACCTAATGATGTTGTTCTTGTTAAGTTTAATTAAAATAAGAAATAACATAGAGGAATGATTATAAAAACATAATTTGTGTTATAAAAAAGGAGTAGATAAAAATAATCCTTAAATTGAATTTTTAAGTTTAGTTATTATTAGAAACTAAGGCTGTGATTATAATATAAGTTGTTTTTATGACGATTTGGTATGTTTTTCAGTGCAATGTATTCTACTACATGCTGATTGTAAATATTATGTTATAAGTTGTTGTATATTATTGATAAATTGTGCTAAAATAATTTCCTGTGTTTTTTTAAAATCTTCTGTAGAGTGATGACAATTTTTGTGTTCTTTGACCGCCACAATCTTTTGATGTGATTATTTTAAATCAGAATCCAATATCTACTGTCAGATTATTATGAAACGTAATGTTTCATTACGGTACCGCACCTCAAAAAAATGGGTTAGAATGCTGGGCTATAAAAAAGATGGATGAAAAACGATTCCATGTAGCGGAGGTGAGAATGAGTGAGTTCAGCCTTTGTTGTGGTGTGATAGTATCTCACTAAATTCTTATTGAGTATTCATTTTCCATTGCTACTAAAAGATTTAAGCAGATCATCTGTCAATCCTAATGTTTTGAGGTTACTGTACACCACTCTGGTCCGAAGCAAACTAGAGTTGAATACTTGTGACTGGCACCCGTACACTGCAGCCTCAACTTTAATACTCGAAAAGGTGCAGACCTCTTTAATGTTCATATACTAAATTAAATGAGGGAAGAGTATATACCATTACTGTCCCTGTATGTATCCTACCAACTATTTATTAGGAATGTTAGGGTTTAAATCCTTAGACGTGAGAAAGGGATTTGATCAGCTTACGGTAGCTTGTAAAACCTTTCGGGGACGAATCGACTGCACCTTTATACCCTTCTCTGTCGGCTATTCAGGGCCGACAAATACATCGGACGCCGTCAGAACCGCCGACACAATCTTTTCGCTCAACCGTTTTCCAAAACTGTGGCCAGAGCTGAATCACCTGTTTGTCGTATGCTTAAGATGCACAACGCTCTCCTGACTGCCCACCCTGAATGTGTGTGTGTTTGCGGATGAATGGAATAAAGTCATGCTAGTATGTCTGGCGTTTTGTGAAACAAAGTATGCAAGAGTGTCCACTGTTGAACTGTTCCGTGCTAGTTTTACTTCTATGTTTATTTCTGTTTGTAAGTTAATTATTGTAATTGCTGTTATACCGTTTTAATTAACTATAAATAAATCTAAAACTCTCGCTGGCCTGAAGGGAACAGGATTCTAAATAAATAAGCAGTAAACAAGGTTTTATCTCGTGTTTTTTATTTAAGTCGTATTTTTTTTTATGTTGACCAGATTGCGCTGATAGTAGTAAATTACGACCCTTGGAATGATTGGTAAATATCAATTTACTGCGAAAAGATAAACGATTGTTTATAAAACAAACGCATATTACACAATATTAAAACATAATATAGAAACTATGCGTACCTAGTATAATTAGGTAGACATATATTACGCAGTTCGCGATATTAAAAAAAAGAACGTTGATAACTCTAATACCGAGAAGTTCATTGTATGACATTTATAAGTAACTAGCTTTTGCCCGCGGCTTCGCTCGCGTTAAATTCGGGTTAACACAGTTCCCCTTGCGACTTATTGATTTGTGATAGCAACGCTAAGTTTTCCCTTTTCTTCCCTCTTTCTCCCTCAAATCCCACGTTTTTTACCAAAATTCATCAAAATCGGTTTAGCCATTAAAGCGTGAAGAGGTAACAAACTCACTTTCGCTCTTATAATATTAATAAAAAAAAATAGTAAGGATTTTTTTGTATTGCGCTATGTCCAATTGATAACAATAGGCTGTGGAGTGGGTGCACACTAAGCCTACTCCTCGTTTCTTTAAGGATGGGAAATCATCAAATAACTTCCCCCGCTCTGGTTGGAGTGGGAGGAAGTGTTAAACTTTTACTGACTAAAATCAACCTTTTTTGGCCCTGTAGCCGCGGTATCTCTTTCGAACAATCCGCCTGGGTCTCTTTGAGGCGCAGGTGGAACACTAACGTGTCATTGACAAGGCCTGTCGTCACTAGACGGAAAGACGGACCACAGACCCACATCTACGGTGGCCGGGAGTCGTCTGGCGGCGTCCGACACCTGAAGCGTCTCCCGTGGCTGCTTTGTTGGTTTGAGGAAGGTACTCCTTTATCGCAATACACACTGAGCCCGCCAGGCCGCCGACAAAGCCCGCCGATACAACTCGGCGGCCTGTATGAAAAGAATCATGTGGGCAACATGCGTTCGCGCGTGTTGCCCGCCGGCATGTTCGCGGCTTCGGTAAGCTTACGCTCAGTTGCCCGGCGACGTTCGACCTGTAGTGCTGACTGCCAAATATATTTCTCATCTCAAGCCGCCGACATGCCGCCGACCAAATTTTCCGACTTGTATTAAGTGATGCCGCCAACTAGACCGCCGACAAAAAGTTGCCGACATTTGTCGGCGGCCCGGTGGGCTCCATGTGTATTGCGCTTAGCCTTACCTTTCGAGGACAGCAGGTGTGAAGTTATTGTATGTAATAGATTAAAATCCGTGAAAAAAATGCAATTTAAAAGGCATGTAACTATTTATTTAGGTGGTTGTACATATTTCATTGAGATTTCTTCGGTCGTTGCACACGTCGATAAAAATTGTATAGGAGTATTTATTTGCCTATCACTATGGTGTATCATGTATTAACTTTAGTCCTCCTAGCTAGTTATCTAGATTTAGAAAATCTAAGCATCCAATATCCTGATCTTCATATAGAATATAACTTCCCATTCGTTAACCGAGAAGAATGGCACGCTAGAAGACCGAAAGATGTGGCTCCTCTTCGAACTCCAGTTCCTTTTGTGGTCATCCACCACACCTCGACAGTACCCAGGTGCTATGACTGGGACGCGTGCTGTGATTCCATGAGAAAGATCCAGAATTATCACATGGATGTCAAGGATTGGTGGGATATTGGGTACAAGTAAGTGTGATTTTGATTTTCAACTAGCTTTCGCCCGCGGCTTCGTTCGCGTTAAATTTGGTATGACACACCAAGCAGACCTGCAGTTTTTGCTCTTGCGCCTGATTGATTTGTAATAGCAACGCTAAGTTTTCCCTTTTCTTCTCTCGTTCTCCCTCATATCCTGTATTTTTTTTAATAAAAACTAGCCTATGTCCGTCTCCTGGTTCCCAACTATCTCTGTGCCAAAATTCATCAAAATCGGTTAAGCCATTAAAGCGTGAAGAGGTAACTAACAAACAAACAAACTCACTTTAACAGTTAGTATACGTTACCTAAAAATAGTGCCATAAAGTTTTGCTCCACGAAATGCTGACCTACATTGACCAATAATTTCTCATATCTTAAATCTGTGTCAGCTTTGGGGTCGGCAGCGACGGCGCTGTGTACGAAGGCCGCGGATGGGACATCCTTGGTGCACAGTCACTGCATTTTAATGACGTCAGTATTGGTATCACTTGTATCGGAAACTGGACGTGTAAGTTTGCGGATATTTATTATTATACTGTATTATGATGACGACAGCAGTGTCAGCAGACAGCATAGTCTTGTGGTGTGACTGTCGGTCTGCGAAGTCATATGTCTCGAGTTCGAACCGAAGGCACACACACATCAGATTTTTTGTATTCATGTGCATATTGTATAGTTATCAAAATCAAATTATCTGAAAATATTTTAATTTCACGTATCCCAACGATAAGTCGTTGCTTACTTTGCAAAACGTAAAATAAAAATAAGAAGTTAACCAAAGTTAACAAGCGTCTAAGAATCTGCAAGGCCAACAATGTCCACTCATTCACAAAGAATTAGTTAAAAAGAATTTATACAAGAAACAGAAAAAATCCTGAAGAAACCAGAATGCTTTTTTTTCGGATTGGAAATCACCAAATACTTCTCCCACTCTGGGAGGAGGAGGGACTGGAAGGGAGTATCACACTTTATCAGGCGTTCAAAAAGAGCTCATCATCAACCTAGTTTAAATAAATTACTTTTGATTTTTTACTCTTAAAAAGACATCGAGGAAGAAGACGTGAAATTATATTATTTATATTTCATAGTTTAGTATCTTCTTTATGTATGGCAATTGGAATAAGTTTTTTTGCGATAGGATCAGTAAGAAAGCCAAGCCGCGAACCTGATGCAAGCCAATGCTACCAAAGTACCCAAAACATGGTAAAAACTTAATTTATCTTCTCCGTTACAACTGTTATATTGCTGATCAGGGAACATGGTTATCATTTAAAACTTCATCAGCGATCTATAACGTTTTGTTGACACTTCCCGTGACCCAAGGGCTGGCTTTTACTTTGACTAGAGGCTTAGCGTTGCCATACAACGTGTCAACGCGGCCAGTCTCTTGAGGAAATTGCGAATTTTCAGCGTTGAGGACGAATTTTTTGAGGCTATTTTTAATTTATTTATAGTTAGGTAGTATATTTAATCTTAATATCCTTGTGTTCAAATAAATAATAACATTATGAATATACGATCTCTTATATAATCATAATACCCAGAAGTACTCACCAATCATTTCCCAGCCACTGGCAAAAAAACACGTCACTCAAAATCACATGGTGATTACCACAGGTCTCGCACATCACTGAACATTTTGCCATCTTCTATCATGTATGGGTTATCGCAAAACTTCTGATGGCAAAGAGTACATAACCTACATTAGGCGTTGGCGGGTGCAGTTATTAATTAGATAACCGAGATCCTTATTCGAGTAGGGATATCGCCAAAGTCACATAAGCTATTGCAAATTTACAACTGCAAATGAACATACAATCAAGGAACCAAATTTCCGTCTGTTACAGTTTTTGCCATAATTATTATTCCTTTTTTTTAAATGAAGTACCCATTTATTTTAATATTTATTCATGGTGTTAGGAAGCGGGAGGAGCTCGTGGCTAAATAATAGCTGCCGCTTATGTCGATCTTTAGGATAAGCAGCGCTTGCTTAGGTTGGTCTGGGGATGGGTAACCACCCGTTACATATCGAGTTTCCTGCATGCCTCGGAAAGCACGTTAAGTTGTTAGTCCCGGCTGTCATTTGTAGACCTTTAACAGTCGTAACAAGTAGGAAGTGTCCCGAAATTCACCAGTTAACAAGGGGTATCGTAATACCTAGTACCAGGGTTGTGAAGTCAGATAGGCTGTCGCTCCATGTAAAATATGGTATTCAGTTGCATCCGGTGAGACTGGAAGCCAACCTCAATATAGTTGGGAAAAAAGGCTAGGCCAGGTCTAATATATTGTACTACTCTGTCAAAAAAGTACCGGGAAAAGATCAATAAGACAAAAAAAAAATAGTTATTCATCCAAAATTTCACCTCCTTCATACTATGCATCTCTAGAAATGGTACACTAATGCAAGCAGTCACTCTATGTAAAATACTGGAAGGTGATCCCAACATAGTTGGGAAAAAGCTAGGCTGATGATGATGGTGCTAGGCAAAGGGTCTTATCCCAGTTGTAAACGTCCCTTGACGTGTCTTTTGGCCTTGTTTTGGTCTGTCTCCTGCTGATAAGAAGGGAAATGTAAATTATGTTTTTACTACTAATTATAAATTAAACTAAAATTATTAAACTAAACTAAACTTATAAAGAAATTAAAAAATAGCGTCAAAAAATTCGTCCTCAACGCTGTCAGTTGGCAATGTCCCCAAGAGACTGGCCGCGTTGCCACGTTGTATGGCAACGCTAAGCCTCTGGCCAAAGTAAAAGCCAGCCCTTGGGTCACGGGAAGTGTCAACCAAACGTTTTGATATTGCCTTAAAAAGGCTGTGAGCACAAGGACCCCACGGTCCCAGAGTTTCAACCCCAAACGGCTCGAAAATATAGTTCCCAATAAGGTTACTATATTTACGCCGCTTGAGGTTCTCTGCAGCCGCAGCAGCAGCGCCAGCGCAGCACGAAGAGCTAGGAAGATGGGATGGCGCAAGAGTATCGACGCACGTTGCGTCCCACACTAAAGGCCTACCCAACTTCCAAGGAAACAAAGACATACCGTCCGGTCTTTTGCCATCGTCGCGTGCCAAGCCATTGGGTTCTAAAACAGCTGGAACGCCGACGGTGACAAGAGCTCGACGGATGATGTCGTTAATATTCGCGTGCCGCGCAAAACGGCCCGCACTTCGGCTGCATGATAGGCCGTGGTGTCCAAGGCTGTTGACTACTTCACCACAATGACAGCGATGAGGAGAACAACAAGGAGCACCTAAACGTAAGGAAGCAGCGAGGCGGAAAGTAGTGTCGTCGAACAAAGTGCCTATGCTCGACGACGGTAGTGCGTAAAGCCAAAGACCCGACTCCCACTTGCCCACAGCCAAAAGGCGCGCACGCTCAGCAGTAGTAGCAGACGTGTTCAGTAGATTATTCTGAACTACTCTGCAGAGCGGCTCGTCCCACTGTCTCTGGGAAAATGGTTTGTCGGGTTGTTCAGTGTTCGGGCAAGCGACTTTCCAAGCATCCTTAGCCTCGGAGAAGCATGGCACATCAAAATCAATCAGTGTGGAAGCCAGGATATTCCTGATTAATTTCTCAGTACCGTGGACCGAGGATAAGAAAGCTGGTAGACTAATACTAGAAATTTTGCGGACGCCGAGTCCTCCCAAACGAATGGGAAGAGTGGCTTGAGCCCAAGCTCGGTCGTCCAGAGCCACATTTAAAATTAAAGATAAGGTATGTTTGATAATTTGATCCATTTTATCCAAAAGATTAGTGTGCTTCCATAATGAGGAAGCACGTAGGAAATATGTTAATTTAGGGCCAAAACAGCAGTAACGAATTATAGTAATAGCCGAATGCATGTTAATTTGGAGCAATCTTTCTGACACATCATTAAATTTTTGGATTTTTTCATCGATAAAATCTCGAAAGGAATTCTCGAAGATAGGAGACCCAAGGAGACGAAGAGAACTTTTGTCAATAATTTTGATGTCAGGGGCTATTGTGTTGAATTTGGATAAAGTCAGTCCTTTGTCGGTGCTGTCTGCTAAATATAATTCACATTTGGAAAGATTGAGATCAAGGCCAATAGATAGAAGTTCTTTTTTTAAATAAATTAGGTCTTTAAGACTGTATCTACATCGCCGCCCAAGGTTCCATCATCGAGGTACCAAACGTTAAATTTGGAATTTAGCCGTCTAATGATTGGGTGGATAGCTAAACTAAAAATCACTGGCCCAAGTGGGTCACCTTGTTGACAGCCAACAGCAGATTTTAAGAGGTTGTCCCGATATAATAATTTAGTTGGGTGTCTGTAACATTGCCAAAGGAAACTGTAAATTTGGGGTAATTCTTGTTTAATTGCTGTTAACAAGGTATCCCTATTAACTGAATTGAAGGCATTCTTTATATCAACCTTCAGGATGACCTCACCTTTACCAGAATTTAGGTAGGTCGATAAAGCGTGTACGGCAGCCTCACAGCCCCCTTTGGACCCGTAACCTAGCTGCAGGGGCTGAAATTTTTCCGAAACAACCTCACCATAAAATTTTGAACAAATCTTGGCTGCCATACGGCGATAAGTAGAACCCACAGCAATGGGGCGTATGCCGCCATCTCTTTTATGTAGGGCGCATAAATTTGCACCATACAAAACGTCGATGACGGCCTCGTTCACCTTGCCGGAGAGCATGAGGTTAATCAGAGCCGTAAGCTCCCTCAGGAGCAACTCACCAGCTTCTCCAGCGCCTGAGCAGATGAGGTCCTTTAGATGCTGAGGACTAAGCCCATCCAGGCCACCGGCAGACCCGCTCCGGAAGGAGCAAACGGCTGTGACCACCTCTCGACCTGTAATGGTGAGGGTGTGAAGATCCGAATCAGGAGGGTCGGGAAAAGAAAGGGCATCCGCTGGGGCAGGGTGTTTAGTCTCCAGAGCTGTCAGAGTTTCTGGAGAGCACGGTGCCACCACATCACTACTGAAGAGAATCCTGGCTGCACCGCTAATGTCACCTTCCCCCAACTTCGATTCCACTAGGTGGGATATACCTCTTGAAGAAGTATATCCTTGAGTCGGTATATTTGTATCAAAATTTTGAGCCGAAATGTTACAATTATCTTTAACTTGAGCCGTTAAAGTTTTTTTGTTTGCCAAATTTTTCTGGACGTGTAGAATGCGGTAAGGGAAGGTTAGCAACTGTTCCCAAGCACTTTGCGAGTTTTCCCGGACTACCAGGCGTACGCAACCAGCTAGGTTTTGTGCGACTAGAGGCCTGGCGCCGCGGGGTATTCGCTTCAAAACGGGAACAGAGTTTTTGAATTTGCAAAGGGTTTTCCAGAACGGGTCGAAAGTGGATGTAGGGGGTGGAGGAATTAAGACAGGGTCTGAGGTGAGTGTATTTAGTACTCTATGTACTTTACCAATATGCACACTCAGACCTCGCTTACCTTTGAAAAATCGTGCTTGGGTACAGAGCGGGCATCTCTCCAGGGTAATCAGCGATGTCGAAGGTTGACTAGCACTATTACCTACCACATCGCTGCTATTGGTGCTCATTATACCTTAAAAAATAAACTTAAGTACTAAAACTTTAATATACTAAATATAAAAAATAAAAACAGTTTTAAAAATAAACAGCACAGGCGGCGTGGTTGTAGCACGGTTCAGGGACGGGACGCCAAGTCACCGTACTGGCACGTCTTCAGTGACAACGGTTGCTACGGGGAGAGCGCAGACGCGCAGGCAGTCTGGGGCGCCGCGCCGACCACGCTGTCATTTTGGCTCAACCCTGGCAACCGTTGCCGAGAGACGGGCGTCGCGTTGCGTAGTGAAAACCACTGATATTCCAGGAACTGTTCATCAAATTCCTTTTGAACGCGAAATAGAAGTCTTGATTACGGCAGCACACAATTCTTGACACGATTGACTATTTGAGAAACACCGAAACCGTTTTCGAATGCAGATAGAAACGGAAAATCGCACACACAACACCAAAGTTCAACAGGGAATGCCAACATTTATTTGAAATGTTGAAATATGATAATATTAAAACAGTAGGTATGGTTAAAACTAGATTATTGTTGATCTTCCAAAATATTTATTATTAAAATAGCTATTTCAATTTTTCGTTGCTATGACACCACCGTCACCATGACGTGACTGTGGTGACGTGACTTTACTACTTCTCTGCTATTTTTTTAGGGTTCCATTGCCAAGTGGCTTAAACAGAACCCTTATCGATTTGCTTTGTCCGTCTGTCTGTCTGTATCTCACAGCCATTTTGTTCCGAGACTGTTGGCACCACACATTTGAAATTGGGATTGTAGGTGTTTTGATATAAACAGCTACACAAGTCTTATCAAATTAAGAAAAAACAAAATTGCGGTGGTGAGAGTACATGTAACTTAGGGTTGAAAAAAAACAACCATGTGCGCAGTGTTTAACGACAGGTTTTCAAAATAATATCAAGGTTTCGACACTTTTCTTCTTAGTCCATTAGCTGATGAGTGTGTGAATGGCTTGCAAAGTCGTGAAAACTTGGTCCCTCCTCTAATTTCTAAAATAAGATGGAATCTAAAAAAAAAACTCATGTTGTTAGTACACATAATAACCTCCAACCAAAATTGGTTTCAACAAGGTTTCATATTAAGTTTTTAAAATATATGGGACTAATCTTTTGGGTAAAATGCTTTTTATGTATTGTTTGTGATAAAATCTACTTTTTTCCAGTTGAAGTCCCCCCAGAACGACAACTGAACACGGTGAATGCTCTTCTCCAAGCTGGGGTAGACCTTGGATATGTAGTGACTACAAACTCTTCGGGCATAGGGATGTCAGGGACACTCAATGTCTTGGAGATGCATTGTACGAAGAGATACAGACTTGGCCTCACTATTAAACTTGGTAAAACTTCGGCGTACTGTCAAGCATGAAATACATAGAGATTACCTACTTCTGACTACAGGCAGGGCCGGATTAACCGTCTCGGGGCCCCAAGGCACAGCTCGTCCCCCCCCCCCCCTTTTTTATACAACAACAACGCAATATTACTGTCTACATAACGAAATAGAATGAAGGTACCATCATCATCACCAACAGACTTCAGTCATCACATTGCAAAGGTATCCTTTCAAGTGAAAAATGTTTCAATTTTACCATAGTGTCATAAAACCACACAATTCCCATTTTTTTATCGGTATTGCTGGGCCCTTGGTCATAGTAGGCCCCTGGGCACTGGCCTAAAGTGTGGATAATACGGCACTGACTACAGGTAAGTGTGTACACACGTTTTCACGCGTTAAATGTGCGAAAATTAAAAACTCAACAATCTTTATCTGTTTTTTTATTTATAAAGACTGCCGTATCATTATCATTCTGCTGCCCTTATCCCAATTTGTTTGCCGTTGGAAAAACATTTGTGTGCTTGATCCATACTTCTGTGATAAATTTTGCAAGGAATGTAAGTATTTTTGTTGTTTTTTCAGGTAAAAACTACTAAATCGATTTTGTATAATCTTCAAAATAATATAGCTAACATATCAGAATAACACATAGACTACAATTCATAAATATACATTGTATATTTTATATATTATTATATTACCAAGCAAGTGAAGCCGCGGGGAGCAGCTTGTTTGCTATAAATCGTGAACTCTGCAATATACATATGCCTAAAAGCACAGATCATTAGGTAAACAAAAAAACGATCACTGTAGGTCATGTCCGATAAGAAATATTTGAGTAGGTACTTATGTACTCACTTAATTAGGTAGGTTAGGTTCTGGAATAGGCTAACATTTAAACTGTTGTGCCCAATAACACGCATAGATAAAAAACCGGGCAAGTGCGAATCAGACTCGTTCACGGGGGTTCCGTACAAACTTGCCACATAAAAGGCCATATCTTTTGACTGTGTCGACTTAGAGATACGATTTTTTCACAACTCCAAGGGACCCACAATTTCGATACTCCACGCGTTGCCGAGATAATTGGTCTTGAAAGTCAGACAGACGGCCAACAAAGATAGATAGATAGAATATTCTTTATAATGTACACCAAACAAATTACAAGAATAACAATACTATATACAACTTATAAATAGGGTGACACAATGGGCGGTCTTATCGCTAAAAGCGATCTTCGAACGATCGAACAAAGTAATCCAATAAGGGTTCCGATTTTCCTTTCTTTCCAACAAAACTATTTGGAACCTTAAATCTCTAATAACTTCATAAAAAATTAGGACAAGTTATCTTGAAGTGATTTGCAAACACAGATAGATTAGAACTGCGGCAAATTGCGGCAGGTCATGTTTGTGATACGGCGCCAAGTCGCAAAAAAATATGCCCTCTAAGTACATAAGCAAACACAATGTTCAAACAATGCTATCGAAAAGCCAATAGATTGCCATTGATTACGATGGAGCCCTTTTGCCGAGATTCTGGTACAAAACTATAAGCCGGATCACAGCTGGGTTATATGGCTTTTGTTTTACGAATGGACAATCATGAATAACTTACGCGGACTGGGCGGAGCGGGGGGGAGTGTCAGATTTGTACTGACTAAAACCCAGCCATGATCCTTCGAATGTCCTTTGTGTTCTGTGGCCGCGGTCTGTTTTTCGAACAACCCGCAAACCAAGCAGACAGTGGCCCTGGCAGGCCCCTCTGCTCTTGCTCTTTGAGGCGCTCGTAGAACGCACCGTCAACAAGGCCTGGCGTCATCAAACGGATGGACGGTGAGCTACCAATGGGTAGCTCACCGTCCATCCGTTTCTAGACCGCTCACCGTCTTTAGACCCGTATCTAAGGTGGCTTGGAGACGTCTCGCGGCGCCCGACGTCCGCAGCGTCTCCTCGTTGTGTTGGCGAATATCAATCCACACTCAAATCTCTCGGCAAAGTAATAGTTTAATTTTGCTGACGGTTTACGTGACGAAACTTTCTAACAATTCGCAAGTTCCGTAGATAGGTGCGAGAAGCTTAAAAAAAGGTTAAAAAAATTAAACACCTATTCTATTTCTAAGCAGCCTGATAAAAGTTGTCCTCATAAATCTTATCCAACAATATGTGTTTCTTGTGTATCTACTTGGTGTTTTGATAATATCAATATTCCAAATATACAATTGATGTTAGATAGGGTTTTTATCGCAGAAATTCTTTTAAGGAAAGAATTTAGACAACAATGGATCTATTGGGGAACGCCTAATGGGTCGAATGTCACTGACCGATTAAGACTGCTTAGACAGTTGGTTTTTTTTAGTTCGGCTGGCTTTTCGCGATGATAAGACAAGGCAATTCATAAATATTTCATTGAAGCAGTAAACTATGTTTCAGTTCACAAAATGTGCGATGTTGACTGCATTGAAATTTTAAATTAAAAGAATATCGTTATTACAATCAACAATTCGTTGCTGGTCATATCTATCAAAAATATATTGGTAATGAATGAATTGTTTATAGACATCCATTTTAGTTGTTGTTTGATTGGCTCAACTGAACTGTTTTCCATTTTTAACAGCATGGTTGGCGCAGTGGCTGAGCGATCGACTGCTGTGCTGCGTGTTGCGGGTTCGATTTCCGCACGAAACAACTATTTGTATAACCTGCAGATAGTTGTTTCAGATCTGGCTGTTTGTGTATGAGTTTAAACGTTTGTAAATGTACCCACGATAAAGGATAAATTCTTAGTGTGGGGCAACGCTGGCGGCAAATAAAAAAAAAACAAAATTGTAGTTAGACATGCTAGAATAAGTCAATAATTTTCTTTTACCAAAAGCTGAACAAACACCTTCGAACATCTACCTTTTTCACCAAATATGGCTCCAGCTGACTTATTTCTTTTCCTAAACTGAAATTTCAGTTTAGCCGCATTAGCAGTACTCGTGGTACACGTTTTTGTTCAGCACAAGACATGAAGGAGAATTCGCGGCGAGAACAGTAGGTTTACCATGACATCTTATAGCAGTTCTTATTCCTGTGTGAGAAAGAGATGGTGCTAGACACCCTGTATAGCTCTGTCTCTTTCCCTCAGAGCTGAACCGGAAATCTCATTTAAATAAAATACACTTCCTCGCTCTTATTTGGAGTTACAAACATACACGGCTACACCCCCACATACAAAGTTTTGCATTTATTATGTTTTTAATGAGTATAATAATATGTATTGCCTAAGGAGGCTCTCGTTAGGCAGCTGGATCAAGGGCTTGATACAGAAAGCGGTACTCATGGACACGGCTCGTATTGTTATGTGGTTTCTTTCTCTGGAGTTCTGACCCGGTAGCTGGGACCCTGTTCCCGATACCAGTGGGCTACTATTTTTTGTATTTTAAATTGTTTTTTTTTTTGTTTTATGTACATTTTAATAAGGAATATGTAAAAAATCAAATAATATGTGTGAAAATGAATAAAGGGAAATTTATGTATTGTATGAGAATAATATGTAATAACATGTATTTCTATTTGTCACTCAGTCATCATATCGTATAACTTGTCATGAATGACTTGATAACAAATTAATTTGTTTATTATCCTGTTCTGGGGAAAAACAATAGACAAATACCAATTATTCATTGATACAAAAACAATGGCGATTCGTTGATAAAATCAGACATATGCCTACAGTTTAATCCGATAAAATGACCCAATATATAAATGGATAAACAAATATGGGCAGACTTTCACAACATTATGGTTTCACACGTGATTTCCGCACTTTTTTTGCCGATTTCTTTATGAAATAAGCAGTATATTTGTGCTCTTTTATCAGTATGTATTTTTTCATTATGTATGTTATGTATTTGCAAGTTTCATTAACTTGTATTATCACGCCAAATTTTCAATGGACTGAAAACATGAATCGCGGATAAAACTTTATCTAGACATGACGCAGTATTTTTGTCAATGCAGATTGAAAGTCAATAATGATGACTTAAAGGGCGGTAATTCTTGCCGGGGTTGTGGGTGGTTCGAAAGAGATACCGCGGCCCCAGAAAATAAAGGGTGGGTATTACTTAGTACAAGTCTAGCACCCGCCCTTTGTGTACATACATATCCGTTAGATCTGAGATTCGGCCAACTATAGCAAAAAGTGTCGTTACAACTTTAGGTCGTATATTTTTCCGTCTAGCTCTCTTTCGCAACGTACTATAAGGAACTTCGTTCCAAAAATCCTCTCACTATCAAACATTTTGGTAAAAAATATAATTGCAAGAGAGGGTGTATGTAAACCAAAGTACGTCCTAGATAAGCCACATTAATGAATATCAGGTTAAGTCACGTGTAAGCTTCATCTATGGACCTATATAATAACAGATAATAAATCACTAACACTTCTTTATCAATGTTCTCCGAATGGTCATGATTATTATGAGTATGTAATACGATAATTATGCCGGCGGGCTCACTGTGTGAATACCCTAATCTGACATTTGAGCCAGCCCTATCTTTAAACTATAACATCATGACTAGCTGTTATACATTTTGCTGCAGTCTTGCGGTTTCACCTACGTAGAGGGATAAAAAGCATAGCATATGTGTTAATACGGATTAAAGAATATATTTATATCAAATTTCATCCAAATCCGTTAAGTCGTTTGAGCGTGAAGGAGTAACAAACAGACACACACATAAACTTTCGCCTTTATTATTTTAGTGTGATTATTCGTATTCAACGAACGAAATCATATTACGCGTACTTTGCTAGTTATTTGTTCTCTTGAATCAAGAAGCGTTCTGTTCCTGCCGTGGTTGCGGGTTGTTCGAAAGAGATATCGCGGCCCCGGAACGTAAGGGGCAGAAAAGGAACATGGGTGGGTTTTAACCCCGCGCTCCACGCAGAGCGGAGGAAGTTATCTGATGAATTCTCATCCGCAAAAAGGGGCAATCCGCTTGTGAACAAGAAAAAATCAGTTTTCGTTCAAGAAACCAAATATCACTTCTCCTAACCTTAAAATACAGACCAAATTAGATAATTCAAACTTCATTAGTACATTACATCACGCCTGTAATCTCTGCAGGGTCAGGCAGAGATGTCCCAACAGGACATTTCGCAAGTTTCTTTATTTTTCGGGTTGTTCGAAAGAGATACCGCGGCCCCGGAACGTAAAGGGCAATAGAAGGCACGTGGCTGGGTTTTAGTCAGTACAAGTCTGAAACTCCCTCCGAGGAAGTTATTTGATAATTTCGCACACCACACAAAAAAACACTTTCTTTATTTAGGGTTCGTGCCTCGAAGGAAAAAATCTGAACGCTTATCAGTTTCTTGGCCATCTGTAAAACCAAATAATCAATTATGTGGTCCTTTTGTGTTGTAAAAACTCAACCCTATAAATTACTCAAAATTTAAGTCCCACTTAAGTTTAACAGAGACGAAGTGACGTTTGACCATACAAAATCTAAAGTTTAAGAGCTGCTCAAATGTTAAGCAGCCCTTACATTTTGAGTGACGTTTCAGTATTCGGGGGCAGGTGTAGTAGTAAGTAGTCTAAAGTTATGGCTCTATATGTCACAAGTATGTACGGAATTCTCGGTGCGCCAGTCTGACTGACTCTGCTCTTGGCTGATTTTTTAATAAGTCCCTTGTGATAGGGGCGACCCTATTGCTATTTATTTATTTAAGGACAACCAACAAAGCTGCACCAACATACATGTTAAAACGCTCACATCTTTACAAAATGTAGTGTAGCCTAAATTAAAGGCTGCCACGGCATGCATTAAACATAGAGTAGGAACTACAGTTCCTCACAAAACGGATTTTACTTATTTATTAATTTGAGATACTAATTAACTTAAAAGCTTAATTAAATTTAATCAATTAATCTTATTTTATTCTGCGGTGTGCCAAACCACAACCAATAAAAAAGGAAAAAATACAAACATTAAATAATACGTGAAAAGGTGAACAAATAGTAAGCAAGGTTTTAGTTCAGCAAATATTTAGCGTCAAATAAATAGTTTAACAATAGTCATTTACACTTGCAATTACACTGATGATCGTAATATTAGGTACCCTAATGACTATTTAGTATACGGCTGGTACTTATGTGTTTAGCAGCCATCATGGTCGTTGTCGCTGGTCGTTAAATGGTCATGGTCGGAGGTTAGCGGTCTATGATTGCCATGAAATAAACATGACAATATAACTGGTTGTTTATCATAATGGTGCTAAAATAGAACTTGACCATAGTGTAGGTACATGGAATTTCTTGACCATTCTTCTCCATAGAGATCAACGCTTTGAAATGTAACAAGCAACTACAGTACTTGCACAAGTTGTTATGCATTGTTTCTGGGACTGGTAGCTTCATTCTTTTGTTTTTGACATTGAAATGTGCCTGTAGTTGTGTAATTGAAATAAATGCTTTAAGTTTTGACTTAATGGAGACTTCGCTGGGTAACCAATTTTTCAAAGTATATACCAATAGATACCAATTTACTTTTATTACCATTAGTTGTGCCCCTAAGTTCTTTTTAACCGACTTAAATAAATTAAGAGGTTCTATGTTCGACCGTATTTTTTTATGTATAACTAGCTTTTGCCTGTGGCTTCGCTCGCGCAGTTTATTGATTTGTTATAGCAACGCTTATTGATTTTTAATAGCAACGCTAAGTTTTCTCTTTTCTTCCCTCGTTCTCCCACATATCCCACTTTTTTTTTAAATAAAACATTTGCCTATGTCCGTCTCCTGGTTCCCAACTATCTCTGTACCAAAATTCATAAAAATTGGTTTAGACAAAGCGTGAAGAGGTAAAAAACAAAAAAACTCACTTTCGCTTTTATATTATTAGTAAGGATTACCGATTACTCCGCCAACTGTGGACCAAACTTTTATAATTTATTTTTTGTTAGAAAGGGTATACTTTTGTGGTGGGACGGTCCCAAATCAATTTTATTTATATTGCTTGGGGAGTTTTAGATTTGTCGTCTAGGTATCTAATATATAAAATTCTCGTGTCACAGTTTTCGTTCCCATACTCCTCCGAAACGGCTGGACCGATATATACGAAATTTTGTGTAGGTACATATCGGGTAGGTCTGAGAATCGGCCAACATCTATTTTTCAAACCCCTAAGTAGGGAGCGGGTGAAACCGCTGGGCACAGCTAGTCTAATATATAAAATTCTCGTGTCACAGTTTTCGTTCCCATACTCCTCCGAAACGGCTGGACCGATTTAAACGAAATTTTGTGTACATATTGGGTAGGTCTGAGAATCGGCCAACATCTATTTTTTATACCCCTAAGTGAGCAGCGGGTGAAACCGCTGGGCACAGCTAGTAATAAATATTTTTTCTTCTAAATCTGTATGGATGATCTGCTAATCTTTTAGTAACAATAAATACTTGATAAGAATAAGTGTGAGATACCGGTGACTTTTGTTTGTTTCGTTGACTTTTTTGCCACCGACTTTCGGAAGTAAAGTTATTTTCCATTATTTAGTTTTTTTTTAAGTCGATTTTTTAACTATATATTCAGTTCTTTCTGGAGTACGTTAATGTGGCTGACTGGGGAGAATGTAAGAAAAAAGATGTTGCTCTAACAATGACGAAGATGATCTTTCGTTTGGGCGGTAAGTAGCCTTTTTTTAATGTTTAGTAGGTACGTACATTATAAGACAAACATCTATTGTGATTTGTGGTTTACCAATCTTTAATAGGTATCTTTAATACTTATGGATTCAGAATCTTGGAATTTCAACTTGACTATGTGATTAGAAAAACCAAATCATACAAGGTAAATAAAACACAACACCATGACTTCCGAGTAGTTAAATAAACCACAGACAATCAACATAATTCTTTAAAACCATTCATAGGAAGAATCAATTAATTTCCGCTGCCTCTATGTTCTTTTTTTAACATTTATTTGTCAATTTTCCTCAATTTTTTATCATCTGCATGTTATTTTGCACGGGGACTTAACCGTAGGAAAAACAAGAAAACAACAATATAAAATGGAAACACATTTTAATGACAAAGATGACTTTCACAAAAATAATTGTTTACTATAAATTGTTCTTAACTACGTTTTAATGATTAGGTATTCATTTTATTTATTGATAGATTACTATAATTTATTACACATTTAGATTTTTTTACTGTGGATTTTTTACAGTGACAACATAATACATTGATAATTGTATTTTTTTTTTAATATGGGTTTGTGGTGATTTTTCCAATATTAAGTATATTTTATTCGTAAGATAAACTTTTTTTTACAGTTTTTTTAATGGAAAAGGTAAATAAGTAAAAAAAAAACAAAAAAAAATATTTTTAAAATTATTAATATTGAAAAAATTGACACAAATATAGAAAAGTACTTGACCGCTAATCCCTTTGTTTTCACGTGTTGCTTATAAATTGTTTATTTTGCACCGAAGCGTAATAATGGTTTTACAATGGAGATGTAAATAATTAGGTACATTTAAAGTTATAACTCCTTACGTACTTCCACTAAATTCTACAACGACATTACACTAAATATTTTGGTAAATAAATGTTCTCAGTTACAAAATATTCAAAATAGTAATTATATAGATTCGTACAAACATTTAAGGCCGATTTTTCAATCATTAGATAACTTTTATCTAAAGACTAAATGTGACGTTTTGACAGAGTGTCCATACAAAAACTGTCAAAATGACAGACCTATTCCTTGGATAAATCTTAACCGGCGATTGAAAAATTGGCCCTTATTTAGATTATTACCGTAGTTTAGAACTTCAGGAGCACTTTCTAAAAATGTTTTTTTTTTCAACTATTTTTTGTTTCTTAATATAGAACGATGCTGTAGATATAATTTAAAACTCAAAAACCAAAATGAGCGTCGCTCATTTTTACTAAGTCTTCACGTCTTTTAGATGATTGCCTAAATTGGAAATGCTAAATTTAGCAGTACGCTATCATTCAGGCGTCATTCAGTGTTAGTAAAAACGGCCATTACAGTATAAAAAGGAAAAACGTTATTTTTCGTGACTTACATCTCGCAAGTCAACTTAAGAGGTTGTCATTCGCTTAAACGAACGAAAAAACTTCTCCAGTTTAAAAGATGTAGACACCATTTAATATTTTACTACTTTTGACACTAAACGTGTTCATAACACAGACAGATCTGAATGTAAAGCTTGGCTTAGTTTGGACTTAGGCCTGTCTTATAGTATATCTATGTTCGTCTGTATATGTTCACACCAAGGCAAAATGTTTGGTACAAAAAAAAACAAGGCTGTATAAAACACATGTATACGCGTATCGCGAGGGTTTTTGAAAAAGAGATCATAATTTTTTTTTACAGGCATTTTCACCAAAGTGGGACAGTCTGGTCTAAAAGAAAAAAAAAGGCCCTGTATCTTATTGTCCTTGGTGTGAACCATGAAGGGATATATTAAGCGTATGATAATCACATTATTTTCATCTGATAGACATCGATATTAATAACAGCACAAAACATCTAAGAAGCCTTAACGGTAAAATTACAGTATACATAGAAATTTATTTATAAAGACAATATCAGAATATAGTAGCTACACCAAATAGAAACATTAAATAAATACATTTTGTTCTCGCTTACATTAAGGTTTAAAAATATTCTTATTAATCTTAATAAATTATTTAATTGACCACTCAACGGTAATAGAAAATCTTTTTACAATTTTCGTCAAGTAATCTATTAAATTTATTATTTAACAGTGAAATAACTGTTGGAAGCGCTAATCATAATATTACGATTAAACCTAACATGATTAAAGTAAATTAATAAAGACGAATTTCACCAATAAAACTGAACGCGACCCAAGCACTCAAACAGACTTTAACCAACTGTCAGTGTCAAATTTGCCGCGGTATTACGTTTAAATGGGCTTATCGAGTTCAGTTCCATGTGTAAGATACTCTTAGGATAAATTTGTGAGCTTGTACTAGTAACACGGACGAAATACAAAAAGCGCGGACACAAGAAACATTAGCTTATATTGTAACAAATAATATTCTTATATAAATTCTCGCTTCACAGTTTTAGTTGCCATACTCCTCCGAAACGGGTCAACCGATTTTTAGGATATTTTATGTGTGTTTTGGTAGGTCTGAAAATCCGTCATTACCTATTTTTCATACCCCTAAGTGATATAGGCTCTGAAACCGCGTGGGCACAGCTACTTACCTATATTATATATTTTATTTTATAATAGCATGTTTTCGAAATGTGGAATATTATTTACAGGTATTGTACACAACAACAACATATAAGTAAAAATGCTCAGCTGTCCCATACATTGCCCGTGGAAATCCCCGTTCCCAAGTTCAAAGAATAATTATAATGCTATTGTGTAGCTCGGTCCTCTGAACGAGATTTAGATCAAGAGTAGACCCATTTAATAAAGATTAACAAAAAGTTGGAATTGAACTGATCATTTGTATAGGACAGCTGATTAGGTTGCGCTATCATGATTTGGATTCTATGAAGAGGTTGTTTTGTTTGATAAACTGTGTTTTAGTCTTTGACCATCTAGAGTGCTCTTTTAGTATTTTATATCTATTTTGACGGGCCGAATAACCAAATTTTCCGGTAATTTTTCATCCTTGTTAGGACTTTTTCCAAAACCGTATTTTTTTTGGATTGTAGCCGTATGTTTTTAAATTGAATATTTGTTGTACAATTATCAAGATGTTCGTCTAAGTCAACTCGAGTACAATAATTGATTGATAATAGAAATATTATTTTTACAAAAATGAATAACTCTTGGATTAAATATTTTAACCGGTTCTTCAAGTTTATAATCTTTACAGATTTTTCTAATAAATAAGTTCGTTTTCGTCACATTTGATACGTATTTGATTTAAGTTTTCTTTATATTTTCCTGCACCACCACATAAATGGAAGGTTCAAGTACACGAACTCCGGCTAATCTTCAAATATTGAAGTCCTCAAAGAGGCTCCCAATGTTATCTAGTAGGTACACACGGCGACACATCGAGCTATACATTGCCAGTATAACGTGGCCTCGTTTTTTATAGTGTTCCCGTACAATGAGAGATCCGCATAAACTGGTTTAAGTAAAGCTTGATATGTCGTGGTGTGACAAGTCGAGCCTTGTCAAACAAGCATAAAACCAAGTTTACGGCCCATCCAAAATACAAGCATTTAATGCTAAACGTTAGTACTTCTTTAAAACAAAACACTATATTTTAAATTCAAACAGGGAAAACACATTAGCGAATTTTTTGTGCAACATTTCTTCTAAAAAAAATAACGATTATCTTTCGTTAATTAGGACAAACAGAACAAAGAAACGTCCGCATTTCCGGCATGATTGATAAATCAATCGATAAGAAATTCATCAACATAAAGACTAGGCAGGCACCTGACTTAACAAATTATGGACTTATATAATATATTGGTCAGACAAACATAAGTACGAATGATAAGGGACTTCCCTCACTGCGGGCATTGTCCAACGGATTGCGCAAAGTAAATAATACCTACGCATTACATAATGTAGGTAAAGGTAAATAGCTTTCGAGCCAATCTTGATTGTCCAGTCATAAGTATGGGCTTAACTTGTTATCTGTGATAGAGATCGAGGTAATACCGGTAATAATTTTTTTTGAATAATCACGTCAAGTCAGGCCCATAATTTGCATGTATTATTTATAGATCAGGGATGCCATTGACGGCACGTGCCACAATATTGTGAGCTAGTTGTTACTCGCCGGTTCGAGAATAACTTTCATAATTCACTAAGAAACTGTTTGGTGATGAGTTTACCCTGTGTTAAAAGAGTTTCGAGTCAATTATTTTCACTTTAAAGGTCAAAATTATTTGACGGCACATCTATGGCCTCACTCCACATTTTGTAAGGAAAAATGGCACGTTGGTCCATAAAGGTTTGCCACCCCTGTTTTAGACTATCGAATTTTGGGTACCTACCTGTCAAGTTCTCCAGAATCAACGTAAAAACCTAAGGGTGGAACTGTGGAACTTTATGCGAAGTTGTTCAAAAAACAAACATTGCTATTTGATAAACAGATTGCCTGATAGATGATAATAATATAACTTTTAACCATAAATAATTTTCCCGACATTCTCAGAGTCAAAATGTTTGGAAGTGATCTTGTCGATGCCCTTATTCGATTTGATCCTTAATTCCGGGTACAACCTTGTTGATATTTTTGAGTTGAGAATGTATTCTTAGATGATGATACAACAGGATATAACCTTAATAAATAATTCCTGTAACTATATTAAATGTGAGTGTTAAGGATAAATGTAATTTTATAGATAAAGGTTTGATATTATTTATTAAAAAAAAATTCACTGTTAGTGCGGGCTCTTTACGATATGGAAAAGGCACGAGTGGGGTGAATTTAAAAAACATGTCAAATTAACATATTATTCTAAAAATTTCTTCAATATTATAGATATATCATAACTTAATTGTGTTTTGCAAATAATATAGTGAATAGGATACTTTGATTTCATTTAAAATACTATATTATAAACACGTCTATATTCTAGAATGTTATAAAATTTATTTCTACCATAGGAGAGGCAGAAAACATAGTTGACTTTTATACTTCCATTTTAAGTAAAACTGTTTTTTTATGTTCCCACATTAAGTTTTTTTTATATATTGATATGGTATGGTTTAAACCTGCGTCCAAACTTCTTATTTAGCTAGCAGCGAATAAATAAAATAATAAGGTCATTACATTGTGTCATATAAACTTTTCTTTCTTTAATTTTTTAATTTAATCTATCTGTGAAGTATAATATACCTATTTTTGAGCACATTCAAAATGTGTCGGTTTTAATTATTTTGGCATCTCTTTGTGTTCTGGTAGGTAATTTTGTTACAATGCAAGAATTAAAATTATCTATGTATCAACACCGATAAAATCATTTTAAATGTTTTTTTTTCATTAAAGCCACACTGATTATATTTTTTACATTTAATATTCTGAAACGTTGAGACTGATCTAATAATTTATTAAAATTTTGATTTACGTAGGTAAATATTTTTTTTATATAAATTCCTTCGGGTCTATTTAGACATTATAAATATCGATACTATTTATCCTAAAACATAGCCAATATTTAAATATTTCGTCTACTTTATAAATTTAAAAATATTTTTTTTCTATTACGCTAGTTATGCCTACATTTTTGATAGACGCTCAAAGTACTAATCGATTGTCTACTTGATAGAAAATGCAAGATATTACCAAATGTACCGTTCAATTTAATACGCACAGATTTCAACGAACCACAAACACTGGATTTTGACAGATGTAAGAAGAGAAACATAATTTTTGATAAATATGTTGCCCCACACTAGGAATTTCTCCTATATCCTGGGTGCGCATACAAACAGCCAGACCCGAAACAATTAACATACAAATACTTGTTCCGTGCGTCCGTCCCTGTGATAATATACATAATACCTTACGTGTGGTGTCTCAGACCATGATACTGAATCACTTATGTTCTATGACTTTTGGCAATACATAACTTATTTAGTTTTATATATCCATGTAGTATAATTTAAAAAAAATATTTTCTGTTTTACACCTACCACTCGTTTGTCTCTGCTTCACACAAAGGTTGACTGGTAGAAAATGCCTATAGCATTAAGCTCGAAACTGTACGTTGTGCTCGAAGTATGTAAATAACTTTTTTAAATTTTACAAGCAAAGTTGGGTTTTCTTTCCGAATTTCCAGAACTTGTAGAAGAAAAAGTTGTTCAGTTTCATGGTCAGTGACTCTATACGAGAGGATTTTATTATGTTACATCTTGTATATAAGGTTCATTTTTCTCTACCATGAGCTATATACACTCACTGTAATTTGTGCGTTTTGGATAGCTGAATCTTTAATAGTTTTTTCGCAATTTTAACCACCACGGCCGTCATTTAAGGAGTTGTTTTAAAAAAAAAAAGATAATATTATAAATTTTCTTCAAAACCTTTCATTGCAGTTTTAGGTCTTGCATAGTCTACCAATAAACAGTCATCGAGAATATCATAGTCTACATAGATGTATAGTTCTAAAGTGATACTTATTTGTTCTCTATCAGAGTCTGTACTTGTAGTACCAGATCCCTCGCAAGGGATAACACAGCAGATGCGTCGTGTCGTTCTGCCATTTCTGTGAATTAAAAATAAACTTTAATCAGGGATTGTTTCCTTAACAGAACCGGCCAAGTGCGAGTTAGACTCGCGCTCCGAGGATTCCGTACAAATTTGCGACATAAATGAGTATATGACTGCGTAGACTAAGAAGATTTTTTCACAGCTCCAAGGGACTACAGACTTAAGTATAATGGTTTAAATTTCAAGTCAATACCTCCACGTATTCCCAAGATAAAGGGTCTTGATAGACGGACAACAAAGTTACCATATAAAGGTTATGTTATTCCTTTTGAAATACAGAACCCTAAAAGATAAGACAAACTCTTTTACTATACTCTTTTTGGGTGCAGTTCGTTTTTCGCACGCACCAAAAACATAAATACCTATTAAATAGCCGACGGTACCTTTCTTCTTTAAAAAAGATTTCCGACGAATTGAGAACCTCCTTTTTCTTAAGTCGGTTAGAAACAACTTCATCCAACAGATTATTAACGACAACAACATGGAGAAAGAAAGAAAATTCTAAAATAAATGCAAAAAGGCGGTCGATCTAGTCCACATCTACATCTGGGGTTGTTTTATACATCTTACTTCGCCTTTCACTGAGAAACTCATTTCCAAATCATTAAATGTATGGCTTATAACACTTCCTTAACAAATTCAGGTAAGGGAATCACCAGTCCTCCTCTTATTACTCATACACTCACCGTTGAAGAACTTGATGATATCGGTGAAGTCCATGGTGTTGGCGAGTATGACGTCGCGATAGGTCTCCAGCAGCGCGAGCGCTATGAACAGCACCATATGCTCTGACGCCACGTGACGTGCTGCCCAGATCAACTCCCATGCTGAGAATACCTGTAGTGAATAGATTTTTATTATAAACTAGCTGTTCCCCACGGTTTCACCCGCGCTGCTCAGCACCTGTTGGTCGTAGCGTGATGTTATATAGCCTATGTTACTCGGGGATAATGTAGCTTTCCAAAGGTGAAAGAATTTTTGAAATCGGTCCAGTAGTTTCGGAGCCTATTCATTACAAACAAACAAACAAACAAACAAATCTTTCCTCTTTATAATATTAGTATAGAAGTATAGATAATTCAACATCAGCAGCACTTTAAATTTAAATCTTATAGGTACACCAGACCTACTAATGCGAGATTACATTAATAGGTTGTCCGTCTACCCGTTACCCGTTTTCTCTACAATCAGAAAACGTTATCACCGTTGAAATGCTATTAACCGATACAGATCATCGAAAAGCCAAAAATGCTATGCGGTCACATTATTTAATCCTTACTGAACTTGAAGCTAGTTTTACTATAAAAACATATTTTATTTTAAAAACGTTTACTATCAACTCTGTTGAAATCTAAAACTATAGCCAAACTGATAAATCTCTAATCTCTCAATTGGTTTGCTTCAGCTAGCCCTTCGGATCCATCTTCAGGCTAAGCCGCGCTAGCATGGGTTGGTCTGTAGATTGGTGACCACCTCTTACATATCGACTTTCATACGTGCCCTCATTTGTATAACTTGATAATCTTAATTATGTTTGGGTCAGTACCCAGTTTAACCGGATGCAACGAAATACCAGTACTTTGGGCTGACTAACTATACTTAGCTCAGGTGTGGAGCAGTTTAGGTTGATATAGCAAGTGGGTATACTCACATCCTGGTAAAGCAGTTCCCTCTTGAAGTCAAGCAGGAACCACCGGTAGCAGAAGTAAAAATGTGTGTAGTCACCGTGAGCATGCATCAGTTCATACAGCTCGCAGTCCAGGATCTGGATCAGCGACCTGTTATAATAATAATTATAGTGATGAATCTTGGGTGGTGTATATTGATGATTTGGTCATTGGTCTTTTAATTCGTCCCAATGTTTCAGTTTTCAGCTCACTCACCTCATGTCAGCGAAGTGCGCGTCCATGGCCTGTCCGGAAGGGAAGTTATCGGTAGCGCGGCGCATGAGACTGTTGAACAGCGCGTGCGCAGACGCCTCCTCGCGCATCATGACCAGCAGTGGCGCCGCCAGGTCGCACATGCCTTGCATGTAGCCTGTGTCTAGGTGCTCCCAGACGTAGCTGAAATATTAAATAGGAAATATAATTTTTAGAAGCCTGAACTAGCACTGTTAAGGTTTGCTTAAAAAATGTGGAAAATTGAGATTGACAGCAGAGCTCTCATTGTACTTATTTTGAAATTCAGTCAGCGTTAGGCCGGCTGGGCTGGGCAAGGTTTTTAATCATTAACTTTTTTTTTCAGATTAAAACAGGCAATTTTAAATGCAAAGTCGTGCAGATTATTTTTTCTAGTGTTAAATTAACTAGGAGTTGTACTGATTGCAGGTTGAACAAGCGCCAAAAGGACAAAATAGAGGAGATAGTGGGGATTTATTGAATAGCGGATGGTACACAAGACGTCACATCAACCTACACAAAACTATTTTAACCTGATCTCTTTACTACGATGTGCGATCCGTAGTAGGGAGATCAGGTTATTATAGTTTAGAATAGGTTGACCTGCCGTCGTGTGTACATTCTTTCGACACGGCCAAACGGTGGTCCCAATGAATTTTATTTTTTTTCTTCCTGTATAGTGGCTAACAAGTTTAACGTGAATGTTTTATAGCATCGTATTGGACTTGTCTGTAAAGGTGCTATAAATTAGTGGTAAATAAATAAATTAATTAATGTCAAAACTAATCTTAATTGTGAAAAACATAACCGACATACCTAATTTAAATAATACATCCTTTACTCCAACAATGCAAGTTAAAAAAAAAAATTGTCTGCTCGTAAACATCCACCCGCAATAACTTCAGTTCATCCGTGATCATGGCGTTTGCAACATCGCCGAAATATCGGAAACTCAATATAAATAATAAACATGGTAAATATCCCGTTTCAAGTGTTAATTATAATAAAAAAAAAAGATATTACTTACGTGCACATAATATTCCTTAGTTTGTCCAGATTCTCGTCTGTGAAGAAGGGGTAGTTGCGATCGCACCTCTGAACATCCTTCTCTATGCGATGCAGGTTTAGAGCGAATGATTCCACCAATTCATTCTGAAATGGGACGGTTTTATTTGACAATCAAATATTTACATTTTTATCGTTCTTTAAGAGAAAATCTCAACACAGAAAAATTAAAAATGACGATGCATTTAAGAGATCACACGAATCCTGTCGGGTCAAATATTGCCAAGGTGTGACACTATTCGTGATTTAGGAGTTCACCATGACAATAAGCTAGTCTTTGATACACATATTGGCGCCATTGTTAACAAAGCTTCTAAACTACTCGGATTTATAATGCGCCTTTCTAAGTGCTTTAAAAATGTCAAGACACTAAATATTCTGTACTGTACTTTTGTAAGAAGTCAGCTGGAGTATGCATCTCAGATTTGGAATCCGCGTTACAATAAGTACATCGACCGTATTGAAAATATACAAAAACGATTCATCACATTTCTTTGTTTTCATCAAAAGACACCATACCATTCAACTGATTATCTCCGACTCTGTAAGAAATACAATCTACTACCACTCGAAGACCGTCGTGAGATTGCTGACGTTCTGTTTCTGTTAAAGATATTTAATAATGACATGGACAGTCCCGAATTACCATCAAAGTTTAATTTTAATGTACCAGGTAAATGTTTTCGTTTCAATCCGCCCTTACGTGTACCTCATACTAATACGAACTACATACAGAACAGTTATACTGTGCGTGTGAGTAAGCAGTGCAATATAATATGTAAGCAACATGATTTGGATCCTTTCACAACAAGTGTGACATCAGCCAGAAGGAGCTTAAGCCTCAAGTTTTTCAAATAGCCTACAAATTGGATTTTTTGCTAAATTTACTTAATTGTTTTATTATAACTTTTTATTTTATTGTAAACGAACAGATTTTTGACAATAATTTTCTGAAATGTTGTTTGTAAAAACGTCTTTATTTAATAGAAATAAACTATATTATAAATTAACACATTGTACTGACGTCTCTTCACATAATTTTTATTCCATTTCTATACGCGTTGGCTTGTAATTGGCCTGTTTCTATGATTTCTTTATTTATGTTATGTTTTTATATAGCTGTAAGTCTTCCATAATATATTAAGTAAATAAATAAACAAACAAAATAAATATTATTATAAACGTCCAGAGTAAAAGCAAAATTTAGCAAGAATTAAAACAAACCTTATAAACTAACATAATAATATTTATATGTCTAATAAACATAATTAAGTGAAGAAACAATAAATATGACGTGACTTACCGAATAAACTCCACCATTAGAGCTAGCCGGAGACACGCAGTTGGAGCGGTTATCGGGCGCGTGCCTGTCGGCCGGCTCCAGCGTGTCGAAGCTGGCGCCGCCCGACTGCGACTCCTCGCGCACCACGCCCAGCGGACTGCGCGCCGGACTCACTTGGGCTGACACACAACACAATATCACAACAAACATTCCTGAAGTGTAGACGTATTCCGTACGCATGATCTAACGGTTACGGTAACGGCTTTCTATTGGTCAATTGTTTGATTCATCGACTTCCGGATGTAATATTTTCCGACTTGTTAGTGATTTTTTGGAAAGTGATTTATGATGGTGTCTCACACAAATTCTTATTATCGAGTATTCATTTTCCATTGCTACTAAGAGATATAAAGCATAACATCCACATAAATTAAAAAATATATATTGAAGATAACTCATATAGGTACTACCGAAACAATATGGATACAATTAACATGGGACCTTTTTGGGAGAAATCACCCTTTATTTATAAATATAATATCATTGACTTATCCCTTTTAATTATTAAAAGGAATTCCGAAAATCGGCCCACAACTGACACACAAAAAAAACAGTCGAATTAAGAACCTCCTCGTTTTTCAAGTCGATTAAACACGTATCTCACCAGTGGTCCCTCCAGAAACCGGTGAGCCTCCAGCGGCGAGATCAACAGACGGGTTGGTAATGATAACACTCGTGTGTTGCTGGTGAGGACTTGGCTGAGCCTCGTCTAATGATGAGCGGAACTCGCTGCCGTTCAACTGAGCACTGTCCACGCTGCATAGCAGGCCTCGACCATCACCTTTAAATGGTCAGATAGAATCCACTTCAGTACGTTGTAACAGGCCATTTGTATCAAATTGGGTTTACTATATCTCACGGTCTAGCTATACTTAAATTTAATTTCCTGGGATCGCCAGTATTATCGATAAAAAAAGTGCTTTTATAATAGCTAACTTCTCAACTTTAGGTCATTAAGCATCCGAATATTTCACCTCTAGTTATTATATAAAGCAGCTCTTCTATAATCCCCAGAAGGGCTAAACAAAGGCCTATACATGAAAATAAATTGTTTTAGAATAAATTTCTTATACCGTAGTACTATTATTTATTTTGTGTTTATGGTCTTTGTGTACAGGCCCGTCGCGATGTCCCAGTTCTTGCCCCACCCGTCCCTTACTAGAGCCAGCCCGATATCTGAGCCAGTTGTATCAAAACCAGTCCCAAAATAATATCACTCAGATCCAGCGTGTCCTTTTGCTGTCCTCCACCAGTGTCGCCTTAAGCCAAGGTTTGTACCCCACAGGGGGTGCCCTTAGCGAGTAGTCACTTAGTTTTTTTAAAACTGTGTCCCACACTTGGAATTTCTCCTATATCGTGGGTGCGTTCACAAATATTTAAACACACACATACAAACTATTTAAGTTTTTTGCTCTGGCTGGAGTACTCTCAAGGCATCCAAAGGAATTCAAAAAACTACGAGAAACTATTTAAAAAAGGTCTGTAAACCGTGTTCATGTACCTTTCTGAACAATCCCTTCAGCTAGCCTCTTGATCTCAGCTATGCTCTCTCTCCGCATGTCAGGGTTTTCAACAACACTCTTCAAATGCACTTCCTCATCTTCTAAGTCTTTCAGACTGTCTACATCTACATCCCTACTATCACCGTTCTCAGTCTCTCCGTTCTGTTTCGTTTCTTTGTCTCTTTCAGAGTCCAGTTCGATGTTGTCGACCTGAAAGTGAGAAAATATTATTTGCTCTATACCATAATGTGTTATTTGCACAATAAAAATAAGAAATGTAGAGGTGATTGGCGGTGGTGATTTCTCGCGTCAGTCCAGTGACAACAGCCCTGTCGAAGGTCCGTTAGTGTTCCACGCGCGCCTCAAAAAGATTTCAGCTAAGGGTTGTTCGAAAGAGATACCGCGGCCCCGGAACATAAACGGCAATAGAACAATAGAAGGAAGATTGATTTTAGTCAGTAAAATTCTGACACTCTCCTCCCACTTCGTTACGCGTTCGCGAGGGAATTATTTCATGACCAAAAAAAATGGTGGGATCACATCCACGCAAAACGGATCCTACATTCCAAGTTAAGCATGCTTAATGTAGATATTCATCCATAACTGGCAAAGGTTGTTGATGAATCCTTATCTATACATGTACCTCGTCTATGCTGGGAGCTCGCGATAGGATAGGTTTGTCCGGCCGCTTCTGTTCTGTGTCGCTCGGCTCGGGTGATACGACGGGTGGGTTGTCCGAGATCACGCTGCAGTCGTCTTCGAACACCTGGCCAAAAAAATGTAGATGGTAAGAAAATTTATGTGCAAAAAAAGTCACGCCCTTTTACAAGGAAAAAGAACTGTTTTCAACGACCGACTCCAAGTAATATGACTATCTTTTAATGCAATTCAAATATTGCTTAGACCGTCGAAAAACCTTTTTTTTATATATACTTTACTAGAAACTCTGTACTAGAGACTTTGCCGTCTTCCGCGCAGTTATGTCACAGAGCTCTGCTCTATTTTATTTATGTTGAAGACCATGAATCTTTATAAAACTGAAAGGAAGTAAAAAACTCTTAATTATTATTGTAAAACAAGAAAGGAAGTGGTACAGACTTTAAATGTCGTTTCTTTACAGGTTTGTTCTTTTATTATATTAAAACACTAATTTTTATGTAAAACTCGATGTAAAATGTATTGCAATAAACTTTTCTTTACAATCAAAGCAACGCATTTTTGTACCAATCCAACTACACATTATACAGGGTGGCCAGTTGATAGACGTCCAAAGAAAAAAATTAGATGCCTTATGCTAAGGGGTACCCGAATTACCCCCATGTATGTTCCGCGATTATTTGTAGTTTAGGAGCTAGAATTTTTTTAAGTACTATTTTCAAAATTTTCACCTACCATTAGTTTTTATTTTTTATGTCTTTATTCCTATCATTTTTAGATATTCTTTTTTGTGGAAATCTATTAGCGATAGCAATAGCTACCATGCAAAAAATATCCGTTTGCCTAGGCATTGTAGAACTTACCCACAAAATTAGTCCAAAGTTCAAAATTACCATTAGAGTTCGATCATCAAAAATGTTTAGAGCTTAAAAAAAAATAAGTTGGGGGTGCCAGAGGTTTCTAAATGATCTTAAAAACTTCTATGGACCTTCAACAGACAAAATCGGTAAAAAAATATAGAGCTTGATCGGGATTATTTCCTGTAATTAGCGTTGATAGCAATAAAGGTATTTTTACAGTTATTGTTATAATTTGGGATTTCTTTATTTTTGCCACTTTTATGATAAAAAAATACGGTAGATAGTTTACAAATTTTATTAAAACACGTTACAAAAGGTTTTCAAAGTGCCGCCTTACCACAGAAATGCACAATCTACATCTACGGAGGAAATTGTCTTTTAGTTGTAAACCATGTCTCGTCTCAGTGTTAAGTTAACGTCTGACAGCAAAATTGGTAATTCTTCAAGAACTTTTTGTAGGTGGCTCCATCGAGCTTGGACAGCGGTCTGGCTATGGATTCTCCGTAGTCCGCTATCGAGAATCCTCATTCCGTAAGACCATAAAATTTTCAACACCACTTCAGTGTGAACATGTGGTCCGGCGTTCTCAACGGTGAACTACCAATTACTTTACCACCACCATTCGAGCTGCCGTCCAGGCTCGTGATGGTACGCACGGGACACTAACAATGAGGAAGAGCTAAAACGGAAAATTGAAGAAGCGGGAAATGTGGCGGGCCTGTTGGTGTAGTGGTTAGTGGCCCTGACTGCTGCGCCGGAGGTCGTGGGTTCGATTCCCACCCAGGACAAACTTTGTGTGATTTTTTAACTTTGTCTGGTTACCATAACACAAGCTCTGCTTAGCTTGGGATCAGATACCCGTGTGTGAGTTGTCCCAAGATATTTATTATTTATTTATTTAATGTTGTAAGAAGTAACAGAGAAGCCTTTAGACTTTAGACAACTAAAAGACAATTTCCTCCGTAGATGTAGATTGTGCATTTCTGTGGTAAGGCGGCACTTTGAAAACCTTTTGTAACGTGTTTTAATAAAATTTGTAAACTATCTACCGTATTTTTTTATCATAAAAGTGGCAAAAATAAAGAAATTCCAAATTATAACAATAACTGTAAAAATACCTTTATTGCTATCAACGCTAATTACAGGAAATAATCCCCGATCAAGCTCTATATTTTTTTACCGATTTTGTCTGTTGAAGGTCCATAGAAGTTTTTAAGATCATTTGGAAACCTCTGGCACCCCTCACTCATTTTTTTTTAAGCTCTGAACATTTTTGATTATCGAACTCTAATGGTAATTTTGAACTTTGGACTAATTTTGTGGTAAGTTCTACAATGCCTAGGCAAACGGATATTTTTTGCATGGTAGCTATTGCTATCGCTAATAGATTCCACAAAAAAGAATATCTAAAAATGATAGGAATAAAGACATAAAAAATAAAAACCAATGCTAGGTGAATATTTTGAAAAAAGTACTTAAAAAAATTCTAGCTCCTAAACTACAAATAATCGCGGAACATACATGGGGGTAATTCGGGTACCCCTTAGCATAAGGCATCTAATTTTTTTCTTTGGACGCCTATCAACTGGCCACCCTGTATTCTGACAGATAAAATGTAGAGTTTACTTAGTTAGTAGTGAGTATACGTATTAAAAGATAAATAAAATGTTTGTAAGGTCACCGTGCAGGCTTTACCAAATGAGTAAGAACCGCTTTAATTGGTTAGTAATTGTGTATAGTCAAGTAAAGAAAAGTAACCAAGCTGTCAAATTAAGTTAAATTTATTTGATAGCCAACAGTTCGTCCGATCACTACACTAGGAAGTAACGAAGGGTGAGCGTTTTGGGAGACTATTTTGTGTAATAACGTTCAAAAAGTGCTGATCATCAGCTTAGTTTGAATAAATGGCTTTTCACACCCTCACTTATAAAACACCCTCACACACACACACACACACACACACACACGCACTCACACACACACTCACATACCTACACTCTAAATCTACCTATTTACAATGGCTTTCATTTCCCTTTATTTTTGCATGCATGTTATTGTTACCAGGATAATTATACCTAATTATAAAATGTACTACGTCATGAGACCCCTATATGTATATTGTATAAACGGGATCACTCCTGTCTCTCCTAAACACAGGCTCAAACTCAGTAGCCTATATAGGAGTACAGCGCTTCACCCGCTTACCACATTGTGAATTACTCTCATGTCCCAGTCTATCTACACTGTACTTTGATCTGGTCCTTGTTAACAATATTTTTTTCATTTATTAATTAATTTATTATCTGTTTCTAAGAAAAAAAAAACAACTTTATTTGACTAGTCTAGTTACTTACCTATTTTATTGACCGTACTTATATGAAAAAGAATTAGGGAATACATAACCTCCTACTTTAGAAACTGGTTTAAAAATATTGTGCTTAAAGCTCGTACCTCACTCGTATCATTATTGTCAGTGGGCTTCAGTTTCCCCGAGGCCTCGCTGAGCCTGGCGATGGACGCGGCCGTGGCCTCGCGGTCGCGCTGCCGCACGATGGCCTCCACACAGAGCCACTCCGACATGGTCGTCTCGTACTGACGACGACATGCCGTGTCTTGTTCTGCTCGCTCTTCGGCTGTAGAACCGAATCTGTGGAAAGAAATTTAATTTATTTATTTTCCAAATTTTGTAAGAAGAAAGAAAACAAGTTTATTTGGCACAAGCCATAAATGCACACACAAATAGAAAATTATGAAACTTAATTCTAAACACAAATAAAATAATGTGTGTCTCACGGCTGCGCCATATAGTATAATGTACCTACACACAGTAGACAAGACAGGAGATAAAACAAATAAAAATTGAGTACAAAAGGTACTGCTTATTTCATACGAGTAATTTTATTTTCAAGAAGCATTTAGATCATAATAAAACATAACCTGATCAAAGTTATGATTAGTATTAATATTTTATTTCACGGGCTTTTCATGGAAAGGAAAAGCTAAACTTAAAACTTTTATTTGGGACTCACACAAAACAAGTAAAACAGTAACAAAATGAAATAAAATAGTACAGACAAGGTTATTGTCTGTGCGAGGCAAAAAAGGTCCCTGTCTCAGCATAAGCTGCGATATTTTCATGGGCATTTAAAACGCCAACAAAATGCACACGGTTGGGTTTGGTCGTTTCCTATGGAGAAGAACCGACAAGAAACTCCAGGTTTATGACCACGCTATATACTCTTAAGCCTTGTCCTTGTATTTCACGAAGGTACTCACTCATAGTATCCGAGTAGGTATGGCCACACATGTCGCCTGATGTCATGCTGAACTCCTCCATAGTACACCAGTCGGTACACTTCGTCTTTGTCGTGAACAGCGCCGTTATCGTCCGTCATCGCTAGCCATCGCTCATCCGTGAGACCTCCGTCTGCGTTCTCTGCAAATAAATATCATAATAAGTTAGTACTATAATAAATTCTAAATGTGTATTACATTGTGTATTACATTTAGAATTTATCATAGTACTAACTTTTGCACGCAACTTTGCTGACGTTAAATACGGGGTAAGTAACACAGTTCCTGTTTCCTGATTTGCAGGTACCTGCTACCTGTAGTTTTTGCCCTTGTGCCTTTTTGATAGTAATAGCAAAGCTAAGTTTTCCCTTAGGAAATAGGCTATGTCCGTTTCCAGGGTCTCAAATCATCAGAATCGGTTTAGCCATGTAGGCTTGAAGATGTAACAAACAAACTAACTTTTGCTTTTATAATATTATTAAGGATTATAGTATTGTTATCATAATTTGAGAGTTCCTTTTATTGACGAGATGTATCTGTCCTGCACTACCAGTGTAAAAAATTTCACTGCTGGGACAAAGATCTCCTTTATATGAGGGCGAGATTATTAGAACACAATTTAAATTTGAAAATATAGTGATTATATAATTTATAGTCCTACTATGACTTAGCTTACCTCTAGGAATAATGTTAGGATGTACAAGACCGCTAAGATGGGTCCGGACTGTAGACAAATGGCGACAGTACGCCAACCAGCCGTAGAACGCGCGTGAGATTATCTGACGGCGCATAGTGCTGCACACTAACTCGATTGATGCAGCCTGAAAACATTAAGACTTTCTTTAATAAAATATCTTTTTCTTTAATTGAGTCCCTTGCTGGGCGCCAAAATCAAAGTACTGAGACTGTGAAGCCAACATTTCTATAGAATTGAAGTTAAGTATTCAACGTTTTATTAGTTCAACGTTCAGGACGTGACTGGAAATATAAATTAATTTTAGCGAATGGTATTTGAAAAATAAGCTCAGTGATAAAGAGTCCCTGTTGGGCGCCAATTTAATTTTATCATATCACCTCAATATTTGTCTTAAACATCAAGTTTTCACTGAAAATACCATTCTTATATAATTACTTAATTTTACAAACTGTATGAACTGAATGTTCGCATCAAATAAATTTATCCAAATTGGCGCCCAAACATGGTACTCTCTGTCTTTCGTCGATTGCCAATACAGAGAAGCGATATTCGATATTCGTAGTTTCACAAAAGTTATTGTTTTAAAAAAGTACATAAATATACTCGTAAGAACAGTTAGAATACCTGTTCTATTGGTTGATGTGGAATTGGCGTCAGTGGCGGTGGTGGAAGTCCATTGATACCGGCTGAAGGTGGGCAATCTACTGACATTGTTGATGAGTCTGATGATGTAGTGGATGTAGAGGCCAGCGGGCGACGGGGCGTGCGTGGAGGTGACTGGACTGCTCGTTCGAGTAGTGAGTGTCGCATCGCTGAAAAGAGTAATAAAATTTCTGACTTAGGCTTAGGTTTTCTTAACCTTTTGAAAGCCTTCTATGCTAAGTATTTCATTTTCTCTCCATTCTTGTCACATATTTGTATCGCTAAAAGGCACGCGTTTGCATGTCACAGATAAGTATGTAACAATGGCGTTCAAAAATGTAAATAAAACTAGTTGATCTCACGCCACGTTCATGACTTCAGGCGATGCTACCTGTTACGTGATCTGAAGATCGACTCAAACCGCTCTGTTATGAACCATATGCTCCTCAAAAACATCCTGAATTTTTTTTTCGATTGAAGTACCTTCTCTATCAGCAATAGCGTTGTTAACAATCCGGAACACGTAGTCTCCAGCAGTTTCTTCCCATTCTGGCTCCTCGGTCTCACCACTCTCGCACAAACTTGGCAACGGCCGCCGTCTTGATTTACCACGACCAAATACCTGCAGGTAAAAGATGAGTAAGTTTATCTTATTTACTTAGATAGCTTGAAGCACTATCCGATGTATTTTGTTTATCGTCTGTCTTTTATTTGACATATTTTGCTCAAAATCAAGATACTCTTCATAGTTTGAGTGAAACGTTTTCTTCTAGGTAAACGTGACTAGACCGCATTATCGGTTCATAGCAGTTGAGTTGCGGTCAAACGCAATTATATTTGAAGAATCCTAAACACAAAATAAATCAAAAATGCATTAATTAGTGAACGGTGCGTATATATGCGTGATAAATTACATGAAAAGAGCAGAAGAGAGATGGATCGGATGTGCTTTCTTTGGACTTTAATCGTGTTGTCACTTTAACATTTGTCGCCGTCGTTGGGTATCAGCTTTCATCATTTGCAGGTTATGAAAAAGCAAGCAAAGATCCAAAATGTTGTTCTACTCCCATACCTTTCCTGTGCCTCTTTGCGACCAGAGCGGTGGGTCCAATTGACCGTGTGGTAGTAGACCGGTTTCCAAGTTGCTCAGGAAAGATAGCAGATGTCCTCCTATAACAAAAGACATGACATTATTGGTTAAGGACCTATAGGTGTACAAACAGCTGATCTGCATCATTATAGATCTGGATATCTTCCTTGTTAAACCATATCAAATTGGTTATATTCATTTTTAAGTTATTGTTAATTGTAGGTACTGTTAACTTAGATGCTTTTTAAATAAATAAATGAATACACTGCCAACTTCACAGTAACAGTCCTAGTAGTGGAATTACCATACTATGGAAATTAGAACTCATTGCTTGCAGATAAGTCGCAGTCA